>OX602118.1:1432132-2849265 GCA_951449985.1 Falcaria lacertinaria | reverse complement strand
AAGACATGGACATTACGTATCAGCTGTGTTGATCAAATCATCACTCAAGTTAGATATCTATACTTACCCTACCTTATTACTTCCAAGGTTTTTTGATGACAAGATATAATGTTCACACCAAGTACCTATCTGTGTCTCGATAACAGTTTTTCCCCTTAGCATTATTTATTCTGTTTTAAGGGCCTTATTCATAAAGACACGACATAACTCATGCAGTATCGTTACTCGGATCGGTATTTCACTAAATGAACGCGTCTCAGGCCGTATTTATAGCGACGGTGGACATAATTTAATAAACAAAGCAGACCCAAGCCGACATTTTAATGCCACCCCGGGCATAGGATCTGATAATGGATCATAACAGGTTTTAAGACTCGGTAGATAGCATTGTAAGGAACTATTCCTATGTAGTTACCAGCTCCTGGTAAATGTACGGTGTGTCCAATCGTTAAGTTAAAATACTATCTACATGGCCTGTAGTGCTGCCAACTGTTTCAAACATCCCGCATATTTTCACAAAGCTTCAGCCATTTTTCTTGGAATAGGATATGGGGTATTCATTAATATTGGAAATTCTTTGAGAGCAACTTTTAACATTGAGATTAATACTCGCGGAAAATGACTGTGGATGATGTTGGTTGCCATACTTGCAATATTGAAATCCGTACTTTTATCTTAGAAGCATATTTATTAATACTTTTTTGTGAGAGTCTTCTATAAAAAAGGATCTAGGGCGAAAGGAAATAAAAAAAAAAACACTGCAATTACGCCTAATAATATTGTCATCAGGTTTGCCACCCGTTCAGAGCATACCGATAAAGGATATGCCATTGAGCATACATTTCGCACAAAGCTAATTTACGAAAAAGGAAATGATATTGCATTACGTTAAATACCTTCTACTGCGCGTTTCCGCACTGCGCATCACTAGTCGGTTCTATTAATAATATTAAGCATATCTGATGCAGATTCAACGCATATTTTACTACGGCAGTCTTTTATATATTTTGCTACCAATATTTCAATATAGATGGTTTTTACGTGAGATAATTTATTATAGAGTACATCGATTTTAAATGAAAATAAACTGTAAGTAACATCGTCAGCTGATATATAGGTTCGTAATAAAAAATGGACAGTGTTTGTTGTGAATGGGTCGAAATTTTGTTAAAATATATTAAGTAAAATCTGTTTTTCATTTTGGCGAGGCAATATAGTTTCCTCAACTCTCAACAATAGTCTTCTACGGTGACAAGCTGACGTACGCTTGATGGTGATAATAACTGTAAATAAAAAATAAATACCAGAGCAGCATTCGCGCATTTCACAGGAACTTTTGTGCCAATAGGTTATGATAGCAAATTGAGTCCTCAAGGAGCTTCGGAAAGGATAGCACCATTACGCAGGAGTAGCGCTATTTAACTGCAATTTTCTGCAAGGTGGAAATATCAAAGGGTGTACTATAGCATATTCAGTGGCTTAACAGGTGCTAGTTTGTTCTCATTAGCATTATTTATCTGTTACACGAGCTAGTACTGATACTAAATTAGACCGATTTCTGCTTTTCACGAGTCTGTAAAACATATAAATTTTATAATAAAGATTTTAGACCAAATTAGGAACGCACAAAGATATAAACACCTTTAATGACAAAAGCCATGTTACTAAATCGAGAATGACTTAAGCCAACATCAAAATCAAGGACAAAGGCACTTACATAACGAAACCAATTTCGTAACCGGTCAAGAACAAAATGCCGTATCATAAAGCATGACAAATGAGTGGCACGTCTCATATCTTCTCAGATGGAAATCAAGCTTGAACAACAAACTAGAAAGTATAAACATTTACATTTGTTAGACGCAAGCCGCCAATAAGCGTGCTTCAATTTTACTCTTATCTAGCCTGCTTTTGTTTCCATGACGGGTGCATTAGGAGGGTATCACACAACAATTAAACGCATCGATACTGCCGTATCATGATGAGTGGGAACTTCGGTACATTTCACATCACTTGTGGCTATCTTTGCTCTCGGTCTCGTCTCGATTTGATTAAGGAATTCCTTTGTTTCGATATGTTTGGGCCCGTCTGCGGATGGATGACGGACAAAACCAAGCCTGATTATTGTTGGGTTCTGCTAGTAAGTCCCGGGTTTTAATTTAATTATTATCATTAAACTTTTGAATTTGTATTCCTTACTCAACTCTGGTAACATACCATAATCGTTTACAACTACATTAATATTAAATATTGATGATCAATCCTAGTGGAACAGTGTTCTTAATTGTATCAATTTTGTAGTTGATAAGATATTAGTAGTAGTAACTTTGACTAGTAAAATTCCGAAGGCATTGATATCGACCATTCTATAGTACTGACCAAGTTGGTATAAGACGAGGACATTTTGAAATTAATACAACGAAAATTAATCATTCTTATCAGCGAAATAAATTGCCAACTAATTTGTTAACGCCCGAAGGTAAGTGTGCTATCCGTATTATAATATTGTAAGGTCATTCCTCCCAACGGATCCAGCATTTATTTACAAATTATGTACAGATTAAACACCTCTTCTTATAAAGCAATTCTAAAAGTAAATTTAAAACCAAACACCCGATTAAAAACATAAAGCGACTGGGAAGGTCATTCCGATGGTAGTTTTTTTGAGAAACTATCAAAAGAACATATTTTCACGTATCTAATATTTGGACGCTGAGTGTCTACAAAAGCAGTTTTATGGTTTTTAAATCGCAGGCAAGAGTTCATTTTGTATGATCGTAAAACTCAAGTACCTACATCCCTCGGTGTCTCACGGTAGAACTGAGTGGGCTGATTTGGAAATACTTTTTATCTTTTCTCAAAAATATGTTCTTAAGTAAGCTATAAACATGGTCATTGTTTTAATGCTTAAGTTCCCTTACATACCAAGTTTTTTTATGAGGCGACGAAATTCAATTCTTACGTATACCTACATTCTTATATTAGCTTCTTACTGTGAATCAACAATACTTGGTTAAGTAAAAGAACAAAAAAACATTAATGGAATACAATTATTAATAATTATGTATGTTTGTATTTACGTATGTTCCTCCGTAGAGCCTAAACTTTTCCGATTTAGCCGATTTCATTTCATATTTTTAGCGCGCGTTTGAAATATATTTTCCACAGTCGGGTTATAGTTTTTCAAACTTTTTACCTGTTTTTTTGATCATATTTTTGATATCTTGAACATTCCCGCCGATACCGCTCGCTCTTAACCTAAATATATATGAAGGGAACAGTACAATAACAAGAGTTCCTTATGTTCTGAATATTCTTATTTCCTTATCACGAACGGTGAGGTCAAACCAAATATCGAACCTAGTACACGATACATCGTCCTACTCTATCGGGACTGACCGTATTTAGAAGAAGACCTATGGTTGTAAAACTGTGTAAGTTTATAATTGCACATTTTGAGATTAATTTCACGGATTAATATATAATTTAATGTCTATAAATACCGATCAATATTTGGTGTTGAATTCTCAAAACATGTGACAGAAAAAACAATTTGCTTACTATTTCTATTCCAACTGTCTCGGCATATTTAGTATTACAGTGTAATTTTACTTAAAATCTTCATGTATAAAATTTTTGAACTTTAGTTATCTACTTCAAAATCAAGGACCTTTTTTGCATATATCACTCTTTTTTTTTTCGTAATTCATGACTTATTGCACTTTGCTAATTGGCCCTTACAGGTCAACGACAAGTGTAAGCACTATAAATGAGGTGAGTGAGTGTAACCCAATGTGTGTGGCCCTAGCCGGCACGATTCATGAGAAAACCTTCGGGTTATAACAATACTTCGTATATATTTGGTACCAAGACAGGTTGCTTTGCATTCCAATGAAAACTATGTTGAAAGTTAGCTTGGAGGTTAGAATTTATAGATCGAGAATTGTAGTTAATAATTCCTGGTTGTTGGCAGTTTGAACGTAAGCAACAGTATTTATACTTTTGTAATTAATGACACCTTCTATAAGAGAAAGTTATAAGATATCGCTGTGCGGAGGCGTACTAAATCTTAAGGCTATTGAAAAAAACTTCTTGAGCATGTTCGTGTGAAGATAAACATACCTACTTAACAAGTCAATAAGTTTAATGATTAACCTAGAGCTGTACAAAAATAGAGATACCATGCATTATTTTCCCAATAATATTAAAAATAATATTTATTTATTAATCATATATATCATAAGATTACAATCATCGAAAGAAACCAGATTCCTTATCCAACCCTACAATATTTCCTGAAAACAATACAAAATCATGTTATCAACTGGCAAGCATCAAATAAATAAATGAGGAAGAAATATAGCGCCTACCACACAATATAATGTTAACCCGATAAGAGACCGAAAGCAATAAACAGATGGAAATATGAATCGAGATACAGTAAGTAAATAAACGTATGTTAAGACTGAGCGTGGGTCGGCAAACACGGTATGTGAGCCAGTGCATCATTTGCAATTACATGATATTGTGCCTTTGTACTATATAATGTCCGCCAGTGTACGCCCTCGCCCATAATACCATTGTAAGCAAATAGTTCGCCGTTTATTTCTGTCAATTTTTGCTCTATCTGTACTAACGAGAAGAATACTATTGGTTAATTTATTCTGCCATTTTAATACCACAATGCAGTGCAATTTACAACAATCAAGGCTGTATTAAATGGTTGCACGATACAGGCGTAGTATCCTATTGTGTTGAGATTTCATCTTCACATACTAATAAAAAAAATCAAGTGAGAGTTCCTTAGTGTTGATTACAAATTCACTAACTACGTGAAGAAAGCAAAATAGTAAACTGACGTCGGATTTTTTTTGTGCAAAATAATATAGAAACGTACAGGGGAGGCTGAAAGTCACTTGGCTAAAAGGAAAATATACTGGGAGACTTTTATATATTTTATTTTGCGATACCAAATGATCTGGTCACATAAAAGAACTCTAAAATTAACATAACCTTTATAGAAAAACAACAAACAACTAATGTATTTTAAGATTAGGTACCTCGAGTAACTTGGTAATTGTTTTCGCGATCCTATTTGTTCATCACCAAGCATCATCAGAGTATCAGCGATCCCAAAGATTACCCCTGACCTATGCCACTAACCTGACATTTATTTATTCAATATAGCCGGCCCACATCATTCAATTCATTAATCATTCAGAGGCAACTCGCGAACTAAACTACCATTAGGCTACAAAAACATTGATGGTGAAACCTGGTGTGTGGTAAGCGCAAGAGCCAACATGCCTCTCGTTAATCTTTTACATAAACAAACGCATAGAATTAAGTAAAATCCTTCAAGTAATCCAGTACGCAGACGGCAAGTCTCTGTCAACACTCGTCGGATTAGATTCTCTTCAAGCGGTGAAGTTCTCAACGTATTTACATTTTCACACATAAAGGAAATTTCTCGTATCCAAAAGTTGAAGTGCGGAAACGGAAATAGCGATTCATCACAAGTTTTAATCTGTTCTACAGTTCGGCCCTCTTGTAGTTTTGAATAAAAACGAGCGGTCGCTACGGACTGTCATGGGGTAAATAACTTCTCCTTTCATCAGTCAATATCAATTGTAGGTTATTGTAAAAGGAGCTTTGTTTCATCCTTCCTAACTAATATTATAAATGCGAAAGTTTGTGAGTATGGATGGATGGATGGTTGTTACTCTTTCACGCAAAAACGACTTAACGGATTTGGATGAAATTTGGAACACAGATAATTTATAACCAGGATTAACACAAAGGATATTTTTAATCCCGGGAAAATGTTAGGCTCCTCTGAGATTCTAAGCTCAACGCGGACGTAGTCGCGGGCAGAAGCTAGTATTATATAAATTTGACTTCAAATGTTTATTTCACATCAAACCCAGCTCATAATTATACTATGAGCACTTTTCACACATAATTCGGAATAATATAAATAAGTATATAGTGCAAAGGTTTCTTTTAAGTTTCAGTATGATGACCGTATTTTTATGCTGTGTACGTACAACAGTGACAAACAACTGTACGGTCAGCCAGATAGTATATAATATACTCGCTTGCATTCTAGCAATGTCTCGTTCATGATGCCAACATTGTGTTAAGAAGAATCACGATGCTAATAGCGTAATTGACAAGCCTTATTACTATATCCAACGCCAGGAGATCTGAAAACCTTATTCACCGGCGAACAAATAAAAAATCAAAATCATTTGTTCAGTTTAGGCCCCAATTAGGCACTTATGAAAGTCTGAATTACCATACATAGCACAACACTACAGAGTGGCGTTATTCCGAAAGCTAACAGGAGATTAACCTATTATAACCCTATCCGTCCTCTTAAATAATTTTGTGTGTTATATAAAAACAAAATATTTTTTAACCCACCATATTTATTTTCATTACGTCTCAAAATATCATATTTAAATGAATAAAAATATTTCTGCTTATCTCTTTGTACTTCAAAACCTTACTTATCTTGTAATTAGACTAACGATATCAACGCTAACACGTTTTTAATCAACGATGTAATACGAAACTTATGTTGAATTAAAAGTTATTTCAAGATCAAAAGGCGCTATTAAAAATAGATTATCTGTTGCGATATTTATAGGCTTTCATTGAGATGGTGTTGTAAAAAATATTTTTATTACAAACGTATTTTGATACATAATTTTCTTCACTGTAGCAAACTTCTACTTTTAAATTTATGAAAAATCTTGTCTTGACGGGTTGACCTTTGACCGCACAGCACAAACTGTTAAGAAACGACCTTAAACATTCTCAAAGTAGATTCCTTTTAATAAGTTGGCTATCATAAGTTTTCCGTATTTTGGAAATTCCATTTCGTAGGGCATAGAATAGGGGATAAAAGTTTAGGTATACATATGTAAAGCTGGGGTAGTAGAAGTTAAGTGAAGCTAAACTAAGCCGTGGTTAATGATCGTGCATTTTCCTGTCGTTGTTTTACTGTGTAAAAACAGACAGATAAATTATTATCAATGTAAAAAATCCCAATATTACTGAGCCAGAAGTTATATTGGATTTGGAAGTATCCACATGCCCGTAAATTTTATTATTACAAAATATTGTTTTATTTTCATTGCGTGACGAAAGTTAGCACGCAACGCATGGTGGGTAGGTCCACTGAATTTTGTTTTGAAAACGGCTCCCCTTAGGAATTGTTACGATAAAGCTTGGAAAGCCCACAAAAAATACAGTTATCTGGGTAACTTTTAATGTACGGTTTTCCTCAGATACAATGCTGAAGTTTTTAAAACACACATTTAAGATCGCACATGGCATCCGTCTTCCTGACCCGATACATAACGTAAGATTAGCACGTCGTAAATGAATACGAACAGTTATAATATTGTTTATAGTAAATCAGCTGTGAACAGTAAATCAGCAGCTTTTATTGCTTACAATCCGTAACATGTCTGTTCTACAGCTTTATGGAAACCACATAATCACCGTGCTTACGTTTGTAATATAGGACTGTTTGAGAACATAACAGAATTTATTATAGTCACTTCTGTTCGAAGCGTTTCGCAATAGTTCTCACCTAAAATGCCACGCTCCCTGCATGTTAAACAAAATTATATATTTTAGGATAGTTTCGAGTATCCCATAAGGTACAGTTACAGTTAATATACCTCATTATGAACAAAACATATTTTTTAGCTTTTTACCTGACTGTCCAGAAAGAGAATAATTTGTGAGAGTAAAGTAATATTTGAATATTTTTACGCAGTTAGAATATTTTTAGTTTTAAATAACGTAACTCAATCAAAAATGGCATTCGTTGGCAACCGGCTTCATAAGATTTTCGGTATACAATCCATCCAAGTACGTGCTGGCAGCGAGCTGCTGCAAGTAATAACTTACAAATATAATATAGGTAGGTAGTTCATATATATAAATTTAATTAATCCCGGTAGATGTGGTTATAAGGTACACATATTCCAAACATATAGAATAATATAGAATAGATTTAAAGAAGCAATGCCATATTTTGTTGTTACCTAGAACTGAATTTCTCTAGAGCATAATCATACTTAGGCCTTAATTGATCCTATTTCGAGCAATTTAAATAAAAGAAGCGAAAAAACCAAATATCCGCTCACATAGGACCACATTATATAGATAACAAAAAAACTGTTTAATATTGATAATCCATTACAGCTAAACTGCTAACCTCTTTGTAACGCGAGACCGCTCTGTCAAGTTCTAATTGATGCTGTCAGTTAATATAAAGCAATACCAGGGTTTAGTCCTCTGGGAGTTGTCTCGATTATTCGATTAAAGTGTTTTTATTTCATTGGGTATCCTGTTCGATAGTGCGGATTAAGACGGGAACTTGAATCGGAGAGCATTGATACAAAGTATAATGAATTTAGAGAGTTGTGTCATATGGGCATGTTTTAGTTTGATCCTTACAAAGATCTTTTAATTCTAGTTTTGCTTATTACCCGATGCGTCAATCATTTAGTCTGATCTGAAGTTCAAGCAAATGGCGATTAGGACAACCGTTCTTACAGTTCGCTTCGCGACTTCGCGTAGGTATGTATGTATTTACTTAATTATAACATTATTTTATGTATTTATTGATTTTTGCGTGTGTGAGTGAATTCTTACAACTACGTTTTTTTGAACCAAATTCTTTTGTTTAAAAGTGTAACAGTCCCAACTTGTTGACTGTGATATATTTTCTTGTTTATTTCTACTTGGAAGAGACACTACTGTTTTTGTACTTTTACGTTTTTTTAAATCTAAAATCGGTGTAATGGAGCAAATTTATCATGAATCCAGCCATTATTATAGCATCAATATCAAAACCTTTCGGAACCTTAACGCTTAAAATATTTTATGAGCAAAGTTAAGTAGGTGCAATATTGCAAAAAAAACTTATTTTATGCCAGTAATAAACGATTTAAGGCGGTGTTTACATGTTTTCAGGACTAAACTAATAAGGGTATTAAAATATGAGTACAAAGGCATACACAATGTGTATTTTCAAACATGCGGGTCGTATAACTTTATAGCAGTCGACAAAGTTACTGATACAATAGTTAAATGTTTGTCTTTTAATTTTGAGTCTTATCTTCATCGCATAGGGTTATTGATGACCGATACGATAAAACTAAGAGAAATATATTCATGTAAACTTGCGTCCAACGGTGGCATGACCATCTTTGTCAATAGCCAATCAGCTAATCCTCACGATCTTCAAACCAAACACGTATTTACCTACAAACGCCTTTAAATTGTTGAATAATAAAATTTAATGATAAATTTATTTTAATATTGGTGTCGTTAATATCAAAGAAATTTTGTATTTAGGAGTATCCTGAAATGAATAGACGAGATTAAACTTTACCATCTATAAAACGCTGCAACACGTTTACAAGCTTGTAAATTTGTTTATCCGTACGTATTGAACGTTAAAGTTATGCCATCGCGTAATTTATACCCCAATAAAATTTTCGGAGGAAGAATTCATAAAAAAGGCAATTTCTATTCCTATGTATAAAGAAATCCTGAACTAAAATTAATGTTGGTCGTAATTTCAAAGGCTCATAAAATTTATTGTTTAAAGCATGTGCAAAAATATCGAAGGCAAATTGTAGATACTAATCAAATGTGTCCCTTGTTCCAGTTGTATTTCATAATTAATCCGACTTTATTTGCGGTCCAAAAACACAATGTTTTTGTGTGTGTTTTTTTTCGGTACCGTTTATTAAATCCAAGAATTCGATAACAAAGGAAGTACCAATTAAAATAAAGCAAAAAAAATCGCGAAATATAAAAAAAAAACGGTTTTTAACCACATACGCACATACCAAGTTTTCTAAACAAGTATACCTGTTAAAATAAAAATACCGTATCTTGAAACATCAAAGAAGGAACGATCATAAATGTTATATATCAACAAATTAAGGGGCTTACACGCACAGTGCCATAAACGCAGCGTGTCGCCGCGTGACAAATCCATAATCGTTGTGACTCTCAACTTTATATGTTTAGCATTCTAATTACATCTAGTTGAAACACAGAATTATAACGTAGAATGTTATTTTATGAGATTAAATTAAATAATTATTTATAAACTGACTATAATAAAAACGGTCATTCCTCGTCGTATTGAGCAAAAGTAAATCAAGTTTTCTTATGTAATTATCAGACTATAAAATTACAGAGAAAAATTATTGAGGATTAGTGAAATCTTACTTTGTCATGTTGCTGATATCGCGACACAGTTAAAATGTTAAGGCCTAGATATTTCTTAACCGTAATATCATACCTACGTGTTAAATTTGTTTTCAGTATCAAAGAAATCCTAGGTAATTTCTCAAGTTTCAAGCTTTTTCTGATTCACAATTGTATCAGGAATGATTTTACGGCATGATTTTGAAGAAACTAAATTACTTAGTAATTTTAACAGTGCTCGTTGTAGTATACCTTAATTTCAAAATACCTTATAAATATTAAAAAAAAATGTTGTTCTATTTCGCGATATCACCGATGCTCTAGTAGGTAAAGTGGACTACTTCGCCTGGTGTCATTGATAGGATTCCCATAGAACTTATTACAAAAAAAAATGTTTTTTGCTTCGAACTTATTACGTAAGATTCATATTAATTATCAGAAGAATACACGATGAATGTCGAAGATAAATAATAAAACTATGTGATACGTGCCAACCCTAATAATATACGAGGTAGAAGTAAAAGCACGTAGAAGCATAACGTTGTACCTTACTAAGTGTATTTATTGTATCAATTTATACCTAACCTAGCCTTCCAGTTGGTAATGTAATAGTAATGGACTTATTTGGTACATAGGTTGTGTTAAGTGACAATTATTACACCGTGAAACTACGAGAAGACTTTAGAGAACCAATATAAGAGAAAAATTGAGTTACACATCTAAATGTAGTGAGGTCATCTAGAGTTTAGATTAGCGTGATTTTCAAGACATGGAGTCATCCATTTAACTACATACGGTTGTTTGACTTCACAGTGCAGCATGCAGAAAAAGTCGGTCACAATAAGTTTCTGATTCTTTGGGAGTTTATGTATTTATTTCAATACACTATTAGAGCTTACAAAAAGCTAACAAGCGCAAGGCTTGACAGCGGCTGTCAATATAAATACCAGAATGCCAGTGTTTATAACTAAACATTTTTGCTATATCCATCGGCATAGTATAACGTCGCGGGCAGTCATGGTCAATGTACGGAGCCATAGGCATGTAATATTTGAGAAGTCATGCTTAGAATAGAAGCGGTAGCGGATTAACTTTACAGTTTTAATGCTACGTAAAAACGTCTTTATTGGTTTGTTTATTTTTTAAGTAAGTGCAGACGAATCCTCATATAGAAGTAATTTAGATTTATCGTGTGTTTTTTTAGTTTGGAATTCTGTAAGGTATGCGTGATAAAGGCGCTTGTTGAATTAAATAAATTTAAAAAAACAGTACTTGTAGTACTGTTTTTTTTTATTTAGCAATTTCTTAGCTGCAATCTCCAAACATTTATGCTTACAATCATAATAATGGTATTTATAAGTTTTTAATTAATTAGTTAATATTTTTTAATTTCCGAAATCGGCTTATAATTTTTCGCCATCGCGTCGATCGCCGCTCTCTGACGCAACTTACGCCACGAGTAAAAGAGAAGCAGTGATACGGCTCTCGCATCATCGGTCAATTACAAAAAGGTAATCCCAGGGAGGCACTTAATGAATCATTATGGCTCGAGGCATCGCTGTCCGGGCGGTGATGCGAGCTCGATTTATAGTCCGGTCTTTTAACAGGTCATATTTTTTTTATCGGTTTGTTGTATGCATACGACAATAATTTTCGTTCGATTTACAATTGTATGCATATTCTAGATATATACCAGTCGAATATAGGTTATTTAAAGATAAGCTGAAACTATTTCAATGATAATTAAAAATTTAATTTTGCTGTTACAGTTAGCATCACGTAATAAATGGCTGTTCTTACGCTTAACTCTTAACGCTGCAGTGTAACCTAAAATCTATAACTTTTCCTTCAGAGAAAGGACTAAAAGATAGGATAGCGGTTTCGAAAAATGAATTACTTAAATGAAATTAAATTCACGCAGCTTCTATCTGTGATTATGACAATACATATTTTTCTCTTATTTTTTTTTTCAAAATAAATGCAACTTATTTGTATACAGTAGTTAATCTTCTGTGTAACTAAATTATACCTGTGATGAAATGAGACTTATGCAAATGATAAGAATCAGACACTACGAAATTTTTGTCTGTTTCCTAAACAATAGAGTTATTGAGACATCAACCAATTAAGTAACAATAGCTAGTAATTATCATAGCAAATTTACGGTATACTGTAATGTTTTGAAATTGAGAGCTATCTCAAATTTGAATCTGTCTAATTGCGGACTATTAAAAGTATCTGCGAGAACAAGATTATTATACCTAGAACACTGATAATTTTATTGAATTCGCCTCGCGAAGTTCGCCCCACATAAAAAATCTCTATTCGGCTTCTTTTTATTCCTTTTTAGCCCAAAATAAAAAAAATATTCTGAATTTGAAAACTGACGAACCTAAAAATCACTTGCATCAATATAATTTATGAACATAATTTAAAATTATGCATTCAAGTCGTCTACCATAATTTTACACTTTACAACGTTTTCAAAAATACACTTTTCTCCTGCCTCTGATTCAAAAAGACATGCTCAAACGAATACACTAGATTTTACAGTTCGAATTAGATAATAGTCTAATAGAACCCGCACTATAGATCATTACGAGCTTAACCAGACGGACGTTTGAGCGACTTGGAGTCAAAGGGGGCTAGCGTCCACATCACTCATGACATGTAGTATGACCTTGCCTTTACTGGTGTGAAACGCTCGTCGAGATCACCAACAACTGACGTAGTTCAACGGACGGTTATTCAACTCGATTAATAATCGATTATTCGTTTATTTAGAATTAGTTTATCCAATACTATTTATTCTGTACAAATGTATCGAATGGAATATGTGGATGGACATATAGCAGGTCTCATAATTGAATGCAAATGGATATAATATATGGTATCTTAATTATCCTGTTTGTATTGCGTATTACTGAATCCAAAGTAAACTTTGCGAGAATTAAAACATCTCTTTTACAAATTCACTTCGTAATTTCGTTTATGTTAAGTTTTTTTTTTATTTAAACATTTTTCAGATAAGCTCTCAACGTTGTAGTAGTTCTTGTATTCTTGACCATAACAAATAATAGTTAATTTCACTATTTTAAGCCTATACAACTGTGTTTGGAATTATTTATATTCTTATTCCTATTCCAAGAAAAGTCAGAGATAACAACAGTTATTTATGAACAGTAATTTTCTATAGTATTAGATGTGATTTTAAATCAGGGAACCAGTAGTAAGAAATATGTTTTGTTGACAGTCCAGTGTAAAAGATGTTTATCTACTATATAAAAATAAGTCGGGTTTTCCTTCCTGACGCTATAACTCCAGAACGCACGAACCGATTTCCACGGTTACTTACTAGCTGCCCGCCCCGGCTTCGCACGGGTAGACAAAATATATTTTGATAAATGTCTACCCGTGCGAAGCCGGGGCGGGCCGCTAGTCATTTATGATTATGATTGATAATATAAAAGATGTTTATGATTTTGACAGGAATGGCAATGAACGAGCAATGTCTGGTATTACAAGCGTTCAAAGACTTCAGTAACAGCTTAGCGTTTAGCGTCACTCGGATCATGTACTTATTTGCTACCTAAGTGGTTTATGAAAAGTCCACGACCGCTTAAATGCAAGATTTTTCTAAGCCAATCAATAAAACTGTTACATTTTTAACATGACTTTACAAATTTAGATATTTTCGTTTTCGTGCATTTTGTATATCTTTCTATAACCTCAAATGATTTACATTAGATTTGTTTCACGAATACATTTTTAAATGTTCCGTCATCAAAATACCAAAATCAATCAAAAATCATTTATTCAGTTTAGGCCCTAATAAGGCTCTTATGAAGGTCTAAAATACCTCGGACTATTTCCGCCTGTGAGGAATTGGGTTTTGAATATTTATTTGCCGAGTATCTTATTAATTCTCGCTGCAGACCCAGCTTTTTGCGAGCCAAAGAGTTCTGCAATCGTTGCCTAATTAATTATTTATCAAGCTTTTAAAGAAACAGAAGACTCTGATAATGAGTTTTTAAATATTAGGGCATGGCGTCCGGTCCTGCGACTACGCAAGTTTTAAGTACTAAAAGTAAGTAGTTCGTATTAATTGGTGCCAGAATTATTTTTTTGTAAGTAAACTTTTTAAGAAAAACACTATAAGATTGTCAATATTCTTTTTAATATTTTGTTTATTTAACTCTATCGGTACTTTATACTACCCTACGAGGGACAATGATAGTATGTATGTAGGTTAAATTAACGTAACTGTCCTACGAGATAATTTTCTAACTTATAAAATACTTAATTTGGTGCATAGTTAGTCCTAGCTAGTATATTAAAATAATGATGCAACCTCAAAAAGCTAAATATACGCAATTATAGGTAGGTATTTATACATTATAGTAATGTATCTGATCTTTAACAATTTCATATTGATATAACTCTTTTATTTTGTTACAACGTTATCAACATAAAAGGAATATAGATAGATATACATATCAAAAGTCAAAAATGTTGGAGAAATACCTAAGCCGTGTGGAACAAAATAAAAAAACTATATTTTGTGTAAACCATATTTTCCTTTCGTGAATCAACATACAAACATGATACAGTATAATGCCTTCATTTTCGTAGCCCATTTATTCTACAAAAAGTAAAATACCTCAAAGACTACATACTATAAGAAAATGACCAAAGAATTTAATTAGGCACGCACTAAACGCTCCGAATTCTTAATACAGATTACGTTCAATGTAGAATTTAATTATGTAGCAATCACCGATATTAAAAAGTATATTTATATCAACATGAAATATTTGTTTTCTTATGTCGCACAATCATGGGATTTAGCCTGGAGCTACCAAAAACCGTTTCTACATGACCAGCATTATTCGACCTTTTGAGTACAAAGTTTACCTAAGATACGTCGTATAAAGCAGAGTTCTTCATACATCGGATGTTCATTAGCCGATAAAAAACATTGAGTAACAAAAATTATGTCTTTATTAGAGCTATTACGATTATTATACGGTCGAAGAAATGTGTAAATAATTTGAGATGAATACTTCAATTATATTGTGATTTTTGGGTTTACCCGTAATTGTAGAGATGTGTAGACTGTATACAAGATTAATTGTAACGTTTTTAATTAAAGCGGTGTTTTAAATACAATTTGTAAATATTTAGAAGATATTATATTCAACTGAAGTAAATATATTTATATCTCTTTTAAAAAAAAAACTAAAGTATATTTTGAATATGATGGCTACAGTGTAAAATTACAACGTACTCAATGCCTTTCTAAAATAATAATATATGTGTAGATCTCAAAGTTTTTAAATGTGGGCTAGAAACAACAGTTTTATTTTTGACTACGTATGACACTACAATAACGGTGAAGTCAGTAGGAAAAAATATGGTACCGTGTCTGTCCAATTTTTTTACAAGTAATAGTTGAATGTTATAATTCAATTTCCAAACAAAACAACATTCTCAACTCATATTCACTGCAGTTTTAAAAATTATGTGTGTTAATTCCCTTCAGAAGCGCTTATGATTACGGCTCTGTGTGGGACATGCTAAAAATAAAAATGTAGGGCTCTCAAACATATCATTTGTCAGCGTTTCATACTCCACGTAATTTATGGTACAATGCTCACATGTTGATTTTTAGTGGCCGAATTTATTGTATAAAACATTATCACGTATTTAAGAATATATTCATATATTACTCAATAACCAATGTCTACCTTGTAAGGGCTGTAAGTGATTCGGCGTGATGATAAGTATGTATAAATGTATCTATAAGTATTTTAGTTCTAAAATATTACAAGAACTTAATACTTTTAAATTTATTTCTCAAAATATATTTATTGATACAAATAGACTAAACTATTTAAATTAAAAATTAAAATAAATAATAGGATTATTTTTACGGACGTACCTTATACGAAAAATATTACGCAAGTGCTTGACATTAACTTTCTAGTCTAGTTTTGATTTGTCATCATCATTTTTGTTAGAAACTAAATTGAGTTAGTAAAATAATGTGGGGGATGAACATGGACTAAACCGCCCTATGATCGTGGGTTTTAATTATTGTTACTATTTCTGAACTATAATTGAAAAACAATTGGTTGCATTTTTACTCTCAAGAGCTTTGCTAGAGAAATTGTTAACATAACATCAAAGCTATAAACATTCCTCGTAACATCAAATTAGTACCTTGTTCCGTTAAATCGAATTCCAAGTGAGAGCCAGGGGCGATTCTTCATCGAATAGTTACTAGACTTTTAACCATACAATTCGATAATCGAATAAAATCCAATGTACAAGATTCGTAACTTGAAAAGAAGCGACCAGTAATACACGGTTAGTCGTCTTCGAGTAATGTGAACCTATAATACAGATAAGTTCATAAGTTGTAATCTTTGGGGATAGTTAACAATCCCATCGGTCGGGTGTACAGCGTAAATTGTCGCCGCGAGCTGTGGCGGGCGTTCATTTAGAAAAATCTCTTTCGCTCGCGGCATTACCACTTATTCCTTGTGCCCATTGTGGTACTGCGACTTTGCCCGAGATTCGGGGAAAGTGGCTCATTTTCTTAGTAGAGCATGTGAGGTTGAACATTTGTAAAAAAATAACGTTAAAATCTTGTTTAAATTACTACAGTTTTTTAGCATTTTAAAGAGCTCACCACATAAAAAATTCTTACCAAAAACCTGAATTTAGTTTAAATGGCTTAACTGTAGTCATTACTGTAAAAATAAAATACGAAGGATAAAATGTTCCATCATACAGAGTTATAGACAGCTTGATAGTAATCATGGTTTTCATAGATATACTAAGACTTGTAATGTCAAGAGTATTAGAAGTAATTGAAACTCTTGTTTCTAAGAGTGATCGACGTGAAAACGACGTCAAGTCACCTCATTGATCAAATTGTGCTTTAACGAGTCGCTGTCACTCGAAACTGATGACGTAGCTCTAGCACCATGCCACGGTCTACTGCTACCGTAGTCTGAGTAACTAATAGACGAAGATACCGCGTGCACTAGAAAGTGATGGAGGTAGTTATCAATGTGTGCGTCCGTGTGCATGAACTGCTGACACACAAGAAACTTCTCCCGGATTTCTAAACCAAAAACAGGTTAAAAAGTATTTTACGTAACGTGAAAAAATCCTGCACGCGAAATGGGACAAAAAATGGTATAGCTGTTGTCCTTGTCTTGTATATTAGAACCGTATATGGCTTTCTCTTTGTGTGTGAGTAGAGAAGAATATGTTATTGCCTCTATTTTTTACTCCCGCTTAAACTTTTTTTAGGTTCGGCAACGCGCGATTGATACCCCTGGTGTTGCAAGCGTCCATAGGCCGCGGTAACCGCTTCCCATCAGGCGGGCCTTATGCTATTGTTTGCCACCTTAGTGGTATAAAAAAAAAACTGCTTCGCGGGTGCGATACGCGCCAAGCAAATATGCATGTAATGAACATTTGTTTGCCTTACGTTTGGGTATTTGATATGCACCTATCATAAGGAGGTATTCATAAAAGTATATGGGTAATCTATCAGTTGTCTGGTAAATATTACAAACCTTGCTTAGTTGATCAAACGGCGCTGTTTGATAATGTCAGTGTGTTATTTATATAAGTATTATTGATTTTCTATAATATGCCCTACTTCGTGAATGCGAGGGACCTGGCGTAATAATAATGTATGTATGTACTATTATTTATTATTATACTATAGTCATATCTGTATTCACTTCCTTTATAGGTATGTCTATGACGTCATCTTTCACACAGTCCACCCATAATTCGTCTTATGTATATGTAAATATATTATATGTGCACCCAGTGCCTCAATATGAACACAGCTCATATATTTATCACGTTGCAACAGCCCATCACTAAATCCTTGAAGCATTTCATTGGCACTTTGTCATAATGAATCCCTACTGCATTGCGTGACAGGTGCATTTTGCGCATGAAGTTTATGCGACATCAATATTTAGTACTTAATAGCTACGCTTTAAAAAGAGGCTGACATTTCGAAGATAATCGAACGATTTATAGTGCGTGGGAGTTTGGTAGTAGCTTACATACGGTAGTTACTATGTATCACCTTTTTCTTTTCTGTGGATCGACCATTCTTCTATTCTGTATGTGAATGTACTTAAGTGTACATTGAAAAAAAAAACAATGTGACGGAACTTTATCTATACTAATAAGGTTTATCTTTCAGTCACGATCGTATTATTTACAGGTTTAAGTAGATATAGATATTTATATATATATATATATATATATATATATATATATATATCATATTTACTAAGAATTATACTGCCTATCAATATCATTAGAACCATTAGAAATGTGCAGTAAACACATAATTGGTCGTTTCCTCAAACAATGGCGGTGCCTGAAGGCGAGCAAACGAAGCACGCTCTCACGTATTCAAGCCAATTTTATTTGACCTTTAATATTTCTTTTACCTCATACATTACTTATAGGAAAGTTGAAGTAAACTAGCCCTGGTTAAATTGGTCGTTAAACGGAACTAAAATTCCAACTATGTAACTAAAAAAAACGTTTCTACATTAAAGTAGACCTTGTAGGTTTTTTTTGAATGCAGAGACCAACAAGCGATGGATGAAGGTTTCAGTGTGGATGCCGTGTATACCGATTTCACTAAGGCTTTCGATAAAATTTGTCATAAAACCTTATTAATTAAGCTTTGGGAGCTCGGTATACACGGAGACTTGTTCCGTTGGATAAAATCGTATGTCGAAAATCGAAACCAATGTGTTGTTCTGTCTGGATTTGTGTCACAAAACAAACGCGTCAGCTCGGGTGTTCCACAAGGCTCCCACTTGGGTCCTTTACTTTTTACACTATATATTAATGATATTAATAAGGTTATATCACACTCAAACGTGTTGTTATATGCCGATGACACTAAAATATTTAGAGTTATCCGGAATAGCACAGATTGTGACTTATTTCAAGATGACCTCAATAATTTCTCAAAATACTGTAATGATAATCAACTACTTCTTAATCTAGATAAATGTCACGTAATAAGCTTCTCTAGAAAACTAAATACCTTTCATTATGACTACAAATTGACTGGCAAATGTCTGAACAGGGTAACCGAAATTCGAGATCTTGGTGTTATAATGGATGCTAAGTTGACATTTGTCCCTCACATTGACTCCATTGTTCAAAGTTCTTTTAAACAACTCGGTTTTATATTGCGAGTAGGAAAACCTTTTAAGAATCCTTTAACATATAAAATATTATATAATAGTTTTGTTCTTAGTCGACTAGAATTTGCTTGTGCCGTCTGGAAGCCATACTATAAAGTACATATTAACCGAATTGAAAAAGTTAAAAAGAGGTTTATTAGGTCACTAGAGAACAGAGTTGGTCGGACCTATTCTAATTATGAAGACTCGTTAAAATACCATAAGATGAATTCTTTGGAACTTCGGCGTGACTGCGTAGATAGTGTCCTACTTTACAAGGTAATCCATAATATTTTAGATGCCCCTTCACTACTTCATAATATTTTTCTTAAGGTGCCCCGAAGACTCGAACGTAATTGTCGTGATAAACGTTTATTTCATATTCCGTTTAGCGGAACATTGCACAGTGATAACATGTTCATAAAGCGAGCCTGTAGACTTTTTAATGAGTGTGACAAGTTACACGACACTGATATATTATGTTGCACAATCGCCTCATTAAAAACAAGTTTTTAGCAAATAAACAATTTAATCAGTTTTTCTATCTCACCACAATATATTTTAAATATATTTTTAACGTTAAATTTTTTTATTTTCTTTATGTTGTTCTGTATTCTTCTTATAATATGTTTTTATAAAAATGTTTCATTTATTGTGAAAAATTCTAACTTCACTTACTTTTAAGGGTCTTCTATTTCTTTTCTAATAATCTGATTTTATACGTTAGCGGATCGCTGTAAGGAACTCAGCAAATTTTTATATCAAATATGTAAAAAATATAGGGAACTATAGGTTTGATTATAACTATTTCTTTTCTCTTTATTAAGATATATTCTGTATAACCGTTTGTTTCTTAAATAAATAAAATAAAAATAAATAAAAAAAAAACAAGCGTACGGTACGCCTGATTGTAAGTGGTGCACGTAGCCTATAGTTGCTTGCAATTTCACTAGCGTCTATTGCAAACGTTTAAAAACTACGGTGACCGCTTACTACAATCAGGCGTACGATGTTTGCTACCCTCATGATATAAAAAAGTTATTTAAATAAAATCAACAAATCAGTGACCCGTGGGACCATTCCTACTTACAGCTTCGCCTCGCTGAATTAAATATAACAGAAACACTCTCCATTATTCCTACAAACTGCTAAAAGATGCTAACTTCCGCTAAGATACCGTGCAGTCATGTGCTAACGTGATGCCACCCTGGGCGCAACTCGTTTTTTAGACAGTTTTATATCCACTTCACGCTAAGTAACAACACGACTTAATCCACTTCATGGCCATAGATTAATGACGCAGCAGGGTTAGGTGTGAATAACAAAACCAAAATCGAAAATTCATCATAAAGTTTCTGCCCTAAAGGAGCACTTAAGAATGTATACCTTCCTAAATTTAGTGCTTTCATTCAAAACGGTTATTTACCCTTATAACTTCGTTGCAGTGCCTTATTTAGCGGTGCCTTGTGCTCTTTTGCAAAACCTTATTTTGTAATGAAACATTTTCACTCTTAATTATTAATACCCTGAAAACATCATGTTTACTTCGATAACATCCTCCATTCCACACAATTGTATCGATTCATGACATTGATAGGACTTCAAGTATTGCCATCCTTATTTAACCATGCACATGAGAAAGGGATAGCATGACTGTTGGACCTGTTAAATTTGTTTAGTTTAATGATTTCGTACAACAGAATTGGCACCGGTGAATAGTTAGTTTAACAGTGTTCAGAATGTCTTCTCTGGCCAATGCATAATCTATGTCCAAACTAAGTTAGTTAAACGCCTCCCAGAGGTCTCATAGACCGTACCCATTTAATCTGCTAGCGCAAAATATCGCACATCATGTTTATTAATGTGGTGCACGTTTATTGCTTACATCGGTGGTAATTTATTCATCGCCTACACCTAACACTATTGGGACTAGTATGTTATAATAAGGCAAATTAAGGTACACTAGGTATCTAACTAAATACAACTAATATACAACTAGATTTTTATCCGCGGCTTCTCCCGCGTAGCTATATAGTATGAAGCATTTTCTTGTGGTAAAAAGCCTATTTTCATCAGGGATAATGTGGGCTTCTAATGGAAAAAGATATTTTCAAATCGGTCTAGTTGTTTCGGAGCCTATTCAATACAAACGAAAAATCAAATCTTTCCGCTTTATAATATTAGTGTAGATTGATTCCTTAACAACAAATTCTTTCGACTTTGAAAACGTAACTCACAAAATGTTCATATAATTTTGGTTTCAACTTTACACCGCCGCGGCGCTGTTCATGTTCCTATACAAAAATGGTCGCACGCCAAAAAATCTTTCACCTACGTATTCGTATCGCTATCGACTATTTTTGAATGGGAAAATGAACAGCTGTGCGCCGATGAAAAGCGAGACTAAAAATTCGTATGAACATTTTGACATTTTGTATTACGTTTACCTTGTCGAAAGATATTCTCGCTACCAGTACTGCTCGTTAGATAAGATGCGACAGCTTCGAATCGATTTTATCTTTCTATTTTACAAATGCCTAACCAATCACAGTAGCTCGGGTCACGTGATTGAGCGACATGAGAGCCCATAATAATATGCTCGGTTAAATATTAAAATATCAAATCAATACATTTTTATCTCTCCTGATTGGCAGCTATGCTAGAAGAAAAAATAATTCCCAAGCCAATAAAGGCAAATAAATGTGTATAATATAATAAATAAGACTATCGATATCTAAATTTATAATACTACGTAACTTAAAAACACATTAATTGAATTTATTAACATTAAATTAATTCAGGCACGTAAAATTTTATTGAGTAATTAAAAAACTATCTCAGTAAAACTTATGATATTGTATCGGTTATAACTTTTTCTGTGGAATAATAGCTGGACATTAGCATCATTGAGGCTTAAAACAAACATTCTGAGTATGCTAATGTAGCTCTTTATGATCTCTTTCAAGCACAATTTTATACAACTTGGGCTTTAAAAAATTATGACTTTGTCCAAAAGTATGGGCATACTCGCTGTCATGAAAATTTACTACGCCACAATACTTAATTAAATAAAAGCTGACCGAACGATCTGATTAAAATAATTAAACGCTTTTTGATTAAAAAAAACTTAAGGTACCTAGTATATAAATAATATAATATCTTCACGCCTTCCCACAAGGTTGGTAGGCAGAGGTGTCAACGTGAGAGATGGTGAGTCCGTTGCTGTCTCTTAGGCACTACATGCGACCTTGATTTTTTTCTCAGACGTCTGCAGGTTTCCTCACGATGTTTTCCTTCACCGTTATATAAATAAGTTTACATAAAAATGATAAACTGTATTGGTACTAGTAGATATTAATGTGGTACATTGCTGACCCTCTCAACAACCATTATAAAGCACCATATCCTAAATAATGACCATATGTTTAAAAAATGAAGCGCAAAATTTAATTGAGATTTCACCCCTATTGCATCTATCATTGACGTAATTATCCTATTCATGGGCCAGCGTAACCTTAGTCTCATAACTCATTTGATTTGCTAAATAGAAGTTAGCTAAGTGGATATAGGTTTGTTTTGTATAAGTATGTGCTTATTCTGACTAACGACTGTACTTCATCTCTCGACTTTCCTGCCTTTGTTCACCTGACAAGGTTCGCGATAATATTGAAATGCCGCACGTGAATAGAACCTCTATCCATCTATATTTCTATCGCCCTTATCTTTTTTCTACACACGGGCAATCAGTGTGACGAATATTTTTTACAATATTTTTATATACCTAGTCGTGGTCGAATGACTTCGTATGAAACTACTTGCATAAAATTTTTAATTATTCAAATAATTAGTTTTATTTAGGTTGGATACTTTCTTTCGTTTTTTTTTCTATAATGTATAGGATAAAGGGTACCTCGATACGGCAGCTGTAATTTATGAAAAGCTTCATAATCTGCGTACTAGAATCTGCAACATTTTTGTTGAACAGGGTGAAGGAAGCATTGTTCTACAAGTTTCAGGTTATTATACCTGAGAACAAGTTTGTCAACTCTATATAATGTTCGATGTTCTATCTGATTGTGTGTCACATATCTATAAGAATGTATTGCAATGCAGTTGTATGATTGGCTTATTGTATTGGCTACCGTTCTTTGACACCTTTGACAAGGTCGATGTAATAAGTACTATTGAGATAATAATTACAAGCGGCAGTCTTGTCCATTTTGCTATATTGAATGTTACGCAACATCAGAGGTGTCATTGTTGATAAATAGTTAAATTACGTAATGGAAGTTAATAATATAGGGAGATTTAATTGAATTATGATTATATGTTTGGTAATGAATTTTGAAACGGTGGTATGAGTGACGTATGGTTAATAGATTCATTACTAGTTTGTTAAATTTCACGTGAACTTTTATACGAGTTTTTACAAAAGATACATCATAATTCTTTTGAAATTAGGTTTTTTTTCAAAAGTACGATGACAGCCATGATGTGCATTAAGTTTATAAATCTACAAACAGTATATAATGGCTCCGTATAATAAATTAAAAAGTTATAATAAGTCAGTACCTAATAACACCACAGAAAAACATATTCTTAAGAAAAAACATTCTTTATTTTACTTTTAGAGATAATCCCAAACTTACAAATCATGCTAAATATTAATACAGATTACTCTCTTTATAATATGATAGTAATAGTTTATAGTTTTTTTTATACTACTAGGGTGGCACACAAGCATAGGTAGGGCCCACCTGATGGTAATCAGTCACCGTAGCCTACAGCCGCTAGCAATACCAGGGATATCACTAACGAGCTGCCAACCCTGTTGTTGATGAGGACTCACCGTGCTAGCAGCATTACTACTAGAGCAATTCAGTTCAATATTAGGTCCGTTCTTATTTTTTTGGCATACATAAATGATCTCCCACTTGTAGTGGATAATATCTGTGACATTGTCTTATTCGCGGATGACACATCTCTGGTATTTAGAGTGAGCAGAAAAGACAAAGAAATGATAAGTCTAAATGAATCGCTAGCATCCGTTTCTAGATGGTTTGATGCCAATAACCTAGTTTTAAATTCAAAAAAGACAAAATGTTTACGGTTTTCTCTTCCAAACTCATCGCAGGTAGACACGAATGTACAATTGGATGGCAGAAAACTTGATTTAGTTGATAACACGATTTTTCTAGGTCTAACACCAGATGCAAAATTGCAGTGGGGCTCTCACATTGAGACCTTGTCAAAGAAACTTAGTTCAGCTGCGTTTGCCATTAGGAAAGTCAGACAATTGACAGATATTGATACTGCAAAATTAGTTTATTACGGATATTTCCACAGCCTCATGTCTTATGGCGTGTTATTATGGAGATCTGCGGCGGATCTGGATACAATATTCATTCTACAAAAAAGGGCAATCAGGGCAATTTTTGCAATGGGTCCCCAAGAATCGTTAAGAGAATTGTTTAAGAAAATTAATATTCTCACGTTACCGGCTCTTTACATATTTGAAAACTTATTGTTTATAAAAAAGAACATTAGAAGTTTTTAGTTAAATTCAGACAACCATAATATTTATACAAGAAATAGAAACAAAATTGTGGCTCCTAGGTTTAGACTAACAAAAGTAAATAAATCATTTATGGGAAACTGCGTCCGTTTTTAAAATAAAATCCCACAATCTATTACCGAATTAAATTATGATAAGTTTAAGACTCATGTCAAAAGAGTTTTGATAAATAAAGCCTATTATAAAATTAATGATTATGTAAATGATAAAAATGCTTGGAATATATAGACTCACTCTGCACAAGTGGCTCCCCGCTCCTGTTAGTTGTAATAGTTTAAAATATGTATTTCATGAAAGCAGTGACAAAACCAACTTGGTAGCTTTCATTTTGATATTTGTAATTTCATACCAATGTCTAGAAGAATTTTGTTACAAATTGTTATATAATGATTGTTACACGAAAAAAAAAGACAGAGCACTGAGTTTCTTTCCGGTTCTTCTCAGGTGGCTTTTTTTCCGAACCGGTGGTAATTTAGACCTTCATAAGTGCCTTATTAGGGCCTAAACTGAATAAATGATTTTTGATTTTGATTTTGATTTTGAGCAGCGTATCCTTGTGAGCTCATGACGCACTGGCAACCTTACTTACTGCAGAAACACAGCACTACATCAAAGTACGGTTATTTCACTGCGGTCTTCTGTAAGGTGGAGGTACAGTCCCCAGTCGGGCGGCTTCAATTATAATGGGAAAACCCACGGGGGATCCCAATTCGGCCTACCTCTCTTTATGATATATGAGTATGAGTTTTGTGTTTGTATATGTTCACGTGAGTAGGAATACTTACTCTTTTTTAAAATGATTATCACCCGAGTGAAGAAAGCCATATTTTACTACAGTAATACTATGTAAGCATTCACCGTAGATATGTAAGAAAGCTTTTATTACCACCGTTGCTGACAGATGTCGAGCAGCCATTCCGGACCGGAATAAGCAAATTACGGACATAATAGTAGCTACTAGGTATGTAATTAGTCGGTATTCTTGAATCGCCTAACTGTGTAGGTGTAGGCATGAAAATTGTTATTTATGTCCTATAATATAGTATGATAATAACGTGCGGAATTCGGTTAAATCTGTCAAACGGTTACAAATCAATGGAAACTGGTTATTACTGTGATAGAGTTCCTTTGAGGTTTTTTTTTGTAATTGAGGTTTAGTCCTTTTGAAAAGACATAATTACTTAAGACGGGCTAATTAGCGCGTGTGTGATTGCCTATGGTACTCAAAGCTTCTACGGGTGGCTGATTACATTCAGGAGGTACCTACTTCTATGCTAGTGCTTAGTCTGTTAAGGGCTCGTTATTTTTTAAAATTATGTTTACTGGTAGATCTTAATGTAATTGTTGGACTTCCTCCCTCCCTGATTTGACTTAGGTATTTATTATAGCTTTCTATCCTTTGGTAAATCTTGCTTCACTTCGTTTTTCGTAATGTTCCATCTACCTTTTTTTATTTGACCTGAGTTCCGACAGAATATATGATGAGGTTAATATTTTACAGTCTCATTATTTTATCTAAGATTTGAATAAAGTTTGTAAAGAAGTAAGTAAAAATTACTTCAGAGAAAAATCAGGCATGCACTCAGGTTATGGCCGAGTGACGGTTTGTTTAGCGGCCACAATGCGCTACGCTAACGAGTCGCGCGTCTGAATAAAACATCGCTTTACGAACGGCGCAATTTATAGGAGATTTGATGACCTTGGATTCGCCCATGTTATTTGAAGAAAATATTTTATTTAGATTGGGCCCTGAATATTAATAGACAATTAACTAATCTAGCACGGGCATCTATGATGAGCCTGCCTCTAAGTCTAACACTAAGATGATTACGCATTACGCAATATTGTTTGCGCAACTTATATTGCTAGAAATATATTTTTTATTTAACTTTTATCTTTTTATTTTTACTTTATACTAATGGTTTACATTAATATATCAATAAAATATTTAATAACCATCTAATTTTGCTTATAAAGCCATGCAAGTAGAGCATTTCTATTTTCGTCCAAGCTTAGGAGTGCTTTTTTTGGTAACTTTTGCTGCTATCTCTTCAGGAACATGCTTCTTGGCACACTTTCCCGTGACAGTAATTTGGGACAGTTATTTTTCTTTTAATTTAGTTTGTACATTTAATTTATAATTTAAGTTTCTAATTGATTTAAGATACTACTTTTTTATATTAATAATAATAAATTGTAAGAACAATATGAATGAACAAAATAAGATTTAAGAGATAATACTTTATACAAGACAATGTCGTGTAATCATTCTTCCAAATTCTTTTATCTTGGACCACACATTAAGCGGCAACGTTTCACTTTGCACAATAGACTTGGTTTGGCTGTAACCTAAATATCGGATTGTGGTGCCACAGCTATTCAACGGGAATTTCGCTGTTTATTTTATTGAATAAAATATATTTAGCTCGCAATGTGAGGCGAATGCTTAATGACGTTTCAAATCAAATCACTTATTCATTATTCAATTGATTGATGGATTAGAATTCAGAATAGACTTTTTACCTACAGTTTTTTTTTGGGGAATCCAAAATCGTGTATTACTTTGCCAATATGACTAGTATTTTTTTAGGAACTGTTTTTTATGATAATGAGCTATTGAGATTATCAAGCTACATTTAAGAAATGTTGTGGTGGTCCCGTCCAAATATTATACTATATGTCATTAATTATATGTTTTTTGCATTTTACGATGGTAAGGCCTTCCTGTAGCCTATGATCCCTCTAATGATTTGTTTTTTTTTTGTGTATGTTGTTATTATAAACAAGCTGAGCTTGGGGCATGCGTTGCAATTCCTCTTTTTTAAAAAACAGAAATAGTAGTCAGTGACGTAGGGCGCAAAGACACAACTACTTTTCTAAGCTAAAAGCTTTAGTTTGGAACTTTCGCGGGCGAGATCACAACAACTCACAACAATCTCATCTACTTCAATGTATATATGAAGCACATCGTTTAAAAACAATTAACTCTACAACATAGATTTCCAATTCCTAGTTATTTACTTTCATAAACCTTTTTGGTCGCAGATGCTTAAAAACATAACGATTTGAAATGCAAACAATTGAATGCCTTTAAATTAAATTTATTCGAAGGAAATTAAAAATACTTATGCTCAATGCTCATGGCTATCACGATGAGTGTTGCCATTATATAAATAACTTCATACTGAGTGTATATATATTACGATCTATTTTTAAAACGGCATCTGGTAGTCTGTGATAACTAGTTTAGCTGGTATTCGATGGCTTACCATCGGCACTTGACAGTTGGGAATTAAAGATCGTTTATATCTAACGAAATTATTTCTGCAGTGTGATTGTACCGACCCACGATTTTTTAAGGCAGTGGATCCACATTAGCTAACATACAAAAGTTATTTACCATATAAATAAATAAAACACGCACCTAATAAATTAATTATTAAACTCATGAAATGCTTTTAATCAATATCTCGTAAAGTGATAGGAAATTTAAATTTATACATTTATACTCTCATGAAAACGCAATGATATTATAATGACATCGTGCAGGGCAGTAGAGAAACCCCACTATTCATATAGATACGAACATCTATCTTAGATTTCTTTTGATTCTTTTGATTCCCTTTTTCTTTCTTTGAGAATCCCGGTATTTTTCTTATCTATTACTCCATACAGTCAAGCGACCGTCTCGTCACGTATCAATTCCCTCGGGTGGTTAATTTCCTCGCTACTCCATAACATTCCCGTCTGCATTATAAAAACTTTCAGACACTATTATAATAGGTGACATCGTCATGTCGTTTTACCTTTCCGAGCAATGACAGCTGGGTGCGGATTTCTGAAGTAATTTGCTCGCTGCTTGGACAAGTTTTTATAACAGTTTTAATTACTCCGACGGCGTCATCAGATCTAACGAGCAGGATGTGACGATATTAAAAGAACTATCCATTGATTTGATATTCCGGACGTCAATAGAGGTAAGTCATCATCGGTAGGTATAGGCTCTAAACTATTTCATTAGAAAAATCTAACGCTGTTTTTGGTAGGCATTTTTACAAATTTTAGGCCTGTGAATGTTTAAGATAAGTTAGTTTTATGCATAAAAGCAATTAGAAACGGAATTAGTTAAATAGTTCTAATTCCTTAAAGAGTTTCCTTCACTCTGTCATTAGTCCCTTATTTAGAAAGGGTGAAAGGCACAATTTCTCATAAAATTTTATTTAGTCGTACGTAATTTAGCAACTTCACGTCACGGGTCGTTGTTTACATTGTGAACTATAATTACTTAGCAGTACCAGTACAACTAGAACCCTATACGATAGATCCACTTTCGAAATGCGCTGTGATTACCCTATTTATGGGGGTCAAGTTGATGTGGACGGATGGCGAAACATAATTACTTGTACTTGTAATAATAAGGTACATTGTTTCGATATTATTTTGCCGTCTTTGATGGCAGCTGACAAACGATGCGACAACGCCGTGTGTCCACACTCCATTGTCATAATGGCAAAGACTAAAAAGGTTTATCAGAATGAAACATAGGCTATTTAAATTTGATTATTTATTCTTATCTCAGGTCCAGCAGTGGACCTCTCAGCTTATGTGCTTTGAAGTCGTATACAATCTGTCACACTGGCATTCAAATATTTTGGAACTCGAACCTATGTTAAATCTCCCTACGTTTTAGTAAGCATACAATAAATCGAAAAGCCCTTCTGTCCCTGCTTATTCATGCACTCAACAAAAGCACCATAATTGTATCACTTTTTACTTACTGTCGCTCGCCCTTCCAAGTAATTATTACTGAACTAGTATTTTCAAAGTTGTTTGTAATTAACAGGTAGTACGTACATCTGCCAAGATAGAAACTTTCCCATTGTAAGCCTTGTTCCTTTGCTTTAAGGTTTATTATTAAAGAATCCATGTTTGGCTTATTAGTTATCTGTTTTGGTTATTAACAGCAGTCTTCCATCATTTTAAGGTTTTTAAACGAATGCCTCTGGCCGGGATGTGTTGTCTTTCTAACACGCTTATATTAGCTCCATCTGTAGGTATGCATGTATCTATGTAGGTATCTCATATATATCAGTGTAATGGAATCTTCATCATTTTACCGACTTCAAGTTGTATAATCATATTGAAAATTTGCACACATATTCGAGACCGATAACAATACAATAATATCATAAGTTTATCGTAATACTCCGACCAGGATCATGAGGGTCAATACATTCTAAGCGTGCTTTTATTTTTTTAAGCTGTAATTATTATTTATTACATTATTTCTCTTTTCACAACGTGTCCTTTCAACGACAAAGATGGCAACGCGCTAGTGATACCTCAGTATTGCGAGCAAATTGGCTACGATGGCCACAGGTGGACCGTACCCCTACCCACGTTTACTAGTATGTTTTCATATAGCGTAAGTTTTTTTTTATTATACTTTTATGAAGTGTTTTTTTCCGTGATGAGCTTAGAAGTACACTTCACATGTATGCCTAGATTTTGGAGCACCTAAACAAAAAAATAAATATGCTGTTTTAGGTGATTCGTCCAACATATTCTTGTTAGATAGAACACACATTAATGTAATAAATAATTGCTTTCATTTTGTTGTAATTTGCAACGTCAAAATATTAACTCCTTATGATGATTCATACTTACTTAACTACATACTAACTTAACTTACGACCATCACCAGAAAACTTAAATCCTCGTAAAACTAACCCAATTTCTCAAAATGTATACCATTAAAGATCGATGTTGCACTCAACACACAGTTATCAAAAAACCGTGACCCACCATTAAGCTCAACAATTACCATGGACGTCATATAAAATATATTTTCTGATAGTCAAATTGCAGCATCGGCGTCGACCACAAATCTTGCGCGATAAATTTTGACCAGGCGGCAATACCTACCTACTAATTTTGTGTATCCCACTTCTTTCTCACTTGTACTCGACAAAACAATTATTAATGAAACTTTATACCTAATATGCACTGAAAGATTAGGTTACTGCTTGAAAATATGGCATATTGAAAGTACCTGTCAAAAATTAAATACTACTTGTATATTGTAATAATCAAATAATTTTGACAAAAGATATCTGTAAAAGTCATGGATTTTACTGTATGTCTAAATGATAAGCGATTTTTAATGAAAGAGTTTTTACTCGAATTTCTTTTTATCCAAATTAATTATAAAATTTCTGTAACAAAGTGTGTTCGGTTTAAAATAGTAGGGCCGATGTCTGGCCGTTTGGTCCAAGCCGAGCGGTCGACCAAATGCCGTAAATGCATTTTGTGAATTATGCCTTTATGCTATGCCCGAATGTGGTGACTGGCGAAATGGCTTACTTCAGCCAGATTCTTCACAGCAGTGCAATGTATTGCGATTGATTAAATTACTGCTTACATTCTTAGGTCAAAACAGGTTTGGTAAGTAAATGAACATATTGGAGTAAAAACTGTAAGATTTACATATAATCTGGATACGGCTTTAAAAAGCCTCAAGCAAAGGAAAATTCAAGCAATATTAACTCACAAATAGAAAAAGGCATGTCATGGAAAATTACGTATTTGAGTTTGTTATTCCCTTAACGAAATAAAACCAACTTTAAAACAATATTCCTTATTGAAAATTGTTTCAGCTTTATTTATAGCCTATGCTGAGTACCCATGTAGGGAATTATTTCACATAACGTGGTGCCGGTCCCAAAACCCCCCGATTCTTTATATTGTATTAGGTCACCTTGGGCCGATAAGCCAGAGCGATGATGGTGAGTGGACTAAGTGACTGACTGAATACCAAAGTTTAAAGCTTTGCATCGATATTGCTCATGATTAATCTTACTTGATAATGTCACGTAAAATAGTAGACTCAAATTGAATAGTTCCAGATAGTACTTTCAAAACTTATATACCTACGTACGTAGTTAGTTAGATAATAACAAACCGTGTCTATAAAAAGCCTAGACAATTTATATCTACCCGTATCATTGTCAATCTAAAAAAGTCTTTCAGCTAAGTTAGAAATAAAATCATGTTGGTACCGACAGTACCTAGTAAATAATATTATTATAATATAATATCTGTATCTAGTAAATAATATTATTAATGGGGTTAAAATTGTTTGTTTGCATGGATGCCTGGAACTATAGAACTGAATTACAAAATTATTTCTTCTATCCTAGAGAAAAATTGGCTTTATATCTTTTTTAGACGAAGGCGAAGACGCGAGCAAAAAATATTATTAATATTATAGATTGATAAATGTAGTTCGTTTGTATGTAAGGAGTTATCTTGGGAAATAAGACAAATAATTTAAAAAAATCACAGTCACATATAAATTGCTAACCTTGAGACTACACTTTATCTATGTGCTAAGCTTTAGCTATGTTGCTCAACGCGGACGGAGTCTCAATCTAAAGCTTGTCTAAAAACTAGTACCTAATTTTGGTTGCGTAATTGGAGAAAAGTTGAATGAACCCGTTGTAATTAGATATAATGACATTGTTAAGTCCGTAGAATTGATTTATCGATTATCAATGTCGTAATTTCAAAGCGTAAGTCAGAGATACCGTGGGGTTGATAACCTGTTCAGTCTAGGATCCCGTACTGGACCTCTCAGAACAAATAATTATGCGTGGATAGCCTAAAAAGTTTTTTTTTAATATATAGTAGGTAAGGAAGTATGTAATGCTAGGTAAGTATGTAATAAAGCATCCAAGACAAAGTTGCAACATATTTAAGGTTTAAAGGCTTTTAAACCAAGGTGATAGATACCAACCCCAGCGTATCCAAGTTTTGAATTAAAAAAATAAGTGTATGGCTATGTAGAGTACACAGTTTTAACTAATATACTTAGTAGTTTTAATTAAGTATTTGCTTATCATATTTTATCATAATTTATAAAAATAAAAGCTATTAAATATATTGAATTGATTCAGGTGTTACTTTGCGGAAGTTCATATTTATAGAATACAAAATATATTATAATTTGCTTTGTCCGCTTAAATGAGTGTGATACGGTCGAACGGCCTGCGCCCAGGTGTGAGCTCAGGCGTGTTTACTTCCGACACGTGTTTCAGGACTTCCACGTCCCATCATCAGGGTGCCGCTGCGTTGGTCGAGCAGCGTGATGTCACATCGAGGTCTGGATGCTGGAGTATGCTGGAGCAGCGTCACAGGATGCTGGAGCAGCGTCACAGCAAGATGGTCTATTGTCATTAGCTATTAAATATATTAAAAAATAAGAACTTCCGACACTATTTTTCTTACTCCAGAGATTTTTTTACATTGACATATTGCATTCAAAACAACCTGACAACGAGAAATTCATTATTGACATCTTATGTCCTATTACAAGACATAGTCGTCCTGTAAATCACTTGTGTTGCAATCACCAACGCCATTGTTAACTGATCAATTTATAATCAAAATTGTACTATTGTTACACAATCTATTTAATACGTGCCCCAGAATGATAACTAGAGTTTAAGGCGCGACGGACACTTGTTTCTTTGCTATAACTATTTTAAGCATCTGTATAAATTTGTGTGCCTTGTGAGATAATGGTGTCGATTGTGTTATACAAAACTGATTTGACAGGACTTAAAGTATTGCCATAACTATTTAACTTAGAATCTCTTTCTCATATGAGGACACGAGAAAGAGATACCAAGACTTTTAGTCCTGTCAAGTTATTTAAGTTTGTCCATTTTGTACAACAGAATTGAAAGCATTAGCATAAGGTATTTTGGAATAGAAAACTGCAAGTCTTGAAACCTGGATCCGAAGCTCTTTCCGAATGGAATAAAATTAATATTAATATATTATAAACGATATAAAAAAATACGCTGAAATTCTCAAATGCAAAGAATATTAATTTATTTATGTACAATATTAAAATATACTTGATTTACAAGACTTTATTAATTATAATGCAAATATTTTTACTGACTGAAAATCGCCTCTGAAATATTTTAATTATTGTTATAATTATGTTAAGTTACACTTTACACACATATTAAGCTTTACATATAATAAATAAATAAATATATTATTTCTTATATGCTTAAAAACATGTAATCTTTACCCAAAATCAGTGTGCGTTGTTCTCAAAATGCAAAAAGTGAGAGGTGTCTTGTTCTATCGGTTTGCAATTGCCGTTTTATTTGTCACGTAGTGCTTGACACCGCTGGCATTTGACTACGAATTCATATTGTACCTGTAGCTTAAAGTTCACTTGTAAAAATGATGTTATTGTTTGCCAAAATATTCCAATAATCCCTGCAATTGCTTGGGCATTGTTCCAAGTGTAAAGTGAGTAATTGTTTTATATGCTAAGAGGTATAATGCATTCATTTGCAAAATAAAAATAATATAGTTAAGAACTAAAAACCCGCTTTCGAATTTATTTCAGCTGGTCAGGGCATTAGGACAAAGTTTTAAATTATTGTATTGTCATCGGTGGCATACGTGCAAAAATTTTCAAAATAATAAGACTTATTTAAGTCAGTAAAAATTAAAGATTAAGTTACATTGATACATACCTACACACATAAATGCACAAAGCCATAGGCCAAGCTAATAAAAGTGTGTTAAAACGGATGCCGTATTCAACAATTTGGTAAAAGGGGAGAGAGGCTTTCACCTAGCAGCGGGACAGCAATGCCTAAATAAGATTAAAACTATTTGATATTACGCACATCGTTTTAAAAACTCGCTAATAAATCGCATAGGTAGCTTGGGCAACATTTTTTTCGTATAGTTTACCTATAATAACAGGGTTCTGCATAGCCTTCGCATTCTGCTCATAGTTTGTTGGCATTTAAAGCGCATTTACTGAGAGCTCATAATTGAACCGCGCTCGTTATCAGAGATCTAAACCAATGGCTTTCCGATTCCTTCAAATATAATAAGATTGTTCTGATAAAACGGACTAACCGGATGAGTAAATGTATGATATGCAAAAAAGACTTTAATGGCTTAATGTCGAAACATGAATAGGTATTTTTCCTATACTTGCAAGTTTTAATAATAATTAATTCACGATTCATCCATAAAATATATTTACAGGTCGCGACCTCTTCTCAAGTAAGCCACAATATATTTTACCCTAGTATATTTTTCGCTCTAGAAAATATGAAATATAAGTTTATCTACACTAATATTATAAAGAGGAAAGATTAGTATTTCTGTATTTTTGTGGGTTTTTATTGAATAGGCTCCGAAACTACTGAACCGATTTCATACATTCTTTCACCGTTAGAAAGCAATTATCACTGAGTAACATAGGCTATTTATTAAACTAGCTGCCCGCCCCGGCTTCGCACGGGTAGACACAATTTTTGATAAATGTCTACCCGTGCGAAGCCGGGGCGGGCCGCAAGTATCAAATATTTTCAAATACAAGTTTGTGTATGTTACGGATTGGAATTATGGTAAGTTTTTTTATAACAAACTTTTGCAGCATTTCAGGTCTGTGCTGCTAACCATTGAGGGGTTTCCTACCCCGACCCTGAGTGCCCAGTCATGTCATGCTAAGGCAATCATAATAACATGAATACACAAAATTTCATGTCTGAGTTGTTGACCGTTGTAGAGTTCTTTATCTGGAGCTCTTCCTGGATGTTGATTTAAGTCATGCTTACAATACCTAACAATGCACACTCCCAAGTGGTTCTTCTTTAGCTTGCAAGATTTGACTTAAACAAACATTAGGTGTTTAATAAAAGCATTTAAAAAGATACTAAGCAAGTAAGTGTACCTATATTCCAACTCGCACTGGGGTTTCAGTTCTGGACCTCAAGGTCTTAAGTATATTTCCGAGAGACTTCATGGCCAATAAATAATAAGCACAATATATGGTATCAGCCGTAATATTTATCTTCCAATAACGCAGCGGCCATAAGCCGACGGAATCCCGGACGGTGCAACTTCATACCTATGTCACAATATCTTTCGAAGTTTCACACAATATTGAAGTCCTGGTCTGGTACAGAGGCCCAAGCACCTATAATTTGCGGAAAAGTATTTGTGTCGATAACGTAAACATGTCCATGGTCTGTGTTCATTTATGTATATCTGGACCTATGATACAAAACGCCACTAATGTGCGTGAATGAAACTAAGCTTTCTAGTGTATAATCTTCTTGCGTATCACAAAAGGTATAGTCGTTACGTTACGCGTTGGTATTCATGATGACGGACGTTTTATATCGAAATTCCGGCCATACATGAACAAAACACAGGTAACCATGCAAATGCTTACGTTAACGGTAGGGATACATTTTAGCGAATTATTGGGGCTTGGAGAACAGGTTTCAATGCGCGCAACTTCCCCGCCTCTTTGAGATAAACGCCAAACTTGCTTTAGTTTGACCAACTTGGCAAATTTTGGTCGAAAGGTGCACTCATAAACAAACTCCAGTAAAGTTTTAATTGCTCTAGATTGCACCTTTGTGAACTCACGTGTGCTATCTCTATGCATGCTTAAAATTTTCAAGCGCTAGTACCTACTCGTAAAGTTCCATCAGAGCTCGCGGCTAGGTACTGTGTTGATGTTAGTGATTTTGTTTTTGCTTCTATACATTAAAGTTTTAATTATGTACATTGTAAATGCTCAGTGCTTGTAAAAATATTTTACAATAGGTGTTGAGAGAGGGAGATAATGATACTTCGGGAATTGAATAAATTTACACCAGGCCTACTTAAAATTTTAAAACAATGATTGACCCTATGCAGTCCTTTCAAAGTTTCAAAAAGAGGTAGGGCGAATTGAGATTTCCCATTAATATTGGAGCCGACCGACTGGGGACTGTACCTCCACCTTACGGAAGACCGCCGTGAAATAATACTACTTTGATGTAGTGTTTTGTTTCTGCAGTAAGTAAGGTTGGCAGTGCTCCACGAGGATACGCTGGGCTAGTAGTAATGCTACTAGCGCAGTGAATTACAAGTACTGACATAATATTATAGGTTAAAATAAGATCCCTTTTTTTAGAGTTCAGAAACCTCATAACCCTTACATGTCATGCCAGTCTGGCTGTCCAATATATGTTTTTTTTAAGCCATTTAATTAATAAATTCAAATATAGCGTTAGATGCAGAGCTCTCAATATTAAATTCAATATTACCATTCCCATTAAACTATTTGGTTCGTTCAGAAACGACCTACACCCTTACTTGTGTAAACTTGTGAAATTACTTAGCTCAAGACCATTGTATTCAAATGATCAGTTTGCTGTAAATTAGGTTGTGAACAACACTTTGCCTTAATTTCTTTGTTTACAATAAAGCTTAATCTGTATTCATTTACTCATTCAAAGCTTTGTTCTTTGTTTCCACTGTATTTGGTAGTTATTAGATATCTAACACTGGATTTCAACGGGCAGGTATACCAGCTTTACAATTTGTGTTGACTTAATTTCTAATACTTACCCGTAGTAGCGTAATATATAAAAGATAGGAATAAATTTTTAGAAATGTCTAAATAAAAGCACTGCACCTTCATAACATAAGATTAAGATAACTGACGTAATGTCGATCATCGCGTAACTTAAATGAGTTCATGACACGTCACAAATTTTGCGAACTTTTAAATTTGATGTTTTAGTATCACCAGCTTCATGGCAGTGATGGAGCGTAATTTTAAACTTCATCCATGAACACAATGTTGCATCAAGTCCAATGGCTGTACCGGTAACCGTGCCAGTTCTCAGGCTTTGTCGCGGACTCTTTTGTAACTTGACTATATCTGGATCACATGCTACTAGTTGGTGCAAGTTAGGAGTTACGGTACTTTATGTGGTAAGCTATGGTGTGATGGGAAGTGTGTGTCGGTTAGTTTTTCCTGAGCTGTTTGTCACGAACTAGATCCAACTTACTCTTCTTGATGTGATGTACCACTTACGATAGGATGCCAGATAAATGTAATGTACCTCGTCAAAATATTAATGCGAATATGACTGCAATGAATTTAATGTACAAATATTTGGAATTTAATTAAGTCTTTCCAGTAATGTCATAAAATATACATTGTAACAATTTATATCACCACCCACACCTACTTTCCACCGAAGATATTTTGGTGCCGACGTAGCAGATGGGGGAGTTCATCAGCGCTGCCGTCTCTTTGGCAGTTAGGCACTACATACGTCCTTTAATTTAATTTCAAAGGTTTTTACAAGGTTTTACAGGTTTCCTCAGGATGTTCTCCTTCACCGTAAAGATCGTGGTGTGACAAACTACTGAACTTAAGTTAAAATCTAATTGATACAGACCGTTGGGATTCGTACTTGCGTCGCTGGAATAGCAGGCAACGCTCCATACAGCGAGGCCACCACGGCTTATCATTAGAGTTATTTTAAAAAGCTTCTTGCTTAAATATAGTGTCTTCTAAACTAAATATTCAAACGCCATCGCCTACTATTTGAAGCTAGTAACAACAAAATACTACTTACATGGGAGCAAAATAAGCGACCTTGCTTTCTAATAGTAAGTTGATAGCGTACCACATAATTTTAATGAGCCAATAATAACCAAGGCTGGCTCGATCTCCCAGATAATGTTGTCGAAGTTTTGTCCCTAATTACCATTGGCTACTTGAGGGTGCCAGATACAATCTCGACTTTTGTCGTATCTCTCTCGGTCTATTTGTTTGTCGTTATCAAGATTGCAATGCGTAGGATTCCATTGTTAGTTACGTAAGACAGCCAATTAAGTGCCGCAAATTGGCGGATTTATTAATTTTATTCCTTGGCCTTTGTCGGTTTCGATTTGGATCTTTTTTTATTTCATTATTATTATTTTGCTTCATAAATCTCGAAGGAGACAGTCTCGATACATAGATAACAATATAACCTAAGTAATAATGTTTTTGAATTAAGAACAATAGATAAGAAATTATTACTATGAATAATATTTCATAGCATTTTTTTTACCAAGAAGGCATCCGAGGCCTAATTTCCTGAGAAATTCGTCACAGCCGCGTACCTTAAATTTTAATTTTAATCTTTCACTTATAATAGTTACACCTCTAGGCAATCAAACCTGTCATAGTGTATCGTAATTACTTGATATGGAGTGGACTTTGGAGCAATGGTGACCTTAAGGCGTTTCTCACACGTCGCTGTCAAAGTGGTGACAGCGTAGTAACACTGCGGTTATACAAACGATGCTTCGTCCAAATCAATCATCATCAAAGAACCAACTGCTGGAAGGAGACAAGAAATTAGGACGTTCCAAGTATACGACCTGACTTCTATAGTAGGTATCTACATTGTGAATGATTCAGAGTAATTAGAAATATTTAATTTACTTCTTCTATAAAGGCTATTAAGTATAGAGGTAGCAATGACTCATAACTATAAAATTTATGCACATATATAATCAGCGCGAAAATACAGGTTAAATATCTTTATTTTTAGGAAAGCATGCTCAGCTTGAGCAAATACTGGATAAGGTAAAGAACGGTAAAATCGATAAAACTAGTGTTGATGGCTATCGATACATGATTATCGATTTTATTTGAATAATTCGGTTACACAATATTATTATGACACAATTACAACGTGTTGGCTTATAATTACAATGTGTACACCCGCGAAGGGTATAATTCTAACAATACATTCACACTTCCAGTATCTAAGCTTGATGAAATAATTACGCAGACGCTCTGTAATTACGGTTCTTTGACCACGTACTGTGTGAAAGGCTATGAAAACAATTAATTGCAGTTTCATTTTATGTTGGCTTTGGTCTTTGGGTTCGTTTGTTAGGGATTTAAAAACGAGCAAAAATGGTGACTTACCTTACTTACTACCTTGATTAATGCATTCAAATTTGTTGACCATTTGAGCTGTAGCTGTATTTTAATATGACGGGAAAAAAGGTTTTTTTATGATTATTGTAACAAATATGTTGGCGGTGTGTCATGAAATAGACTAATTCATTAATAAGCTCGCTGAGTTACTATGTAATGACGTAAATACTTAACTTTAATTAAAATTAAGCTTTTTAATAAGTTTAATAATATCTTAACGCCTGAATCGCGTTCGAATTATAATACTAACATGTCTTTAAGGCAAATAATGTTAACACTTTCTAGCTTATCCCCGCGACTTTGGCCGCGTAGCAATAGTATATAATATAAATACGACGTGGGAAGTGCCAAGAGGCGACATGGCTGCCCCCTGGACGTGCTCAGCAAAGTGCAGGAGAGCACCAGTGCGCTCCACCTGAGATCCCGGGGCCCTCCTACATGCATTGGGTGCATGCCTCATGCATGCCTCATTGCTTGGGTTCCGTAAAAGCAAAGACCCTAATAAGATACTCGCGTAAATTATTGTCTAATATATATCCGTGTTTTAATTTGATTCTTCCCAACTATATATTTAAGGTAGTTAGATTGCAAGTATAATCACATGCGGCTTTTCTGAAGTATCATGACTGTCATTATCTATGTAGCAAATCTGTAAAATTGCTGTATTAGTCAGGACAATTTGCGGCTTAATTTCTGAGAAGTCGGAAAATTTGAGGCTTATTACTGTTTTTTGTACCTCTGTGATCGTGGCACTTGGTTTGCCGAAATGTCAGCCACTTAAAAATTTAATAAAAAGTACTTAGTGCTATAAGAACGTCATAAAAACCAAATTAGTTAATGAGAATGGCGACAGACCTCTTACATTACAGCCTTTTCAAAATATTATTTAGTAAAAAGAACTTGCTTTTAGGTTCATGAAATGTTTATAAAAATTAACTAAAAAATACAAGAGCGAAAAAAAATGCGTCAGTTCTTATTTTTTTCTGATAAGATCAACTTCTTAAAAACTGGCGCTTCGTCCAGCGCGAAAAATGTTGCTTTTCGCATTGGCGTAATATAATATATGGAATTCATTTTATTTTGAATTATTTTATTTTATTATTTAGTTGCTGAAAAAAAGTTAAATTTATATACATGGATGATAATAAAATTATAAGTTAGAAATACTAATAGCTGACATGTGTAAAATACTTTACTTACGTAGGTATCAATCCTTTTTTAATACGTATATCAACAGCTGCACTTAACTCGTTTACAGTGTCAAAATCAAAATCAAAATCAAAATCAAAATCAAAATCAAAAATCATTTATTCAGTTTAGGCCCTAATAAGGCTCTTATGAAGGTCTAAATTACCACCGGTTCGGAAAAAAAGCCACCTGAGAAGAACCGGCAAGAAACTCAGTGCTCTGTCTTTTTTTGCATTTAACAATCATTATATAACAATTTGTAACAAAATTCTTCTAGACATTGGTATGAAATTACAAATATCAAAATGAAAGCTACCAAGTTGGTTTTGTCACTGCTTTCATGAAATACATATTCCAACTATTACAATTACCAGGAGCGGGGAGCCACTTGTGCAGAGTGAGTCTATATATTCCAAGCATTTTTATCATTTACATAATCATTAATTTTATAATAGGCTTTATTTATCAAAACTCTTTTGACATGAGTCTTAAACTTATCGTAATTCAATTCGGTAATAGATTGTGGGATTTTATTGTAAAAGCGGACGCAGTTCCCCATAAATGATTTGTTTGAATTTGTCAACTATTGAATTTTCAGTATAATATTATGATAGTGACCAACAGCTGCTTTCATAGCAGACAACATTTTAATACTTGCCAGCAGAAAATTCAAACGCATCCAAACGTTATAATTCGATTAACAAAAAAATATTTCATAAAATAATATAAACTTTTCATTATGAAATGTGGGCAATGCAAATAAAAGGTCTTATATTACTGCGCGGCCTCTATGGAGTATTGTTTGATGTGATAAATTAAAAGCTATAATTAATGAAAGAGCAATATCATATGCAAGGTGTGTCGGCAATAGCACGTGGGATTTATTGTGCTATAAACGCGATAATATTACGTCACAAGAATTTTATAGCGGTTATTGTATCACATTGTATGGTTTAATTACACCTCCTGTAGCTGTTTCCACTGAAATAATATCACCACTAGCTGTCTGAAGCAGGGTAATAATCGTTTTGACGTTATTAACAGTTAGTATGCAGGTGTGCAAGTGAAGAGTGACATGGCGCTCTATACTTTCAGCCTACACCGTGAGGGACTTGGCGGTATATATTTAGTATCCAGATAAAAAACAGGATGACTCAGAGATGATTTTGGGAAGTGATATAAGAACAACATAAATAAATAGTCATAAGATGGAAAGGGTAAATAATAAAAAATAATAATAATAATAATAAATAAGTTTAAACACTATTTTGACGAGACCTCTGGTCTAGTGGTTAGTATACCAGACTGCTGCGCTATTCGCATAATGGTCGCGGGTTCGATTCCCGCCGGGGCTAACATTTATGTGACAAATATGTTTGCCTTGCGTCTGGGTGTTTGTTATGTATTATAAGTATGTATTTACAAACAAAAAGTATATTAAGTATTATATCAGCTGCTGGTTCCCATAGTACAAGCTTTGCTTAGTTTGGGGCTAGATGGCGTTGTGTGATAATGTCCAAACATTATTATTATTATTATTTATATGTTTGTGTTTTAATCTCTCGCGAGGTGCGAGGTATATTATTAATTAAACATGTATTGTGTGCTTATGTTTTGTGCTACAATTTACTTCTTAAAGGCAGTGAACTTTGGAAATTTTAGAAAAGCATTTATTTAATAACGTTAAGCTTCTGTAAGTACGAACCAAAGCTTCAAGACGGAAATCTACATCAAAAAGAACGCTTTAACAGAAAACAAACAACCTTCTCCGATACTCTCCAAATGTAAAGCGGACGAGACTCTGAGAAACTCGTAACTCAATCTAACTCCTAAAAGATTCGGAAGCTGATTAGAAAGGCCCCGGGCAATGCAAACATTAAACGTAATATGAAGGGAAGCAACAAGTTACCTAATACAAATGTTGCCCTTTGTTATTTACAAATTTTAACTTTGCGCATGGAAATTACGTTACCTACTCCCTAGCCGGATTACCTAAACAGTGAAGATGGATTTACGTCGAAGTAGTCAAACAAATACTTTTAGACACTTCTCTCTGAATTTCGAACTGAAATTATCTAGAAACATTTTTCTTTGGCGTCGATAAAGAGGATTCTGGTTTTCTCAAAGGAGTACAGGGGGTTCTTCAAGACGGGTATGAAGAGATTTCTGAAGGCTTGGCAACGCGCGAGATATACCCCTGGTGTCGCAAGCGTACATAGGCTGCGGTAACCGATTACCATCAGGCGGACCGTTTGCTTGTTTGCCACATTAGTGGTATAAAAAAAAACAACAAACTGAACACTTATTTACACACAGGTTCATATCATCACGCCTAGTCCGTTTCAAGAGGGATGCGAGGAGTATAGAGAGCTAATCTTAATCACAATTGACTGATATATATTATGCTTATTTTACATTTTACAACCTCTTCATACATGTCCGAGAGTTCCGAATCCTTCACAATATTGATTATTTTGTCAATTTGATTTTAAATCACTCTAAGTAGGCTGTTCCTTATTTTTATTCCTACCCTCATTTTTATAAATCAATTCTAGTCAAATCCAGTTCTTGTATTATGTTACTCTTAAAATCATTACATTCGGCAAATACAAAACAAGTAATTTAAGCTCCAAATAAGTTTCACAACGTTCTCCATTACAGAATGGTCGATAAGAACAGCTTAATATTTATTACTAAATACAGTCGAACGATAATTGATATCCTTGTCAGTCATAGTCTTAGAAATTTATCAACAATTACAGTCGAAAGTTATCTATTTGCGATCGAATATCTGTGACCGTTTCGTATCTCAAAACCAATCTGTAGTTACGCAATAGTGATCTGTTTCGAGACATATTTTTTATTGGAGCAGTATTGCAACACGGTTCACCTGATAGATATTCAAGTTTCTCATAGGATTACGTATCGTTGACATTTCATTACTTTGTACATTAGCATAAATAGTTTGAGGCACATATTGAAATGTTGCTCTGAAGGTGACCGTGTCAACTTGGGCTTTGATCTATGCAAGTGCACATGTCGTGGTACTGGTACAGATGTTAAGCAACTGTCGAATGTTACTTTCATAGTACGTCTTAAAGAAGAATTTGAAATTGTATCGATACTTTTGACATTTGAATACAATATTCACTTCTAGCAATTGCTAAGAGAGGTCTAAAACGGTTTTGAATAAATTTTACCACTATAGTTTTTGGTATACGATAGTTAATCCTACAATCAGATCTATGCAAAGCTGGCTTTAATTTAAATGTAAAACTGAGCAATACTTAACAACCTTATTTGTATGAACTAACTTCAAAAGTCTGTATCAGCTTATCTAAGTGGAAATTGTACAAACTTCTTGCACAATTTAATCGTTCTTATGCGAAACAAAAAGTTTAAGCGGTTCTCAGAGATGCGGTTAAAGTTTAATTAAAAGAATTATCTGAATAAAAAATGTATTCAGATTAAGAAATGCAAACATTATGCATAACATTCATAAACTGAATGCGCTTCACTGAAACTTTTCAATGATTGCTTAACCAAGCTGGCTCGGTGAGTTTAAACTAGGTTATGAATTTGTCATCCGGTAGTGAGTTGTTAGTTCAGTTGTGCTTATGAAACATCATTTAGTCGGGTGAATGTTTTCCTTACTTTTTAATACCGTTAATGACAATGCTTATTAAGAAATTTTGTTTAAATGACGATGGTAAAAAAAATATTTTTTTATAGTGGACATTGCATTGACTTCAAAAACTAATCACGATAGCGACGGTCTTTTCTTTAAAATGTATCTCTAAAAAGGGAATATGAAGATTAGATTGTGAACAGGAAAATATGGCAACTACCTTGAAATTAAAATGATGACTTCATAGCAACAATTGTTCTGAGAGCGGAAATAAAAGCCTATAAAACTAACCAATAAGGAAAAGTTTTCCAAGTAATAAAACTAAGCATTAGTTATTCCAAGACACAGGTTTCAAAACTCACTTAAACAAAACCGCTGTGCAATCAAAAACATTGAAATGTTATCTCAGTCTTTATGCTTGGAGCGGACTTGTTTTGGAGTGGAATCAACAATAGCTATGGGCTGTCCACCTCTTTATTGCCAACTACATATACGGCCAAGTTAAAAGATTAGAGCGATAAATTAATTAAAACTCGAGCAAGCCAAATTAAATCTTAGCATTTTTTATTTGGTTTATCTTCTGTCTGGTCTTCTTTTCAGGCACTAGCCGAAATATAGGTGTTCCGTTCAAATATCCATGCATGTACTTATTGCGAGTGTTGAGAAAGCACATGTAATGTTTTGAGTATGTTCTTAATTGGTGAAATTTTATATATTTGCGTTTTATGATTAGTTAATGATTAAATAAATATCGGCCAATATAAAATAAATAATCTGTTAAAATTTAAATTAGCTACCTATTTCGGTACAAAAGACACAACCATTTAAAAGTAAAACGGTGCTATTATTGATATTGCTGATAAATGATTTATATAGTACTACTAACACTCCATTGATTTCAAAATTTACTAGCTTCTCGCATAAGTCTGATATCTTGGACCGGCATATAACTCTGACCAGAACCATTTGGTAGTACCTTTATGTCCTCACAAATGTTTTAGGCTTTGTGGCAAAGCCGCGTGTCATAAAGACGAATATATTCGTGGGACAAAGACATACGAGACTCATGACATTTTGAACTTATAAAAATGTGGGAAACGTTTTTTTTTTACTTTTCTCATTAATTTAGCTACAGTTTTAAGTATCTGAGTCACGCAAATGTATGTGTAACATATATTTATTTTGCGTTGAGTCGGTTTCCTTTGATCTTTTAGCGACACAGTTCTCTGCAAATTGACGGTGTTTTTGGCTGTGACTTAAGCTAGATCAAGTTAAAAGCTTTTCCAGAAATTGTTTGTAAATGTAATTAGAATACCAATTTAAACTTAAATCTCTTTTCTTAGCGCTTAGCCTACTTACTTAGTTCAGGATAAATATATACCTAAATTTTAATTAAATTATCCATTACGTTTTGTTGTTTGGGAGTAAAGTAATTGTGTCTAGCTAACTTGGTATAAAGTCTAGAACTTCTTAATATCTAAAACGGCTTCGCTGTAATCATACGGCGATTGGAAAACACGCACACACCTACAATTAAACTACGACTTGCCCACGCACTGCATATTTAAAAAAAACGGCGTCAATTCATTGTTTGCAAAGTTCCGTCTACATTTTTCTTCGATCTCAGGTTTATAAGTTCTTATAAGTTTATAAGTTGATACCCCCAACCAATAATTAATATTAAAGTAGGAATTAATCTAGCCTCAAAAAATAAATAAAACAAAAATAAATTTATCACACTAAAAGTTATATATAATATAATTAATAAAAAAATTACATTAAATAAAAAAAAATTAACATAAAAATTTATTTTAAATAAATTTTCTCTAGCTATAATTATCAACATACAAATTCAAATTCTTAATAAAATTAAACCAAAAGATATTAAATCACATCCATATATATATCTTAAATTAGAAAGAATATAAGTAGGCTCACAATAAATCGGGCCTCACGCTTGCTACCTTCATAGATAGTATAAATGACAATGTGGCAAAATATAAGAGAATCCATTTATTATATCCGGGATAGTCAAGTTCAAGGAATCCACTTCTATAGTAAATTTAAAATGAGACAGTTTAAGGATTTCTAGTACTCCCACACAGTACCGTGTACTTTGAGAGCGGATCAAATATCATACTAGACATTTAGGCGCGGGCATTGTACTTCCAGGATTCTGTGAATGTTTTTAAGTTAAGCGCGATGGTTATTTTGTAAACAATTTTGATTAATTTAAAAGCTCGAATAAATTGAAGCATCTTTGTGTCATGTGTTTTAGTTGGATGGGTGAAAGATAGCTGATTCTACACCAAAGTTTCAGTAGTTCCTTTAGTAGTTGATTTAAAGGAACTGCTAAAAAACTACTAAAAACGAAGTACTCCTTAATGTCTAGCAGAACATAATTATTAAACCGTCGTCTTTCCGACTTTTTATTCCGATTGCTCTGCGGAGTTGATTCGGAATTAAACTATATTTTGTCTGCAACCAACCAAACTCTATTAAAACATCAAGTGTACCATATTAAAACTAATTACTCACCAAACACGAACTAAGAAGGCATGTAGAACATCATTGACCTAAAAACTCTCCCATCGATTGCTCAAATTTAATGAGCGCCTATTATTAATTACACCAAAGATCTCCTTTATATAATATTACAGTAGCAGATCTTTTATCTATTGAAAATGAACTCTAATCGCAATGAATTGACGTATATACAAAGAAACTTATAATTTGCTCCTCATTATACCTACTGCAAATAAGCGGTCATGAGTCCAAATTATGCGCAGTGCCCTGTAATGAATAATAATCTACTACCCAATGGAAAGTAAAAGTGATGTACAAGTAACTTATGCAACTTTGATATTATGTTGTTTGCAAATCATTAAATTTGGTAGTATTATAATCAAACATTTTTCCAGTAGACGTTTGCGTGACAATTTTGCTTTGACACGTCCTGAATTAAAATAGTAGAGCAAGTAGGACTAGTCAGAAAAAGGGATAATAAGAGCAATCATGACCTGTAGCGCGAGCATGAATTATTAGCGACAACGTTTCCATATCGCCTTTGACTATTTTTGTATTGAAAAATGAACAGCGCTGCGGCGGTGAAAAGTGGAACTAAAAATTTGTATGACAATTTTGACATTTCGCGAGTGAAGTCTTCGTTTACGTAGTCGAAAAATGTTCCCGATACCGGCACTGAACCGTCGTAAAACGTAAAAAACAGCCGATTTTCAGTCGAAAACAATGTAACTCGTATATTATTGTCTTCAACAAGCCTAAAGCATCTGGCTGCGTCCCCATTCCTCTCAAAATTCCCAAGTAGGTACACCAAATTTTAAATTTCATGTTCCAAACTTACTGTTTCGGACAAAGAACAGCATCTGTTCACGTACTGCCTCTGGCGACAGCGACTCTGCAATCATCTGACATTTTGAAAAACGTAATTGGCCCACTAATGAGTGGCCGCCTAAGGCAGCCCCAGTTTGCGCAACCACTATGTCACTTGCGGTTAAAGTTTCTTTCGTTATGTACCGGACGCAAGGTAATGTCGTTCGAAAGTATACCTACTCAATGGAGTTTGACATATGTGAGTTTAGATCGATTTGCACGTAGCTATTCAAGGGTTGAAGGAGTTACGATTCGAAAAAAGAATCTTTATTAAACTTGTTCTTTAGTCAAATTTAAAGTTAATATAAATTGTACAAGCACCGGCGTTTCCTTAAGAAATATGTCTACCACGACTCAGTAAGGTGGACATTGAAGTAGGCACGACTGGTAATTTAGACCTTCATAATTGCCTTATTAGGGCCTAACTGAGTGAATGACATTTGCACTTTATCCGTAATTTTCTCTTAAACTGCCTTTGCAAAATTTTCCTTCACTGCATAACTTGTGATTCATTACAAAATATACAATATTTACACACGGCAAAGTTATCGTCATAATATATAATACAAAAACGAGAATACATAAACTATCACTTTCATTTTGAAACCTTTGAATTTTCCGCGTAGTTTTGCAAATTACAAATCGACAGCCTTATCAAACTTTTAAATTATATTCCACAATTACACTAAAACAGAGACTGTATTTCCAGCAAACAGTTACTAAAGCCCGAACATAATAGCTACGTATTCTGTACCAGTATGTGTCACTCGCAATAAAACGATAAACAAATGAAAACCTAAGTCGAATTAAGTATCAAAGTAATGTGTACTTTAATCGAAGGCTACGGGGTTACCAGTACCTATAAACGTTTTGAGTCTTCAACAATGTTTTCTTAAATTGTTGTTCGGTTGATGCGCTCGAGTGACATTTAACCATTGCAAGTATTACACGCACATGTACATTCTATGGTAGCTGCTTACCTTCAAAAGACTGCGGTCTTATCTAAGGAGGTATAGTTCCCAGTCGGGCGGCTCCAATTGTAATGGGAAAACCCTCCACGGGAGGTCCTAATTCGCCCTACCTCTCTTTTAAGCTCATGGTGTGATTAAGCACTGTACTTAAACTTAGAAAAACTCATTGGTAGAAGCTGGGTTTGAACCTGGGCCCATCGCATGACAGGCCGTTGCTTCAACCACATGGCCACCACAGCTTCATAAGGCCACATGGAGCTTTGGAAACGTTACTGCAGAAACTCATACCTAATTACGTCAAGGAAAAGTCCGTACCGTAGTTACAAAAGGACAAATTTATAAATTCATACAACACAGAATCTTTGAGTGTGATAATAAGATTTGGTACCTGTTGAGCTTTTTTTTTCGTTAAGCAAACGTAAGCCAACGGTGGTAAGCGGTCACCGTAAGCTATCGGCGACTATCTAAATATCGAGCTCAGCTTACAAAGCTCTTTCTAAATCTAGTTTAGATTGTGGACAAGACGGTTAACGAGTTAATTTAATCACATTATATTAAATTAACTCGTTAACCGTATGATTCATAAAGTGTTTCACTAAAGCAATAGGTGTCGCGTATAATGTACTGCAGAGTAATCTTACGTAATAACCGCTGTAGTTTATAGACTGCAGCCCACACTAGTGAATTTAAACCGAATAGAACGTGTTAATTGAAAACGAAATTATTGTAATTGGTTATTGCGACAGTGTAAACAGATACTCTGTTGAGAGAATTGTGCTCTAAGTAAAATAAGTAACCATAATTGTAAAGGGTACTAATTCAACGATTGTTGAACCTAATTTAACTTAATTCCAAAAAGATTAGTGCTCTAACTAAAGATAGAAGTAACTTCCTCTACCAGAACAACAAAAAGCCAACAAAAAAGTATTAAACATGAGCATTGATTTTATAACCGTATACATCATGTTGTGACAATCAATTACTCACTGTATTTGACGTTTCCAAACTACATTAGTATCAATCAACGTCGCATTAATTAGATCAGATACACCCACATACTGAACCCGAAACTATGGAATTCCGATTTCATTCATGATGAACATCACATTTGCCGGGTTTGTGATAACCAAATTCCATTTAAAAAGTGAATGAACTGGCATTTATTATTGCATTTACAAGCAAAAAAAAATATTTCATCATAATGTTTCTTTATTATTATTTTAAATCAGTACCTTTCTTACCAAGCATCATTCGCATCCTTTATTACTCCTTCAATCATAATGTTACGAGGAAAACTAGATAAAATTACTCCACTTTGCTTTTGGAATATTTTTCTCAAAATAATGCTTTTAAGTGAACTGAAATCTAATTACTTTTTAATCAGCCCTAATGAGCATAAATCAACCCGTAAATACAGAAATATTTATGAAAGCGCGTGGGAGAGTGCTTAATTACCAAATGCTCAGAGTGAATCAATCGAGTTAACAAATGCAGCGAATGCTGCGTCCGACCGAACGACCAAAAATAACAACAATGCGAAATTCAATAACAGCCCCTTTCGACCGTATCTTGTTCACTCATGCACTTCATGGCTCACGACTTGAGGTTAGTGTGGATAATCCTGATTTTGGAAAATACATTTGCAAATTAGGTCAATGCTCTTTTTGCCGCCTTAAAACAGAGGCAGGCATTCTCTGTTCAAAATCAGATTCTCATCACATATTAGCTAAAAACCACTATATTTACTAGCACTACTAAGATTTATGTAGTGTATGTTCATGCCATTAGTAAGGTAAAGCTTCCAAAGCTATCTAATGTTTTAAATAAGAGTATCCCGACTGGAATAGTACCACCTACACCTCCACCTTACAGAAGATCGCAGCTATTTAACGCTACTGCTTTATATTTTTGTATTTCTGTGGTGAGTCCTGTTTTCTGAGGTCTTCTAGATGAACTACGTTGCCGACGAGACCAGCCCATATAATTATTGCTAGCACTGCGACTCCTCTTAATATAAGGCTTAGGGTTGAAAACGCGTTATTGATACCCCCTGATAATAATGCAGGTTACAAAGTAACTAAGCTTCTTTAAAGATGTTTTTTGTAACAGTTTACAAATAATTTTACTTTCTCAGTTTTGTAAATGAAATTAAAAGTAATCTACAAGGTCTGTTTTTATTCACTCAAATTGATAAGGAAATATATGCAAATACCTGCAAAGATTTCAATCACACTCGTCAATAGTATTTCCATACGCATGTTTTCTGAAGGAATGCATTTTTATGACGCGGGAAACAATGGCAGCGTTTTTAAGAATTAACCCGTAGATTAATTTACATATCCACGAAGCGTGTCTAATTACCTTCCCTTTTTAATTAAAATCTTAAAGCCTTTGTACGGTTTATTAGCTTCCGACCGAAGGGTTACAGCCTTTTTATGGATTTCAGCTTTAATCGCTCATTTAGGTTTCACCTTCGTTAGCATTCGATTTAATGGCAGCAGAGTAGTTTGAACTTAAATCAAGGCTGGGTTTTTGTGTCTGTATACATTTAGTTTACTTAAACTAAATGTATTAACAGTGTATCGAAATAAAATACCCGCTCTAGATTATATTTACTCAATTTTGACAGCATTATTTATTTTGTTGAAGTTCAGAACAAAATTCCTTAATGTTATAGAAATTATGTACTTTATATATTATATTTTTAAATATAACTTTTAGTAGCGTTTAGTAAGAAGGTACGTTCTGATTTTGGGTTGCCAGACTATACAAGTCTGTAATCTTGTAATCTGCGTGCACTAGACTTTAATTTCTGGGCAATCAAAGGAGTGCTTATTAATGATAACCTACAAGTAACAAATTTCTTGAAATACCTTGAAATTATTTATACCACTAACGTAGCACACAGGCCCACCTGATGGTAAGCAGTCACCGTAGCCTATAGCCGCTAGCAATACCATGGATATCACTAACGAGTTGCCAACCCTATTATTATGAGGAGTTACTGTGCCAGCAGCATAACTACTAGCCCAGCGTATTCTCGCGGAGCACTCGCAACCTTACTTACCTGTTTTCTTTTTAAATACTTTTTTCGTTTAATCACTTCAAGGAATCACCGGTCCACGTCAGAATGCCACAACGTTGCCGCAACATTAAGTGGTTTTAAAACCATTTGACCCACATTAAAATTTGTCACCAGTGACCTTACGTAAATTTCACCTTAATGAGATTAGTCACGTAGTAAAATATAATAACCTGTTTTACGAATAATTATAACGAAATTAGCTTGCACATCTGGAAAGAATGTAAACGCCGGATGTCAAAAGATCTTATCAAACCTAGTAGGAAATTTAAGCAGGAAATCCATTCATAAATGACATCACTACCTTAATACTCGTAATGCTTATGACTATGATTGATACATATGATTGAAATCTTTTGGCTACACAATTTTTAACTCGCACCCTCAACATCAAAAAAATATAAGGAATTGATTAGTGGAAATAACCAATGAAACATAATTTATGATAAACTGCACCTAAAAATGTATTGAAGGTCTTATACTGTCCTCCCCGTGTTAACAACCATAGATCTTAGGACGTAGGTGTTACGTCACGCGATATTTCACCAATAGCGTGTTCTCATTATAATATCCGAGGCATTAGTTAGTAGCAGATAGAGAGATACCGTATCGGATATCAGATGTAAACGGCGGTAGGACAGGTTAACAACCCACGGCAGCATTCCGGCTTGCCGGGAACCATGGGGATCTCTGTAGAGATGTGATTCGTGTTGAGAAAATTGAATTTCATGTATTATGTTGAGATTTATATTAAAGTTTGTTTTGTCTATTAAGCTGAGATTTTTCCAATCTGTGGGAATTATTTCCTTAAAGGGGACGGAAGCGTGTAGCAGTAGTCCGAGGAAGCGCGCGCTATTTGATTTCACCAATGAGCGCGCGGTGGTAGATTTGGCCACCAGATGTTACAAATCCTATGCAACTACTGTAAGACCCGCAATTTTTTTTATGTACCTATCCGCGCTTATCCATTAGCAGCACGTACTAAAATATTTTGCACTACCTTACACTGCACGTACATGTACTTAGACATTGTATTTATGCAAATGTTTCTTTAAAATACTGATATATGGTTTATAATAACAGCTAAAATCTATTTGGAAAGTTTAGGCTTACCAACTTAGATTATGGGCATGACATTGTAAGCTCGATTCTTCAAATGAATACATTATTCTAGACAAAATTCTTGATTAATCCTAGGAGGTATCACGACGATAGATTGAGGCCTCCGATGACAAGAAGGTTGGAACATATTTTGTGCAAAGTATCAGCATTGCCATACAGCAGGACAATTCTGGCCTTTAAAGATGGGAGGATGATTAAATCGTCGCATTGTCTTATAAACTGACATATTTTATTAGAGTATATATTATTTTGAATGAAGAATTTGATAAGTATTTTTTGTGAACGGTATCAACAGCTCTAGAACTATTAATTATTTCCGAAGGTCCCATACTGATAATGTAGAATTGGAGCGCTGTTTACTGGCTATTAAATGTGAATGCTATTCAATTCCATTGTCGTGTACGAACGGTAACGAAGTGTACGATGTGTTACCTCAGTCTAATGAAGCATTGGTGACTTGCCGATACTGAGATGATTTCGTGTATTGCTCTTATTTTCCACCTACATTGTGTTACAGTTTTTCACACAGATGCAGGTACAATGTAATCTCCAGATGAGACGGATCAAACTCGTTAAGCAGACGATGTGTTTATAATAGAATTGAGGGTATTTTGAGAAATATGTCGTATAGGGTTTAGTGTCCGTAAGATCTATGTGAATATTAAGGCTTCAACTACTCTGTATATGGAAGTTTATTGTTTTTCCACGTTAAGAGAATACAAAAGTTTATTGGAGATACTTGTCGGAATACGCATTGACTAACATTGTCTTAAGAAATACATTCTTCGTTATTTTAAGTTAGAATTGTAACAAATTACAAAATACTTTTATGCAGTAATCTAGACCAAAGATATGGTAATATTAGGCTGATAAAGTCAGCATATTTGCGGTTATTTCGTCAACATATGCATACGCATCACCCACAGTCCGTCACGGTGTAGTGGTATAAATATTATATCCTACTAATATTATCAATGCGTAAGTTTGTGAGTATGGATGGATGGTTGGACTCTTTCACGTAAAAACTACTCAACGGATTTGGATGAAATTTGGAACAGATAATTTATAACCTGGATTAACACATAGGATACTTTTTATCCCGGGAAATAAATTGATCCCGGGAAAGTTTTAGGTTCCTCTGAGATTCTAAGCTCAACGCGGACGTAGTTGCGGGCACAAGGTAGTATGTCTATATATCACAAACAACTTCAGAGTACAATACAACTCTAACCTTACGTTCAAGCGACCGAGATTATTAGCTTAGCATAACACTTGAACTAAGACATTCCAAGTTTAAAGTTATGTCATTCGATCAGACTCAGGTGGTCGCGTTGCAAAATGTCCTGCCCCTTCTAATTTGCTTCACAAATGCAGCTGTTATAGAACCTGTTCTGAATGAACCAAATATGTACTATGTAGGTACTTGTTTCAGACAATAAACCGACCATGTCCTAAATTTCTATGGCCTTGCGTGAATTTTATCTCCCATGGACATAATTCATCTTAGTAAAGTAATATTCAAAGGTACGTACTAACTCTTCTGAGAAGTAAGTACATAGTATAGGGGGGATACCTTTCAATATTTTATCTGTCCAATAAAGAGGTCGATGGAAATTTGTGAACAACGAAGTGCCACCACACCAATCAGTTTATGATAATTCAGTGGAAAACAAGTTCAAGCTTATTGTAAATTTTGTTAGTATTTTACTATATTTTTTTAGACGTTTAAATAAAAAAAACGTGTCATTACACAATCTGGGGTTTTTATATATAAAGTCTTGCGACTAGAATCAGAATTGGAAGACATCTTCAGGTAGGCGTGGATTGTCGCCCACGTATATTATTATATTTATAATACTTTTCACGAAAGCGCAGGTTTCGTTAGTTAATCCACGCCTGAAAGCATAAAAGCATCCATAGCCTCTAACAAAGAAAAAGCTTGTAACTTGACGAGAAAAAATCAGATGTCTTTATATTTCGCGTTTTTCTTTCTCATCAAAAATTCAGATACCTAATTCCGGCAGAATCAGGAGACGTCCAATCATGTCCCTACGTTTCAAGTAAATAGCTGACTTCGTTATATCTTTAAAATAAGGTCTAACACAATTTATGGTTCGCCGCGTCAAAAATCCAAGACAAACTAAGATATTCCGCAGCCCAGCCGACACGGCTTTAATTTCTTTTTAAGAGAGCCAGACTTTATCGGATTCAGTGGAAAGTAAAATGAAACAATTATGCAAATGCCAACGAAATAAAACTCATTTTTATTAATAATCATATAACGGGAGTTCGCATTTGAAAATGAAATAAAATTTCGTGAATGGTGGCATTAATTATCACCCGGCTGGGTAGGGTTTCCCACCCTATCTGGCTTCTATCAAACAGAACTTATCAGAAAGGGGGAAAGTTTTAATAAAATTTGAATGCCTCTGGCTGTTAGATACAGAGATATTCCTATAATATGCGAGGTCTCGTAGTTATAAAGTGGCAACTTAGACGAGAATCTTTTACTTGAATGGATTCCTTTGAGGGACTCCAATATTCTCTCTGTCATGTTCGCTGTGATTTGTTCTCATAAAACTGATTTGAACATTCTGAAACTTTTACGGTTCAATAGATTCATGGGAATATTGTGACGGAACATATTTTTTTTTGTCATGAAGATACAAGCCCTTTCATAATCATCAATAAAAAAATGCTCTCTAAAACAGAAATCAGTTTTTATTAAGGTTTTATCTGGTTAAATTTAAATTGACGTCGTAATTTATTTCACAGAATATTGTATCCAAGATAGAATACATCCCAGGGAGAACATTGTATTTCTTAACTAAACTGTTATTTCATTCTAGATTCCTTTGACATAGGTTGCTTTATCTCAATACTATTACAGTAAATTCTTATTAAGGCCTTAGAAAAACGGCCTTTGATAAATATTTATAGCAGCCCGGAGGTCTCGCTTAATTCAAAATGTAACAGTATCCACATTTTACATACAGCTTAGTTCATTTTCTTGTCTATGTATTGTGTATCCGACGAGATCATAGTCAAGTGTCGTTCATTATCTATAGTTTTTTAGTCATTTTTTAATTAACATACATGTTTTTGCCCATGACTTTACAGCTTGGAAATAAGACAAACACTTTTAAAAATGCTCCTAGGTAGTCGTTTATATCCGGCTTAACACTGAGTTCGACTTATTGTACATTATTTTTACATTCATTTTCATCTTCTTCTTCTTCTCCTTAGTCGTTTCTTCATGACTGAAGGTCGTGTCCGTTTGGAAGTTGTTTACTACCCGTCTCCTCTGGCAAAATTGTTTTTAAGCCCGACTGGAGCCTGCCTGTATACGACTCATTATTGTCCAGTGTTTCTCATCATTGGCATCACTTTGTGAAGGTTATTGCAATTATTGGCGTATATTATTTGCATAAAAGTATTTAAAATACTAGTAAATCACACATACTTGTCATAAATATAAACGTAACATTTTTTGTTGACGAAGGAATCCTTCAAAAGGAACTCATCTCTCTAGAGAGCTGAGTCGAGGTTTATGGGAATTTGTCATAATATAAGAGCACGCAAAAAGAGAACAATATCGTCATATCATAACCACATTTCGACGAAGAGATTCATTCAATATTTATTTCTTTTACCAGGAGTTTATATTCTTTTCAAAAAACTGCCAATCATACGGTTTATATAAAAGTTTCAGTTTCACCCAGGTCTTGCACAGGTGCTCGTTACCTTCGTTCATAAGTTTTATTTGCTTAGTTAAAGTCAAAATCGGCAGCATTACACCACGCCAAGCGATTGGGGATTTAAGTGCGATTTTGCGAAATGGACGACCAGTGTTTCTGCATCGCATGATTTAACGGAATCAAGGGATCCCATTTTGTAGGCTTGCAATTCCTAATTTGCACCTAGTTTGCACCTAATCTTGATGCGAAGTTGTTCTTGACCGATTTCAGTAATTAATGTCATTATGCTTTGTAGGAAATCTGAGATGTACGTACAAAATGTCACGTTTCAGGCTTCCGCCCTACTTCTACCTTCTTCGGTCTAAACTAAGCAGTCTTGGACTCTTTCCGAAAATATAATTATTTATTTTTCCTTATTGTGGTTATTGATTCTCATTTGTCTTAATTAAATATCTACCAAAGTACCAATGTTCTGGATAATTATTCTCCAAACAATATTAAATTAAGCAAATTTATTGGTTACCCCAAAATTAATTTCCGATACAAGTGAATAATCTGTATTATTAATTAGTATTACATTATTTGGCGATCCTAATATTTTGTTAAGTGGTGTTTATCTCGATATTCGTAGTTCAAAGCGGGAATGAGAAATTTCGTTAGACTCAATTAAAACGTTAAGGGGCTAAGTAAATATTTCTGTGTTACTTTGGCTGTATTTATGGGCCTTCTAAGGTTTAATTAAGTCTCTCTTTGATGTTCAATCTGTTACCGGAGCCTTGGTAATTGCGTTGGTATGTACCTAAGTTTTTCCTGCCACCATATTTCGCCGGTTTAGCTATGTTGCTTGGAACGCCTACGCTTTATTTCAATAATTCTATTTTAGGATTGGTATGACACGACTAGAGATTTTTTGTATTTTCCCAAAAGTGAGTTATAAGTGCGCGAACTTAGTATGTTTGAGGGAATTGATATATATATATAATATACGAAAAGCGATAATTTTTTGGAAGGCAAAAATAAATTGGTACCGCTCTATAGTATACTCCATAGGTGTCTACTTCGAAAGGGACTCGGATGATAAGAACAAATATGCTATACCTACTACATCACAATTTATACATATATGTGGTTATTTCGATTAAAGAATTTTTTAAAATAAATTTCAATATAATATATATTTGTATTAATCGTCATATAACAAGCGGATCTCTTATTATATAGGTATTTACTGTTGTGAAACACCCTACATACTTTTACCCCATGAGAATTTGCCTAAACAACTAGCCGCATCAAATTCCATTAAACACTCATACAAGCCGCACTATACCGATTAGTCTTGCCAATTTCGCACCCTCACTGGCGCGGAGTCACTAATCCGCGGTCGGGCAAAAACTTAATTAACCAAAATATATTATATGGGAGTATATAAACAAACTGCTTTAGTCACTCCCTCCTCCCTGGAGACTTTATACGGTGATACTATTTCGTGTAATGACTCCAAAATGAGGCTACACTCCCCGCAATATACGGCGTAAGGGAGAGTTAGGGTTCAACTGGATGTGTTGTGGAACTAAAATTAAATTCACAGTACCTCGAATATTGTTGAAACTAATTTCATCCAACCATTTTTACCGCAAAGGGTGCCTACTCCATGCTATGTTGTAACTATAGTGTGAATTATTTTAGTTTGCTCATAGAGATATTTCCTTTCTACCCTATTTGTTATGTTATATGGACCGGTCTTTAGTTATAGCTTGACCTAGTTAGAAGGCTTATCTTTAGTATTACTGTCGTGTCTGTATAAATATATTATAACAGTTGTACTCTAGGGGGTTCGTTTTCTATATGTTGTCAATGCGCATATCGATCAATCTGAAAAGTTAAGCAACCTTACTATGGACGACAGTAGTCGGATGGGTGTCCGTCCACACCAAACCAAGGCCCTTCCATGCCTCCGAGAGTACGCAGACTCGTACGTATAGGTAGGTAATAACTTGGAGTCATTACCTACATTTGAGAGACGACAAAGAAGAAAGGTAAGATAGGTTGCCACTGCTCCACGAGCATACGCCACGCTAGTACCTAGTAATGCTGCTAGTAAAGTGAGCCCTCATCAACAACAGGGTTGGCAACTTGTTAGTGATATGCCCGATCTAGTACCGACCCTAACAATGTTTGGGGTAAGGTCAATGTTATGATGAAAGTACTGGGAACTGTACCTCCGCCTTACAGAAGACCGCAGTGATATAATATAACACCAGTTTGTTGTAGTAGTAATGCTGCTAGCACAGTGACTCCTCATCAGCAACAGGGTTGGCAACTCGTTAGTGATATCCCTGGTATTTCTAGAGGCTATAGGCTACGGTGACTACTTACCATCAGGTCAGGTCGTCACACAAGCATACGGCCAACGTTAGGTGCCACATTAGTAGTATAAAAAAATAAAAGATAGTAATAGTCTGTCGTATGTCACTTCTGTCATCTCTACATCAAAGTTCCTTTATTCCCGGCGTCTCCTTAATTCATACACGTCACGTAGCCACAAGAGGCGTCGAGCCATTCCCGAGAATCGAGTAACGCGAACAAAATGAACGTACGTATTAAAGTATCGCCATTTTAATATTAAACAATGTATTTTAATACAAGGCTCACCGAAATTTGTCGCGCGCTTCAAAATTGCCAAGAAATTATTATAATGAGCTGAGGTGTGACGTGAAAAGATGGAAATTAGAATGTTGTTTAGCTACAAAGAGGTGCTAATGTTGATTTAAGAGGAATATGTTAACTTTTTAATTATTATAGCACTTTGTTTTTGATAATCTTTATTAGATTTATTTTTATTATTACTTACTTCTAAGCATTTTGTTCTGTCATTCCTTTTCTTATAATATTTGACAAGGATGAGATAAGCTCCTGTTCTACCTAAACTGTTAGATCGTAGACTATAAGTGTTATCTAAATCTTTACTTAATATAATACAAAGTCAGCAGTTTTCGCGACGTATTAATTGTGAGATTAGATGGAAAGTAATACAATAATTTAAAATTTTTCGTCGATAATACTCTGTATTAACAAATGACAAATAAAACCCAACACCACTACATATATAAAGATGTAAACTTTTTCCATTCTCCTTCCATTCCTTTAGTTCATAACTCACACGATGCGATATATCCTGTATAATTTAATTTTCACTCGCTGCTCTCTGCACTCAGAACACGCACTGCCTAATACCCCTCTTATATGAATATTTGTCTCAATGAAAACGGAATTATGATTCGAACCCCCCCATTTTATGGGTCACGGGAAATTTATATCCCATGTTAGGAGTGCTACGGGAAGACCGACATTCCTGAAAATATCATCTTATATTAGAAATTCGCCGCGCTTTATTGTGCTCGATTATTTCTCCTAGATCGGTTCGTAAGACACTAAAATAATATTAATCCGAAAAATACATATGAAAAAATTTTTTTCGGTAGTACCTTTTTACGAATAATATTTTTTTTTTATGAAACAGTGATCTTCTGTGTATTTTTTTAATAATATCACTAGCTTTTTCTTCGCGACTTCGTCCGCGTAGCAATATAATAATATAATTATACCTAATTTATATTACTCGGTGATATGGTAGCTTTCTAACGGCAAAATAATTTATAAAGTCGATCTATAAGTTTTCTTTTCTCTTTTAATTATAGTGTAGAAGAAGTGAGTAATATTAGTGTTGAAAAACTTTTCTTTGTTTGCCAGTCAACAAAAGGTTAAAATAACCGAATATCGCCACTTTTTTTCCAAGGACAGAACTTCCGCTAGAGATTTTTCATGCATTATAAATATAAAATTATTTCCTAAGGTAATGTTCATATTTTGGTAGATTACAGCAAAGGTGAGCAAGAGATCTTTATGACAAAGTTTAAAGTGTGTACATAAAATGAGATTTAGCTGAGATGTTTGCTTGGGACCCGATCAAATATTTGATTTGTATATAGTAGATTTGGTTTAGTTTAATGAAATAAAAATTGTTTGTTTAATTTAGTGAGTCTACCATCGGTTCTCAGAAGAACCTGCCAAAACCAAGAAAGGATGTCTTTTGCATATCAACACAATAATGCTTAAAAAAGCAACAGTATAATTGATGAAGGCGCAAACATATTAATTAAAGCATATAGTACTCACATGAGTACATACATTTAAGCCGTGATGGCCTTGTGGTTGAAGCAACGGCCTGTTATCTGTTGGGCCCAAGATCACATCCCGGCTTGTACCAATGAGTTTTTCAAAGTACAGTGATTAATTACACCATGAGCTAAAAAAGAGGTAGGGCGAATTGGGATATCCCATGGATTTTCCCATTATTTTTCGAGCCGCCCGACTAGGGACTGTACCTCCATATCTTACACAAGACTCCAGCGAAATAACGCTACTTTGATGTAGTGTTGTGTTTCTGCGGTAAGTAAGGTTGCCAGTGCTCTACGAGGATACGCCGGGATAGTAATGCTGTTAGCACAGTGACTCCTCATCAACAACAGGGTTGACAACTCGATAGTGATATCCCTGATATTAGCTATGGTGACTGCTTACCATCCGATGGGCCGAATGCTTATTTACCACCTTAGTGGTTTAAAAAAATGCTAACCGTAAGGTGCAAAGTGCATGATAAACTATACCTAAAGTTCAAAACTTCAGTCACATTCCGAAGTCTGGACATGATCAAAAGCAAGTTAATTAAAAATATAATATTAAAGAATATCTTTTAGTAACAGTCCCCAAAATCCCCCTTGCAACAAATGGGACTAATTAATCTAGAGTGGCATCTGTCGTGTTAAGGAATAGTCAGCCCTCCGGCTACAGCACAAGTTACTGAAAGTAATTGCTTTTGTCAAATCAACAGAGATAGGTGTATTTTTGGTGCAGTAAGTGAATTGAATCTGTGGAGTTATTATTCTAATTAAAGTAACAGACAATAGTCACGTGACTACTCTTGGAGCTAGGTCTAGGTACTAGGATGATGAATAGACATATCTTTTCATTATCAGACTTTAATTACTAAGAAGCCTACACTAATAAAACTACATGAAAATATTATTCATATTGAACAATGGTACAAACATAAAATATTTCGATGTACATACCTACATTATTTTCATAAGGAATTAATTTCACTCAAAAACAAACAACTGCTGACATTTCGTCACGTTCTTGCTTTTATTTCATAATTCAAAAAAAAAAATATTGTAGTTCCGATATTGTTATATTTTACTCTGCTACCTTCACAAGTGCCATAATAGGTACTAAAAAGGATTTTTGATAAAAATGTATTCCTTTTAGGGCGTTTTTTTTTTCAGGTCAATTAAAACACATTTGGCAGTCACTTGAAGAAATACTGTATTTTAATTCCATCAAGATAATTTTCTTACAGAAACGATAGCACGGCGCGGTCTTTAATATTATTGGAATATCCTCATGCGTAACTTAATTCGGTTGCAAAGGTGGCTGAAGTGTTCGGCGTGTAATTACCAAGTAATAATAATAATTATTATCACTGACCCAATATTTAGGTCAGTAATAATCTAAAAAGTTGCATTTTTGTGTATAACGCCAGTCTAAGATCTGACAACGCTATACTGAGTAGTGACAATCAGACTAGAATTATACTTACACTGTGCCAAAATGTTGACGTAATAATTTTGTTCAACAAGACCGTAAGCGAAGCTTATTGCAATAATTATCATAGCCGCCACAGGCCTCATCCGAATTGCAATACAGATTGCAAGTAAGACGAAATTACTTCCTGTGTGTCTTACAAAAATATTTCCCCTTAGCGAAAGTTGAATGAGCACCTAATCATTACTCTATCATAACTCTACCCGAATTACTGCTTTCAACAGACTTTGCCGAATAATCGACCGCCATTCAATTTTTTTATTATAGGTATCGATATACGAAATAGACAGCCCACAATTGAATGAAACAGTGTAAGTGAAATTTTAATATTTTAAATTCCATTCTATTTTATCGATAACTCGTCATTATGTTGGGCGTCTATAAAAATCGTAATTCTTGCGTAAGAAATAAGAGTTGAGCAATTTGACAACAGTTATTCGATCGTGGATTGCAGTCATCAATTGTGAGAAATATCATAATTAGTGCATCAAATAGTTTGAAATGTTAATTAATAATTTTATAAAGCGGCAATAAATCATTTCGTTACATGACGACACAAATTTCAATCTCCTTGACGTAATTATTTCAGTTAAGTAATTGAAGTCTAGCAATTTTAATAACTAACTGACCTAGTTTTAACTCAAGGTTCTATCAAAAGTATTCAGAGTAGTTTAAGTGATAAGGGCCTTAAGTGGCTAACAAAAGCTAAAACGTCCATAACAAAGATCCGTACAAAGTTTAGCGACGGCAATTCGGTCGCAAGTTGCACTATAACTCAGCTTTGAATCCGCTAACATGATGAAAAGCGGCTAAAATTCACAACGTAACCCATTTAAAATCATTTTATTGCTCAGATAGAGGGAATAAATTCTGTAGCAAACGGTGTGGCTACCCGTAAATTTTGACTTTGCACAATATCTGAAGCACCGCAGGCTAAGCGTGGCGAGTATTAATTCTTATTCAAAAATTCTCATAGTTATGTATGGGAGAAAATTCACGAGCCAGGCTATCTTGGCACGTTTGTTTGACGTCTCCAATTTATTGACAGGACTGCCATAAAGGGACTGTTTATGGAGTGATACATTCTCTTGAAGGCATAGAATGGTGGAAATAATTATTTTATTGTGGTTCTACGATAGTTATCATCTTGTATGAAAAAATTGGGCTTAATTAAACAAAGTGTTCGCGCCTACGTCGCTCCTTATATGAATACTTTTTTCTATATTTAATTTCTTTTTAATGCAAATTTCAAATGTCATTCAATATCTTCTTCTTATTCTAACTATTACAAATTACTATATTAAAAACACAATTAATACGAGAAAATCTATAATTATTTACTTCACATCATTTAAAGTGTCTAAATACGAGACACAAAGTATGCATCCATCTTTCGCTATTATAAAGTGTAATTATATTATCGTAGCGTTCATAATATATCTACATCATTATACCGGTGTCCCAATTTTTGCCATTGCGATCATTATCCTGATATTCAACGACACAAATATTTTTGTATACCGATTTGATGAAGTGTGTATCTATAAAAATAATTGAATTTAATTTGTGTACAATAGATGTCGCTTTTGGGTTTTACAACGCGCTATGGTTTGGTTAGTAAAGCGTATGACCATGAAAGGTTGTTGCCTTAGCAAACAAATATTTTGTTCATCACTCCTTCCGCTGAATGTGTCTGATAATATATTATTAATCTTCACGTTATTTACGACAACTTAACAGGGTTTCCCTTAGGAACTTCAACTTCCTTATTAGGTAGGTAATAGGTCGAACCGCGGACCTCTGCAATTTTCAAGTTATATTATCTCTCTGATTATATTATATTCATAAATGATAACAGTACATCACCCATTCTTCTGATTATGGCGCTGTTTCCGCCTTAAGGTAAACTGATCAACGAAAAAATCAATTTCCGTAATTTGGGTTATGCTTCTGGTTTTTGTAAGCAAATTTTAATATAATGACCTTAAATAGCCACTTTTGTTGGCCAATTTGGATTTAAATTTACGCAAAGCTTTATGTGCCTTTTTATATGGCAACTTACCTGACTTTAATATAATACACCGTGTATAAAATACCCGTTTTATTTCTAGAAACATTCTTAAAAGACAACGTTTATTTTATTCCAATAAAGTGGAAAACAAAACATCCTTTCGATATTGTAATAAATAAATGTTATCACTCCAAGTCCCTTTCGAGTTAAAGAGAGTATAGAGCGCCATTTCACTCTTGACTTGCACTCTTTTTTACTTTTTCTGAATCCACCAATCTATTCATACATACTCTCCTGTTCCGAGTACTCTTTATCTTTTTATCACGGAGTGCTTTGGTGATTTCACCAAGGAAGTAATTAGACTTTGGCTTTCCCCGACTTCCATTCACATTCACATAATAAAACACAAGTATTTCACTATTTTAACATTATTCTGTTTTTGCCGCACCAACCTTTGCCCTGTGGACAATCAATTGTGTAACCTTTAGTTTAAAGCGAACTCGCAGTAAATATCTTACACGCAATATTGTATCAATATTGATAAATGGAATCAATATTCCCACCATCATTGGCGAAGTAACCTTTTTCACGGCTAAGGTTTAAGTCTGCAAACATGCTTACCCGATCTCTTTGTATTTTATCTCTTGGAACGTCTCACAGAAATTTGAGCCCTCTCGATGTAAGAATATAATTCATATTCCAGCGGGCAAAAGATATTCAAAGAAACGAATATTGCTAAGCCATCTTTGTGAACACAGAGTTATCGGATCCACGATTTTTGAAAGGCTTTCAAACGAAAATTAAGGAGGTATTACGACGTTGACTGACCTGTTGACTTAATCAATACCTACTTACATAGCATTTCTTTACTCAATCAACGGTAACCACAAGGTAGGAAAAAAGACACGTTATTTAAAAATAAATTTGGTATAAAAGAATTTACAGTTTCTGTCGTACTGGTTCCAGCCAAGTGAACATTTATTTTGGTCGGAAATAATGTAAATAATCATAATCGAATTGCGCATTCGAGGCACAATCGTATCGTGTCTATGATAGATGACTGTCGGCGCGACGATACCCATGCGATGTTTTTTTTTATTATTACTATTAATGACGGGTCAGCGATTGACTACGCACTCACCTGATAGTAAGTGAAGATGTGGCCGAAGGTAGAGCTCGCTTGTCCGTTAGTAGCCTATTCACAATAGTCTTGAAGAGTCCCAGGTTGTAGGATTAAAGGAACACTCTCGAGGGGATAGAATTTCAGTCCTTTGCTGTACGCATTATGAAAGATGATGCAAAACGCGTAGTCCGTATAGATGATATGTCCACATCGAAGAGTGAAAGCTCTCCTCACGCCTAGTAGCCGATGTCGAAAAGGTGATGGAGGTACTAAGTCGTGAAGTGCCTGTGCAAACTTTCAAAAATTCGCAAGAAGATTATACACTGCGTAATGTACCAAATACCATAATACCCTTTACGCACGATGGTTTCGTTTGCTGAGGTCTTAGTTTCCTGTCGACACCTATTCAATCCTCTTCTTGCAGTACCTCTCCACTAATCAAAATCAGCCGTCAGTTCGGTATAATTCTCCTAATCCATTCCCTTTTCAAATAAATCCACCCAACACCTATAGTATCAATTAAACTATAAATAAAGAATAGAAAGAGTACATATTTGAAAAAAACCCTTCCCTTTTCGGTTGCGACCCTCCAATTAGAGGCACCTCAAGTGAAACTCAAAAACGAACAATAGGTCCCCGATATCACACGTTAAAATTCACCATAAGGTTGGAGCTCCTTATATAGCGAACTTTAAATAGTACTTGTACACTACACTACAAAATAAAGACAAATTACTAGTCGCCTATGATTGTTACTTTTCTTTTTGAGCAACAATACTTTTTTACGATCCGTTATGGTTAATTTTCTTAATTCCGTTACCTTTGACAAGCAACGTGCATCTCTGACAAACATTCTAAGGTGCTGTCCTTGACCGTAATTGATACATTTCTAGGCAGGGACAGTTAACTTCATCATAATAAAAAAAATATCCAAAAATCCCAAAACTAAAGAAAAGCATCATTGGCATTAACTGATAATAATAAGTATGGTTTGCTCTTGTAAAGTCGACAGCAATATTGGTAAACAATTTATTAAATAATATACATGATCCCCGCTCACACTCGCGCGCATCTTAAATCCTGATGCACACAAGCACGAAGTAACTTCGGCTTGAAATACAGTACCAATTAAAGTTGACACCTCAACGCCACTGTTCGCTTTGCACCTCGCACGAAATCTAACACTCGATTGGTTCTCACGTACAGGTTGAATACGTAGGTTTAAGTATTTTTTCTATTTAGCTAAACATACATGAAAACGTGGAGATTCGCCTTCAGCGTCTGGATCTAAAAGTTGGCGAACTTTATATAAAAATAGCCTAGTGTCAATTATGAACTTATTTTCTATACGTATTTACTCTATTCTCTCAATGGCCCAAATGTAATTAGGGGTACAATGGTGTCGATTCTGTTGTTCAAAATTACTAAACTGAACTAATTTAACAGGTCTAAAAGTCTTGCTATGTCTTTCTCATGTGCGGGGTTAAATAAGGATGGCATTATTTTTTAGACCTGTCAAATTAGTTAAGTTTAGTATTTTGACCAACAGAATTGGCACCAATATCTATCTTACGTATAATTTATATCCAGAAGATGTGAATTCAGCTAATATTACCGGATTTGGGACCACGCTGAGGACACCAACTCTGCCAGGCTCGCGATTTCCCAAACGCTAACATGGTTTGACGCGACTACTGAAAATAAAAAAAACTATGACTAAATAAAAGATCAGGATCTAAACAGCAAAAAGCAGTACAAGCAATATCTTACCGTATATAGATATGTTGTATGTTTACAAGGCAAACTAGGAGAACACATTACCTCCCTTCGCAGGGTGGTTTGGCGTGTTATAAAGAATGCTTTCATGCAAAGTGGATTTGTGAATGTTTTCGCTTGAAATAATATTTGAATTTGAAATTTTGACGTCAACTTACACATAAGGCAAGATGGATGTTGGCTGAATTTAAACATATCCACGGAGCATACTTATTAGTTTAAATTTGCCTCGATTCCTCTAGAAATTAGATGTACTATTAATATCTGGATGTACTTAATTGCAGGAAGTAATATCTTAATGAACATACTAATACAGGCATAGGAAAGCTAGCAAATGGGAGGAATATAATTAAAACATATTTTTCAATGTGTAATATTGTAACAGGAAAGCGTAGTTACCTATATGTCGCGAGCGGAATACTAGTGAGTGATATACACGGTATGATATAAACGGTCAGTGCGGAGAGTAAAACCATCTCAAGAACTGCAAGAAAAATTGCAAGGAGGTCCTGTATCTACTTGTCCCTCGGGTCAATGCCCCCGCCATTCACCCTGTGGTGGCACCCTACCCTTAATATATGCGTCACATGATAAAAGCATAAACATGTATGAATTTTTACGCTGACTACTTACTGAGTAAAAGCGGTATGTTTTGGTGGTTTTGTACATTTTTGTTAGATGAAACATTATATGAAAGCTATATAGGCATCGTATTTTTTATGTTCGTTATCACGAATACAAAACCCATTGCGGTTTTACGTGTGTGTTTATATTAGGTAAAATTGTATTTGTTAAAACAGAATAAAGAATGACATTTAAACATATTTAAAAAAATAAGAAGGTGCTTGCCTTGACTGGAAAACACAATTCGATTGGTAAAGAAAGTAACCACTGTATAGTTTATGATGGCAGTCATTTTTTTTACTATTTGTTTGTATCAGTACACCTACCCATCCCCATACGCTTAATTTTAAATTGCGTACTTATTGAAGTACAATGTACCTTATGGTTTTGAGGTACTGAATATTAGTAGGTACCTATGATTTTGATTACAGAAGACTATAAATAAGTATTTGGAGTAGATGGACTGGGTATTTACTATAAAACGGTTATAAAACTAACTATAATAATTCGTTTCAAGTGTTCATAAAATTTGTCTGAAGGATATCCATAAAATCGGGTACTTCCAAAAGTCTTTATTAACTAGTTTTACCACCAATAAAATATTATTTTCTTTGGGTAGACTAAAATATTGATCATATCAATATGTGAAGTTATTTATGTGACTACATACAACCCCATTATTATCAACTAGCATTTTCCCGCGGCTTCCCTCGCGTTATATTCGGGCTATTGATTTCCAGACTTTATTTCACCCCTTTACGGGTTGAAATGTCATAATATCTGTCTGCGTTATAATTTTTTTCGCAATCCTTTCTGTGGTTTGAGCTGTGTGTTGTTCAGTCCGTCACTAACGGTTGCTTTTTATATTTAGACTAGCGTTTTCCCCGTGACTTCGCCCGCGTAGCAATATAGTATACTATTGCCCGTTTTTCCGTGGGAATGAAGCATTTTACCGTAGTAAAAAGTAGCCTATGTACACTAGGGATAATGTCGGCTTCTAGTGGTAAAATATTTTTTAAAATCGGTCTAGTAGCTTCGGATTCTATTCAACACAAACAAACAAACAATCAAATCTTTCCTCTTTATAATATTAGTGTTGTTGACAAAAGTAGCAGAAAGTGAACAGAGATTTACAATATAAATGTGTATATAAAAGACAACCGTTACTGACTGATTGATCAACACACATCAATTCAATTCCTTTTTTAGGCTATCATTTGAAACTAACATAGAAATAGTGCTTCAACCACAGGCAGCATAGTTGCTATACGTGTGACAATAATACCTATTATACAAACGGGTCCTAAACGCGATATTACATAGACAACTAGTAGATATCATCATGGTGAGTCAGTTACGAGGCAGGCATATATGCAGAACACCATTTATCTTTTTGTTTCTTCTAAATTCATACCTATAAATGCTCTCCGCTTCTGAGTATTCTTTGTATGCCCAGACTCCTGAGTACTTAAAAAAAATACAAATTCCCATGAAAATATTTTTTGTGGTTAGGTTGAAATATTTTTCTAGATAAGTATAACCTACTCCAGCTAATATAGAATTAAACACTCAATTTACTTGCAAACCAGACAATAATGGCCCAATCATTGTTCCTGCTAATGACCAATCGATTGGACTCCATAATGATAGATCCCCTCAGCTATTCCACAGACGGAAGTAATTCAACTTGTCTGATAAGTATATTTTGTATATAATGGTCCAAGTGAATGCAATCCCAGCTTATTATCAGTCGAATTGAATCCCTAACAGTTCAACATCCGAATGTATATTTTTTGCTTATTTAGATACCTAGCTGTGACTTGCAAAGTGTCTGTCGTATTTAGTATTTGTCGGGTTGTAAAAAAGTTAATCAAAACATTGTGTAATTAATTGAATAAGAGAACTTTAAATTATGTTTTTTCTACTGTGCAAAAATGTTTAATGTGTTTATTTTTTATATAAAATAGGCTGTATTCTTTCCATCATAAGACTCTTATTCGCTTTGGTATATTGCTTGCTGGTTAGCTTCCTGTAAATTGTATTCAGCCAGCTTTTAAGTAAGTCGCGTTGTTTTTATCCATAATTATATAAATACTTTATAAGCTTCACCTGTGCCAGTAGCAGGAACATTGTCGACAACGTATTCGAAAGCGTAACTCGCGAAATATCAAAATTGTCATACTAATTTTTAGTTCTACTTTTCACCGCCACAGCGCTGTTCATTCTTCAATACAAAAATAGTCGAAGGCGATACGAAAACAATGTTCTTGCTACCGGCACTGTATGTATGTATGTGTCAATGTAACGGAATCTTTCAAGATCATTTTCACCGACTGAATCGTGTGATAATTTTGTAAATTTTCACACTTTTTATGATCCGATGACAATACAATAATTTCATAGCTTGATCCTAATATCTTGACCAGGATCATCGGCATAAATACATATAAGGCGATGTTTCAGATTCTGAAATTAGTAATTATTATTCTATAAGTTTCACAATATCAGACTGAGCAACTATTAGTTGGGTTTGGAAGCGAAATACGACTTTAAGCCACAATGATAAGAGTTGAGAGTTTATATAAAAAAAATTAAACATACAATTTTATTTAATTAATCGCTAATTAGATGTAACTTTGTTCGCGCTTAATTATTTCGATCACAAGGCAAAGTCTTGGCGCTTGTTAAAGAATTCAATTAAACGTTTGACGATATCTGATTCATCAATTAATATCGTTAAAACTTTTACATGAGTTGCCAATTATGAATTCCTCCAGTGAATCTTTTCAAAAGATTTATATTTTAGTTGTCAGCTCTTAAGATCAGTATTTATTTTTTAAGATATTGTATTTCTCCCTTTTTATAAAGTAAAACACATTTCTAAAGAATTTGTTTTTATAAGTGAAACAAACAATCAGTATTTGTCATTTACTTTTAGGTTATTATATACATTTTAATTAAATTTAGATTATCATTTGTTTTTGGGATTGAATGATCACTCTGCCTCTCTGTCTTAAGCCTCGGTCAGTCTCCGAGATTCAAGATTCCCTGTCCCTAAAAGATAAATATGTTTTTCGTATAAGTAATTACTATCGCTTTTCAACTATGTGCTAATAACAGTTACTCAATGAAGGCCTATTTTTAATCAAACGCGACCCCTGAATGTTGAAATCGTATTGTACGTTCCAAATAAAATAAATAACCTGTCATATCAAAATGGCATGGACAACTCACAAGTTCCACGATTTTACACTTGATAATAAAATAATTTGACTCCACTGAATTGAATAGAACCAGCTTAAAATGAGCTTTCAACCTTCCCAAACTACTAACGTTACAGAGATATGAACGTAATTCTTGGACGCAACCGCGGATCCCATTATTCTGGTCTATAGAAAAATGTCTGACGGTCGTGATGCGAGCATACGATATATACTTGGCATTTTTAATTACTTTCCATCAATATGACGCCCAATCATCAATCAATAAGTCAAAGAGATTGATGAATGGGCCCGTAGAACCCATTCAGTGGTGATGATGTGTTTTGTTGCTTAATATGACACTAAACATATTGAAGGCGAGCTGATGTCTAATAAACGGCTTAACATGCAAATTGATTTTTGTTTAAGTTTTCTTTTAAAGAGATAATGTGACGGTCCATCAGTCGAAACAATCTCTGGTTATCACCAGTCAAATCAGGATGGTCGTTGAATGGGCAGTGGCACAATGAAGCCCTAAATAACGTCTGTGGACGTCGGCACGGCGCCTCAGACGACGTCCAGTGCCGCGCGTATTGGCGCGGAGTGACGAACAATGCCACCGCACTGACTGGCCGCCACGAACGCTCATTCAACCGGCCCGGCTGCGATGCAGGGGTAAAACCGACCACATCCGTATTTACGGGTTATTCGAGTGAGAAAAGATAAAGCTCCAGTGGAATTGAAATGTTTCACTATTAGAATATTTTAATAAAATATTCCAGTCAAGTTTTCAGAGATTTCGAATGCCTCGCGCGTTTGCTGAGCTCGACGATATATTTGGTGCGTAAATATAATACTTTGGTGAAGTAGGATTTTGATGATCACGCAGAACTAAGCACTTATAAAGTTCGTGCTACACATTCAGATACTAATGAGAATGGGGCTGTATTAAGATGATGATGATATAAATAATAACAGTATATGATACTTAATTGCTAGAAGGCAAATGACTAATCGTCATCTGGTTAATAAAATCGCTAGAGGAAAGAGACAAGATTCCATAAATAAAATTCATTTCAGTATGGTATATGAGGCACCCATCCTTATATCACCACAAATTTAGTATATGATTATTTTCTATATACATAGGCCAGTAAGTAATAAATAACATACCAAGACAGACACACGAAATGTCATAACTCATAAAACACAAAAATGAATATCTTCTTTTTCAAAAACAAACAGCCTTTGATCGGCCAGACGCCAACACACGCGCTGTATATAAGTTCTAGGTTTCTTCTATCGCTTTTTGAACGAACAGCGAAATTTCTCGAGATTATTGTTTATTGTTTGAAAATATGTCCTCCGTTACCAATCAACATCGCACCTTTTGCTTACAATGAATTTTAAGACATCCTCACGCTTGGAACCAAAGATTTCAAAGTAGCTTTGGTTCCCTAATTAACTCTGTACCGAGGTTTTCCGAAGGGAAAAGTAGAGCAAAGGTCTAACATGGGGTTGTACAAAACTTCTGTAAGATCTGTATCGCACGAGACATAGCCCTGGTGTTGCAAGCGGTTATTGGCTGCCATAACCGCTAACCCGTAGGTCGTATGTTTGTTTGCTTCGTGAGTCGTTAAAAAGTTAACCAAAAGGAAAAGGAACAAAGCTTTTAGGGGTAGACGAAGTAAATAGAATAAATGCCACTTATTGAAAATTATGAGAAATGCAGCATAAATATTTTTACCGGTTGTTATTCTATTATCTCTGTAATTGACATATCTGTCGTGGGAAACAACCTGCTGTGCCTGTACCGCAATTGTTACAAACTAGGTCGAGATGATTCAATAGAACTACAAGTATAGTGACGCTACTGGCCTTCGATGGATGTTTATTAATTGCCACTTTATCATCATCATTCTCCTGCCCTTATCCCATATTATTTGGGGTCGGCGCAATATGTATTTCTCATCCATCCTTCTCTATCAGCCGTCATCTCTGTATTCACTTCCTTTCTGGCCATGTCAACTTTCACACAATCCATCCATCTTTTCTTAGGTCTACCTCGACCCCTGTACATACATAAAACCTTTCTTACCACGTTATCCTCATTCCTCCGCATAACATGCCCATACCATGACAGACGCTTGCTCCTCAACTTTTCTCTCACTGGAGCCACTTTCAAACTTCCTCTAATAAACTCATTTCTTACCTTGTCCATTCTCGTTACGCCACACATCCATCTCAACATTCGCATCTCAGTTGCATGCAGTCTTCTTTCGTCCGTCACCTTTGTGGCCCAACATTCTATATTCTATTAATTGCCACTTTATGGGATAGGTTAATTAACAAATGAACAAGAATAAGGGATCCACTAGCGCCATGGTGGCGTCAAGCGGTAAGTAAGCCTTATAAACAAAAAAAAGCTTACCTGAAAATTCTCGGAAATTTGTTTACGTAATTGTCGTGATAGAAGGTGTTGTATATATTTTCTCGTGATGCCTACTATTTTCTCGGTAAAATTCAGCATGATTGGTTCCGTAATTTCTTTGTAAAACGTAACAAACTGATTAACTTTCACATCTATAATATCAGTGTCCATTTTTAAACATCTCTGATAGATTTGTATGAGTACCTATAATGAAATAAATTTTCAAAACTCACATTGGGTTACCTTCATCTTTGAATATTGACATAACAAAGCAATACCAAGACATGCTTACAAATCACAATGTTTCAAAATACTTATCTAACAACAAACATTTTCATAGAGCAATTTGATGTCGCAGTAGGCAAAGTACGCTTAACAAGAAAATGTCAGAGCAAGCAACTGCAGGCTTGACACCTTGGAGACGCGTCGTGATTGCACCGCTGTCTCGACAATCTGAGATATTAGACTTGCTCTGTGCACTTGGTTACTAGCATGCAGGGACTGGAAGTGGCGACCATAATGATAAAGAAAACACGTGAATCGTCTGTCTGATGTCCTTAATAACATTTAAAAATAATAACAATTATATTGATTAACTATAATTTGATTTATTATATTATATGTCATTTTAACAATGAACCTAAAACCTCCTAAAAGTAAAAACCTTAAAAAATATAACTTATATAAATGACTGTCCAAGCTCTTCGTCGGTAACATAATACAAAATGATAAATATTATTATTCTGATTTTTATGAATAGTTTAATCTGTTTTATGTTAATAAAGTGTATGAAGAAATATTATTATTACTATACATAAGTTTGACACATTGCGAAAATATTGTTTTATACGAAGTTTATATCCGTGTTGAAAACTTTCAAGTCCGAGATTTTCTCCCATCTCTCTCTAGCAGGTTATTAATGTAGTTTTAAAATGTGCACTCGAAATGACGTTATCCAAGTTAAAACCACGTTTAAGCCTCTCTTTGTGCCCCTGACGGGACTATTTAACTCAATTCACGAGGAATAAGCGAATGATAATGAAATATATTCCATGAATATGTATAAAAAGTTTGAGTTGGGTTACGACGTTTGTTTTAAAGTAGAAAGAGAGAAGAATAGGGATTTATCATACCCACACGTTATGACATTACCTACATAGAATCAGCTTATACACAGGTTTCATAGTCGCATTAAAATATTGTCTTTTATGTTTTATTCATGATAGGTACTATGAGTTACAAATTAGTGTAAGTCAATAATAAAATGGCGCTCTATACTCTTTGATTACTCCAAAAGGGACTTGGCGTGATAATATGTATGGATAGTTATGTATGTTTGTCAAATTTTTTTTATATACCACTAAGGTGGCACACAAGCATACGGCCCACCTGATGGTAAGCAGTCACCGTAGCCTATAGCCGCTAGCAATACCAAAGATAGTCAAAACAGCTACTGCTTTGGCGATAGAAAACCGTCACTGTAAGAAGCGGTACATCACCTAAAATCGCCTTAAACTTGATTCAGTACCAATTAATTGCAAGGATTTCAAATCGATACTAAAATCTTCTGACTAGTCGTGAAAATTACTTCGTACTCAATAGGGTACGAGATAATTTTCTTTATAAGAGTGGCCACTGGCCATATTATAAAGATTTCGTTAAGTATCATCATTTTACAACAATTTCATTGTTATATGTACCAAGTCTATGTGTATTTCATGTCATGAGTCTGGGAAATATTCCTGTGGAGAGAGATGATGGATATTACCCTCAACTCTTTAAAGATTATTTTCCATAATTTTATAGCTAAAATATTCTCCTTCGTTAAGTCAATGGCCTCCGTTCGAACGCCGACACAAAAATAATGATCGTCTAAAATCGTTTCTTATACACTACACAATTTCTCGGATCCCTCCCCTTAAGCAAAATTTATGTGCAAATATTTTGAAAGGCTATACATTAGTTAATGAATGCAGCTTTTGGATATGTACGTAACTTCTTATTCCCTATTCTGTGATGCGGGAAAACTTTCACGATTAACTTTGTGTAAATTGAGTAGCGCTCTGAAACTGCTAATGAGTTTAACTCATATTATGCTACCACAGCGTTTCATCGCGCTTACTTAATAAGCCACGATTTTTTTTAGTTATTTATTAATAAGAGGTATGTATTTTCTTGCAATACTTTTAAAGAATTTATCTCAGCAGCATTTTTAATTAAATCAATGGGAAAAAGTTATTGATATAATTCTTGAAGAGCTTATAAACACAGGGTCGCATTGCACAAACGTTATAAACAGATTTTATTCCTATGTAGATATTTCTAAAATAAATTTATTTTCGTTGTTGGTTTAATTACCCAACGATAAAATTAATGTAACTATTTTTAATTTTTAAATTAAAAAAACATTTTCTTTGTTCCTTTTACAGAATATGGCTGCAGTTATAATGGATAGCATTGGTACAGTCACTTGACGCACCCCACATTACTTTAATACAGTCTCCTGACTATCACCCTCTGTGATGGTAATTTGTTCGTATAATAGATGAAGATGAATATTTACTTAATTTGCTACTTTAGACTTTTTATAAACAAAATAATATTTGCAATAATTGCTGGAAATATGAATAAAGGTTTTGGCAGCGGCTTAAAACTTTGAGGTTCGGTAAATATTGACCTTATAAAGTATGGATAAAATCCATTTAGATTAAGGCTACTTAAATTGTAAAAATAAAGTTACCTTATGCCCGCAACTTCGTCTGCGTATATTGACATAACCAAACGATTAAGTGCCATATGACTTTCACCAGAAAAACTTCGGACGATATACAACTTCTTTTCGGTACAATCATAAGTAGTTACAAAAGGACACATCATCTTGATTCCTGACCCATATATTTTCAATTCTTATTACTGCCGCTGAAAGCGAATAGAATCTTATTGCTGTTGAAAAGGCCAAAAGCAATGTATATATCCAATGCTCGTCAATCAATCTGCAGGAATTCGTTTTTCGTTAGTTTTTTTTGAATTTCGCGAGTTTACTTTCTTTTTTTGTTTTGCCATCTCTTTTGCGACCAACTACGATGCTGTCTTGTTGGGAAGAGTCGTTTTCTGTACAGTATTATGCCTATTTACGATGTAAAGATAACTATTAATGACTTTGAATGAGCTTTAAGTACGCAGCCAACATAGCTTGGTCTACGCGGTCTGATTCCGCTTACTACAATTTCCTTCATTTTAGTTCACCAGTATACAATATCTGAACTATTATAACAGAGGCAAGGAAAATGTAGACGAATAGCACACTTAATACGACATTCTTGACTTCTTACTCAGATTGCACACCTAACGTAGTATACAGGTACTGTTAGCGCTAATATTATTAGCACACGCCCTATAATATTTTATTTTTATACTTGGCCCTATTCACGTCTATTATAATATTCGATTTGTTCCGCATTCGCCCCATGAAGTTTCGGCCTTCGCTATGAAGTTAACGTTCTTAGATTTGTTTTTCTATACTTATATTTTTTTCGGATCGTACTCGCACCGCATATACGTTGCATGTGACTTGATTATAATCCCGAACTAGATATTAAATAGATAGATAATTTGAAAAAGAAATAAATGATTTGAAACATGAAATAAAACATTGGACATTGTAAAATCACACATCTTGGAAATCTAACCACAGACGTCTCCAGAAAAGCATTCACATGAATTCGACATGAATTCGATTCAGCAAAGAAGCCGGTACAATATAATTAAAGAAAAGAAATATGTTAATGTTGAAGAAATAACAAAATCATAAATAAGGAGAATTTAAGGAACCGTATTTACCTCAAAATAAAAAGCGAATGATAAGCCACTGTTTACTTAGTTCCTATAAAATGTTATGGCGGTATAAAATTTTATTATTTCAGTATTACGCCGCCGTAAGGGTATTTTCCAACAAACTTCGCATGTTAATAACAGGTCATTTAAAAGTTTAAGCAAATAATGCTTTCAACAGCTCGTGTACTCATGAATATTACTTTATTTCCTCTAATAAGCCTCAGGCTACGAGGCCCATACAATAACTTAAAGACTAGCATGCATAAAACTCGTATATATGACAATATACCTACTATATATTTTCAGGTGACACGAGTGATACGCGGCAACGGGTAGCGTTGCAAAGGCGGCCCTGTGGAACCGACAGAACACGACATTCTTCGACCAACTCCTCACCTGTGAAGTCGGTAAGATGTATGGTGGGAGATCGTTCGAAATATTGAATAGATGCTTAAGACGACAACAGTCGTTTACAGCAGCCGTTTCTGATGTATAACATCCGACTGCGCGCGTTCTTTGCTCAAATCAGATACCGCGCGCTTTCCCGTGATGCTGTAACTTGTAACACACATCCATCTATTTTCACGAAACAACTCCCACAGATTGCTTGTTACAAGAGGAAATATATTATACACACGTTTCACACATCAAAACGAATAATCGCCGACACAAATTATTTGTTTTGACACACAATCTTTATATATTATACGTCGAGTTAATGAAACAAATTAATATGGCGTTAAAAGTGTTACGTATTGCTTAATAAAGAGAGAAATAGCTTACAAATCATCAGGATGAGTAGCTTTCAGGGTAGGCAGAGATTATAGAGTGCCATTTGACTCTTGACTCTTGATCGCATGTTCTGCTACATTCATCAATCTCTACTGTATACATGCCCAGCTGTTCCAAGTACCTACTCTTTACGTAACTTTACGTAGTAGTTTAAATTGCTCAAAACCCGAATAATGAAATGGAACATGCAAATAGCATGTGGTGTGATTGAAAGCGATCACCCTTAAAAACTATTTTCGCGACAATACCCAACACACATGCGATTTCGATAGAATATTCGGTGACATCAATGACCTACCATAAATTCGGCACCTCGTTATTTAAACTATGCACTCGCATGTGACTCTGACGTTATGGTGTGGTAATGTGAAGAATATTTCACATGTTTACTGTTTTGAAGTAAGTAAGTATACAATGAACTCACGCCATCGGGGTGGTTGCCCTGGCTTTTAGGTGACCAATTTTGTTTGCAGTAAATTACCGTCGTTGCAACGGACAAATAACTTACTTGCAAATAAAAAGTCTACAGAAGTCTTATACGAGAAAGTTTTCAATTATTTACGATTGGTAGTGAAATATTCATAGGCTTAAATTTTATCAAAACTTGTACGTAGTATATTATCTACTCTGAGTCAAAACGCAGTCAATTTTTTTTTCTCTTTTTTTTTTATTTGGTACAATTTTAACCACTTCATAATTTTAGTGATAGGTACATTGCACCTAGGTGTGTAACACTTAAGAAATACTCATGTAAATTTATATTCCACGCAAGACTACATTATGTTTTCCCTAACATTATCGCGCGTATAATCACATCACTGCAAATAATATGTTATCCTTTCACATCCTGACGTGGCTAATGACGTTGAAAAATAAGCTTGGCTTAGCTGATGCAGGCAAAACCTCCGCTTAATATAGTAGGGTGCGTTTCGGATGAATGGCACGTCATAATTTTCTTTCTGACATTACTCTAATAAAAGCATAATACGATGACTTTTCATTTTCAACATTATATGTATTTTTCGTGGCATGTTTTAGGGTTGATGCATGTTTTATGAAAATTTATTAATTTATGTTGCATTCATGCATTTGTTTTGTAGGGATCTTTTATGACGAAAATATAGTACATTGTTTTAGCGTAAATTTAAACCAATAGATTTAGTTGTGCGTGTTGCTATCACACTATTAAAATCTTAGCGACTAATGAAATAAAGAAGTAAATATATTTTAGTTCACAGCAAAAAATAAGTGACGACATGAGAGATAATGACAAAGACAAGTGAAACTTTGCTTATTCTTAAATAACTTCTAGGTACTCCAGCCTGTCTGTACCGTGCCTGTAACAATTTATATCAAATCAAACCGCTTTTCAACAGTAATGTTTCGGAGCTCGTAAGGCACACACCAAATTAAGATATTGTGTCTTTAACTCTCAATTTAAAGTTGGTATCTTGTGCTCCTAGCCTTAGCACAACGATTAGTGTTTTTACTATCAGCACAAAGTTATGCGCTAGCGATACGTCTGACAGTGGAGGCATCCATAGGTTACGTTAACATTGGTTACATTTGCGGTACAAAAAAATAATCGCAATAAATTGACGCTCGCTTTCTCAGTTACTTTTAAAGAGGGACTTAGCTGTACATGATGAGCCTAATTATAAAGTCGAGGACCATTTCATTACGTTACAGATTAGTATCCATGAAAAATCATTGGAATTTTAAAAGAGTATCAGGCACGCCTTAGTGCTTTACGTTATATACTGAAGTATTATGTTATATGTTTTAAGCCCGTACGGGCCGCCGAGTGCACGATCCGTCCAATCGACATTTACTTTGCGATATGCGAACTGAAATATATAAGAACCGCAAATCCGCAATAAACATGGAGTGTGAATGATAATGTTAAAGGTGTATTTTCACTTCTGTTTTATTGTTCATATTCCAGCTTGGCAATACTGCCAGCTATCTGGTGACGCTCCTGCGTGATGAATTACGCAAGTCAGATTCGGGTAATTTTTATCCGAAAGTATTTTTTTTTAACTTGCAAGTTCTCTTCTATCTGTACAAGGCACTTGTGTTTCCTTTTTACAGTGACTTTTCTTTTACACTAATGAAATTGACTCTTAATAACGAAATTGTGTCGTCCGAAGAAACAAAATACTTGACACAAAACTTTAAAATTAACAATTTACAATATATTGTATGTGTGTATAATATATATATTGTTTATCCTTAGGTAGACAAGTTTAAGACACTAGACATTCGTAAAACTACGAACACAACGTGAGAAGTGCACTCACAACTTCCAAGCGTTATCAGCATTTGTTCTCGTAGTTTCGATCTTCCCTCACTGCAGATAAGTGATCCTATTTCCGTATTCTGTACCATTTTAGTGATATCGCTACTACAATGCATTTTTATGACCAAATCAGGCGAGGTTATACCAAATTTGAAGCAAATGAGGGATTAGGTGATCATTTAAATACCACCCATTTAAAAAAAACAGGGAAGTCCTTTTTAAATCCCGCATATAATAGGGTTCCGAAATAATAATAATGCTTGGACATTATCACACAACGCCATCTAGCCCCAAACTAAGCAAAGCTTGTACTATGGGAACCAGCAGCTGATATAATACTTATATACTTTTTGTTTGTAAATACATACTTATAATACATACCAAACACCCAGACGCAAGGCAAACATATTTGACACATAAATGTTTGCCCGGCGGGAATCGAACCCGCGACCCCTAGCGCAGCAGTCAGGTATACTAACCACTAGACCAGCGGTCTCGTCAAATAATATTATTGAATTGTACAATCAGTAAATATAATTCCGAATAAACTATTTCAGAGACATTTAAAAATTAAGCACAACTCGAAAGGAAGAATACAACTACTAATACGTTACCCATATACGTACTATGTTGAGATCGAATTGTGTTATCTTAAAAACCCACCTACTATATTTGGGATCTACATACCTAATATTATAAACGCAATTTGCTAAGAATTCTAAAGATATTCCCGTAAATTTATCCAATATGGAACTGGAAAGTGAATGCTTGTACCTAAAAAGCGAATATTTAGATAAGAGACTGTTTCTGTGTCAAATATCAAGAAACGAAATGATTCAAGAATAAGGACGTTGTGATAAATTCAAAGCGATTTGCGGATTTCGCTACTTATCGTCTGAGGACACTTGGAAACTGCCACGCTTGGTGTTGTTGGAGAGAAATATCTTGAAATCGGAGTTGAAATGTAAGGTATATAAATATGTAGAAACATTATGTTCTTTTAATTATTCAACGGTATTATTTTGTCTTCCATAATTTTTGCTATGTGCTACGCTGAAATATGTAAATAATATCTAACAGTAGCTACGATCCGTGATATAATATACGGGCGCGTACATACTTCTCATCCCTTTTACTAATTTAACCCTTCAGGGGTTGAATTTAAAAATAACCTTAGCACATGGTGTATGTACATATTATACAAAAAACATGTAATTTTTTCATTTAATTTTTTTGTGTTTAAATAAATTATTAAAAAAAAAATGAATTAAATATCATTCCAAATTTCAAGTTCATACGCTACTTCATGATATTTCGCGTATTCTATTTATTATATGCAGACAAAATAAAATAAAAACAAATAATATATTAGGTCCTTACATATGAAATTGGCGTTTTGTATGGGAGGAACAAAAAGTCGAATATTTTTTAATATAATATATTTAATTAATCAAAGTATGAACCATTATTTTCTATGCACTTTTGCCATCTCATAGGTAGTTCATTGATCCCTTTACTAAAAAAACCAGTCGGACGGGAATCAATAAAATCTTTGAAGGCGATTTGGACTGCCCCATCGGAGTTGAATTTTTTCCCTTGCAAGAAGTTATCCAAATTTCGAAAAAAATGGTAATCTGTTGGAGCAAGGTCCGGGGAGTACGGAGGATGTCTTAGACTTTCCAATTGAAGCTCTTCTAATTTAGTAGCCGTCTGTAGCGCAGTGTGTGGTCTAGCGTTGTCGTGAAGCAGCAGTGGCGTGGAGCGATTGACCAGCCTAGGTTGTTTAGCCGCTAGCTTTTCCATCATGGTTTGCAATTCCTGACAATAGACATCAGCCGTAATAGTCTGGCCAGATTTGAAAAAACTGTAATGAACAATACCGGCACTAGTCCACCAAACGCTTACAAGTAACTTTTTTGGGGTTAATTTTCGCTTGGGGCAGGATTTGGCTGGCTGGCCAGGATCTAACCATTGCGCTGAGCGCTTCCGATTATCGTAAAGAACCCATTTTTCATCACAGGTAATGATTCGGTTTAAAATACCTTCATTATTGTGCCGGTTTAGTAATGTAACGCAGCAGTCGACGCGCGTTTGCCGGTTTGTTTCAGTCAATTCGTGAGGTACCCACCTTTCAAGCTTTTTAATCTTCCCAATTTGCTTCAAGTGAATTAAAACAGTTTTATCACTAACATTGCAGCCTGCAGCTAACTCGGACGTGGTTTGCGATGGATCCGCTTCCACAATAGCCTTCAACTCTTCATTATCAACTTGAGTCTCAGGCCGTCCACGGGGCTTGTTCTGCAGGTCGAAATTTCCAGAACGAAAACGTTGGAACCAAAAACGAACTGTGTTTTCTTTTGCAACACGACCGCCATACACATCATTCACCCTTCGAGTTGTTTCCGCAGCACTAGTGCCACGGCGGAACTCGTACTCGTAAATAATGCGATATTTAAGGTTTTCCATTTTGTAAAATGAGTGACGCAAACAGAAAAAAACAGAAGAAAAAAAACAAATTAATGACGATCATCGAAGCACAAATACATGAGTCTATAGCTGTACAAATTTGAATTTGGAATTCCTTACCAAAGAGGAGAAATTCGTGATTAAAGTGGCCAGTACGAAAAACGCCAATTTCATATGTAAGGACCTAATATAAAGATTTACTAGCTGTTAGACAGTCTACCAGATAATAATATGATAAATACATCACGATGTGTTTCTCGAACTGAAAACTGATGCTTTGAATTCAAATTCGTAGCCACGTAAATAAAACACCATGTTCCGTGCAAGTATTATAACTTCACAAAACGCGCTTTTAACTCCTATGTTCAGTTTCTGTTGGAACGACAAGAATTAAGCAATACTGCTCACGGTTCATCGAAGATAGTATAGATATTAGTCTGATGTATTTCTAGTAATCAGACTTTATGACACCAATACTTTAATGAGGCTGTAAGAGGACCGACCGTCCACCAGTTTAAAGACGTTGATACATTAGCAACGGATAGTCTGTTTCTGGAAATGTTAATAGGTCCATAAATTGTCTATCCATGCGAAGCCAGGGCCGGTCAACTATATAAAAATAAAATAACAATTACGCTCTCCCTAATCTTATGACATGTTGTCATGTCAAGAAATGTTCGTCTTGCCCAAATGTTTCGGACGCGTCGAAAGCGTAGAAATTAATGGTCCTAATAAAATAAATGTGCGACATTCGTTTACACGTCCCTCTGTATATGTCTCATTTAAAGACGACATATACTTTTACTGTCGACCCATAAAATGTCCCATGTGGCTCGCTACACCAGCCCAGACGGTAAGAAGTTTGCTAATGATTCCGTACGAAGATATGTATTATTTATTACTAGATGTAGACCGTAACTTCATAAGCATATAAATAAAATAGGGAGATGTTTGTTAAGATATATTTAATCCTTTTTTTTTAATTGTCTCTCGTAGCGTGAGTTCCGGGAACTTTTGCTACTTAAACGGACAATGGCGAGACCAAGGTGGCCTCCAGCCAGGCACTATTAGATGCTAAGCAACACAGCTAAGGGCGCCCCATAGTGGGGCTCGGACCTCGGCTAAGGGCGTTGCTGGGGGGCAAGCTAGGGAGCTGGGCTGGGCTGGGATATATTTAATCTTTTCTGGTTCTCACTTTATATGCCTTTCGATAACACTTAAAACAGTGTAGATGTCACATTCAAATAGTATACACAATATTACTCCTACATCAAGACGAATCTAACGTCACTTTATGCACGCTAAAGAAAAAGCATTACACGAAAAAGATTATCTAAGGTGTGGGGTAAAAATAAGCATAAAATAAATGCCTATTTCGTATAGTGAAATTCACAACAGAAGCGGAAATAAAACTTAATATTAATATGTTCTCTAATATCAGTTTTATTGTGATGAGATGAAAAGGAGAGGACGCTAAGGCAGTTATTGACATTATTTCTGATGTTACTGTCACGAACATTTTGAATAGACGCGAGTACGGATTAGCTCAGCGACGCGAAAATGTTGCCTCAAATATTTTAAGACTAGTACTTTCGATTTCTAATGTTACGCAATATTAAGAGGGAAAGATCTTTGTGAAACTAAAGAATATGTGTTTATTTGATTTGATATTTTTAGTACTGTGTACTTGTGAATTCGATGAATTTTACTAAAAGGTTCAGTAGGCCTTGTGTGATTTCTTTAATAAACAGATATGAAATTTGTATTATAGTGATGATACTTCTCAATACTATATACTTCTCTTTCAGTATTTTTTCACGAATAAGTAAGTTACACATTTAATCAACTTTAATCAATATTAAATAAATGTAACTAATTTAATAAATTAAATAGTCAAACAATTTTAATTCCAAATATAAAATTTACACATGAGTGAAAAACATGTGTAAATTTCCAGCCAAAACATTACATTAAAAATGTATGAACCAATAAAATGATAAATATTTTCGAATTATGAATCGGCCGATTACGCAAAGGGCTACTTAGCATAGACAACAATGAAATGTACACACACTGAATAGCGCATCGTGTGAATCTTGTTAAATAATAAAGGCTACTATACACAATACCATTAACGCTAAATAAAAATAAACGAGAATTGTAAATTATCTAAAGGTTACGTAAAAACAACAGACGAACGCGTTTGGTCCCTATAATAATCCGCAGCTTTACTTAGGATCATAAGAATAGAAATCATATAAATAGTTTTACTTTCTTATTTAGAATTCTAGAGTCCCTAAGCATTGTTTTGCAGGGCCATGGACCATGTTATTTTGTTAGTATCTCATATTCATAAAATAATATACCAGTGAGGTGACAAACCATAGCCCGTCTGATGGTAAGCGGTTAAAACCATGGATATCACTGTCATATTGCCGACCTTGCTTACATCTTGCTCGCAGATAGCTGTTAAAACATAAATCATAATTATTTTATATAAATCTCTTGCGCTCGTATAGCCTAGTAGCTATGTGATAATTATGACATCTTGAATCAAAGCTGTGGTTTCCAGAATCGCACTGCAGAACAATGCACTTGGAGTATTCCATGTACTGTGGTAACAAGCAAGTATTCAAGTGAATCACTACCTTAACTTAATCTAACGATCTAATCTGCTCTGTAGCGTGCACTGTATTGATATTGTACGGTGTTCTGTGACTCGAGAAATTGCTGAATCGACTATTGTTTTCATGCGATTTCCTAGCGATAATATTTGTGTAATCGCAATAAATTTTAAGCAACCAATGCTATGGCCTTTGTGTTTTATTGTGGTTGCTCGCGACCTCACTGGATATAAATAGGTTATATGGCGTATGTTACATAAGGAGAGTGTAGTTATCCATTAGTTAAAGATTCCTTAAATATATTTTCAGTAGGCATGTAGTTCCAGAAATCACTACACACACAAACTAAGCTAACAACAAATTGCCATATATTTTAGAATACCTAATGTTCTTATAAAGTGTTAATCGTAAAATTTTATGACCTTTATACACACATAGTGAACATTTTGTCCAGTGACTTATTTACAAGAACAGTCAATTTGAATATGCAAATACAAAATTAAATTAGAGTGTGTACGATCAACAGTATTGTTAAAACGTGTAAACAAAACAAGGTATTCAAAATAAACACATGTAATGACATACCATTAACACTTGTCTTGCCCGTCGCATGTTTACAAGGGGTACGCCTGACATAAGGCTAAAAGGAAAGCAAATATTTTGATGCATTATATCAGTCTCTACATTTATAAACGGGATCTCGGTCAGTCGTTACTTAAAATAATCGAGTGATACCTCTGCAGCACTGGGCTAAATTTTTTTTTTTATACAACACTAAAGGCCCGCCCCGGCTTCGCACGGGTAGACATTTATCAAATATTGTGTCTACCCGTGCGAAGCCGGGGCGTGCAGCTAGTTTGATACATAGCCTATGTTACTCAGTGATAATTTAGCATTAAAACGGTGAAAGAATTTTTGAAATCGGTCCAGTAGTTTCGGAGCCTATTCAATACAAACCCACAAAAATACAAATCTCTCCTCTTTATAATATTAGTGTAGAAAGGTAGCAACACAAGCATACGGCCCAACTGATGGTAAGCAGTCACCGTAGCCTATAGCCGCTAGCAATACCAGGATATCACTAACGAGTTGCCAACCCTGTTGTTGATGTGGAGTCACTGTGCTAGCAGCATTACTACTAGCCCAGCGTATCCCCGTGGACCACTGACAACTTTACTTACCACAGAAACACAAAACTTCATAAAAGTAATGTTATTTCACTGTGGTCTTCTGTAAGATGGAGGAACAGTCCCCAGTCGGGCGACTCCAATATTAATGTGAAAACCCACAGGAGATCCCAAATTCACCCTACCCCTTTTTTTAATCTTTCACAATGTTGTTAAATAAAATATTCTAAAATGCTACTGCTATATTACACTTATCCCGAATTCAGCACGCTAGAGAAATCTTTTTGAAATATACAAGCCCATCATTTAAAAACGCTGTAAAACTTTCTTGAAATTTGGCAAATGGGATAGATTTTAACCTCGGGCAGGACATATGCTATCTTTTGTCTAAAAAAAACCTTCAAAAGGTAAAACAAAGGTTAAACGTTTGCATTCTGTCTTAATCAGCTCAATCAGTGATCTTCTACCGAAAATTACGTTTTTTTTCTCTGAAGCCGCGGGTAAAACGTAGTTTTTAATATAACGAGGCTGGCATGTGCGGCCACCATGGCCTATACACGCTAGCAATACCAGGGTATTACTAGCGCGTTGCCAACCCTATTTTTGTTTTGAGGATATTGTCGCTTCTACATAACAATGTGTATCAGGTTCACAGTTCATCCCAGCGCAATCTCAAATGTTGCTTTCCCATAACTGAACATCTTCGCATCTTCAACCTTATCACTAACACCTAATGTTCGTAATCCATTATCAAGTCCTGAACATAACCGTATTACGTCTAGTAGAGTAGTACTGTACACACGTGTTGTTACCATTAATGAGATAATGCCTCTCGGGAAATGTTAGAAATGGAATAAACATCTCGACCAAATTGCAAATGTACTCATTTGTGTTACAAAGCCAACCGATGACTGCTTTCTACAATGTGGTCGGTATATTTTGCCGTGGACTTAACTTTAATTTAAATTCGACACAATAGTGAATAGCTTTTTCTCGGTACTCAATTAATATCAAGTTACTTTAAATTGTGAATTTACCGCAATATCGCTAATATTGCGCTAAATTACGTACCTAGTTATCTCAATACTCAGTTATTTTAAAGAATTAATCCAATGGTAGCTTAATTTGCTGGTATAAATATCTAACAATGATTTAATATATCTTTTTCCTAATGTTAACAAAGTAAGGACGCCTAACGCATTTAATATATAAATACCTGGTAGGCAGCTACCATTTGCGTATGGGATACGATTGATATGAAGTGGACTATTACCGGGGCCCAAGCCCGTCGGCCCATGGAAGACAAATATCTTGACCTGCTATGACAGCTAATCCCAGTGAATCAATCTCTCAGCTGAACAACGAATTATCAAAATATCTTTAATACTATCAATCGTATATTTCAGATATCATGATATTTCTACAAAAGATTGGATGAACGTAAGGTTAATAAGATTTGTCACTTGTCGCAAGTCGTGATAACTTGCAACAGTTTAAGTTCAGAGCAGAAGTAACATGTGCAACTTTACACAATGTCACAAATAAAAGACTATAGTGTTACAAAGAAGACAATTACAAATGACAGAAATAGCGTAGATATGATGAACAAAGTTAGGTTCGGTGTTTGTTCGCAAACAAAAGGATATCAGGGACTTTTGTTTGTCGCAAACAAATAGACGAATCTTGACGTGAGAAAAATAAGTCGACGATACGGGCTTTATGACGAAAATCTTCACAAACACTTCAGTGATGTTATATTGAACTGATTTACACACGTTTTGCATTTAAAACCTCATATTCCAAAAGAAAACTTTGGGTTTTATTACGACTATCTACTGCACTCATTAGTGACATGCAAAGTTGTTTCACTATAACACATTAATCTGTGCAATGAACTAATTATATGTCTATACTATTTGTGTATAGCATTGCAATACAGCGTGGCAATGCCGCCAGCCTTCTTGGCACACTTCTCCGTGACAGTCGTTTGGGACATTTTAGGTTAGTTTATTTTAAGTTTCTTTAATTCCTTACGTGTACGTTGATATTGCTTTGATCATTTGAAAATAATAAATAAAGAAAGGATAAAAAATATATTCTTATACTGTGTACTATGTTAAGGCTAGAAATATAATAATAACATATTTGTATCATTAATACGTTAATTTAGATAATAGGTAACGTTGAAGAGATGCATGTGTAACGGGAACCGAAAAGGTCTGTAAAGCCAGAGTGGAGAGAGTGACCTTCAGATGTTTGTGTTCTACCTGAAACAAATTGCGTGTGGAAGATTGTTAATGAAACTTTTTTCTTGATATAAAAGATTAACTAAATGAAATAATACTACAATGTTACCTATAATGGTACCAATTCTGTTGTTCAAAATGACTAAACTTAAATTATTTGACAGGTCTAAAAATATTGCTATCCTTATTTAGCCCCACACATGAGAAAGGTATAGCAAGACTTTTAGACCTGTCAAATTAGTTAAGTTTAGTTTTTTTGAGCAACAGAATTGGCACCAATATCTAAATAAAATATCATAGATTTCCATTCATTCATCATAGAAGATCACCATTCTTAGAATTGAATTTTAGCAAAATACCGTTTGTATTTATTAGGGACAGGTGACTATGACACCTACCCCATTCCTCTTTCGCTACCTTAAGTAAGCGTTAAATTTACTTTCTCAGACACATTTCTCTTCGCTTCAAAAATATAATAAAAACCGTTGTTACTAAATTTGAATAATGTATTCGCCTGAATGCTATCGTATTTCACACTTCCATTAGTACCACCCTCTTTTCTCTATTTACTGGCTGAGCTTTGCGGTTCTTCTGTACATGTTTATAGGGTTGATATTACTTTGACAATTATGTCCTGTTATGGCGTGTATCAAATTATCTGCTAGGTGTTTGGAGTGCTATTAAATTGTCTACCGGGAAAGTTTAATGCAGTTATTTGTAGGAAGGACTGATCAGGCCTTATCGAAATCTAATAATGCGTAACGATACGATGTTTCAGAAAATAGGCGATGTTTATTGAAGGAAAATATTCGTAAGACTCTGCAATAGTACGTTTCAAAGAAAGATTCAAGTATCTGATGAGTTAATTAACATTTACTTACACTTTGTTACAAAAGTATACCTTATACGAGTAAGTAACAAAAGTAATGTGTGAACAATTTTCAACTTTCATAGTGTATTCTAGCGTTAGTAGAAAACTTACATTCTTGAAAATTTAATCAAGAAGCTCGCAGAGTGTGACCTGAATATGTTGAACTTTGTATAAAGTTAGCGAACATTTCTAATAATGTACCGAAAGTTTGACACAACCTATTATTGTTAGGACGAGAACTATTCACAAAAAGTTTGGCGGACACTTTGACAAGTGACGTCACAATTAATACGCAACCCTTTTCATGCGCCTTTCAAGGTAAATGGTGCGAGAGAATATCTTCTTACCACTGCCTCAGTATCTTGGAAAAAGTGCTCAACTTTGTAAAATATATTATTCATGCTTAGATATTATTTAAGTACACTTTTGATGGACAATCGAAAGACCTTTGTAGAATTCTAGCTGAAACTATTTTTTTAATAACTTATTGGTGCCAATTCTGTTGTTCAAAATTACTAAACTTAACTAATTTGACAGGTCTAAAAATATTGCCATCCTAATCTAACCCCACACATAAGAAAGGGATAGCAAGACTTTTAGACCTGTCAAAGTAGTTAAGTTTAGTAAGTTTGAACAACAGAATCGACACCAATATGTATCTATGATAAAATTAAAGTGAAGTGAAACAGTATTTGTATTGAACTTTTTTGAAAAAATTGCGTTTGTTACTTGTATCATAAACGAGTTAAAGACACTGTAGCGCCAACTTGTGGTATATAAGAAGTAGGTGCCGAAACTATTGAATCGATTTAGTTCATATTATAGAGAACACATAAAGCATGTTCCATAGGTGAAAAGGATGATAATGGTAGTGAGTAACGAGGACTACGGGGTTAGATGTTGAAGGAAAGAGAGTATATACAGCCCACAATTTATTGCTCACTTGAGCGACTAGTTTCTACGACAAAAAATAATAAGTGAAAAACAAAAGTATGTAAAAAACAAAATATCGCTTGTCTAGCGGCGTCTACCTACGCTCTGTACATTGCATTGCACTGGATCTAATTTGCAACCGCAAGGACATCGCGGCACACAGTTTGCATAAGCCGGTAGTTGTTACCCCAGCTTTATTTTTGCACGTACTCAATTTCTCGCCTCACTGGGTGTCTTCCAGAGAAGATATTAATTTACATGAATAAATAAAATTTGCATTAAGAGCGCCCGAGACGCCTAAAAAAACGCACAGCGTATTTTTCTCTCAAGCATGCGCTTAGAGTGAGAATAGTTCCAGGTTTTATAGAATTTTATAGGTGTGATTATAGTGCGCAAAAATAGTTAAAAAGTATTTTTTCAAGATATTGTATTTATGTTTAAATTTACTATCTTTAATAAACTAATTTTAAAGATTCTTTTTAAACTAAAACCCGCTCTTAATTTTCACGAATATAGTAGGTCCTACGAAGAGGGCATTTATAGCTCATAATTTACTCCACCATTTTTCTGTTACTCGTTCAATTTTGTAAGAATGCCTGCAATATTCCTTACAATGCACCGGTACATGCAAGGAACTTGAGTGAATTTTTGCGCATTCCGGCGTAACAATTCCATTATCATGCACCACCCTATTCTGTTTCCCAATCTTACTTTGCGCTGTTTATTTCTGAGGATCCCTTTTGCTGTTTGCCTAAAGTAGATAAGTACTTACTCAATTTGTAAAAGTTTAAAGCTGTTCTAATTTGCTTTAAATAATATTGGAATAATTTCGATGTAGGTATGTATAACAACGGTTATCGGTACTCAGTGTATTAGTACGCCCATGAACTGTATAGTTTTTAAAATAAACGCATCATGTAAAAAAATATAAACATTTATCGTAATATCCGCATTTTTTCTATTTAATTTGATAAGGATTTAGATTCTGTATGATTCTTCCGTTGATTTTAATTCAAACATGAGTTAGTAGGTAAAATATTGTTTTACAACTAGGTGCAACAAGCAAGTCCTTAATGAGCGAGATCTTAGTACATAAGTCTTCCTTGCCGAGTAATTTCGCTAGCTACAGGGCCTTTTAATCGGCATAGATACACACTTTTGGTTGTTGGCAGAACATCTGGTACTGTGATAGTACCCATATAATGCAAGATGCTGCTTACTATAAGCCTATAAGTGGCATACCTAAATCTTAGAAATCAAATGGTTTTCCTGAACACATATCGCTTATTCCTTCGGAAAATTACCCGCCTATAAAATTTCTAAGAAAATAAATAAAACCGGCGGTTTCTGAATGGCAACCCTTCAAATAGAATTACTCGACCAGCAAAGAAATAAAATAAATTTCGTTTAACAGATGAAAAACACATTTTATACTCACGCGCGGATGCCTATATTTCATTGGCGTAAGTTATGAGATTAAGCGGATTTACAGAGTATTTCTTTGTATGTGTATTTAATCTATGAAATATCCACCATTATGTTAATAAGCACTGAAAGAGTTTGGTACTGTAATAGTCGTAAAGGTCATTCCATCTATTTCTGGATCAAATTAATAAGGATATTTCTGTGTAAGTCTTCAAGTACAGCTCAAGATCGGTCGCCTTTAGCAAGTATTTTATTACCATGACAACAATCCTGGCCTGAACTGAAAATGTACCTACGAGAAAGTGTCAATCCCCGTCACATAGGGGTGATCTATGAATTTTACAAGGTGTACCCACGTCCATAACCTGTTTCTAAAGTTTTATGACTTTAATTTTTCATTTATATCACTACGGTGGCACACAAGCATACGAATCACCTGATGGTAAGCAGTAACCGTAGCCTATAGCCTCTAGCAAAACCGGGGAGCAACCATCCCTGTTGTTGATGAGGAGTAACTGTGCTAGCAGCGTATCCTCGTGGAGCACTGGCAACCTTACTAACCGCAGAAACACAACACTTCATCAAAGTAGAGTTGTTTCACTGCGGTCTTCTGTAAGGCGGAGGTACAGTCCCCAGTCAGGCGGCTCCAATATTAATAGGAAAATCCACGGGAAATCCCAACTCGCCCTTTCTCACTTTTTCAGCTCATGGTGTGATTAGTCACTAAACTTAAGCATAGAAATACTCAATGGCACAGGCCGGGATTTGAACCTGGGTCCATCAGATGACAGGCCATTACTTCAACCACAAGACCACCACGGCGTTGGCACGTGATCACATGATCTAGGAATATTAGAATATATTAATTTAAAGTATTTCGTATATATCATCTTACGATCCCTACGCTTGCCAATCACTCCTATTCCTAATAATTATAAATTGTGACTTTTCTCAACCGCTAATAACTTATGGCTCAAATGACTGACAAGGTACAGTTGAGGGGTTTCAATTTGTCATAAAACTTATCGTAGAGCCTCTGCCATTCGCACAAAGAGATTGGAAATATTGTTCACAACTATTCCAGTACGTATAAGGTGTCCGGTGAGCGATTGGCTTCTTCCGTCTTTTAACTATATGAACACTACCGGTGCCAATAACGTAAGTTATCATAATATGAAAATATTATATTTGACTTCGATCTCGTATAGGCCTTCATAGCCATGTACGGAAGTGTCGCAATACTTGACGCTGCTTATTTAAGCAGCGTCAAGTATTACATCTACGAAAGATGATTTCATCTTTCGTAGATGTAAGAGGCCTTATGATGATGATGATATTTGACATCATGGTTAGGTTATGATTTTGAGGACTTTTTAGGACTTTACAAAGAGCAGACACAAATAGTTATCTACGACCTTCTATAGGGTGAAACCAGGATACCTAGTTGTACCCTTCGTGTCTTTTTACATCGCTCACCACAGGAACATAAAACCACAGCATAATAGTGTTATTTGACTTTTCGTCTAGTAAGATAGAGCCCCAGGTAGTGGTCTATTCCCACTAGTTCAGTTAACTGAACTGTACAACTGAATTAGTGGGAATAAACCCGTTAGTTACCTCTAATTTTAAACGAATGGGAATTGTCATTACTCCTTACCTCTCGTCAAGCCTCTGTTCGTAGCTCCTTTTACGTTTACTGACTAATGGAAAAGTGAGCAGCATCAACTCTAAGCTTCATACAGGTATATTCACAAATATAAATACTTACCTACCTAGGTAGGTATTTCCGTGCCTGAAATCAACTATGTAGGAAACACAAAATGTAAGTACCGACATTAAATCAGCCAAATGCTTTTTCCGGAAATCGTTTCATGTTTTACACCGTCTATAAACTTGACCAGGGGCTGCTAACATTGGTAGGAAAGTCTGCAGATTGCAGATATGAACTCCGCACGAGGTAATCTCTTAAGGCTCGAATCGCACCTCAAAATGGACACGGCTGTAATAATGGAGATTGATTTTAGATCGAGGCGTAGGAAATTCTTACCTTGTCGTTGTATGTAGCGTATCCCTGATTTAGATTTCATATCTACTAATTTGCAGTCCTTCTAGGCAGGCACTAAAACACACAACACTTTATCAAAGTAATGTTGTTTCACTGCGGTTTTCTGTAAGGGGTAGGGTACCGTCCCAGTCGGGCGGCTCCAATTTTAATGGGAAAATCCACGGGAGATCCCAATTCGCCTTACCACTCTTTTTAGCTCATGGTATGATTAATCACTGTACTTAAGCTTAGAAAAACTTATTGGTACAGGCCGGGATTTGAACCTGCTCCCATCTGATGATAGGCGGTAGCTTCAACCATAAGGCCACCACGGCGTACATGTTCGCCAGTTCCGAGTACAGTTTACCTTTCTATCATCGAGTACTTTGGTAATTTGTTCTAGAAAGTAGGACCTTGGCCTTCCACGGCTTCTTCTTCTGCTCATTGGATATATTTTTCAGTTTTTCATCACACATTCGTTCTTTAAGTCCAAGCCAACATATATTTCCAATTTTCATCTTCACAATCAAATTACAAATATTATCACCACAATGTAAATTGAGCTATGATATATGTCCATTCCCTGTCTATTACAGCCAAACGCAAATGATAGGCTCAGTTTGAAAATAACCAGGATTTCCACCTCGTATTTTCCGTATTAAGTATTTTGTTGAAAGCCCTTCCCGACCCTCATTGTACCGTTTCGATATCATCCCTTGAAAATTATGAAAGTGTATAAACATTTTCACGCCCCTAGCAGTCCCCCATATTTCCCGTCTGTAAGTTATTATTATCAAATCAAGCTATGGATACCTGGTTAGATAACCGTCGCATGTCAGTCCTTCCCCCAAAGTTAATGGAAAAATAAGGCCGGCATCGAGATTCTAAACCATTGTTTTACGATACTATAATTTCGTTAGGGAGGGCTTGTTTTGATAGACGCTTATTATATACGAGTATTCGGGAATATAGATGAGAATTATATTTAATAACATAAATATTGTATCGCAATTTGTAAGTAATTTGTTTGTGATTCCAAACTGAATTCTTTTCGACAGGATCAGGGCCTTGCTAATAAGATTGAGAGTTTTAGCAATCTGGATAACTATGCTGATTCTCTGTGCGTTATTATTTCAAATCAGAAATCTCTAGAAAAAAAGCAAAAAAGCTGTCAATTGGTCTTTTGTTTGTTGTTAGGCAAGTGGTTACTCCGTTCTGTTTATGTCAGTTCTGTTAGTATTTATACTCCACATTGAACATGCAAAAGGAACAGAACGGATTGCGGTTGGTTTTTTTTACTGAAATTAACTTAATACACATAAATCTCTTCAGCTATGTGATATATATTTTAAATTCTATAAGGCCACTAAAAAGTAATCACTAAGTTTTAATAATTTCAAACTTGTACACTGTACACATTAATTAACCGAGCCACGTCTATATTCTAATTAGAAACCAAAAGACGACACGCAAACACAAACTCTATTTAACGCGAACTGCCGAACATCACAAGTTGGAATTAATTAACGAAAGAAGCAAAACAGTGAACAAGAACGCACGAGTAATGTCGTCGCTGAGAGCGTTGGTACGATCAAACCTCATTTAGGGTACAGTTGAACTACGTGTTTATAATTTAATGTGAGAATATGAACACTGCTTTCTGAATATCAATATTTTATACGAGTTGTTAAATTACAGTGAGCATGATCGAGATGTCAAAGACCTCATGAAATCATTGATTTATTCTTTTCAGGCTTAAAAAACTCAGAAGTATTATTACATATAATCACGCTTAGTTCTTCTCCGGATAGACAAAGAGTATAGAGCGCCATTACATTTTTGACGTCCAAACCTATTTTGCTTCGTCTACATTAATTAATCTTTTTTATATGCCGCCGCTGTTGAGTAATGTTACCTTACCTTCATTGAGATCTTTGTCAATTTGATCTAGAAAGTTAGACCTTTGCCGTTTGAGGTCTTTTCTTCTGCTTTTAATCGCTTGTACTATTTTGTGATTTAAAATTTACAATATTTAATAATTTCCTTTTTGCGCCATCTGGCCCCAATCTAAGAAAAGCTTGTACTGTGGTAACCAGCAGCTGATACATTACTTATATACTTTTTTTTGCTAAATACATACTTATAAAACATACCAAACACCCAGACCCAAGGCTAACGCAAATATTTATTACATAAATGTTCACCCCGGCGGGAATCGAACCCACGATATATACTAACTACTAGACCAACGGTTTCGTCACTTTATTCTGAGTTTGGGGTCAGCTTGGCAAAATAGCTGTAACGAAACGGAAAAACCTGGGATGTATTTAGAGGCATATGTGATCAATTGTGAGCTAAGTGTACTTGATAAGAAAGAACGATAGCATCTGTAGTACGATTTGCATAATCTATGCATCAAGCTGGGTTAATTTTCTTTTAATACGCACCGGGTGTAGCACTAACAACGTCACTCGTTAGCGTATCTAACCCAGCTTGCTTACAGTTTTCATAAATAAAAAAAAAATCACTACCATCGATATCTATAAAGCTAGGTACGATACATACGGTACATTCGAAAATTTTGTACGAGCTTTATTAGAAATAAAACAACAATTTTCATTTTTATGAAATTCAGGAGTGACAACATATTTCCGTGATCAAATCCCACAGCATTCTAATAAACCTATGAATTTAATAGTGTATCTACTAGGTGCAGTGTTTACTGAAGTACATAAATTCAAATACTCCATACAAGCTGCTAGACAGTAACACTGGATGTTAATATTCATTAGGGATCGCCCTGGGGAGTCGGAGAAGCTCAGACAAATCGGTGGCGTTGTCGCCATCTCGTCAGACAGTCGATAATGTAAACAAATACAGATAGAGTAGAGATGGTAGATATATTGCAGCAGGATATCGTTGAGTTATGAAGGCACGTGTTGAGGTCATCACCTTTTTGTTTTGTGGAAAGTCTTTGAAGGTTGTCCTTGATTCAAATACACGGATCTTATGAAACTACAATATAAACTCACACGCACACATACGTTCAATTTATAGCGCAATTAAAATAATACTGGTAAATATGTACTTTATACATATAGAAGAAGACGATAAATAAAACTAAAACCAGCAATTATCTCAGGAACATTTCTAATAATTATATATTGTAGAGTTGTTTTGAAAATAAAGTCGTTTTTCTAATGTATTCTCAGATGGTTAAGGACATCCAACCACGCTCAACCCAGAGCCGGCTGAGTTGAGCGTGTCGGCGGCGAGCGCGGCACCGGCGCCACCACCGGGAGCACGGGTGCACCTGGGAGCGTTGCTCGGATCAGACGTACGGCGGGCGCTCGAGCGCTTGGCCCCCAAGCGTTCCGTTGGACCCGACGGTATACCAGCGTATGTTTTCAGGGATTGTCGTGAGGTACTGGAGAAACCCCTGCTACATCTATTTAATCTGTGCATAGATACCGCGAAATTTCCTGCCAGCTGGAAACTTACTAGAGTTGTTCCGGTACCTAAGGGTAGTGATGGTACTAGTTCCAGTAAATATAGGCCAGTGGCGGTACTCTGCCCACCGGCAAAAGTGTTTGAAGCAGCGATTCACCAACAGTTGTACGGGCAAGTGAGTAGCCAGTTATCGGACGCACAACACGGTTTCCGTCCAGGACGGGGGACAGCGGGCAACCTGATGCATCTGATGACAAGGCTGGTGCCTGCGGTAGATGCGGGTGGGCAGGTGGACGTTGCCTACTTCGATTTTCAGAAAGCGTTTGATAGAGTGGACAATGATGTCCTGCTATCAAAATTGGTTGGCTTAGGTTGTACACCGCATACGATGGAATTCTTCGTTAGCTATTTGAGGGATAGATGTCAGTATGTCGATTGTAGTGGCTACTTATCTGAACCCTACTTCACGAGATCTGGAGTAAGTCAAGGAAGCACCTTGGGGCCTCTGCTCTTTATTATGATGATTAACGACTTACCTGAAGTTGTCAATGGATCCACCCCCTTGCTGTTTGCTGATGACTTGAAATTGGTCCGCGAAGTGAAACAGTCAGCAGATCATGACACATTACAGCAGGACATAGATAACGTTGTAAGTTGGAGCAGACGTAATAAATTGACCTTCAACGTGTCTAAATGTTCGGTGGTGTCGTTTAGTCGCGCGCGCGCCCCGCGGCACCACTCATACAATGTGGAAGGGACACCACTGCAGCGGATTTCCGAGGTTAGAGACTTAGGGGTTCGGTTTGCCGCAAATTTAAACTTCCGTAAGCATATATTAGATGTGTGCAAAAAAGCTTATCGGAATCTGGGGTTTGTTTTGCGGCAGGCGAATGGTTTCTCCAACCTCGTAGCTTTGAAGACATTGTATGAGGCACTCGTTAAGAGTCACCTGGAGTGTAATTCGGTAGTTTGGTCTCCGCATGAAGCCAAATATAAATTAATGCTGGAACGTATACAGAACAAATTTATTAGATTTCTGTATTTGAAACAGTATGGGGTTTATCCAGGATATCCGTTATTATATCCAACTTTATTTATTCTGGGTATGACAGGATATTTCAGGCTGGAAATAAGGAGGGAAGTAGCACTAGCTACTTATTTATTTAAAGTTATGCGAGGTGTGATACATAACCCGGCCATTCTATATGAGATAAAGCTGGGTGTCCCGGGTGAGTACGTAGGCCGGCGGAGGAGGCCGCCCCTGCTGGTGGTGCCGCGCGCGCGCACCCAACTGCTTAAACTAGCGCCATTGACGCGTTCGCTGCGTACGCTCAATGCTGTTGCACAACAGCTAGATATATTCTCGTGCTCGCTGAACGAGTTCACAAAGGTTTCTTATGGTGTACTGTGTATAGATTAAGTGATAGGATAAGTTGTCTACACTATTGTATTAGGAATTAAACCTGTAATGATAGTTGTAAAATAAATAAATAAATAAAAATAAAATGTTTCATAGAGATTTGGTCATCGGCACTGTCACACGTCAAATCGAAAACTTGTAAATAATAAATATTTATTGTGTGTTTCAGGAGGTCAGTGGCTTCCTGAGGGTCGTCTCGCGACGCCGCGAGTGCTGTTCCCGAGGGGCAGCGTCGCGGTCGCCGCGGGCTTCGCCCCAGCGGGCCGGTCGCCGGTCTCCTGCCAGCTTCGCCCGTGCCGACTGTTTGGACGCTAATTTTTTTTTCTTGTGTGTGTGTAGATTTAGGCTTTTTGCATCTTGAGTGCTTCAATGTCTGGATCTTGCACCAGCCATGACGTAATAAATAACAATTTTCCAAATTTCGTATCGCTCGATAACCGAATTCAATGTCCGCAGTGTTCACAAGTGCGCTATTTTAAAGGTCAGCGAGGCTTGAGGATCCACCTGGGTAAGGCACACAAAGCTCAGGCTGGGCCCTCAAATCTTGCTCTTCCTATTCAAAATACTTCTTCACATTTTTATGATCAGTTGAGCCGTCTTAAAAATTCTACCCCCCTTGTCAAACGTATTCCCAGAGCGGCTCGCGTTTGGGTTTCAAATTTATTAACTAAAATTATTAAAGATACGGTGTCGGAAAATTCAACGCGTGCTTGGGAGCAACTGCTTATTTTTCCGTATTCGGTACTACATGTCGTCAAAGATAGTACATCATCATCGTTGTCACTCACTTCTAGAATAAAAAATAATTGTAGCTCGCCTCTCGATCCAACCTTCCTAAATTATCAAAATTTCGAAGTGAAAGACAATAAGTATCGACATGTAGAGTCAAAATTAAGTGACGGCGACATTAAGGGTGCTGCCCGTCTCCTTTTTTCGAGTGATACGCTCGCTGCTAATGACGCAAACACTTTGAGTGCGTTGCGCAGTAAGCACCCACTGCCGGCTTCCACTTCCAACCTCCCTGACCCACCTCAGCCATCCGACGTCCCACTTCATGTGTCGCCGCAGGACGTTCTCGATGCTGTTTTGTCCTTCCGCAGTGGCTCAGCAGGTGGTTTAGACGGTCTGTCACCGCAACACCTAAAGGACTTGCTTGCTGGAACAGCAGGTGAGTCCTCTGAGGCGCTGCTGAAGGCCCTGACAAGCCTGGTCAACTTAATGTTGTCAGGTAAGGTTCCCGGGGACGTCCTGGATGTGCTCTATGGGGCTAACCTATGTGCCTTGGTAAAGTAGGATGGCGGTATCAGACCGATAGCCGTCGGCACAACGTACCGCAGGCTTGCAGCAAAGTTGTGCTGCAAGGCTGCGGCTGTTGATTTGGCCTCCCACTTCCAACCAAGGCAACTGGGTTTTGGCTCGAAGGGTGGCTGTGAAGCGGCTGTCCACTCTTTGAGGACTCTTTTATATAACCGCGGGGCTGAGGTAGTGTTGAAGGTGGACTTTAAAAACGCGTTCAACAGTGTCGCCCCTATCGACCTTGTTGACGCAGGTCCAACAAAAAATTCCTTCTACCTATAATTTCCTGTGGCAATGCTACAGTTCACCGACCAAATTAATGTACCAGGGTAATCTTTTAAATTCATCCGCTGGATGTCAACAGGGTGACCCTCTTGGGCCGGCCATATTCAGCCTCGCAATACACCCTGTAATTGCGAAAATTACGTCTAAATTCAACATTTGGTATTTGGACGATGGGACTCTGGGTGGTGACGTGAATTCAGTTTTTTCAGATCTCGAAATGATTATTTCGGAATTCAAGACCATAGGACTTGAATTAAATTTCACAAAATGTGAACTTTTTATCGCCGACCTCGATTCGGAGACAAAACGTTCAATCATATCCAAATTTAATACCTTGGCACCAAATATTAACATATTAAATAAAAATTCACTTCGTCTCTTAGAGTCTCCCATTTTCGATGAGGCTTTCCCGTCTTTCGCTGATGATCAAATTAAAAATTTCCGTAGTTCGTCAGAACATTTGAAAAATATTAATTGCCATATGGCATATTATATTATCAGGCATTGTCTTTTTGTCCCCAAATTTACTTACGTTTTACGTAGTAGTCATATGTGGAAAGCCCGTTCTATTCTACTAAATTTAGATGAGATCATTCGGTCTAGTATTTCATCTATATTTAATATAGCTTTGGATGACCGTACGTGGTCCCAGGCTTCCCTCCCTATCCGGTTTGGAGGTTTGGGAATACGCAAAATTTCAGACGTGGCCCTACCGGCATTTCTGGCTTCAGTTCATAGTGTGCCAGATCTCATAGGTAATATTCTCACTCCGTCACTTAGTGGCTATGAGGTTTCGTTCCTGACTGAGGCCAGAGATGCTTGGGCATTGGCCTGTCCAAGCTCAGACTTTCCGCTGAGACCACAATCGCAGAAGCAGTGGGACGAGCCCGTCAGCAGGATGACTTATAATTCTCTTCTCGAGAGTTCCTCCAATTCTGCTGACCGTGCACGTCTCCTGGCAGTTGCTAAGTGGGAGTCCGGGCTCTGGCTTCATGCGCTGCCTTCTTTAAATATTGGTACCTTGTTGGTTGGTGCAACTTTCAGGCTGTGTGCTTGCTTGCGCTTAGGTGTAAAGTGTATTGTCCCTCATCGGTGACATTGCGGGGATAATGTTGACGTGTTTGGGCACCATGGTCTTTCATGTATCGGTAGCGCCGGTCGTCTGTCACGTCATTCGACCCTAAATGACCTGCTACGCCGGGCTCTGGTCACCGCCGGAGTACCTGCTGTACTGGAACCAGTCGGCTTGGCGCGAGGCGATGGCCGGAGGCCGGATGGCATGTCGTTGGTGCCATGGAGATTGGGTCGGCCCCTGGTGTGGGATGCAACTTGTGTCGATACCCTGGCTCCGTCTCATCTCCCTGGCACCTCGGTGGCGGCCGGCGCCGCTGCTGCTCAGCAGGAGTGCCTCAAGCGCCGGAAATATGCATGTCTTGGTCCAGGGCACGTATTTTCTGCATTTGCGGTTGAAACTCTGGGTCCCTGGGGCCCGGATGCTCTTCAGCTTTTCAAGGAGGTCTCACGTCGGCTGGTTGAGGCCTCCCGTGACAAGCGTGCTGGAACATATCTCGCTCAGAGAATCAGCATTGCTATCCAGCGTGGCAATGCTGCCAGCATTCTTGGCACGCTACCGCATGATTCCGGTTTGGGTCAGATTTTTATCTATAAGTAGGTAGGTTAAGATATGTTTTTGTAAATAGTTTAATCTGTTTTGTGTCAATAAATATAAAGTGGTCCATAATGAAAGTGCCGGCCAACACATTGTTTTTTGTATATTCTGTTAGAGCTTGTCCGTCTGAGCATTTATTACTATGGCGCCGAAGTTTGACATTACAGGACATTTCATTTATTTTGGTTATTTTGAATACATATTTTCAACAAAAAAATATGAAATCTGATTTTCGAACTCAAATAAAATCAACTACAAGGGTCTACAGGTTTGTTGCCATAGAAAAAAATTTTAAGACGGGGAAGCTGTAACAGAATAATATAAAATAATGCGTTGGCCGGCACTTTCCGATTTGGACCAAAATAGATGATGTCCTTTAGTCATAATAATTAGATATAAAGGAGAACATTTTTTTTGTTAACTCTTAATGTAAGTACAACAGCAAGAACGCTGAGTTCCCAAAGGGCATTACTCGCTCATCTCTGAAACAAGAGTTTGGTACATGTTTAGAAATGTACCAGGAAACTAGAACTTTGAGGTATCCCATAGATAATTCAATAGCACACGCTGTTAGACACTGACTTAATATTCATTACTGACGGTCTTGGATAAACCTGCTACGACGCTATGAGGTAAGCTTGGGCGTCTCGATGGAGAGTGTTACCCGATACGAACAACTTGGTAACTGACTTTATGTAAAATGCATTATTATTATTGCAAGTAGATGTTTTTTTACAAGCTTTTATTTAGTTTCAACCGTTCCAATTTGGCGGTCGTCACAATATGGAGAATTATCATTTCCACAGTAACCTCTATGATATGGTCATGAAATTAATGGGCTTGATGAGAGAAACGCCAGTTTTTTATGAAATACAAGCTTGCTTTAAAAAATAAATTGAAAAGCCATGTTATCGAATGGAATAAAAATTTATAAATGTAAATTTGATGTAATTTATTTCTGTACTATTTTAATGGGTGTATTAGAACCTTATGATGCCTCTGATACCACATAAAGAAGGCTGATACCCTTTGTTTATGACATACAACATAAAAAATATTAAGCATACTTTTTTCTTTATAAATGAAAACTTCGAAGGAAATAATAGAATATTAAACCTAATCGATCAGGAAAGACATACGTGACATATTTTTTATAACTAAACTGGGAAAATAAACTCTGACTCCAAATAATATGATCAATAAAATGAGACATACCCGAAAAAATAAACACAAAGGAAAAAATCTCGTAGCACAGATACAACTGTTTATAAAGCCACTTATTTGGGATCCGACATATCTATCCTTTTAGTTGGTGGATCATCAATCGTAGTACGCATGACGTCGGTTACGAGTGCTCTTCACCGTTTCCGTCAAAGATAAATTACTGTCGAGCTCTCACATCCCAATCGAGATCGAATAGGGATCGTACATCGCCTTATATCTCTTTTGCTGTATGTGCTTTGTCGAGTATGTGCGAGTATGAGGTCAAAAAATAATTTTATTATTATTTTTTCAGAAATTGTAATTGGGTTCGAGACGTCATATTATATAAAAAACTTAATAATGCGTAAAATATTTTGATGTTCAAGTGAAGGAGTTCACTAAAGGGTAATGTGTAGTAAGCATTTTTTAATTTCATGCTCGTGTCTTATACGACTAACACTACATGTAGAGATTTGACCCCACCGCAATAAAAAAATAATTCAGTTTTACACCAACCCGAATGACGGTTATCAAGCACTGTTATACGAGCACCAAAAAATATGTTACAGGGATGACATGTCACTGGCTGCTAAAACATTTATGTTGTCACATACCCGGTTTTACGGCACATCATTCACGATGAGTTCTGCAGTTGTAATAACACGATATGGGGACGTATAATTCGAAATCTCTTTTTGCTCCGAGTTATCTTCGCGCGTCATTTCGTGCGACCGAGCGCTTGTGGATTATGTAGTAGAACCGTTGAATTCAAAGCTTTACAGAGGAATTAATCAATTATGTTAATTAAATTGACAATTATTTGCCATAGAAAGAAAATATCTGAATGTTGAGTTTTCACTTTATGTTTCCTTTATTATTTTGTTTCTGATATTTTTTAAACGGAAAACGTTTGTTACAATACCCGTGTATTTTGAGGAAAAACATATATTCGTCTAAAATTATCCACAAGGACACTCGTGCGTCTTAAATAAAGAAATGCGCAGTAACTTTTTTAACACCTACTGCAGCTTGATAACAATAATTTTACATCTTATAATTTTAATAGAGTTTGAGTGTCTGTATATAGTGAGTGCAAAATAAAACAAAACATTTAATAGGACAGAAGCACGTGACTTTTCGAGCCATTGCATTGCAACAGAGCGTAAGAGGAAATGCGATCGCTGTACCTCGATTTAATCGAATCTGTGCTTTGGTGTTTAGGTATAATATGTTGTATTTAATATTATATTTTTTGCAATTAGCACTAACTATTATTTTAACTGCAAAAGTATTATTCAAAGTATTGTTAGCTAGAATATATCGTAGTCTAGACGCTCGCTAGAAACAAAGTTGTTATTATAAAATAAATCAGAGGGACTATATTTATATATTTATACTTATTTAATGGTGTCGATTCTGATGTTCAAAATTACTAAACTAAACTAATTTGACAGCCCTAAAAGTCTTGCTATCCCTTTCTCATGTGTGGGGTTAAATAAGGATAGCAATACCTTTAGAACTGTCAAATTAGTTTAGATTAGAAATTTTGTACAACAGAATTGGCACTTGTCTGCATTTAATATTTTGCATTTATAAATTCCTATATAATTTTCTTTATTATTCTAAAAGCGGCAGTCCGAAATCAACGGACCTTACCCTTCATACTTAATTTCCACTGTATCATTTTCTCCCACATAATCAAGCAGCAGCAACAAACTAATTCCTGACACTTTACTCAGCTAGCATTGGGCTTCGAGTAGCACAAGTGATAAGATATAGCTGCGAGAATATAAGTTGAAGAATACTTATAGCTACATGTTTATTATTTATTCAGCTCCTTTGTTAAGTCTTTAAAACATACAAAGTTGCAAGAAATGCCCGCCAGCACATAGCGTCCTCCAGGGGCTCTGACAACCGTACTCACCACAGAAACACAATACTGTACTTTGTTTCAGTTGAATTTAACAACTTATTATCAATTTTATTTGCGGCTCAAAAACATGCCACCAGTAAAAAAAAAACAACACGACAACATATCGGCTTGGTAAAAACATTTAGTCTGAGATCCGACCATACATCGACCTTCACCGAGCTGATAATAGAATGAAACTTATTGTATGATACATTTAGTATATTAGAAAGTATATTAAAAATGGGTTGCCCGAAAAACCCCTGGACCGAATATTTCAATTTTTTTTTTCAAAAAAAAAAAAAATATTAACTGTTACAACATCAAGCTAGTATTCCTAGTATATTTATAAATATATTTTTTACATAAAACATTTTAACAAATTTACTTTAATAAATCATTTTTAAAGTTACTGATGCATAAATTATCCTGTATATACCTGGCAACCCAGTAGTTCGTAAATGACAACCCTACTGTCGTGTCTACGTCTGCACATTCTATATGTTTTATTCTTTAAGTCGAGTATACAATTTTCTTATTATCTTGATGTTGTAACAGTTAATATATATTTTTTTTATTGAAAAAAAAATTAAAATATTCGGTCCAGGGTTATTTCGGGCAACCCATTTTTAATATACTTTCTAATATACTAAATGTATCAAACAATAAGTTTCATTCTATTATCAGCTCGGTGAAGGTCGATGTATGATCGGATCTCAGACTAATTGTTTATCTGCCGCTTCATGTTCACAATGTAGGCGCGATGTGTTATTGAAAAGCAAATAATTATGTAATTGTTATTCAATTCAACTGGAAACACGTTTCCATTGGCCTAGTGTTCATTCGCTGAGATCTTAAGGTGGAGACACTGTCCATAATAGCATAGCCATGTTTACGATACATAATCGTTAACGCTATATAAAACCTCAATAAAACGAAGGAGTTGTATGGGAATAAAAACTTGCGCGTAATGTCACGTGGTCGGTTTTAATTCCCACTACGTATTTGACTCTTTTCAAATCTTGTAACTTGTACCACGGCCATAATGAGATTTCCCGTCGCCACCACTGTTATCCCTGCATTTGATACACCTGCTATAAGCCGTCATAAAAGTGTAATAACACTAATGGCATTCGCATGTCTTTATTTATATAGCGACTCGTAAACGAAAAGCAATTCATTAACGCGAGCTTTGTTTTAATTTTGATACAAAAATAGGTATATATACATATTATTATATAGCAATGATATATATATATTTACCATATGATTTTTTTATACCACTAAGGTGGCAAACAGCATACGGCCCGAGTCCTGACTGATACTAAGCGGTTACCGTAGCCTATGGTCGCTGGGTATCACTTGCGCGTTGCCGTCCCTTCAGAAATCTCTTCACACCCTTTACCCGTTCACTTTAATTTACTGTAAAGTACTATGTTTCAAACGTTTTCTATGTAAACATATATTTAATTACATAAAAACGGGCCTTATACGCCATATTAATACTATCAAGTGTTTCTGAAATATTTATGAGAATAAATTCACGTGATTTTACGTTATATATTATAAATGTACATATAGTATTATAATACTGTTCATTACAATTTTATTGATTCATAATATTATGATATCGCCTTAAAAACTGTCTATATTCGGCTTGTAAAATCCACACATTGTAAGCTCTAACCAATTCAATTGTAATTTTTTTTGTTTATCCTAACATCACTAGTTAATTCTCCATAGCTAAAGTAATTTTTTATTGACACAAAACAGATTAAACTATTTACAAAAACATATCTTAACCTACCTACTTATAGATAAAAGATCTGACCCAAACCGGAATCATGCGGGAGCGTGCCAAGAATGCTGGCAGCATTGCCACGCTGGATAGCAATGCTGATTCTCTGAGCGAGTTATGTTCCAGCACGCCTGTCACGGGAGGCCTCAACCAGCAGACGTGAGACCTCCTTGAAAATCTGAAGAGCATCCGGGCCCCAGGGGCCCAGAGTTTCAACCGCAAATGCACAAAATATGTGCCCTGGAGCAAGACATGCATATTTCCGGCGCTTGAGGCATTCTCCATTAAATTTAAAAGCACAAGCAACGCAGGTATCCACAACCCTAATAAGGCTTCACGACGCTAACAACCAATGAATCTCTATTAGTTTTTAATTGAGACACAGCCAGCTATTACAAACCCCCTTTTGCTAACCAGTTGTATTGACCTCCGCTATACATTCATGTTCTTATGTTTGTGGTGTAATATAGATCTCTGGGTACTAGTATACAATACTGGTTGTTTCTCGAAGATCCGAAAATCACTGAGCATATCAAAACAGTTACGATTGGTTTTGATCTTTGGCCTAAAATTACGAAATGTACTCAAATGTAGAAGCCATTTAGAAGATGACGTTAATTAATTTCATGGGTTCCATACTACTAAAAGGAAACGGTACCACTCTTATCACTTGCATGTTTCGGGTCATGTCAAATTTAAAGAATAAACTCAATTCACGAGGACACAAATATGTAGGGAGCAACTTGGTCTACCCTGATAATTGCATTGCATAGAAAACAATCCGTTACCCCCGACTTTGTCTGAATTTGTTTAAAGACGAAAGTAGGCTATGTCCGTCCCCAGGATATAAATCTATCTCCTTGTCAATTTTTATTAGGGTCCGTTCAGCCGTTTACTCCTGCTGGTAGTAAACAAACAGAGTTTCAAATAATAGTATGGATTAAATAGGGAGCAATATCTTCTTACTAAGGTATATAGATTAACTGTCCAGAAAATTTTACGTCCAGATACTGCGAGACAAAAAATCCTATGAAACTATTCAATCTCACATAAAGTTTATTAATAATAAGATTTGTAATTATACACATTAACTCCTTAAAAAGAAAAAAAACCTAACCTAATATAAACAATTAAAATAAATAAAACACTTGTCCCAAATCGCTGTCACGCGGGAGGGTGCCAAGAAGGCTGGCAGCATTGCCCCGCTGTATGGCAATGCTGATTCTTTGCGCAAAATATTTATTTATTTATTCATAAGCCATACGCGTTTTAAGCCCAAAGTATATATCTATCTATAAAGCTTAATAATTCAAATTCAAATGTTCTAACGCTTATTGGTAATATTGGTATTCATAAGGTCCACAGCCCCGTAAAGTAAGTATAGATCAATATGCGAGCGCTGGTAAGTACCCGTTGGAACACCTACTGAAGCCTTTGTGCTTCAGATTACGTTATTTAGGCAACCATTGACATGTAAATTCCTTTAGGCTATTAAATTTGCATTCTAATTAAAACAAGACACCGGTATTGGCTTACTCAGTAGGCATTTTACCTTGAGTTTTTGAATGTTACTCAAAAGTTAAATTAGGGAGACGGTGCTGTTTGCAAAAATAGATGCCTTGGGAATTTTAAAAGGATTCGCATAATTTTCGCGTCTTTTGGGTTAATTAAGAAAAGAGTAAAAGTATGTGTTAAGCATTTTTATAAGTTAAAAACCGGCCAAGTGCGAGTCCGACTCGCACGCCGAGGGTCCCGTACACACTTGTAATTAAGGTTAAAAGTAGGGTAACTTCAAATGAGGTCATTATTCGTCGGTGACTCTCAACAGCACGGAATGATGAACAGAACCCTAAAAAATAATAATAACTGTCTATCTTAAAAATATTTACTTTCTATTCTTTTAGATTGTGGCCTTTTCATTCGGAATTCGATTTATAAGTGGTAAGCGCATACAATATAATTTTATTCCCTTCGACCGTCTCGAAGGCAGACCCTACGCGTGATAATGCATTATTTATACGAACTAAGACAACGAAAACGATTGGAGATACTAACGAAAAATAAGGTACGGAGGCAGTCCTTTTGTCTCAGCGACAAAACGTGCCTCGTGAATAAATAACACAAATAAAATACCTATAAATATTGAACAGAAGTACCTACACTTCACACTTTCGAGAACGTCTTGTATTATGATTATGACGCTGGTTTATGTCCGTACAGGTTTTTGGGTGGCGGTTTTTTGTGTATCTTTGTTTGTAAACGAATGTGAACAATGCGAAATTTTTAGTATTATTTTTTATTATATTTTACGTTCGCCACCGCAAAAAGCTTTGGGGAGACACAGGGTATAAAATGAAATGACAAAACCGACAGACAGTAGGTATTTTTTGTGCTTAACTGATATCTGAAAACGATTGTGTGATTTTTTATACAGCATGGGTACGGAATGTTGAGAAATGTAAGCCCCACCGCATATGGACGTGATCAAGTTTACGAAATGGGGCTTCTTTAAAAATATTTTATTACTTTGTTTTACAATTCAATAGGTAAGTTTTAATTTAAGACTCATATACGAAGTGTGGAGACGCCGCACCAGCAGCGTGTACGCCTTGTCCGCGTAAACACTTTCAAATTAAAACTGTTATTAATTGAAATATTTGTGTTACATAAACTGAGAATTGGATTGATCTACAAAGTTGACGCACACAATCTAGAACTGCTAAGCTTTAGCGACCTTACTTTCTTACAGTAAATTAAATAGGTCTTGCACCACTCTAAAAGAGATTGTGTTAATTTCAAAGTATACGAAATTATATATTCAAATATTATATTAAATTGAAATGGTAATTAAAATTCAAAGTATCAGCAGTTTTTTTTTATATTTAATTATTATTATCTGAACTTCCCTTTACGCTTAGTTTATTTTAATAACACATTATATTTATTTATCAACTACAGTTATTATTTTTTAAAAGAAATTAAGAACGTACAAGTTGTCTTACCAAGATATCATTATGTCACAATTATGGCAAAAAAAATCCAAAATGGTAATAACGAACATCATCTATGTAGTAGTGTCAAGCAATTTATATTATGCATACAACATAAAATGTATTCTATTCATATTCATAGTAGAAAATAGATCGAAATTCCAATCTTAATTCAATATTGCTGATAGAAAATTCATGGAAAAGTAGAAACAAGTTACAGCTAGATTTGTTTAGTTTTCCATCAATATTTCATCGTCAGTCAGCTGGTCAGTGAAACGACATGTTATGGGAAACTAGAATAAAAAGTCTATGGAATAGTAATTGCAAGTGATATAGTCTTTTTACTGGAATTTACTAGCCGTCCACCAGAAAAATAAGATCAATATTGAAATTGGAGCCAAATAATTTGCCCGCATAAATATCGGGTTCTATGTCCACGCACTAGTTATATGTTTTTAATAGTTCCGAGTGCGACACTTCACACTTCCACAGTCAAACCAAGAAATCTGTCTCGTGGAAAACACAAATAAAATTATAGGTAATTGTTATTTACATACAATTAATTACTTTTATTATTAAAGTATGAAGAAAACTAAATAAGCCTAAACAGAAATCTGGTTCCTCTTTTTCTTGACCTTTGTTATAAGTCACCTATTAAAATTAGACGATTCTACAGTTTTATGTCATAAAAACAACCGTACACAATAAATATGAACAGCGAAAACTGCAATCGTACGCAGCAGTGATCAAAAATCAACGTGGTTCATTCTGTTCTAGCAACGGAAAAATATTTTTTTAACATCGTTTTGCAATAACTGAGCGTAGGTACTGACATAGTATTTGAAATGCGATGCGATTTTGTGTAATTGGCAGTTTATTGTGAAAACATTCATCATTTTGATTAATGTATACGGAATATGTTATCCCTTCAGTCAGCCCCATTTATTTATAATTATTTTTTTATTTGTTTTTATTACACTGATTTTTTGCTGCGACTTCGTCTAGGTAGAGTAAAGTTTTGGGTTAATACAGCTCCACCTGGTCCGACTATAGTATCCGGTCTTCTGAACGTGAAGACCCTTTAATCAGTCTTGTGTTTTGTGGCCCCAGACTGCGTACATGTATGACGAATATCGAGAAGACAAAAAATAATCAAAACACATGAATAAGTTTGAATCTATTACTATATATATTAGTACAAAGTTAGGTCACGCAATAAGGCCGGGTAATATATGGAACAACATTACACAAACAAGTTCCATATGAAAGTTTTTGGATATAGCCTGTTTTGTTCGTAATACTAAATATATATTACTATAAAACCTTCCGGAGTTTTAATTGAAGTAATTAAGAGTACTTTTCCCGACTGTCGGTTGTTTTTCTAACGTAATACCGAAAGTTCGCTTCGTTTTACTTTAGACGCATATGAAGTTGAAAATCACGAAATGTTTTTTATGATCCAAGCAAAAATAAATATTTAAGAAGTACCTACATGCAGCATTATCATCATGTCAACGAAATGATAAAAATGTAACACCACGCACAATAAAATCAATACACACTACGGATTTACGTATATTATTGAGCCATGCATATGACTGCTTACTTCCACTAAAATAGAGGTTACCTTGCGAAATAAAAGCCACCCTAATTTCTCCTTCATCCTCTCCGCGCGACCCATGTTTTGAATTACTGCTGTAACATGGTCCCGAGACCAATTTCCCTTGTCCGTAATATGAACTTCATTGTCGTTATCTCGCCTCCCAGATCCTCACAATTGGAGTTTTGAATCCTGGACGGGTAGGGTCTAAAGTTGTTAATTAAAGGCCTTGAAACTCACTACATCTGCTCAGTGAATCGATTCGGTTCAGTCTGTTTTTGATCAGTTTTAGGCGTTTTCGTTTTTTTTATTATAAAAGTATAAAAAATACCATAAATAGGATTTACACAGTTACGTTTATTTTACTTCTACTACAAATTTTCAGGCAGAGGAAAAAATAATCTGATATCCAAGGTCCGGTTCATACCTGGTTCAGCGTATTTCCTTGGCCATTCAGCGCGGTAATGCAGCTGGTATCTTGGGAACGTTTGAGCCGGGTACGTATCGGATCTAGTATTTAATGTGTTATGACGAAGCATGTCACCGATAGCTCCTTTTGTTTGTAAAAGTTAACGCATTGACGAAACCTGAGGTGAATTCTAACCATGTTCATTGGACGAAGCCTGCGCCGTGGATATAACGAATCCTATTCAACTAAAGTAAATTGAATAAAATTTATAAAAATACGAAATCTTATGACATTATACCTTAAAGTAAAAAAAACTGAAGGTGCATCTTAACAATTATTGCGCTACAGATTTATATTCTGCTTCTGCCTTAAAGGGGAGTCTTACCGTATGCTAAAGTAAAATGCTATTTAACATAAGGACTGTAGTTGCTAAATTTGATGACTAATTTGATGAAAATTCAATGACATGGTACTGTAATTGTCATAGTACAAAGGTAGTCATAATAACGGTCCCCCAAAAAACTATCAGTGAACTTAACTTTTATTAATATTTTCAAACTCGTATTTGATATCGGGATTCAAAATTTTAATACGCCATTAGTGCCTTCGTAATACGTGATAAAATCCGTTAAATCCTTGTATTAAAAAAAACCGACGGTCATAATTTTTGTTGGCTGTCAGTCATAGCCAAGAGGCAAGCACTCTAGGGACTGTTTCACCCATATTTCACTAAACATATTACAATAAATTTTATAGTTCTTGCAGTTGTCTTTATTTGCACTACAAATATGTTGTTCATTGTGAAATCACTTAAAAATTAAGAAAAGTAGTTCTTGTACTTGTAATGAATAAGCATTCTAGTTAAATGGTATAAAATAGTTAACGTAAAGGAAGCCGCAGACGAAGGTAGGGATCGCAGGTATTTGTTTCCACGTAGAAAAAGTATGTTCACTTCCCTTCTGAGTATGTGCGTCACAAAATATATCTTGCGTAATATATTCCTAATCTTATTTTATAAGCTAAGTGCTTTTTCCGTAATTTCGTCTCTATTTTCCGGGAATTGTTGGTTTCAGTAACGCGCGAGTAAACGGTAACCGCTTATCTTCAGGCGGACCGTATGCTTTTCTGCCACATTAGTGGTATAATTTGTTTTTTCCTAAATTCATGTCATAGTCTATGTATAGTCAGTCTTCCATCTTACATATAAATTCATCGAGCCATTTTACGTGATTGAGTACACACGAAATCGTGAACAAAAGCTAGTTATGTTATAAAGTGCAAAGTAATTTTATTTTATTAAGATTTTTATAATAACAAGACATGCTATAACAAACCAGAGCACCACAATTTCCTTACAACACTGAACCTTGGAAAGCAAACACTGAGACTCAATGGAGGTGGCCCCATATAGGTACTTAATTGTAGAGAACTACAGTACTACAATAATACTTATTTTATTATTATTATTTTTATATCTTCTAGCCTTATGTCATAAAATATTAATCCAAACCCAAGTGAAAGGGTGATACTAGAACATATCTCAGAGCGGCGCGCTGTTGCAAGTAATGCTCTAGTCTATACCCATCTTAAATTAAAAACAGTGTTAATTAAATTAAGACAGTGTGCAGGGCGCTAACATGCATTTCGTAAAGGTATAAATTTACTAATTATCATCATAATAATTTATTTGGGGTATATAGTTAGTGTAATGCCATGAATATCTTTCAGCTTCTCTTATTCAATCTCTAATTCCAACTATATTGCATCATCTATTCACTATGCCCATGTCAGCTCATGAATAAGCTCACTATACCAAGTTCCTAGTAGGCATAATTTATATAGCCCCATTTCACTCTTAACTTGCATACTTCTTCTACATTCATCAATCTCTTCATGCTCTCCGGATATATTATATATATTCATATTCAATCAAGACATAAGGTACTGAAACCCAGTTTCTCTATGATACATTATTCTGTACTGATGCAGTCCATTACCATAATTAAGTGCAAACACTGCTGCAGTGACAACTCAAACATCTGGGGTATCGGTGAAAATTACAGATAATATCTACCTGAAACACAGTGTTTGCTTACTTGAATCTTGCGAATAAACGCTTCGGGAAGGGTTTAATATGGCGCTTATAGATAATTGTTTTATTTGACTTTTAAGAATTGAATAATATCGGTTTTAGTTGAATTCAGTTCCCTGATTCACGCATGTGAAATCATACCTAGACAACGCAGTTTTATTTTTAATCGTTTTGCTTTCCGTCTGCATTCAAACAGATTTTCATAAGATAAAAGCATACCAGCTGTAGTAGGTATACAAAGTTTTTCCTCGGTTTTTCCATAATAATATTTTCTTGCCAGAAGAAAGCCGTCTGAGCCCGTAAATTCAGGAAGGCATTTACTGCCACTAGAAATAGTCCAGATAACAATAGAGACAGAAAGTGAGAACTCAGAAATATAAATCGCATAGAAATATTATAAATAATAAGATTCATAAATATGACTGAGACATAAAACATATTTCTTAGTAGGAAGAAGTCGCAGCAGACGGCAACGAAACTAGGATCCTTGCAAAATTGATCCTGCTATCTGATAAAGTACTGTAGAGTCGATAAAGTTTGATCGCAAATTCAGATGCTTTCAGCGCCATTTTAGCTTCACGTGATAACATAATAGAAAAGTTTTAATAGAGATATTAAGTGTAAATAAATAAACAGGATCAAACAGACGAAGGGTTTCGGGAAGTTTAAATGAAGGCGAAGGAATACACTCTAACATAAATAAGAAATTCGCAATCTTGTAAAGCAATATCTTTGAAGTCAAATATATCCATGGAAATATTGTAAATAATATTTTGACTTAACATTTTATGTTTCGGCATAGTTTACTAAGACCTAAATATTTGACACAGATTTGCTTTTAAATATTTGGAAGTTTAATTATCAGTCTAGTCAAATCTAAAGCGATCATCTAACTTAATATATACCTTAGCCTAAATTTCAGTTTGAGTGTCTTATTTATATTTAGTTTTAGAACTTAAATGTTCAGGTATTTTACCTCTGATAATGTGATAGAATTGCGGTTGGTTAAAAAAATTATATGCGCCGATACTGAGACCATAACCATAGCAACATGCTGGCATAAAAACTAAACAATCACTAGTAATTCCAATGGCATATTGCATATAATGTCAGGCATCAAACAAGCGAGGAGTGGTATTCGGTTTTTGTTTTCTGTGCATTAGTGTCGCAGTCGGACTGCTCCACATTATAATGGAATATTAACACCAACTTAGCGCGCTCCAGGTCAGATCAGCCGAAATACAACCAGATTATTCTAACATGGATTTTTTTCTAGTGTATAGGGATAGGTAAGGACCTTCCTAGTGTACAATTTCATAACTACAATTTCATACAGTATCAGATACCAGCGGTCGGTCTCATCAAGAAGAATCCCAATCAATGCATGGAATTTAAATAGGGTTAATATCGATTCACATAGTAGCGTGAGTGTCCCAGTGAACCGATTCTGTTTAATCAACGCCCCGGATTGGAACTAGTGGAACTATTCGTAGTGATTGGAACGAGAAGCCGGCTGACGAGCAATCTTCAACTAATATCCTCGCGAGAACTCAATTACATCGAGTCACTTTAATTTTCTCATGTACTTCAAGCTCGTGACGATTAAACAATGCGTCCTACTCATTGTTCTCGATTTTAGAATTGTTTGGGCACGGTAGGTGTTAATATAGGCCTTTGAGAACTCTAAATAACCTCGCTCTATGAAATCTCCAAGTTCTAGGCTCTTCTGTCTCACCCTCGCTCGGGTTCCTTAAAGTATGACGTTTTTGTGCTAGTTTTTGGATTTCAAAAAATGATAAAATAAATAGTGTAGTTTTACCATATTGTGGCAATTGATTATTTTAAAATTGATGTAGACCAAAATAATGTTACGTACATGTTTATGTAGATGAGCATATGTTGTATATTACTGGAACGCAAATCTCAGACGCAGACGTCATGATGTCATAATCTAATTCAAATACAACATTATAGAACTAAACATTAACGATTGATATTAGGCGTTTTTTCTTTGGACACGATTGGGGAAATTAGAATTTGCATATAAGTATTTGAATATTAGACACTTCTGTCGTATATTCGTATCGTTGACACCTTTTATGAAACTTCCCCATTTGAATGGCTAAAACTTAAATCACTAAAAAAGGAACCAATGGAACAAATAGTACTCAAGCTCTAAGACTTAGCTTTACCTAGGGAATCAAATCGAAAACCTATTAGCTGGAACAGTTCCGTTATCAGCCATCTTTATTTGAATTGATAGAGTTCCAACCCCTTTCTACGATTTTAGGTTACTATTGTAACGGGACAATTCAGATATGTGTAGGTATTTTACCAAATTATTTACAAAGAGCGATTTGAAACATAATATTTTCACAAGGTTCAAAATATAATAAAATGTAAAGTAGATTTAAAGACGCTGTCCCATTTACGTGATTTCTCGAAATAATATTCAATGCGAAACGATAAAACAACTTGCAATAGGTAATTATTTTAATATACTTCTTGATGAAATAATTCCAAATAATGTCCGTACATTACAAAATGAAAAAAAAAACTTATTAATTCACCGAAGAAAGAAATACATAACATATCTATCTACAAGTAAGCACTTAAATAAATAAAATCTGTTTCGAATTCTAAGATTACAGAATATGCATTTTTTTTTTTAACTCGACAGTACATGGTAGAATGGGCCCACAATTTTGGACTGAGCAAGTATAACCGTTGTAGACTTCAATAGAATTGGAAGTGTATTGGGCCGGTTACAGTAGATCGCTTCAGAAGATACACTACCAGGCACACTAGCGCGCTCATATCTAGCTGTGAGATACATTAAGATAAAACAACTTTAGATCGATTGAACTCAGTTCGTATTATGTGAATGTACAATGCCTTTTATACCTACGTTTTATCAGGTATGTCACGAATTTTGATTCCCATATGACCATTTGTTTTACCTTGCATTTATTTTTCTTGTTGGTTGGAATTTGAACATGGATCATTACTTACTCTATTATGTCAAGATTAACGTGGTTGTCATCGTAACGTCAAAATCCTCTAAATAACCTCTTAAGTAAGATACTAACATCATAACTAACTAACATGATTCAGATGGTCCGCAATAAACTAACTACTATAAATAGGTATATACTACTAGTAGAATTTGTAATATAAACATAAAAGATAAAAGTAAGAAGAAACACGGGAATATTTTTATACGAGCAACTTCGATAAAGATATGGCTGAGAAAACAATACCACAATGAATGAAATTAAAGGTGTTATCTCATTTTACATCACAGGTTACATTGCAGCAATGTTCAAAACATAGATTCGAGTACGTTAGTGCAGTGCAGTAGCAGAACGCGAAATATCTGCTTAGATAACGGCAGCCAATAACAAGAATTTCTCACAAGACACATTCGTAGATCGCAGATAACAATAGATTAAACTGCAATGGAGGCGCAAAATAATAAGAATATTAAGTACACTTCCTCGTTTTAAATTTATTCAAGGAGCCGTTTCGTTGTTCTTATTGGGAAGGATAAAATCCTAAGCGATTATTTTGTCACTGTAGATACATTTTGAGATGAAGATAGCGTATACCAGCGAAGATTCTGCGTTAATGAAAAGTATATTTCAATTTTTGAGGGATGTCTTTGAACCGTTTAATAAGCAAAGACCGCAGTGATTATTGATCTTGAAAGTATAGATTCTATACGTCGTCTTACTAGATTGGTACCTACGTGAGGAGCTAGTGGTTTCTAAGAATTCTAAAATTTCTATGAGATGTAGTGAGTGCAGTGATTAATCGTAGAATATCAATCATCTAAGCCCGGGATCGTTAACGCATTATATTTTTATTTGTACGGGTTACATTGTCACTATCTATTTTGGGACTACTTACAAGGATATATTTACAAATCGAGACGGGATTCTATAATCGAATTAAAATTGATAATATTGACTTCCAACTTAAGTATACAGGAGCCACATGAATGTAAATAGATACAAAATACTACGCAAACATGACTGAAATAAATCTTTCTATCAGAGACAAAGTTAAAAAAGGACAGCGATCCAAATAATCCAAGAAGATAATACGGGGTTGCGTTAGTGTAACGTCATCGGCAGTCAAGGCACGTCTTCTGCCAGCCTGTACCACCCAGCTTTCAGAATATAGAGAAAAAAATAAAACGACCAACTTCCACAAAAGTGGGTGAAGTCATTTATCAAGCTAGCGCTAAGAACTCTCGACAGCGAGAAGTTTTGATACAGGATACCCTGCCAGCAGACATTAATAATAAGGATATCATACCACTCGAAGTGTTTTTAGAATGTCCTTAACGTGTCTTATCACTTAAGTTGGAAAAGTTTCCTCTTTACGTCAAGTTTTCCCTCGTCTGCCACGACCTAGATTCTCTGAATATCATTCCCAAATCTAAGATCCTTGTTGTATCCTCTTTTTGTATTGTACTAGTCCTATCCGCTTTTCTTTATGTAAGTAAGTGCATGTTTATTTTATTGTTGCTTATTGAATTTATAGATAGGTAATTATGTTGTCTTAATAACAAACAAACGGTATCTCCATCGAGACCCCTGCTCACGAAACTTGGACCGTATTCTATAAGTAACTAACTTCCAGTTAGACCCGTAAACGACTTTACGTGTCGAACAAGGAAATCAAATTATCAACTCCCACTAACTTCGCACCTCTTCCAGTCTGTACGAGATACTGGAATTTGGCCGAAAACGATGCCCCTTCTCTATTTGTAAATTCTGTGCGTTTCTTTAGACAAAAATATGTGTAGGGGCAAGCGACGACGAACAAGCTTTATTGGGTATCTTCACCAAAGTATGCGAGTAGGGAATTCAATAAAGTGACAGCAGAAAGAATTAAGGGTGCGCGTGCCTACGTGTCCGCACTTTGGCAATTGTCTCTTTGATGTTTCTGTTTTGGAAAGTAATGCCACAGTTCCTAAATTTTTAAAAGAGTACTGGAAAATCTAACATTAGTGTTTATTGCATGAAATGAAAATGTTGTAGGAAAAAAAAAATTAACCGTTTTGTAAAATTGTTTTTTAAAGTCACATCTTTTTAAAACAAAACGCTGGACGTTGGAAATCAAATGTTCGTAGAAAACATTGTGTTTCATGAAGTATTCAATAACTAGTTGGTTATTCCATTCGTGGAAGCATAGGACTGCGCATCAATTATCATAATTTCTCATACGTAGCGTAAGGCAGGTTTTCCTTTTTTAATCCGGTGCGGTGGCTCGATTAAGAAAATATTACATAATTGTGCGAGAGCTGTCAGGCGCGCAAGTGGCGCCATGCGAGCGGACGTGTAACTATGTGGGGGCGAGAGGGTGGTGGGAGGCGGAGTACAGTCAGAAGGGGCGGCCTGAGCCACCACTCTCGGCAATGTGTCGGACTGATTCCTTCGCCAGTCGCACACGAACCACGATGAAGTCGGCACGCGTCTGCGTCGCCTCCGACACCGAACGTACGTGCGTCGCGATGTAAACATTACCCAGTGAAGTGATACAGATATGTTCATAAGCGATATTGACTCATTTGAGTGAATGTTTTCAATGCCATTTCGCTCAGGTCGGTGAAGACAAATGTGTTATAAAAATGTTTCAATTGCTAACTCTTTTGTTTGTGACTTTTGGTGTTAATGCGGCCTATGCTCCAAAAGGCGTGGACAACTGCAACCGCCTAAAAGGTGAACAAGACACAATTTGCCAAGTGCGGATACTCGACGCTGCTGGATCTAGTTTAGCATCTGCATCTCCTGAGAATACAAAACGACTGACGGTAGAATGCAATCAGCTGTTGCTCTTCGAAAGTTATCTAGAGGCAAATTATTTTCAAAGATTTCCAAAGCTTACAGAATTAACAATTCAGAACTGCAAGCTCCTTCGAATTCCTGGCAACGCATACGAGGGATTACGTGAACTGAAAAAGTTATCGATTCGATCGAAAAATTATGATTGGAGCCCGAATAAAATTATGGAGCTCTCGCTTGGAACTTTCAACGGATTGCGAGAGTTACAAACACTTGATTTGGGTGATAATAATTTGAAAGCAATACCAACGAGTGTATTTTGCCCACTGGATGGTTTACAAGAACTTAATTTGACGCACAATAAAATAAAAGATGTCGATCGTCTTGGATTTGGTAAGAGTTGCGGTTCCGGTCTACGAAGCTTAGATTTAAGCTACAATGAAATTAAAACCCTCAGTGAAGAGTCGGAAATCACAGGATTGAAAAGCCTTCAAGACTTGCAACTCCAGCATAATAACATAACAGACATTTCAGGCGAAACATTCAATGGACTAATTTCTCTAAGAATATTAAATGTTTCGTACAACAACCTCCAGTTTGTACCCGAGGGCACATTTGCTAGCACGAAAGAGCTACGAGAAGTATATTTGAATAATAACCTACTATTCGAATTGGCCAGAGGCGTTTTTCACCGATTAGAACAGCTGCTTGTCTTAGATTTATCGAATAATCAACTCTCGAGCGCTCACATAGATGGTGGTACATTTGTTGGCCTTATACGCTTAGTCATTCTGAATTTATCCAATAATGCTTTGACTAGAATCGATGGTAAGACATTCAAGGACTTATTTTTCCTACAAATATTAGATTTAAGAAATAACTCTATTGGATACATTGAAGAGAATACATTCCTTCCTTTGTACAATCTGCATACATTAAATTTAGCTGAGAATCGTTTACATACAATAGACGAGCATCTCTTCAATGGATTGTTTATTTTAAGTAAACTAAATTTAAACAATAACTTATTAATTAACATAGATCCAAAAGCATTCAAAAATTGCTCCGATTTGAAGGAATTAGACTTAAGTTCTAATCAGATAACAGAAGTCCCCTCTGCTATTTGGGAATTATCTCTATTAAAAACATTAGATCTCGGTGAGAATTTAATAACAGATATCAAAAATGGTTCCTTCAAAAATTTAGACCAATTAACCGGCTTACGATTGATCGATAATCAAATAGGCAACTTAACGGCCGGCATGTTTTGGGACTTACCAAACCTCCAAGTTTTAAATTTAGCTAAAAATAAAGTACAAGCTGTAGAAAGAGGTAGTTTCCAGAGAAATAAACAGTTAGAAGCCATTAGGTTAGATGGTAATTTTATAACTGATGTCAACGGAGTTTTTTCAACATTGCTAAGTTTGCTATGGCTCAATTTATCAGAAAACCATTTGGTATGGTTCGATTACGCCTTTATACCGAGTAATTTGAAATGGTTAGATGTTCATGGTAATTTTATCGAGCATCTTGGAAATTATTACAAGCTACAAGACGAGTTCCATATAAAAACTTTGGACGTCAGCCACAACCGTATTGTTGAGATATCGCCATTAGCCATTCCAAATAGCGTCGAGTTGTTGTTCATAAACAATAACCACATAAACAGTATTCAAGTTAACACATTTATGGAGAAAGGGAATCTTACCAGAGTAGATATTTACGCAAATGAGATATCTCATTTAGATATAAACAGCCTCCGGTTGTCCCCAGTTCCCTTAAACAAGTCATTGCCTGAGTTCTACATCGGAGGAAATCCGTTTAACTGTGATTGTTCTATGGAATGGTTGCCTTTGATAAACAATATGACCGCGATGAGGCAACACCCAAGAATAATGGATCTTGAAAATGTACTTTGTAAAATGACACACACAAGAGGCGTCACTCATATTCCTTTGAGCAATTTGAAGTCCACAGATTTTTTGTGCACCTACGAGACACACTGCTTTACGTTATGCCGCTGTTGTGATTATGTTGCTTGTGATTGCCAAATGACGTGTCCAAATAATTGCTCCTGTTATCACGATCCTACCTGGAACAAGAATGTGGTTGATTGCTCGAGCCAACGTGCCGTTGAAATACCAGAAAAAATACCCATGGATGCTACTGAGGTTTATTTAGACGGAAACGACTTTAAAGAATTGCAAAATTATGCATTCATAGGCAGAAAAAATATGAGATCGTTGTATGTTAATTCAAGTGAAGTTGAAAGCATCCAAAATAGAACATTTGCCGGCTTATCCTCACTCGTTACACTGCATCTTGGAAACAATAAACTGAAACATTTAAACGGTTACGAATTTGAACATCTGTCGCAGCTTAGTGAACTGTATTTGCAAGATAACTTCATTAGCCATATAACAAATTCAACTTTTTTAACTCTACAATCCTTGAGAATTTTAAGATTAGATGGGAATAGATTAGTGGACTTTTCTGTTTGGAGTTTAGCTAATAATGTAAAATTGAACTCCCTGACACTAGGAAACAATATGTGGTCATGTAAATGTAGATACCTACAAAGATTCACATCATATATATCAGATGCCGCAAATAAGATTATTGATGTGACAGATATTTGGTGCTGGAACACAGATATAAAGGCTACACAAAAGAAAGAACTAAATTTGAACGGTACAATATGCAGTGACTATTACGCCGGAGATTCTGTTATAGATAACATGTTGGTCTCAAATTACATGCCTATGATGGTGACTACGCTCTCTGGATTCATGTTGGTTATGCTAGTCATCCTTATAGTTTTCTTATTCAGAGACACGATTCGCATATGGCTTTATACAAGCTGCGGTATAAGATTGTTTCCATTCACTGGAGCGTACGACGACACTGATAAATTATACGATGCTTATGTTTGCTATAGTCCAAAGGATGACGATTTTGTTATTCAAACGTTAGCCGCTGAGTTGGAAAATGGAAGCCCTTCATATCACCTTTGTTTACATTACAGAGATATACCGCAGCATAATGTGGCATATATGCAGTGTACACTTCCTCTTCCAGAAGCAGCAGAAGCTTCTAAACGAATAATTATTGTATTGACGAGGAACTTTGTAGAAACAGAATGGTCACGATTTGAATTTCGACAAGCTCTGCATGAAATTATAAAATCCCGAATTTATTCCATAGTTATTATAGAAGAGAGTTCAGTTTTGCCTGAGGCTGAGTGCGATCCAGACTTGAGGCCGTACTTAAAAACAAGCTCGCGGATAAGATGGGGTCAAAACAAATTTTGGGAAAAATTGAGGTACGCAATGCCAGATCACAGGCATAAAAGTAAGTCCTCTTATAGAAATAATATAAATTCCTATAGTATGAGAAGACATAATGTGAACGGTACTATGAGATCCTTTTCTTTCACTGAGAAGATGAGGGGACCTGGAGATGGCGTGAACACAACTCCTGAGTTTGTTGAAGGAAGTTCTCAGCACGTTGAAATTGCTCCTTATGTTGACGGTAGGCCGCCTTCGGATCATATTTACTCCTCTATTGATTCTGATTATTCTTCTTTAGAACTTGGGGGTAATAACCCAAATAGACGACGTGAGTTTAGGCACTGGCCACCGCCGCCACCACTAATCGACACCCAGTCCTCGGGTCAAGCTTACCTCGTCTAGTCTTAATACTTCTCGTGAAATCATTATTAGATTTTTTTAGTCAAAAGCTTCATGTGAATATTGTATTAATCGCAACGCGCGCTTTACCAAATAATTAAAGTCCTAATCTATTTTTATAATCCTACGCCGTTACAAAGGGCATCTCGTAATGATTGTGTAAATACATAGATACATTCTATAAGACTGCTGTAGAAATATTACTGTGAATTTGTATATAATGTGTAAATAAATGTCCATTTAAGTCACAAGTATACTATTTATATACTTTAATAAAGCCATTGTGATAATTTTTGCATATTTTTTTATTTTATTTCACCAACATACATACAATCGATTAAGGAAAAATAAAAAAATCTCCTTGTTTAAGTTGATGAGTCATAATTCAGCTTTAAATTATTGTATATCATATATTTTGCCTTTACCTCGCAAATGTAACATGAGGTCACAAGCGAAACAACCCAGGTATTGATATGAGTGACACAACCAGCAATGTCATAATTGGATGTACTTTCTTATCATCATTAAATTGTAAGATCATACAGCCACACACAACCTAAAAGGGTTACACCATCAAGAATATCTTCAATTTCATAATCTGACAATATCTTATTATCTTATGGGACGTGACTCGCATCTCTCACAGTCTCATCATAGCAGAAACGTGGTACTGAATTTTAAATTAAGGTTTCTTACTTCTACAAAGAGCCGCATGCAAAATATGTCACTGTGCGCAATAGTATAATCTGATCAATTAAAGTCACCATATTTATAATAAAACTTGTTTGCTATGACACAGCTGTCGTAACTTTAAATATACTCGGGTTTATGGTCCACTACGGGGATTATGTCTCTCAGTTTGTTTGTTATGGGTAAAGCTATGAACTTTTTGTTTTATTGTCGATTAGATTGCATATGTTTGTAGAGAATAATATTCCGTGAGTGCTGTTTCTAGTACGCTCATACAGTAACTCATCATCATTGGCTTAGTGATTATTACTTTATCACTTAAATTATCCTTCTTGTCATCAAAGTACTGGTACGGTTTCCTAACGACCGTTGTCACAGGTTACGCTATCTTCAAATTAATAAACACGTTCTAAATGTTACTTATACCCAATTTCATGATTGATTTATTATCTTAGTATAACATAGTTTACTTATTCATACTAACTACGACACCATTGTAGGTAGGAGAGTCTGTTATTATCTTAAATCAACAGGGAGTGTTAGCTAGCTGTGATACCATATCTGTTGTGGCTTGGAAATCACAGACTTGGGCTGTCTGTGTTTGAACTACTTTCTAATATACATAAACATTTTGTAAAAGAGGTGTGTAAGTCAAGAGTGAAATGGCGCTCTATACTCTCTGCCTACTCTGTAAGGGACTCGGCGTGATGAGATTGTGTATATATGTATTTATGTATGTATTTATTTTCTTAGAGTTGTCGCTCTAGTTTCACCAGAATACATAATACTGTTTCACATATTGCAGAATAGAATAGTAAAACGATGGACGCCTTCATACTTTGTGGATTGTGAGCTACAAGTCTCCTCTGTGATAAAAAGTAAGTATACTAAAAAATTCGCCAAAAATGTAAGTATATTATTTAAACATGAAATGTTCCGCAGTAATTAGTATTCATATTTTTATACTAGCCCAAGATTTTATGACAGAACTTATTTAGTTAAGCTTATGACAGAAACAGTGTTGTTGAACGAAATTACAAAAAAAAATTGAATGGTTTAATTCGTTATAGTTCAAAATAGTCCAAATAAAAATAAATATATAAATGAATCTGCATATGCGACATTTTCCGTCATCTCTTCTCTTGGCCAGCAGCAGATTAACACAAATTATTCTAAATGTAAGCCTCCTGTAGTGATGGACTAGGTTTTATTAGACTCAGACTATTTAATTTGCAGGGAGTAGGCAGATTTTAGATAGGTATTTAGTATAATCATTTAGGTGTAGGTGCCTCGCCTATTTGGCAAATCTTAATTTGTGAATGTAAAAATAAGCATGTAAGTAATTTATAATCATGACCATTAATAACTTAAGCAGTCCACACCTGGACATAAGCTCCTCCCAAAATGGGAGGCTGTTAATATTATCGCCTCATTTAATCACCAAACAAATCCTTATTTGCATTCAATATTAGATTAATATTTAGCTTTTTTAAACAGGTTTTAAGATCAGGGGTCACGGCAGTGGCAACTCGAGCAATATTTGTCACTGGAATATTTTTGAGCTCGGCGATATAATGAAAAGTATAAGTTTACACGATTACATGCTGAATATTCAAATCGTTTTTATAACCTCATTCTGAATTTAAAAGTAAGTCATAAGGGGTTTCTAAGCCTGACCTAGATAAGGCTATCTAACTTATCTCACTATCATAATTTCATAATAACCGAGTGTAGTGACTTCTTAATATAAAGTTGAACTTAGCTGGGTTGATCTTTACCTACGACATTTCGGAAATATGATATTTTGAGATTAATTCCTAATCGGTGCAAGAATCAGAACTTGTGTTTTTAAAATAATTGATACTTAACTCAATGTTTGTTACTAAACAAACATTGATTTAACTGAAATTATTCACACTTTAAAAGTCCAATGTATTTCAACTTCAAATCAATTATTCTCATTTCTTTTCTCTCTTGATTATTTTTCACAGCGTTCCGGTATCGAAAAAGATAAGTTATTATATCGATTCAATAGTGACATTCAACTTTTACTCGCTCCCAGTTAGACAAAATTAAATCTATATGGTAATATTTTAAGTTACCTATCATAGATATGTTGAAATGAAACAGCCATTTAGACCCATTACATTGATTGCATTGTAGGTGTTACCAATTTACGTTTAACGATTTACCTTTCGGACCTTTCCTATGTCAAGAGTCATAGAATAATTGTAGTACACCTACATTGGCATTTACTCATCAATTACTATGTTCTACACCCACACCATGTTCATATTTAATAGCATTCAACCTTCTGCTTGGGGTTTTATCAACTACCAATATTTAGCCCTGTATTGCTTGTGCCAAGCATACGGCCCACCTGATGATAAGCACTCACCGTAGCCTATAGCTGATAGCAATACCAGGGATATCACTAAAGAGTCGCCAACCCTGTTGTGATGAAGACTCAATGTGCTAGCAGCATTACTACTTGCGCAGCGTACCCTCGTGGAGCACAGGCAACTTTACTCACCGCAGTGACAAAACACTACATCAAAGTTGAGTTTTTTTATAGTCTTCTCTAAGAGGACTGCAGCTCCAGTACAGTCCCCAGTCGGACGGCTCCAATTTTAATGGGAAAATCCACGGGAGATCCCAATTCGTACTACCTCTCTCTTTAGGCTCGAAACACAATACTGACGACACCGCTAGTGTGGACTATAACTGACTGCACCAATTAGTTGTCGCGGGTTTAATCCCGCAACAGGGCAAAAACTATATCATGCTCCTTTTTTATTAGTGATATATAACATTTAAGTCAATATTTGTGTTTGTTTTGAAGTGTGGGCGTTTGGTATTACTATAAGACGTGTGTATTTAGAACATAAATATTATTGTATTATCTAAGTAGTTCGATAGGTAAACATAGTGTAAGCTTGATTTCGAACAAAATAGGACTGTATGATAGTATCCATACGATCGATATAAAATTCACCACTTCAAATCATAATTCAAAGTTTAGCTACTTAATTCTACCTGCCTTTGTTATCGTAAATAGGAATTTACGACAGGATTTCTTAAGTCACCATTGTTTTTTTACCGCCAACGCTGGTAGCTATTTCCTCCAATAGACAAAAAGTATCCAGAGACTCATAAAAGTTGTGAAATGTTATGACTCATTGTCGACTCCCTATTGACATAAATACGGGAGAGGCTGTAAAAGCCCTTAGAGTTTAGAGGGACGGGAAGTAAATTCCACTAACAACTTACTTTTGTGATGTTTTTTGTTCTTTATATAAAGTGCAAAATATTTACGCCTGGATTTGTTTTGAGATTTACAGCTACAAGCTTCTGTTTGATCTCTGGCCTCGGATACTAAAGAAAGGATAATATGTGATAGAAATGGACATTATAAAGTCATCAAAATTTTATGTTTTCTTTAATAGTGGAACGGAAACGATTTATTATTAACTTTATTCCTAACTACAACTTTCACTTGAGGAAAAAACGATTTCTGAGTAATCAGTGGCTCTGTGAAAGCTTCTAGAGTACCAGTTGGATGCGTGATGAAGGCAGTAAGGAGACCGTTAGCTACTGGTATAGCGAGTCCTGGCACAGATATAAAGAAAGTTTTGTGCTGTGAATAAATAAATAAATAAGGTTGCAATTCGATAGAGAAACCGCTGATATTACCTACTACAACCTTCTATAGGGACTTAATATCATCATACAGCCGGTCCGGTTACTTGTCACCTTAGTAGTATAAAAAGATAGAATCTCCATTAACCCCACAAAAAGAACATGATACATATTATTATCAACCCATATACTTATTATTTTATGCCCGTGGTTCAAAAAGTTAACCTGAAATCTAACACCACAGGTAAAATTTGGAAATTATAGTAATACTTCGATTTATTCATACCTAAACGCATTACACCTAAAGACAATATAACGTTGTCATGGTACGTAGAGCCTTGTAAGGTGTTACATTAATCTGGTGAAATAATTATACACACGCGTATCTACTTGATGGTATGATATCCGAATCAGGTGTCTTGTACAATTATCATTAATTTCGCACACCTCGTGAATGGGTTGTGAATTAATTAATCTCAACATGGTAGGCGTGCTCATTTGAGTTGATTTTTGTATTTAATCATTACAGTTACTATGTATGATCAAGGCAATATCTTTACGGAAATTATATATTAAGGAATCCTTTTTCATAACTGAAGGCGCACCCCACAATCCGCTCTAAAATATTTAGTTACGCTTTTTATTACGGTTTGTTACTGGTTACATCATTAAATCCTTAGGCTTTGCCCTATGAGACCTTATACGTGAATATTGCGTGCTTGCAAGCAGTATTCATAAGCATAAGCAGGTCAAAATGAGATTTGCCCGTTCAAATTTGGGCCACCTGACTGGGATAGTAAATACCTCTACCTTACAGAAGATTGTAGCCAAATAGTACTGCTCTGATATAGTGCAATGTTTCCAGAACGCAACGATGTACGCTAATTTACAATATTTTAGAACACATCTGATTAGAAATACATTACAAAACGAATCTACGACTTTTGAAATGTACTTATGTAATTTATTCATAGATCTTCAAAAAAAATTTACCTATTAGGATATTACGTTTGCAAAGTGGTTCCTAATATACTGTAGGAAGTAAGTAACATTAATCAAGGACCTGTACCTACCTACCGAATCTCCCAGCGCAATTTAACTATTACCAAGAGTATATTCATCACAACAGTTTATTCATGATTGATTACGGTAAGGTAATGAGAATTTCGGAATGAGCAATTTAACTAAACGTCTTACGATTGCGTATGTATTTAATTGCTGAAACAACAAAGACCCTTGTATTCGAAGTAATAATTTCACGTTACAGATCCGCTGCAAGCGTAGCATGAATTTCAGCCTCGTCAATAGTGCGTGGAGATTGAAATATGAGTTAGTCGATTAAGATAATGAGAACATATGCAAGAATAATTTCAATATACATAATCTTCTTTCATAAATTAAAATAAAATAAGCTGCTTCTGCGCACCTAGTGTCGATGAAAATTAGTAATCTACAAAAACTTAATTATTAGGTTTCACTTATCATCTTCCCTTATTCATCCTTATTCTTTCTGCTATCATTTGGGGTCGGCGCACTATTTTATTTTGTTCCATTTCTTCTAACAGATCTCATCTCTATATTTATTTCCATTCTAGCATGTATAATATTCTTTGCTACTGTCCATCCAACTTTTCTTAGGTGTACTACATCCGCTGTGCCCATCCATGTACCTACATATAACTGTTCTTACAAAGCTATCATTTCATATCCTACCAAGACTAGCATTTGAATGGTGCTTTTTACATGGTTTGAATAAAAGTATGATATTATGCCACTCATTTATAGAACCCAATATTGTAGGCTGCGATGAGTTGCGCCATATCTAACACACCCAGCCTTTCAATAAGATCACTACTAGATATAATTATATAGATCTCAAACACAACGTTAGGCAATGCATTATCACAACCAATATTCGAACTCGATTTGTGTTCAATATCTTCATTTTCGCTTACGAAATTCCCGTCTGATTTATAACGCGTCCATTCATTTTGAACTCTAACGCTTTTAATAACGTATACTTTAATTACACAATGGCCGACAGTTCATTAAATTGTCACTCACTCGCTTACCATACGATGGTTCTTTCCTAATACACGTGAACGTGTTACCTAGTCGTGACGTTTTGACGTGGATGTGAATTATTGACTTTTGAAGACGTACGTTTACTGACATCATTAGATGTTAATTTGTTCTCAGATTTGTGCTATCTCCTCTTCTATCCCTTTCTACTTATCATTTCGAATCTGAACGTTTGTTTGTTTGTTATTCAATCACGGAAATATGGCTAGACGCATATTAATGAAATTTGGCCTACGGGTTGACCATGAAGTCACCAGAATACTTTCATCCCACAGAAGTACAATGGTTTCCCATGAGACTTAGCGAACGACACTTAAACTGGCGGACAAATGCTGGTAGGTATTTAGTTTGTTTGCAGGTATGCGATTCTTCTCTGACACTTCAGAATCAAGTTCCAAATGGTTCATTAACAAAAAGCTATACATACTATCCTTGAGTTGAGTAGCATAGGCAAAAAATATATTAAAGTTATCTGTTATCAAACTTCTGAATTCCGATCATGTGAGGATTCTTTACATCTTCTTCAAATATAGCTGTAGGCTTATAACATCCTGTATAATTCTAATATTGTATAGATGCTTCGTCATTCCGTACACACTTATATCCAGCAGCACCATCCAATTGTCAACCTTGTTTATAAAGCTTTGAACACACTTGTAATAACAACCATTTGTTGACGGTTTTCTTTTCTGCCCGCCCGTGACAGACTCAAAGGATTCGCTATGAGCCATGACCACTCGAGACGAGAACATCTGTTATATTAAATTAAATGTCTTCCGTTGCCACCATAAATAGTTTTATTATGTGACTCTGTGTAAAGGTGCTTTCGTATTATTAATTTGCGAATGCGAAATGTTTTGACTGTAAAGCCGTTGTAGTTTAAGCTTTAAGGTTGGGTGGAAGAGTCTAAAGTCTATTGTTAATTTTTCCTTGCAGTAGGCTGATGCAGTCCTCCATTTGTTACACTTCTGACACGCCAGTTTGCTTCCTCCACGGTCATAAGTCTACATAATATAATATACTCATTCGATTCGGCTACTATTTGCAAGTGTGAATTAGTTCTTGACTTTGTATATTCCATAAGAAATGTATAACCTTTTAGCCCAATGATCTTATAAATGTGGAATAAAAACAGAAAAGCGGTATATTTCTTTTTTGAGTTGAATAATTTAGTAACTTCAAACATGGACTAATTACTCGAAGTAATAATATAAGTGAACACAAATATTAAACAGACTGTTATTTAAGTTACAATGATAAGTATCTAAGTTCCCTTTTCCCTAACGTAAACCTTCATAATGATGTTGGAACACCATGTCCTATGCTCCGAACTACCTACGAACACTGTCGAAAGCAACTAATATGCGGTAATTCCGGTGTCTACATGCTCGTATCATGGCAAACCGAATGAAATTCTGCACAATGAAAATTAGATGGCGCAATAATGCTCCCATTTTAAGCTGTTCAGCAAACCGTGAATGAAAATAATGGGTGCTCCAAAAGGAGATAATATCATAGTAATTAAGAGCAAACTACCAGGAAATTTTGTCGCAGGACAATGTTTTTGCAAGAACAATGTCGTTAAATAAAGACGATTCACGGTGAAAAGGCGCTGTAATATTAAACGTATAAAACTGTTCATTAAACGCGTAATTTATGCTTTCGCGGCTTGTATTAATTGCCCTATAAATTTGTTTTTTACTGAATTGGTGAAAAATTCAATTTCATTTTTAATTTAATACCTTAAAACCTCTGTTAGCAAACATAGCACGACTAAATTAAAAGGTGTGTTTAAGTAATAACTCTTGTTTAAAATTACAACGACGTTTCGTGTCGGCTGTCCACACCAGGTTTATTTATTACCATCTTCCTTCCAAGTATCTTGAAGGGCGAAAGTCTCAATTCAAACAAAAGCGGTTGACAGGCAAATAAAAAAGTGGTCTCTACGTTTCTTTCTACGACGTGACCCATTTTAACACCATAAAATTATTCTCTACCGTAATGCTTATCATTGTCGTAATATTTGGAGTTTTTATTACTCACCGGGTCCATTTTGTAGCGTGATATATTCATTAAGGAACGGTTTCACAGAATTATAGTAACGCTGTGAACGCGGATGCGGTGATTTACAAAGGATAATTAATGATGTCTTGAAGCTGGGCAAGGTCACGGATGACAGCGTGAACGTTTTGAACAAATATTTGAATGGGCGTTTGTTCGTATATACTTTGAAAATGTATTTCCAAGATTCTCTTAAGTACATTTTAACGATATACAAGTATTATTTCAGTTTTAATTTTGGAACTAGGTACAATAAATCCACACGTCCCCGTATTCCTGTCGATTACCGACGTCGGCATACGAACGTTGCCACACATTACAATGAAATGTTGTTTTGATTATCATTTTTTACCGTGACTACCTATATAGTCTTTAATAACTATTAATAGTTCATGAAAGCAGTGACAAAACCAACTTGGTAGCTTTCATTTTGATATTTGGAATTTCATACCAATGTCTAGAAGATTTTAGTTACAAATTGTTATATAATGATTGTTAAATGCAAAAAAAGACAGAGCACTGAGTTTCTTGCCGGTTCTTCTCAGGTGGCTTTTTTTCCGAACCGGTGGTAATTTAGACCTTCATAAGAGCCTTATTAGGGCCTAAACTGAATAAATGATTTTTGATTGATTTTGATTTTGAGTTAACATTACGAGGTAAATTTTGCTTGCTGTATGGATTAATATCTGGACTATTGAGTGCATTTATCCATATCCCTGACCAAAAAAAGCTGTATTTTTTTATGAATACGTATAAATATTTAAATATTTTTAATTGAAACACTTTTCTTAATGGGAACGTATTTGTTCAATCAAAGGTAATATATATTTAACATAGTTCATAAAACATCAAAGCTGAATTTTCTTTGAATACCTATATTCCGCTTTCAACGAGGATTTTCTCAAATAAACAAGTATATGTAAATTTAACTAAACCTAATTAACTCAGAGAGAAATTCGCATTAATTCCATTAAAATTAACAGCAACAGAAGCGATAGAGTAATTTGAAACAGAACAAAAAAGCCTTATCGTGTGAGAATCGGTTGGACTAAAAACGCCTAATCTGGGCCGGACTTGAACCATGTAATTTAATACTTTCTACAAACTTAAATGTTGCATTCACAGAAATAATTACACGCTTCTTGCTTATCTGACGACCATTTTGACAGCTCAATATTCATCTGACCAAACATTCACAAACAAGAACAAAAGCTACTGTAAAGGAGAAAAGAACAGCCTGTCAAAATAACAAGCCGCTATTATTTTCCCAAACATGCATATTTCGTGTGCTACTTAATGTAAATTAATTCATAATAAATATTTTGATTTCATTTTAACGAGTCGTTAAAGTATGAATCCATTCGATTTTCTGCTCGTTAAGGCGAATGTTAAGGTACTCATTAACATTAACAGAAGTTATTTGTTGCAATACCCTTTATTATTCTATGCAAAAGTTGTTGTTTTCTCAGTCTTCACGAGAGTGAACTTCGAAATCAGCAATCTTCCATCGTTAGTCAATTGAACGTTCGAACTTGGAATTGTTTGGTATTAAATCAGTAATTTCAATTTACTTTTTATATTATAAAGTGGAAATATTTGTATTTTTGTGTGTATGTTTGTATTAAAAAGGCTCCGAAACTAAAGGATCGAAATCAAAAATATTTTTTCTTTCACCGTTAGAAAGCTACATTATCACTGAGAAGCATAGGCTATATATGAAACTAGCTGCCCGTCTCGGCTTCGCACGGGGAGAAAAAATATTTGATAAATGTCTACCCGTGCGAAGCCGAGGCGGGCCGCTTGTTAAATATAGGTATATTGAAGCATCGAACGTTATCCATAAGGCTACATACAGGTTCTCTCTTTATTTGAAATAGTCTAGTACCTACATATTTGTCTTGTCATAATTAAAAATATAGTTGTATTTAAGAAATGCCAATGTAATTAATGTAAAAGATATAGCCATAGAAACAACAAACAATTATTATAAATTCCATCGGTGTCTTCCAGCGACGTTGGTGTGCGAGTAAAAAAAACTGAATTTAAAATGTCAGTTGGGACAAAAGTAACGAGTTGTTCTGATTGACAGGCGCGCTTGTTAAAACTTCGCTAATACCTGCCGGACTTGTGACATTATTTTGGATGTAAAATCAAAATGCAACAACCTTTTAACAATTTGTAGGTATTCGGATTGCGCGAGTACTTTGCAGTGTAGGAAAACGTAAAGAAATTATTATAGAATCGATCATTGCCGATGTGGCTGGTTACTATAGTTTATATGAACCGACCATTCTCTATCTAAACATATTGGAAGGTTAAAAAACGAAATAGAGTATAAAAGCAATATATATCTTGTAGAATGGTTCAACGAACCATTCTATAAGATTAGTCTCACTCGGTAGTTATTTAAAAAAATACCTAAGCATTTATTCTCTTCCAAATTAACTCTCTCCAGAGTACTATCTATAAGTTCCATCGCCCTAACCACCCAAACTGTCAGATAATATAGACTTAATTCATCTCAGAAACTATTAAGCCCCAACTACCGTTTAGCGCCGGCCTTAGTTACTAAGGCAAACGTAAACAAAACTACTAGACGAGAAGTTCGGATATCGATCCATTAGGGGGCATCAGTCACACCGGTGGTCCCTAGCAAACACACAAACCATTATATTGGGCAAACAGCGACTGTACTGTTTCTTATAAACTTGTTTCGTCTATGATTGTGTAAAGTCAAACAGAGTTGGGCAAATATGTTTAGATAGAGAAAGGTTTTTAATAACGTTGTCAGACTGTTTCAAGGGGCTTTGTTTTGAAGGATTTTTTGCAAATGTTTTTATGTAGATAACAGCTTTTACTCCCGATTTTATTAAAGTTGAATTATATCGCTTTTTATATTTCAAAGAAAAAAAAATAGTTTTATTAATAATAGTGGTATAATAATGGATATATTATTAAAAAACGAATGAATGTCTATATTTTGCAAGCGTATAACAATAGATAGTAGCAAGTTTCATAATCATTATCAACCCACATTCACCTACAGTTTGTTATAGACCTCCCCCACATTATAATGCTAGAAGGTACATGCGTGAAATTCACATAATCTCGAGAGATTAAATAAACGTAATATATTCCCACTTATTCCCCTCTAGTTGTAAAATACCTACACGTCTTGGTCCTTCTGCGACTTAGGATAATTTGGTTAGTGAAAATTTGTTTTCTTTTTAATTTAAACCTGGGACTACGTATATTCGTATAATCAAACTAAAAGGTATCTCTAAGGTTGTATCAAAACTCCGATTGCCTAAGACAGCAAATAAGTAAATAATCGAAACATTGCCCTGATAATAGTATTTTATATTTATTTCGTTGGCTCTATTGTTTTCTATAAAGCTTTTTGTAAGGGCTCGTGTACATAGGCCGCTGTATTTAAAGATTCCGTTTTATACGTATATTTAGTGGTATCACTGATATTGGACACAACAGTACAGATTTAAATGAGCCGAATGTTTAATAACAGATTTCCCGGTCTTAAAGTCAAGTCAATTCAATCTGTCATATAGTTGGTTTGGAGTCAATGTATAAACTAGGAATATTAAGCTATCTCACATTACATTAGGTAGATTAATGCTTTACGGCCCTTTAAAATTTAAATTGCGTAAAGAATCAGCATTGCCATACAGCGGGGCAATGCAGCCTTTTTGGCACCCTCCCGCGTGACAACGATTTGGGACAGGTGTTTTTTTTTTTTTTTTTTTATATTAGGTACGTTTTTATCTTTTAGTTTTAGATTGTCCCATATACATCTTGTCTACATGAAGAATTCGTTACAAAACTATACATTTTTTCCAATAAAAAAGTTATTTCTTAAAATTTCAAGTGTGTTTTTATCCTTAGACGCTGTTATCGCAGGATAGCGATGCCTACGCCTAGAAAGAGATGGAGACGTCTGTATAGCCATAATGATCATTGCAAGTTTTATCTATAATCTGTGGTAGTTTCTTATTCTACGCAGATACCAGTTATGGACCAAATGTTACGATGGGTTCACGTGACTTGGATATTTTATAGCTTTAAATTTTCTGCTAAAAATATACAGAATTTGATGGTTATAAGGTCTGCAGGAGAAAAGTGTGATTGTAGTGTTTTCTGAACAATTTTATGGTAGTTTTAGAAAATCCGTAATAATGGATTCTCAATTTTGTATTAAAAATAAATTTGGAACTGTAATTGCTAAATATTTTGGAGACCAATATAAAGCTATTGTTTGCAACCTCGCTAAATTGTCACAATTAAAACTAAGACAATCAAACAGAACTGAAATTTTACCTTCTTTTTGTAATGAGGAACAAAAAAAATTACGAATTCAAACATAGCAACAGAGCATTGATCTCAAACCGACCGGCGTCGGACCGCATCCGGCGAATAATTAAAACTTTTACAAGAACCAGTGAAATGTGGAAGAAAGAAATAAATTTTCTACCCGAACGCACACTTTCGTTTTTATCCTTCAAGCTTGTGATTTATTCTACAAATTTATTTGCGGCCGCGCTAACTTCCCTGTCAATTACTTTGTTCTTTCCAACCTTAAATATAACGTTCAAGATCACTTGATTATCGGTTAACTTTTGCGGTAAAACACTATGTTCTATTTTTGGTATTGAGATGTTTAGTTTTTACTATTTAATGTAAAATTGTCTCAAGTAGCAAATTACATCAAAGTTCTTGCTGTAGCTCTCATCTCAGTGATTTCTAACTAAATCCTTATAAACGCTTTTTGAACTGATTAAATAATATAAAGTGAGTTTTCATGTTAAAGAGGTTATCCTTTGGTGAGTTCTCAGAGCAATGTATAGGCAAGATTAGAATCGAGAGGAAATTACTGAGGAATTACGGTGGCTGGCCTTAGACGGGCTTAGTCAAAGAGTCGAGATTCAAATGGAAATCCTTTGATCTATAAAATATCACCGGCAAGTAATACTGATGAATCGTGAAATGCCACTGAATTAAAATATGCGGACGTTCATTTTATCTGATTATAATTCAACATATAATACGCTTCATGATGATATCAAAACAATTCAAAATAAATTAATTGGGGAAAATATTAAGCATCAGATCCGTAAGGTTTTTTTTCTCTGTTATTAAGTTACATTAATAATATTTATTTTTGTAAAATTGAATTCACTCACGACCTAATAAGCCTACAAAAATTAAGTTAGACGGCTAGGCCTAGTAGTAAAATATCAATGATATTAAAAAAATCAACGCGTGTGGATCCGCTGGGCACAGCTGCTTGTACCTTTTTTTTGTAAATACATACCAAACACCCAAACGCAAGGCAAACATATTTGTCACATAAATATTTGTCCTGGCGGGAATCAAACCCGCGACCTCTAACGTAGCAGTCAGGTATACTAACCACTAGACCAGCGGTCTCGTCAATTCGTCGTCTCGTAATTTGATATGTTAAGCCAATTCAAATAAATAACAGGACATTTCTTGGTAATATTATATCTTGCTGAGCTTACCACGCTTACGCTATACCTACTACATAATTTGATATAGACGAAGTGGCGAACAAAAGCTAGTTAGCAAATACAATGATATTTATAGTAAAATGTTTGGTTTGGTTTCGATTTTATGATCAAAATCGTTGGCGTGTCTTAAGTCAAGTACAATTTATCACATCCTCGGCAAACAATATGAGATTTAAGTTCCGATTTAATATTCTTTTTTCATCAGCCTCCGGGCTTTTTTCGTATAAGAATATTAGCCCGGTTAGCCTGGTATCTATTATTAGCTTCCATTTCTTTATTCTCTTTATGATCTCAGAAAATCATTTCGCAAAGAAACAATATCACGTTTGTGAAAATATCGTTATTTATTCTTCTTAGACATTTTGTTCATATCTTCTTTCATTTTTAATATCATGTTAGGGGTTAAAAGATGTACGCTTGCTTGTGATGTTCATACTTCACGTACCTACTCCATCTTGGAAATTAAGATTGAGAATTTGATTCAGGAGCTGATGGTGGTCATACCGGATGATCCTATCCCGATCAAAATATTTGTGTAATTTAAATTATTTATTAATATATGTGTAAAATATATTATTTATTTCACTCAAGCATCATATTAATTTTTTTTAGACAAGATTTCACTTGTCTAAAAAGCTCGTAAGTTATTTTGGTTTGAACCCAAATATGTTAAACGATGAAAGCCTTACCTAGTTAAGTACCTTTGTTTATAGGTAATGTTTTGAAACCAGATTTAAATTATAAGGCTGAAGTCTTTGATAACGAAATAAAAAGTACAACAACTCGAACAAAATGTCAATAGAAACTTGTCCAGAAATTTAAGTTTTAAGGCAATGCTCACACCACACTTAGTTACATAATGTATGCCGTTCAGTCGATATTGAATTACAGCTATAATTGGTTGTTCCTTCATCTCCGAACGTATGGCTAATGCAACACTTTACGCATCAGCTAATCTGCAAATTGGTCCTTTGTCGGTCGGAGGCCGATCCAATCTGTCTGCATCTGCAACTAGCTTTATACTACCACTGGACCTATTTTCAGGTTCTGCGGATGTAGAACTTACATGTCATTAAATCAGGAAGAAGACAACGTTATCATCTTGATGTTTAACTCTACGTCAAAACGTGTCAAATTTAACTACGTACTTAGTTACTGTCAATTCGTTAATTCAAATTGATTGTTCCGTAAATATGGAATTCCATAATTTATGTGTCGAAATCTGCGAATCGTGAATAAAATATTGGCAAATCATATCAGGTTGTAGGTTAAGGTTCTATATAAGTAGGTACAAACAGCAAATTTTTGTTTTCCAGAATCTCCGCACGTGTGAATGTAGAGACAACCGCAAGCATTCGCGGTTAGTGTATGAAACCCAACGAGACGATGAAAATGGAAATTCTGTAACACTCTCTTTGTCAGCTATAATTGTATTTTTATTTGTTACTCGATTCGGTCAATTTTAGTTATCTTAAAAATATACCATTATTTTGTTAATAAAATCTTATATAATGGTATCAAATTAAATTATAATTGCTGTATGGTTAAAGTTTTGAGAATGGCTACATCGGAGACATTCCATCAATCACATGACATTAGAAACTGCGATAATAATATCACTAACAAAAGTTTCAACCTTATCTAAAGCACCTTCTGATAACAAATCTACAGTGGCTGGTGGAATAATTAAGACGCCCCTTGTTTGTTGGCTCAAAGGGAGATATGAGCTGTGTACCACGACATTAATGGCCGCACAGCAAAAATAAACACCCATATCATGCATTATTTTATCAGCTCTACTTTCAACATTGATGCGAGGATAGTGTGGTTAGAGATTGAAGATTCAAATTTCAGGTTATTTAAAAAAAACAGTTAATTGAATTAAATTCACAGAATTTTTCGTTTTGTTTTTGGGATAACGGAAACGGCTTTATGCTAGAGTGCACTTTTAAATAAAATATAATTAACAGTCCCCAAGAATTCAGGGTCATTACGTATTTTAATAGGAATATAAAATTATTATTATAATAGATTGAATAGTGATAGCAATAAAACCTTCTTACGAAATCGGTTGAAGACTACCATCTCTAGGATTTGAATTGATCTAGGTTTTTAAGGTTTCTTCTACTTGAGCAATATAAAATTTACTCAATTAAAATACGTTTAAGATTCCATACACACCTGGCCCCGATAAACATCGTAACTATTGTGAAACACGAGAATTTCGAACCTCAATTTTGACAACAAAAAGGCCATAATCGATTTTGGGTGCACAAAGGGTGTATTATATTTGACAATTCAACTGTACAAACGCTGTTTGCGGTAGAGATTATTTCGGTTGGAATGAATGAAAGCAAAACACGATCCGGTGAATATGTTGGTCCGTAATTGAAATATGAACAACGCCCTTCAGGTTTTTTAATTTTTTCCTTTCCTTGGTTTCGACGGCTCGAGTGTCATTTTGTCGCGGGAAATCAATTCTGTAAAAAGAATAAGCAGGTTATTACTTTCTTTGTCAATCGTGTGGGAATGACGACATGTTATTACAGCCATGACAACATCTCGATATTAAAGTAGGAAGGTATGAGAACAAAAAAGTTATTAAACTTTTCCGTTTATTTGTGAGCATAATAACATTTTATTCTTTGGGGGTTTCCTTATTTGCGTTGAGATGACATTTTATTTAACGACTGATTGTTCGTATTGTTTTGTATATAGATTTGTGAGGAAAACAAAATTTTGGTTCGTGACTCGTCCACACACCGGTGGGTGGACGCTTAGTCAAGAAATTCAATAATGACCCGTGCACCTACTGCCTTAAGGCTGGAATAAATTTTTATACTCAAACAAATTTCTTGAAATATTATTTTGATAAATAAAACTTGTTCTTAACTACAAAAAACATCCCAGTGTATTACAATTGAGTGACGCAAGTCACAGCTGTTTTATAAATAACGCCCTAAAACGTCGCCACTATTTCTTTCTATCACGTCATAAAACTTTTAACCCTCTATTATCGTGGTTTATTGATTAATAGTCCAAACCTTAACGATTTAGATACCGGAAACGTATGGTCATACAGAAAAACCCAACCCGCGGGCATCATTACATACGTTGTTCTTACGAAAGGGTTCAGTATAAAATAATGATTAATTATTATAATATAGTCCATGTCATCGGCCCTCCACATGGCGTGAGGCCTCCGAACACTTTAATCTATCGCCAGGTGCAATTTATCTGATTGTACAAGGGAGGGTTTTAATGGAAGCAGCAGTAAAGCAGTAAGTTTTTTGGGAGCATTTTAAATGTTTCGTCAAGATGACGTATCAACTTATGAAATAATTCCTAACGAATTTCTCGTTATTATAGAAATTGATGGTTGGTAATTAAATCCATTGATACCGACATAAGATAAAACAATTGATGATATAAAAGCTAGAAAAATATTTGCTATTGTTTTAATATCTACTATTGTATAAGTTAGTATGGAGACACATTTATCAGAAAACTCCGCTTTCTATATACAATATTGACATAGTATTTAACAAAAAGACAACTATGTAATTCATAAAGGGATTGAAGTATATTGCCAAATCAATGCAACGATAGGTTCTGACGATATCCGATGAGCTCTTTGCTGTAAGTATCTCTATAAATACCCTAGACCCAAAGAGGGAATAACATCGAGTGTGGTAACGTAATGTTAACATTCACGTAACGGTACAGTAGAATTCCAGATTTACGATCTTCGGCAGTAAGGAATGACATTAGCGGCCAAAAAGCACAATATCGATCGAAAATTTGAACGGTAACCTGAACCTCGAACCAATGGAGCGATGACGCAAAAATCTAAGCCCATACGTTTGACAATGGAACATGGATGCCACACAAAGCAGACATACATCAAACAACAAAAACATTGCTCTCGACAGGCGTACGGACGAGCGAACACTATCATTTACGCAACAATTTGTCATCGAGATTCAACGGGGCGGGGGGATGTTTTGAACGCGGTCCTTACTATCGGTTACCGTTTTAGCAATGTTATTACAATAGCAATTTTCTGTTATTCTGCTGTTGATTAAATAAGTTCTAATTTTAAGTCCTCTGAGAGTTTCTAAGCATGTACTATTTCGACAGTAATCATTATTACATTGATTTCTGAAGACTAAGCTTGCCTACTATAGAGTTACACTAAAGAGTCTTGACCATCACGAATATTAGTACCTGTGAGAACTTCTAAACATGCGCTATTTGGACCGGACATAATTATAAAACATTATTGAGTTTATTAATAGAATTTTGAATAAAGTAAGTTCTATCATGTAGACAATAAAAAAATGTAAGTATTAATTTAAATATATCTATACTCGTTATACATATATAGTGTTCAGTACCTGTAGGTGTAACAGGTAGCGTAACATAAGATAAAGCGGTAGACAGGCTGTGGTATATGAATACAAGAGCCATGATTGTAAGGCTTCAATAAATTACCTGGGTGCAGGATAACCAACCTAATAAGAACATAATGTCATTTAAAGTGTGTTTAATGTAAGTCATTATTTTTTTGTTTTTTTATATTTGCAATTTCAAAATCGACATCTCGTAGTACCAACCCCGGAAACTGGATTAACGGTTGTCAACTTGATGAACGACGAGCGTAAGTTACACGACAATGGTATGTGGGCATCCGTCCCATTTGCCCCCTGTACGTGTCCGATACGCTTCACAACCATTAATTAATTATGAATCGCTTTTGAGTTTTAAAAATATGGCGCTTTTTGAGCGGCACGTAAAAGGATCTGTGCAGCGGGGGGCATTTGCTGAGGTGTGTTGGGGGTCTAATTCTGAAACATTGTTTGTTGATAAATAAGCTGTTTTGTTTCGGAGCGATCCTTTTTTAGAGCAGGCTATTGAAACATTTTCACGGCTTCATTTTATCATGAGATCTTTTGCGTCCAATTTGATACCCAATTATTGAGTTCTATGACTTCACTTATCCCTTAAGGTCCCTTAGTAAATCTCTAGTGGTGTCGCCAAATATTTTTCTATTCTGTTTATAGTATAAAGTTAATAGAGCTTCATAGTACAAACGCTGAAAGCATATAATTTTCTGAGGGTAGACTACTACGCCACTCGTAGCCACCCATATGGAGATACATTCTTGAGCAATGTCTAACAGCGCCTCCCTGCGACGATTTATTGTTTAATCACAAGCACTCAGCCGCGTTGTATTGCGACGGTAAATTGAAGCAGGCTTCGAAGCAAATGAATAGATTTACTGGATACGGTAATGAGTGGAGTTTGCCCATAATTTTATACAGATTCGATATTATGACGTACTTTGAAATATGTTTTGTTTATGTGATAACTTTATTATAATTAGAATGAGTAGTGGTACCTTTGGATATCTCAATACGAAAATTTTACATGCTAATATTTAGGACGGAATTTGGGCTATCTGTAAGCCCAGTTTTTTTTATAGCACTAAGGTCGCAAATAAGCATACGGCCCACCTGATGGTAAGCGGTTAAGGTAGCCTATGGACGCTTGCAATACCAGTGGCAACTGTCGCGCGTTGCCGACCCTAATTAGGTATCAGTGTGTGATACGATACTATTGTAAATTTTTGTTTTTTTTAAGAAAGAAATTAACAATTTAATTGTTAGTAATATATAATATTTACGCCTTCCACTAAGGTCCCCGAAGAGGTAGGCAGAGGTGTTACAGCACCTTTTCACCGACGATAATTTTGTGCCAATGTGACAGATGGTGAGTCTGTCACCGTGTCTTAGGAAATACCTTTGATTACATTATAAAATCAAAGGGAACTACATACGTACTTGAATTTTATCTCAGATGTATTTCTTCACGATATATTACATCACCTCGTGTCTGATATACCTTAAAAATTCATTCTATTTATATATAAACTCAATGTAGTTACAAATTCCATGCACATTAATATCCCTATCTTCATTCAAAATCTTTAATCGGTAGCAGTGTGTGGTCCACTTAGAATATTTTTCAAATTTGATCTTTGACACGATAACATTGTCCAAAACTCTAGGGAGACACCTTCAAATTCCTCTGGAAGAGAAAAAAACATGTGTGACCCAACACTGAAATTGGTATTCCAATTCTTAAGTTCACGTCACATTAATCCTATTACTGTGACATGTGTCACAGGTCGAGGACAGATGGGAATGATGCGACTTATCATAATCGCCTTTATTTATGTGTATTCTGTCTTAGTATAATTTTCATTCGAATGTTATAATAAGGTATGTAAAACATACCTTATTACGTTCAGTTAGTAAGTTCAGTTTTAATTTAAATATGGCTCCAAGGACCTTAAATTTGTATCGCTTTTAAATATGTAAGTTATATTAAAATCTAAAATCATAGTTAAATTAAGAAATAAGTTTAGGTGCTTCTATTTTTATGATAATGAAAAGGTATGGTACTGTGGCGTTGCATCATAGTACATCATGTATCTTTGAACACTGTTTTTTTTTCGATAATGTAATTAATGATAGGACTGCCAGAATTTCCATAATTTAGAACAATACGAAGGACTCATTATTTAAATTTAACGTCTGAATGCAACTAAACAAGACATGAAAGATCTCAGTGCGATCGTGCTTCCAACTTAGTAAAAGGAAACGTCACAAAAGGTAAAAACTTATTGCACAGTATGAGACTGAGTCTTACAATCGCCTTTTTACAACGTTCCGAGAACAATTCAATGATCCCCCAGGGAAGCAATTCACAGTTGCATTCACTGAAACTAGTCTCAATTGGAACAACCTACTGAATTTTGGAAGTGTGCCACCTTTGTTTACCCGTTGTACTGAACAGTAGCCAATTGCATTGTCAGAGAATAAAGACAAGTCTTTTCTTTTAATGCCTCAGCTGGACATCTCTAATGGCCCAAAAATCGACTCGTGACCATTGTTTCATTTGTTAGTTTTATGTCCTTTGAACTGTTTGAAAAGATTGATGGATGCCGTAATGAATATGTTATGTGACTAATTGTGTCTTCAAAATGCAGTATGTCATTGCACAGATAATAATACTAAACGAAATACATGACAATTTTAAATGTGGATGCAACTGAATTTAATGAAGACGCCATAATAATTAAACCGTTAACAGCATACGTCGGTAAAGTAAAACATAAACAAACGGAACGTCTCAATATAAGGAGCTGGCGTACAATATTAACATAAACATTGGTTCGATCTCGCACTGTACAACTGGTACAGCTACAGCTCTCCAGTCACAGTTTGAATACATTACGGCCACGTTGTTTTTTATTACGTCAATAACTTAAGAATTAAACATTTCTTGTACGGTATGTAGGACCTTTTTGCTTGTTCCGAAGGTCTCCTAGTCGCTCCCCGCGGGCGCGCCCGATAGACACACAACGGATTGTCACTCCTCCGCTCGTAAAAATGGATTACTTTATCTTACAAGCTCATCATTAATGAAAAAAGCGTTTTTATAGCGCCACATAAGTCGTAATGGTTCCACTATATGTTTATTACTTCTCTTCTACTATTCTTACTTACATTGTTCAAAAGTGGTTTTAATGTTTCTTTATGAGTAGGTACAAAGCCGGCAATTTTATGTCTATTGTTCTGTTGTCATTCAAGTTCATGGTCACGCGGAATGACACTTTTTAATGACCCATTAACATTTTGTTTTACTCAATCCATTAATACTAAAAGACCAGCAATTAAAAGGGACAAGACCATGAATACCCTACCACTCGTTAGCTTAAAACGGTAACACTTAGCTGCATTCGAACATCTGATAACTCTCAACCGAAAAATGTTGCTATATCAACGGTAGCTTTCAAAATGAAGAGGCAGGTTCAATATCTCTGTTTCGATTCAGTGCTATCGGCATTTATCAGCGGCATCTAATTATCGGTCAGCTTATAATACGTAGTGAGTGTCAAGTTAATGAGAATATATACCAACTCGGTACACAATAAATTAAAAAGGTTTCGAATAAAATGGTATATTAATTGGACATTAGTATACGTCAACACCTCCGGAGCAAAGTGAAGCCGCTGAAGAGGCGATAAAAGTACGTGAAAGCATCTAAGAAGTTATTCGGGGACTATAAAATTAGGTGGGTGTAAATTTTTTAACGCTGCCGGGGGCTATTTTCGTGTAATGCAATGTGAATTCAAATTTGTTTTTTAAAAGCTTTTAAAGCAGTTCCGTTTGTTTCTGCCAAGGAATCGAGGGCTGCGGTCGTTACGAGCCTTTTAGAAATTAAGTTATGATGTTTGAGTTGTTTTTCTTTTGTTATTCCAACAAATTCTCGCTGTATAATTTCTTCTTTTCGTTGGTCTTATTATAACTGAATAATGTTATTTTAACAATCAAATTACCTATTATTTTGGAACAAGATTTAAAACTTAGTAAGACTTCAGAAAAAGGCAAAATAGCAGTAAATCACTTAATCACATTCACAAATTGAAATTAAAAGTACAAAATTTTATTTTACACTTTCTCACTGCCCTCCACATTATAGAAGTCACAAATATTGATTGTTTAAGGAAATTTTAAAAGGTACGTGTTTCTTCATACCACTGGAATTCGGTCCATTTGGATGGTAAACCGTAGCAGCCGCTAGCAATACCAGGGATATCACTAACGAGTTGCCAACCCTCTTGTTGATGAGCAGACACTACTAGCCCAGTGTACGCTCGTGGAGCACTGGCAACCAAACTTACCGCAGAAACACACCACTACATGAAAGAAGTGTTATTTCAGCGGAAAGTAGTGTTATATTTGCAGTCTTCTGTAAGTTGGAGGTACAGTCCCCAGTCGCCCGGCTCCAATATTAATGGGAAAACTCACGGGAGATCCCAATTCGCCCTAACTCTCTTTTTTAGCTCATGGTGTGATTAATCACTGTACTAAAGCTCATAAAAACTCATTGGTACAGGCCGGGATTTGAACCTAGGCCTATCAGATGACAGGCCGTTGCTTAAAACACAAGGCCACCAAGGCTTAAAATTATGATTTACTCTACTAAGCTAGCTAAAGATTAGTCAAAACAAAAAAAACTACGGTAACCGAATACCATCGGATGGACCGAATGCTAGTAACTTTGTAGTAATAAACAACAATAAAGATACATTTTCAGTCTTCCTCTGACTTTTCCATATCCGAATAAATATACCTTGAATAAAAAATCTCAGCGAAATTGATTTGGATAAAAGCAGTGAACTTAAAAAATTGAGTCGAAATAATAACTCAGTCCTCCACAGGCAGACATTACTTTTGTCTTAGCAAATTGAATTTCGCGAAATCTCCTCCTGAAGATTGAGTGACCACAAATTGGGGATTGTTGTCAAGCGAGATAGCATCGGAGGAATCTCATTAAAGTGGAACATTCGTCCCGCCTTCTCAACCTTTACATGTCTGTAACTTCGTCTTAAGAATTTAGTGTAACAGATTGTTTGCTATTTCTACTGGCTAATGGAATTAAGTTTCAAGACCAATTATTCGTTTTTATGATGGTTTTGGTTTGTTACGTACGTTGGTGACATATTTCTTTGGCACGAGTCATTTACTCATAACTCAATTATACATTAGTTCTCTTTGTACGTAGTATATTATCTACTCTGAGATTATATAAATAGTGTGAGTAAAAACGGAGGTCTAAAAGAACTTAAAAATTATACGATTTCATTTCTTTATACAGATTTGTAATATCCTCACGGAAAAAATACTTGCTACTATTATGATATTAAAACTTAATATGAGTCACGCCCCATTACAAAGAAGCAAATAGTGAAAACGCAAATGAATCATGCTTTTGCTCGCCTCGTAGAAAATATAAGAGGCTTCTTATTACTGTTCATACACATACTATAGAATGAATGAACCGCAAACTGTGAAAGCACAGCAGCCGGCGGCGAACGGAAAATTAAAAAGCAAAGGAGAGCGTTTTCATGCTATTCTTTTTAATTCTCGCCTAGAGCTTGGCAGAGTCATTAAAATCTCCATCGCCTACTGATTTATTTAACATTGAATTGATAGCACTATCTATTCTATCCATACTTCAGTAACTCTGTTTGTTTGTTTGTATGTTACCTTTTCAGGACGAACGAACGGAACGTAATAAAATTTGACAAAGAGATTAATCTCTTGTCTTTAAAGAATGCAGACGAAGTCGCAGGTAACAGCTACTTTCAGATAAATGTCTATGGATTAGAGACATCCTTATTTCTCAATCCTCGCCCTGAACTTCATTAGTTTATTTTCGTCTATAAGTGACGGTAGGTTCGTGTAAGAATCTGGTACCCGTTTGAACCTTTGATTAAATGTTTAAACCAACGTCGACCTTAGCAATGTTTAGGATAAGCCCAGGGCGATGTAGATTCGCGTTCTCATTCATTTTTTACTCGCTTCATTAGTCTTTATATGATCTTGAGGAAATTAATCTCGGATAGATGATTGATTACTTCATACAACAGTATTGTTCCTGTACCTATATAAAAAGTTAAATATTGAACATAAACATGATGATAAACAATTATAATTGATTTTTAACTTTTTGTGCCCTAACATGTTTTGATAATAGATATTTTTTATTTGCCACAAGTAATAAGACGGTTGAGATTGTTGAACTCGTTTTGGTGGACCCAAAAAAGTTTTCTATTGTAAATTGATGAATCCTTTAAGCTTTTACAATTACACGATATACCTACGAAGGATTAATTAAATTCACAGGCTCAAATCCCATGATATTTGTAATTCATGGTTCCAGCTAGGCTTGCCTATCGATAGTCGACTATCGCTAAACTATCGATAGTCTATCAATAGTTGACGTCATATCTACAGTATCGATAGCCTATCGATTGTATCGATATAATCGATAGTTGATATAGAGCAATACTATTGTTACTATTAAATAACAATACTATCGATAGTATCGTTGTATTAAATCAAACAAACTATCGATACTATCGATAGTTTCATAACGGCCGATAGTATCGATAGTACTATCGATATTGTTACTATTTTTCAAGGTCAACTATCGATAGCGGAACTATCGATAGTTGGGCAAGCCTAGTTCCAGCACTTCCAGAAGAGGGTTAGTGTACACACTCTGGGACTACGATGCAGATCAGTTAGTTACATGATGAAGTTGAATTGAGTTTTCTAAGAAACGCATCGTGCTTTGGTTAACTTCATCGCCCAAACAACCTTAATACTACCTATACTAATACAGAAGATGGAAAATGTTGACTAGTTAACAGACCAGAATAACCGATCATTGTGGCAATAACAAAGGAAGCGAACACATCGTCGCCATAAATATAATATAATCCGCTTAGCATAGCGTGAAAACAAACAGGATTTAGGCGTATGCCTTATAAACTTGAAGTATTCATAGTTGAATAAATTATGATAAAAGAACTGATACATATTTTAGCATATTAATTTTATAAAAATGTTGCATATTTCGAGGGAACTATAGGTACGGACATTGCTATTTTTTTTCTTATTCATCAATACATTTCCAACTTTGGTTAAGCAATAGCGTTTTTCTGTACATTTATTTATTAAAATATGTATTGTCTCAAGCAATTTATATCATGATAAATTATGCCACCGTGAATTGAAACCTCTAGGTATATATCTAATTTTATGCAACACCTCTCTTTGATGCTTTGGTGTATCAGTAAAACAAAAGTGGAGCTTTAAGATACTAACTCTGTATCTAACACCCAATACCTAACTAGGTGCATTTGGATTCTAGTAAGAATCCACATAAATAAATTAGTAAATTCTGTAGACATCTTCAAAGTAAATTAGATAAATAGATTTAATAGTTACATTTAGAATACTCAAAGAACATGTTAACATATAATTCCATTATAGAATTTCATTTATTAACTAAGTATCATTAAGTCGTTGCCGACAGAAAGTGCGTAGGAGACACCAAACAAATGGTTAAAATCCTTTGAATTTATTATAAGACGTAAGTATATTAATTGCCAATTTGCCATGGCATCTCGCCTTCTAATAAGATTAATGTTCATTTAAGTATAATTCTAGTTTGATATTAAAAAATCTAGATAAGATTTATTAACACACTTATTTAATTCTATCGATGTTGGTAATAAAGTTCCAATTTATTATTCCTGAATCTATGGCTGCTATTATTTTATAGATGTTTATTCAAAAATAAAGCTTTGTTGGTACCGTAACTAAGTATGAATGACCCATATAGGTATGGATTAACAATAAAAGTACTCACTGCATGAGTATGAACTAATTAAGATGAAATCTATGGAATCATCTCAGAAGAACATAACATATTTTTCATTATATTTTTGCTTTAATATCTTCTTTGCCTGCCCCGAACGGGACTCGGCGTGATGATGTTTTTTTAATACGACTAACGTGGCAAACAAGCATACGGCATAATACGGCCCGCCTGATGGTAAAAGGTTACCGCAGCCTATGGACACTTGCAAAACCAGGGGTATCACTCGCGCGTTGCCGACCCTAAATAAATAAAAAGAAATAAATTTTATTATTCATAATATTTTTGAACAACATTGTAATATTTACCCGCAAATAATAAATTACTACATTGGCATAAGTCAATGTGTAAAAATATTTTGCACGCTGCTTACTAGTTTCAAAATAATTTTAAGTCCCAGATACTTAAGACCTGTGAAATGAGGTTTATAGCTCACAATAAAAGTAGTTGGGATCTCTCCAGGGGATGTTAGTACAACAATAATGATAATGTAAGCTGTTAGCGGCAATTTTCGCTATAACACTAGCAACATCTGTTTGGCAGCTGCGAGTGTGTCCTACTTTGCTTTTGATAACACGTGTTTTCTATTCGATGAGAACTTATGAAACGGCGGTTTGATTTTAATTGTGACTGTAGTTTTTATAATATACTATAACTAGAACACATTTGGAGTAATCATGACATACCATGCGGTAGCTTATGATGGTTTGTACCACAGGGTAGATAATATACTGCGTACAGAGACATGTCATGTCTCTGACTGCGTAAAAAATGCAATAATGCGTTGGTCTTGCGGCCGAATACTGAAACGTCATTTTAAAGTTTGAAGACCCAACAAGATCGGAGGCCACTCAAAATTAACGTGGCATCAGATTTCACTCAAGTTCCTGTATTCGGCCATTGGTGCTACAAGCAGTGAAGAATTTTCTACAATAGTAGATTAGGATAAGGAATACACTGATTTATAGTCCAGAGGAGGCAAGCACGCGTACGGCCCGCCCAATGATAATCATATAATTATCACCGTAGCCTATAGACTTGCAAGATCGCTCGCACGTTGCCAACGGTATGTCACTGTATAAGCAGTTTGTTAGTATACGCTCGATGAACTCTGGAAACCTCACACCGCAAAAGTACAACGGCAAGGCTCAACACCAATCACGTTGGGATCTATGATATAATCAAAGAGAAGTGGGTGTTAACTTATGCTACCGCTGCCTACCCCTTCACGAATCCTTCGAGTACATCGAAAGGTTATTAAAGAAGATATACCAAATAAAAACCTGCTTTAAAATTTTAATATTACACTCACATGTATTGGATGGACCAAGACATTTTTCATATTAATTTATCTGAACGTGCTCACGCTACATTCTCCGGCCGTAATTCATGCGGGCATACTAAGCGACAAACTTCGGCACAATAAAGCACTATGCTACGACATTAATTACAAGTTATCGTAAAACATGGAGTGTGAGACGCTCGCTTTACTATCTATTCCGTGAAAAGGCACAACTTGCACTGTGTTGCGCTTGTGATAATTGTTTTGCTTTAGTTAAATACTTCAACAATTGTGTGCAGAGTAAAGATTTGCATAAAAGTTTTAAACATATTGTCAGCCATATAGCCATAGTGTTTTTGTTACACGAAAATATTATATTTGATGTTGATGACAAAATATATAACGTCGCTTACATCTCAGATTGTGATCTTTACGATATTAACATACACGTACCTATATGCTATTGTATTAGGAATATTATATACCTGTAATGATGGTTTAAAATAAATAAATATGCTGACATAAAATAGCAAATGAACTCCACTTAAAAAACAAACTGTTTAAAAAGTACAGTGTAGTTAGAAAAACGAACTTGAACACTGTGTTCAAAATGTAATGTAGGAAAGCGCATAGAGTTTGTGCTTTGCTGTCCCACATAAATAAGTCGAACGGGACATTTGCATGCTTGGAAGCACAAAGAAGTCGATATCAGTAATTATGAATAGTTACAAGACACGATATCGGGTCTGATTTATAGTGGCTCGGGGCTTTGAGTAAATTTCAATGTGCATGCACGTATTTTATTATTTGAAATACACCCGTTCTGAACACTCCCGGAGCCTGGCAGATTAATCGCTGGATAATCCTGGATTATTTGCGGTTGCTTCTGTTTTATTCATTGATTTTAGTTTCCAAGTTATTAGTTAATTCATTAATTAATAAAGTAATAAATTAAAAATAAAATAATAAGAATGCGGTACGGGGAAAATATATAACAAAATGTTGGGATCGAAAGTCATTGAGACATAAATCGCTACTTACACTAATATTCAATTCCATTAGCGCTGATAAATAATAAGCAAAATGAACAGTCTGAAAGCTAAGACGTTTTTAAAAACAAAATAAATGAAAGCGTAAAAATTATACGGGCTTGGATAAAATAAATTGTGATTGCATTCGCGGTGGCTCGGGTAATTGAAAAAATGTCTCTTAGATTATTGGCAACTGGTATGAGATGGCTGGTATAATAAGGTGGGATTATAGTCCTGGTCCATGGGAGCTAAGAAAACAGATAATTTCGAAGATTGTTTTATGAACCGGTCTCTCTTTTATTTGAGCACAAGACAACATTATTGAAGTTGAAATTACGCCGTACGGTATAATTATATGAAAATACTCACAAAGAAGATTATAAAAACTTTAATTATGACATAACTTATTAGAATATTCTCATTAGATAAAGTTTCTTCTAGTAGTAGGTTTTACTTATTTAAGCAAGACGAGCAAGTATTTACAAATGAAGAATTTCGTTTGTGTAGTTACCCTTTACTACTTAAATTATAAGTAGAGATTATTAACGCATTACTGAAAACCTTAGGTATATATTTAATATACTTTGCCCAGAGTTGGAATCTCCCTCTATCGCGGGTGCCGCTCATCGATTCAGTCTTTCAAACTTTCAAACGCAAAACAAGTATTCTCGGGTAGACTTATTCTGTGCAAAGATCGAACATATCAACTGGATTGTCAAAATCATTATTTATCATATCTCAATTACTTCTTTCGTCATCACTATCATCACTTTCGAAGAAATCCACTGTTGAACAAAGGCCGTGCCCATAGGTTTCTACATTACTTTCTTGATTAACAAAAAGTAAAAGAGAAATAATTAAATTCTCTTTTTCTTTCCTCCTACAATATTGATATTTAATTCTAAATATATGAAGTAAATTACAGTTGGAAACTCAAATGATACTTAGTCTTGTCCTAATCTGTTTCAAGTTGTATTTAAGATTAAATTGTTGCAAGTTCTTCAAGTTTAACTTTATACAGAAAAGTTCTAATTAAATTCTATCTTTTTGAAGTCCCTTAAATGACAAGAAGTTTGCAAAAATCAAGTGTTGTACGATGTATTTAAGGAATGTCTGGAGAATTATTTAACAAATATTAGGTCCTTACATATGAAATTGGCGTTTTGTATGGGAGGAACAAAAAGTCGAATATTTTTTAATATAATATATTTAATTAATCAAAGTATGAACCATTATTTTCTATGCACTTTTGCCATCTCATAGGTAGTTCATTGATCCCTTTACTAAAAAAACCAGTCGGACGGGAATCAATAAAATCTTTGAAGGCGATTTGGACTGCCCCATCGGAGTTGAATTTTTTCCCTTGCAAGAAGTTATCCAAATTTCGAAAAAAATGGTAATCTGTTGGAGCAAGGTCCGGGGAGTACGGAGGATGTCTTAGACTTTCCAATTGAAGCTCTTCTAATTTAGTAGCCGTCTGTAGCGCAGTGTGTGGTCTAGCGTTGTCGTGAAGCAGCAGTGGCGTGGAGCGATTGACCAGCCTAGGTTGTTTAGCCGCTAGCTTTTCCATCATGGTTTGCAATTCCTGACAATAGACATCAGCCGTAATAGTCTGGCCAGATTTGAAAAAACTGTAATGAACAATACCGGCACTAGTCCACCAAACGCTTACAAGTAACTTTTTTGGGGTTAATTTTCGCTTGGGGCAGGATTTGGCTGGCTGGCCAGGATCTAACCATTGCGCTGAGCGCTTCCGATTATCGTAAAGAACCCATTTTTCATCACAGGTAATGATTCGGTTTAAAATACCTTCATTATTGTGCCGGTTTAGTAATGTAACGCAGCAGTCGACGCGCGTTTGCCGGTTTGTTTCAGTCAATTCGTGAGGTACCCACCTTTCAAGCTTTTTAATCTTCCCAATTTGCTTCAAGTGAATTAAAACAGTTTTATCACTAACATTGCAGCCTGCAGCTAACTCGGACGTGGTTTGCGATGGATCCGCTTCCACAATAGCCTTCAACTCTTCATTATCAACTTGAGTCTCAGGCCGTCCACGGGGCTTGTTCTGCAGGTCGAAATTTCCAGAACGAAAACGTTGGAACCAAAAACGAACTGTGTTTTCTTTTGCAACACGACCGCCATACACATCATTCACCCTTCGAGTTGTTTCCGCAGCACTAGTGCCACGGCGGAACTCGTACTCGTAAATAATGCGATATTTAAGGTTTTCCATTTTGTAAAATGAGTGACGCAAACAGAAAAAAACAGAAGAAAAAAAACAAATGAATGACGATCATCGAAGCACAAATACATGAGTCTATAGCTGTACAAATTTGAATTTGGAATTCCTTACCAAAGAGGAGAAATTCGTGATTAAAGTGGCCAGTACGAAAAACGCCAATTTCATATGTAAGGACCTAATATTTCTATCAATGAAATTTCTTGGAAATGTAGGTACATCAAAGGCCGATGTACACAAATGTGTAGAAACCTTTTTCTACCAGAATATAAATATCGTAGCACCAGTTATACTGACCGTAATCAAAAATTACATCAATGCCAGAAATAAAAAAAAATGATCCTAAAATATCTCAGGAAAAAATCTATCCTTTTCCCACATTAAAATAAGTCTTTATCTCTCATAACCATAACGAATAAGTCAAATCTCCTGAATCTAACAAAACAACTTCAGGTTCAGCTAATTTATAATACTAGGCGAAACTAGTTTAATTGCATCCAATTTAGCATGTACCCATTGCGAATAATAATGTAATGAAACAAGTGCATTCTCAGTACCGATGTCTTCTGTATTGTTGTCTAACTGAAGGCCATTTGCAACAATTAGCTCTCGTGAGGCTGACTTAACGAAGCAATTGTTATCTAGAGTACCCTCGTAATGAATACTGTACGACCAACCTTATCCTTGCTTTAATCTCTGATACTTGGCTTCGATAAAATTCGTTTTCGTTATCGTCACTTACGTTAACATTAACATGCTGTCAGTCCTTATTTAGATTTGGTGACATGAATTTTGTATAATACATTATTTTGGGTATAAAAGAAAATTTGAAAAGGCCAAAATTTTATTTACTTCTTTTGTACAAATCATGCTATTTTAATATTTAGTCGACGACATCTCATCATAATTTATACGTGACGTCAAAGAGAGCAAGGCAACTCTTAGTTGATGGATAGACCAGTTGCCTATAAATCTTGTGTGTTGAAACATGTCTAAAGACAAACAATATGCATGAACGTTTTATAGAGCCGTAACTTGTAACTATGTCAAATTAATTTATAGCCTTCATAACTTTATCATAACTATTTTATAAGCAAGTTTCAGTACTCACAAAGTGATGACATTAATTAAAACCATTTGATTGCTAACCCGTTTCATCTGTGAGAGCGGAAGAGTAAAATTGAACCAAATTTATTAGAATATCCTTCTCATCAAATACAATTTGAAAATTTCGTAACTGCTTTTACATTCCGTCATTTCACCGTTTGCAAAGAGCTTGTTTGGAATAATTTTACTCGAGTTTATATCATTGTTGCTCAATATTTTATGTTTGTGCCAAAGGTTTGTGCCCTACTTTTATTATAGTACTACTTCTTTCCGAATTATGAGCATCGCCGTAATCCATTGCTTAGACAATCTTATCAACTATTTAGTTTTCAAATCATGATATCTCACTGTCCTTGTCTTTCACCTTCAGATGCTAATTATAGTTCACCTTTATCTTATACCAGTAGCATGAAGGGGCTATTATTTGCATTGTGTTATGTAAGATGGATAGTGTTTTGCAAAGAAAACAATTTAATGGAATATTCCTCGCTGGTCGACGAGTCACTTAACCGTAACCCGAGAGTTTAGTCAATGGGTAACATGTTTGTGGAGTAACTAAATATTCTACAGAAGCACCCATTATGCTTGTCCCACTTTGTTATATTTACTTTTCATCCACAAATACGATTTTCGTTTGTCTAAACAACGTTTTGAGATTATTTTGCAAGAATACTGAACCACTTTTAGCGGACATAATTATGCAAAGTGAATACAATATTCATATTGCGAATAATATTCTCACAGAAACTGATTGTAGTGTGTGTTCTATTATTTGTTTGGAAGCAATAAATAACGTCTAGAATAGGGTTGTGACAATTTCGAGATGGAGTTTTTTTATTTTGGTTTTATATTCCATAATCAAATTTAAATTGTTTTTGTTGAACTAACGGCCACGCGCCTCGGCACATTAGCGATAACAGACCGCTCATAAATTTCAGATTCTATTAGATTTTCTTGTCGCTAATCTCCGAAGCTTATAGACTTTATCTACGATGGTATAAATTATTCAACCCGAATAGGCCTCCCCATGAGTCACGTTAAGGAGTAATTTTATGCCTATATGGATTATTATGTTTATCTCGGGCGGCTGGTGCTGGGGTCAAAAATCACATCGCTATTGAATTATCATTTGAATATAATATATGGATTGATACGAGGCGGGGTGCAGACAATGCCTGTGAAATTGTTGAGGGTACGTTTGATTAGATTGTGTGAGTTATTGCTTTGGTGTTTGATATGGAGAGAACGGTTGTTGCGTTATCTAGATCGTTGGTAGAAAAGAAAAGTAAACGAAGTGTTATTAAAACAAAAAGTAAAATTTAGAGTCGGCAACGCGCGAGTGATACCCATGGTGTTGCAAGCGTCCATAGGCTACGGTGATCGCTTACCATCACGTGGGCCGTATGATTGTTTGCCACCTTAGTGATAAAAAAAATAAAAAAGCACCAATTGATTTACGTGTCGTGTTCAGTAATTTATTGATACCTTCAGAGAAAAAAGGAACCGTTAAGGTCTATTTATATATGAGTAGTTAAATATTCAGCAAGTAACATAAATAAACTAATTAAAGCAAAACTATTAATTAAAATCCTTTAATCCGTTCAGGCAAACAACAATCACATTTATTGCATTAAAAAGAAGAATTTCAAAGCTAGAATCTCTATAGGGACTCGTACGCGGATTTGTAAGAAAATAATGAATGGAAGTACAAAGCGTTTGCATCTTGCCTAGGGAAATGGTCCCAAGCCAAAGGGATTCTCGTTGCCTCAAAGGCTTTGAGGAGCAAATGTATTTGACCATGTGCATGGCCAAAGGATATCTGCCCTCAGTTACCATTGTTTAATCCAAGTATGTGGCACCCAGTAGCACCAACAATAAAATACATGAAGAACTTTCATTGTAAAGCGATGTATACAAAATTGTGTTATAAAGGTAAAAATAAAATAATAATGTTTGGACATTATCATACAGTGACATCTGGCCCCAAACTAAGCAAAGTTTGTACTATGGGAACCAGTAGCTTTTTTTACTCATACCAAATACCCAGACGCAAGGTAAACATAATTGTCACATAAATGTTTGCCCCGGCAGGAATCGAGCCCGCGGCCTCTAGCGTGGCAGTCAGGTGTAGTAACTACTAGACGAGCGGTCTCGTCAAAATACCTACATACATATCATCATCACGCCGAGTCCCTTTCAGGATGAGCAGAGAATATAAAGCGCCATTCAACTCATCTTATTTGCTTTTTCTTCTCTTCTCTTCTTCATAAAGAATGACTAATCAACTTTAACAGTCTAAAAGCTACTGTATATCACGTAATAGTGTTAACAGAAGTCGTCAGTTTGAAAGTCACTTTGAACGTCAATTTGGCTTTAAATAGCCCATCGCGGTAGGTGCAACACAGCTGCAAAGTTTCAAGGGGACGCAACAAACAATTAAAATATCTGGCTAATGGAGTGAGTGGAATTCGAACAACGTTAATGAGCATATCGCCTCCTTGTCTCTATTTGTTCACGCAGTCTTAAGGAATAAAAAATATCACATTAATTAAAAGTTCGACAGGCATCTGTCGTCCGTCATTTCCTCGTTGGAAGCTTGGTGCAAGCTCTATTAATTAATACGAAGTATTTGTTCATTTCGCAAACGAGCCCTTAACATTTCTCTAGTTTATAAAAAATACTTTTCCTTTCCCAATTGGTTAATTTGTAAGTAAAGTAAGCAAGTAATTATTTATAAGTTGTCAGACTTCCTACCTATAATTTGTGAATGTGGCAACCAGTATTTAGCTTTCTTATATTACTAATTTAGCAAACAAGCGTACAGCAAGTCTGATGTTAAGCGGTTATCGTAGCCTATAGACGCTTGCAATATCAGGGGTATCACTTATGCTTTACCAACCCTACTATTGGTGGAAGGAGTAACCGTGCTACTAACATATCCTTACTGCCCCACAGTTTATCTTTATGACGCGTTCTTTCTTTCAAACTGACTCCCTATATTTTACCGTGACGTTAATTCATAACGCAAAAAGGAATTTTTGTCGTAGTAATAGTCATCCCCATACGAGTCCCATGTCATTTTACGAATGTCAGTACAATTGCTGCCGCGTGAACCTATCTGGGTTACCACGTGTTGATTTTGGAACGGGGGTACTATAGTCCCAGTGACAATAATAGAAATATGCAAATACCGCGGACAGCCCAGTAGATATTCAAACAAGATTACGTGTGTAAACGTTGCCTGGCGAAATGTGGATGGATGTTCATAAATCTGGAGATATACCGACAAAGTAAATAGAAGACAAGTTTTAGGAGCCGAGGCAAAATTTAAGAGCTTTTAAAATTGTAGGTTTTATGTATTTTAATAGGATGAATAAATTCGGTCTTTATGCATTCATTCATGATACCTATTTAATTCATAGTGCACAAAAGGAAGCTGGGAACAATAATAATGTCACTACAATCAATATGCAAATAAACTTACATCATCATATATATAATGCGTTGTACATCCCCCATTCCAAAACCAACTATAGGCTAAACTCTTTTATATTACGTGCGAGCAAGTGTTTCAATGCGTTGAGTGAACAACTTGATATTGATCCATTTAATTCTAGCTGTGACAGTATTAGACGTAACCTTACAAAATTGTTAGCCATCGAGCACTAATTACTTTTTCTGTTATTTTTATGTCACCACGGCGACTCGTGATGTTAATTAATAATAATAATAAAATATTATACATGTTCAAAATTGTTAACTGTCTGTGTTTAGTTGTGTGAATCTGTAATTGGTTTAATGTTGCTAGTTTATAAGTTATCCAAATTTTGTTAACTGTTGATTCGCCTGTAAAAAAAAAATAAAAAAAAATAAATAAAAATAAAATAAAAAATCATATACTATCATTTCAAAAAAATCTCGAGGGAAATATTTAGAAGAATGGTGTTTTTATCATTTCTCGAGGTATGATAACTGTGTCTGATTCGTAGTTGATCTACAATGAAGTTTAAGAATGAACCTATACATTATTAAACGGCAAAAATATTCAGTAATTTATCTTCATATTTGTACCTTTAAAGTACTAAATAAAAGTAATCTTGACATTATGGCTGAGGAGCATGCAAACTTTTGCTAGTTACGAGTAAATTTATTGCCGAGCATTTTTTAACTTACATAAGAATTCAATTTATTCACTCACTATATAGGTATTCGTTCAGAAACAAATATAACTTCAAAGTACGGTGTCTAAGTGATCTTATAATGTGACACGTAAGCGTATTTGTAAGCTGTCACCTTAGCCTATAGACCCTTGCAATACCAGGTATATCAGTAGAGCACTCCAGCGGGCTCACTTTGCTAGAAGCATATGTTATGGCATCAAGTAGCTTCTATTAACAAAAAGCTGTCTATTTAAAATTTGAGATTTATAATAGGACTATGCATTATATTTTAATAACATAGACTGCCTCCTACTAACCCATCATTAGTGAGTATAATGAAGCCGACATACCTCGTTAAATTCGTACAATATTGCTGTTCATACTCATATGAACGGGATAAAAAAGGTGAGTCATAACACAAACAAGTTGTCCAGATACGTGCGTAAAATAAAACAAATTCGGGTATTATAATGAAGATAAATAATCTCCGGACTTAAACCTGTAACAAGGACAAGCAAATAGGACATACATACATACATACGTACATGGTCCACGTAGGAGCTTTAACGCAAATGTATCCGTAAGCCGGCCCGAGTGGAATCTCTTAATTTACGCCCCAAAGGGATTTGCTAAAGCCAAACATTGTTCGCTAATTATAACAGGACACATATGCTTCGTCCCACGAGGATCTTGCTAACTTAACGAGTGTAGCTCGTTCAATGCACTGCTGGTTCATGTGACTCAAATTTTGTGGATCTAAAGAAACTTTTATCCGAAAAAAGTCGCTATTAAAGCCATCGAGCTTATAAATCAGAGAATATTACCGAGTATATAGAGATAGTCTTACTGTAGGTAATAGTTGGATTTACGGTGACATGACTGTATGTGTGTCTATATTATCGTAATTTATATAGGTACTGCATTTCCAAAGTTAAAAATACTTTGAATAAAAAAGTTTTACTTTTTTAACTCACGGAATTCAGAATTTTTGTAATTTGAACTCACAGAAAATTTTCTTTACAGGACCTTTATACAAATATTCACACTAGAATTAGAAAAAAGGTCGTAAGGATTTGTGATGAATGGAAAGTCAAATATTTGACATAGCATATGTTTACATTAGGGTAAACATATGCTATGTCAAATATTGTAATTGCTTCATCATTAGCGAATTCTTAGAATTTACAACACTGATATTGAAAGTGTGTAAGCTAACATCAAACGTTCCCTTTTATAAATATAGACTGTATAAAGTGATAATGAGGTCATTGCCATTTTACTCTGGGCTAGACGTATAAACTGTAAATGGATGAGTTTGCACCTAAAATTCCAATTATTTTTACTTTAATGAATACTAAATTTTGTAATGTTTCAGTTGAATATGTCCATGCACTTTAACAATAGCTCATGAAGAGGGTAATCTGTATAGATTAGTAGTAAACCCAAGCTCTGCACAAAATCTGTCTAGTCCGCAGGCCACATCACCACATGGTCCAATCACACTTTGCACCCCTTTGTCTCCTAAAAACTCTATAAGCACCTATCAGACAAACCCATCTGAATACTAACTTTCTTATGTAACCTCGACGGCAGTTATCAAGATATTTTAAGCTGTAGTGTCTTAAAAATAAGGATCAGATAAAATTTGTCTGCCCGCGAATGTAAATTTGCTAATGGGGCGAGCTAATCTGTCAGCTGAGCCGCTAGAGATCGTTTAAAAGCTGTGGTCCCCTCCTTGTTATTGTTTATTTAGGATGGAGATTCGCGTTGAAAGGCCGTTTTTGAGGCGTGTTCTAATGCGATTGTACCTATATGGTGGTCACAAAATTCTGATGACGCTATGACGACACTTGAATGTGGTCATTGAGGACTTAATGACGGGGGGTTGATTGAGATATTTATACGATAAACCAGTGTATGCAAAGTAAGGGATACAGGATTTCATGATTCGCATGTGTCAGTCGATACTCTTTATGTAGTGAGCGAGCAGTAGAACAGATAAATATATTATAGGGTGTCACTTTACATCAAAAAGCTTCGTAACACAATAGATTTCACTAAGATTGAAATGTAACCATTGAAATGGTTCAAAAACAAAGCATTCATTCAATCATTGGGAAATTTGGAGAGTTACATCATTTTTCAATTATTCAAAATTACAGTGTTTATAAAACAATTTTACTTCGACCTTTTGTGGGTGTGAAGATTTGAATGTTGATTGTTTTTTTTGTGTAGGCACAAAGGCTGTGTCGATTACGGATATGTAAAATTATCTAAAATAATAGTCGTACGAGTGTTATTGCAAGCAATTATTTAAAACTATGTATTAACTTGTTCTTTATGTTACAGATAAAACTATAACGACAACTTCACTGTAAGGGCACAAGGAGTATACTACAATATGGTTCACCCGATGGCAGTTTCCGTAACTCCGATTTTTTTATTTCCTTGTGTTGATGGTTTAAGATACGACCTGGTTAACCTAACAGCAAACCATTTCTTCATTAAGGTATTATACTAGTCGGACAGCTCAAGGACAGCTTGAGGACGGGTAGTCATGTTGCTAGAGGGTGATCTCCTACTAGTAGTGGTTTTTTTTTTCATTAGAAAGATTAGTTTGCCACTAAGCTGTTTAACGGATAGTCATTCAAAGTAAAATGTCTGTCAAATACCACGCTAGAATGTAATTATGCATTTATTTCATATTTATTACATTGTATTAATGGGTTGGTGTCTAGGAATCGATCGGCAAAGTTTGTTTGTCCTTTAAACTGGTTTGTCTTTTGGAACGCGAGTCCAACTTGCACTTGACTGTTTTTTATTGGGTACGTATATTCTGTGAATACTTCTTCAAACTGCGATGTGTTTGTAAATATACCCTCTTTGTTTAATCTGACAAACTGTTACAACAATAATATTTTGTAGAAGTTCATGTTAATTTGTGTCACTGAGAAGTAACATGGGAAAATATAATCAATTGTCCTTTTAGGTGCGTATTATTCTTGTCCCAAACCAAGTTAAGGGAAATCTGACCAATCACAGGACGGTCCCTAACGGCTTACAAAAGCACAATTAAATACAGCGGGGGCCGTTAACAAAAGGTTGGAGTACACAATTTGTTGCAGCCCATCTTTATCTGGCTCACTACTGACCCTTTACCCTAATTCTACGAGTGTTCCACTCGACCCTCCAATACTACCAGGGTAAAAATTACCCATACATTATATTTTGTACACTTTTATTTGCTCCGAATTTTGTACCGTGAATTTTTAGTCTGTAATCCGTAGGGCAGATTGATGCTGTGAGTTTTATTATTTGCTGTGAACAAAACACGTGGTTGAATTATCAACGCTTTAGCGACATTTCAAGAGTGATTCGCTGATCTTCATTGTATTCCATACCCTATTAGATGCGTTGCTAATGATGTCTATCATTAGAGAGCACGTGTGATTTCAATGGACTTAACTATTTGAATATCTCTTGATTATAAAGTAAAAGCGCCGTGTGGTGTCCGGCCTTAAAGAATAGCACCACTCCATTTCTGATGTCGTAAAAGCCGACTAAGGGACATAAACCAGAAGGATGGGCAGCAACGTCCTCTCTGCCGAACAGTATACATACTGCGCTCACCAACCCGCCTGCCAAGCGTGGTGAGTATTGGCAGAATCCCCCCAATGGCAGCACAACTTAAGAAATGGCCCCTAGTCCCCGGCGGCCCAGCTATTCCTGGTTCTGGTGGCGGCCATGGTAACGGTGGGGCAGGGGGTGCGAAGAATCCCCGGCAGAGATCCAGTTACCATCCCAAACGAAAACTGGCCCTGGTAGTTTTGATGGGAGACTTTAACGCAAAACTGGGTACGAGACGCGACGATGAGCTGAAAGTGGGGCAATTTGGATATGGGCAACGGAACACCAGAGGCCAGAGGCTGGCCGACTTCTTGGAGAAAGAGGGACTCTTCATGATGAACTCCTTTTTCCAAAAGCCGCCTCATAGGAAATGGACATGATGAGTCCTGATGGTTCCACGAGAAATGAGATAGACTTCATTTTCACCAATAAAAGACAAATATTCAATGATGTCTCCGTGATCCACAGAGTGAAAACTGGAAGCGACCACCGAATGGTAAGGGGCACATTGAATATTAACCTCAAAATTGAGAGATCTCGTCTGATGAAGTCTACGCTCCAGCCCTCTAAAGTGCATATCCAAAACCTCGAAGGCTTTCAACTTGAACTTCACAACCGCTTCGCGTTACTGGATGATTGTGTTTCAGTGGACGAAATAAATGGTCGGTTGGTAAAAAATGTCCACACGGTTGGGTCTAAGTACTTTAAGACACACCGTAAAGGTAGACCAAAAAAGCTCTCTGACTACACCCTAAGCCTTATGGCTCAGCGACGTTCAATGAGGCTGCAGTTCTCTGATGATGCTGAAGCATACCGGCTGCTCAATAGACAGATATGGAAGTCACTGCGGCAAGATATTCGTACCTTTAATACCAACAGTGTTAAAGAAACAATAGAGCGAAATAAAGGCTCCAAAGTTTTCGCAAGACACGCGTCTATTGGGCAAAGTCGGATAATGAAGCTGAAACCAGAGAATGGCAGAGTGTTGTCGACCGGGCCTGAGCTTCTGGAAGAGGTCGAAAAGTTCTACGAACATCTGTACACGTCAGTAACCAATCCTACCATCCGCTTCCGCCAAGACCCGCGAGCAAAATTAACCCGACACTATACCGAAGATATCCCGGACATCAGCCTGTACGAGATTAGGATGGCTCTGAAACAGCTTAAAAACAACAAGGCACCGGGTGATGATGGAATTACTTCGGAGCTTCTGAAAGCGGGTTCAACACCAGTACTTAAGGTCCTCCAGAAGCTATTCAACTCCGTCTTACTCGAGGGCAAAACGCCAGAAACGTGGACCAGAAGCGTGGTGGTGCTATTCTTTAAAAAGGGCGATAAAACATTGCTGAAGAACTATAGACCCATCTCGCTTCTGAGCCATGTTTATAAGCTATTTTCTAGAGTCATCGCGAATCGTCTCGAGCGCAGGTTTGATGACTTCCAGCCACCCGAACAAGCCGGTTTCCGTAAAGGCTTTAGTACCATAGACCACATCCATACGCTGCGGCAAGTAATACAGAAGACCGAGGAGTATAACCTGCCACTATGCTTGGCGTTTGTGGACTATGAGAAAGCCTTCGATTCGATCGAGACATGGGCTGTGCTGCAGTCACTTCAGCGGTGCCATATTGACTATCGGTACATTGAAGTGTTGAAGTGCTTATATAAAAACGCCACGATGTCGGTCCGATTACAGGAACAGAGCACAAAGGCGATTCCATTGCAAAGAGGAGTGAGGCAGGGGGACGTTATCTCCCCGAAACTGTTTACCGCTGCAATGGAGGATGCGTTTAAGCTTTTAGAGTGGAAAGGATTCGGCATCAATATCAACGGCGAGTATATCACTCACCTTCGATTTACCGACGACATCGTAGTCATGGCAGAATCGCTGGAAGAGCTCGGCACAATGCTCAATGACCTAAACAGAGTTTCCCAACAGGTAGGCCTAAAAATGAACATTGACAAAACTAAAATCATGCTAAACGCCCATGTCACGCCCACCACGATATCCGTTGGGAACTGTTCTTGAGGTTGTTGACGAATATGTCTACCTGGGACAAACAGTCCAAATAGGCAAGTCCAATTTTGAGAAAGAGGTCAACCGTCGAATCCGACTCGGCTGGGCAGCGTTCGGAAAGCTTCGCAACGTCTTTTCGTCGAATTTACTGCAATGCCTTAAGACGAAAGTCTTTAACCAGTGTGTGTTACCAGTGATGACATACGGAACAGAAACGTGGTCACTCACTATGGGCCTCATAAGAAAGCTCAGAGTCACTCAACGAGCTATGGAGAGGGCTATGCTGGATGTTTCTCCGCGAGATCAAATCAGAAATGAGGAGATTCGCAGAAGAACTAAAGTTACCGACATAGCTCAGCGGATTAGCCAGTTGAAGTGGCAATGGGCAGGGCACATAGCTCGTAGAACGGATGGCCGATGGGGCCAAAAAGTTCTAGAGTGGAGACCACGCACTGGAAAACGCAGCGTCGGACGGCCCCCCACTAGATGGACCGATGACCTGATAAAGGTTGGCAACGCTGGCAAGCGTTGGATGCGGGCCGCATTGAATCGGTCATTTTGGAAATCTATGGGGGAGGCCTTTGTTCAGCAGTGGACGTCGATAGGCTGATAATGATAAAGTAAACTCACATCGATAAACGCATTTTAACACTCTGCCTGTCACTGTCACACTACATAATAAGTTTACTAAAAATATTATATAAACAAAGCATTAAATAAGGTAAGTAAAATAAACAAAGAAACTTTTTCCTATTTTATACATCTGCTTACTCTTCAATAATATTATTTCTTCATGAGTAAATCTGTCAGTTAGAAATAGCTCTTACCATCCATTACATGAAATCGTATTTTAAATGAAGAGCGGGTTTGATAATTATATTGAGCCAATTAATTCTGTTTCTACTATTTATATTGCAAATGCTATAAATGTCATTGGAATAAACAATGGAGTACTTAGGACATTTAAAAGCACTTCAGAAAAAGGATACTTGATTTTGAACAAGCCGAACCCTGCTTACCCAACACACCTCGTATTTCGATACCGTATAACCAGAGTTGTCACCGTGGCGTTTTAGTCCACACCTTTGCATTCGTCCCATCGTCGCTCATTCCGGGCCAACGCATGCACTAATTAGTTGACACCCAACACGGGTGGTACGACACGATCCTAGCTCCCATAGGAAAGTTGCGACGAACAGAGAACAAACCAGGTGTGAAATTGAATGGTTTATTTTTTCATCTGTGGTTAAAATGAGCTGTCAGTGAGCTTGTAGTCTTATTTAACCACAGGATGGAATATAAATACATTTGATTTTAGGAATTCTAGGATGAGAATTCGTGTTATGGGAGGACGGTTTCTTGAACAAGCTTTTAGACTTATGGGCGGTTCTGTTCCTAGGTCGATAAATCGAAGAATCTATAAAAAAACTATATCTTAAACTTCTCAAGTTTATAGCCTCTGGGATCTTATAAAAATCTATAAACAAGATTATATTTTAAACAGCTGTATTGCTGTTGGATATTATAATAAAAATATTACAAAATAATTTAGATTACATTCCTGGAACAAAAGCGCTGTTAGACTCGAAGATAACCCCAATATACAAAATAAAGGCAACCAACAAACAGAGACGAACACAAAGCAATATTCGTTATAGTGCTACAATCGCAAACTTTGCCCTATCGTAGGAGCGCGCCACCGAATGTACTAATTAGTGTCCGAGCCTTATTTGCTGTGTGCAATAGAAAGTTTCTTGAACGGATATGGTTGACCCGTGGTCGGAGACGGTGTGTTAAGTTGTTCTCCGTGCTATTGACAGTAGTACGCATAGCAACCCTATGTTTGCATAGTTTTTAAGAGCGCTTTTATTTGATTTTTTTACTATTAGGTATGTAAACGATACGTGAAGTATTCGAAAATTATTTTATCGTTTACTTAGACAATAAATGTTTCATAGAAACACTACATATCCATATTGTGTTGTATCTTACATAATATTACAGTGCATATCATCAGATCATCATGACGGAGTAGCTATATATATTATGTTACAGTGAGATGATGTCGAAGGCAATAGTGCTGAAAGAAATTACTGATAGAAATATTGACTATAATAACCCTACTGAATTTTGTAGGGATGCTAAGCAAATTCAATTGAACTGGACTACATCGCTTTTCTTGTCTTATGGTAACACCGCCTACATTCTAGTCCACATCTAACAGTTAGATGTATAATAACTGCACCGGTCACAGTTTCAATGTAGTCCTAATTAGAGGTTGTCGCATGCAGTCGAGCAGTTTGCAGTTTTCAATGGGAAAGTTTTACTTGGAATCCGGATTATCCATACAAATGGCCATGTAGAATTATGGTTGCTATACCAGAGTTATGTTTCACGGACCTTGTTAATAACTTCTCTGATTGACGTTAATAGAATTAACGAAGGATTTCATTTCTGTTTTAGCTTCAATGATACATACAGGGCTGGACTTAAACACTATGGCTTTGTATGAATTCATTAAGCCAAAGGGTTTTAAAGTCTACCCATTGATTCTACATAGGCCTCAGTCACTGATTGAGATCTCGTGACTGAGTGTTAGCTTATGCAGCGTCGGCAGGCTCTTCTTGTGTTTACGAGATTTTCACATTGTTGATGGTCCCGTGTCTACAAGTCAAAAAATATATATGTATTACAATGGTAGCGAGTACGACGTACTGTAAGTCTCATTAATTAGATTCGAACTGTAAAAAATCGTAGTCATCATAGACGTATTAATGAAGTAATGAAAAAGAAAAATCTTAAAAAGAAAATAGATTTCTTTGAATTCAAACTTTTTCAATTACATACTTCTTTGAAACTGTTAGTTAATTATAAAAATATATAAGAACAAAGATCAAAGATGTTCATACAGCCTTCAAAGAAAATTGAAACACGACTGGTTAACTCGAAACAATAGAATACGTCATTACGTCTGTATTCTAAAGCCCTTTACAATTGAACTGGAAAACTGTTTATTAAACTCAAAGGCAACTCGGTCTTCACAATTGTCGTTTGAACAGAAAAATGCTGCGAGTCTTTTAACTCAAAGTATACAGACTTTTAATGATTTTGATATTTTATATATTATAACGATATCAATTTTAAACATTCCCGAGGTAATACAAATAGCAATTTATACTGTCATTAACCTGACTACCTGAATGGCATATAAGGATACAAATGTATGTATCAATTTAATAAAGTAGGTACGACACAAAGGCATATCCATTGCATAAAGGAGCTGTTCATTTGGGGTAATACCTCGATTTTTGAATATGGTATTCATACAATATATATAAATCACTCTTTCTTACTCTCTCTCTTTGTCCCTCCTTTTCTCTCTCTGCTGTAAAGTCATGTGTGGGATTGTGTTCCAGCGGTACGGTTACTAGTTACCTGATTGTACAGGCAGCAGAACTAATCTCTCTCAATTGCTGTGCCCTACAGGGTGTGTGTTTTATTTATAAGTACACTAGCTGACCCGACAGACGTTGTCCTGTCTTCACTATGAATTCATATGACAAATACACCATAGAACAAAGGTCGTTTAGTTTATGCCGACATTAAAAATATTCCGATTCTTTTTTCAAATTTTATTTTCATAAGAACCGTAAACAGTAATAAACACAAAAAAAATACTTGCGAAATCGGCCTAGCCAATAACGTGTGATGCCGTGACCAAGGAATTAGGGATTCATTTTTATATATAGAGACTATTTTCAAATTACCCAAACTGTTTTTATTGGTTTTACGTGCGAATGTGAAGTGATTGTGTGCAATTAATTTAATTTTAGAATCGTTTTGATTAAACGTGCCTGATTATGCCTGATTTTGATTTAATTTATTTAATTAAAAATACTGCATGCAATACTGTCATAACTTTTTGAGATATCGATTTTTTGGCTTTGGTAGAGATTGGTCCATTTTAAAATATTTATTTTCTATTGTTTACTACTTTTTTCATCACTACATAGTATAAAACGAAGTCGCTTCCCACTGTCTGTCTGTCCCTATGTATGCTTAGATCTTTCAAACTACGCAACGAATTTTTATGCGGTTTTCAGCAATAGATAGATCATCAACAGAAGGTTTTTATGTATAATTAATTTGTGTTTTATGGGTATTTAGCTTATATGGCCAGTGTGATTAAAAGTTAATATTAAAAAATAAGGATTGATCGTAGAAGGGTGAAAATTGAGGATTGTATGTATTTTTGTATGTTATATCACAAAAAAATAGAAATTAAAATTTTTGTCTAAAAAATAAAAAATAAAATTTAGGGTTGGACTACCCCTAACATTTAGGGGGATGAAAAATAGATGTTGGCCTATTCTCATAGATACCGGATAAGCACAAAAATGACGATTGATCAGTTTTCGACCGGAGAGGAAAAATTATTAAATTACTAAAAGGGCTATTAAAAAATAAGGGTTGATCGTAGAAGGGTGAAAATTGAGGATTGTATGTATTTTTGTATGTTGTATCATAAAAAAAAAAAAAAGTTGTCTAAAAAAAAAAAAAATTAAGGGATTGACTACCCCTAACATTTAGGGGGATGAAAAATAGATGTTGGCCGATTCTCATAGATACCGGATAAGCACAAAAAATTTCATCAAAATCGGTCAAGCCGTTTCGGAGGAGTATGGTAACGAAAACTGTGACACGAGAATTTTATATATTAGATTGTAGTATGTAAATTGTTTTATACTGTAACAGCTGTGCAATTTATTGAATAAATATATAAATAAATCTTCTGAAAATGAGGTTGGTATAGTGTTCTAGAAAAAACAACACATACCACACAACTTGGTCATAGAAATTCGACTCACGATTGATATAAACAATCACTGAAAAGCAGCATTCAAAATTAAAAAAGTTAAATCAATTAAAAAATCATGGAGGGCGAGAAACGTTTTAGAATACCTACCTAACTCATCCGTCAGCTAAAGAATAATTGCATATTCTAGATTTAATGAATATTAAATTTCCAGACTCAACTTTATTGACATCGGTCAATATAGCGAGGCCCATCCCAAGAGATACCTTTTCGAGCACAAAATTACTTTTTTAAAGTTGTCTGGAATATTTGATGCAAACAATTTAACTCGCTTTGCTCTTTGACAGACGCTTCAATATCTTGATGTATTTTTTTCTACTCTACAAATATAAGCTTAGTCTTGTTTAGAGCAATATAATACATATTTAAAAGCCATACATGTTAAAGTAAAAAATACTCGCATAAAAAGTAAATCTTTTGTTGTTTTCACGGTTTGTAATCGCATTCAAATATTGTTATCGAATTGAAATGAAGACCATAATGTCTGCCTTTTCAGAATGTAATTTTTTTTTTTTTTGTACATTTGGCAATTTATGTATACCTCCCATGGTTCTTTTGAATATATTATCTGATGAAACCTTTATGTACAGATTAATGGATAATCACAATGAAACGAAAAAACTGGTATTTATACAATTATTTCACGGATTAAAAAAAAATATAACAGGTAATGAATAATAATCACCGAAGATAAATTCCATCTCTTAGGCATTACATACGCCTTGAATTTCTTCTAAGACGTATGCAGGTTTCCGCACAATGTTTTCTTTAACCGTAAAGCTCGAAGTATGACAAATCACTGCACTTAAGTTTTTGAAATAATTAAGTAGTACAGAACTACAGACCAGTTGTATTCGAATTTCGAATTTCGCTAGAATAGCAGGCAACGCTCAATACGCTCACGGCCACCACGGCTCTAATAATATTATTATTATTTGTAGTAAGATACATAAATAAGTGTTATAAAAACGTAAATGCCTATAAAGTAAAGCTAAACACACCACAAACTATTACTAGGGACTATTTCCTACTGCAAACAGAGCAAGAGAACCATAGTTTCCCACGCGGTGCGTCGAATTTCAGAGGCAAATTGCCAGTTACCTAATACACATAGCATAGCATTGTGGGGCATAGGAAATATACATCTTAGCTTTGTTGAACTGCAAGCCTTACAGAATGTTAGAGATACCAGTGATGTTACATTCAAATCGAGATAGAGTCCATACCATAATACAAATACACAGCCGGTAGCTCAAGTGCGGGATAGACGACAGAATTATTTTATCCCTAGTATTTAGGGTCGACAATCCCGTGTTGCAAACATCCATAGGCTACGGTCACCGCCTACTATCAGGCGTGTCGTATTAAAAAAAACTAATAAACACTCCATATCAGTGGCTGTACTTTATGTGGCCATGACTTTCTTTGTGTATCTTATTCCAGTAAATTTATCCAAATTCTCTTATCACAGCAAATCAAACAAAGCTTAGATTGTCCTCTGTATAATAGTGTCCGGAAGGCTCCACTTCTTATCATAGCCACTGATCGTACTGTCATGTCGTATTGCCATCTACTTCGACCTACGCAGCTTCCCATACGTGATCTCTCTACTTTAACAACCATCAGTCGTTAAGCTATATCCCTTGCCATTTCCTATTGAAACTTTAACTGACTAAACCGTTGAGATTTGTCAATTTTATTGAAATAAAATACAATTTTAAACATCGCATTTAGTGTAGTCAGTAACAAACACCATGTTTAAATATAATAATCACACAAATAGATATGTCGATCCGGTACGGGATAATATACTATGTAGATGAAGTACTGTTTATTTTAATGTATTATGTGTATATTACTTACCCGTATAATTAATGGTACATTAATGACGAAGACAGTCATTTGTATAAATGCTCTAAAGTAGCTTTTAATTGGTGATTCAGTCGCACGCAACAATTCAACCGAATGTAGGTTACTTCCCTGTGACTTTATTAATTGAACTAATGTCTCTACTTTTCAATGTTTATTATGGTTATTGGACTTCATAGAGACAGTTTTAAGATACAAGACAGTTAGTTAATTTATGGAATGCACCATTTTAATACAAAACGAATACAAATAACTAAACCCGTGCTGATGACGCTATACATAGAATGAGTATGTTAGTATCTATTTTTATGTTTAATGAATCAATAACTTGAATGATTTAGCTTACTTTTTTTTTCTTCCAGAATACTGATAGAAGCTCGATTGCCCTATAACCTTTTTACGTATTCACTTGCTACGAATATGTATATCAGTATTTATGTAAATTATTATTGTATTTAGGCCTAGACTTGCGTAGAAAGCTCATTATAAAATGTTTTTTATTATTATGTTACAACATAATAGGTAACTTTTTTGTTTGATACAAATCGATTAACAGGCATAATTATTTAATTAAAACTACGAACTAAGTTCCAAGCAGATGGTCTGAATTTCTCTGGAACTAAGCCACAACTAGGTTTAATTTTGCGATTAAAACGTCAAACTTTCAGTATTTGAAAATTGTTCAGTATGTAATTTGTAAATAGTTTACATTCTGAAGTCTCATTGTTGATATTAAATTTCACTGAATAAATTGTAGGTATACCTCTATAATTTTCTTTGGGTGCGTTGGAGTAGAGTAAATTATTCATTTTATTTTAAAAATATTTTAAGCAGACCAAATAAAATAAATAAACAAATTAGATTTCAAACTCTGAACATATCGCACCCTTCCTGGAAGAAAGCAATAAGTGAAAACAACCAAGTTTTCAGGAGCGTAAAAAAACTATGCCATAAATTCAATTTAAGTCCTAAAAATACCTCACCTACTGCAAATGTTAGCTAAGAGTAGCCGTTACGTCCGAACATAATTTTATTCTTGAACTTATTCATATTTTTCGAGAAAAACGTAAAAAAGAGTGTTACCACAATATTCCTCAAAGCCATGAAATTAAATGCTGGAGTAAGTACGGTTATTGATTTGTTACTAATTTTTATACACTGTGGTTAACTGATTTAACTTTAGTTACCCATTTATTCACACTCTGGTCTCAGTCTAGTGTAAAGATGTAAGTGTAGGATACGTAGTTATTCCACGGGCACTTCATTTGTGTATCAATACTTACATACTTGTTACCTTGTTTTGAATAAATACATAAAATTAGTTACACTAAAAAGTGTCGGTGAAAGAAGTAAGTAACTAGACTTGCACGGCACCTCTCTCTCGATCAGATCCTAGAATAGGCATTCAAGTTTATTTACGTATAAACTTTTTTATAAATCTTCGTGAAACGTTTGTGTAACTGTAAATAAGCTTTTATTAACCGGCAAACTTTTAAACAAAATAAACGTATATGCATTTACTTATTTATTGCAGTTGAATAGTACAATTTTCTTATGTTGCAGAAATTCAAAATGATTGCTTTTATTCTCTCATATTTTAAGATATTTTTATGAAATTTTTTGAGGAGGTGTATTATTTGACGCTTGATTTTTAGGAATAATAAAAAAAAAACGCGTAAGTGAACTTACCTACTTATTCCACGTATGGTGCGATATATGTATTTAACAGAATGTATAGCACACTGTAGTTGATTCCTTATATGTAAAAAGAGATATATTTTTTTATATAATACGTAACTCTTTTAAATTCTACTCGAATGAAGCATGCCAGTTGCAGGTACCATATATCTCGAGTTATTTACTCCGTAATTTAAAAGGAATACAATAAAACACTTTGAAGCTAAAACCAGGTGACTCAGATTTTTGTTACATAAAATTGATAATTTTACTGTGAAGAAGATAAAAGAGGCAGCGCCTTTGTTATATTGTAATAACTTCGTAAGTTTTTAATAATTTGCGGTGTGTTCGACCACAGGTGTTAATAAGCAGGACCAAGCTGGCCCATAAAGCATAGAGGTGCAACTTGCGATGTGAAAGTGACCTGTCTACTTGATGATTGACTGCACATTGGTCTGTGATTGGATATGCCAAGTTATTACCTTAAGTTAAGAGACGGTGTCTCGTTTGAATAGTGTGTTAAAGGCGTGGTAATATGTATTCTAATATGAAAATACGTCACGTCACAAAACATTTTGAATCTGTCAAAAGTATTTTCATGATAAAACGTTTCCATAGAGATTAAATTTTGTATGATAACGGGTATGTAATGGATAAGTCATAGAGCTCACACTATTTTCTTTTATTTTTGCAGAACGGTGAACCGATTTTGTACACCGGGCATTCTAACTAATATTATAATGCGAAGGTAAGTTTTTTTTATTATTACGCTTTAAAGCCTTAACTATTTAACCGATCATCATGAATGTTTGCACACACGTCGTCAGGGGTACAGCAAAGGACATGACTTTAATCCAGAAAAAATATCTTTGGATTTATTAGTGGGCGAAGCCGCGGGTTGAGCTAGTTATATAAAAGACTTATAAAAATTGTGTCAGCTCTAAGCCAGCACTAAGCGCATTGTTCTGTAAGCACAAGATAATAGTAAATTTCTCCTCAACACCTCGCAATCAAATCCAACGCGTTGAAAACTCCATAAGGATGCTTAACTGGCATTGTCTAGACTTCACAGTCAGTCGTCTGGAACCACTCAATATGTTGAGGAGCAATCGTAGCTGTTAATTCTCTTTGAAGCGTCTTGAGTTATTGTCTTGCTTAACCCTTACTTAAGGTTAAGGTTACGGGCATTCTTGAAATGATAATAATATATCATTTCAAGAATGCCCGTAAGCTTAAATATTTTGGCGCTATAACACTAGAATATCGGTATAAGCAAAACTTATCTTAGTCCATCAACACAACAATTATTTATCCATTCAGTGGATATTGGAATTTAATACGTAACTGTATTTTTTAACTTGCAGTGAATATTATACACCCACATATCTACTATATTTTATTCATACTTCGATTCGACTGAATATAAAATATTGTGGAAGTCTTGCAATTCTCTGACCTACGGATCGAATACTAAAAGGATAAACCGATTTCATATCATAACTCATTCGTCCCATAATAAATTCTATCCATCCGTCCATCTCATTACGTCCGAACCGTCCATATAAAATCGGGCTTATTTGCAATTTTTACGACACAGCCTCCTTTGTTGGCCGAATATAACGAGATATGGTACCCTTTTGTATGATAAGGGGCAATACTTCAATTTTATTAGTTCATAGTTCACACAGGGCTAGTGGACGTGGATAGAAAGGCACCTAAGTGTGGTATGATTTACAGTGGTCGTATAATCTGGATAATCGGTGGTTAGCACTTACGACCTGCGCTTTAGGCGTGTATGGTGCTGTGTGGTATGTTAGTGGAAAGATGAAATATGTAGTTAGTCGATGAGAATTCCAATAATGTATTCTTTATTTAAAATGATTTTGGATACATGTTACGGTTTTTCTTTAGGTATACCACTACGATGGCAAACAAGCATACGGCCCGCCTGATGGTAAGCGGTTACCGCAGCCTATGGACACAAGCAACACCAGGGGTATCAGTTGCGCGTTGCCGACCCTTCAGAAATCTCTTCACACCGCTCTTGAAGAACCCCATGCTGTACTGTACTCCTTTGGGAAAACCAAGGCGGGGAGTTCATTCAACAGTTTAATTGTGTGCGGGAGGAAGATCTTTTGGAACCGCGCAGCTCGGGACCATTTTGGGTCCAATGTGTGGGGATGACTTCCCCGCCGGTGGCGAGAAGTGCGATGGTAAAATGTTGTCGTGCCGGAAATGTCGTACTAGTGGGAAAACATCACACTAAAATTATAAATGCGAAAGTTTGTGTTATTTACCCTCTTCACGTCTCAACGGCTGAACTACTTTGTATGATGTTTATAATGGAGGTAGCTTATGGATGTATATAGGGTACTTTTTATCCCGAATAGTTGTATAGTTACCGAGGGATAGTAGAACCCTGAGGGCAACGCCGCGAGTAAAAGCTAGTGCATTAAATGTCAATCGAGACCTGACCTCTTTGCCAAACAATTTTTGTCCATATTTAGCGACCTCACGGCTACATAAACCAACGTTAGAAATCGACTAACTAGCAGGACAACATTCAACGAATGACGTCACAATCCTGCCACGCGCTAGCGAAGTTTTCTACGCAATTCAACATATATACAAGTTTCCGACTAGAACAGTCGGAGCCGCGGTTCCCCAGGCAAAACACCCGCCTGGCTGGAAGATCTTCCCTTTGTGGTGGCTGAGCATGATCACCTCGCTCGCCCCACACTGGTGACCCCGTTGCGTCAGTATTGGCGTGAACATCAGCAACCTTCTCCACCCCCATCAAATTCTTCAGCAGCAGTCACACAGCAAGCCAGCATCGAGTATCAACAGGTCCAACTCAGCCGACTCACCGCGCTACTGGTCCTGGCACTCACCTCTCCACCGACTACATACGTCCGCCTCACACAGCCCACTTCTGGAGTCCATTCGGCATTGCTCACCGTCTTATCTCCACGTCGTACGCTTGCATTGAGATTCTGGACTCAGTCGGCATCTAACGCTCAGTCTCGACTCACCGCAGACTTCGAAGCACACTGGCACTTGCAAGCATTCAAGCACTGACTGTAATCAAGCTCTGGATCGACCTCCGGTCTCGGGGGGGAGTGATTTAGCGACCTCACGGCTACATAAACCAACGTTAGAAATCGACTAACTAGCAGGACAACATTCAACGAATGACGTCACAATCCTGCCACGCGCTAGCGAAGTTTTCTACGCAATTCAACATATATACAAGTTTCCGACTAGAACAGTCGGAGCCGCGGTTCCCCAGGCAAAACACCCGCCTGGCTGGAAGATCTTCCCTTTGCGGTGGCTGAGCATGATCACCTCGCTCGCCCCACACATATGTATTCATTTCCAATGTGTCTGGACATAGCCTAAATAATGTCAGTTACATAATGTAGGTCTCAATATTCATTTGATACTTTGAGAATAAGTATCGAGTACCTAGTAAGTATCAACTCGAACTTAATCATCATTTGTGCCAATGTTTCAGGTAAGTTTGTGACACTATAAGTTGCACTATCCCGAGTAATTTCCGTATGGGTTCTTTTAGGGTTTCCATAATTTTGTATATAAAAATAAATATTAGCTTAGCTGTAATATCATGTTGAAAGTATATGGTTATTTGAAACTCTACCCGCTACATACCATGCCGCAACCCCGTTTTAATTCTACTCACAGAATATTTATGCCCGAACCAAGTCATCTGAAAGGGACCTTGTTCGAAAATTTATTGTCTTTTTTTTTACTTTGTCATCTTCATCAGATTAGTGTTCGTAAAACCATAACATAACGTGGTATTTTAATATTACGACCACATTGCCGTTTGGAAGTTTATGTACGGACGTACTAGGACATAAAATGACTGAGGGACACGGGACCCTCAATCATTTTAGAAGACTTTTACTGACTCACAAGTTTATAAGATTTGGTCTCATGGCGCAGTTACTCATATCCAGGAGTTAATTTGTTTAGGTACTGTTCTCACAGTATATACTAATAGGTACCTGTCGTATGAGAGTCTTGTAAATGATAAGCTGAGACAATGAATACATAACTAGGAACCATCTATTTACCTCGGCAAGTACGCTATTTAATAAGGCTACTAACGGTTTTTTTTCATAGCACAAAGGTGGCGAATCAGCATACGGCCCGCCTGATGGTAAGCGGTTACCGTAGCCTATGGACGCTTGCAACACCAGGGGTAGCACTTCTGCGAGTCAGCACAGTGAGAGTCCTCATCAACAACAAGGTTGGTAGCTCATTAGTGATACCCCTGGTATTGCTAGCGGCTATAGGCTACGGTTACTGCTTACGATCAGTGCCGGTAGCAAGAACATTGTCGACAACGTATTCGAAAACGTAACTCACGAATTGTCAAAATTGACATACTAATTTTTAGTTCCACTTTTCACCGCCGCAGCGCTGTTCATTTTTCAATACAAAAATAGACGAAGGCGATACGAAAACGTTGTCGACAATGTTCCTGCTACCGGCACTGGTGGGCCGTATTCTGGTTCGCCACCTGTCTGCCCTGGCACCATAGTGTTTATTATGTTGGTGATCTTTAAATTAATAAATAAAGTAATCCTTAGTTATGAAACGATGTTTATTCTCTCTCAGACTGTATAAAGTAACGCAGTATTGACAAATATAGTTCTCAATTAATTTAATTAAGCCTGGAAGGCTTTTAGCTGTCAGAGGACACAATAGTAATAACACTTTTATTTTGCTTTCATATTATTATCACAATCCATTTATTAACGATGATGACAGTTCATCTTTGCATATTTATTTATATAATAATAATAATAATATAATTACGTAATTACAATCTTAGATATAAATACACTTTTTTATGTGTCACGTGTGTCCAATCCATTAGAACCGTTTCGGACAAACGATTCAATTAAATTGGGTTGTTGTACATTTGCCACAATACGCCACTTTACAAGCTTTTAAATTTGAAGCTTAGATTCGAATGTGTAAATTTAGGATTCATTCGAAAAAACCTGCACGCGTCCATAGAATTTAGTGAATTTTCTCTCAAGAAGTGCTAAGTCCATTACATACATCAGGTGAAATTTCTCTCAAGAATTGCTTATCTTAAAATTGTGTCGATGTGGAAAAAAACATAAATCTAAGAACACGCGCGACTCAAGTCTTAGAAAAAGCTGATTGACCAACGAAAAATATAAACACACATTTTCTATAAGTATGACATGAGTATCTCCCCGTAAAGTAATCGTTAAGCCGTGTCAGACTTATGACACCCTCCCACCACCCCGACAAAAACATAATTGAACATTTTGAGGGTGACTTTGAGTGACCGTCTGTTATCTTGTCCATCTTCAAATTGTCTCTTACAAGGCAAGATAAATTGACACGCCATCCACTATTTATATATTTTGTAAGATTGTTAAGAGCTTTTGTATTTATTCGTAACAAGACATTTTCTGTGACTTTGTCTCAAATGTTCTTGTAGGTTATAAAAAGTTTCAGAGCATACCACATAATTTATATCTTTGGCGAAATGTTTAAAGGATTCTGATAACAGGTAACCAGTCACATCAGATCAAGCGACCTTACATTGTTTGGAAAATGACCATGACGATGTCGATAAAATTTCATGTACTATATTTTTTCTAATAAATCGAGGGCTCTTACCGATTCAATTTATTACGTCTGTAACAACAGATTACGTTTAAGTAACTATGGAAATATGTTTAGTATTAAGTACCTATATCGTTTTGGGTATGCTATCTTATGATGGAAATTACAATAAATAGCTACAAGTATCTAGTTCCGTGTACAAAATTGAGCATCACAAAAAAGTGGCCTATTCTCGAATTACACGAATTAGTCATCGCTACGAGCGATCTCATTTCCACAGACTCATTATAATGTTGTTAGGAACATTCAAAACACGGTATATAATAATTTTATATTAGCATTTAATTTAACGGGCCAACGATCGCTGTCGAACAACGTTCCCAAACGTTTAGTTTCAAAATTACTAGCTTTTGTTTCGATGTTTATAAAATGATTATACGTTCGTTTAGGATCAATTTCTTTGTCGTCTCATTTCATCATTTTTGATGGCACTCAATTATTGGGAGGAAAAAGTCGTGTGTAGGTGTGGATCAAATTCTACAGAATAATCCTAGGATAATATAGGATTTAAAACACATTTTTTTAATTTTATATTTATCATTGGATAATTAATGGAGTCATTACAAAACAGAACAATGGTTGGAGCTTACTTGGATTTAAATACACCATTGATTAACAACTGTCAATTCTAATTACTTTCAAATAACCTAGTAGTATGAAGTTCGTTAACGACCCTTACAATCACTAAGTTTAAGGCCTAGCACATAAAATTAATATCGTAAACGCTTTGTAATTTTTATTTAAAACAATAAAGGGTTCTTAGTTTTTACGGAGCTATTTCGTAATTTATTAAGTTTCGTAAAATTATGCTCATTTGCCAACGACTGTGTTTAACCAAAATTAAATAACATTTACGAGTGAACTGCAGCTCATATATTCTGAGAATTTCACACGCTTCGGAAATAAACGACGAATATTTTAAGGATGAATAATAACAGGCAAAATATTCCAAATATTAATTGGCTTTCTAATAAATTATACATAATCACGTAAAATCTAAAATATTTTGGGGTCCAAATATAAACAGATATAATTGACCTGGATTTTCCGCAAGTTTATAGTGACAAATCATAATGACAGTAGACAACTTAATTTACTGGACTTTTCATTAACTATTTATGACGTTTCTTCTGTACTCAGCACATAAAGGAGGCTAAATTATTTGCAGACGCTATAGCAACTAACAAAGCGCTTACAACGGTCATACCTTATGGGCAGCGAACCAAATGGCTTTAAAGATTCATAAACGGTTATTATAGATAATCGAGAGGGTGTAAGCGACCATGAAACGCCATTAAAAAATATACTTAATTTATATTATAAACAATTTTAGAATCATGAAACGCTTGATGACATAATGAGCTCCGTAATTTTGGGTTAGCAACCATAGCTTGTGTATCCTCATGAATAAATAAAACGAAATCACAATTTGAATTGCTATTAGGCAATTAGCTGTTGTTACCTTTAAAATGTTTTTGAATACTTTTTTAATAGAACACATATTATCGGGGCCAAGGTGGGTATTGGGACGGATGGTACACTGCTATTAAATATCAATCAGCTAAAGATTTTTAAGTCGTTTCTGCATCCTTGGTATTTCATCTGATTCACATTGTTAGGTTATTAAAATACAATCAGCTAAGTCTGTATTTTATAAATTGATAGTTAACACCTTTCAATAACACAATCAACAAATCGTGAAGTCTTTTGATATTTCACAATTTTTTTCTGGGAATTTGCATTTCTTTTCGTTCACGTAATACTTTTTTTCGTAAGTATATTATTACTGCACCGGATTATATTGTTTTTATTTAAATCATTTATATTAGCTTTCTTTACAACGTTAGAATAGAACATTGTTTAGTTGGTTTAGAAGTCTGTTCTCAAGTATTTGCCTCTTTGTCTCTCTAAAAGAATTTATCCCACAGGAACATGAAAATATGAACACGATTTAAAATTATTTGCATAAAATGTTTTGAAGGGTCACACAGAGCTTCTTCCACATAACAATTAAGGATGATATAAAATGTTCATACTTTAGTATGAACAACGATTATAGTGGACTTAAACAATGATTATAGTATTAACGTGCCCGAAAGAATTTTGTCCCAAATGAATTCCAGTTTTTGTCCCTTCAAACTAACAACTTTCGGACATCACTCGCCGCAATTTTGTTGAATATGGGCTTTAGTGATCGTTTACTAAATTGCTCGGTAAGTGACTGTTACCCGACTACTAAATATTTTATAAAAATGATTAGATCGATATATTTAATTCTATAGATCAAATCAAATTCTATTGAGAATGTTGAATTAAAATTAAAGGGTGTCTTAAACATTAGATTTTTACAAAAATGCCACAATCGCTAATTTTAGATCGAATCATTTATGTATCGTTCTAACATGCTAATAGTAAATATATTTGTGTTAATGAACAATTGCCTGATTAATAGCAAATAGCTTTTGTATTTAAGCTTTATGCAACTAATGAAACGATTTTTTCATTAAATTCTTCATTCCTATAAAATAGACGGTAAAAACATCGACCAATTTGTTGGTATTTTGCTAAAGAGCATTTAGTACCGGTAGCAATGATCCAGCAATTTTCATCCCCCATCAACTGACTCAATCTCCCCTCGTAGAAACTTTAACGACCAGATTTTTCTAAGTACAGGCACGTGGCTGCCCGCGACGTGGTCTAAAGATGGTTTACGAAGGAGATCGTCGATAATAAGGTTAGTGTTTGTAGTTTTTAAATTAAGAAGGATTTTCAATATTGGAGAGACCAATTACGTGGTCAAACCTTTAAAAAATAGTGTCACAAATGCGTATCTAAATTCGTATTTTTTTATTTAGATGACATATTAATATTATCTTCGACAATCATAATAATCCTAATCTTGTTTCTATAACTGTATTTTATATGAAAACTTGTGTCTAGACAATTGTAATTGAAAACAATTTGACTCCGATAAGGTTTCGTTTAATGATTTATTGAATTATAAAATTTAACACTATATGGAAATGTTTTTCATTACTTAGAAAGACATGATAATTAAAGAAAAGCTTATGAAATGAAATACGTCATTAAAAACTATTCTTTAAAGCGCATCAAAACATGAAATGTATCAATTTAATTGTTCTCAATATTTATTAAGATGAAAATAGAGAAGAAACAGAGGTGTCAAATGAGAACATTAATTCTTCTGATCATTTAAGAGTTTTGTTCTTGTCGGTTAATTACGTTAGTGAAAATGCTAAAGCGCATCAATCATTAGGCAAAGCCGCAGCTGTCGATGACATCAAGTAAAAACATACGGTAGATAGCCGTGCCGTCGTGCAGGATAAAATTGTAATCCTTTAAGTAATGAATAGGTACTTCACATAGAGTTACGAACCTAGCACGATATTTAGTAATACGAATATTACTGGTATCGACTTAAGCAAGGATAGTTGAATTGAATGCAAGCATAGTTTCCTTAAACTGGCAGCCTGGTATTACAGGGGTCCTCGGGCCATGGTGATCACCCACTGGCAGACGCGTCGTTTTCCAATATAAAAAAAACTTCAAATTTATATAAGGTAAAATAATAATTTAAATTAAACCTTTGTGTTTATTATGGAGATGGCAAAATATGATAAAAGTGAAGACGAAGAAGTAAGTTGGATTAGAAATAATTTTATTCGTAGTCACCTCTATAAAATTATGAAGGCTGTAACCGTAACCAAGGGTGCGCTTATCAATCTAAATCATGATCCTTCATTATTAAGAGCGATGGGACTGCGGATCGATGCTAGTGTAGATTTGTCTGAGGTTTAGCCCTTAATAATAGCCGGGATAAAGGAGGTGCCGATGTGTGGAATTTGTTTACTCTGCCTGAAGGGTACTCAATCACTGTTACTGATGGAATCCGTTCCTTTTAGGGTGTAATTTCTACCGTCATTATAGCCGCCGTGGTTGATTTAATTTATCATATATTTATTTGATATCATATATGTGTATAAAATGATACGCTGATTAGTAGTAGTAATTTCGGTACTTGGTAAATCATCTGACCAACCAATATACGTTAGTTGTGTTTTCAAAAGAAGTTCTATAAAACTATAGCTCAATACTTAAAAGCTGTACAAAAGGAAAAGATATTTCCGATATGTTAGCCAGCACAAACTAAAAGCATTGCAAATATATTTTCATTTGGTTCACAAACTTTAACGGCTGCCAAGTCCAGTAGAAAGCCTGGCTATTGAATTACAAGAATAACTTAGTGAGTCTGCGGGTCTCATTAAGCCCCTTATTTCGGCCTTACGTGGGAGGAAAAGACAAAGGGCATCGTTCTATTTATTCATAAAGTTTATAGTGCCGATTGTGATCCGATCACTGAGATAAGGTTTGTTTGGTAAGAACAGGCATTAGAAATCAATAATTGTTTGGTTCTTTTATTTCTCAACATAACAATGCTACTTATAAAGTTTAATGTAATAAACATTATAAGTACCACCGGTCACGTTCATTAGGATTCATTGAGAAGTCGGAACTTATCTTAAAGCTTACATTGCTATAAAACTTTAATTAAAAACTCAGTAAACGTATCTTAAAATACATGTCTCCGTTATACTAGATTACTTACACAATAAAGAATGTAATTTTACGATGTAAAGTTAAAAATAAAATCATAGCATCATAAGATGAAAATTATTCAAAAGTCCTAACACTCTTAATCCCGTATTAAATATACCTAATCCTAGATTATGATAAACTCTCACACCGACCCCATAAACATTTAGTTACTCAGACTCAGTTTATGAAGCTAGCCCTTGTATTAGCTCCGAGGCTTTGCCCGACTCTAATATATTGTGATACATAGTCACATAAATTGTCACCTTAAAACCTCTTCGGATTTCAACTTGGTGCGCTCGTAAAGTTTTATAGAAGCCAAACATACGTTGATGAACGCGGAGTTTGGGTGGATGTAAACATGCTTAATCCTCTAGTCGTGTCTTAGGAGACACAGAGTGTAAATAACCTAGAGATATTCCTGATCGGGAATGTTTGAGAATAAATATGGCATCTAACATGGGGTGACAGGTGACTGGTGACTGTAAGGTCGTGAGCTGACAATTTTTGAGATACTTGGACGATTTGCTTCAGATATTGTTTTGGATAATGCTCATCAACATTGGAATTTATGACTATTAATGTCAAAGCATTTTGCAGAGCACACAACGTCAAAATGTGATCCTAATAATAGCACTAAAGCTATCTAATAACTTATTAAAGTTAAAATATCGCCTATTGTACGTTTTGTTTTATTTATTATCTATTTTATTTGAACAAGTTGTGCCTATAATCTACGTAAATTAAATTCTAAAACATTGAGAGCTATAACAACAAATTACCAGTAACAACAAGCCTCAACCCCGAGAATCTAATATCAATAAAACTTTAGGGATCGTGTCTCTAAAATCCTAGCCAAATAAGTGTAGACACATCTACCATCTCCTGTTTTAGGTTGGGTTTTTAGTGGTAACTTATGTGATATATATATAAAATAAAATAAAGATATATTATTAAAGTTTGATTAGTTTTAAAGGTTAGAAGGTTTACTAGCTCTTATCCCAATATAGTTCTTTAGAACTGTTTTTTAAAATAAGCGTAATATTACGCTAGTTGCATTCAACGTTTTAAATAATCCTACTTGCCTGGTATTCCGAAACAAAGCAAAGAAAAATTCACCGTCCCCTATTTCCGCTCGAAGTAACCCCGCGCAAGGGACTGAGTTTTAACACGAGACCTACTCTAGTCTCGGCGACTCATTAGGAAACCCCGTTCTACTAGCTAGTACCTGAGGGGTCTTGGCTTCAAGCAAAAGGGGTGCTTCAAGCTCTCGAGTATCATCCGTGAGCTCCCGTGTACTTCGTCACTCAGAGACATCCTAAAAATGTATTAAAGAATTTCTGCGACGCTGCACATTTTCATTTCTTAAGCCTCTGGCTAATATTAAGCTGTGTCCTGTGTTGTGTTTACTTAATCTAAATATGCAATTATACCATCTGTCTTCGCCATACGAAATCTTGTACTTGGTAGTGATATTATTCAGCTTGAATTTCTGTGAACATATTTTAGAGTTTACAGTCTCTGTTAATTTAAAATTGTCTTACATTTGCTTCGTCGAGACGCACATTTGTTTCTTAGCCTCAGGGGCGTTTGTATTTTACTTCTGTGGATTTTTTATTTTTAAGAGAAGTTTTGCTAACTGAAAGTAATTGCACTTACACAACCATTTGATCGTGATATTTTGAAAATCTCAGCATTCGTTTTAATTTTTAATCCATTAGTGTAGGGTAAAAGACCGGATGACATTGTAGTTAGACATTTCGCCTTTCTCACTTTAAAATATTTTCCAATTCACGCGCTAGAAAATCGGGAATCAAGAGACTCCTTACAAGCGTTAGCTTTTTACAAATGTCGTTTTTACGACATTTGTGACATATTTGATGCCAGGTGTTTTCACCTGGCATCGAATGTGTAATTTTATTATAAAAATGTTTATGAACTAGGTCTATGTCCAAGAGAATACAACCGCTAATCTATGTTTCATTAGTGTGATTTTAATGGTCGCTATATATTATGTTTCTGTATTTTATATCAACCATACAAGAAACTGTACTTAAATTTCAGTCTAGCGCCGTCGAGTTCCGCTACTGGCAATATACAAATTAGCGGCGCTCGGAGGGATGGAAAAGCTGTCAATTTAGGATCCAATAAATTCACATACGGTTGAAAAAAGTACCCGAATAATACATTACTTCTAGAATTGTATCACTACTTACAGTGGGATTAAAATATTTAGAGGATACATTATAAAATTAAATTAGTCCTTTGGAATTTGGATTCATTCCAAATGGAGATAATATAAAACCGATACCACTATACGCAGACGACAACACTAATTTAAGTTATTTATATTCATAACCCGATACATTATACATTCATTACTATCACAATGCGGCCGTAGGTGTCGATAGATATTAGATATTGATGCGGGGGCGAGATTATTACTTCATTGTTAAGTTTATTACATGACTATAAGTGAACCATTTTTGAATTGTTATCATGCATGCACTATTTTGATGTCATATTATTTATGCGAAGAACTTGTAGAATATAAAAAAATTCAGATGTCCGCTAATGTCCAAATGACCGCAGTCACCCAAAATATAATGATTTAATGTGCTTTTGTGGTTGGGTCCTTGGGGCGCGGATGCTCTTCAACTTTAAAAGGTCTCACGTTGACCGGTTGAGGTCTCTCGTGACAGGCTTGCTGGAATATATCTCGCTCAGAGAGAATAAGCATTACTATTCAGCGAAATAATGCTGCCAGCATATTTGGCACGCTTCCGCGCTTGGATCAGATCTATAAGTAGATAGTTGAAGTTCGGTTTTATGTATATATTTTAATGTAAAATTATATTCATACGAGCTTTATGGTGAATAAAAACATAGTGAGGAAACCCTGCATACATTTGAGAATACATTGAAGAAGTATGTAGTGGCTATGGGACAGCGTCGGACTCTTCACCAAAATAGTGTTGTAACACCTCTTTGAGGACCGTTGCGGGAAGGCGTAAAAATATATCATTATTCACGTTTAACACAATCGTGTAAATTCTACTTTTTCGCTGGTGAATAATTGCTGAAGTACCTATAAAAACTTAGTACAAGAACTTTCCTCACTCATACCAACTGAACAAAAAACTATACATAAGTTAATTAAGAAAATAAATAAGAAGTACCAACGCAACGGTATTCATTAATTAAATTAGCTTTGGACCGAATTTGCCAAGTATTGGTCGAACTTTGGTCGAACATTGGGCCAACCTCCAGCAGATGCTCAAAAGCGTTATTGCATTATCACACCGTAGCGAATCAAAGGCTGCCATCAAACGTGTGCAGTCGTTAACTAAGCCGTGTCCACACATCCCCCGTACCTAATTGAGACATTTCACACTAAAGGATGTGATTATGGCAGGGCATAAAACTCCATACGATTTCCAAAAGCGGAACTTTTAAATATAGATACAGAGGGTTACAAATTTCGCGGCATATTATGCCCGCACACGCCTTGAAATGAAGACATAAGAAACTTATTTGCTTTTGTCATTTAAATTTCCTTCACTCCAATATCAACTTTAAAGGAGAAATGTTAGAATCCAATGTTCCTTTCCCCATAATGCTTGGACCGAAATCGATTGTATACAAATTGACCGACCATTGACAAAATTACAAATAAATAATAAATGCTGAACAATTTGGGTTAATTTGCTTTAGAATTTCACATTAGTTAAGTTATTACGCAGTGCCAGGGTAACAATAAAAGTGGAGGTCATTTGATGAGGTCTATCAATACAATTCTTTTAATGAAGGTTACTTTTACACTGAATTAGTTATCTAATGTCCGACTACTGAAACGCCAGTCAAATCTAATACAGCATTAATTTTGATTTAACATATTATACTTAATTATATTTTGCGGACGCTTCAAACAGTAACGTGGGCTTTCAAACATTAAATATCGTTTCAGGATTTGGCCGTTAATTTTGAAAATCATATGGTGTGTATAAAGATGGCTAGAGTGATATCTGTTTGTAAATTATTCAATTCAATAATACTATTAATGTAACATAAAATCACTGATACATAGATATTAGCTCTGTTATGATCTGATTATATCACTATTAAAATCCAATACCGCGCGGAATAGAAACTGAGTATTTACAATTCAAAATATCTTATCTTAAAGCTAATAAAAAAGTGTAATTAACGAGTCGGATAGTAGTAAAATGAGTATTATTTTTATCACACACTTAAATTCAATCTAGGTTAAGGCATAGTGGGTGCTATTCTCAAGATCAAACATTTCGATATGACACCGAGTAGGCTTAAATTAGACCGAAGCGTGCGCTAAATACGGCCGTTTTACTTTGAAACGCGAACCTTATCTGGCGACCAGGCTTAATGAGAAACTATCTGTGAAACTCGAGAGCTTCATTTTATAGATTTAATGACACGATCATAGATGTCAGTGTGAGTTCTACTGTTTGATACATAGCGGCGTAATTGCGACTTTCATTCTAATGATGTTATGGTGATTCGCAAATTATACGCCAATTTAAAGTTAATGTAATTTTAATTTCATATCTTCCAGCTAAGTCAAATGAGTCTCGAAGAATGAAGTTTTGCAAAATACTCCCGTTTTGTGTCTCAGGCCGGAAGGGACTGGTTCATTTGTTAAACATTTTGATTTTCTTTTCCTTCTAGGTATCAATTAGGAAATACCATAATTAAAATTAATTATTTTCTACATTAAAATCATGTTGTTTACAAGTACACATAACAAATTCATTTGAATTAAATTTTCGTCCTTTAATCTACACGACATGTTATACTCTGATAAGCCACACACGAACACTTTATTCAGAAATGAGCTGAACACTCGTACAATGAACGTAGTCGGCGCATACCAGTACTCGAAATCCAATTTTCAGCTGAATCAAAAAAGAGAGTTCAATGGCCCTAGATGCCTATATCCCGCGGGAATTTAAGAGAATTCAAGAGTCTCAATCGGACTTTCGAAATGCGCATCCGTACAAATGCACTGTTAAGTACTTTGTTTGCACATTACCTCCTTAAATGGGGGCCTATTTTTAGTTTTATATTTCGAAGGCACGCGTTTCTGTTTGACGGTTTTTGAGGATCAGATGCCGATCACACCGAAGCGTATTTTTAATTTGAAGGTATTATAATTTATTAATAGTTTGTTAATGGTGTGTACTTTGGGTGATATTCATGACTTCACATACATTTCATTTCTTAGGTATTTCAAGGGCATTTAGGTATATTTGATGTCATAGTGAGAAGTATTGCTACACAAATTTTGTCCTGTGCAGCACCGCAAATATTCGCTATGGGCGGACGTGCTGTGTTCTTCTTTTTCGTTTTACTAAGTCGTATAAAACATTGCAAATTGGTATGCAATATGTAAGCTCAGCAGTGGATAAACAAAGAATGAAATCGTGATGATTTGTGTTCTATCTTACTCGTACGTCAGAAACATCAGCGATTTCTAAATAGAATTCACATAGCAGCAAATTATCTATTAGGTCGTGCGAACGGTGTGATACACGCCTGAATTAAAAAGGATATACAAGCATGTCCTGCTACATCTGTTCTGTGTAGCCACGCGCACGACACGTGTGCAGAGGACCTTTATCTCGATTCGGAATGCGCATTCGCAACTCAACGCGTTCGAAATGGGATTTGATTGATATACTTATTTTATTAAATACTAAGATTATTTTACATTCGATATTTTTGTTACATATTTAGTATATAAGAATTACTAATTTTGACTTTCATTTCAATAATAGGCGCACATAACAATATCCATCCATGTGGATAGTGATATTGTGCTATCTAGCGCGGTAGTAGCTCAGAGTAGATACTGGTAATAGTATATTGCGTGTATAGTATGTAATTTCTATAGAGCCTGCTTGATTTTAATGGGTGCCTATGGCTATGAGCGTTTCTAAAATTATAACTATCAACTAGTTCAACACCGATGATCTAACAATCCTTTAATTTTTAAAAACTCCATGCTGTACTTTGAAGATTTCTTTTCCTGGGTCTTTGTAGGAAATAGCTCCTTTGAAACCACACAGTATGAGACCATTTAACTTTTAAAGAGTGGAGATCAATGTTCTAGGGGGTTAATACTCCGTCGTAGGAAGATCGATGATGGATTGAGCTGTGAAACCTCAAACCATTCCTTAGAATACTGTCAACTACAGGTGCAGACATATACACACGGGAAAGGAAAGTCTGTCCTCCAACTTGAGAGACAAGACTAGTAAGTGTAGTACTGTATGTGTAGTCACTAATAAGTGACCATTGTGAGCTCAGGACCGGATTTGCATGAAGCCTCGCAGTCCTGATAGCTGCCTTAAATTGAGCAAACCATGTCAGCACTAAGCTAGTTAACTAACTAAGCTAACTAAAATGTGTTCTGGTATTTTTAAGTCATCGTAAAAAAAATGCACCGGTCGTGATCACAAACATTTTAATTGAAATCAAATACTAAAACGTATTTGAAATTAAAATAATTTATAATGTCTTAAACCTTATTTTTTCAGGTATAGTGAGTAGTAACAGTCCAAAAAATGTTAGATTTACGTAGGCGTTGACTCTTAACAAAATTAGCATAAATCACGATTTACGATCTCTGCTTTTCGATTCAGTTCTCAAAATACATACCTAAGTAGTTTAATTTATGTATTTTTTATATTTCTATTTATTACGAACTCGATTTGAAAATTAGTAATCTTAATGGGCTGTCGGTCTTTTTATTTGTTTCCGATTTATTACATTGAGCTATAACTCTTTCTGTGAATATGAATTAGAACAATAAAAGCTATGATTTAATATGTGACAATGTAATTAAGTTGGATTATTATGTCCAAGTGTGAATGAATCATATTTGGTATAATATATTTCAGGTATTTATCATGCACGTCCGTACTAATTGGTTTCTGCGCTTAGTTTTGGTACAAAGGATTATTGTTTTATGAATCATCCTTTAAGCTTTTGGTTTGTTTCTACCATTCATTGAGAACTTTACATTATATTAAGGTATCAAGTGATCTACCAACTAAGTACAAAAAATACATACATTATCATAAAACATTATCATTTTATATATTTAGGAACAAACTGGTACATTTTGACGTAGCTATTTACGTTTTTACGCTGTGTTTCTTTTCTTGATGGGAAATCTTTATGTAGTTAATAACACAAATAACTCACAATTCTTTCATAAATTAATTGCTTGCATGTTCTTGGAATTTGGAATTTTGTGTAAAATTTGCTTTTATACATGATTTAATTGTTTAAGTGATAAGTCATTGTTTTTGGATCTCACATCCAAATCATTCGACCTTGTCAACCATACCAACATTTATGTTAACCGTATCCTACACTGATCCTAATCACAATCTTTTCTCGGCGCAATATTAAAACTCTCTGATCTTAGTGTCAACTTTACACCTATAAAGCCTGAAGAAGACTCGTTTAACTGGCGTTAACAGCTTGTAATAAGGCATTACCTTTATCTTAATGGTGTGATTGAACCTTAACTTCGCGGTACCTATTCGATTTGACCTGTCATTATTTTAACATCAACGTTTTCGTCTTAAGCTGCGAGAGAATGATGCTAAGTGAAATATATTACATTATGTAGGTAAATAAAATGGCAATTATTCTGTTAGTCATGGAATATATATAACAAAAACTATTGTTATTGGTAGCCATTATCAACGCAATAGAACCCTGAAACACTAATAGTTAATTTTTTAGTCTTTTTATTTGTTTATCTGAGCGCGCATAAAATATTACTGGTTATCGATTTTAGCATGTTCATTCAGAACATATTTGTACCTCATAAAACATTTAAATACCTTATATGGACAGATTGACACGTTTTAATTTAATAGTGCTATTAGACGATAAACCACTTTAATCATGAAAGACTCCGAAGCGGCAGTTTATTGTCAAAGAATCATAAATAGTGCGCTATACCTACTGGTGGCGTGCGGTTTCCAACGTTTTACCTTCAAAGCTTAATTTCTTCTGGATAAGTTTTAAAATTGCAAAAAATACATAGTATTTTGTACTTTATACACGTGCAATAATTAAATAAATTAGGTAGGTAACGTTAATAGCTAGCGTACTAATGCTATTTTGAAACCTTAATATGTAATTATTAAAATTGAGTTTTTTCTTCTTTGTGTGGATGCTTTAACACTCAAATTTGCTAGCACCTTTCATATAGTAGCGGTAAACTAAACGAACATATTATTTCTAGTTCCTATACAGAAAGATGGTACATCCAACTCCCAGCTAACGATATATTATATATACCTACGAGCAAATCGAATATTTCATCATCAGAGTCACTATAAGTCTTCCTAGACCTTACAATGAGAATATAATTTGTGCCCCGATGAAAACTAGCGTTGCTAGTGAACCGATCGCAGGCCCGGTGTCAGAGGCTACGGACGTCAACATCACTCATAGCGCCCTTTACACCTAACGTGTAGCCTACCCTTCGTACACTTTTAACGCAAATCATTTAAATCTCTAGCACGTAAGGAATAAGATTAAATTCACAATGTCACAGTTTATCTAAAATACCGCTGCGGTTCACGTGAAATTTTAACTTTATGACACTGAGTATGGGGTTTAAATTAGCACGTAGTCCTAAAGGAGTGGAAGGCAATGTGTGTCTTTAATTTTATAAGGAGTACCTAAATTAACTCGGATGCGCCACGAGTTTGCGGGCCGCCTAATTTGTTAGCAAACATTATTGTTTAATGAACCGCATTCAGTGTGACTGCTGGCTAAATAGATGGTGTACGTTCTTTTATTACCGTGCGGAAACATTGTGCTCTCTAATGAAAAATAAATCTATTAAATTTAGTACTCAAAATATCTTTATTATTATTTTATTCACGTTTTTATTAAAGAACAGAAGAATACAAAGAATCATCTCAGGCTTATAGGTAGTTCATTTCTATTGATTTTTAGATTATATTCACAATCCATCGAAACACTGCCACTTGTTAATTGAAGTAACATATTTTTTTACATTACGACGGTGGTAATGAAGTATGCGGCGCGCCTTATGGTAAGTTTTTTTTTTCATTGGTACAGGCCTGGGCCCATCAGATGACAGGCCTTTGCAGCAACCACAAGGCCACCACGGCTCGCCAAGTGGTCGCCTTAGCCTATGGACGCCTGAAAAACCACGAGTGTTGCAATCGTGTCACTTGTTTTACTATATGCCGCCATTTTTTTATACCATTAAGGTGGTACACAAGCATACGGCCCACCTGATGGTAAGCAGTCACCGTAGCCTACAGCCGCTAGCAATCCCAGAGGTATCACTAACGGGTTGCCAACCATGTTGTTGATGAGGACTCACTGTGCTAGCAGAAATACTACTAGCCCAGCGTATCCTCGTGGAGCACTGGCAACCTTACTTATCGCAGAAACACAACATTACATCAAGTAGTGTTATTTCATTGCGGTCTTCTGTAAGGCGGAGGTACAATCCCCAGTCGGGCGGCTCCAATTTAAATGAGATAACCCACGGGAAATCCCAAATCGCCCTACCTCTCAAAAAGCTTCGCCTCTTAAAACCTTAGAAAATATTTATTTAATTTGAAGCCGGGGTCTCCAAATAACGAATTCTCCTCGGTAGAATATCATTAATCAAGTGGTAGTTTTGACCATTTTACGTATACAAAATGACGTTAATGTAAATTGGCTGCTATAATTAGAAGTTTCACGCGCCTTGATGATATATTATCTATAGTAAAATTTGAGGCTTTAATTTATGCAATCATTAATATTTCTGGAAGATTAATCCTTTTTGTGGTCGTCGCTTTGACGGCGTTAAAGTGGTTAATATATTTTGGGTTGACGTCTTTAAATATTTAATATTTTATGACTAGTCGAGCCGTTTGGTCCCTAGCCTGTTATAATATGATTGTTCGTTACTCGTTCTTATTAAAATAGCCAATCATATATAAACACATGTATGGCCAAAACATATGGCATAACATACAAGTCATATAACAGATGCTGCTATTCATGGTTTGTGAAAATTCCATACTGAAGTCAGAATCTTACAACGCGCTAGGATAGTCTCCTAACCATAACCGTCGTGGCTGTCGGTATAATTTAGAACTAATTTCATCGTTACGACTGCATTCAGCATCAAAACCTTCCTTCACTCAAAGTTACGACTATTTAAAAATGCAGGATACGTTTTCTCCTTAGGATATACAGTCAAATAAAAATTAAATCCATAGTGATTTACGACCAAACTTTTGAAATATAATAACTTGACTTAAATTACAGGCCACGTGCAATAAATTTCAGTTTACAGGCTTCGTTTTGAAAGGAAGATCATAAGTTATGCAGACAGATCTGTAATTTGATGTTTCTTTAGAAATGTCTTTGTTATTTTTTCGGAATAATTCATACATACTTGTTGCTAAGGTACCTAGTACGCTATATTACCAATATCCAATTAGAATTTAAAACATTGATAAGGATTATTTTTAAGTGAACCCATTCATAAATCAAAATTCGTGTAGGAAAAGCATTTGTAGAACAAAGTCCATTTAGGAAAGCATGTTCCAAAAACCATTTACAGTGAAAAAATCCTTTGTTTTTTGTTTAACGCGAGTTTAAAATCAGACGCTTAGGGGATGGAAATCGAAATCCCATCTTGTCCGCGCCAATGATAAATCGGAATGAATATTTTGTTTACAAACACTTTTTTTGTCGTCCAGTCCGTAGCCGACGGCTCAAATTTTCAAGCATAGACCAAACTCAATTTCACTGCGAAATGAACGCAACGACAAAAAATGCCCCTACAACCGAACCGGTGATTTGTGGGGCACATTCATTGTAGTGACAAGCTTGTTCGGACGAGGCCGGGCCACACGACTCGCTTTTCGAATTACGTTCGAGAACGTAACGCAAACACGAAACGAGTAGGCACAGTGCTGCAGTGGCGTGAGTTGTTCAATCCACGTCCAATTCGATCCGATTGATGTTGATTGAGTTATGTTTTCTGTTAGTGGCGAACAGTCTGTTTGGAAATTCAGTAATTTAATTTGAATAACATCGAGATTTACGCAAGCTTTCTACTGCAATATTAGGTGCTATATTAAATCCACTGAAAATCGACGTTTAGTCACATAAATGTTATAATAACTCTTATTTCTCTTATATCTTATTTTAAAAATAAAATATATTGTAAATAAGAAAAAAACGTATCTTGGGGGTATTTTATAAAATCTTCTGTTGGTTTATCATTATAATGCGCCGTTTGAATATCGCAATATATAGCGTCGTTTATTCTTATCTCAGGCAACAGCTATAACAGGAGAACATAAAAACAAACGTTAGCATCCATTCAAAGTATTCAATAGGCAAACATAATTATCAAACGTTCCATTATCTTCTACGTTACGACAAATTTAACGTAACGTAACGTTCATGTGTACTTTTCGAAAACAGAGTAACGCAATCCCGTCTTAAATCAAATCACAAAGCGTAAGTCTTAAGTAAAAAAAAACACCTAATGTGTATAGACCTGAAATTTATTTTAGCCCTGGCCCGGAGAGTTTAGTTAAAAGTATAATTGGTTTCAAGTGCTGCTTTAAGTAGGAACATGAAGAATCGTTTTTATAGGACCCCTGTCTTCAGACAATGGCACGCGCAGACAAAAACATATGCAACATGGTGAGTGCCGATAGAGTTTTAATTAGTATCAAAACAACTAGTTTAATTTGACTCCCTGAATGGAATACAAGCTCTGTGCCGTGTTTGCTTTAGTTTTAACTTTTAGTTTTTGATGATTGTATATTTAATAACATCATTACGAATACATAATATTAATGGCAAGGGGCAGACCGAAAGTTGCAAGGGTCGAAGTGTATCTGGGATAACCCGGACCCATCTAGCCTTTTCATAACACTACCGGCCCGCCCAGGCTTCGCACGGGTAGACATTTATCAAATATTTTGTCTACCCTTGCGAAGCCGGAGCGGGCCGCTAGTCAAAAATATTCATTTAAATTGCATGCTGTAAAGGGCCATATTGATCTATTTTAAATGCACAATGTATTTAAAGTACTTAATTGGATAAGGATTAATGCTGTATTACTTAAAATCGCTTCGTAAATAAGATATTGTTTCTCGTAAAAAGTAAAGGATAAAAAATGGTAATTGTGTGTTATCCGTAAGAGATAGACATAATATACCACCGTAGATTTTTTTGTAGACCTTTTAAGGTGTATAATACTGTAGCTATATTTTTTTGATATATCTCGTAGGGTAAAGACAGCGTTTGCAATGTAAGCGCAAAAAATGTGTATATTTACATTAGATACTTCTAAAATTATCAGTCTTTCTCTACTATATTATGCATGTATTATACATACAAACCTTCCTCTTGAATCCGTCCAAAAAAAATCCGTTGCGTAATTTCAAAGCTTTAAGCATACATAGGGACAGACAGACAGAAAGACACGGGAAGCGACTTTGATTTATACTGTGTAGTGATAACATCTGTTGTGATTTTGGTTAACAACAAAGAGTAATGTATCTCTCCAAAAACCCGATTGATTTGAAATTTGGCATAGTTATTCCTTCCTTAATAAAGACACCCACTAAGGATTTTGAGCAATTCCTATCCATAACACCTTTTGAACTTACCTTTTTTATATTTATTGTAACACGGGTGAAGTTGCGGGGAATAAGCTAGTATATATAGGACACATATATAAATGTGGTATTGAATGCCTTTCCTTATAGGTTATTTAATTAAATCACTTTTCACTTTATGAATGAAACAAATGAATCAAGCCATACGATATATTTTAAAAATCTTTTCCATATTATTCGCTTTCAGTCAACTCAATTTCTTTTTTTATGAGGTATCTATATATTTTCAGTCGTATTTCTCTCTGTTTGCTCGAAGAAAATGAACTGGTTATTTCATCAGCAAGATTCTCAAATCCTCGCTTCAGTATACGTAATTCATCCATGGCGACAGAACTAAGTTCTTCTAACTCCGCTCCAGGAACCTTGATAGGATCCTCTATTGGGTCATTATCTGCTTCGGATTCTACGACAGGAATTTTAACAGTATCTAGTACTTCTATTCCTGGCTTAGTAGATTCAATAGCTTCCGATTTCACCGCAGATATTTTGATGTTGTCTAAAGCTGAACTAGCTGAATCTGTTTCATTTACTATATTGAAATCAGCCATGATGCTACTGCGCATCGATTCAATACTTTCGGACGTTGACGGTATTGCAGATTTAAATTTATTAAGACAGACATCTTCAAATTGAATTGCAGACTCGTCAAAATCATCATCTTCTTTCTTGGGACTTTGCATATTTCCTTACCTTGAACGAGGTATTCCTAAAACATAGCAAGTATTGGTCAAATATCGAAATAAAGATTGGATTAAGGCTAGTAGGTATTTATTGATGAATTTATGATTTTTATATTTTATTAATAACAAGCTAATATAAAAATAAATATGAGTATGTAACTAAATACCTAACAACAAACTTGAAATATTTGATAATATGATACATTTGTTATGAATCAATTTCTTCGTCTGCCCAGTTCACACTATTTTGTCGTTCTGAGCTATTCAGGTAACAAATAATAATGATGATGATATGATGAGGTAAATTAAATGAAAAAGAACTGATGACATATTCGATGACCGATTCAAAATAGACGAATACGTCTGTTTTGAATCGGTTGAAAAACTAACCAATGCTGGTAGCATTGGTTATATGTTTCACGTAAATGCGAAGAAGATACCAACAGTTGTCATGTAGCAAACAAGAGTAGTATTTAGGTACTTACCTTATGATTTTATCGACCAGTTAACACAAAACAGTTGTATATAACTTTAATAATGGTTAAACTAACAGTATAACAACTCCTATATTTATACCGAACGTGCAAAATTGTAACTGCGTTGTGCCTTGACAACAGTGAGACGCGGAGTGTGTACGAGTAGTGACGCGCTACCTCACTCCCCGCACTTCGCCTATTGAACGAGCGCGGCCGACCAACGGCGACGCCCGACCTCGAGCGATGACCGACAAAACGCGTCGTTGCGGGCTGCGGGCGGTAGCTCGGCACGGGGAAATACGAAGATAAAAATGTCAGCTGAACTAGTATTCGCTTGTGAATTTACGTGCATGATTTAGTATTAACCACATATGAATTGAATTTAAACTTTTTACCGTACATATATTATATGAATACCTTTAAAATGGCCTTGTATAATAAAAGGAAAAATAACTTGATGAAACTATAATTATGATTTACACAAATATGATATGCCGGTGTGATTTTATAATTCTACTTAACGGTTTGCCTGGCTGAAGATTTTTGACAGATTTTGATAATGCAAAGTCACGGGAAAAATCTAGTAAATAATTACATATATAAATATTATAACAAGTTTCGCTTAAACGACTTGCGTAATTTCATATCGGGCTCAAAAAAATATCACTTCTATAGTTTTAGAATTTGTTCATTTTATTGATAGTCAAGGTGGATATATATAAGAATGTGTCTTAAGTTTCTCGTCCGCTTCAGGGCCCCCTACAGGAGGCGTCGATAATGCACCTTAGGAGAAGTTAATTTGGACTGCTAATAAACGAATTTTAATTTTAATGTCAAACTTTAAAACTGTAATAAATAAAACTGACAATAAGGTTATACAATCATTTTAATTCAACAAATGTCTAAACATACAATCTATCTTTACTAGTCGTGACATTGTCTAATGATTCTGTTCCATTTTTATATAGCTACTGACTAAATACCGGATCTCCGAGTGTATCTGTTTGATATTCTCCAAAGAATATCGCCTAAAGATATATTCAGTTACTTCTCCCAAAAAATATTTTGAATCCATTTTATTAAAATCAACATCAAGAATACTTTTTCTTCGTTCGGCCTCATTGGCATCGAATTCAGTTGACATGATGCTATCCGTTGTTGGGGGGTCGTCTTCGTCAGAACCTCGAACTGCTGTAGATATTTGAGAACTCTGTAAACCCCGAACTGCTGTAGATGTTTGAGAACTCTGTGAACCTCGAACTGTTGTAGACGTTTGAGAACTCTGTAAACCCCGAACTGCTGTAGATGTTTGAGAACCCTGTGAACCTCGAACTGCTGTATATGTTTGAGAACTCTGTGAACCTTGAACTGCTGTAGACGTTTGAGAACTCTGTGATCCTCGAACTGCTGTAGACGTTTGAGAACTCCGTGAACCTCGAAATGATGTAGACTTTTGTGAACTTGAACCACAAACTGATCTAGACGAGTGAGAACTCCGTGAACTCTTTTTATTAGGGTCTTGTATTGGACTAATATTGGGCACTTCTGTAAGGAAGTCATCCAGTAGGGTGGCGTATTTTCCGTTTTTTCTTTTATGTTGCAAACATAAACCTCGAATTGATCTCCATTGGTTTTTGCATTGTCTTACTAGAAAAAAAATACATACTATAGTATCATAATTATCATAACACAAACTTTATGCATTACTTACTAGCTGCGCCCCGCTGTATTCTAGGATATAACAACAGTTTTAATCAATCTAGTAAAATGCGTTAAGCCATTTTAGCGTGATTGAACATACAAACATGCAACGTTCGCATTTATCATATTAATAGAGCAATTGATAATAATGGACGTGGTAACGGGACAATATAATAAAGAAACTTACCATCAGTATCCATCGCATCGGCGACTTTAGGCCATTCAATCCAGTATTGGTGAATACCTAAAACCCTATGCTTGGCCACTGTGTTTATTAATTTCCTATCCAGTTCCGATATTTCCTTCATTTTGATGCTAAGTAACGCGACTGCACTGACAAAAGATAAAACGTCAAGTGAAGTGAGGGGAGCGCCGAGCGTCGCTCGACCGTAAGCGGACTGGTTGACGTGGTGGCGTGAGAGAGAGCGAGCGAGCGCGCGTCCTTGTGCGAGAAGAATAGTGTTGCGCACCACTCCCCGCGCGCGCCCCTGCGCAGCGTCTCGATAATAATATGCCACAAGTGAGACAGATTTCCGTGCCATGCTTCGGCGTTCACACTCACTACTGTAAATTGTATTACTACTAGCGCGCTAGAGATGTCAATATTAGCTGATTCTATTTATTGGTTAAACGTTAATTGATAAATAAAAATATTGATATTTTAAAGCTTTAAAATATTAATTAATATTTGTATTAGGGATTTGATATTAATGAAGTTGATGTATTTGTTATTCGTTGAAGTTGATATAAATATTGTAATGATATTTTAATTCGAAACCGTTAATTTTATTTATTGTCATAAAAAAGCAATTACACTTGAGTCAAACGTAAGGTAGTAGCTAAATTAAAATAAATATTAGTATACTGTTCTCTTTCTACATATAAATATTAACTGTGCTAATGTTAAACTCATTCGTCCGCTTTTGTTTCATTTTCGTAAGGGGTACAGTACAAGGTTTTTACCATGATTCTTTTTAAGTGTAGGTAGTGGCACTGAGGAAGTAAGCATGTGTTATTTCATTTAGATTTTAGTTATACAGTTTCCTATTAATGTTATAGATAAGATAGCTTACAAACATACCATGAGTATAAGATCGTTTTCCCCGGGTGCCACAACTGGAGGTGCGTATCAATCCTTACGTATATACTCTACGACTTAATCTTGTTAGTTTTTTCTTCTTTTCTTTATACCACTAAGGTGGCACACTGTGCTAGCAGCATTATTACTAGCCCAGCGTATCCTCGTGAAGCACTGGCAACCTTACTTACCGCAGAAACACAACACTATATTATCAAGTAGTGTTATTTCACTGCGGTCTTCTGTCGGGCGGCTCAAATTTAAATGGGAATACCCACTGGAAATCCCAAATCGCCATACATCTCTTTTTTAAAAACTCATGGTGTGATTCATCACTGTACTTAAGCTTTAAAAACTCATTGGTACAGGCCGGGGTTTGAACCTGGGCCCATCAGATGACAGGCCGTTTCTTCAACCACAAGGCCACCACCCGTCGAGTCCGACATATCCACATTACAAGGTTGCTTACTTCGGCACCAGATGGCGCTGTGTGTATGATAATGCCAGAGCTCTATTTATTAATTTCAAGGCCACCAACTTCCTGTGAATAACGTTCTACACATACGCGTAACTTTTTTCATTCGTCATTATCTGCCATAATGGCACTAATGGAGACTTTTAAAGCACTTCCACTTAAAGAAGCTTCTGAGAGGAAACAAGGGGAGATAAGATAAGGATTCATGGGGGGAGCTGATGATAATCACATTAATTGACCGACTACTGCTTAGAGTATGCTTATATTAAATACTAGCTGTTTCACAGTGCAACGACTGTGCCCGCGTAGCAATCACACCATATTAATATAACTATCCTACTTATAAAATGATTAATGCGAAATTTTGTGAGTATGGATGGATGGATGGATGTTTGTAACTCTTTCAGGCAAAAACTACTTAACAAAAGTATTTATTTATTATGATGTTGACCTACATATTGAGTCAAAATTATTGCCATAGGATTCAGCTACTCGAGGAAGCCAAACGCGTTACCGCTGGGTAAGACTTACCTATTTAATTTAAAATCTTTCCCGCTACTTGACTTATAATTTTAAAATAAATGTTTCCGTCCCCTAAAGGGCACGTTTAAGCATTCACGTTTGACTTCCAAACAGGTGGTCTTATTTAAGATAATCCGCGCTAACGCCGCATCTGTCGGGCCGATATATTGCAACCAAGCCACCGAAGCTCGCTACGCTGGTTACACACCAGCAGGCTTGTTTACTATCTATAATCGTTAACGCTATAGAAAACGAAAGAAATGTATGGAAATTAAAAACTTGACCACGTGACACAACGTAATATAGTTATCGCTACATATACATATATGACTACAGGTACAGACAATCTACTGCGCAGATTTCTATGGTCGACCAATTTAGCCAAACGCCCAAATGCTACGCGCGTCTTTAACCGCATTTTGTTCACTAACTAAAAAAATATTTAAGACTCAGAGATGGCACAACTTTAATGGGATTTTTCTGCGGTTCCGTAGTTAAACAAGTGGACAAAATAATTTTACCTCCTTTTAATTGTGTTTAAACTAATTCAATGCCGATCCCAAAAGGTACAATATTAATCTTTGACTATAATTGCTTTGATCCTACGTCCTTTAAGTTACAAGAAGGTTCATTGCGAAACAGTTTATAATTTCGCAAACATTTTTGTTTTTTTTGTCTAAAAGATCTCATTAATAATTTAGGTAATGAGTCCCACAACGAACCTGTGTTACAAAAAACTGTTAATGATAACCAAAAATATTCTTATTAAAACTTGCATAAACCAAGCAAAACTATATCGTCTTTATAGAATAAACACGCGCGTTCGTGTGTAAAGACACACAGATGTTTGCCTTTCCTGTATAGTTTGAAATATGCTGCCAACTCCGCCACATCTTAAAATCCCCCTCGAAATATGTGAGGCGACGACCCGTGACATATTTTTTGCCATATTCTTTCTACTTGTATAAATTAATTTATTGCATTCGCATGGCACGTTTCAAATTTCGAATGTAAAGAATATTAACGATTTTATCATTTACATTGGCCACTAAAATAAAAATCTGGATTTGGGTTCCTAATTTATATCTGGATGTGCAACATGTTTTCATTGTATGTTCGTTTTTGACACTGCATCATACAAAACGATTAGAATTTCGAATATTTTAGATGCTCAAATAAATAAAGAGATTGTTGTGTTCTTATTGATTACTACTTTGTATCATAGTTACATTACAAAGTGTAAGTTAGCGTTCACTTTTTATGTAAAATAGCTGAGATACCAACCTACTTAAATAGTTTGAGTTTGATGTCGGCTAAAATATGTTTAATTTTTTTTTATACCACTAAGCATACAAGCATACGGCCCACCTGATGGTAAGCAGTCACCGTAGCCTATATATAGCCGCTAGCAATACAAGGGACATCACTAACGGGTTGCCAACCATGTTGTTGATGAGGACTCACTGTGCTAGCAGCATACCCGCAGCTAGCCCAGCGTATCCTCGTGAGGGAGATTAATAAGGTAGAGATTAATAATTCATACTAATCATAATGCACTGAAATATTATACTGAGACATCTAAAATTAATAATATTCGTTAAATGTGGCTGATCGTTTAAATATCAACCGTTTTGACATTGATACGAACTCTGAGAATCCACATTTCTCCAAGAACGTTATAATATTTATTTCACGCCTGTCATTCACAAACGACATAAATACGCCTTATCTCTGTCTTCGGCGAAACCTATGTAAAGAAATAAAATAAGTAATATTTTAAGGATTGTGCCGCCACCAACGCGGTCGTTACTCCAAGACATATGGCTGTCAAAATTAGTCGGATTAGTGATTTCACGGGACCCAAAAGGCTCGGATCCAATTACATACAGCGGAACCCGAGCATTAATATGAAAAAAGTAAACACGACAATTGACTTTTTAAAATGGAATGGAATCCGTTTATGAATTTTAAATTTGGAATGCGTAACGGATGTGAATATTAATAAAATACAGATGCGCGTTAGCGACTCTTCAACAATATACTAAAAGCTCAGAGTAGTTAATATACTTGCTAAAAGTAAATGCACTCCAATTTGTAATTTTTCTAGAGAACCTTAAAATTGTAAATAATATTGGTCTATAGAGAAAAAATAGGTATCCCCTGCCATCATGATCGAAAATTTTAGTCCGATTAAGGAAATCAATGACAAAGCTTATTTTCATAGCGGTAACGCACGTTTATCACAAAACAAAGATATTTTTACGAAGTCTTATGACCTCAGATGTTATTTGTTTCGTCGAGGAATTGTGAAAAAAAAGATTTGCGCTTGCGCATTTGAGACTTCTAACGCCATCTCTCGACTAATAGTTTAAATTTTCAATCTAGTTACCCTATTCACCGCTGGGTTTTTGTTTGTTAGTTATATTATATTTTCTTACCCGGCTTCCGCTGGCGGATGGTAATGTTTTTTGAGTACCTATAATATATACTATATATTTTGCACTCTGCAGAGCAACTCCTAACGGCTTGGAGGATTTATATAATTATATGAGGCGTCGCTAGATTTGTCACATTAGGTAATTTTTTTTACGCAGCCGAAGATGTTATTACCGCTTTATACACCACCCTTACACTAACATAGATAGAATATTAATTATTACGTAAGTAAGATAGTGCCTCTCTACATTGCTGTGCCCTAACCGGGTGTTTTGTTATATTATCAATAGTTATTAGTACCACTGTAACTAATTGTAACAAAAATGTGCAATAAATAAATAAATAACCTAACATTAATATAACTTACCGATATAATTCATCTACCACAGATCCCTTGTCAACGCAACGCACCATTCACCCCATTATTAATGGAAAACTTTAATTAAAACAATTCACAATTATAACTTGAAAATTATGAAATAATTTCTCCCTTTAAGCCGGCTGTCAACTAAACAATTTCGTTGAGTCCATCAAAATTAATCTCACCTAATCCCCGGGCTGTCTCAAGTTTAAACAAAGATATTGCAAACTGAATATCAAGTGTAGGGCGGGTACGTACGGGAGCAAATCCGTGTCAACGGCTGCTGCGTTTTGTGTAAATAAAATAAAAATCTTATTGTACTTTTAATTATTGTATGCCAGGAGCCTCATATAGGCAAATTGTAGATAAAATAAGACAAAATAACCATGACAGTTCCACAATAATAATAATTTTAGTAGGTCAATGTCTAAACTTAAGCAGAAAAGAGTTTAGTAGTAGTTTTGATGTGTTGACAAGCCTAAATGCTGGTAAAATTTTATTGTGTACATTTCCTTATAGTGCATACTCCACTGAGACTGAGAATAAACAGATAGCCTATATAAATAATCTAATGCATATTATGACGACATATAATGAAACATTTAGTCTATTCGACACAAACCATTTTATTAGTGGTATAAGACCGACCGGGGAATCACTATTTATTCCTAAGAAATGCAGACTGCATATTGCTACATTGTTAGGTTTTTATATTAACTCTGTTATATCTAATATAACAACGAATATCTTAAGAGACGAAACAGTGCTAGGTAGTGGTTCTACTAGCACTGTGAATAGTCATTTTGACACTTTAAACTAGTCCGTAAGACGAGAGAGAAGTCGGATGCATGTTATATACACCTTTTACACCAAAATATTAACCGCTTCTCTGGCAAAATTCTCGACATAGAATTATTACTAGACAAATTTCCAATTGATTTACTATGTTTTACAGAAACTTGGTTAAAACCAGACACCATGCATTTCAATATTAGTAACTTTACAATTGCCTGTATTGTTAACAGACTCTCAGCGGAGGGTGGTGGATCGATTATATTATTGAATAGTAATATAAAGTGCACAGATAGAAATGATATCACTAGCTTGTCTGTTGAGCGGGTTTGTGAAGCAGCTTGTGCAGAGATAGATAAATACATAATCTTATGTGTATATAGACCTCCAAATTCGGATATTCGTTTATTTTGTTCAACAATGGAGGCAATGCTTAGAAAATTATTTTATACAAATAAAAAACTAGTTATATGTGGTGATTTTAATGTAGATACTTTAAAAATGTCAACTGAGGCACGCTTATTTAAAAATCTCTTCAAATCATTTAATTTAGACATTATATTTAATGAGCCCACAAGAATAACAGCCACTTCGTCTACCTGCATTGATAATATAATATCAAATGGAAATATAAAAATTAAGTCGTTAATAAGTGGCATTAGATCAGATCATATGGCTCAATTAGTTAAGTTGCATGATAGTGCACAACCTAGCACCTCTATGAAAGAGTGTAGACCCCTGTCTAAAAATAGAATGGAAAGGTTTAGGAAGAATTTAGAATCAAAAATTTATAATTCTAAGTCTGGTGAGCCCAATGAATGTTTTCAAAATTACATAACGTTATATGCAGTGAATTTAATAAGGCCTGTCCTAAACGAAAGATGAAGCTAAATAACAAATTGGAATTTAGTAACTGGGCAACTAAAGGTATAAGGAAAAGTAGAGACACTTTGTATGAGTTGTATTATAAGAAATCTCATACAACTAATGAACAGTTTTATAGTTACGTGAGAAAATATTCTAAATTATTTAAAACTGTTTGTCAAATAGCTAAATCAAAATATATAAGTAATAAAATAGGTAATTCCGATGATAAAATAAAAACGGTTTGGAATGTTATTAATAGGGAAACGGGAAAGAATGGAATTAAAGAAAAAGTAAGCACACTTAAAATTAACGAGAATCTTGTGTCGGATAAGTTAGACGTCGCAGCAGCTTTTGAGAGCTACTTTGCCAATATTCCGTCCGAAATTACAAAAAACCTTAGCTCGTGTGCAAATACAGCCGAAAGCTTACTTAAGAAATCGTTTAATAAAGTTATTCCAGAGTTTTACTTTCGACATGTAAATGCAAATGATATTATTAAAACATTTAAAACGCTCAAAATTAAAAACACGGAAGATTTATGGGGACTTTCGATTAAAGTTATTCAAGCAATTCTACCAACGATTGCTCCTATACTGGCAACCATTTTTAATACTTGCATTGATCAAGGAATATTTCCTGATTTAATGCAATATAGTAAAATAATACCGATTTTTAAGGCGGGATCTAGAGAAAATCCTTCTGATTATAGACCAGTATCAATACTGCCGGCTTTGAGTAAAATATTTGAGAAAATTATGTTAAATCAAATGTTAGGTCACTTTAATGCGCATAATATATTACATGGAGACCAATTCGGTTTTACTAAAGGTAGATCTACAAGTGACGCGGCGGCAAAATTACTGAAACATATATTTGAAGCATGGGAAAGTTCACATGATGCCCTAGGTGTATTTTGCGACCTATCTAAAGCATTTGATTGCGTTGAACATAGTACGCTACTGCTCAAACTAAAATATTATGGTATCCGCGGAAATGCCCTTGATCTTGTAGCCTCATATTTGTCCGGTCGTCAGCAAAAAGTCGGTGTCGGAGGCATAACTTCCAAAGGCACATTAATAAAAATGGGAGTTCCGCTGGGTTCAATATTAGGTCCTTTCTTATTTTTGCATACATAAATGATCTCCCACTTGTAGTGGATAATATCTGTGACGTAGTCTTATTCGCGGATGACACGTCTCTGGTATTTAGAGTGAGCAGAAAAGACAAAGAAATGATAATTCTAAATGAAACGCTAGCATCCGTTTCTAAATGGTTTGACGCCAATAACCTAGTTTTAAATTCAAAAAGACAAAATGTATACGGTTTTCTCCTCCAAACTCATCGCAGGTAGACACGAATGTACAATTGGATGGCAGAAAACTTGATTTAGTTGATAACACGACTTTTCTAGGTCTAACACTAGATGCAAAATTGCAGTGGGGCTCTCACATTGAGACTTTGTCAAAGAAACTTAGTTCAGCTGCGTTTGCCATTAGGAAAGTCAGACAATTGACAGATATTGATACTGCAAGATTAGTTTACTACGGATATTTCCACAGCCTCATGTCTTATGGCGTGTTATTATGGGGATCTGCGGCGGATCTGGATACGATATTCATTCTACAGAAAAGGGCAATCAGGGCAATTTTTGCAATGGGTCCCCAAGAATCGTTAAGAGAATTGTTTAAGAAAATTAATATTCTCACGTTACCGGCTCTTTACATCTTTGAGAACTTGTTGTTTATAAAAAAGAACATTAGAAGTTTTCAGTTAAATTCAGACAACCATAATATTTCCACCAAAATTACGTTGGCGCAATCTCTCCTCCTTCCTATACTAGACTATGCAGATGTCAGCTATCTAGATCTCACCGAGGCCCAGCTTAATAAACTTGAGCGTCTCCAGAACGTCTGCATACGATTCATATTTGGTCTTCGCAAATATGATCATGTTTCAGAATATCGAAATAAACTCAAGTGGCTACCCATCCGCCTTCGCCGGAATACTCACATTCTGTCTCTACTATATAGTATATTGTTTAATCCTTCCACTCCTTCTTACCTTAAGCAACGTTTTTCATATGTTCATGAATCGCATTCAAGAGAACTTAGATCAGAGGCGAACCTTAGTCTGAGAATGCCACCACATTCCACTAGCTTTGTTGACAACTCGTTTGCAGTACAAGGTGTTCGACTATGGAATGCACTGCCTGTTTCAATACGCCGTTCTACAAGTCTCAACCTATTTCAAAAACATCTGAAAGACTACTACCTATTACTTTGAGTTCTTAAGCGTCACTGACAGCTCCTTTTTCTATTTTTTTCTAATTTAATTTCTTTGAATTTGTTTACATTATCATTTATTTTCATATTATACTTTAATATCACTATATTATATGTTATTTAGTGTACTAATTCAGTTATGGTACCAACGGGTACCTTTTCCATTTGTGTATTGTGTACACCCATATATCTACCCTCTCCCAAACTCCATTCTCCAGTCCCTACCTAGGTTGCCTGGAAGAGATCACATCTAGTGATAAGGCCGCCATTTGTACCGATATGTATAATAAATTCTGATTCTGTATTATAGTTTTAAGGTGTACAATAAAGAGTTATCTATCTATCTATCTATCTATATTTAGACAAGAAACAGAAACAAAATTGTGGCTCCTAGGTTTAGACTAACAAAAGTAAACAAATCATTTTTGGGAAACTGCGTCCGCTTTTACAATAAAATCCCACAATCTATTACCGAATTGAATGACGATAAGTTTAAGACTCATGTCAAAAGAGTTTTGATAAATAAAGCCTATTATAAAATTAATGATTATGTAAATGATAAAAATGCTTGGAATATATAGACTCACTCTGCACAAGTGGCTCCCCGCTCCTGGTAATTGTAATAGTTGAAATATGTATTTCATGAAAGCAGTGACAAAAACCAACTTGGTAGCTTTCATTTTGATATTTGTAATTTCATACCAATGTCTAGAAGAATTTTGTTACAAATTGTTATATAATGATTGTTAAATGCAAAAAAAGACAGAGCACTGAGTTTCTTGCCGGTTCTTCTCAGGTGGCTTTTTTTCCGAACCGGTGGTAATTTAGACCTTCATAAGAGCCTTATTAGGGCCTAAACTGAATAAATGATTTTGATTTGATTTGATTTGATTCCATCACACAACTTGACGTGACGTTCCCAATCGAGGTGGTGCATCTTATGGTGAGCTTCTCGCGCTGGTCACCCATTGCCTCTAACATTTTGGGCTATCTAGCACTTATCCATATATGGCATTGAATTCGACATCTCGACTTATTTATCTTTAAACTGTTAAAATCATATTTTTAACGTTAACGGAGTACTTTCAAATTGTGCTACCACCGTTTTTACTGAGAAGAATCTGGCAAGAAACTCAGTACATTACACTTAAAAAAAATGGCAGTAAATTTTGATTTTATTACTGTAGCGACCTCACGGCTACATAAACCAACGTTAGAAATCGACTAACTAGCAGGACAACATTCAACGAATGACGTCACAATCCTGCCACGCGCTAGCGAAGTTTTCTACGCAATTCAACATATATACAAGTTTCCGACTAGAACAGTCGGAGCCGCGGTTCCCCAGGCACAACACCCGCCTGGCTGGAAGATCTTCCCTTTGCGGGGGCTGAGCATGATCGCGTCGCTCGTCCCACATTACGTGTACCTTTTACTTCTATTAACGCAGAAGGCGCGTCCGCATTATGCAACAGTGTATTTTCACAAAACACGGACCTTACTTCGCCAGGCCCTCTCTTAATCGTCACTTATTGAAAAACCCTCTGTTACAGTTTGTTCCAACGATCCATTCTCAGGCAGTAAACAATTCGATTGCCAAGTTTCCAACAAAATGCTATCCAAATCGGATCCGGAAGTAATTAATACAATTTCAACGATTATGTAAATTAATTTTACAATACTGAGTTTGTACAATATTGTTACTTACTCGCAAGAAAGTTTAAGAGACAATACGATTATTGTTTATTGAAATAATATCTCTTCGTTTACTTCGTAACGTTATATGGCGTGATTTTCTTATGCTTTATAAGACCTGACCCGACTTATATATGTGCAATTAGTATTGCTCGAAATAAATATTATAATGTGAGTACATAAACGTATGTATACACAGAAAGTAAATTCATCATTGATAGTCTAAAGGGTAAACACTCAATAAGAATTTCAATGATTAATCCTAAAATGCAAACCCTCAAAAAAATATTTTTCATAATTGAAAGGTTCATAACAAGTAACTTTCCTGTTAACCGTTAAATGTCTTGGGTTCTCCCCATGCTTAAGGGCACCCAAGCGTCATACGTTCACTTGCCTATCAAAATTGGCATCGCGTGCTAGCAAATTTATGTTTGAAAATCTATACCGTTTATTTGTAAAGGGTAACTAGGCTGGGGTTTCGACTTATGGGTAGTAAAGTTTATGGACAATAACGCTACTATAAATCGCGAGTAAGTTATACTTTGTAGGGTTATTGTGGCCAGTCTGTTACTATCGATCAGGTAAAATGGTGAGTCATTTGTACAGAATTCTAATCATTTTATATACTCAGATCACATTAAAAAGGTACTTTGCGACCAAAGAAGTGACGCCGGTTTTTTCAAACTTGTAGGTCGTGCGTGTGCAAGGCATAGTTTCGTTGTTAGCAAAATTCCATCCATCCATTCCATCTTTTTTATTAGAATTGAGATTGGATATAAATTTTACTTACTATTTACTGTTTTTGTTGGAAAACACTTTGCCGAATACCGATTAATTTCAAGCAAATTAAAGAAGTATCAAATCATTGTCATGGAGATTTTACTAAATTTACCGAAACATTCCGAAAATCAATAATCTTATACCTAATATCGATAGGACTATAATTAAGTGCCATTTATCACGACAAATAATAAACACCTCGTTTCCTCTAACGACCCCAAAAGTATAGAATAAATCAAACAAAAAAAAGCGAAAACGACTAAAGCTATTATTTATCACCAAAACCGATCTCATTATTTTTAACGAGCCTCACACGCTCGTGCCAAAATCTGTCCAATTTATTGGAAAAATATAAAATAGCCAAATGATTACCTCTTATTGTCCAGTAGAAATTCGCCCTTATGGCTTGGCTATTTTATACGCTTGCTATTATTTGACAATAACCAATCATCGCCATACATGTCACTTGCTCCACGTCCCTGGTGTTGGCGCAGGGAGCTTGCGGATACTGCAATTGCTATCCCTGCATTCGATACAGTTTGATAAGACTTTTAATGTAGCACTAAAAAAAATAAGAAGGTAAAATGTATTTATACAGTTACGCTATAGTTTCTACTCGTCTTCGAATAACATAAGATTACGTTAGTTTCGTGTTTTTCAAGTTATTGGTTTAATTGTAATTAGAAAGATGATAATAATAATAAAATTCATGCAAAACGTTTGTATCTCCTCTACACAAATTCCTGAAAATCACCTGGATTCAGCTCAGGATCCTTTTACTAACGTATGGTATGGTTACAAATTCTATCTACTACTTTAAAGCATAGACGAGTAGAAAAGACATGAATGTTGCGATGGCGGAATGAAATAAGAAGACCCCTTTGTCTTCTGATTTCATTACAACAATTACAACAAGTACATCTATTTCATCCAGTTGGACAAATCTGACGCCATTGATAGCTCCGGCTAAGCGAAGTAATAAAGGCAAATTAAGAAAACTTTGTAAATATAAATTTCTGTAATTAAATTTCAGTCAATTTAAATGTCAATTTGTCTAGATTTAGCAAATAATTTTAGGTAATAAATACTGTTAGTTGAGGCATAGCCTAATTGACTCTATAACTTTGGTGATCTATTTCAATTAGTTTGTTGCTTAGCTGTTTATATATTTATGGAAGAAGTCTCGGCTACAATTAAAGGGTTTTAATATTCAATGTACCTACTACCATATCCTTCTCTAACGATATTAAAAATACTCAAATAAGATTATGTAAGCAATGACCACTTAGCCACATAAAAAGGAGGAAGTCGTACTGCGAATATCTTTTTTTGAAGTGTGTTAAAAATATTACTCTTTTATATGCAATTTTATATGCAGTGACAGTAACGGGACTGCATAAACAGTACGCGCTGGTGTTTGCAATATAAAAAATGTGACTTTGAGAACAATTTTTTTGAGGGAGGAAAACAATCATATACCCTTTGAAAGTTTAATATCGAAAATGTGTTTTTTATTTGCCTTCCATATTTTATATGGAAAAGGGAAACATTCTTGTACCATTGGAAAGTTCATTAATCTATGTAAAATGTTGTAGAAAGATGGATGGAACTTTTTATGGTAAGGTAGGTTAGTGTATTACTGAGGGTTATATATTTGAAGTACATTTTCTTTTACCTATAAATTTGAGAAGGATGTCTACTATGGCGATATGATGATGAATATGTATGAAATATACATGGAGATACTGTTTATTTTTATTTTGAAGTTATTCAATAATTATACGAATGGATTCAAACAAAGTGAGATTTTCAAATTTCTATACCTTTCGTATTGTCACAGTATAGTGATGCTCCGCCCCTTTTACTAGTCTAATAGCCGAATACTGAAACGCCACTCAAATCCGATGCCAAATTCATTTTAAGCGGCCTCTGCCTTAAAAAGCCTTCAAACTTGGAATGTCTTTAAGTATTCAGCCATAGGGTGTGTATCTTTGCATTAACTCTTATGCCTTTACCTACATGCCCTGACGGCAAGGTTTCTTGGTCTACGCCCTATGTTCGAAAATTAAAAAACATGAAATATTTTCAGGGTCAACGCCCTGAAAAAATAAAACAGCACAAATTTAATACATTTAATGTACCCTCGCCCACATACGAAGTATACCAAAACAGTAAACTGTTCTCGCGGTTGACACTAGCGCAATAAAATCACATCGCGAGTTCTCTGCAATTATACAAATTGAATGTGCTTACCGCGAGTCATTACTTTACCTTATGACGTCACCACTGAGGTACCAGTTTTTACTCAGTGTACCGGGAGAGAGATAAAAATTTAATTAAATAACATTTCCTGCGTTCTTTTTAAAGCTTTTCCAATAATTATCATGCTGTTTTTTTTATCCTACAACGGTAGTCAGCGTAATGGTACCATAGCCTATAGAGCCCTGTTACAACCCAAGAAATACCACTAGGGCGTAGTTAATCTTTTGTTAACAGGAATCGTGTGCTAGGAGCAATAGGGATCACAAAGGATACTATTAACTGAACACAGCGGATCCTAAAGGACCTCGGGAATTCGTGAATATGTTGCTAGAATGCTGGAGATTTATTCTCTACATACACAAGTCGATAACACATGTCTAGAAATATGGAACTCCGGCAAAAAAATACCAATTAGCTATCGGTATGTGCCTACCATCGGGCGGACTGATTCCTGCCTTTGTAAGCAGGAGAAAAGTTTACTAGCTGCAATCCTCACTATATTTGGTTTCTACATAAATATGATAATCCTACACAAAAGATATAACCTCTATATAATCACCTGAACGATCAAAGATTCCAAGCAACGAGAGAACGATAACCTCCGGATATCCGGTTACGCAGTCCAATCTGAGATGGCGGGCGAAATTGCGCAAAGCTTGAAGATTCAGTCTATATAAAGGGTGACAAAATTCCAATTCTCCGTGGCGTGGGATGATTGAGTTGTCTGCCCTCGGCTACGGTTTGCCATTTACAGAATTACCACCCGGGTATCAGTGTCTTTTGCTGATCCGGTCAATAAGGCTTGGGTGGGATTTTCTCGTGTCTGATTTCTTACTTAGTAGGTGCCCACTGCAAACCTATTTTGATATTACACAGAGGTAAATTGGGTTTGTTTGTATGTACGGAGTACTCTGTAACTCCAGCTACTAAGCTGATATAAGGCTGCGGTGTTCTAGAGTGACAAATACATTTTGTTGCTCCACGGGCAAAGTCGCAGTACAAAACTATTTAATTAATATCAGCAAAATATGGTCATTTTTACTTTTATTAGTCGAGAGAAATATTTTTTTATTTCACTAAGACGGCTAACAAGCGTACGGTCCATCTGATGGTAACTTTACTCACCACAGAAACAGAACACTACATCAAACTAGTGTTATTTGACTGCGGTGTTCTGTGAGGTGGAAGTAATGAGAAAACCCAAGTCACCTACATCTCCTTTTAAGCTCGTGGTGTGTATAATAAGAACTTATTGGTATAAACAGGCGAATTTTAAACCTAGGCCAACCAAATGATGATAATATTAACATTATGCCTACGGTATGAACATTAAATTTAATTATATGGATATGAAACGTGTCTGTTCCCATTTGATCACCAAACGGAGTGAAAACTAACATGAAATTCACCGTAGGTACTACGTGCCTGTCCAAACATATTTTGGAGTGAATATAGTACGTTTTCCGTGGGTCAGTCCGGCACGACCGCTAACTGTGGCCACGACCGCAATCACCCGCCTCTACTCGCGAGCTCTGTTCATTCCTCCGTTCATTACCGACACCAAACCAAAACCTTCGGAACCGAAAATCCAAAAGATGTTTTATTTTACGCATTATGAAGGATTAAAATGTTACACTAGCTATTCATGTTAATACAGACACACACACACTTACAAAGCGAGGTTCTTTAGAGTTCTCTTCAAAATGTATTATGTTTTGGGAAGCTCTAGGTTATAAGTAGGTGTTATGGGATATTTTTCTCACGCACACAATCTAGAAACAGTTGTGCTAAATATTATTAAGCTTCCCTATTGTTCTACAATTCATATTTCTACAATTTCAGACATTACTAGACGATATCAAGAGACGCTACTCACTTGTTCTCACTTACGAGTATTCCTCAGTTCGGGATAACAACTTGGAACGTTTCCTTTTACCTGTATCCTTAGCAACAAAAACTTTCGACTACGTATCGCCTTCGACTATTTTTGATGGGTAAATTAACAGCGCTGCCAAGTGGAACTAAAAATTCGTATGAAAATTTGACATTTTTAGTGTTACACAAAACATTCTCCACAATTTATTAGGTATCCATAACAGCAGTTACTGACTCTTTTTCTTAGTTTACCCTATACCCATTGAAATATACTATTAATATCCTTAATAAATGCAGACGAATTTATTAATATGACGAAATAAAATGTTTGTTTCAGTAACTATGGTCATATTTAATTAAAATGCACATTTGTAGTAATACAAAAATGGCAGGTAAATTATATATTAGGTCCTTACATATGAAATTGGCGTTTTTCGTACTGGCCACTTTAATCACGAATTTCTCCTCTTTGGTAAGGAATTCCAAATTCAAATTTGTACAGCTATAGACTCATGTATTTGTGCTTCGATGATCGTCATTCATTTGTTTTTTTTCTTCTGTTTTTTTCTGTTTGCGTCACTCATTTTACAAAATGGAAAACCTTATATATCGCATTATTTACGAGTACGAGTTCCGCCGTGGCACTAGTGCTGCGGAAACAACTCGAAGGGTGAATGATGTGTATGGCGGTCGTGTTGCAAAAGAAAACACAGTTCGTTTTTGGTTCCAACGTTTTCGTTCTGGAAATTTCGACCTGCAGAACAAGCCCCGTGGACGGCCTGAGACTCAAGTTGATAATGAAGAGTTGAAGGCTATTGTGGAAGCGGATCCATCGCAAACCACGTCCGAGTTAGCTGCAGGCTGCAATGTTAGTGATAAAACTGTTTTAATTCACTTGAAGCAAATTGGGAAGATTAAAAAGCTTGAAAGGTGGGTACCTCACGAATTGACTGAAACAAACCGGCAAACGCGCGTCGACTGCTGCGTTACATTACTAAACCGGCACAATAATGAAGGTATTTTAAACCGAATCATTACCTGTGATGAAAAATGGGTTCTTTACGATAATCGGAAGCGCTCAGCGCAATGGTTAGATCCTGGCCAGCCAGCCAAATCCTGCCCCAAGCGAAAATTAACCCCAAAAAAGTTACTTGTAAGCGTTTGGTGGACTAGTGCCGGTATTGTTCATTACAGTTTTTTCAAATCTGGCCAGACTATTACGGCTGATGTCTATTGTCAGGAATTGCAAACCATGATGGAAAAGCTAGCGGCTAAACAACCTAGGCTGGTCAATCGCTCCACGCCACTGCTGCTTCACGACAACGCTAGACCACACACTGCGCTACAGACGGCTACTAAATTAGAAGAGCTTCAATTGGAAAGTCTAAGACATCCTCCGTACTCCCCGGACCTTGCTCCAACAGATTACCATTTTTTTCGAAATTTGGATAACTTCTTGCAAGGGAAAAAATTCAACTCCGATGGGGCAGTCCAAATCGCCTTCAAAGATTTTATTGATTCCCGTCCGACTGGTTTTTTTAGTAAAGGGATCAATGAACTACCTATGAGATGGCAAAAGTGCATAGAAAATAATGGTTCATACTTTGATTAATTAAATATATTATATTAAAAAATATTCGACTTTTTGTTCCTCCCATACAAAACGCCAATTTCATATGTAAGGACCTAATATATTGCACGGGTGCACACAATAAATTCTCGACGTTTTGTCCGTCTGAAAGAGTGACCGCAGCCAACCCTGTATTTTCGCACCCCTGTGCAATCATTAATGAAATCGATTATTATCGGATTGCTCGCAGTAAATCGTTTCATGTGAATCCGTCCCTGTGGTTAACAGCCTTTGTAATTAATAGTTCATCATAGAGGGTGATAAAATGAATGCATTTATCTGCTACGTCTTTTGTTCCCGAAAATCCCTGAAATAATATGTCCCTCCATTTCAGGGCTTTTTGGCACAATTGCTCTATTTACCCCAATAACTTCAACTATAATAATCTACATTTATATGTATGTGAGCTTTGTGTTGACGTTGACACTGACATGACATTTGAGGATGTATCAGTTCAGCCATAAGAGGGAGCCACCAGTCAGGAGTATATAAAAAACAATCGAATATTATCTTTTAAATTACAAATATGTAGTTTAATAATTGATTTAAAACTTAGTTGTGTTGTGAATTTACCTTAATTTAACAGTGCAAAAGTCGATTCAAGGTTTTATAATAAGAATTGTAAAGCATGAACATTTAATTGTCGATTCTTTGTTTTAGGTTAGTAAGTATTTCATTAGTTGATATTCCATATAAAACTTATCTGTATTTTTATAAATAAATCTTTGTTTTAGATGAATCACATTGTGTTCTGCTTCAATAAGAAAAATAATTCCTGATCTTATATGTATATCTAGAAATAGGCAAAGAAAAAATAGTAAATTACCATTTAATTTTCTGTGAGTCGTTTAATAGTAGAAGCTTTGTGTTATCAATAAAAAAGCAAACAGATAGTTATTTTTCCTTACCACAGCAAAACGTGGTCGAATGTAGCACAATTGTTTTGTTCGTTGGACAAAACCTTGTTTCATGGACAAGTACTTCAAAATAGACTTATTAGAAAGTCGGTAACAATCTTCAAATGATACAGTACAAAGTCCGAGTATTTTTAATAGCAAACAAGCGTATGACTATCCGAATGGTTATCAATTACAAAATTTTATCATAGCGAAGAGTTAGCGAATTTATGTTCCTTGAAAAACTACATTACCTTTGAAAGTAATGTCCCATGTATTATGTTAATTTTTTTTATGACCAATAAAACATCAAAATAATGTAGTAGTCTAAATTGGTATTAAAATCATAAAATAATAATTAAACGTAGGCATTAATGTCTATTTGCATAACAGATTAAAGCCCGGGTATTTAAGAGTGACCTATGTTGCAAAAGAAGTAGAGACCAAGATTACAATTTTAATAAGCCCTGAAGATATTACAACTATAAAGAAATGTCCAGAAGCTTCTTGCGACCCATTTTCTCCCTAAAATAATAAATGGGTGTAAATATACCCTGTTCTAATATCGAAAAATACTGTATTAGCTAATAGTGAGGCCATAAATCATCATTAATTTTCAACGTTACTCTGCTGACCAAAAGTCCTCATGCACTCCCGCTTCCCAATAAATTTTATCTGATCCGTCCAGCCCAGGGCGATTATGAAATAAGAGGTACCCGAATGGGATAGTTAATAGTACAGCTTTACAAAAGGATGACTGACTAAAGAATAATTAAAAATTATCCATAAGAAATATTACGGATAATATTTCGTTATTTGGCTGCAGTCTTCATCATGTCCACATGATTAATATATTTGATTCAATAAAGTATGCATAAATATTCGTTTATCCTAGATATTTATCTGTTTAGTACGAAATTAATCATAAGGAAAAATGTTTTAGCAATTAGTCACAATTTTATATTCCTATAGAAGACCTTCAGCTGCAACCGCAGAAAATTTATGTGACACCAAAGAGTGGAGTCATAAATTTTAAAATAGTGTGTGGTCGATGATATATCACACCATGGCTGTGAATTTGTGTGGAGATTAAGTACAAAATTTAATTTAGTTTAGACTACATGCAAATTTAACTATTTAATATAAATAAAGCGATGAAACTTGTTTGTTAGAATGTTTTGGATTATTCTTCGGTATTTTGGAGCGATTTTAAAAATAAAATAAAACGTTACCGTAGGTTTAACTGAATTGTCGTATTTAAACGAGGATGAAGTCGCGGGATGTAGTACACAAAAATATGAACACTAAACATCGAGGTTTTTTTTTACCAATAGGCAATCACATGCTGCTTGCTTAATGATTAATGGTAAATGAATTCTCTTCCATCAGCGTATTATTCGTGCCTTCACAAACTTGAAACATTCGACATTCATATATATGTTACGGTAAATCTGATTAAATGAAAATTATTAATATTTTTACAAAATTATTAATAATAACCACATGTTTTGGTAAATGTGAATAAACGATCGAAATTTATTACTTTGAGTAGTAATTATTAGTAATTTACGACACATATTGGTAAAAGTTACACCGTTTGTAACATTGTAGTCCGACATGGCCGTGATAGGTTAGAAGGCTAAGGCGGGTGCGAAGCGTAGCGGAGCACCCGCCTTAGCCGACGTTGGTTGTTTTTTTTACACCACCCGCCCCGCAACCCTTGGCCACTTATTACATTTATCATTACTAGGGTAAAATTATTAATAAAAACCGACAAATGTGATTAATTTATCACTTTAACCTCGACTTTCGGTAATTATTAATAATAATAGATAATTATTAATAATCTTCAATTATTCACTCTTACCGTAACATATACATATCACATCATGAGGAGTCCTTTTCGGGGTAGGCAGAAAGTATAGAGCGCCATTTCACTCTTAACATGCATGTTAAGAGTGAAATGGCGCTCTATACGCTCTATACTCTCTGCCCACTTTTTTGTTTATTTTACCTTCATCAATGTCTTCATACTTACATGCTGGTCCTAAGTACTCCTTACCTTTACATCATTGAGTACTTTGGCAATTTGTTTTCGTACGTTAGACCTTAACATTCGACATAAAACTGAAAATCTTTTTACAGCGCTAGATAAAGAACGATTAGTGTCGTCATATCTAAGAAGTATAAATTCCCGGTGACCTCACGAATCATAGCCATGGCTAATGGGCTTTTTAATTTACGACTTTGATTAAAGTGTTCGCTTTTGTGGGCAGTTTTTACGATCGCCTTGTCATTTAAGCTTATCTAGATTGTGAGGTAATTATTTCTTTGGTTTATATTACATTAAAGGCTCTTGGTTTTCCTTGTTTACCATTTAGTAGATAGATCAGATATCTAATTGGTATTAAAGACATCCACACTTGGAGATCAGTGTAACTAATTAGTATTTTGATATCTTTGCGTATCCACCTACATCCACTATTTTATATGATTCATCTTATAAGAAATGTCTATTTGTGTCTGGTTCTCCAAAATTTATTATGAGAATGGTAAATAAGTCGTTATTAAATCAAAGTATTGATTTCAAGTTTCACGGACTATGGTTATCATACATCTATTTCTTCACGCATTAATATTAATAACATTTCATCTCTTTCTTCTCGCGTTAAAATAAATCATTTCTAATTTTTAAACCGCCCGGTTACAAATGACATAATGTTTGCCGTTATAAAAAGTAACTGTATTAGTTAAACTCTCAACTCTCAACTCTAGAAGTATCTGCTGACTATTAACAGTAATTCGGCAAAAACGTTAGCCAAACTCCTTATAACATCATCTATGATAGCACAATTCATCAAAACTTCATTTAAAGGAAGTAGATCCTCATGGTGAAGCAAGATTTTGAGGACCCCACATGGAGTAACAGTACATAAAAGTAATTTAAGTAACTTCCCTGACAGCGTGTACCTACTGTCGTTTTAGTCGATACTGAGAATAAATTATATTTAAGTCTGCACTGTCATGTATTTAATGTTCTACTAATAGCCATTTACTTTTACGCCTGAAAGCTACATTCAAATTTATGTGTTACTTTAAATCTCTTATTCTTATAAGATTTGGCAGTTCTTAGAACTGCTAGAGATCTTGGAAGTTACCTAACAACTTGAAAATATTCAAGGAGGCTCTTCTCTCTCACTTATTCATTACAATATTATAGTTGAGGTAGAATCCATGAATAAATAATTGATCTTCTCTGCTATGCAAAAAAAGGCAGTCATATGGACTGCCGAAACACTTTATACAAATGCCGCATGATCATGTTGTATGTAGCATAGCATGCCGGTGACGCGGCACAAAAGATGCTCAACGCGGCTAATGTAGTTTCGACTTCAAAAACAAGGTAAGATATTGGAAGGTGTCTCAACTTAAAATGAATCCTAATATCCAACAGAATGGAGTACGGACTATGGACTACCTACTAAACGAATTTGGATGAAATTGTACCGGATAGTTTATAACCTGGATTTATTAACATGTAGGACACTTTTTATCACGGGAAAATGATTTTATACTGGGAAAATGTTAGGTTCCTCTAGGATTCTAAGTTCAACGCGGACGCAGTCGTGGGCAGAGGCTAGTATTGATTACGGCTACTAAAATGTCAACGTAGTTCTCTCCCATACCACTAACGTATGCTGGTGTTCATTTATATTCAGTACATCACAGTACAGGACTAAATGCAGTTACAAAAAGTTAATTAAAGGGTAAAAGAACGAAGGACATTGAATGACGAGCGCCACGCCCTTTGCGTATCGCAATTTATATGGTTCGTCTTGTAACCGACCTTTTGCTTGCTTCTGCATTTATTACAAGCGTCACATTCTGATGGTGCTTACCTTTTTGTTTTCATTAATGCTACAGCTAGATAAAATGATGGTTGCGCTCGAGACTAAGTCAGATTAATAACCTGGCTGGCTTGGCTGTGTCAGGTAATTGTAACCAAGAACCATTTGCGATTATAAGCCGTATGTTTAGATGAGATAAAGCTATTTTCCGAGTATCGTAGAATCTTAGATTATAATAATGAATAATTATTATTATTGTGTGATCCCTGAAATACGATGCTGTGGATTTTTGTGATTGTGTTCACTAGGCACAGTCTAAACGTGATAAGGTAACGTACATTTGTGACCTGTTGAGTAAATATGGCAGTCTTATTTTATTTTACTGACCCTGAAATTATTTTTATATTCACATTTTTTTATGTATATCATTATAGTAGAAAACAAGCATACGGCCCGCCTGATGGTAAGCGGTTATGGTAGCCTATGGACGCTTGCAAGACCAGGGGTTCTTATCACTCGCGCGAAAAGTCAAGCATTGTGAGGTCCTAGACTGGCCATATACATGTATGTATGATCTTATTAGTGGTCGTCGAAGCTATAAAGCATATTTTCGTTTACCTTATATCTAAGTCCGACTAAAGCTTATACCCATTGGTGTCTGTGGATAGCATCCTGGCAATAACCTCTTAAATAGGCTTAGTTACAAACAGGGAACCGGCACTTGGCATTAATTTTGCACCTACGCTTAAGCCTTAAGACATGTAATTAATAATTAACACCCACATTTCAGCAGTCTGATGCTCAAGTTACTTTGTTGTGTAATATTATACATTTCTGAGCAGCTTAGATGATGAGATGAGAACTTCATTAGCTAGATTTAATTTTTTGTGAAGATACACCTAAGTGCCTGTCTTAATATTAAAGTAAGGAGGCCAGTAACATTTTTTTAAATAAATTTCAATAGGGACCTAAATTGAAGTGTTTTTATGACGAGTTGGTCTAGTGGTTAGTATACCCGACTGCTACGCTAGAGGTATGTGTTTCGATTCCCGCCGGGGCAAACATTTGTGTTTGCCTAGCGCCTTCGTGTTTGGTATATATTTTTATAAAGTAAATGTACCTATTTAAAATAAACATATACATAAGTATTATATCAGCAACTGGTTCCCATAGTATACTATGGTAGCTCAACTTTTTAAGCTTTGTTTTTGAGCCAGATAGCCCTGTTCGATTATATCCGAGCATTATTATTATTGTTGTTTCTTTCTAGAGGGGATATTATTTGATCTAGGTCAATAACCACTTAAGCAACGAACATATTGTAATCCTATTCAATTTAAATAGATAGCGAATCCAATACAAATTACTATAATCGGAAGTTCTCAGGCTGATTGGCATTTTAAATTAAGCTTTTTAACATCCAGTTGCTACTGTTTTAATAAAGAAGATAATATATATATTAACTTAAACAAAATAACCGGTCCAAGCCATGATGGAATGTTTTTTTACTTACTTTAGTTTTATCTTTTAATTTATCTACATTCATATGAGTGTGATTGGGAATATGGAAAAGGTGTGATCGTGGTGGAATTCGAAAAAGTTGATTGATTTGATCGTTTATTTAGTTTAACCATTAATTGGTATACAGTAAAATAAAACAAACTCAATGGTTCATGGTACCCTAAATATCCTTGTCATCGATATGATAAATAATCTACTAAGGTTTATTTCTGAATCTCATAACTCGATTGAAAAGAGCATCCAGTCAGTAGCATTCGTGACTTTATCATGATCATATACTTTTGTATAGATGATATTATTTCTTATTTTCGAATTAATCTTTATATGTGTAATATCTAAATACTGAAACAATATTCAATGTTTAAATGCCCTCGTAACTATTTGAGGCGTCGTCAAAATACAATTTGCCATTGCCACTCAAAAATAATGTTGGATCAGATTTAACTGGCGTTTCAGTATGCGGCTCAATTAATTGAAATTGAAATTAAAATTTAATTATTGGCCACCGCTCTGTAGATTTGTAAATTTATATGTGCTTTTTGTGGCAATAAAGCTAATAAAACATTTTTAAAATTCCTGCTTCTTCGACTGCAACCGCTATTCGTGTGCCCATCGAACTACTTCCAGAGATTGCCCTGTCGCTTCGATATTGTGTGCGACGTTGAAAAATTTACCGAACATCTTGTAACCAGACCATTTTCTTAATAGCAACAATTACAATTGCAGCGCTCTAAAAGCATTGGTAAGTGTACAAGCTACTGCAAAATGTTCTTTTACTGCATTTATTTTGATGAACTATATTTTGTTATAAGGAGGAAGATCGTGTTTAGTTGAATTTATAATTCAATAGTACAAATAGCCTGCCTGTAAGTTACTTTGTTGTCATTCAAGACTTAATTTGGTTACTAATTAGCGTAATTGACAAATCAAGAGTGAAAGACGGTCTAACTCTCTGCCTGTAATATATTTAATAAATAGTATATATATGATGTTTTATTTGAAGGAGTGCCGAAATACCCCAGGATGTTTTGGACATGGATGTTTGAAATATATATATATATATATATATATTTATATATATATCATATATATATGATCGGTAGTCGGCATATGTGCACATTCTAATGCACACATATTTATACTAAGGTTTAGAGTTTTGTTTAAAACATTTTCACCTCATCCATAATTCGTAGCTCCGTAAAGTAATGTCCCATTCAATTCAATACACATAAGCTCGTAATTAACTGGTTATCACAAGATCTTTTTATATCGCCCGTAAGTGGTCGTAGCTTCTTCTTATCTCACACTTGTCACGCGTCATTGTAGTAAAAATGTGCTTAATGAACACATTAAATTACATAGGTACCGAACTACCCTACCTTCCAGACTTTTCTTATTTATGATTTTTTTTTTTATCTGCTGCAAAGTATCCAATATTATAAATGAAGTATGTTACTACTTCGCTTGTGGAGTAGTATGAGTTGAACGTTTTCATTAAATTAGCTCATGTGTATAACAAGGGAGCTTTAACCTCCTGTACACCTGCTTTTTCCGTAAAAAATAAGTCATGATATCAATCTGCATTTTTCAATCTGATGCTCCCGCGCTTATCGGCCCATTGATTAAGGCGTGCATACATCACGTTTATAGCTCGCTTTGACGGCACTGCACTTATATATAAAATAACTTATCGATATAGTCGATTTATTCTGATGAGAAACGTGGTCTAGCATATAAATGGGGGTTTAAATGTTGCATAGACAGGACTATACGCTTAGGCACATTTTTAATGATAAAAAATGAAATGGTATAATCGAATGGTCTTTAGTCTGGAAGATTCATTCATATCATAAATGCCACAACCACAAGGTAGTTTTAATTACAAAGTTGGTGATGAGCAACACTCTTCGAGCGTAAACTAGTTCTATCTATCTGTAATTTAATAAATAATTCATAATAAACAAAAGTCACAAATTTTGAATTTGACCTAGATACAAGTTCAACCGTTGTGGCCACGGAGGCAACAACGTGGCTTGTTTGAATGGTGTCGAGCTTTGAAAGTAATCAGTTATCCCCAGAAAGGGAATAAAAAATAAAAATGCGAACGTGAGTGGAATTAGTAGGAGAAGAAGCCGCGAAGGCCAAGGACTAACTTTCTGCATCAAATTGCCAAGTAGTACTCAATGATGGAGAGCATGTATGAAGAGATTGATGAATGTAAAAGAGACAAAAGAGATGAGCGAGTTCAGAGTGACATGGCGCTCTTTACTCTCTGCCTACCCCGTGAGGGACTTGACGTGATGATTATATATTATGTATGTATTTTAACACCATTGATTAATATCCACACACAATGACACGCGCGTTTTATTTCACATAACATAATGCCCACCATAGATAAAAAAAATGTCGAGTATCCTTTTTAATTAATTTCGTAGCAGCAAAATTCCTTACTCATGTGTTTTTTTTAATATTTGGTAGTGAAAAACTGGCTTTCCTTTATTGTATTTTTTATATTTAACGGCTGCATGGATAAATCAAGTAATTTACCACATAAATAAATGGCATGGAACATGGAATAAATTTGAAAGCCATCCATTGATGAAACAGACCGACCCAATTCCTGAACGGTCCGCCTTTGTTTACAGATAACGAATACTGGTAATAATTCAAGCCTCATTTATTATTTACATATTAATTAAAGGGAATTCGTCGGCAGAATTATTTAGTGTTTCTCAACTTCAGCGTTCCCCTGATCCCTGATCATATACCGAGGCAAGCCCTTGACTGGAAACCCCAAGGAAAACGTAAACGTGGCCGCCCTAAGCAGACCTGGCGTCGGACGATCATCGCAGAGGCGAAGAATATAGGAAAGACCTGGGGCGATCTGAAGCGCGAAGCTCAAGACCGAGCGGGATGGCGGAGCACTGTGGAAGCCCTCTGCCCCATCTAGGGGACACAGGAACATAAGTAAGTCAACTTCAGCGTTAACTAATTATCAAAAGTTGGTACTCTACTAAAAAGATAATCTAGTGTCGTATTAAACTGTGAGTTTTAGGGTTCCGTAACCGAAGGGTAACCAACGGAACCCTATTACTTAGACTTCGCAGTCCGTTTGTCCGTCCGACAGCGGGCTGTATCTGATGATCTGTAATAGTTAGAAATTTTAAATTTTCACAGAATGTGCCGCTATAACAACAAATAATAAAAATGAAAATAAATTCTAAATTAAACTCCCCTACTAGAAACGTGTTGTTTACTTGTGTTAACAGGGTACAATTAATACGTATGGCGAATTGATGATATACTTCATTATGGTCTATACCTACAAGATGCCTTGGTTGTTACCTTTTCAGCCAAGACTACATTGAAGTTAATGCCATTCTGGTCAATATTATGTTAATTAAAATGTGAAAAACATCATCTATAGCCTAAATAACACTGATGTGGCAGCCCCCACTCATTCCTACTCAGCTATAATGGTATACATGGTATGATGTATCACTTGTATGTATGTTTATGACTTGTATGGGTTAGCAAAGGATACCCTATGGAACCGTGTGATAGTCCTTGCTTGACACCTACGTAGTATAAAACAAAATACATAAGAGAATCTGTCTTATGCGAACAATACCTCGGTGAGAAGTAAGTTCAGGTCTTTGTGATTTTGACTAATACTAACATCATAGTAATGTTACTATCTCTCTCTCTCTATTTAAATGTTCAGGGAACCATCGAAGGCGTGAAGATGACCACGAACAAAATATCAGTTTTCCAATGAGACAGAAACTCCAGCACATACGTTTATAACAACGCTTAGCAAATATATCATATACCTAATATAGTTAACTTATTGGACAGGCAGTGTCCGAAGTTGCTCGTTATTTTCCTCTTGAAGCAGACAAAGGGAAGCGGAGAGCTCTTCGTGACGGAGTAACTTCAACCCTATGAAACCTCCCTCAGGGAAGATGAGGTTTTGACATCGTTACTATCTAAGATTTCCTTTGTTATTTTATGTTAAAACTTGCACACATACAAATACAAGAATATAAAATAGATTAAACTAATTACATAAAACAGAACTTAGCCTACCTACTAATAGATAAAAGATCTGACCCAAGCCAGAAACACGCGAGAGAACGACAAGAATGCTGGCAGCATAGCCACACTGGATAGCAATGCTGATTATCTGTAGTACCTACTTAATTTGTGTAGCGTAGTTTTAAATTAACCTACAAGGTGCGATAATGTAGGTCGCAGATTTTCTGATATGTGTGGTTGCTACATTAAACGTTACGAATTTTCGAGCGCTGCTATTGGGGACATTTTTCTAAGAAAAACACATTTCGGTAGTTGAAGTAAAAGATTCTGATAGCAAATACATTGAATATATCAAATTAAGCATTACTCAAATATTAGATAAAACCAATAGGCATAGTTTTTATTATTATTATGGGTTTGGGTTTGAAACGTTTATTCTCATAAGAATTAATGCATTCACTTACATGAGAACTTATAAACAAAAAACTTAACATAATTGTGTACATTTCAATTGTAGCAGGAGGCGTACCTGGTCTACTTTATTATAGTAAAGTTTTAGTATTTAAGGCGTTTACAATTCAATCCATCGCTCCACTACATAGACATAAGAGGAATAATGTAACTTTAAATTTACTGTCAAGCCAAATCTAAGGTGGGTAGCTTCAAAAATGTATCCATCACAAGTATGCAGAGTATCAAATAATATCACTCAAAACCAAATAATGATTATCAGATATGAGGGTAGAAGTAGCACAATTCACGCCGATCAACAGCAACTGGAAGCGACTAGCCGAGCGTATATTGAGAGTATAGGGATTATGTGGAAAGTAGATTTTAAATTAAATTACATACTTAGTTACATATTTTTGATTATTTTAATTATTGAATAAAAAGTTACTGCAATATTTATTCTTGTTTTGAGTCGAAAATATTATCAAATAATAAATGTGTTGAATTACTAATTATTAAAATGAATTTTAAGCAATTTTTTGAATGTATGCATGTTTGTGGCTTCTTTTATGAAATTAGGTAATTGGTTATAAATCTTAGCACTCTCGAAAGTTATATTTTGTTTTCCGTAATTTGTTCTTGGAGTACGTAATATAATATTATTTGCGCTTCTTAATCGTTTGAGTTGGGGGTGCTCGTTCTTAATTGTTAATTTAATGTTAGAGTGTAATTCTTTAGATAATAATTTCCGTATTAAGATGCATGTATAGTATTTGTATGTTTTGTCTATGTTCATTAACTTTGTGTCACTATATATTTTTGTAGTTGAAGTAAGGTAGTTGTAGTTAAATAATGTTTTGATTAATTTTATGCATGTATACTTAATGAATTCTAAACTAAAAATCTGCTGTTCACGCGTGGTGCCGTGACCAAGGAAAACAGGGATTCATTTATATATATATAGATAACTTATCTTGTTGCCAAAAGACATACCTACAAATATTTCCGCTTTCTACACCAGCTAGCTATCCTTGCAGAGACTTATATTGTCAGTCCCTTAGTTCAGTGCACATTTTCGATTGAGTGCACTTATGTTCTCGGCAGGGTAACATGACTCTTATAGGCTCTCAATTAACTAATGGAGTTATTAAAGTGATTTATGCATTAACATTGGAGGTTACTTGGGAGGATAATCAATCTAATTTATGACCAGGATTCGGTGATGCTAAGTGTTTAGTGCTAATTACCTAAAATAGACGCAGATTACCTGAATGCTATTTTGTATCTACAAAATACATTAAAGTTTTGAATAAAAGTAACTCATTACACACTATATAAATATCTCGACGAATACTAGAAATAATAATAATTTATAAAAAAAAAATATACCACTTAGGTGGCATACAAACATACGGCCCGCCTGATGGTAAGCAGTCACCGTAGCCTATAGCCGCTAGGAATACCAGAGATATCTCTATCGGGCTGCCATCCATGTTTTTGATAAGGAACTAGTAGACCTCGAAGCAAAACTATAATGTATCCTTTTATAATTTTCGGTACTGAACCTTAAAAACTATGTCAGTTTCCTTTGAAACTACTTAGAAAGAAGCGGCCCGCATAATCAGATTCACAGTGAAACGGGGTTCAACCAAAATAGATGAACAGGTTCTTTTAGGAATACCTCTACTCCAAGAAACCTTTGTGAATGAAACACTTTGAGATAAATTATACAATACTTTTGCACTGTGTAATACCTCAGAGTAGATATACTACGTAGTAATACATATTCAAGTCGTATATTTGAGAGATTTCAGAGATCTAATTTAGGATTAAAATAACGATCGATGAATATTCGTTGGATCTTACGTTTTGAGCTAAATTTTTGTGTGATTTTTAATCATCATTTTAAACTGTCGAAACTAGTCATTAAATCAACGTTAGTAATCATTGAAATATAAATTCTATCGCTGTCAGCACATTTTTTACTTTAATTATCTAACATTGGTTCAAGTTTTTAACTTTTCATTAATTTTCAAGTATGATTTCTACGAACTTTAAATCGTCATCAAATCTAATATATCTTTACAGATTTAATGCGCGTCATGAAAAGGTTTTCGACTACTTTATTCATCTGCCTTGGGCGTCGAAACATTGATAAGCCATTTGATATCAGTCTTAGGGCAAGGAAGTAGGAGCTATTTTCTTTTGGCAAACTTTGTATAGAGAGCTATATACATACATAATTGTATAAGAGTATCGAAGATAATATAACTGAAAGTCCTGAGTCAGGATCCCTTATCGTAAGTATTGCCAGTTCACTGACAGGGGTCTTCATAAAAATTTAATGGCTTTAATCTTTTAAAGCCCTCCAAAGTTTAGGGTCGAAGATAGCCCTACGTTTACGAGGAACACATAAAACTTGGGATAGTAAACTGGATTCTACTTTGTAAGAAATTTATTGTTTTATATTAATATAATCGTATCTGTGCATAGGGCATCATGGCAAAATTGGATTTTTCGAGTCTAGTTACCCATTTTATACATTTACCCAGACTTTTATTAGATGTAAAGTCAATATAAAAAATATTCTTGACGCTACTGAATACTTTGCGATGGGCATAAGTAATATATTTCATATTCCAGAAAGCATTTCATTTCCTCAGTTTTGATTAAAAAATCTAATAAAACAGTTCAAAGTGCCAGTATCTATTTATCTAGTTCCTCCCTCGTTACCGCCTGACATCGTCCTGATATTAACAGACTTGCCTGCAAGCGTTTCCTTGCCCAAGGCTCCTTTAGCTTTGCTTTGACTAAGTTTTGTTCCCTTTAGTGTCCGCCTTTCAATAGTAAGGACTCCATTGCGACAAATTCTATTTATGTATTTATGAACTTTTGAAGCTAAATGTATATGTATCAGTACACTATTTAACTGAATGCTATTATAGTTATGCACTGTATGTTAAGTAATGTTTTATACAACAATATATTAAAAAAGAACACGGAAGAAAATCAGTAAGTAGCCAATACTTAAAAAAGTGGTTGATATATTTAGGTGTCTAGGTACTCAAGTAGGTAACTAATCTACTATTCAGGTTGTTTCTTGTTCGCAATTGTATTTTTAATTGATGTCGATGTAGCCCGATCATTTCTGGTCTGGTAACAGTTATATGGGGCCATTAGAATTCTTTGGAGGCCTTCACGCGAGGAGGGGTACTTACAAACCTAAGATAAAAATTGTTTCTAAAATCATAGATACAGAGAGATAAATACATATATGCTTACAGAGGAAATATAATCGTAGGTTATCATTTAAAATGCACTAGGATACATATAACAATTAGTCAACTATTGTTTTTAGTAAAATTAATAATGTTACTTACTGTTATTATATTATTTTATTACCAGGTATATCTTACGCATGTTTTCGAAAACGTAACTCTCAATATTATGTCGCCACGCTGTTCATTTTCTCATACATAAATATACAAATGCGATACGAATACGCAGTCGAAAGAAACTCAATACTCTTCCTATAGCTACTGATGTAGAGCCATACAGAACTATAATTTAGCCCTCTGATTAGTTACGTTCGTCATCTCAAGACAAGTTCGGTCTCTTATGCCTATTAATTTCACTAGCATTAGAGGTATTCAATCCCTCCTTCATATAAATTACATTCGCATATATCGTAGGAGCAACGCGAGACATTGATAATAATATTCTCATTTAGCATCGTTATCGACTAATTGTTATAAAGTACCTAAGTTAACAGCCAGCTAATTAACATGTAACAATGGTGCCTAATAATGAGACCCTAAATTCTTGGAGGAAATTTAGGAATTTGAGATGGATCGGTGCTCTGGTGACCTTAACTTATATGATGTACTATGAAGACGCTAGTAGGCAGATTATCTTGTTGACGGTGCCGATCATGGTGTTTTGAAATAAAAGCTTCTTTTGTTAATAACTTTGAATATAATAATAAAAGATGGAATAGATGGAATAGGTACATTAATGTCGTGTATACGCCGCGTGGCTTCTTGTTGATTGGGCGTGATTGGGCGCAGACGCAGAGTCGAATGAACTGGCCGGGAAGATGGCCGACTAGTCGCAGTTGGAACGAGCCGTAGTGTTGCCCGCTCCCGTCGGTCAGCATGCATTTAGTAGAAAATGCATGCTAGGCGTTCACATACTACTTATCTTTATATAACGCGGGCCTATTTTTCGTACATTACTGATCTTTATCTACATTCACTAACCCTACTATTATTGTAATAACAAGCATAAGAATAATGTATTTCTGAGAAAAAACATAAAATATTGTTTTGTAGAACTTAGTGATAGAGTGATACCCCTGGTGTTGCAAGCGTCTATGGGCTACGGTCATCGCTTACCATCAGGTGGGCCGTACGTGCTTGCTTGCCACATTAGTGGTATAAAAAAAACTTAGAATTAATGCAGCACGAGCGATTGCTCGCTTACTTAATTATAAAAAAAAACTGCATATTCAGATTCGGACCTACATCTTCGCCCTATAGTATTTAATAGCTACTCATGAATACTTGGATGCGGATTGAATACCTTTCCAGGCATTGAATAATAACATAAAGAGGGGTATCACTCTGGTGAAGAACAAACCTTAAAATTAGGATACGTCTTCATCCTTCGAGTAGGTAGGTATGTAAGCTCATGAAAAGAACTTCACTATAAGAAGCACACATTTGCAAGCTCGTTCAAGCTTACTGAGTTACAACTTAACGTTATAAGCTCGCGTGCTTGACAAACATAAAGCACCGCTTAGGAATAAAGCGTGCTTATTGTTTTAAATTGCCACCCGCCCATAATGTGACTACTAAAGGCGGAATGCGTAACAAGAGAAAAAAGTAAGCCGTTTAATGCAACGACCTATATTTTTCAACGAAATGGCACTAACAGTATTTGAAGAAGGAACTTATTATGAATAGTATTGCTTTTTAATATACCACGTGAACATATTGATGTATACTTAAGGATTATATTTAACCACGGATTAAAGGACGTAGTTAAAGAAGAGATAGGTGATAATATATACTTACAGAAGACCGCAGTGGAATAACACTACTTGATGTAGTGCTGTGTTTCTGCGGTAAGCAAGGTTGCCAGTGCTCCACGAGGATACGCTGGGCTAGTAGTAATGCTGCTAGCACAGTGAGTCCTCATCAACAAAAATGGTTGGCAACCCGTTAGTGATACCCCTGGTATTGCTAGCGGCTTGTGTGCCACCATAGTGGTATAAAAAAAATTGCAGTGAATATCCGATCTAAGCTAATTTGATGGTTATCAGGTTTTGAAACGAATATTGTTCTGTTTAAGCAGTAAAAGATTGCTTTAACTGGTTAGTTAAGGAAGTTTCGTAGTTTCGAAAGATGGAATCCTAAAAATACCTCGCAATCTATTTATTACTCAGGGAGCAGTTGCCTTGGTAAGACCATATTTTAAATTGGCATAAAACGATCACTAGAGATTTCAATAGTTGACAAATGGTACTTACTGATGGCTAAACGGTATAGCAAGATAGTCCTATGTTATAAGACATACAAAATATCGTCCAAAAAAGCTATCTATTCATAGACATATGTTTTATTAACAGAAGACATTCACTTTATGATTCAAAGTTTTTATGACATGTCTCGTCGAAAGAACGAAACGAATCACCGTATACGTTTTACGACTGCATATTTTTCATGTGACGATCTACCTACAAAATTTTCACACGCAATAGTCTCCTACCCAAATACAAAATGTTCAGTAAACTTAATTTCAATTCAAAGAAACACTATTAACTTTTGTGAAAAGCTAGTGTGTAACAAAATTTCCCGAATTCCATCCGCTAAATAAAATGTAAATATCCTTGTAGAAAAGCTTACAGAAAACATTTGCATAGTGTTTCGTGTTTCGTCTGACGAGGAATGTGGCATGCTATCTATTGTGCCGCGACAGCTGAGTTATTATTTCAACGGTATTTTTTTTATTAGAAAACGGAGGCGTTTACTGGAAAATAAACACAACTATTGACATATCGCGCGGGGTTTTATATACATTGCCGTTATCCACGACCAAATGTCGTGACGAAAGATGACCTTCCACCCTATGAATTGCGTATTAAGCCCCAACAGGTCACATTGACTGCGGAACATATCGAGCAATGTAAAGGTCGTCGAGCGAACACGTCCAACTTTTAATTGACTTTCAGACAACTCTTGGTAGCAGTAGTTCGCGTGCGGCAGTCGCGTGATTTGTAAGGCTCGGAATCGCGCGTGACGTCGCTTAGGGAACCCTCCCTCCGGGGGTCAACTAGACCCCCGCATACCAACGGGTGCAGTAACATGTCCGACCCCGTTTCGCTATGAAACGACAGTTTTATTTCCCCCTTAAGTCGAGACGGGAACAAGAAATCAGTCAACACCTAACTTTGCATGTGTGTTTGCAATGTTCTTGCATTGAAGTGGTAGAGGAAAGTAGTTTACATAGCGCTGGGCTTAAAATTAAACAAAATTTTTTTGTTTATTCATTCTTTATTCAATTATTTAAAAAAGCTTTCAAAATCAGGTTATATTTTTTGTGCTCAAACTTAGAACATCCCCTGGAGCGGACAAAATTTAAGAATGTATTTAAACGAGTAGTAATAGACATGACGAAAATTCGCAATTTCTTCACAAAAAAGAACTTACTCTTTTTTTGTAATGAAGACAAGGTACTATGCCGCGACGACTTATTGCAGCTTAATTCAGTGAAAACGTTATTATAGCTGTACCAACACTAATGGAATGGAACAGCTCTTGGCAAACCTAAGGGCTGAAATTTAATATAATTGAATAAGCCAACGTAATAAATGGACAAGATATGAATCAATGGTGTAACAACTTACTTGGTTTTATTGTTGGTATTGTATTTACTACTCAGGATTTTGAGTCAAAATTCTTACGATAAATCTTACTAAAGGACACGTCAACCCTGTTTAGGTGGCTTCGATTAAACAATTTTAGACTTGTTTTTTTTTATACCCCTAAGGTGGCAAAAACGGCCCACCTGATGGTAAGCGGTCGGCTTACAAGGTATAATACACATTCATATAGGATTATTTTATGATTGATTTGAATTTATGTTTACTAGTAGTTAACAGCACTTGTGTACTTTCAGCTGTTAAATCTATAAGCTAATATGTCTTACAAATATCCTAATCCCATCGGCTTGGTCCACCGACTCTTTAATTTAAGATGATGTTGTATTAACAACTAATAAACACTTTAAGCTTTTCATAACGAGTCCGACTCGCACTTGGTCGGTTTTATTTTTCATAAAGCGACAGCCGTCTGACCTTTGCAACTAATTTTACAGGGAAAATTGGTTACCTGGGTTTAACCAATTTAGCAGGCTTTCTGGTTCTGATACACCTCTAACAATCGCCAAAGATATTTAATTGGCAACCGGGCCGGCTAGGATACCTATATATCTATAGGATATATAGCAAAGGCGTAGGTTCATGTTTATCATTCGATCAAACGCGACGTACTAATGTAATAGAGCTATTGCTTGGATTACCCATTACCTAGAAATCCGGAAAAAGTGGAACGATATTTAGCAAAAGGTAAATATAAAAATTCTGTTACTCCTAATCCATATCCGCTGCGCATTTGCAACTATAAGATGGTAATTAACTTTTTTTTTATATAAATCGAGTTTATCGAATATTTAAGTGCATCACTAATGTATTGGATCGAGATCCGGAAGCCGAACGGGAATAAGTTGAAACGAAAGTATCATTACTAAACCAAAGCCCAACTTTACCTCCGGCTCGCGTACAAGTTTATTACGAACAAGAAATCGAATTTCCCTCATTGGACTTACATGGTAAGCTCTCTCAGAAATCAGGAGCCTAGCTGGCACTGCTCCAACTACGGAACTAGCGTGGTCTTTTTACATTTAATGCTCTTAAGTTTGATGTAGTAGACTTATGAGCTAAGATTAATATACTGTGCCGTAATTCTGTTTATTTTGCTAAGAGGTTTAGCGCAAATTGCTTTCGCTGTGATGTGACGTGAAAAGTTTGATATGAGACAGTTCTATGCTTCATATCCTCACATAGATTAGTCTAGTATCCATAGTACAATTTCTGCTTAGTTTCGGATCATATGGCCAATTGGTAATGTCCAAAAGTTATTACTTATTTCTCGCTTCAAGTTCGTAAGTTTATAGTGTTATTATTTTGTTTTGCATTCGTACTATAAATCTGTAATTATAAATTTTCTTCATAAATTCATACTCATATGCATATCTCGGAAGGCGATTTTTTTTATTCTGTTTCCCGTATTATTTTTTGATTATCTATATCGATATTCATATGCAGAATTCGGATTATCTGGACATTCATTTTGTTGGTATTTCTCTAACAGAATTTTTATTTACATCTCGCCTCGTTCATGAGCAAGTTTTTATTGTGCCCCGTCATTTGTCATTCGGAGACAGAAGAAAGCGTTAATTTGACAAGGGATCACCGCCACACTGACCTACTTGCACCGAGGATTACGTTATCCTACTTGTTACTTTGTCAGTTTTTAGAATCGTTATAAATGACCTCGGATTAGGTTGGGACAAGGTGAATTTGCAGCGGTTGAAAGATTTAGTATCTACTTGAGTAAGTTGATTTTGTTTCCTGGATTATTAGAGCTATGACTAGAGCTAATCATAGCTTTTAAACTATTCCTTAGCTTAAATTTGCTGCTCTTACAACAGCTAGTTCTAGATCACGTGATAAATTTCTATGCTACCAATTGTCTGTAGGTACGATGTTTTTCATATCGTGCATGTTTAAACACAAATCAATATATTTTCCAATAAACAAAAGAGTGAAGTTTAAACAAACAAAATTAGCTAATAACAACATTGTGCAATAAATATCGCGGAAAATTTGCTTTATCAAAAGTTTTTGCCCCGTGCGGTAGTATTTTAAATCCCTATTGGTAGGTTATTTGAAGCTGACAAATGAAAAGTTCATAACTAGGAAACTAATTGGGCTCTAGAGGGGCGATAGGCGATGTGAATGGCTCTCTAGAGCTCAAAGGCATTGTTTTGGATTCACGTTATGTTAGATATTAAGCTATCGCCGAATTGCTTTCACGATTTGGTTCAATTATTCAATTCGCTCTGATAACTAATGTGTTAGTAGCGCAGTTACCTCACTACATCTTTAATTTAATACTGGAGTGAAATAAAGTCTAACTGTATAGATGAAAAGGGTATGCTACATTAATTAGGACATATAGAAGAACTGAGTTTTGTAGACAAAAAACTATTTGCAATGCGCATGTGAGTTAAAGAAGAAGCCATGCCAGGAAGACCAAACTACGGTGGGAAGGTAAAGAGTACTTGGAACAAAGGGGCATGTGTGAAGAAGCTGAAGCTTGAAGAATGTCAAGAGTGAAATGGCGCTCTACTCCTCCTATCGTACCCTGGATGGAGTAAAATGTACTTTAATACTTCATTGTACGTAACTTAGGATGGTATTGTTAAGATAATCATTTTAATATACTTTCTGCCCTAGTGATGTTCTTCCCTAAAGTAATTTAAAACTGAGTCAAATTTAGTCACCCCATTATGGTAACATAAAAATATCCTCTAATAAGAATTACTATCATCATTATCAGTTATTTAAGAGCTAGGCTCTTGTCGGTGGAGCATCGCCTACTCGTTCTATCGTTAGCCATCTCTTTGACAACTTGGTACGACATAACGTTAGCCATAAGAATAAATATTACTGTATTATCTATTCTTATGCGTTAGCCTTCGTCTTTATCCTTTGAAGGTAACTTATCCTTGGCCTTCCTCTACCACGCTTTCCTTCGATCTTTCCCTCTATGATATTTTGTATAAATGCGTCATGTCATGTTCAATCGTAGGTACTTATAATCATAACTTTTTCTTCTGCTCTTTAGAATTATTATATTTTTCATATTTGTTACTATATTGATATAATAATAGTATACGTCACGTGTAATATATTTTACTACACTGTGTTTAATATATCCCAACAAAGGGCTATAAAACAGTTGTAAAGTAAATGAGTCGCGGAACTGTCACGTAGCCATAAAGATACCGTAGTTAGCCATTAAATTTATAATACTTTCCGTTATAAAATATAATAAGCTCTAAACTGAAAGCTTAAACACGTTATGCCTACTGACTAAAATGAAAAACAAAACAATTCAACAGATATGATATGATAATAAATCGTGTAAAACTTACATTATTTAACAAAAGAACTGGTGGCTACCGCTAAAACCATAATAATTTGACACCTCAAACGGCCCTAATAAGCAGAAACGGTTAAAGGACTTCCAGATTAAAGAGGTCAAATTAAATCAGACGCGAATGTTCAAATAGCGAGTGCTATTTTATGATCCGTGAATATCGCGCAGGCATTTCTAGATGTACGGATCACATTTTTATTGTTATGGTAATACGGGATTCCCGTTAGTTGGAATTTCAAAAGGGTCGATTAGGACGTCTGGTTTTGAAGGTTCCGTACAATATTTCCCCCTCTTATTTGCAAGATTCCCTCCGTGGAAACTTCACAACTGCATTTCTTTGAAGAGCTTAGGAATTTCTACCCCCAACTCTCTTTGTAATATTGAAGTGACTTTTTAAGTTCGCGGGTATTGAATTATGGGTTTCTTCGCTCGATTGGGTTTTACCACCGCGTGAAAACAGCATAAAATTTCCTATCCCATACATTTCATGTTGAAATTTATTGGAATAGAGAAAGATCTGTTTAACCGTCTGCGAAAAGGAGGGTTTTTTTGTCGGTGTTACCTCAGAACCCAGTTATTAATAAACCGACTGGATTTGCTTTATGTAACTTCTCATAGAGACTTATTTTTATATACCTACACCTTATAAAAATCCAATTAATGTATTAATTTTACGCAACCGTATTCTAGTAATTTATTGTAATATCACCCAGCGGCGGAACTAATGCAATCTAGCAGCATAAATTCGCTTTCATGAAATTCATTTTATTGGCTCAGATTTTAAAATATTACATAAATAGCAGCAGAGACATATATACAGTAAATAGCAAGTACAAGCAAGCTAAATGAATACATCTATTACCTTTAATTCTGTAATTAATAAATTCACGGTTCGCAGCTGCAGCTATGTAAACCTAAAGTGGTCCACAACGTAGTTAGCCAGTGAATGGGTGACAAAAAAATGGACCGCGCCATTTCAGGACAAATGAAGCCGACAATCTGAGTGTACGGCGTGAAAACTATGAAATCGACTGATAAAATTTTATTGAATTTTCCGTCCAATATGAGGCGGGCCGTTATTGATGGACGCCGCATGACGCCTTGGGAGCGCTAAACTGCCCCTTGAATACTGAGTAGACTAATTTACTGTAGCAATATCATTTTATTGGCAAACAAGCATAAAACTATTTCAATAGTAAGTCGTTATCATTACAAGGCTTGTAACATCAGATAGTTTTTGAAGCAAGAGCATCAAGCCGAGAAATCTTAATATCTGGAGAAATTAAACTACCCTAGATCCCCTAGAACAAAATAGACACACGTTTAGTGCCGGTTTCAAACGCCAAACTAAGGCTCAAACACAGACAATGAGACAAGCTTAGCGGCTAGTAGTTATTCCTTGGTTATTTATTGGTTCATTCAACGCGTCATACGATTAGAATCAAATATACACATACACTAGACATAACTAGAGACTGAAGCAGCATTTTAGCGGCTAGGGCGCTGGTTCAATTGTTTTATACATTTTATGAATAAATTTGTATCTTCTTAAGATGTGAGAGAATCCATCATCTATGTAACGATGGAGACATTCATACATCCTAAGTACGTCCAATAAATTATTTGATTGATTGGGGTAAGTCAGAATATAATAGGTGATAGATGGGGGATGAAGGTTTCTATTAGGTCTTTAGTAAGGGTCGGTAGACAGATTTGCTCTAATATCCTTCATAATTCAACAAAATAAGGCCGTTCACCTCGATTTATGAGAGATAAAATCATTATATGAACACTAAACTGAATATTAAAGTACAATAATCAGATGCATAAAGCATTATTTTTATACTACGAAGTTGGCATGTAAATATAATGCCCGCCTAATAGTAAGTGGTCACCAAACGTATGTTTAGTCCGATTTTTCTTAAGAAGACAGCAGGATATCCTGACTGCCAGCACAGCGTATCCTCGTGGAACTCAGGGAAGCTTGCTCGCGACAGAAACACAAATTACATCAGAGTAATGTAATGTAGCGGAATTTGACCGCGATCTTGTGTAAATTAGAATTCCAGTCCCCAGTTGGATAGCTCCAATTTAATAAATAGGAAGTGCCATTATGCCTTCTTTTTTTACGCGCATATGTAAATTGTAGTAGGTATTCGCGAAGTTATTTCTAGTTTGAGTGGCACCCACTATCCCGATATAGCTTGGGAATAAAAACTCTTATGAAGATAATGCCATGCAAAACTTAGATTTGCTCTCAACCCAATGAAAGTGGAAAGAAATGTGCAGAATATTCGATATTTCCTCCATTGTTCTAAGGGTTAGTAGTTCACCAAATCGTTAACCCTGCTATTCGGGCGTTCCGCAGCGTGCATTTTATAGCATGGTTATGGTATGTGAAACCCAACCATCGATTTTACCGCTTTAGAAGCTGCTTCTGGGTTAGGGTTAAACTTCGCAAAATATGGAAAGATAAAGAGTACTTGGAACCGGCGGTCATGTATGAAGAGATTGATAAAGATTAAGGAAGCAAAAGAGGTGTGGAAATGAAGAGTGAAATGGCGCTCTATAATCTCTCACTCAGTCTACCCATTGAGGCATCTGGCGTGATGATATCGATAGCGTAAACAAAAAACAAATGAAACGCCACTGCGGTCGAAAATTAGTTTTATATGCAGTTCGATAGATAGAGTATTGTATTCTCTATGTTTCATTTATTTTTTATTTCCACCGTCGATATGTATGATTAAAATATTGTACCATATCTCCATTTGAGGCTTGCAAAATCAAGGGTAATCAAATATGACAATTGACAACACCCAAATAAAAACAAAAGTAAAAATATGTGAAGAATGTATTTAAAGTAGTACTAGTACAAGCGGTACTTACGTTATTTTAATAAATAAGAACTCTCAATGTAAATTGGAGTAATTTAAGGACTGATCCAGCCATTACGCGATTATGCTAATCATTGCTCAAAGTTAAACAACAGGAATGGTAAGAGGGTCATTAAATAATTTTATGTGTGAGTAAATCTGGTGAGATCTGCACCCTATTATTATCATTTGTTTAATATGGATTATGGGCTTCGCAAATGTTTGCGTTTTGGAACAACAGCCATTACACAGCCAAGCGACTCATATAAGAGACCATTTGTATGCTAATATCATTGTACCGAGATAATGTTATAGGATTGTAGTTCCTAAGATAATTTAAGGTCATCGTCGGTGTTTGTATTAATTGCTTACATTGTATCTTAATAAATAGTACCGTAGATAGCCCTAATGGCCTTGTGGTTGAAGTGACCGCCTAGCATTTGACGTGGTCCGAGTTCAAACCCAAAACATACAAATACTAGATCCATAGCTAATCTCGCTTGTGTGTTGTGTGTTGTTTGCATCAATGAATTGTATTCAGTTACCGTTAATAATATTTTAAAGAACCGTCACTTTAGAGGGTTTTACCCAAGTGGCTCCATACAAACGAAGCTTTATGTCTTTGGCTCAAAAATTTAACACATTGTTTGAAGAATATAATGAAGAAAAAATCAAAAGATCATTTATTTAGTTTAGGCCCTAATAAGGCACCTGATGAATGTCTTAATTACCACCTAATAAATCACGACAGCATATTGAATGCTAATTCCAATTAGGTAAAGAATGTACTAAAGTTTATTTAACATAGGTACATAGATAGATATATAAATAAATCGATTAATATTACACTCCGATGCAGAACAAATAATTCTGTGCAATGTGCATCCCCTTCTTTTTACAAGCCAGAGATTAGCATCTTGACCATTAAGGCATTTTCTATGATTTTATCTAGTTTTAGCCAGTTAAAAACTGAAACATTTTCAAATGATAATGGTAAATACATCAAGCCGTGTCAAAAAACAACAGTATTCCATTTTCAATTAATTACCTACAAGTACCAAACTTAAATAGATGGTTGAAAACCACATTTAAGTTCAATTAAATGACCTACATAAAAAGCTATAAAAATCCTGAACGTGTTAATTTGTAATTTAGTATTTGATAATGTCCAGATAAAACATTTTTCAACAGAGTTGTAACGTAATTTAAAAATTACCTTAAGGTGTACGTACATCGTAGTTTTATTCACTATAGGATTAAACTGCATCGGTGTGGAACGCGCTTGTGTTGTTGCAGTAATGTCCTCTTAATGAGATACACAAGTAATAAAAGAAAAAATCACAATGTTGAACAAACAGCCGTTTGAAGATAAGCAAGCTTGAATATCATCAATCATCACGATTGATGGATGGTGTAATGGTTGACAGTAATGAAATTTTACGCCCGCATTCATCGCATCTTGTTACGGTAATTACTATGCTTGATGGACTTGAAAGTACATCATTTTATTTTTAATTGTACGTACAAAATAAAACTGAAGTGGGGAACACTTTGCGTTTAAACCGCTTCTCGGTCTGAGAAAATCTATGTATAAGAGAAAAATTCACTGAAGTAATATCTAAAACTAAACGCTCGACGACTTGAAATTAAACGCAATTACTTCTTTCTAAAAAAATCGCAACAATAACAATGATTTTGAGCTCAAAAACTACCAAACCGACTTAATCGCTAAATTCTTTCACCAACAGAATGCTATATTATCACTGAGAGGCAATATTGCTACATGGGCGAATTCGGGATGATGGGTTGTTGTACATGCGGCACAAAATAAATTCGTCACGAAAAAAAAAATGTGTAAATTCGCCACAATTCTAGTTTTTGTAGTAAATTTCCAAAATATTAACTTTGATAATTGTAAATTTGTCTCAGTGTGGGATGATAACCTAGTGAATTATGAAACTGAGATGTAGGTACCTATTACCGATACATTTTTGCCTTCTCTATCTAGCACACCCGTGAAATAATAAGATATGTATAAAAAGGCTTTTAAATCTAAAGGGCAAAGCACAGAAGCAACAAGAACTGACATCGAGACGTGGATTCGAATAAAGGCTCCTTGTGACAGGCCGAGATGGCGAGATATAAAAATACAACGATACAGATACCGTTCAAAAAACTAAACCTCAAAGTATTTTGACCTTTGTCACTATGAGAATAAGTACACTGGTAGGTCCTGAACAAGCGAATGAATTAAGTTCAGACGAACAGTCTTTAAGGTGTAAATTATTCAAAGTCGGTTCATCCGACGATGCTTGGCTGCGTTTACTTTTTTACCGCCATAAGACTGTCTTTAAAAGTAAACGAAAGAATTATTTAGAGAAGCTGGATCAAGAATTAAACCTCGAGATGTCACTGTTGAATGCTGATTACGACACAGATTAGGACAAGATGAATTTTTAAATGATGCGTCAGACTTTATATGAATCGATGTTTTTTTTTATTGTTATTTAATTAATCAAAAAATTAAAAAACGCTTAAAATTGCGTATGTCAGGGCCTGTTAATATCAGTGATGATCATTCATAATCAACTGCAGAATATTTACACAATAAAATATAGCAAACAAACACAGAGCCCTGTTTACTGCAAAATAGGCATCTTTTATGTATATTTACTACACTTCCAATGTTCCAGCGCTTACTTTGAACCGCCATTTCCAGAATTAGACACGGCTTTTTGCTATAATTATATGCTATTATTGACGTTTTGTGTAATTATGTCAGCGCTTTTAACCTCGATACTGACTATTTTAATTGCAAACAAAGCAAATTGTTGGAAGTGCTTTAGGCAATACAAAACACTGATTTGGATCAAGTAATATATATAAATATCTTATTGTTTTTTACTAAGCAGTTTATATAACACACGAGTAATGATCGTGCCAAATGAGACAAAAGTGACAAAAAAATATTTGTTATAAATCTTACAACACAACTTCAATCATAGGTCCGTGATTCGCTCGCTTTAGAATACCGTGACATATTCTTTTAGTTTATGTCATGTAGGGACAATGTAAAATTTCAATACTGGAAGCATTTTTTTAGAGATTTGGGGTACAAACAATAAAAATTTACATCATAATACTACTAAAGTGGGTAAGTTAAAACATATTACTACTGCAGATATTACCGCAAAATTGTTTTTGTATAATTTTAAATTTTTGTTCCTGAATAAATAAATAATAGTATATGAAAACCTTTGATAACTAAAGAAATTGACAGGTAATTTCTTTGAAGCATAACTTATGGCCTTTCCTGCAGCAGAGGTGCTGGCCGCATGTCTCGACATTCCGCCTTAAACGATTTGATCCGCCGAGCTCTAACTACAGCTGGAGTACCAGCAGTGTTGGAGCCGGTGGGTCTGAGTCGGGATGACGGTAAGAGGCCAGACGGAATGTCGTTAGTGCTTTGGAGAAGAGAAATTGTGAATGCATTTTTTTTATATTAATCTTATTTGAAACTTCCATGCCAAGTGCAAATCAATAAATCATCACCGTGTAATCAAAACGAGAGGTATAACTGTATCACGTTTCAAGTGTAAAAGGACCATTTAGGGACGGACGCTAGGTTCGCGTCGTGACCGCGCGACTGTCCATTCGATGTGCTTGCTAGTTATCGATTCACAGGTGTCGATATCGATAAAATTAATCTAAAGTCATGTACATGCCTTGAATCTAGGTGTATTGTCTTGTGAGTAGGTATAGTTTTACATTAAACATTTGAGTACTCTACTCATAGTACAAGCTTCGGGTAGTTTGGGACCGCATGGCGCTGGTAATATTTTTTATAAATTAATAGTTCCGCAATATTAATAATCACTAATGTAGGCAGTTGGGTTTATGCAAGTAAAAATTGAAAACAAATAAACAATGTACGATGTACAATTTAATTATTTATTACAATACAAATAAACAAAAATCAAAACTTTCTTCTATCATATTAGTGTAGATATGTTGATAAAATTGGCAAAATGTATTTATATTATCTGTATGGGTACTTAATTATATAAAGATACATTATTTGTATTTTTGTTTCCAATGAATAAACATCCATCCATACTAATATAATAAATTCGAAAGTAACTCTGTTTGTTTGTTTGTGTGCTACCTTTTCAGGACGAAACGGCTGAACGAATCGTAATAAAATTTGACAATGACATATTATATATCTTGGGGAAGGACATAGGCTATTTTTTGCAGACAAAGCCGCGGGTACCAGCTAGTAGGCTTTATTATTTCGTGGGTAAGTCGTGGTGAAAAAGCTTGTCAGAAATAAAAGCCTTTTGTATTAATGTATCGATACAACATTTCTTCCTCCAACCTTCAAGTTTTACGTGTACTTTATGTGGCAGCCGGCGGCTTCACATGCCTCCGACGATCACGCCCCTGCTCATGGCCACCATTTTCGGTATCATAAGGTCCTGACATTATTCCTAGAAAGCACTAAGCTTTCCTTTTACCACGGTGTTAACATCAAAGATTACACGTGGCGATAAGCTTACATTTACACATCAAAATCGACACTCTCTTTGGGAGTTTGGAGTCGACAGGGATACCTACGAGTAGTGATATTTTGGAGAATGCTTAATTTAGGTTTGGGGAAGCAAGCGTAGGGCTGCCGGATGATAAGCGGTCACCGTAGCCTTTAAAATTGCAATACCATACGACGTTGTTATTATTATGATTATGTTAAAGAAGGCTGTAGAATGAAATTCTCAAAAGGGTCGATGCCTTGCTTTCGTTGCCTATCTTCTATTATGGCGGCTATTTTAAAGTAATCGATAGAATACTTGTGTTGCCTACGTTTAGGCTGGTTCAATTACTTAATGATTATATCGGAGGACTGAAAGATATTTTTACGAGAAGATAAAATCAACTGACATTTAATAGACAATTAAGAAAATATATAAACCAAAAAGTATTAAAACAAGGTAGTATGCCTGTCGCTAACAACTTGGTTCCCTATTTTTTTAAACAATAGGGACTAAGTAAAGTTGCGAAAGATGTTTTATGAAACCACAGTAAATTGTGTGATATGCATCGCGAAAGGATGAGAATATCCCTAGTATGTAGTGTGTTTATAAATATTGTTTAGTGTATAATTATTAATTATATTATAATCGTACACTAGATAATTTATATTGAAATGTTTTCATATTAATATTTATGTATTTCCCTTCCTAATGTGGAAAAACCATAAAAAAGCATTCAAAGAATTATTTCCAAGCACAAATTCCAATTTAAAAATTCTCGCGTTGCGCATATTAAAGCATTGCACTCGCCATTTCAGTAGTTGCTCTACCAGGCGTGCATAGCCCGGCGGGAGGTCGGTTCAGTGCACACTACAAAGGTCGCCTGATGTGTTTTCCTTTTATTTATGTGAGCCTGCTACCTTGATAGAACCTAAGGAGAAAATATTCAAGGACGTAAAATAAATGAAAAAATCTCTTTCACAAATTATTGTTAAAATGACTCGGTGGGGCTTTTGGGACCGTGGTCTGGTTCATTAAGATGAATTATTAATTACGCTTAATAAATATTAATAATAACAGTATAATTTTATGAAAAAAAAAATCATAACCGGTCCCCAATTGACGAAAATATCGATGAAAATATATAAGAAAAAAGAAGTGCACACAGACGAACATAGAACTTCCTACTTTTTAAATCGGTTGAAAAGATCAGCCTTTTGGACTTCTTACTTGTTCTTCTCTTTGGAGCGTTGGAGTAGGTGTTTCTATCATACATAAAAACAAGATTGCATCACAAATGAACGTATCCTTCCGTCGTATCAATTAAATACCTGGCGAGTATGTCGTTGCCCTTTAGATACACCATCACACATAAGTTATCGATATATAAACGCTTCCAACCATCTGACCTCCTTGAGGGAAACTGCCCAAGCCGTAAACCCTCAAGTAAGTCTGAATACTACATGACACCAATGTAACTTTCCACTCTCTTCAATAAAACAGAACTTTCCCTCTAAGCACGTCCTACAGAGCCACCCTTAACGCATTCACATTCCCGATCTAAAAAACCAATTTCGCATCCGTCTAGAACACGTGACGCACAGAGGAAAAAGTCTGACAAAGCTGTCATAAAGTCCCAAAGTAATTCATAAAGTGGGAAAGTGCCATTCCGCCGGCCGTACGACAGACACCTATTAATTTTTACGATCCATTTAATTCTTTAACCTGGTAGAATCGATTTATAACATTTTATCGCGGCAGGAGATTTAACGCGAGTAGTAAAGCTTCTGTCGGTATCTCGGTACACTGGAAACCACCGTGAGGATTGCTAATTGGATTCCCTACTTTGCTTTACACCGACGAAAGAATCTCTTTTGTCACTGCAGCTCTTGTTTTAATCGAATGTTGTAATTTTATTTCCATTTTAGCTGACTTGACCAACTAAAAGTCTGAAAACTTATATATTTTACAGGCAGAAGTAATAACTCCACTCTCGATCTCTCGAATTAATGAGCTCCCTATTGTTTTAGTTATTGTTCTTATGTCGATCTCATTTTCACTTACAATCATTACAACCAACTGAGAGTTAATCGTACTCGGTTTGTATACTCATATTTGTACGTAGAATATTATCTATTTTGAGCTCATATTGATGTCACAACTGACCATCTTTCCAACTTCTAAGCATTAAACAATGGATAGAATGGTAATACTGTACTGAAATAAGCACAGAATTAGGTCTTATGACTTTGTTGGCGACAGCAAATACTTTTTGGAATTCATTAGTTTATATTCAAATTCAAAATTATTCGTGATATATTTATATTTTGTTTTTTTACTTACTTTTGCTTTTTACACATTATTTGGGCTTGTCATCAAAAACTAGTCGTTTAAGTGTGAGCGTAATAAATTTTGCGCTGTAAAATTTTCTCTTTCCTTCAACATCATACACCGTAGTCCTCATTATCATCCTTTTCAGATTTTTTAAGACGTATTCGTCTGGGTATCGTGCTCTTCCATTGTGACGTCGTATAATTTTAAATGGAAAAAACACATTATATACAATACGCGTAGTAATTACTCACAGGTACTCTCCAGGGTACATAGCTAATTTTATTAACGTACATTCATTAACAAACAAGACTGTAAAATACGTACACGCGGTACAAACAAACCACGCGTGCTTTTCAATCGTAAATCAATGAGAGTGCATTTTGCATACACAGCTATTATCACGAACCACCGGTTCCGAAAGAGCTGTTTCATAAAAAGACCACAAAACACGACAAAGACTCACAAAGGTTTTTGTATTATGACACTTATTACGTGTATAGTTCTTTGTTTAACTTAAATAGAAGTGAAAATTTCGCGAAAATGCATGTCAGTTTGTTTTGCTATAGTTTCGCACGTTAAATTTTTCATATTACTACCTCAGAGTTGATAATATACTTGTAACTACTAAAACGTGAAACGCCCCTTAGGCTAGTTTGAATCTCTCTCTGTCTCTAATATTTTACTTTATATTAAAGTGAAGTAATGGAGTTCGGCGTATAGTCACGAGGTTTTATTCATCACGAGCAGCTTAGAATTTTTATTTTATTTGAACTCTCCCCAATTTTTTTATATATTATTTTTCATTTAGAATGCAAAAAAAAAATTTGATTCAAATAAATGATAACTTTAACAATTTATCTATATAAAAAATTAATTGCCTCTGTCAAGGACTATCCCGGTTTTTTATTTCTTTATGATCACATGGTTAGATGACAGTATTGAAATAATAAAGATATTTTTTTCAATTTATGGGATTTATTTTGCAAGTACCTAACGATAACGCTGCCATCGCAAATTCAGAAGCGAATAATCTAACCCAGGCTTGATTTATGGGTACTTAAGTAAAAACTTATCTTATTCAATGAATAAATCTTGAACTCACTTCCACAGAATATTCAACAAAAACATTTCTAAAGAAACCTCAAAGTTATGCGGCCGTGAAATCTAAAAAGGAACGTTCGTGTTATTTCATGATTAATATTAATGAGAGTGCAAAGTGTTGGTTTATTAGAGACTTGCCATGCCCAGCGTTACACGCATGCATGAAAATTTCTAACGCCCCTTTTTATTTCTATCGGAGTTGCATTGTGAAAACTTCTGATAGTGCGCGGTTACATAGGAGTATCCTCCCACGCACGATGAAATTGTGGAACTAACCCCCCGCCAAAGTTTCTTTAAAGGAGTACAGCATAGTTCTTCAAGAAAGGCGTGAAATGACATTTGCAGGGTCGGTAACGCGCGAGTGATACCCCTGGTGTCGCAAACATCTATAGGCTGCAATAACCACTTACCATCAGGCGGGTATAAAAACACACATACAGAAAAATCATTTAAAATTAAAGCTAGTTGTTAATAAAAAGGCTTAATAACCAGCTTGTCTCTCTTTGAGGAATAATAAAACATTATTTAAAATTACAACTAACAAGGTAACATTTAGGCCACTTCAACAAATCAGCAAAGCATATTCACCTAGCACAGCAATGTGTAGACACGGACTAATAGCTGAACACACAAAGTAATCGGCTGTCCAATTGATATATGAATTCAATGCATGCGCTGCGAGCCTCCAACTATCAACATTGATTAGTAGTGTGAATTGTGAACTATAAGCACTTTTACTATCTAGAAACCCGAACAAGTATAATCAAATGCATGGTTCTCAAAGTGGGCGATTGATTTTTATTATATATTGGGCGCTAAATAAATATCGGTGGACGGTGAAAAGAACCTACCTATAAAGAGTAAAATTATATGTAACGAAATGCGAAATGTAAAATATCTCAACCTAAGACGTTATTTGGCTACATATTTCTACAAATAAAATATATTAAGAAATTCGGGGGCGTTTGGTTTTTTTCTAAAGGTTCACCAAAAAAGTTCGCGAGTAACCGCGTTTTTTTTGTACCATTAGATTTTAATGAGACAAAAGATATCGTGGTTTTAAGTTACATTATAAATACTACTACTAATACTACTAGCGCACTGCTCGTCAGTTTGCACGTGCATATTGCACCATATTAATTATTAAAAATCAAGACCTCTGAAAACTTTTATACTAAGCTATACAATTTAAATCTCTTAAGAAAATAATCACGCAAATAAACTTAAAAATGTTAAAAAGGGTCAAAAAATTTGCAACCAATGTCAACTGTAGTATTTTTATCTGGTGTTAAACACAGCTCCTTAAACATTCTAGTGACGTACTCGCTATAGTGTACATACTTGTACATAATACACAGAACCTTTCAAAATCCTAGTGTGTAACTAATACGACATTGAAAAGTCGACACCGAAGGGCCCGTATTGTGTACATGCATCCACGCTATGACTGATGGCGGAAAATCAATTTCCATCGAGCTATGACGTCTCACTTACAACCCCCGCTAGTGGGGTCGTACGTACCTACCTACTGATGCTAGCTGTTTTTCACCTTGGTTAAACACGTCAAAATAACAAGAGTAATGATGTTGCAGACATTTACGTCAATATGGAAAGTTTTCTTTTAGACGTCAGTTAAGGAAAACAATCTCTCTCAACGATTAACACCTGAAATTTTACCATAATCTCGTTAAAATACACTATAGAAAAAGTACACTTTTGAGGGAACTACTGATAAAAAAGATTAAATTGTCCTGATTATACCCACCTACTAAATAAGTGACAGCGTTGTTTTGTTTATAATATTCTGTCAATCATATGGCGTGAAAAACATTTTTTGATATGTATTTATTTAGTTATTCTGCAATTACGCTGCAACAGCCACAGTTAAATCATTTAATATGGATAACTTTGGCTTAATGTATGCGTCTGGTGCTGGTGTTTGCGATTTAATCGTCTTTGTGATATATTCACTTCCGAGCAAATGCGAGGGGCTAAACGCGAATTAATAACGCGAGAACATGAGGTTGCAAAAATGTCAATTGTCTACAACTTATAGACATTTGATTCATTGTGACGTAGTTCACTTGGTCATTATTTCCACGTCATAGGATATATCCCAACATTTTTTATCCTTACAATGATTTTAAAGGATATTTTTTACGTCTTGGGCATATAGACATTTTATTTTTCGCAGACAAAGCCGGGAGAAGAAAGCTCCTTATCTCAAGTGATTTGTGGTCACCGGAAAATTTTGTTTGTATTATATTAAACAATGTTTTATTTTCAATCAGCTATATTATCTGTATTGAAAGCAAAATTTTGAACCTTTAACATAGCCGTGTCACGCTGTGTGTAAGTTCTAAATATCATAACTTATCCTTTATGCCCTAACAAAAGCAATAAGTAACCACAGAGATCCGCATAGCATCATACTACTTTTATATTCTGTGGACAGGCTTCTGCCATAACCAAATTTTGACACTTTAAACTAGTCCGTAAGACAAGAGAGAAGTCGGATGCATGTTATATACACCTTTTACACCAAAATATTAACCGCTTCTCTGGCAAAATTCTCGACATAGAATTATTACTAGACAAATTTCCAATTGATTTACTATGTTTTACAGAAACTTGGTTAAAACCAGACACCATGCATTTCAATATTAGTAACTTTACAATTGCCAGTATGTTTAACAGACTCTCAGCGGAGGGTGGTGGATCGATTATATTATTGAATAGTAATATAAAGCGCAAAGATAGAAATGATATCACTAGCTTGTCTGTTGAGCGGGTTTGTGAAGCAGCTTGTGCAGAGATAGATAAATACATAATCTTATGTGTATATAGACCTCCAAATTCGGATATTCGTTTATTTTGTTCAACAATGGAGGCAATGCTTAGAAAATTATTTTATACAAATAAAAAACTAGTTATATGTGGTGATTTTAATGTAGATACTTTAAAAATGTCAACTGAGGCACGCTTATTTAAAAATCTTTTCAAATCATTTAATTTAGACATTATATTTAATGAGCCCACAAGAATAACAGCCACTTCGTCTGATAATATAATATCAAATGGAAATATAAAAAATAAGTCGTTAATAAGTGGCATTAGATCAGATCATATGGCTCAATTAGTTAAGTTGCATGATAGTGCACAACCTAGCACCTCTATGAAAGAGTGTAGACCCCTGTCTAAGAATAGAATGGAAAGGTTTAGAAAGAATTTAGAATCAAAGATTTATAATTCTAAGTCTGGTGAGCCCAATGAATGTTTTCAAAAATTACATAACGTTATATGCAGTGAATTTAATAAGGCCTGTCCTAAACGAAAGATGAAGCTAAATAACAAATTGGAATTTAGTAACTGGGCAACTAAAGGTATAAGGAAAAGTAGAGACACTTTGTATGAGTTGTATTATAAGAAATCTCATACAACTAATGAACAGTTTTATAGTTACGTGAGAAAATATTCTAAATTATTTAAAACTGTTTGTCAAATAGCTAAATCAAAATATATAAGTAATGAAATAAGTAATTCCGATGATAAAATAAAAACGGTTTGGAAAGTTATTAATAGGGAAACGGAAAAGAATGGAAATAAAGAAAAAGTAAGCACACTTAAAATTAACGAGAATCTTGTGTCGGATAAGTTAGACGTCGCAGCAGCTTTTGAGAGCTACTTTGCCAATATTCCGTCCGAAATTACAAAAAACCTTAGCTCGTGTGCAAATACAGCCGAAGGCTTACTTAAGAAATCGTTAATTAAAGTTATTTCAGAGTTTTACTTTCGACATGTAAATGCAAATGATATTATTAAAACATTTAAAACGCTCAAAATTAAAAACACGGAAGATTTATGGGGACTTTCGATTAAAGTTATTCAAGCAATTCTACCAACGATTGCTCCTATACTGGCAACCATTTTTAATACTTGCATTGATCAAGGAATATTTCCTGATTTAATGAAATATAGTAAAATAATACCGATTTTTAAGGCGGGATCTATAGAAAATCCTTCTGATTATAGACCAGTATCAATACTGCCGGCTTTGAGTAAAATATTTGAGAAAATTATGTTAAATCAAATGTTAGGTCACTTTAATGCGCATAATATATTACATGGAGACCAATTAGGTTTTACTAAAGGTAGACCTACAAGTGACGCGGCGGCAAAATTACTGAAACATATATTTGAAGCATGGGAAAGTTCACATGATGCCCTAGGTGTATTTTGTGACCTATTTAAAGCATTTGATTGCGTTGAACATACTACGCTACTGCTCAAACTAAAATATTATGGTATCCGCGGAAATGCCCTTGATCTTGTAGCCTCATATTTGTCCGGTCGTCAGCAAAAAGTCGGTGTCGGAGGCATAACTTCCAAAGGCACATTAATAAAAATGGGAGTTCCGCAGGGTTCAATATTAGGTCCTTTCTTATTTTTGGCATACATAAATGATCTCCCACTTGTAGTGGATAATATCTGTGACATAGTCTTATTAGCGGAAGACACGTCTCTGGTATTTAGAGTGAGCAGAAAAGACAAAGAAATGATAAGTCTAAATGAAACGCTTGCATCCGTTTCTAAATGGTTTGACGCCAATAACCTAGTTTTAAATTCAAAAAAGACAAAATGTATACGGTTTTCTCCTCCAAACTCATCGCAGGTAGACACGAATGTACAATTGGATGGCAGAAAACTTGATTTAGTTGATAACACGATTTTTCTAGGTCTAACACTAGATGCAAAATTGCAGTGAGGCTCTCACATTGAGACTTTGTCAAAGAAACTTAGTTCAGCTGCGTTTGCCATTAGGAAAGTCAGACAATTGACAGATATTGATACTGCAAAATTAGTTTACTACGGATATTTCCACAGTCTCATGTCTTATGGCGTGTTATTATGGGGATCTGCGGCGGATCTGGATACAATATTCATTCTACAGAAAAGGGCAGTCAGGGCAATTTTTGCAATGGGTCCCCAAGAATCGTTAAGAGAATTGTTTAAGAAAATTAATATTCTCACGTTACCGGCTCTTTACATCTTTGAGAACTTGTTGTTTATAAAAAAGAACTTTAGAAGTTTTCAGTTAAATTCAGACAACCATAATATTTATACAAGAAAAAGAAACAAAATTGTGGCTCCTAGGTTTAGACTAACAAAAGTAAACAAATCATTTATGGGAAACTGCGTCCGCTTTTACAATAAAATCCCACAATCTATTACCGAATTGAATTACGATAAGTTTAAGACTCATGTCAAAAGAGTTTTGATAAATAAAGCCTATTATAAAATTAATGATTATGTAAATGATAAAAATGCTTGGAATATATAGACTCACTCTGCACAAGTGGCTCCCCGCTCCTGGTAATTGTAATAGTTGAAATATGTATTTCATGAAAGTAGTGACAAAACCAACTTGGTAGCTTTCATTTTGATATTTGTAATTTCATACCAATGTCTAGAAGAATTTTGTTACAAATTGTTATATAATGATTGTTAAATGCAAAAAAGACAGAGCACTGAGTTTCTTGCCGGTTCTTCTCAGGTGGCTTTTTTCCGAACCGGTGGTAATTTAGACCTTCATTAGACCAGAGCCTTATTAGGGCCTAAACTGAATAAATGATTTTGATTTTGAACCTTCAACCTACCACGACAAGTCGGAACTATAAGACTTATTCTTTCTATTTGTCATCCTACCAGATTAAATCCAGGCAGTGATCTGACATAATCACAGCTCGTATTCGTGTCAGAGGGAGATGCTGTTAGGAGCATAAGGAATGACCCACTCTTTGATAAAAGGCCGGTCAGAAACACAGCGGATAAGTAAAGTAAGCTATCTATCACCATTGTAAGCGCACCCTTTAACAAAACATCTTACATTCTCCGGACATCGTCGCTATTTGTACGCGCGCGCCATAAGTTTGACACGAACTTGGTCGTCAGAGGAGGAAAAAAATAAATATTTCACGATCCCCTCGCACCCTTGTTGTGGAATCACGCGTCGCTTGCGCGTTTTCACGAAGATGGATCATTGGTACACGCGACAAGTGACGGAGCAGGCCGACGTTTCTACAGCAGCAGGCCGAACGCGCAGATTTACCGCTGCAAGGTTAAAGCTTGTGTTCTAAAACGACTGTACATAATAATACTAGGACTCTCGACGAATTCCGGTGATAAATTCGAATTATGTTTAGTGGACGATGCCTGCTTCGTGAATTTATTGATATTATTTTTATGTATATAGCCTGATGTCAATACAATCGTACAACCGCCAAATCGCTCATGGGTTAGACAGAGAGTAAGAGTAATCAATCTACAATGTTATATAGAAAACAAGCGTATGGGCCGCCTAATCGTAAAACGTCACCGTATTTAATGTCCATTAGTAGGCGTCCGCCTAAAAGACGAAAAACGACACTAGCTCATTGTCAACCTAATGAGGAATTCATGATTTAGTTCAAGGACCTACACTATGGTTAAGTTTTGTCTGCATATATACAAATGTAATAAAATTGTTAGGATTTTTTAGGAACCAATAAAACTGTTCGTCTGTGCGGTTCGGCTCCCTCGAAGATGGATCATGGAGAACGGCGGGGGGTGTCGATCGCGCGATAAACCGCCGCGATATGAAGGCGGCGCTGTATGCCAGCGCACGACTGTACGATGTTTGTACACAGCTACCTCTAACATGCAACTCTATTTATATTCGGGCTTCCTGTAAGCTGACGGGTAGCAAGCGTTGCGATTCGATTTTTTATTTCTAACGCTTTAGGTACTACCTGGGTATATTTGAGGAAGGCAGATGTGTTACAACACTTTTCACCGAAGATAATTTGATGTCAACATGACAGATGGTGAGTCCGTCGCCGTTTCTTAAGCGCTACATACATCCTTGAATTTCTTCTCAGACGTATGCAGGGTTTACCGTAAAAGGTGTGACCAATCACTGCATATATTTTAGAAAAACCATTGGTACAGACCGGGGGGATTCCAACTTGCGTCGCTAGAATAGCGAGCAATGGTTAAGATATATCACACGGCCGCCGCGGCTCTTTGTACGTAGATATATGATACAGAAACCTCTTCGAGGAGCACTGGAATGTTTTCGTTCCGACAAGTCTTAAGGTATGCAATTTTTTTATGAAAACATCAAAAAATCCTACTCATGTTCACTTTTATATCAAAATAATGATAAGCAACAAAAAGAAAACGAAACAAATATAGGGAATCTCAAACAAATAAACCCGTCAAAGAAGAAATATTTCTTCAGGCTGCTTACAGCCTATAGAAATATTTCCCAGAATGAATTACTTACAGCCTAAAGCTTTTCCTTTTTTCTTGAAACGTGACCTAAGTAAGAAAACTGGCTCAGCGACCCAATAAGTGAATTCTCAGCGGAGAAAACCACATCAGAAAACTTATTGACGCTATTTCAGAATAGCAGAAATATTTGGAATGATCTGATTTTTAGGGTCCCGTACCCGCAGGGTAACCAATGGAACTCTATTACTAAGGCTTCGCTGTCCGTTCGTCCGTCTGTCTGTCAGCGCTGTATCTCATGATCCGTAATAAGACAGTTGAAATTTTTACAGAATGTAATATAAAAATTAAAATAAATTAAAAATATAGGAGGGTACTAGAAACGTGTTTTTTTGCGATAATGGTAACAAGTGTCACTTGGAATGCTCATAGTGCGAAATGCTATTTTTTTGAAAACAGAACGGTACCCGCCGTGTGCGAGTCCCAACTCGCACGTGGCCATTTTTTTATAAGACGGTTGCAAATTAATATTTAAGTTATGTATTTGCGTTATGCTGCAATATTAGCTAATAAACATATGGGCGAATACTGAGAGGCCAGTCAAATTTGATGCCACATTAATTTTGAGTGGCCTCCGATTTTACAAGCGAAATTATAAATGACGAGCCTTCAAACTTTGAAAACCGTTTCAATATTCCACCTTTCTTAAAATATTATAATTCGAATATTATCTCCAATAGTAATTCGGTGTTTTCCGAATACAAAGCTGCAAAATGTTTGTGCCAAAATTATTGTACAGTATAATTTCTAGGCTCATCCCCTTTTGCTCAAGTATTCTTTTGTCAGTTTCCATAAAATACTAAGTAAATATATAAAGCCTTACTCCTTAAAATAAACAATAACAGTTGCATACCCACGTGACGTTTTTTTGGCGCATTTAAGTACTGAAGGCATTTGTTAGGCAAATATTAGCATACACTTAGATGACGTTGCATATCACTTCAAATACACCCCTTGCGATGTGCATAAAAAATAGAGATGCTGGAAAAGCATGTAGATATACAAATGCTAAAAACATGCTAAAAAGCCGTGGTGGCCTTGTGGTTGAAGCAACAGGCCTGTCATCTGATGGGCCCAGGTTCGAGTCCCGGCCTGTACCAATGAGTTTTTCTAAGCTTAGGTACAGTGATTAATCACACCATGAGCTTTTAAAAAAGAGAGGTAGGGCGATTTGGGTTTTCCCGTGGGTTATCCCATTTAAATTGGAGCCGCCCGACTGGGGACTGTACCTCCGCCTTACAGAAGACCGCAGTGAAATAACACTACTTGATGTAGTGTTGTGTTTCTGCGGTAAGTAAGGTTGCCAGTGCTCCACGAGGATACGCTGGGCTAGTAGTATTGCTGCTAGCACAGTGAGTCCTCATCAGCAACATGGTTGGCACCCCGTAGTGATACCCCTGGTATTGCTAGCGGCTATAGGCTACGGTGACTGCTTACTATCAGGTGGGCCGTATATAAAAAAAATACAACCGTACTCTGTGAATATCTGAAATCTGTACGGTACAAAACTAAAAGGTATTACTAAACACTGTTTACCTGATGAGGGACTTTATGTGTATGTATGTAACGAAAAAGCAATGATAGTAAATTATTCCTTAAAATTATTTGGACTTGCATTGTTAGTTTCCTTAAAACTTGTAAAGAATAAAACTCAATTGTTTTCAGTAATATTATCGATCTTCGATTATTTACATCCCTACTGAACTTAACTGAACAGAACTGAACAAAGCTAAAATAAAAGTCCACAAAAATAACGACACGGAACAAAACACACTCTTAAAACAACATTACATTCTTATTTTTATATTAAACTTGAACTGGGGGATACTGTAATCGCCTTAAGCTTTTCATCATTCAGGGACAGCTGTTGCTAAATAAATCCCCCTAGGAAGCATTTCGTAGGCTTTCTTTTTTATTTATAGTCCAAGTTATCTATACCTATCACATTGTTATACTTTTAGATAGACATTATCTATACTAATATTATAAACGGGAAAGATTTGTATTTTTGTATGTATTGAATAGGCTCCGAAACTACTGGACCGATTTCAAAAATTCTTTCACCGTTAGAAAGCTACACTATCACTGATTAACATAGGCTAGCTGCCTGCCCCGGCTTTGCACGGGTAGACAAAATATTTGATATAAATGTCTACCCGTGCGAAGCCGGGGCGGGCCGCTAGTTAAATATTCACTATTTTATAACTACATAACATTTATTTACTTACAACGTTGAATATGTATTTATTTTTAAGGAATTCAAATACATATTGGTGTCGATTCTGTTGTTCAAAAATACTAAACTAATTTGACAGTTCTAAAAGTCTTGATATCCCTCTCTCATATGCGGGGTTAAATAAGGATGGCAATACTTTTAGACCTGTTAAATTAGTTTAGTTTAATTATTTCGTACAACAAAATTGGCACCATTATGTGATTAGAACCTAATAAAAACAATAAAAAATAATACATACTTTTCACTTTATATGATTTACCTAATAAAACATTCATTTACATTTGCTGCAATGATTCTATACATTAATAAAAAATACAAATTGGGTTAAACGCTATACTCAGAATCATTGTAGGCATTTTATTTTGATCGATTTTCTTATTTGTTTAGTTTTGATAGTATTTACTATCTTAACTGTCTGAAAATGTTAAGAGTTTTTCATGAAAGATTTATTTGTCAGCCGAAAGTAATTTATTTATCTGAGATAGTTTTGTACGTACCTAGAAAAAGAAAACTAATTTTCGTTAACAAGTACCACTTCAGTTATAGTCGAAGGGCTCTTAACTTGTAAAAATCTTGAACCCGTAATTTTCATACATGTGCAAGATTTCCTTGAATTTTTAGTAACAGTTTCGTATTACCAATTGCTTGTGCCATCGCGTTTCCTTGGCAACTTCTTGGTGTTTGGTCCGCAAATAAATTTGGTAATCGTTGACTATTTGCTGAAGATTAACGGGGAGGCAGCACTGTGTTCACATGGTAGTAGACTAAACATCTTTAGTAACCAATTGAACAAATAAAGACGGAGGGTTACGGGTTCGTACATGACCAATTGTAGTTCGTGTCTCCGTTTGCTAAGGGTTGATAACCTTATCTAAGAACAAAATGCCTTGTATAATTCATGAGCGGTTCAGGTGACAGGGGTTCACGGTATCCCCAAATTATGTACATACATTGTCCACTGGTCATTCTATAACTAGAGTGAATTGTAAAGAAAGCCCTACATGTACATAAGCATTTTTTCCCTCGAGGCACAACAATTTATATTGGTATCGGTTTTGCATTATTCATGATACAGTGTAATCTATTCTGATTTACTAAAATATCGATGTATGTGCCAGAATGTTTTATTTTACAGCTCAGTGAGATTTCGATATAAAATTGCCTTTTTTTTATAAAATTAGCCCCACTATAAATTTCGGTATTGGTTGTTGAGCATTCCCTTTAGATTTTAAATTATTATTTGTAAAGTCAAACCCCGGAGCCAAATATTAGTATAATATATTCCTCACTGGCGTAGTTTGAAAAGGCCAAACGTAATTAGTACAATGTTTTTGATACATCATAAAACCAAAGTCAATGTATAGGTACATTCAATTCATTCTTCAAAATAAAATTCTAAAGTCATTTGATAATTGCTCCAAACGAATATATTGACAGTTGTTAAACTTAAGCATAAATAAACGAAACTTGAGATTTATCAACGTCAAAAATAAGCTTCAATAAAGGCATAGCAAACATTCAGAAACTTTGACATATGGAAACATATTCCTTAACATTTTGCCTGCACTGAATGAGACATGAAGCTAAACTTAAAAGATAGATCTTTAACGGTCGATAGAGTTTTGAAAGATGGCGCAGAACTTCCACGTAGGTAATAAATACTTCCCAACTAAGAGGAGGATGGGCCAAGTTGGACTACCGGGACGGGTGTTTCTTAACATACTTTGACGTTTATTGTATTCCTGGATAAACTAAATATAGTGATGAAAATATAACCGTTTTGATATTTTAAGTAGTAGGTACTTAGAGATATTTCACATATGAACAATCACACTTGATGAACATTGAGTTATGCAAATGTTATCCTCTATGGTTTAGTATTGTCTATTATTAGTACTTAGCATTGTTTAAATAAATATTTCTTATGTCGATGAATAATTATAAAAGACATTTAGGAATACTTATTTCCCTTCTGTATCAGCTCGCTCTGTTTTGAAACTGCTTAATATACGTACTATTTCACTAACAATATAAAAAATCCAGAAATCATTACTTTAGGCTATATAAGTGGTCTCTATGAGATGCAGAAACCAGACCCTGTAATCTACGAGCTCGTCCCGATTCATCTATTTACTTTACCTTAATGTAATGAATAATCGATTTTGAAATTAACATATGTCTATATCATGATGTTCTCATTCACCAATTTAGAGTAACAATCTACAGATGAAATTAGAGTATTTAATATGTTCGAATAAATTCACTGACGCACTAATACATGGACATTGGGTCTAGTACATAATTAAAAATAAAGGGGTCCAAAGGTCACCTATCTAAACTTGGATACATGTTTATTATTATACAAATTTAAAACACTCAAGATTCAATCTTATCTCATTACCGCAAGGCTTAAGTTTACATGCAAAAAAATATGGGCTAACGTGTGGCTGACGTATACTGCACTCTTTCTATTTTGGTTACTATCGTTATTGTTTTAACAATTAATTCAATTTAAAATGAAATACCATGTCCCAGAGCGGAAAAACACTATTAATATCCCTTTTTACACATAATATTATATCGGCGGCTTTTTTCACTTCGGCATTTTTGGCAAGACTTTTGACAGTTAACCAAACGGAGACTGACGCGTTTGTCTCGGACGCTTTTGAACGCAGAATAGATGTCCATGTATTAGTACGTCAGGGATGTAATTGCCTAAAAACGATTGTATTGTATATTTTATACCATTACGGTTCAACCCTGGTTGTTAACGTGAAACCGTATGATTATGATAAGGAAACGCTGATATACGGATAATTAGAGCTAATTACCTTTTTAATATATTAGAAGATATTAATCTTCTTAAATTAAGTACAGTTACATTTTATAATGATTATCCTGAATATAATAAGAAATTTACAAGCGGTTATAATTGATAATTAAGATTAAATCTGTTTTAAAAATGTAATATCCTTATAAAAAATGTAGTAGGTACAAACTACTGTGACTATGATAGCAGCAAATTATTCGTACTGGTAATTATTACAACGTAGAACTTAGTAAAACCTCTGCACTTTATATGACACTAGCGGCCAGCCTCGGCTTCGCACGGGTAGACATTCATCAAATATTTTGTCTAGCTAGTATAATATATAGCCTATGTTACTCAGTAATAATGAAGCTTTCTAAAGGAGATTTTTTTAAATCTGTCCAGAAGTTTCGGAGCCTATTCAATACAAACATACATAAAAAAATACAAATCTTTCTTCTTTATAATATTATTATTAGAAATGTAAAAATGATGGGCATAAAACCAAGGATTTTTAGGATATACACAGATATTTTAATGTTGCGTAAGTTGTACCAGAAAGTAATTTGCTTAGAATCGACTATAATCGATCACAATGTCTAACTATTGTTTAAGATAACTGTGTTCATTTCACAATTAATTAGCTCGGAGTTTGAATAAATTTAACATACGATAAGCACACTGAACCCCAACATAGGTACTCTTAGTTGCCCATGCTCTTGGTTACCGATACCCTTGGTTACCCATACTCCTCTTTTCGACAAAAGCAGGATTAACATTTAGTACTCTATGATTTATTTCTCATGACCATCTTCCACGTGACGTAACAACGCAAAAGCATTTCGATATTATCTGTTTTCAAGAAAACAATGAAATATCTTCCTAGCACCAGCATTACGTTACTTCATATTCCAAGAATAATAAATCTTAAGGGGGAGACACATCTGTCAAAAGTGTAAAATATATGTTTCATGTAACGCATGCCGTGTCTATCGTACTTAAAGTGGAAGATGCATTTTTGTTTTCCCTGTGGGTGGAAACTGAGTATTTTTGCGTTTATATTTTTATCGCTATATACTACGAAATTGAACTGGTATACATAATTTTGTTTTTATACCACGAAGGTGGCACACAAGCATACGGCCCACCTGATGGTAAGCTGTCACTGTAGCCTATAGCCGCTGGCAATACCAGGAGTATCACTAACGTGTTGCCAACCATGTTGTTGATGAGGAGTCACTGCGCTAGTAGCATTACTACTAGCGCAGCGTATCCTTGTGGAGCACTGGCATCCTTACCGCAGAAACACATCACTACATCAAAGTAGTGTTATTTCAATAAGTGTATCAAATATAATGAAACCAGTTATTTGATCTCTGGTATGCATTTAGTAATGTTGGTGTTTTTCATCTGTTAATAGGATGAAATCGGTTGGAAAACAAAAGTATGTTGTGCACAAAATATTTGCTAACATATAAACAGCGAGTACCACCAATACAAACAAAAAACTGCCATGTAAATCTACAAATTAAAATTATTGTATTTACATAATAAAAAAAACAACAAATTTCATATCACAAGTATCAAATGTTTTAGAGAGCAGCAATAAATGCTACAATTCTGAATGGAATCAGGCATCAGCACGGTTCCGCTGAGCGTCGCTTTGATCAGTGGCATCCGCAAATGTCCCAGCAAAGGATGGAGCCAGTCATGCTGAAGTTATCGCTTATTGAAATCGATCCGGGACCGAGTAACGTTGCCCGACATTTTTACGTCACTATTACCTAATACCATCGCGGTATGATGTGATAATGTAGGTTAGCGCTGCGAACACTGACGCATTCAGGCGCTTTTGTGAAGCATTTGCGAAAGATCTTTGATGCTTACGTTTACGTAGATTATATATAAATGGCGTAGAATTTGTGATTAATGTATGGTTTATGTGTGTTGGCAAAAGTGTGGTGTAAATTATAATATACATACTAAAACTGGTGGCCATATATATACTTGGTTAGGAATGAAGTGTTGAGAGTATATGAACTGATATCTCTCACTATAATACCTAAGTGGCAAGCAAGTTTTTGGCTCCCCTGATCGTAAGCGGTCACCGTAGTGTCATTAGCGTGATGTTATGGTGTATTGCTTATGGCTTCTCTTTGTTGTCAGCACAGCGTCCCATCGCGAAGCTCTAGAAACCTTACTGATCGCAGAAACACAACACTTGTCGATCTTCTATAAGGTACAGTCCACAGTCCAATTTTTAAATACTATTGCACCCTGTTAATTTAAATCATATTCATCCTCTAATAAGATTAAATTTATTTCGATACGTTTTTAAAGCAATAATATAGATTTCTTGAATCCACTAACTTACTCCATTGATATGAAAATCTTATCCGAAACATCTATATGCCACGCTCGGGTGACTTGAGTCGTTGTCACCTTTTCAATTTCGCATCAAAGGCTCTCTTTTGATCGGTTTCCACGTCCCTAATTAGCAGAACCTCGTTCGTTGCCCGTCCAACTGGAAGATATTGTTTATTGGCAGTAGATACGCCGCAGTGGAATGCCAAGGGGGGCATTGGCACGGAAAATTGAGGCAAAATCGGCTCTTACTGAACGCTGCCCCGGTTTTCCATGAATCTTGAATTATTTTGATGGTGTGAACACAGGAGAACTAATAAACTCGGCACTTAGGTGAAAAGGTTACGGTAATGAAGATGTACTTGGACTGTATACCCATACAAAAGAGTTTAAAGAACAGAAATCGGTGGTATATATACCTTAATGGGTTGCAAAAGTATCTGTTTAAATATTGTAATGTCTTCTTTTTAATTAGATAACTATTTTAGAGGAACGCATAGCAGATTAGAACGAGACCGTTGGCCCACGTCTTGGTATAACAATATTGCTTCTACCTCAGAGTAGATAATGTACTACGTACGTAATAAGATAAGTACTTTTCAAAGAGACACTTATAATATCAAATACAGTCGAACATCGTTTATAACGACGGATCAGTTATTACGAACGAATGGCAAGGTCCCGGCCGAATCCTTATTAAACTGTTAACATACAGCCTATAACACCATCGGATTCAGCGATATATCGCTTAGATCGACGACACTTATCGATATTCATCGGCTATAACGACCAACCGTTGTGCATGTACCAGCAAAATAAAATAATACGAGCTATGCTCAAACTTATTAAATCATGTTTGGACTTATTACCTACGCAATTTCTCCCACCCTATCCGAACCTGCCATCTGACCTTGCATGTTTCACGACTTATTTAGTGCGATGCGATTAACAGCGAGAATGAAAAGTCGAATTGATAAGCTATGATATTTTCGCTTTATAATGGCGCAAAAAAAAAACATTTCCTATACATACATTTATATGACCATTAATATGACTTTTGCTAATAACAAGTATCGGATATAACGTCCGAAGTTATAGTTATGGTCCCCTAAATGCCGTTATATCTGGTTTTGACTGTATCTATGTAGAAGAAGCGAAAGAAGTGTGCAAGTCAAAAGTAAAATGGCAGGCAGTAGGGTCGGCAACGCGCGAGTGATACCCCCTGGTCTTGCAAGCGTCCATAGGCTGCGGTAACCGCTTACCATCAGGTGGGCCGTATGCTTGTATGCAACCTTATTGGTATAAAAAAACTCTAAGCTAGAATAGAAATGTTCGTTACGTAAATGTTTGCAATGTATCGGGGATCGAACTGACACGATCTAGAGTTAAGTTTACAAGTCACTATGCAAACGGTGTCGTAAAAATATCTAGGTATATCAAAATATTTCATAACCTATTGTCTTATGTGTGTGTTGGCAATATTTTATGTTCAGTTTCAAGGAGTCAACTTCATTTCGAGTATAATGGAAACGACAAGTTATAGCCCACTTCTTCGCAGACTAAAATCGTTAACGTTGTTCAATTTTATGCCATGAAAATAAAGCACTTTATGGATATTATTTGGATAGTTGCCCACTGCGATGATAGTTTTCTATAAACAATATCTTCTAAGTGACCGAATCCTTAGCCTGGGCATAAGAATAAGTATTACTTATTCTTATGGCCTGGGTAATTCGTTCAGTTTCTTCTTCGGTTCTTTTGAGTTTTTTATACCTTTCTCAAATCAAATATCAAACAAATGTACCCATTCTCATTGATAATGAGAAAGGATGTACATTTATTTTATGTGGCATTAAATATTCTTTAAATTAGTCTTTATTTCATAAACCTAGGTCAGGTACGTTTAGACAAATATTTATTAGTTCATGGACACAATGAACGACAATGTTCCTGCTACCGGCACTGTTTTAGTAGTGCTATGTCAGAGAATAAACTTAAAGGCATGGTATCCATGTGGATGTCGTAACCGCCTACCACTATCCTGGCGGCCTGTACTCATAAGTTTTTCTAAACGAAGTTTTTCTAAGCGCAATTATTTGGCACACCACGAGCTTAAAAGAGGGAGATAAATATTTAATTTACTTGAGTAATCCCAGAGATTACACCATAGATACAAAAATATTTCCTTAGAATATTATTAAGGAGTGTAGACTTAAACAAGGACACAACACAAACAAAAGTTATTTCATTACAGTGAAAACACCTGTGTACGGACATTTTCAGTTTTTCTTACCCATACACTTGAACTAAGTTGTGTTAAAGTATTCATAAGGAGCTGGATTATGGAGGAAACTTCTAGGAAGTTTCAACTTTATGTCGCGGCGCTTAGTTTTTATTAAGTCTTGTGACTTAAACCTTGTGGTTTTATTTCCAGACCCGGTGATGTAGGTACGCAGGAAGTGATCTCAATGTTTTACTTTCTAGCATCATCAAAATAATTGAATCCTTCTTTTACATACATACTTATAATACATACCACACACGCAAACGCAAGGCAAACACAATTTTCTATCACATAAATGTTTACCCCATCGTGAATCGAACCCGCGACCTCTAGCGTCGCAGTCAGGTCAGTCAGCACTAGACCAGCGGTCTCGATTGCTCATGAGAACGATTTCTGGCAGTTATATTCAATATAACCTGTCATATTAATTTATTTTTCATGCCTTTTTGCAGGACCATAAAGAGAGTTTAATTTCTCCATTAAAAATATATATAAAAACGTGTAAATAGTTAAAAACATTATTAAAATTCGGGAGTAATTTGCAATATTTCATAATTTCATTACTGCGGTAACTTTTTACAACGCTTTGATAATTCACAGATAGCTATAAATTTTAACCAAGGCCTAAAATGTGGTAATAAAATGCCACGTGGTGAGCGGTTTATTGTTCCAGGCGGAAATTTAATTAGAGTCAGTGTCTTCTTAGCAGGGGAACATTTTAGTGCTCAATATTTTTCAATTAAGTACTTACACTTGGAGCGTGCCAGTCGAAATAAATCGGTGGACTTATGTCATTAACGCTGGTTTGTTTGAACTTTACCATTATTCCTGTCGGCTTCAATTTCCATCAACCATGTAATTATTTTTATAGCACTATATGGACCCCACTTAAAGGTAATTTTAGGGATGCATGCAGCACCAGGGGTAACGTCACCCGTTGCCGTCTCTGCAAAAACTCTTCGCAACTTTCTCGGAGATCCTGATTCGGTATTCCTTTTCCAAATACCATTCTGTGCTTTCACGGAGGGAAGGCTTCTTTAGAGATCAGACACCAATTTGATATAATATATTGTAAATACTACTGCCGTGCCATCTACGCCATCTATTCAATTTCAAAAAGCGCTATATTGATTTTTTCCGCTGGTATTTGCCAAAATATTATTTATTTTAGCGTTTAAGACAATCTGTACATTATTGTGAGTGATGTCTTAAAAAGCTATTTCCAATAAAGTTTGCTTGACTTAGCCAAAATTATTATTAATTCTCTTTTATTTTTACCTGCACTAATAAACCACTACTACCCTATGCGGGACCGCATTCTAACACGGCTTACGTTTCGGCCCGTATTGATCTACCGGCTAGACGAGCCGACACGCCAGGGACCACAGTTCTTCAATTATTCAGCCTACTTCCTCGGGTCTCGTTTGTTACATCTCAACCACTCGTCTTCGCTTGAGAGTATTACTATTCCTTTATGTCAAGGAAAAGCGTTCTGTCATTGTTCCGTGAACTCTGAACCGCTAGACTACTTGCTTGGATCATAAATATTCATAGATTCGGAATTTGGTAGTATACTGTTTTTCTATTGTATAATTGTACGTTCTATTTTAGAGGGTACATGATTAATGTTCTTCGTTTTGAGATCATTAGCACCATCTGGATCCAAACTGATAAAAGCGTACTAGGCATACGAGATCGGATAAATAATAGAATACTGAAATGCTTTTTCTTAACTTCATGCTTATAATAATTACTACACATCCTGACAAGGCAAAGACAGATATTAGCTCTAGCGAGGTAGTCTTGACTGCGACACATAGCGTAGCAGTCATGTTTAATCACTACAGCCATGGTGTTGTCGATAAAGGTAATAGTGGAATTTATTTTGGTCAAATTACCACGGAACATTATATAATCAAAGTAGGTGAACTCTTCTTACATTTCGTCGCTACTTGCCCGAATTATGGAATCAATACCCTAAGCTTCAGTTACAAGTCAATAACCGTTAGGGTATCTGCATAATAGGCACTCTAATACCATACTAGTGTACCGACACTGTGTTTACGCTATATTGCTCGTTCCGGAACTTGGCCGCATTGAAATTGCTAATGGCAATATTGGGGATATTTGGAATATATTTTATTATGCCACTTAGGTGGCACACAAGCATACGGCCCACCTGATGGTAAGCAGTCACCATAGTCTATAGCCGCTAGCAATACCAGGGTGATGAGGATTCACTGGGCTAGCACCATTACTACTAGCGCAGCGTATCCTCGTAAAGCACAGACAACCTTACTAACCGCAGAAACACTACCTACATCAAAGTAGTAAGGTGGAGGTACAGTCCCCAGTCGGGCGGCTCCAATGTTGATGGGAATACCCACGGGAGATCCCATACCTCCTTATAACCTCATGATGTGTTTTTACTACAACATTTACTAACAAATATAACATCAAACCAATATCCATTACCGTCTTCAACAAACAAGACTATAAATATGTCATTAAATTACCCAATAACGGCCATTTAAAAATAGGAATTTCCCCAAAAACGACTCCCTTTCATTTGCATCATAATTCATAACTCAATGGATTCCATATTACCCCGGCCTTTGCTAAAGCGAACTTAATGTGGCGCATCGGCGTTGCAAAGTGGCCTGTGACATTTTTCAATCGCTTAATGGTCCGACATTATTGGTTCGTGATGCCCAAAGCGGAATAATGTTTGCGGTGACATAGGATTTTATTGGTTGGGGATAGTCCTTAATAGACATTTAAGTTTAGCTTTTAATGTTCTGATCAACATTAACTTATTTTTGTGTAGCGTCATTTCTTATTGACAAATTACTTCTTGAGGATTCTTAAGCATTTTAAGGATTGAAGGAGTCAACCGTCTTAACTTGATGAAGAACAAGTCGAGACGATAATAAGTATTTTGTTTCAATTCACATACCTTTTGTGAAGCATCTTTAACTGTGTGTGTGATATACTTAGTAATTGTTTCAATCCCTATTTATGAGAATAAACTGGAAAAATGTGGTCACCCACATAATGGTTCCGCTGCAAAATGCACTACGCAAGGCATTAAACAGGGATCGTTCACAAACCAACACAAACTGTAATAAACAAATGCAAATTCACTTCAATTTCATGAATTAACATTTCATTGATGTTTTTAAGTACTTAGCAGACGTTTTATACGTAAGCATACGAGTAACATGAGATTCTTTAGAAAAATAATGATATACCTATTATTTAGGAAGTATTTTCTAGGAAAACAAACTGGTTGCATAAAATCATTTTAATGCTTAGACGTAACTTTACAAATACCAATTAAAGTCCATTGAATGTTCGTTAGATAACAGCAGTAATGTGAAACATTATAGCCCTGAATGCTATCGTTAACGTCCCTTATCATCAAAAATTACAAACCCATTAACCATATCTGCGATTGTACAATTGCACAAGTTCGAAGATTAGACTGTGGCAAAAGTTGAACACTTCACTTTGAAGGTTTCCGAGCTTTGGACCAAGTATGATAAAACTTCACAAATTCTGGACTGAGGGTAATTAAAAATATTGTGCTTTTCTGAAGTCGTTATTGCGTTAAATTGAGCAATTAGTCACTCCTGTGGTCGGATCGGCGGCTAACGCGAAACATATAAGACTACTTAGTCTCACTCTCGCCTCTATTTGGAGCCCTAGGTCTATTTGATCGTTGAATGTAATGTGAGGCACGAAGTTTATCAGAGCCATCGGTTCCCTCGCGGCCTCTTGAGCAGCTCTATCTATATCATCTCCGGGATTTGAAACACAATTGTCTAAATCTACCAGATTTAAGCCTACAGACTGAGCGCATAAATATGTGCCCAATAAGTAGGAAGGGTATGGTGGATTAAATTCACAGGTCATGTAGTGAATCTGAGCATCTTGATTGCCCTGCAGCATGTTCAGAGCGCATCTGTGGAGGCGGTTAGCCCAGCAATCCGCTTGCTGGAATTGACAGATGAAGGTGCCATTGTCGTGCCATTGTGTTCTTCCCCAGGGCACGAATTCCACGTCCATAAAATTTCTGTACACACTATAAGCTTCAGTCAACTGGTTATTTATAAAAGCAACAGTGTCACCACATCCTGAAGTGGTGCCGATTGTGATTTTAATCCTTCCATTCACAGTTTGCAAGTCGGCGCTGGCGAAAGTCAGGAAACACAGCGCCAAAAATATTTTTAATGCCATGACTGAACGCGCCGTCACCTGGTCACCAACTGATTTCTTTCGGACCCGATATTATGTTATTATATAGATAGCAAATAAACCTAATGTGTTAATACGTACCGACGCATCTGATACAATCAACGATATAGAAAGATTTTGATACGGATATGTTATCATATCCTTATCGAAATCTTTATTTTTTATTCATTCGATTAGAAACCTATATACCGAGATATTTTTTATCTCAGAATATAGATTTCTAATCTTTAACGTAGTTCCCTACTAAGCTTAAGATATTATTGTGTTGGTGTTGTTTGTTATTTAATAATGAAATAAAATTCCTAAATTATTTTCCCTCACAAAGAACCCTCTCCCTTTGAATGTGTTTCGAGGTAATCTCTTAAGATTACATCAGGAAAACCTCAGAAACTCTTTAAGCTTCCATATTTTCTTTATGCGAAAAATATGTTTTGCGGCAAACACTTGTAGCGGTGTTTGGAATAATAAACAGAGAAACTTATTAACTTTCCTAATAAAAATTCATGCAAATTTATTAGGGCCCCTGATGGTGTAAAGTTAATCCAACTTAATTTATTCCACGTTTGCGGTTGAATTTTTCTATAAAGTTGTTTTAACTTCAAATACATTTTGTTGTTAGACTTATAAGTATATTATAACGAAGCAGTATACACTCATAGACTTGAAATTAATACTTCAAAAAGCCTGGACCTTTTGGTAACAAAAATATTAATTTATGTAGAAAAAGCAAAACAGGTGTGCAAGTCAAGAATGAAATGTCGGTCCTTACTCGAAAAGAACTCTGTGTGATGATATGTACATTTATATACGTATATTTATTTACCTATATAAAATCAAATAATGCATTATATAGGGGGTGGTACCTTTAGGAATAGTCCGTTGAAATGAAATTTAAAATCGTAGCATAAAACGACTTGGCATACAAAGGTAGGTAAACAATTATGTTGCCTGGATACTAGGACAAAAATAATGTATGTTTCCACCTGTGATAAGCACCTAAAAAAAGAGCCCATATAAAAGTATAGCACTACAGCCTACTATTTAGAAGTAAATAATCTCTAGGGTCGCATTAAAAGCTCGGAGCCGCCTAGAAGCGTACACCTTAATCTTAATTCATTGCACAGAAACGCCAGGTATTCAATTACGGTTAATACATTTAAAAATGTAACTCCCCCTACTTTGCCGCAGTATTAATGAAATTGACTTCCCTAGGGATCGAGCCGGGACCCTTCCTCTCCCGACGTACCTTGTGGTCACATTGTTCCCAAAGTTTCAAACACTGGAATCGATGCTGTAATAAATGAGAAGGTTTCAGCTGAAAATAACCTAAACGTAAGAACAGGTTGATAAAAATAATTAAGAGAAATATTATAGAGTTAATAAATAATTAAGGCTAGAAATTTGTGGTACTATGAATTCATAACAAAAGACAGCAAAAAGATGAATGCTTGGTGTAAGATGACATGGCTCGAAAAGCATGTAAAACAAAGAAGATAGCTTATTAAATAAATGTAAAAGAAGAGACAAATATGAAGGAAAAAAATTACAACAAAATCCCAAAAATATTCTCGAACAGAAACATCTAAATGTCTAGTAAGAACGGGGTACCTCTAAGAAGTTAATTTTGCAAACGAAGAACAGAACCCTAAATTTATTACACTCACAAACATACACAAACAAAGTAAACATAATCGTACATTCTGATTTGCCTGCGACCGCACACACTCGCGTGGATAATGTTACGGCGCAACGCTAATTTTAATTAATTTGAACTATAGCACATTACTAACAATGCTACCCTATTATGAGCCTACAAAGTTACAAACGACTTCTCAACCCGCATTGAGGACATTTTCTTATCCATACAGAAGAAATACCTTCCTTTTTGAGACGGTTCGGATTAGGTTTGTAGTATCTTTTTATAATTTGTCTTGGTATCATTAGCAGCTGTCACATTTTGGAACTATGTTTTATGTATTTTATTATTCAGATTTATAGTATAAATTGTTGTTAGATAGTGGTGGCTAAATTTAGTGGTGTTTTGACTCAAAATAAACCCAAACATATTTCTTATGGGGTACTATAGGGATAAAATTCTCTTAACGACTTCATATATCCCCGTCTACTGTTACAATGGGGCTCGTAAAATTAATACCTCGACTCTGCATCCTCGTGTTACCTCTCTAGATGGTAATTCACCCTAAATATTTAAGTTTTCCCTCCTCAACCCGCAACAAGATTCAATTTCACGCCCTAAAAAGGGGTCTGCTTTGGACGATTCTCGCTTCTTCAAACGTCACCGACATAAAAGCAACCAATCGTACAAGAACTCTATAAATTAATGCGACATCCCCCCCATAATACATATCTCCAAGAAGGGCAGATCAGCTTATGTTTGGCAGTAGGTACGAATATTACAATGATCAGAACCATTTGAAGTATTATCCGGTTGCATATAAAACGGAAAAGGCAGACTCAAATGATTCAATTTTGCGTTAAATTGGTGAATCTTCGAAGGGAGCTTCACATTTTGTGTGCATTTTCAATCCGGAACCGAGATTTTAAATCGTTTATCACAATCTTGTTAAAGTGCATCTCCCCTTTCAGTAGATCATTTGACTCGCAATCGAAACAGAATACAAATTCATCAATCTCTTGTCGCTACTATGTAAGAAGCTTGCAGATATAAAAAATATCTGGCCGTTAATTTGTACAAGATTACAATTTTTGCACGACGTAAGTCTCAAACTTACAGTCTTATTTAAATAAAAAAACATAAGTAGTGCCTTCGAAAAAAAAAAAAAAAAAAATTGGTACGTGATTCGACATTCAATACACTGTCTCAAAAATTAAATTTGTGAATGAACGGTTAAAATAATAAAAAATGACGCTAAAATGTTCTCACACAGGTTTGTTTTTACTTAATCATACTAACAAAAATTTTATCGAACGTACCGATTTACAAATTTGTCTGTTTCTCCGGAAATACGGGCTTTCTAAAGCATATCTCTTAAACTCAAATTAGATTTGTAGATAGTAAAGAATAGAAAGGTCATTGTATTATAGTGTAGTTATAACCGATTCCAAATAGGTATGTGGATAACAAAACTACGCGCATAGGGCACCGGTCCTTGTGTTTGCGTATAAGGGCATGAATGCAATATTCAGGGTTGGCCCTTGGCACTTATATTTTGATTTGGTATCAAATGTGGCAAATGAAAATAACAATGGTTCATCGTATAATTTTTTGTGCTGATACGTAAATCGAACCTAAATATGATGCTTATTTGCCCTTTTCAATACCATTCATACGGTTGTTACAATTTTGGTGAGTTATAAACGGTACAACCGCATACGTTTGTGATGAAGTTGAGTCCCAACCAAAGTTGGGACTAAACATTTTAAAGGAAATAATTTATTGACACAAAACAGATTAAACTATTTACAAAAACATATTTTACCCTACCTACTTATAGATAAAAGATCTGACCCAAACCGGAATCATGCGGTAGCGTGCCAAGAATGCTGGCAGCATTGCCACGCTGGATAGCAATGCTGATTCTCTGAGCGAGATATGTTCCAGCACGCCTGTCATGGGAGGCCTCAACCAGCCGACGTGAGACCTCCTTGAAAAGCTGAAGAGCATGCGAACATTAAATGCAAACATTTTAAATATGTTTGCATTTAATATAAAGAAAGAAAAACCAGACTAATAAAGTAAAATTAGTTTACTTTACACAATTGACACGATGACTCTAATTTAAACAAATTGTCAACCCTACAGGCTCAGTACATTTGTCATTAACATACAAAGAGAGCCGTGTGTTTTGCTTTGCACTCGCCCTCCAGCCAACCGCTTTGTATTTGGTCATGCCTAATAACATTATTTAAATTGCCCTATTTATTAATTTCTTTACGACCAAGCTTTACTTTGATGTAGATATTAAAGCAATTCATTCATTTTTTAAGCATTTAAAATCCAAATAAATCCAAATTCAGTTCAAATAAAATCAAAGTTCAGAAACTAAAACCCGACTACGGAACAATCACGCTCTAAAAAGTATTAAACAAGAAAATATTCTCATCTGATATATTTTGATGTATTTAATATATTCATAGTGATTTCAGAGGGTAACCGTGGTCGTATGCCACTTTGCCTTATAAGAAACTAGTACCGAAACGATCATAAGCTTTTTCAGTACTACTACTGCTAGAGTTGTTTTACTCGTGTAAAAATATTGAGATTTCCACTTTTTTATATGAACCTTGACTCTTCCCACGTTGTAATATAGTACAAATTGCCAATAACACCCCTGATTTTGAAACCAGCCTAAAGCAATCCCTCAAAATGGTAGTCATACGAACAAGTTTCGCCTAGGAGTTACGCATGAAGTATCTCAAAGCATGATCCTGAAGGCTAATGGTTGGTCGACTATTAAGCTAGCAGCCAGACTAACTTAAGGCTGAGCACTTGAACCACTTGCCATAGAGGCTTCAGAAGTTATCTTGCGTAGGGCGAGTTTGAGATCCAGTGTATTGTTATAAGAATTATGTACAATTCAAGTTCATATTTTTAGGTCTTTTATTACTATCATAGCTTTCTGAGACCTTTTCGCGTGAACCAACAAGGGTTTCTTCGGGAGAATACCAGATCATATGTGTTTTGTGATTATTAATTTAATTGTATCACGCAAGGTCTTTAAAAATATAATCTATACATATAAAAGGCTTTGTCCTGAATGACTGACTGACGGATGAACCTGTGCGTTCATCCGTCAGTCAGTCATTCAGGAATCCTAAACCGCAGATTGTAGGGACTTGAATCTTGGAGGTGAGTTCTTTATATGATGTGGGCATCCGATAAGAAAGGATTTTCTGAAATTCTACCCCTAAGGGGTAGAAAAAGAGGAACAAATTTTGTATGAGATAAAGTGATTCCTTGGTCCAATCTACTCCAAAATTTTGCATTAATCTTTTTTAACAGAATTGATCGACTTTTTTCGTATTTTATTGAAATTCATTGCCTGACGGGGTTAAAAACAAGTAGAAAGTTATTTAAAGATATAAACAAAGTTCAAGGTCAAACTCTTAAAAAGGTTAAACTCCAAGAAATACTGCGGTAGGTGTGTTGTATTTCGGTGTAAACAATATTTTATGTGTAAGTTAGTTATATCCCAAAAAATGTATCATTGTTTATCATTATTGAATGAACAGACATGCCCAGTATACAATAATATTTATTTAAAGTGTTTGCAAACATTTATAAGATTGTAACAAGGTGCAACTAGGATTTTTTTATAGTGCCCAAACACGTACGTAGTCAACTTGAAGCGATGCATCTTGTCCATCGTTGGAGTTCAGGTTCCAAGTCGGTAGCCATGACGCCTGGCCGTTCCAGAAGTCAGTGGCAGCCTGAAAAATAACGTGCATTAATACATTCCAATGAACTTCACCACTTATCGACTGCAAAGTAACTTGGTCTTTACTTTGCAATCTACTGCATCACTAGCAGGCCAAGTTTTACATTTGTACTCATAGGTATCATTATAGCATAAGCACCACTCTCTTTAGCATACTTCAAGTATGGTTCAATACCAAGATAGAAAGAAACATTCACAGAAAAATAATTTATAGAAAAAGTAGTAATGTACCTGAACCTATTTAAAGAAACCTAAATTCATTATCTTATGGTATACTCACCGTAGGAGAACCGTTCGACCAGGGCTTCGGAGTGGGATTAGTTACCCCGTCCGGGAAGAACCCATTAGTGCCACCAACAGCCAAGTTGATGATAATATAGAACTGTGTGTGGAACAAAAAGATACGTAGCATATGTCGAGTAAAATTGAATGAATACTTATGAATCACGCCTTTCCTAATCCGCTCCTAGTAGGTTATAATGTGACATGACTCAACATCTTTTCTCACCGAAGATATTTCAAGTGCGATTTATCTATAGTTATTAATGATTATATTGAAATCTAAATTTAGTAACAGTATTTGCGTTCCGTTCGATGTAAATATAGGCATGGTTGAAGAGGTATGGACGTTTGTCGATCCTGTAAGGATAAAAGATAAAGTTGGTTCACCTTTTGGTCGAAGGGTGCCATCTTTGTTCCGTAGCGCCATGGGTTAAGAATATTGGGATTACTATTGAAACCCCCGTACTCCCAGAAGCCACCGTCGTTGGGCGTCACTCGGCCGAGTTCTACGTCGTCAATGCTAAATTTAAGGAAATCTGTTGGAACAAACAGTAATTAACCATAAATAAATAACAGATCCCATTTCTTTTTTCCTTCCTATCTTTACCTGGGGTCCACTCGAGTTGGTAACGATGGAACGCCGTGTCATAACCAGCACTATCCCTTCTAATCCAGTGAGCGCTTTCCCATCCATTTAGCTCTGGGTACGGCCCGTAGTGCAGAGTAGACCCAGCTTCCTTAAAAATACATAAATATCTTGAGGAATTTAATTGCACCGAGCTAATGTCGACTATAATTCAATTACGAATTGCTATTAATAATTTTAAATCAAAAATTTATGGTTTAGTTAGTTACTTGAGTTCCGATATGAAAGCCATTTTGGAGCATGTTTCGGTTTCCTCGCGATTCCACCAGATCGATTTCACCTGACGATGGCCAAGTGCCGTAGCTGTTGAACGCTGGCATAAACCAGATAGCTGAAAATATACAACAATAGATCGTTTTTTTTTTTAATAAAAAGTAAACACAGATTTATATCCACGGCGCAGGCTTCGTCCAATAAACTTGGTTAGAATTCATCTCAGGTTTCGTCAATGTAGTAACTTTTAAAAACAAAGAGGGTAATCAGCGACATGTTTCGTCATTACACATTAAATACTAGATCCGGAAGGTACCCGGCCAAAACGTACCCAAGATAGGTACCAGTTGCATCGCGCTGAATAGCCAAGGATATACGCTGAATCAGGTACGAGCCGGACCTTGGATCACACCCCCTTTCTCTCAGTAGTTTGCTTAGCGCCTGTACAAATCTTTTAGCTTATATTAACTTTATTAAGTTTTGGTTTCAATACGAAACGAATACTAAACTAATGGTGTTAACTCACCAGGCCATAACCAGTCCCCAGCGGGCATCTTAGCTCGTACCTCAACTTTGCCATAGCGGAAACTAAAAGAATTAACAGTTCGGATTCTAGCGCTCATGATCGGGTTGATTATGTTCGCGGGCGTTCCGGTTCGCTCGCAGCCCCACCATTTCGGATTTGTACACCTAGGAGCAGACAGGTATGTTGGAGTATTTGGTTCTAGCGGCCCAACGCGACTTCGCACGGGTAGAAATTTATCAAATATTTTGTTTACCCGTGCGAAGCCAGGCGGGCAGCTAGTATAATATATAGCCTATGTTACACAAGGCGAATGTAGCTTTCTAACGGTGAAAGAATGTTTGAAATCGGTCCAGTAGTTTCGGAGCCTTTTCAATACAAACCCACAAAAATACAAAAATACAAATCTTTCCTCTTTATAATATTAGTATAGATGTATGTACATAACAGTAATTCATTTATCTTTGAAATGTAATAGTAACCGATCAGCTGGTGCTCCTCCTTCCACATTTAGTGTGCCACTGGATAGGAAAGATTGTCCAAACTGATCTGACGTCAACGAAGGCCGGATGAAAAGACGTCCGCTGTGGGTGAATGAATTAGTACGGTTGTTGCTGTAGTATTGGAACTCCCAGTTCTGTAAAAGATCATTATTTTGTGTTACTTATCAAATGTTTCTGTAATGAGATAAATATACAGAAACAATGATATTGTTCATTGTTTACCGATTTAAGCAGGAGTTTTACTTGCTGATGCTAAAGAGCGGAAACTTAGGCTTATCTATTAAGATAGGTAAAGAACAGAATCAACTAACTTGGAAATATGATTAAATAAAATGTTACATACCCCACCACCTGCGAGAGTGTTTTCGTGTTGCCATTTCTCGAGGTCAAACTCTTCGAAGTCCTCGTTGAAGATGAGCGCCCCAGAGCATACAATGCCAGGGGCGTGCGTCCCACTCACGGCAGTTACGCTCGGTGTACACGCCCTAACCGACGACACTAGCGTCGCAACGCTCACTAATAACGTCCACATGATACAGGGAACTATGGGAAAATTGGTAGTTACTTGCTTTGAATATACAATTTGAGATGCCGAAGCCTGATTAGATTTGATTAGATTAGGTTGGATCTTGTCATACCGATAATAAAAGCGAATAAAGAAGTCGCTGTGTGTGTGATATTTAAAAACTAAAATAATTGCATGTACTTGAATAAAATGTCTACTTAAATAGCAACATAGCAATGGCACCCTCCCACGTGACAACAATTTGGGACAAGTGTTTTATTTATTAACATTTTTATATTAGGTTAGTTTTTTTCTTTCTTAACTTACTCTTAAAACACAAGGTTCTTTTTAAGGGTTTTTAATAAATCTTTTTTTTTCAATAGTAATAAATAACACAAGGAGGAGTCGTTTTATTAAGGCTTAGGTGAACAACCTATTAATACAAATGTACATTGAATATAGTTTTTAAGAGAGTCCCTTAGATTCAGTATAATTTCAATATCAAATATACATTGATTTCAAGTTTGACATTATATTGGAGGAGGATATATTTTGATATATTATATTATATTTTTAAGGTTTTTAGTTTTAGGTTATGTAATAATTATATATTGTAAAGTTGTTTTGAAAATAAAGTCATAATTTTTTTTGATATACATGTAAGAGAGGAATGTCTCTTATCCGTCGTCATACATTCTCATAATATGGATTTTCTAATGTAATGGGACTTATGAGGCCGCGCGGCAGAGCCGTTATGGACCGCTTTGGTGGGGTACACTACACCTAGGTATTATTGTTATATTAGGCTTAAGTATTTTTATTTCTAAACTTAACAAAGAAAGCCCACGGAATTACAAAAAAAATCATAACGTTTCGACCGATTTGACGTAAATTTCACTGGCTGATATCGGATGCATTAAGGCGGCACTTAGCTTATCTTTAGTTCAAAAATATAATTAGGGTTCCGCGCAAAAATAAGTAAGCCCATGAAAAACAATTATACCATGCGTACGAAGTCTCGGGCACAGCTAGTAATATATATAAATCGTATGATTCCATCACCTTCATCATATGATATCTATCAAATACTGTTTAATAAAATCTTTAAACTTTCTTTGAATCTGCTCAAATTTGTAATAGATCTTTGGAGTGCTATATAAACTTCCTGCCTCACTTAACTAACAGCATAATTTCCATACCAAATACAAATTCAGGCTTGGTTAACGAGACGAAGGATTAAGAAGACCGCTCGCGCCTGGATTAGGGAGTCAATGGAGCGATCTCCAGACCTAGAGTTAATCCAAAAGCCGCCATTAATCTCAGAAGATTTGCAGCACTAAACTATTATTGCCTATAAACTTAAACTTAACTTATACGAGTAGGTATATTTATGCGTCGTAGACTAGCTTAGTAAATATCTGTGTATGCGGCCGATACGTTGATAATTTCAAGTGCAATACGTTCTAAAAGATTAGTTAATGTAGTTGTGGTTTAAATTTAATTATTATTTCGCTTTCGATGTTTCGTATTCGTTTCGCTTTCGACTATTTTCGTGAAATGAACAGCGCTTCGAACAGTGGAACTAAAAATTCGTATGAACTTTGACATTTTGAGAGTTACGATTTCGAATACGTAGTCGGAAGATGTTCTTGCTACTAGTGCAGTAGTTTTAATCAATAGTAAATTAAACAATTTTTTTTGTTCTGACACCTTATTTTTATCTGATTGACTTGAAATTTGACAGGTTCCTAATAGCATCTAGGCATCAGCTATGAATATAAATAATTGGATAAAAAAAGGTGTTTTAAACGCTGTGTATAGCTATTTTTAAGTACAAAATAGCTTGCCACTGACATTTGGGTCCAATGATACTACACAAACCAATACTTAGCACGATTTAATTTTACCCTTTTTGGTTAAACACATTAGTGAAATCCACTTTATTCTATCTGCATATTAAACAGTAACCAAACTCAACATTAATTTTCTCCACTCTATCTCTCCACCTAGCAAGGAAGCAATTAATTGAATTTTGTTGACATTGCCAACAACTCTCAAAATTACTTGTGCATTTACACACCCATCGGTATGAGTATCATTCCTTATTCATTAGACAAGCATGTTAAGAAGCGAAGCAATTAAAATGATCAAATATGAAGGGGATGTGGCGGTGAGAATGTGCGGGGTAGATTTAAGAAAAATGGCATGTCTGTATCGATTCATTTATAATAATATGCATGGTTGGCAACCTGTTAGTGATACCCCTGGTATTGCTAGCGGCTATAGGCTATGGTGACTGGTTACCATCAGGTGGGCCATATGCTTGTGTCACCTGAGTGGTATTAAAAAAAACTTTATTTGGAGTACTCTCAGTAGTTCCTTTAGCAGTTCCTTTGAAGAAACTGTTGAGCATTTTGGTCCCTCTAGTTTCAATTGTGGGTTCATTAAGAGGATATGCAATTAATTTTCGTCCTGCAATTCTGCCTTAGACTATGATCTTTTTTTTTTTAAGATAAAGATACATAAGATTACACAGAAACAGAATATACTTGTAATGCAAAGAATATGTAATGTATTGTGACAATCTGAGATCCTAAATTATAAATACAAGGACAGCTCTCCAATGCTGACGATTCAATGTAATATTCACCGCACAGACCGGACAGGGCCATACATGGATTTCCATTCGCAATATGATTTCATACAGATGAATACCCACCATAAGTAGCAATTAGATTGAGCAAACAGACGAACCCACTCGCTCGGAACAATATGAGAAAGGGTGCAGCCACCCAACAAACAAAAGCTTATTGCTGTACCCACTGTTACCTATCGGAATTACGAATTACCATAGTGCAATGGAATCACTGTGATCGAATAGAAGTATCACATATTTGCTACTGTTTCTTTGACTGCGGTTTTATTATACAACTGAACTCTAAACAGATTTACAAAATAAAATATAAATATTCTGAAAATTCATAATTTGTGCCAGGATAATTGTTTTTTATTTATTTATTTATTGCACATTTTTGTTACAATTACTTACAATGGCACTAATAACTATTGAAATTATAACAAAAAAAAACTGTTAGGGCACAGCAATATAGAGAGGCACTACTTTACTTACGTAAAAATTAATATTCTATATATTATTAAAATTATACATATATAAAGAATAAAAAATTGCTTAGTATATCACAGTTTCTTATATTATTATTTTCTTAATTGTTTTCTTTCCTGTTCAACAAAGTGCTACAAGAGAGAAGCTATTAGTTTAATTTTGATTATTTGATTAAGGTACTTATTTTGACTTCTAACATTATGTGCTTGTTCTATGTTTAATATTGTTTTATACCACTAAGGTGGCACACGAGCATACGTACCATCTGATGGTAAACAGTCAGCGTAGCCTAGCACTACCAGACGTATCAGTACCGCGTTTCCAACCCTGTTGTTGTTAAGGACTCACTATGCTAGCAGTATTATTACTAGCTCAGAGTATACTCGTGGAGCACTGGCGACCTTACTCGCCGCAAGAAATTGATGTTTTTTTCAAATTTACTTTCAATTGCACTGTACTTTACGATGAATTTTAACGTATTAAGATTAATTAAATAAATTTTCCTTCGACATTCTTCGACATGTACTCGTTCTTATGTTTCCGATACCTAAATAAGTTGCAAGCGAAAATAAGCGCATTCAGGGTGTAATTGGAGTGAAATCCATTGCACAATGCACATACCATTTTGTATGGAAAAATATTAAATAATCATTTTGACATTCATTGGTCTGAAACAATCAAATTACGCAATTCAATAAAAAGCTGTTACTATTATTAATTTAACATAAAGACGTGGTTGTAACAGTCCGTGTTTTTATGGGGATAAAGTTGAAATCTCTTTCAACGAATAAGCTAATGGCAGGTTATAGGGTTTTCAGTTAAAAATAAATAATTATATATCTCAGGATTTTTGGCAATGCCACTAAGGAGCTGAAATACGGAATGAATGTTTGTGTGAAAATCCGTATTTTTTTAAACTAAACGCATTAAAATAGGTAACTATATTATAAGCCGCGGGCAAAACCTATAATTTATGTATAGGTACATGTTGATTTATTTACTTTATCACGCATGCAAAGCCGCGGGCAAAAGCTCATATAAACACATCGGCTTACAATTTGTATGGAAAACATGAAAATAAAATTATTGGTTTGTTACTACTTCCATTGATTTCCTTCATACATTATTGAAATGTCAAACACAAAATTAATAGAACGGCTCTATTAATTTCATCTTATACACCCATTACCCATAACAATTTAACTTAATCAAATTTACCAACAATATAATTCAAGACAATAGAACATCGAAATCGTATTAAGGGGTAGAAAGGCGGACAATTTGTATCGTGTCCTGAGTTGCAGCTGAAGCCAGAACAATGAAGGCAACTGTTAAGAACTAGCTAAGGGAGGGTAACTGCGCCTTTTACTAACACAGTACACTTTTAAGTGTTTTACTATCTAGTTTCTCATGTGAATTAGAGATAAATTAATAAAAGACCCCTAGTTTTTTTAGTTGCACGGGGTCATGTCACATAAAAATATTTTACGTGACAATTGGACAGACAAAAACCAATAAAGCTCCTTCTATATTCAGAGTACCAGACATAACTAGAGCCCGAAGAACTGGAGGCTTTAGATTTCGAGTATCTACTCTGTAACTAATTATAGTTAAAGAAAGAAGGCAAACTTAATATTAGAATCGTTATAAAAAATGTGTGTGTCAGTTCCAATCCACGTCTGTTATATACTTTTTTTCGTGACGAATTTACTTTGTGACGAATGTACAACAACCCTTTACTGCCTAGCTGGCAACTGAGTGATTTGCCGCCAAAAGCATGACATAAGGAGTTTGTAATACCAGTTGGCAATCCAACATTAAACCTTTTTGATAAAATATTGTTACCATCGTTATATATGGTAACATTTAATAAATTCTCTCTCTTCCTCTGGACCTGCCGCCATGCGAATCACGCAAGTATGAAAGCTCTGTGTTTTATTTATTTCATTATTCATTCCATATTACAGTAATTGTAATATGTAATGAGTAAGTTGTAATATGTAATGAGTAAGTTGTAATATGTGATGAGTAAGTTTCAATCATCCAATACAGTCCACGCAAACTCCTTCAATACCTGACAAAAAAAACGAATAATATAATATTATCATGCTCGTAATAAGAACAGTTACCCTAGTGGGCGCGTACAAGGAAGACAGTCCCAGCTTTTGTTAAACTCGCTGTACTACGTTCTATGACAAATTGAAATTTCAGCTCGCTCCGACACTCTTGCTACTTTGTGCTTCGCTAGATAATTAGACTTGTGGCCTCTTCTAGTATGTTTAATCTATTTGGAACAATGCGTACAGAATAAAGTGTTTTTTCTGGTATAAATCATAAGATTTACATGGTTTTAGGAGATACCTTTTCCTAGAGAAATTGAATTATCACCGTCTAATTTTTAACTGGATAACAATATTAATATATTTATGTTCCACGTCGGTATTTTATGACCATGTTATATGGCCAGTGGACTTCCATTGAGCATTGTAATAATTATAATTTGTAAATATGTATTAGCGGTTATTCTAAAAAATTGGACCGTTATCGTAACGTAAACTCTTAAATTTTGAACGATAACATTTCAAACCAATTAAAGTGAATTAATTCTAAAGTTTATCGTCTTCATTTTGAGAACTCATACCATTTCGCAATAAGACGTATATTAACATTCATCTCGCAATATTAACAGGTCAACAGAGCTTAGTCTAGCTCCTAGCCGGCTGACAGACGCCTCAGTTTAATCAAAATGCAAATTAAAATGCGTCCGCGGCATTCGTAACGTGTCCGAACGTCGTACTTGGTTTATGGTCGATGCATTTCATAACTTATATCCTACAAGCGACCCGCACCGGCTTCGCACGGCCAGCATTAGTCATATAAGTTTAATACTTACAAAACGCAAATGAGTTATACATAAAAACCTTCCTCTTGAATCACTCTATCTAATAACATACACACACATACAGAGACAGACAGCGGGAAGCGGCTTTGTTTTATTCTATGTAGTGACTAATTGAATATTCCGAATAAAAGCTGATTTTGAATGAAATAAAAAATATATGAACCTTTAAAGTTATCATAATCACTAATTATGGGACATATTGTGTGTGCCTACATATTTGCTGTGTTTGCGGTGGAGACCCTGGGGCCATGGGGTCCAGAGGCTCATCTGCTGTACAAGGAGGTCGCGCGACGATTGATTGAGGCCTCCGGTGACAAGAAGGCTGGAACATATTTTGCGCAAAGGATTAGCATTGCCATACAGCGGGACAATGCTGCCAGCCTTCTTGGCACCCTCCTGCGTGACAGCGATTTGGGACAAATGTTTTATTTATTTTAATTTTTTATATTAGGTTAGTTTTTTTTTTCTTTTAGTTTAGATTGTCCCACACAAATTGAAATAAATCTCCCACTTGTAGTTGATAATGGAACACATAATAATAATGAGTCAATTTTATATCGCATAATGATACTTACCTACAGAGGCGTGTGATTAAAAGCTATGATGTAGGTCACCAAGAGGATTCATAATGTTCGTATTTCAAACTGTATATCATGAATTTACTATTTTAATTAACAGTTGATTATTACCTTTGGCATTTTTTATTCAAGCACTAAGCTTGCTCTAAATATTATTGAAAATTCTATGATCTTCTGACAAAGTCGAAACATGGTTGGAATTATTTTGCCAGTAGAACGAAAAATGGAGAAGGCTCCATCGTATACCAAAACACCTGTCTGTAACTAGCGAGTATCTGGCCTACGAAGCCTGACGCTTTTGTCAAATATTAAATTCCAATTATAAATTTAACCCTTTTGGGTTCATAAGGACCATTTTTTTTTAATGTTGGTATTATTAATTTATTAAAATTCGTACGTAAAATGTTACTGCGCTTTATCCTTTCTAAAAGCTATGTTTCCTGCAAAATGTTATCCAAAGGATTTCATATTAATGCCGGAACTGACAGAACTATTCGAGAACGTTCTTATGTGGAATAAAATTATAGAAAACCAAATAAAACTTTTTCCTAGAAACCCACGTTCCAAATCTTATCGGTTTTATATCGAAGACTGTTTCCATTATTGAATTGAATGAGTGTAACTTTAAATTCTAGATCGTGTTTCCATTTCTACGAAAATATAAAATCATAAATAAAGCTTTACATAAAAATATATGGCTTTTGAATTTATTGGTTGAATGGCATGAAATGAAAGGATTTGTGGCATGAAAGCAAGTGATTATAGTGGCGAAGCCGCATTGATAGAGAGTAGAGAGTAGTAGACAACAGTGGTTTGATTTCACTTGTATATTCCGTCGGACTTTTATAACTTGGCTATTTGGTTATTTCGTGTAGCAGACATTCGAATGATTGCTTACATTCGGTTATACCACGTTAATACACTTTTTAAACAGGTTGCTCAAATTGTTTCAGTGAGAAATTCCGTTTCACTCTCTTCAACCTCCGTAGTGTGATTCACTACTGTACTTACGTTTAGAAACTCTTTGGTACCTGTGCGCGTACTGGCACATTAGAAAAGGTTGTTCTAATTTTGATTTCATTAAGTCAATAAATGTTCTGTCATTTTTACTCACAATAAAAAACATCTTCAAGATATACACGTTTGATTTCAATAATTAGAACTACAAATTCACATATTATACAACAGTACCCACCCGACACTAATGGTAGGTCGCCACCAATTTAGTCATAGTTATAATAAGTGCACCTGCTTTAGACAAACGGGAAATCTTACCATCAGACGAAAAGTGTCCTGCAGCAATCCAGTGTCGTCTTCAACATTGGAAACAAGCACTGCTTTCCACATTCGATAAGTGCTGAGGCCAGCAATGGTTTTCGTTACACTCACAGACAAAATCTAATTTACTTTTCAAACTTTTACGGCTTCGTCTAGTTCGTCTAGACTTCTAAAAACGTTCTAGAACACCGCATGTTTTGGTGTTTTGTTTCAAATAACGTGTGACAGGTATATCAGAACGTATTGTTTCTTTCTGTCCCTCTTTGTTAGAATTTGCTGCTAACTGCTTTTTGCTGTTGTAATACGCGTCTATTATTTCAAATAGCAATAAACCAACAAAAAGTATAAGAACGAGGTAAAGTTTTTATTCACACATGAAAGTATTTAACACAGTACATTAACTTGCCTATTACTAAAAGAAAAAAAAATAACCTAATATAAACAATTAAAATAAATAAAACACTTGTCCCAAATCGCTGTCACGTGGGAGGGTGCCAAGAAGGCTGGCAGCATTGCCCCGCTGTATGGCTGTAATTGTATACTTGTCAGTTTAATCATAACATATTCACGCTGTGGTGGCCTTCTGGTTGAGCAACGGCCTGTCATCTGATGGGCCCAGGTTCGAATCCCGGCCTGTACCAATGAGTTTTTCTAAGATTAAGTAGAGTGATTAATCACACCATGAGCTTTTAAAAAGAGAGGTAGGGCGATTTGTTTTTGGTTTTCCCATTTAAATTGGAGCCGCTCGACTGGGGACAGTACCTTCACCGTACAGAAGATCGCAATGAAATTACACTACTTGATGTAGTGTTGTGTTTCTGCGGTAAGTAAGGTTGCCAGTGCTCCACGACGTCGACGTCGAATCGTTAGTGATAACCCTGGTATTGCTAGCAGCTATAGGCTACGGTGACTGTTTATCATCAGGTGGGCCGTATGGTTGTGTGCCACCTTAGTGGTGTAAAAAAAAGCCTTGTGTCGAATTAGAAAGCATTTTTTAACCCCATAATATTAAACAAAAACTACCGGCATTTATTGTATTGTAAGAAACCATATATATTTTAGGCAGTGCTGGGAGAGGACCAATAATTCAATGTCAATGATTTTATTACAGCCCTACTAATTGAATCTCAATCCGGTGTGGCCTTATCTTAATAGTAATCAGACTGAGCATGGCAGCGACCGATGCATTGAAAACAATATTCATACCCTGTCTGCACCTAGCTTTATGTATTCCGCCTCTTCGCTACAAGACGCCTTTGTTGATTGTTGTCAATCTCTAACTTACAAAGTTGCAAAAATAATATTTACCTTCTGTTATGAGAAAACATTATAGCACTTATCTATCTATAAAACTGCAGTTTCTCATACACACTTCGTCAACATATAACACAGAACAGAACGCGATTTCAGCTGCAACACACACAGCCACTGCTCTACCAAGATTATTGGACGAAAAAGAAACTACGCTTTGAATATTTAAAAATTCTATTGTCAAAAATCTATCTGAATTTTATGTCTCACCACAAAAACACCCTAGGAATCAGCAGAAGTGTCAGCGCAGACATAAAGCATATAAATACTACGTTACCTACCGGTGTAGTGATTACTGCGTATTCTGTTTCAGTATAAACTTTTTAGGGAGCATCTGCGACGTTTATCGATTTCAAAGCGAAGGCAGTAAATAGCGAACGATATGAACGTACAATCCGTAGGGACCTGGCGCTATTGATGTATCACTCGATATTGGTGATAAAAATCTATGAAGATTACTTTTTATTATTCTTCAAAGGTTACTTTATCAACCTTTGTGTCTATCTTGAGATGCTATGCTTCTTGCTAGTAGCCTAAGAACAGTTCACTTTACCGCCAGAACAGCCATTCTAATGAATCTTGTAACGTACTGAAAGAATTAATGTTTGAGAACTGTATCAGCTCTGCTTATTACCGCCATAGTAGGCCCCCTGATAATTTGACATGAATTATATCTACAATAAGAAAATATATTATCGTAAATATTTCGCACATTGATCAGTCCTTTCAATTTGAAATGTAATTACTACAACGTATATTTTATACATATTCTAAAGTTTATAAATATAATAATGTATACAACAATATTCTATAGAACAGTAAACTTCTAAAAAATATTACCATTGTACTACTGTAGCGCTACTGCTATTATTACTACTACTACTACTACTACTACTACTACTATTACTACTACTACAACTACTACTACTACAACTACTACTACTACTACTACTACCACTACTAGTCTTGTCTCGGTGAAGGACATTGACTGACATTGACAAATGTCACAACAAATGATATTTAAAAAAAAAATATCATTGCCTTGCAATATGTTGTAACGTAAGTCTCTTGAATAGACCCCCAAAGAGAGTAACTTTCTCGAAGCTATCACACTCTCGATGCGACTATTTTACCAACACTCGAGCTAAGAGACTAGGGGACTATGAGGATTTGCAAGCTCTTTTTACGGGTTGACTAAAAATAGCTAAGATTGGAAACTGGCAAAATCAAAGTTTTCAATACTACGGGTGTCGGCGATTTAGTAAATTGTTTTTATTTTACCACACAATTGAGGATTTACATATTTTTACTGGCATAAAACAAAAAAAAAGAAGCGAAACAAATTATATAATTAACTTAAATCACAACTTTAAACCATCCCCGACCTTATAAAAATTACAAAATCTTATAAAAACCATATCTGAGAAAACTGGATTAAAACACCTTTGAAACAATAAAAAGCTCCTAGGAACTAACTATAAATAAATAGCTTTAGTTATCACAACCCTACACTATAGCTTAGCGATTTTTTTTACCTTTTAGTACGTACGTAAAATATAAATTATACGTAAAAGCAAAATACGCGGAACTTGCAAAACACGTGACAGACTACAAAGCTTTGCGTCGAAAATAGGACAAAGTAATCTGCATTCATTAAATGTTAATTTGAATATGAGTAGATTTTGAGATTTATAGTAATTTTGTTTTTAGTTAAATAAACCGAATCCTCCATACTCCAACAGAGTCCTAATTTTTAAAAGTTTTCGTTAGTTTTTTTTTATACCACTAAGGTGGCAAACAAGCATACGGCCCGCCTGATGGTAAGCGGTTACGGCAGTCTGTGGACGCTTGCAACACCAGGGGTATCACTCGCGCGATGCCGACCCTAAAATACGAAATCCATTATCTAGTTTCAATTTTAAACACTAGGTTCGTAAAACGAATACTTGCTAAACCGAAATGATTATACGATCAAACAAAAGAGCACCCCGATAATAGAACAAACACAATTGTTCCGTGTACACTTGTCTCGGGTAGGACAATGTCAGAGCAACAGTGGCGGAATACCGATGACCCCCCGCAGTCGCATGCATTATTTATCCACTAAGCCCGCCCAAATGAATGCACCAGCCAAGAAAAACAACATACGGAGACAAGCCACCGATGTACAGACACTGGAAGGGATTGACCGAAATGAGAATTCCAAGGACCGTTACTGCGCTGCCGTATCTGTACTGTCTAAACATAAACCAACAATGAAAGTCTTACTAAGTTTTAATCTCAAAATTAAGAACTCTTTTATCGTCTGTTTAATCATTTGCTGAAGGCGATCGCTCTGTAAGTATATTTAGACGTATTCTATAATATTTAGGTAAACATATTAAAAACTTACTAAACCAAACTAGCTAAACGGTTATGTAGTATTTGATAAGCCATCATTGAGTTCGTACGAGTTATTTCTCCAAACGTAATGCTATACTAGTACAAAATAAAAATAAAAATATGAATAGGTTTGTTGCCTACGTTTTGGCTGATTAATTAAAATAAGATTATATTGGCGAATAAAACTACATATTTAAGCAAGAATAAAAATCAACTGTAATTTTAATAGACAAGTAAAAAATATTAAGCTCAGAAAGTATTATAACAAGTAGTGTAAGCCTGTCGCTAACAAGGGTAAATATTTGAGTTAAGTTTTAGTTTAGACAGCTGAACAAGAGCATTGTCACTGTTGTCTTTCAGACATACGTGCCTAGTGCTGTCCTAAAGCCACGTCTAGATGATCTTTACCTCCTTTCACATTGTCCCCTACGCCGGTGTGTAGACGTGGATCCGATGCTAAACGACGGAAATAAAAATCCAATAAATATGGAACAACCATATTTTTCTCACTTTGTCGTGTCGAGAGCCCGCCGTGTCGTCCGTTTGTCGCCTTCTACGGACCTTAGAGTGTTTGCACATGCTACAAAGGTACAAACATTTCTGAATAGCTGGGTAAACATTATAATTGATGCATTTGCTATTTATCAAAAATATATCCATATTTTGGGTGAAACAGACTATGACCAAATGACTTCAGTGTAACTTTAGCAACATATTTATTAATTTAAATATAATTATAGTTAAAAACGCACGCACACGTGTGTCAATCAGCCTACGGCTCGAGAACTCTTGCCAACGTAATTTAAGAACCTGAATTATGTACGGGAAAAAAAAATTTTTTTTAATCATATGCCATCTTCACTCCTACATAAAAAAATTAAGACCCGTGTATATGCACGATTTTTATACTATCTGGTAAACAACGAACGTCAGCATTGTATGATTAAAACATCACCGTCAAAACAGTCCATCTAAGATGTATTGTAATCGATAAAAGTCTTCAAAATCGAATTTACAAAATAAGAGCAAATCACTAGTATATTTTTAAGCAATATTTTAAGTATTTTTTTATATTTTTTCCTGGCCACAAAGATTGCAGTGTTTGCGAATATACAAGCTTCTTAAAAATATGCACTGCAGCTTAAATCTCCATTTTGGGTTTTGCAGGGGACCCTTATAGGCGACCATTTTTCGGGGATCAAGCGAAGATTGCTTGCTTTGTACATGCAGCGGATTTCCAACACGAATAGGATAATATTTTACAATATAATGTTATCCTTGCAATGTTATAGGGAGGCTTTGGCTGTAGTTTTATCTTTGTATTTTCAGTGCTTCTAAAATTGTATCTACCTGATGATAAACCTGATTTAACCTTAAAGATTAAATGTTGTTATGTATGAGATTTATTGTTAAAAAATAATGTGTTTATGTTCTTATCAACTGACTTTTTTGAGTCAAAATAAGCATTAAATAAAATATGAGTGTGATGTAGGTTATCAAGATTTATTTTAAAATATAATTACAGAAGGAATCACCTTTTTATTCAATTGAACATTTTAAAGTCTAAAATTGTGAATTTATTACCGTACTACTCTATCATAATATGAAAGTATTGATCGTTGAACATGAATAAGTACTTATCTTATGAGAAACGGAATATTCAATGCAAATGAAGGGAATCCTATCTCACTAATAGGCGCTACTGGTGGTCGCAACGATAAACGCGTATTGGATAATGAAGTAATTTCAAAGATGGAATACTATTGTGACCATAAAACCTTATGCATATACTGGATGGAAACAACTGGTATATGGGTACAGACAAGAAAATCAATTTATATTAATTTAAAGGATTTTACGAAGAGTTGTATCTCAAAAAGATAAAACTGTGTTACTTTTATACTTTTGTCAACCCTTCAAATCGAGCCAACTATATATTGTTAAGAGGCAGTAGAACAAATATAAGAATTATTACACCTATTGATGGTACTAATGTCAAAATATATGTTTATGGCCATCTGCCTTGATGGAAAATGTAAAATAGCTGTCTTAAATCTTTAAAAAAACTTTAACGCTCTTTGTTATTGAACGTTTCAGTCAGCATAAGACAAATACATTTAAGTTAGTAAGGTAAAGATATATACATTTTAACTTGACCACAATAGACGACGTATCACTAACTAATAAATGCTCACCCTACACAATGCGATGGTAAACTAGTAAACATTATGACTTAATCTCGGGTAAATTGCTTGTTATCTCGAGTGTGGCCGGTTGCATAATTGCACCGTTTTACTCAAATCGCTATGTCAATTAGCTAAGATACGTATGATATATATCCCACACGACGATAGTGTATCGGGGAACTAAATTAACGTAGCCAATTCGCTCTCTATTCCAACGCGCATTGTTTTAGTATCCTTGTGGAGAAGATAACGAACCAAAATAGAAAGAAGAATAAGTAACCTACGAGAAAGGTATTATTTTTTGTTCGTAATGATTTTTGAGCAGTATGTTTAAGTTTAGATCTATTTTTTTGGTAGAGGAATGTATACTTTATTTTAAGTTAAAGAAGAATATTATTCGAGAAAATATTTTTAATGTTCAGCACACTGAAGCTACGTTAAAAAAGAGTACGGGACCATATTTAGGTAAATAAAAATATTACAAACTGTAGATGCAGCAAATACATAATCATACCTAGATAAACGTAAGTACCTAGCTTGTTTACTCTAGCTAGTCGGTTTCAACCAAGTAACTCGATTATGTTGTTCTTTTAAGTTCTACTTAGATCTAACCAATCTAGCTCTTACTTAAAGTAACCTTATACATTTTTAAGATCTTAAAGCAGTTTTGCAATTGGCCACTAGCAGTGTTATGCGACATGCATTAATTGCGTTTTAACGTTGCAAGATTTTAGGGACCCTAATGCAAATTTTCACAGAGAAGTACTTAAATATATTTATTAAATTAATTAGTTCTAAAAGTATACTGGAGACATTTGCGCTCATTTTGACTGTCGGTGTTCCTTTGTCAAGACAATGGTGCCATGGTGTTCAAAATTACTAAACTTAACAAATTTGACAGGTCTTAAAATATTGCCATCTTTATTTTACCCCGCACGTGATAAATGGAGGGAAGCAAGACTTTTAGACCTGTCAAATTAGTTAAATTTAGTAATTTTTTACAACAGAATCGACACCAAAATCAGAATATGTGTACAAAATATGAAACAAGAATACGAATTACATAAGAAGCGACGTTTCAAGAAAGGTTTCAAGGTCGCTGTTTACCAGTGGCCGTTTTTTTATCCACCTTTAAATATACCTTGTATAATAATCTCTACATTAATCTATCGACAGCGATCTTCACACTTCCAAGAACGATTTTAGAATTGCACCCCTAAAGTTAATTTATACGGACGGTGATAAATCAGTTATTTTCCTTATACTATAGTTGATAAAAGCGATTAATACGTTGGAAGTGCTACGTACGGCTTGCATGTATGAAGGATTGATGAATGTAGTAGAAGCAAGAAGTGTGCAAAGCAAGAGTGACTCTCTGCTTACTAAGGGATTTAGCGTGATGATACGTGTGTATGGGTGTATGCTGAGAGTGACGTTCCATATAATACGACCTTTTATAGGTTACAATCCATCACGTATGGTCTGTCGTTAGGTATGGGATTATTTTCATTAAACGCATAGTTCCCGGTATTGGTACGTGTATCGAATGTTCAAGTTATAACTACTGGCCTTTATATTACAGAGCTGGCTTGTTTGCCGATTTAATTACAGCTGCTGTCGGATGGTTTACATTGTGTACAACAGGTTGGTGACATTATTGATCGGTAAGTACCAGGTCTCTTATTACTAGAGGCGGACTATGTTAGTAGCACTTCGGTCAGATATTCTGCCGACAAGCAATACTATGCATGCATTACTGAGTTCCTGATTGAAGGATTAATTCGAAATTATTGAGTTAAGATTTTTTGTATATATATCTAAGGTTAACAGTACTCCACGAGCTGAGCTAGTAGTAATGCTGCTAACAAAGTGAGTGCTCACCACAACACGGTTGGCAGCTCGTTAGTGATATCCCTGGTATTGCTGGCGGCTATAGGCTGCGGTGACTGCTAACTATCAGGCCGTATGCTTGTGTGCCATCTTAGTAAGAGGAGCACAGTGCAGTGCCACGAGATTTAACACAATCCGAGTAGCTGTGTGTCTAGCGAATGTAACTTTGTTTATTTATTACGCTTTCATGCCTTAAATACTCATCCGATCATCATGAAGTTTTGTGTTTACATTGTTAGTTAATAGGTTTTATTATACTACTGAGGTGGCAAACAAGCATACGGTCTGTCTTATGTGAAGCGGTAACGGTAACGGATCTTTCAGGCGTGGACGCTGGCAAGATCACCTTTTTGACATGGGCTATAAAATTTCGCTAATTATAAAGTAGGTCCTATGTCTATGAGGGTCGGTAACACGCGAGTGATAACCATGGCCCTGGTGCTGCAAGCGTCAATAGGCTACGGTAACCGCTTACCATCAGGTGGGTCGTATGCTTGTTTGCCACCTTAGTGGTATAATAAAATACATATATACATATTTTTGGCTGGGAAGTACCTACTTTTTCCAGACGTTTGAAAGAAGAAAAAATATTGCCGGAATGGCTCCATATATATTTCCGGGTAAGTAAAATAAGCAGGTGGATCCTGGTTGGTGACACGACATTGTTGCCATGACAAGGGTCAAGCTCGTTAAATTTATCCGGTAACAAGTTCTGGTACTGTGCTAGAATTGTTGCTCAAGAACGCAGCTGATAAAGCCGAATAACCGCTGTGAAAATGAAGTGTTAAAAATACTGATTAATATTATAAATGTTTTAATAATAATAACCCGCCTGACTGGGGATCGGGGACTTTTCCCAAATACCTTTACTTGCATTCATTGATAGTGCCAAAATAAGTAAGGTTTCCAGATTTACTCGAGTCTTCGCTGTGCTGTCAGTAAGAACGCCCGTACATGGCGAGCACAATGAGTCTTCATAACAATAACTTCACCAACGCGCTAGTGATACCCTTGCAGTCTGTAGGCTAAGGTGACCGCTTACCATCAGACGGGACATACGGTTCCTTGGCACTTTCACAGTATAACCTATACCTACTTTACCTTTAAAACTTAAACCTACCTTTTTAGCTTTGGTGTAGTCTTGTAAAAAGTGGCTAAATATACGAATGTAAAACAGAACTAATTCCAAAAAATCAAGAGCACTTACGTTATAAAATCGTCGCGCGTCTGTATGCTACGAGTTGGAAAGCGAATAGACAGATTTGTGTAATAAGGAAGCGTGGTTGTAAGGAAAAACCACTCTTACAATAGATGTGAGGCGAAACATTTTGAGAATGTATTTGGTATAAGTGCGATGTATTGGTTTGAGTTTCCGTACCAAGAAAGGCAAAAGGGAACTCCTATCGGATCACTTGTAAGTCTGCCTGTTTGTTCGCATATCAGTTAATTTATACCTTCGTATTATGCCAACTTCTAACCATTTATAAACATATATATCATCAAGCCAATCACTCACGAGGTAGGCAGAAAGTATAGAGCGCCATTTTCGCCATTTTCACTCGTGACATTTCAATTAATGTTTTAATGATTAAGAAACATGCCTTACCAAGAGTTTGTAGAGAAAGTTGTTTTTTTTTTTTTCAAAGGGCCCAGCAGATTTCTTGAAAATGGTTTTGCATTTGCGCTTCTCATACAATGTCAATAATAATCAGCTCATTTGGAAAAGCTCACTGAAATTAAGCGGTTTTTTTACCTAATCGTTCGTAACTGAACCATTGCAAGACACAATACAAGGCAATCTTCTAGGATATAATGTAAGGAATAATTCGAAAATAAAGAATGATTTTGTATATCCGATAGGTTGTTTAAGGCTTTAAGGATGATTAGTAAATTATATACCGAGAGAGAGAGAGATTGAAAGTATTCCCATTACATTTTTATCAATTCTCCTTTGAGCCGGTATCCCTTTGAGCCGGCCTTTGTAATCGTACAAATCTGATAATCGGGAATGAAGGAGTTATATAATTTCATTTTGACTTCTTCGGCCTACAAAGGACTGCTCCTACGATTGTTTTGTTTGTTGAAACGGGTGCGTCCCTTATATCCCCCAGAACCCGTAAGTGTAGCGCACAACAAAGTATTTTTGACAGTTCATCCCCAAAAGAGGGAAAATAAATATACAAAACTTTTGCTAATAAATGTCAGACAGATAACGCACAGAGTAGTATCTATACTAGAGATGTCTAATATATTAAGTAGCCGTTAAAATAAACGAATGCTGAAAAGTAATCATCATATTCGATAAACAAAAATAATGTTCGCGCATAAAAATATCAAATCAAATTAAAGTACGCAATATTGTTATCGTTGACGTGATACATGATATTTTTATCATTGACGTGATACAAGATGTTTTTACGCCAATGATATTTTTATGCATGTGCTATTTTTATGCATGTGATATTTTTATGCACGTGATTAACGATACGAATTAATATCAAATTCTGAATAAAATATTGGAGTTTTTGGCGGGAATCAGGCGGAGCGATTGAGATTTTTTCTAGTGTCTCTTTAATGTGTATTTTTGGTGTCCTTATGTGCAGTAAAGTTTCATTTAGTGACTGATTTATAGGAACAAACTTTTTTTTTTTTGCTTCTGCAGTGGATTGTCTCCAGAAGCTCCATTAAGCATTAGAATGCGTTTTAATGCGGTAAACACGAGAAATTTTGATACTTGAAAATTCTCAGACACTCGATACTGGCAGAAATAGCCCCTGAAGGGATTGATTGCCATACTTAGGAAGAAGAAGAAGAATAAAACATTAACTAATATTTTCACCCATTAAAAATATAGTTTTTTTTAATCAAAACGTTTATCTTAAATAAAATCAGCTAATATTGACATCTCTAATCTATACATAGTGAGCTTTAGTGATTATTCTGAGATCTATACATAAACAGACCCTTTTCTCTTCTATTTTTGAATCGATTGTTGTTTTTAGTAGCTACTGATTAGCTTTTCTGATCGATAAAAAACAAAATGGTCAGTTTATTGTTCTTTTCTAAAGCGAAGCATGGTTGGGTAAAGCTAGTACATATAATATGACATAGGACGTAGAAACGAAGAAGGTATTAATGAAAATGCTAAGGGCATAAAAAGGTTAGTTTTACATAATATACCAACATCACATGCCAATTAAATATGATATGTTGTCCAATATCCAGTCCCAATAATAATGGACGTCCAAACATATTATGTCCCAAAGAATATATGGACAATTCCTTCGACTTCCAGTGGACAAGCCACAAGGAAATAACATGAAGCGCACACTAATTGTACGACAGATTTATTAATGAAAACACTGCTGTCCAAACATGTCAATGTCATTCATGTCTATGACGTACCCAATTTACGCTAATGAGTCCCATATAAGTCATTTTTGTCAATCATTTATATTATTCCCTAAGCTTTCAGACCAATTATTAGGGTAAGTTTCAGACCAATTATTTAATTATTTTTCTTATTAACTATTTTTTCTTTCATGAGAATATATTGTAATACGTGTATAAATTTATGTGACAATATTACATGCGGGGCCATCGCTATTCGCGTGAAACGTCAGATGGCTTGTATTAAAATTTAATAAACCCCAAAATTAAACGTGAAATTGGGTTGTTTCTGGTGACAAAAGATCGCAGTTTTTTTTACTGCTTGAATTTAACGGTTAGCTTTTAACTGTCACTAAAAACTTCTATTTTCTACAAACATACAATCAACAACTTCATACACACACAGATCGTCACGCCGAGTCTATTGCGGGGTAGGCAGAGAGAGAGTAGAGCGCCATTTCACTCTTGACTTGAACAGCTATTTTACCATCTTCTTACATACCTACATACGCTCCAGTTTCATGTGCTTATAATCTTTCCGTTACTGCGTTTTTTTTGGTAATTTGATCAATTTACATACTATGAGCTCGAAAATGAATAGTATACTAAAGAGGAGATAATGTAAGATATAAGACAACATACTATTTTCAAACTTTCGCGATATAAACACATTAATTACATGACAATATCGCGTATAAGACCTGTTTTCATGTCATAAATATAAAACTAGATGTTAAGTAATTTAACACAATCGAAAAATCATGATTGAATCCTTGAGTGCAACTTAAGACTTCAAATTAAATAAGTCTATGCAGCCTCGAGACCGTTCCTATTTGTCTCCAAACATCCCTCAATAGCCATTATTCGATTAGACGAGTAAGTTCACAGTGCAAATAAATCTCCCGGCATTATTCGCTTTGCAAGGGAATCAGGGGTTTAATCCCGGCTAAATTGCTTACCGTCTGGGAGGTTATCTGCAGTGCTTAGCACCTACAATGCTTAAAGGTTTTCGGTAACTTCCCGCATTCTAGCACGCTGATACTTTTAATTATATTGTGTTATATTATACAAAATATTTCGATTAGACAAAACTGCTTTCATATATATTAAATGTTTTAGTAAATTTGGTGTCGCTCATAAATCTATACTTCTATACTAATATAATAAAGAGGAAAGATTTGTATTTTTGTTAAATTCTTTCACCATTAGAAAGCTACATCATCACTGAGTAACATAGGCTATATATTATACTAGCTACTATATATTATACTAGCTTCCCGCCCCGGCTTCGCACGGGTAGACAAAATATTTGATATAAATGTCTACCCGTGCGAAGCCGGGGCGGGCCGCTAGTGTTTAATAAAATATGTATGCTAAGGACAATATTCGATAGCACTGGATGAAATCAAACTGCAATCTTGAGAAGGGTAGTTATTGAATCGTTTACCCAGGACAAACTTCCCTGCATTATTGCACAATACAATCAAACATGATCATACATATGATAGCAATAAAATTGACAGTTCAACATCCATGTTCGTCATATTATTATTTTTTATAAAACAGTATAAGTCGAGTCTTTATCCATAATTGTTCTATTTATGAATAAATATTTTTGTATTTATAAGTAACAGACAAAATAAAAAGATAAAAACTTTTTCCCCTAGAACAGGATATTAAATATTTTCCCGGCTCTGGAACTTTGTAATGACGAAAATTTTGAGCATGAGGAGTGAAAAATATAATGTGCACCTGTAACAACTGACAATAAGGTGACTTATTACAGTTTGCTAATGATAATCCACTCTCAAAAGGTATCAATATCCCTATTCCTGGCCTAAACCTATTAAAATATATTTAAAGCAGCTGAAAATAATCTGGGCCTGAGATCAAATTCGCTTACAAAGCGTTTTTCACAGCAATTGGGCAAGAATTATCATCATTCGATCGCCCTTAACACAAAGAGAACGAACGAAATTAAAACCCCAATTAAGGTTACTCGCGGGGAAAGCAACTCGTCGAAGCTCGCATTAAAGAAGTTATTTCAAAATCAATATCTCAAAAGGAGCAATATCAGAGAATGTTCTGCTTTTAACTTCCTTCGCATGACGGTTTCCCTTCAGCTATCCAAGGAATGTAATCATTTGGACGCGGCGTAGTAGGTATAGAGATTTGAAAACGACGAGAATTCCCTTTTACAAAACAGAATGATACTTGAAAACATAATAATCTGACATTATTTATTTATTTGGTTCTTCAACATTAGATACATTACACATTTACAAAGAATCAGGTACATAATTTAGTTTTGGATGTTCCAACAATAATAGAAGAATTTATATAAAATTATATATTTATTTGGATGATAACCCATTTATAACGCGATGTTAATTTTAAAAATTGAATTCCATTATTAGTAAAAAAACTATATTGATAGTAGAAGACTCCTGCCTTACAAACTACTTTGTTTTCCTCACTCTTGTGTCTTCTTGCCTGCTTGTTATGCATAGGTAGTAATTTACCGTGCCGCTAAGTAATTGGTATTTTAATATAACGCATCCACCCACCAATCAATTGTAGCTTCATGATCTGTATTCCTCAAAGAGGATATTCGTTTTGTTTCTTAATTTTTCGCCTCAGAGCACACATCCCTACTTAAATGCTCACACAAAGAAGTTACGTGCCATAGTAATAATATCACTAACGTTTCGTAGCACTACGGAAACCCATTTATTCACTTCCCTTGAGTCAGATTGTATCACTCGCACCTCACATTCTATTAAAAAAGGACAAATCTCGCAATAACGTGTTTATCCATGGACAGTTAGAACTTCAGTGCAATTCTGAAAAACTACCATGTAAATCACTCTACTGTTATTTTTATTATTATTTCACTGTATGCTATGCGAACTGGTCATATACATTTGAAACTATTGAAAAGTTAATAATTAGCATTTATGATTTGTGTCTTATCAAGCTGGTAAGTATTTTTTTAATTGGCATATTAGCGAAAGCAGTAGCGGATACCGCCGCGGTTTTATTTCGATCACTTTACATTCGATGTTAAAATTAAAACAATCTTACCGAACAGCTAGCGAAAAGAGAGCCCGAATATTAGGAATATTATATGAGTATATTTATGCTCAATATACTCAAATACCAAAGTAGCTTTTTACTGTGCACTTTAATGATTTAATAACCTCTGTAGAACCTTCCATTTTATACTACTATACCTATCTGAGTTAATTTTTAATTAGCCCAGTTGCCAGTTGGGCGTGAGCTAAATATAATTCTAAAGCAATGCAAATAAACGAGACGCGAGTTTTTAATTCCTATTCGCTGAACGGCAGCTTCATTCACTGAGCCCTTTTCATTTAGTCAAGTAATAGACACTGAATGTCGGATCCAGTAAAAAATGGAACAAGGACCCATAAAGTAAATCGGTAAAAGAATTTCCTTTGCACTTTTTAGTCCTATCTTCAGTTATTGAGAGGGAAGTATTGCCTTTTAATGTAATTTCCGAAACGGAAGGCTTTGCCGACTGCCTCCGGGATTCAACTAATGGATTTCGTGCATACTTTCCCCCCGAGTCACTATCGTGCACCAACTAATAAATTATACATTAAAATTGTCTGTGCATATTGTGTTACATTATTTATCACTAACCGACTAAAGGAGGAGGTTCTCGATTTGGTTGGTTTTTAATCCTATCAATTCAATCGACTAGGGCCCAGGACAATAATTGGCTTAGAATTTTGACTGGCGTCTCTAAAAATATCGAACCTATATAATCTACTAATGCAGTTTGGAATTTACCCTACTTACAGTTTTTGAGGCGTTAGTTGTAATCAAACATATTTTTCATACTTTTTATTATACCACTAAGGTGGCAATCAAGAATACGGCCCGCCTGATGGTAAGCGGCTACTGCACTATGGACTATGGACGCTTTCAACACCAGGAGTAACACTCGCGCGTTGCCGTTTGTCATTTGAATGAGATATTATGCAAATACTTTGATCTCGTAAAAAAAACAACTGCATTGTTCAGGTTAGGGTGCATTTTACGAATTTTATAATACTAACATGAAAAAAAACGATATCTCGTCACTAAATACTATTGTATTCTATAAACATCTCTCCGAGTAAACTTCCTACTCAAGAAATCAACTCGAACACGAAATATAGCGAGCGAACAAAGCCAACACAAATTAAATTCTCGAAGAAAATTCTTTAGAACACAAATAAATTTAAAAATCCTACCCTCGTACATTTCATTTTCGAGCCATTCTTATTATTGTGCCGAGTTTAGAGCGAGACCTAATTTGATCTTACAATTTTCTTTCCGACGGCCACTGGGGGCTCAGTGTCAACGTTTCATTTGGATTACACATAACCAACGTCTACTTTCTGTAACATCATCTCTTAAATCTTTGTGGTAAGGTTTGCAATTCCCTAACTTTATTTCGAAATAAGGTTGCAAAGACGCTATGCAGCGGTCATTCTGTAAGTCGTAGACTTGAACGTCTTCCACTGGTGACGTCATTATTAAAGTAGAATGAACATTGTTATGGCTGCTTTTCCGTTCCTATTAAAGAGAAAATCGCGGTTTCAAATGAATTTATGTTTCATATACACGGTTTAATACAGTTTCTTTAATAAAACTGGGGGTAAGGTAACCTACATTTGTAATAATGTGTGCTAACGTTAGTAAACGGGTTTGCTGTGCAGTTTAAAAAGTACTTGCAGCATTGTAAATTGAAAGAAAAGTTTCTATTAAGAAAACGTAACAGAAGACACTAAAGTATGTCGAAGGAGGAACAACTTAAATCCATACTAATATTATAAATGCAAAAGTAAGTCTGTTTGTTTGTTTGCCACCTTTTCAGGACTAACGGCTGAATGGATCGTAATACAATTTTAATTTTTTTTTAGGTTACTTTTTTCTTTAATCAAATGCCGACGTAGTAGGTAACAGCTAGTATATTTGTTTATAAGAATCCTACTTATCTTTTCTTTTATCTATAGCTGGACCCAGTATGAGGCCCTGTTGTCGAAATCCCGAAAACCAGATTTTTTCTTTCGCTGACAAAATATTTAATTTCAAATTACGAGCTTTGTTTTTAAAAATAAAAGTACCTAATCTCTTATGCATTGTCTCGATTTTTGATACCAACAAACTCCTGTAGTTTTGATAACTAAAGCCGAATCGTGAGAGTATTTCTTAGGGGAACTAAATATAATGGCTCCGAAACAAAATCCTCATGAGACAAACGTGCACATGTTTGTTGTCCAATTTAACGGTTTGCTGAATCCTAAAAAATACAACTGTTATATCTTTGAATTTTTTAATTCTTATGTTTTTACTAATATTATAAATGTGTGTGGAATGGATGTATGGATGTTTGTAGCTCAATCACGTAAAACAGCTCAACGGATTTGTATGAACTTTGGCACACGTATAGTTCACCACATAGAAAATTAAAATGTTGAATCTGAATCAATTTGGTATGTATTATAAGTAGTATTCACAAAAAATAGTATGTAGGTATTCTATCAGTTTTCTCGTACGCACAGTACAAGCTTGGCTTAGTTTGGGACAGCAGAGTCGATACCATTATCACACCGACAATAGTATCGACTCTGCTGTACAAAATCACTAAACTAAAATAATTTGACAGAACATAAAATCTTGCTACCCCTTTCTCAAGTGCGGGGTTAAATAAGGATGACAATACTTAAGTCTTATCAAATCAGTTAAGTTTAATTATTTGTGTAACAGAATTAGCACCAATGTCCTATTACAATTTTTATTATAGTCTTCTACAACACACAAACTATAACTATATTATGTTATACCTAAAGTAATGTACCAAAACGTAACGCTCAAACGCTTTTAACATTTCCTATGTACCTTTTTCCAGAACAGAGAACTGTGATGCAAAATTAGCTTTTCGCAAGGAAAAGTATTCACAAAATGCAGCTTATAACAACCAAGTATGTTCTTAGTCAACGCTCAGTGCACTTATTACCATATAGAGTGACATTTACACTGCCATGCTTTTCAAAGCAACCTAGCTTTGACTTCCCAGGCTGATGTTGTTTATACATACATATAAAAAGAAGATATCAGTAATTTCCTCGAGAGTACTTTGAAATGGTTTTATGGAATGGAACTAATAGTATATTATGTTTTATGCTCACATACACATCATCACGCCGTCCCTTTTGGGGTAGGCAGAAATAATAGAGCGCCAGCTCACTCTTTTATACATTGCTATAAAGTCCCGACTCCCACTAGGAAGCGGAAACTTGTAACACCATCTAAATCTACAATAAAAATCCTCCATATACATATTTTTATACCACTAAGGTGGCACACAAGCATACGGCCCACCTGATAGTAAGCAGTCACCGTAGCCTAATAGCCGCTAGCGATACCAGGGGTATCACTAACGCGTTGCCAACCGTTCGTTTTAACGTCCCAACATTATATCTCGCCCTCGTTGCAAAACGCTATGCTTTGTTTGGTAAATATCCGAAATTTATCTTGATTTATATATGTATTACACAAAATTTACAAATTAAAATAAACAGCTTACGACAACGCGGAATAAATAATTATTTTATATTTTTAATTAGAACCCATTCATCACTACATCATAGATCATCAGCTGCTATCAAAGTAGTTACCACATTGATTGCTTTATTTATTGACACAAAACAGATTAAACTATTTACAAAAACATATCTTAACCTACCTACTTATAGATAAAAGATCTGACCCAAACCGGAATCACGCGGGAGCGTGCCAAGAATGCTGGCTGCTTTTAATTCCCGTACATAAATAATAAGTAGAAAATTTAGTTACTTATTAAGCGTCGAAGGCTCAAGGCAATATAGCTATTAAATAAATCAACACCGTGTGCTATTTGTAATTGAGTCTGTAATTAGTTATATCCGTTTCACCCCAGGCGAATCGCTTTATAGCGTACACCACAGCGATCGTAATTAACATCAGTGTACTGTCAGTCCCTTAGATTTAATTCCTTAAACATTATGATTCGATAAAGAATCGTCTTCCATATGCCTACCCCGAAGAACTTAGTTGTAAATCTATATATGAAAGAAGAAACTGACTGACGCACAGCCTGAACGGCTTGAAATTTTGACAGAAGGTATCCATTATGACTTAGGCGTCGACTAATGAAGGGTTTTTGTAAATACCACTCCTAAGTAAAATAGGGGATGAAAGTTTGTATTAAATTCCGTCATTTTTAAAGGTAAAATACATAAAAATAGGTGGTCGCGGGCAAAAATTACGATTTAAATATACACATAGGAACGCGTAGACTTATTCACTTTACCATGCGTGCGAAGTCGTGGACAAAAGCTAGTACAAAACAAATGTCGGTATTTATGATATTGTTAAGCACCAACCCCGCTCGATCGATCCCCATGGCAGTTTGTGTGTATAATGTAAAAAAATAAGCTATTTTTAAGACATTTTACTTTAGGTACTTTTTGACTGAGTGTACGCGGACGAAGTCGGGCAAAAACAAGAAAATTATAACGTACATTAATATACCTATCAATCCCTGTAATATTTCCTAACTTTCAAACTTAATAAGTACTTATTGAATCGTACTGCGTACGTCTAATTTGAGATCATTAGAAACACAAATTCATATGAACGAGACCCATATTTTAATTTAACTTGATACCAAAATGGTATCACTTTAAATTAAAATACATTTTAGTCACCCTGGTAAGTAATAAGTTAAAAGCGTTTGCATAAACCTACAAATTTCTAGAAATAAAGATAGTTTATTTATATAGATGACTATTTGTCAATACATTTATTGAATTTGTTTAAATCTAAATACATATCATTTATAATAGCATACATTACCTGCAGCTGCGTGAGAAATTATTTATTGACAGAATTAGGGAATGGTCATCCATTAATCGTTTTGAAACAATTTATTTAGAACAGTCGTATCGGCAATTACATTTATTCTTATAATGATTTGTTAATATACTTAATTTATTTTATAACAGATTATTCTAAAATCTTGGTAAGTATTAAGAATCGTTTGAAGAAATTTAACGTAACCACTCGCTCCCAACTTATCCCTCTGCCACCAAGCTGCAAGCCAGTACGCAACTTCATAATTAGCCATTTCCCATTTCGCCCTAGGCCGGCTTTACTGTTTGCCTTAATTAACTGCACTGTGTTGTAATATTCAGTCTGTGCAAGTACTACAAAGCATACTCTTATGTATCATGTATTCCAAGCGAACGGCGAATAATGTAAGGACGTAAGACAGCTTTATTAGATATGCGACATGCTTAGGTTGGTTTGTCAAAGTTTTTTTTTATAACAAAATTCGGCGTTAAATTAAAAGTCATGTAGCTATGAGCAGCATGCAGTTTCGATTACAGTGGGCTTATCGGTGCCTACTTTAGAATTATTTTTATGTATGCACCAATATAACTGTGTCAAACCCAAATCTATTTCGGGGACCGTGAGTTTTAAAGTAGAAGTTATATAATGTAAAGTATAGATATTAAAAGTTAGTTCAAAAACTAAAACCCGACTACGGCATAATCATGCTCTCAAAAGTATTAAACAAGAAAATATTCTCATCCGATAAATTTTAATTTGTTTAATACATACTCATAGTGATGGTAATTTAGACCTTCATAAGTGCCTTATTAGGGCCTAAACTGAATAAATGTTTTTTTTTTTTTTGATGTTCAGAGGATAACCGTGGTCTTATGCCACTTTTCCCTTAAGTGTATGATCGCTTACTACTGTTAGAGGTGTTTTGTTGACCGACGAACGTTGAACGACGTTGAACGACGACCTTGAATTTGGCTTCACCGTAGTCGGGTAGAAAGTAAAAAATATATTTTGTCAAAGTTCTGCCAATTGCTTCGTAGAACCAGCCACTCAATATTTTTGTGTCGTAACTTCAAACGTTAGTACCGTAACAGATAATACTAAAGATTACTACAAAAGGTCAAATTAAATAATGTGGTCCAATAAATATAAGGTCACGACACTCGGTACCAAGTACGAAATTCAGTAAATAGCCTGAAACTAAATCACAAACGGTTAAAATTTCACAGTAGCTAGTTCCAGTCGACACATTGAGGACATACAAAAGGTCTAGTTATCTTTTGCTAACTGATGGAAATATACCCAACATTGATGTAAAGAATTATAAGAAGAGCCACTGCTTAAAAAGGTAGTAGTCTTATATTGACAATAATATATATTTCTACTTCATCATTTTTTTTAATGCATCTGAGGTGGCGCAGAAGCATACGGCCCACCTGATGGTAAGCAGTCACCGTAGCCTATAGCCGCTAGCAATACCAGAGTTATCACTAACGAGTTGCCAACCCTGTTGTTGATGAAGACTCACTGTGCTAGCTCCATTACTACTAGCGCAGTGTATCCTCGTGGAGTAGAGAACCATTAAGAGTTCCCAGAGGCCAAATATATTATTAACAAACTCAAAAAAATGCAGTGCAGTTTCCTCGTGCCTTCTATCAATTTTCACTAAACCTGAATTGTCGGATCTATGGCCCCGGGAATATAAGAAATGTGGAAGTTTGGATAATTGTCTCTTTGTTACTCAGACAATCATGTCAAAATAGCTGAACAATTTTATTGTAATGAGGCACATTTTAATCATTATTTCCGGTAATAAAGTCTTCACACGAGATTTATAAAACAAGTTTTTTGTCCTATTTCCACGTAAACGGAGTCGCGGGAAAAAGCCGGTATTATTTTCTGTCTTTCTTTCGACTAAAATGAGTATTTTCAATTCGCTATTACTTGTTCAAGTGTGGTATAAGTCTTGTACTTTGTTCCTTTGTCTCGGATATAGCTTTAATTTAGGCACACGATATTTGCAAACGGAAAGGAACTCCTTCCACTGTCAACTGCAAAGAGGTTCGCATAGGGAGTTGGCTACGACCGCTAATATAAAGTTACTGGATTTTGCATAGAAGTATCTATAGATAGCCCTTTATATTGTTCGGAACTTGTTTTAAATAAATTTTTCCTTTCAATATTAGCCAGAGACGGTGCATATAGGCGCAGAAGCTCATATTGTTTGATGAAACAATCATGGCTTTCCCTAGCCTACCCAGTTACCTCTAATTCCAGAAATAATTGTTTACCATTACTTAAGTATCGAAAGAACCATTCAGAAATGAATTGTTTGCTATTTAAATATGCTCCTTTATTTGGCATTTATGGCAAACTTAGTTCTGTCTGATCAATATGAAATATAGTTTACGCAACTGCTGCTATAATTTCATAGACATATACATTTCTATATGTAATCTATAAACATTTGTATATTTAATCTATATGATATTTTATACCACTATGATGGTAAGTGGTGACCGTAGCCTATGGACGTTTGCAACACCAGGGGTATCAGTCTCGCGTTACCGACCCTTTGAAAATTTATTTTTTAACATAATGAGGTGTCGTTAGAATCCTGAAATTGCGGCTGCGTCTTATTGTATTTCCTTACATTTGCTTGTTTTTCCTTTTTTATTCATACATATACTTGTTATTAATTGTAAGCAATCGCTTCCAGTAATTGATACCTCTATTTCTAGGAACACGCTACATTCCCGTCAAGCTGTCTAGGGTTTGAGATTCAGGTTTTAAATTAGCACAGACTAGACGGAAAACGAGGAGGAAACCAGCTTTAATCTGTTCGGGTCACGCTATACGCCCCTAAATAATTTGACTTGATTCTCCGTACTTTAAAACACTTAACATAAGGAACGGAATTGTTTGTTGAAGTAATTTTAAAACTATAATTCTAATAGCAAGCTGTAATTTATTGAGATTTGTAACTTCTTAGTTCTTACCTACTTAATAATCAGATCAAATAATCTATCTTTTAAAAATTTTGATGGACCTTAGCGAACAACAATGTGACGCTGGTTTTTAAGCATGTGCAAAGCGTAGTATCGTTATAGTTGTTTGTGTGAAATAGTATATATGTATAGTACACTGCAAGGAGTTTTAACCGACATCACTTCGATAAAAAAGTAGGTACATTTTGTTTATTTCTTCGCACATAATATGTGGAGTATAATCTTATAGTAAGTGGTTACAGTAGGCCATTGACGCTTGCAGTACTAACAGGCTTAGCCATATTTACTATCTATAATCTTTAACGCGAGAGCCAAGGTAATGTATGGGAATTAAAACTCTTACGCTATGACACGTGGTCAAATTTTTAATTCCAAACATTATTTCGTTTTCTATAGCGTTATCGATTATAGATACGAAACATGGCACCTGGTACCTACAGGTCACCATAGGCTTCAATTCCAGGGGTTTTAACCACGCGATGCCAACCCTAGATCGCACTGATCTCATTTGGTTATGGCTGGATTGATTTTTTATTTATCTTATTTATTTAGACGTTGTTAAACCATTTAACAAAAATTGATGACGAGACCGCTGGTCTAGTGGTTAGTATACCTGACTGCTACACTAGAGGTCGCGGGTTCGATTCCCGCCGGGGCAAACATTTATGTGACAAATATGTTTGCCTTGCGTTTGGGTGTTTGGTATGTATTATAAGTATGTATTTACAAAAAAAAAAAATATATAAGTATTATATCAGCTACTGGTTCCCATAATACAAGCTTAGCTTAGTTTGAAGCCAGTTGGCGCTGTGTGATAATGTCCAAGCATTATTATTATTATTATTATTAATTGTAGCTGTCTTTATTATGGTCTCATAATAAATCCGATACTTGCCGGTTTTACCATGAAAGAATACAGACTATAACGATGCCAATTAAGTTAATAATTAAGTCAAAGTAATTTAGACCTTCATAAGAGCCTTATTAGGGCCTAAACTGAATAAATGATTTTTGAATTTTGAATTTTGAATTTTGAAAAGTTCGTTAACACGTTGAAAGGTTTGTTTATTAGAGAAGGTAATCTATTTACTTTGTCATCGAAGGGGATGTAATTATCGGGCCGATGTCTCTAATGACACCTTCGTTAAGGCAATGTTGCTGGAATATTCCAGTTATTTTCGGAATAACTTTTAATCAACGTCATTGGAGAGTTACTTTGCTAAAACACGCTTTCTAGCTGTCAAATTATGCAATTATATTTAGGTATAATTGCATGGAGGGGTAGCCATTTAACTGTTCGGATGACTTGTAACGTAGTGAGGGTTACATAATCTAAAATTGTTATATGTCTTTTTATATCAGCCGTTTGTATATCCGTGTAGGCCTAGTCGTCTAGAAAACTTGCCTCACAATGCTTAATATATCTTGAAGGTGAATGATTATTGAAATTTAATGATTACCTATATATTTAAGAATATTTCCATTACATAAATACATCATTCTTGTATATTACCTACATACTAAATGAATATCTCAAATAAAGTTGGTAAACGCACCTCATAGAGCGGCGGTAAGTGTCGAAATGCAGAAATTTAATTAAACTCTATAAGGCGGAACAGCTCTTAAGACGTGCATCTTTAATTAAAGTGTGTGCTTACTTACATGCAAAGGCATAGAATTTGTTGAATATTCACATATACAGTAATGTTTTAGAGTATCTTGTTTACTTAGTTACCAATTTTGACTACAGTTGACGTGATCTTGTAAGATGGTCGTTTAGATCGAATAAATCTTCTGATACACTTTACACGCTGTACATTGTTACTTATTTGCTCACACCTCCAACATAAACGCCGCATTTAGACTTAATTTATATAAGATTAAAACATATTAATTTATTAAATGTGATAGATGTTACACTGTCAAACTTGGTAAAGAAACTGTCATAAAACTAGAAACATTATCGATTAAATTTTTACTTTAGTTAATAATCGTTTAATAAAGGCGCTAATTACATACATATCATCCCGCCGAGTAATTTTCGAGGTAGGCAGATAATACAACAGAGCACTTTTCAATATTGACTTCCGCACTCCTTTTTAATACTTCCACATTCATTAAATGCGAAGCACTGCTTCATTTATAATCAATCAAAAATAATTGAAATTTTGATTTGGTACAAGGTTCTCAAGGAATTAAAAACTTAAAATAGACTAAACTAAGAAGTACAAAACTTACCTACCGTAAAATAAATGTTCCGAACCACTGTCACGGGGAAGTGTGCCAAGAAGGCTGGCGGCATTGCCACGCTGAATTGCAATGCTTAGCCATTTGTAACCATTTGTAAAAAAAAATGTTTAGGTAATAAGACACATGATATAAATTACCACCGGTTCGGAAAACAGCCATATTTAAAGAACCGGCAAAAAACTTTGTGCTCTGTCTTTTTCCACATAACAATATACATAAAATACATACAGATGTTTTACAAAATTATTTTAGACAGTTACAAAAAAAAAACCTTAAACAGCTTATATTTTTGTCTTTAAATATATAATATACTTCTGGTGTTAGTAATAGTTTAAAAAGCTCAAACATTGAACTGTGAAAATTGTATAGCGAAACGATAACCTACCTGATGTTGGTTGTTATTGGCAAACTTAATAATACACCGTCGGCAAGTATTATGAAAAGCCTCGATAAACAAGACAATAACCGCCCGAGGGGAGTGAACTTTATTAATATTGTCATTATTAACCCCCAGATGCTAGACAATGCCACTTTCACAGGTATTATTCATGATTTATTCCCGACTTGGAAGAGATGTTAAAACCGTGATATTTTGTTTGATTTGATTGTTTACACATTTAAGTACATAGGCAGAATTCTTCACATCTTTTTTGTTTTCTAATTATCGTGCTTTTAAAGATAAGATAATATGAAATGCTCGCTGTCCCTATAAAACGATAATTTTCCTTTGCAAATAACGTAATTTACCTAACTTCAGAATTGGTCCCAAATTTTATTTTTAATCGGATGTATACCTTGAGATAGAGAATAAAACTGTAACAAAATATTTTGTCTTACTGTTTTTATTGAACACAATAAAACCTTTTAAAATATGTAACGCATTATTTTTTCAGATTGCTTCGCTTTTACATATGCTGTTTTTGTTATTACCGGGCTACGTTACCCCAAAGCACGTTCACGTACAGTAACTGGTAATAATTTAGTACAAAACACGTACCCTAGGCAGTTGGAAGTTTGTGTAGGAATAAATCCAACATGGCCGGCACATAGCTTACACAGCAAAGTAATGTAACGTAGTGTACGTACCAATTGATTGCTAGCTCACTCTAATATACGGCTTTTGAGAGAGAGAGCGGGACGTTTAATGTTGTTATTAAAGTTGGAAATAACAATAAGCTTCGTAATAAGTTACGGTGTTCATAGCATCTCGGTGTACATATGGGAGCAACGGTAGAGTTGCAAATAAAGGAGATACCATAAGAGAGATTATGACGTCAATCTGTGACAAATTGGGGTGTTCAAAATCTTAGGCAGTAATTTTAAAAACCCCACACTAAACAAAGCTCCTTTTTTGGAACCAATGGCTGACAGAAAACTTATATACTTTTTTTGTAAATATAGTTATGATACATAACATGAAAATCCAGACAAAGCAAACACAAATCCTTCGGAAATCGAACCCCCGATCCCAGCGTAGCAGTCATGTATTCGAACCACTAGACCAGCGGGCTCATTATATTTAATTGTACGGTACTAAAGTGGTATTTTTAGATAAATTGCGTCTGCGTAAGTATCTGAATCCGCTTTAATCTTTATACGGCATGCGATAGATGATGCGAGTAATTTGGGAAAAGTTTTGCAGTTCACGTTAAAAAAAATAGCTTCTATGTGTCAAGCTACAGGGACATGTGAGTTCGAGATGTCGCTTGCTAATGGTTAATAATAATAGATAATAGGTATGTACATAACACGGCAATAAATGTAACTCTATATAAAAAACCTCTAAAAATCTATCTACCTGTTCACAGACCCTCTCACTAATTACCAAAACCACCTGACCGCAATTAAACTTCTCACAATATTAACCAGTTAATGTTAATTTTATATCAACCCCCAAAAACATACCTGGGATAGATGTGGAGTTAGTGAAATTCGATCAATTAAAACTAAGGCTGTAGCGATGACTGAAAAGGTCTCGTTACATCTAAACGAATATCAGAAGCGAATTTAATAGCTTATCACTGCATCGAACACTTGTCGCTCCGATAAATTAAATGCTGAAATAAAAATTAATGAAATAAAAACTTATTTGACTTTATTTTCACAAGTAGTATTTGCAGAGTAGATTTCTCACCCTACTTTGACCGTGCACAAATATATTATTACCATAGCCTATGTTACTTAAAGTTTGAAGCTTACCTGTATCGAATGATCCTTTAAAACAGTTTGCATTTATAGATATTACGCCTTCAGAGTGCAGGCGTAAGTTTGGTTGTGCATATACAATACACAATGAATCAAACAAAATGCTCTTTTTATGTCTTTCAATCGTTTTATTTCAGTAGAAATATAACAACCATGACGAAGCTATGTATACGTATATTCTGCCACAATTTTAAAATTTCCCAGATTTCGGGCCTTAAATTACGTTCATACAAACAACTGTTTGACTCTCAGATGTGTGCGTAACAACGTCTACAACTATGGATTCCATCTCAGGGGAAACCACTATGTAACGTTCATATTTGTAATTTCAATATGCAATTGTTTTCACAAATACATAGCCTATGCTTCACAAGTTCACAAGTTTAAGCATTATAAATTCAAATGTAGAAATACTAGTTAGTACTTATTTTAAAGGGAATTAGACTTTCCTAAATCACTTCAGAGAAATCAATCGTGAAGAAAATACTTTGCCTGAAATTCGTCTCACTTACTAAAGACAAAGAATTTATTTGTAGTTAATTTGGAGTACTTGAAAATAGTTTACTAATAAGTTGTGAAACTATTATTAATTGTATTCGAATAGCAGACCCTAGTGAATAAGAGAAATTTCAACTGAGTACAGTTTGAAGTGGCGTGATTGACCGTTTCATATTGTTAACAACTATTCTGATTCGAGAAACTATCGAGTTCTCGATATTATGAAATTAATATAAAACTAAACAAGTACACTCAATTTTTGCCATCAATTTTATACGTTTTTAGAAGTCTCCAAACTCTCTTTTGTAAGGACTTAAATCATATAAGTGATTTATATGACTTTTAAGTCTCCGAAAGACAGAAGAACCAGTCACGAAAATTACAAGATAGAAAGAAGACCATATACTTGCAAAGCTCATTATTTTATTATACTTAAAATTTTAAAAATGTTTCGCTTTGTTGGCAACTACGATATCCACTAAGCCAAGCGGCATACTAAATAATAATAATAATAATAATAATAATGCTTGGACATTATCACACAGCGCCATCTGGCCCCAAACTAAGCAATGCTTGTACTATGAGAACCAGCAGCTGATATAATACTTATATACTTTTTTTTTGTAAATACATACTTATAATACATACCAAACACCCAAACGCAAGCCAATATATTTGTCACATAAATGTTTGCCCTGGCGGGAATCGAACCCGCGACCTCTAGCGTAGCAGTCAGGTATACTAACCACTAGACCAGCGGTCTCGTCAATACTATCTAAACAAAATCCATAAGATAATGAAAGCAATAAAAAGTAATACTTCATTACTTCAAGGGTTTGTTTTCGTAATGACTTTTTAAAATGCTTAGTTAAAATCTTAACTAACTCTAAGAAGTCACGTAAACCTAGAGCGTACTAAAGGCACACTCATTAAATAAACTGAAAGGAATTAAAAACGGCACACGCCTTCTAAGCTTTGCCTGCTCTGCAGTTGTGGAGTTATTCTGAAACTACACGCTGTTCTATTCGACTTTCTTTTTTTTTAAAACAAATATTTTTAAAAGCTTGTTTTTGGCACATGCAAGTTGCCTGATGGTAAGCGTCGCATATATCAAACACAGTTGAAGTACCACTCGGGACAGTTTTTGAAGTAGTATCTCGTGGGATCTTCACAGTATATATTTTCTATGCATATATAAACATCGGTCTAGTCGTCCACGCGTGATGCCGTGACCAAGGAAAATTGGAATTAGTTTTATATATATAGATTTAAAAAGCTTCACACGCATAGAAAAGCGCCATCGGTAAACCTTGCATACGCTGGCAGTTGAACCGTTTCTTGTATAATTTTAACACCTTAACAGTTTAAGCTTTCGAGTGATATGGTAGTCGGCCACGCACATCGAGGCGTGAACGTTTGGTTCGTGCAACCCACACTGTTCGTAATGTAGAGTTATTTCGCAAGTAATGACCCCGTGTCGCCTTTGAAACTTAATATTCCACTTAAAACCTGGAATTCAGTTCACTTTGTGAGCAAGTATCTCCAAACTCAGATGTATCGAGGTTTACTTAGTTTTTATTATTTAATTTATGCTTTTACATTATACATACATGACAATATTCCGTAGTACGTGTGATGTAATTAATTTATACAGATATTTTTTAAAGGTTTTTTTTTATTTCCTAGATTTTTTTTCAACCAGTATAAGTAAGTTTTCCATATTTTCCACGTACTAAATGTGTTGTTTTATAGTGCTTTTAACAAAGACACAACGAAATGTGACCTTCAAGCTAACTAACTGATAACTTATTCAGACCCAACTAACAACCTACATACGCATAAAACCTTAATAAGCTTTTAGTTACGTCGCATGAATTCCACAAGAGCACAGCGCAACAATTTGTAGCCAAGTTATTTCATAAATTAACCGAAATAAACGAGTACATGTCCCAGTTTCGTAGCAAGGGCTACGGAGCTACGAGTAGGTGCTACGCTATCGCCTTAAGGCGTTGTTATACACTAGATTAGTGAGGACGTAGCTTCTTGACCTATATAAAGTCAGGTTGCCACTTGTTAGTTCTGACACTAACGACCTTAGGCACATGTGCCCGTGCGATAAATGAATAGGCGTGTAACTGAGTTATTAACGGACGATGTTGCTTCTAGACACACCATCGTTAACTAGCTATCTTATATGAAGTTCGTTTGAGCAAATAGGATCGAAAGTTTCCTAGAGATGTCTTTATAGTTGAGGAATTTTAGATCTCAGCGTTCCAAGTTTTATGTGATTAATTACGTTAACAAAATACTATGCGTTACTAAAATAAATTATATTCAATTATTTAAAAATAACCAAATCAAACTTGAGTTCTGAAATGAAACAAAAGGTAATTAAAATATTTTTAAGGTACTGAGTTTGAAACTCCGTGTTTGAATCAATTCATAATTCCGTTGAAGGTGCGGTCAGTAAGAAAATATTTTCAATTTCCACAACTGGCCGGATGTCGTGTAATTACAAGCTACATTCGTTCGTGGACTAAGTACAGGCTACCCTAATTACAGGAACCTCGCACAGAGTATAAAATTAACACAAATTGTTGTTTTTAGCTTGTAATGCTTGTGATATAAGATTACAATGTACCTAAGTAATATCAGCTGTTGTTTACATTATGTTCTATTTGATAGCTTGTAAATTGAAGTAACTATATTAACGAGAAAAATAATTACTAATAATAACATGTATGGATGGACATAATCAAAATATAATTTATTCAGTTTAGGCCATAATAGGCACTAATTAAGGTCTAAATTACCACCGCTTCGGAAAAAAGCCACCTGAGAACAACCGACAAACTCAGTGCTCCGTCTTTTTTTCATGTCCCAATCATAATATAACAATGCTTAACAAAATTATTCTAGAGGTAAGTATTTACAAAATCAAAATGAAAGCTACCAAGTTGGTTTTGTCACTCTATAATGTGTTCAATTTTTGAAATCGTGCGAAGTGAATCTATATATTCCAATCTAATGTATGGATGAAAATGCTTAAGCTACAGGTATTTGCTTGCTTATTTGCTAGTAGTTTTATAAAGAGGAACATTTTGTTTTTGCATGCAAAAGATAATCTCTGAAACGACTGAATTGACTGTTTTTTTACGCCACCTTATCCTCTTTTCTTTTTTTTACCTTTTTTTTATAAGCCACCTTATCCCTTAGTAACATAAGTTTTCATAAGGATCTGCTATCCTTTTCTTACATTGACTAAATGAGAGTCTAAAGCTAGTAATGTATAGGCCGAGAGATTCTTAAAATACTGTAGTAAATTTCTAGTCCATTGTGAATGTGTAGAATCGTCAAAGCTTAGGTTTTCCCAGCACTTAATATTGTAAGGAGATTTAAACTACACTTTGTTTTTATAAGAGCTTAAACGCAGCCAAATTATACTCTTTTAAGTATTTTTCCTTCGAGCTTGGAACTGCATGTTAAGTATTTTAACTCACGTAATAAAAGCCCATGTCTACAAGGAGCTAATACCTAGAAACGTAACGTATAATTGAATTAAGTTACTGCATTACAAAGAACGTACGCGGCTAATTACGAGCTCACACAATTTTCTCCAGACAAAACAAAAACATTCGCTCCAAATAGTATTTTGTTTTTGTTTTGGGAGTAAATTCGTAGTTGCACAGAATTTCTGAAAGTTTACGGTAGGCAGAGCGTGATGCGACTATGCACTGTGATTTTACGCGTAACTTTTTAACGGTTTACGGAACAGTTTTGAATTTTTAATTTGCAATGTTTTAAACGTTTTGCTGCTTTTGAATAAAGAATGAATTAGTGTTTTTTTACAATATACGAGAATGGCAACCATTGAAAGTTTTACATATGGCCAGTAGCAAAATAAAATAATAATCGCACAATTCTATTTTGGCAAAATAACTCATCCTTTTATTCTTTGGTAGCTCAATATTTAATTTAATACGATATGTTCGACGAAAGGAAATTTCATTTTAAAAAAATACGGTAATTATAAAATTGTTTCTGCACTTCAACGTAGATAAACCAACTCGCAATAACCCTAATGTGGAATTGTGAGTATTTGCGATCACACTCAACAACAAAGTCACAACATACTGCGAGAGCATAGCTGGATATACTGTTACGAGCCTGAAACTCAGAGCTTTCCCCTGGGTGTTTCCTTATAAAGTTGTCTACAAAGTACTTAGACGCTATTATTCTCATGGCCGGAAAAGGTATATCAGAATTTACCATCCATTCAGAAAGTAGTATTAAATTAGTTAAATATTAATAATAAGTATATAATAATAATTCTTATTATTATAACAATAATAATGCTCGAATATTTTCACAGAGCGCTATCTGGCCCCAAACTAAGCCACTATAGGAACCAGCATCTTAAATAATGCTTTACATAGCCAATGGTGTCGATTCTGTTGAACAAAATCACTAAATTAATTTGACAGGTCTAAAAAGTCTTGCTATCCCTTTCATACGTGCGGGGTTAAATAAGGATGGCAATACTTTTAGTCCTATCAAATTATCTTGTTCGCTTAGCCTGAAACGTATTCATTGGTAACAATTACTACTAAATACATAAAACTCATGTCATTATAAACTATACATAAATGGAGGAAATTAGACAAAGGTAACTAATATTAAACTGGAATGGTTTGTAAGGCTTTTGTTTCAATGTTCTAGAACCCTTTCAATTTATTTAATTACAAAAAAGAACTACCACAGTTTAAAAATATAATACTAATAAATATTAATGTATAATGCCACTTGAAACTGCAGCTACAAGGGAAAGCATTTCGTCTGCAACCGCGGTCGTCTGCAGGTGTGACCGCAGAACTGAGACGGATCCGAATCTACCACAGGCTGCTCTAGAACCTTACGTCTGTGAAGGTAATTATATTAAACCTATTTATATAGTTAACTATAATGCTCACCATCATTAAGAATATTTTAAATAGTATATTCAGAGCATCGACATCGCCGGCGCAGTTTGACATAAACTGTATACATAGGTCATATCATTTAGCATTACGTCCATTCTACCGCAATCCCTGACCGATGCAGATACTTGGCGTATAGTGAATTGTCGTGCACATAATTCAATCAAACCTTGACATATTTGAACTAAAATTTCCCAAGTACTTAATAGTCATTAAAAAATATCCTCTATTCACCATTATCATCCTAAATTATAGTTTTAGTTCTGTTATAGTTTTATTCTTTTATTATTCGATATATATGTATTTAAATTTAATTTAAATTAGTTTCAGTACTTGTAATGCTGTCCTTTGGAACAGAGTTCAGTTCAGATTTCCCCCCTTTAACTTGGTACTTGTTTTTTATAAAATTGTGTTCTGTTTTTAGTGCGTAATAAATAAATATTATTATATTTTATTATTATTATTCAATAGCATGCCTGAAATGGGTGATTAAATAATCGATACTATTTATATCCCAGTAGAATATGAGTTATTAAACTTTTGGTATACCACCGACTGCCCGTTAAATGTATCCCAAATTTATTTCATCCCACAGTTGCCTGGAAGTGATCGCCGAGTGTGATAAGACCGCCATTTATACTGTACTTGTATGTTACTCTGTGTTATCCTGTTGTATTCCTTGGTGTTGTATATAATAATGCTTATATAAATAAAATAAAAATAAATATACATATATTTAGTAATCCCAATGGAGAAATCACCTCAAACGATCCCAAACACACACGCCACACGTCTGTTGCGATAACTCATACGAATTCATAAACACGTTAATTTCCCTCGAGCGAGTATATCGAGACATCACTTTGCACAGTTCAGCCAGCTCCTAATTGATCGTATTTCAAGCGTCACTCCTGTGGGAATGACGTCACAGGCTGTTATTACACTCAAGACTTAATTTGAGAGCGAGTAACCTTAGCATAATTATTCGGATATAAGTCTATTTGAATAGCGGAAATCTAATTGCAGTAGGGGTTCATGTGGTATTGGCACATGGTACACTTAATTAATTAGTTTGAATGTAGTGAGTTTCGTGTACATACACACGGATGCATCTACGTCCCCTGAGCAGTGAAGTTACACAGATTTGAGAACATTACTTTGCTCTGTACATGCCACATCTGTTATGCAATTATTTTAATAAGCCTCGGCAGAGCCCGCTGCAGTTTCTACCTACCTATGTCGAAAAACGTGCAATCAAATTAGAACTAATAATAATTAATTGCAATTGTCTTCAATGTATCTATCACGTATTTCAAAAAGATATATGGCTTGACAAGGGTGTGATAATTTTTTTTTCTTGAGACTATGTCATATTTCTTCATTATTTCCTCTTCATGAAAATCATCATCTTCACCGAAATATGTTCTATTCAACTTGAGATATGTTCATAAATATCCATTTAGATTAAGTGAGGTCTCTTTCATAAATACAACACGACATAATTGTGTTTATGAATGAATGTACCTGTTTTTAAAGTAAAAAAAAACCTTTTCTTTTTTAGTACACACAGGCTATTAAACCAGACATTCCTATAAAAATGAGAGTAGGTACTTTCTACTTGTCTAAATACGCTTCATATTACCGTGTTGTTTCGGTAGCTCGTTACAAGTAAGTGCTCATGAAAATTCTCACATCGCCCCGTAGGATGGTTTAGCAAGCGATATGTTGGCAAAGATATCTTGTTACTGAAGCAGAAAGATTTTAGGTCACGTTTTACGAAGCCCTGACTATTTTCGGTAAACCTTTTAGCATTTCGCAAACATAGTCTGGGTTTATCATTTACTTGTCGTTTATTTTATCGCGACAGATTGCGTCAAAGTATGTAGAACTGACTAAATATGTAATACCAATGCCTACCTCTTTGGGGACCCTTGTGGGAAGGCGTCATTTCATACGTACATTAAAGTTTTTATTTTTTTGTGGCACCACTAAGTGAGAAAAAGTAAGGTTGTCCACTAAGGTGGCACTCAAGCATACGGCCCACCTGATGGTAAGCAGTCACCGTAGCCTATAGCCGCTAGCAATACCAGGGGTATCACTAACGGGTTGCCAACCATGTTGTTGATGAGGACAACCATACCTGGGCAACCTTACTTGCCGCAGAAACACAACACAACATCAATTTCACTTACGTTTACTTAAGTTTACGTTTTACTTAACTTATTTTACTGCGGTCTCTGTAAGGTGGAGGGTACAGTCCCCAGTCACAGCTCCAATTGAAATGGGAAATCCTAAATCGCCCTACCTCTCTTAAAGTTATGAACTTGAGATATTTAGATTAAAATATTTCAGCCTAGAGCATCGCCTTATAATACGTTAAAAAAGGGATGCAAATACCGGTAATTTCTAGATATTACTAGAACCGCAGGTGAGTCCATTAAGAATATAAAATGAAGGAACGAATGCGAAAAACTTGTGGAATGAGATGAGACTACGCAGCCGCTAAGACGAGAGGCTATATTATTATATTATCAGACTTCACAAGGAACTTTTACGATGTTATGTTTCCCTTTTAATAGATTTACATTTTTATAAATAAGTGGGGGCACGAGTGTGTAACAAAGTCGCTTGGATATAAATGAAAGTAACCGCGCGCGATGTATTTACGAATTTTCTTTGTGGTTTCTTTTCGTAAGTTTTTGTTTTTGTTTGAAGATCGTGGGAAGTGCTAACTTTATTTTTCGTGAAACGTAATGAAAAGCGGTTGAATAAACTTTTGTAGCCATTTAACTCTCAAATTAGTTTACTTAATTGTGTCGTAAAAACTAATACAACCCTACTTACACAGGCAGAACCCTAAACCTCTTCCCTGATTAAGGAAATCGTTTAATGAGAGCAAACAATACATAATTACGTTTTGAATTGTTCAAGTTTTAAGCTTACTTCAATTAAATTCAAGTTGTTGCTCAAAGCTCTCTCTTTAGTTTTCACTGCTTTCGTTATTTCTTCACAAATGTAGGATTTCATTGAAGGGAGTTTAAAATGAGTTCAAAATTTAGATTTTCCGATGAGTCAAGGACTGTATGTGAACTGGACTATATTAATGTATGTGATTTATAGTAATAATAATGATATATCGGGATACTATCTCAATGCACTATTTAATCTCAAACTAAGCAGCTTGTACTGTACACAAACGCACAATCTTACATTTGAATGTATTAAAATTTGCTATATTTCACGCCTTTTATTAATTAGTATCCAGATTTTTTTTTTAGCATTAAGCCCCCTATTTTTCATAGTTTAAAAGTCTAGATTTTTTGACGTATAGGCACTGTATTATACTCTTGTAAAATGCAGCCATGTCGCTCAACTCAGTGAGTGAAGGAAGATCATTAATCAATTGAAGTACTCACAGGGGTTGATCTTTTTTCCACGAGGAAGGGGAATTGATTGAAAGGGTTAAAACTCATTAGTTCAGCTGATGCTCTTCTCGTGATTAGTTACCGGTGAATTGTTAAATGTGCTGATTTTTAAATAATGATTAATTAAAGCAAGAATGTTGAACAATCGTTCTGATAAAATCACAAGGAAAAATTTGAAAAGAAAATAATTTATGTAATGATTTTTTATGTTTTATGATATGACAAATTAATTTTACGGATATAATTTAAATTCTGGGATTTTAGTTGTTCTGATTTTTCTCTGCTTAATTGACTGTCTGATTCGTTTTCGATTCCTCGAGGGATTTCTTTTATTTATTTTTAAAAACAACAAACAATGTTTTTAGCGGTAGTGTTATTAGCGGTTAACGGTGCAGGGAAATCGGTATGAAAGAACCGGTATTTGCCACAAAGCTAGAAGCAAGTAGTGAGTATGAGCCTTAATATGTTGACTCGTATATTTCGGAAGCCAATAGCTTATAGCAAGAAATCATGCTATCTCAGATCGAACGATACTTATTTAATAAATGTGAATGTTTGTTTGTTACTCAAACACTACAAAATGGTTTTGTATTGTAATGTGGCACTGAGAATGACTATAATATATTGAATTGATTCAGGTTTTACTTTGCGGAAATTCATATTTATAGAATACAAAATATATTATAATTTGCTTTGACACACACTCATTAAGCGGACAAAGCAAATTATAATATATTTTGTATTCTATAAATGACTATAATATCAATAATAGGGTTTTTTTTATTGTGGTAAAGGAAAATAATTCCCGGCTTAGTATCGATTATTAACTATAAGCTGTGGAATAAAGGCATTCTAGATTCTAAAAAAATACTACTGTACTGAGAGGTGGAATATAGGAGGTAAACCTGTATGAATTAGAACGATTCTGACAGATTTATTTTTAGGTCTCGCATTAATACGGCTATCTAAAATACGTATTGAATTGATTCAGGTTTTACTTTGCGGAAATTCATATTTATAGAATACAAAATATATTATAATTTGCTTTTTCCGCTTAATGAGTGTGATACGGTCGAACGGCCTGCGCCCAGGTGTGAGCTCAGGCGTGGTTTCTTCCGACACGTGTTTCAGGACTTCCACGTCCCATCATCAGGGTGCCGCCGCGTTGGTCAAGCAGCGTGATGTCACATCGAGGTGAACTTCATCACTCGATGTGAAAGAAGTCCTGAAACACGTGTCGGAAGAAACCACGCCTGAGCTCACACCTGGGCGCAGGCCGTTCGACCGTATCACACTCATTAAGCGGAAAAAGCAAATTATAATATATTTTGTATTCTATAAAATACGTATCCTAATTCGCAATTGCCGCGTAGACCGCGTAGTAACCTGAAGACTGCCTTGAGAATTTTGGTCTCAAGCCAGTATTAGGCCTCTATGCCACTCCAGTATAGTCCGGTCAATTTAGACAATTGAAATATAGAAAATTCCGACAGAGCCAAATCTTCGTAGAGACCTTAGGTTAACCACAAGGAATAAATTGTCAAAAGTCCCCATCAGTCCCATGTGAGCTTAGGGACTTATTCGGGGCCCAAGGTCAAAATTTAAAGTTTTTTGGATTTTTCTCGAAAACGGTAAGTTTTATCGAAAATGTACCTTAAAGCAAAGTTGTACATCTTAAAATTCTCTATAATTTTTATAATTATTTATAATATCTATAATTTTTATAGAGTATTTTAAGATCTACAACTTTGCTTAAAGGTACTTTTTCGATAAAACTTACTGTTTATGTGTAATATACTTTGGTATGTTGATAATTAGAAAGACCAGTTTTGTAGTAAAATTATAATGAAATGAAATTAAAGTATTACAAAAAAGGTACGTGTGCACTGAGCACCGCTGCAGGTTGGCGAGTGTCGGCCGCGAGCTACCGTCGCCCCTCCCTCACCCCTTCGTTCCCGCACAGCTATAGGGTTGGGCGCATTTGGCGTGAACATCTTCCCCCCCCCTCGAATACTTTAGGACTTCGAGGATAAGTTGTCACAGCTGCTGGCCGAAGACAGAGGACATATTTTAGCCATGGCACGTCGTATGATGCCGCGCGCCGTCCTTATGTCAGCTACTCGTGCTACACCATCCACTCCGGGGTATAATGCGTGGATACGTCCGATACGCCATTTTAATGGAGGAAGATTTGCTTCCTTAACAACCACCATGTCTCCCTCTTGCGGAACCTTCCGGTTGATTTGCCATTTCGTGCGTTGTTGGACTTCACATAAATATTCATTCCGCCACCGATCCCAGAAATGTTGTCGCATTTGTTCCAAGCGATGATAGCGGTCCAGGCGATTGCTCTTGATGTCCAGCAGTGCAGGTGATGGCAATGAAGTTAGTGCTCTGCCTATCAGGAAGTGGCCCGGAGTTAAAGGTTGTAGGTCATTAGGATCAGATGAAAGAGGAGTCAACGGCCGGGAATTAAGGATGGCTTCAATTTGACTAAAAAGGGTAGACAGCTCTTCAAAAGTTAAATGTTGATCACGAAAGATTCTAGTCATGTGGAACTTGGCAGATTTAACGCCTGCTTCCCAAAGTCTACCAAAGTGACCTTGGGCCCCGAATAAGTCCCTAAACTCACATGGGACTGAAGGGGACTTTTGATTCCTACAAGCGCAATATCTGGGAAATAGTGAGTCTTAGAGAAAAAATCATAGGGACCATTTTTATAGAAAATTTTAAGATCTACAACTTTGCTCAAAGGTACGTTTTCGATAAAACTTACCGTTTTCGAGAAAAATCCAAAAAACCTAAAATTTTGACTTTGGGCCCCGAATAAGTCCCTAAGCTCACATGGGACTGATGGGGACTTTTGACACTTTATTCCTTGTGGTAAACCTAAGGTCTCTACGAAGATTTGGCTCTGTCGGAATTTTCTTTATTTGATCACTATTTTTATGTCTAAATTGACCGGACTAAGTAGTAAAATAATTTAATTAAAGATACTTTAATATTGTGTAGTACGTACATATTTTTAACCGAATTGCATATGCAGTAACTGCACATAAAAACTAATATTTCAAAACAAATTTGTCACTGAAAGTGCCGTACAAACGCACTCCACGCTCGCATACAAATAGCCTACTACAGATAGAATAGCCTGAAGGGGTCGCGTACATATTACCCGTGCAAGTTTAATATCTTAAATGCGCCGCAATATTTTAGCCGAATAAAAAATAAGGCTGCCGTTACTACCTACCCGGTGCGATATGATACGAATGTGAGTGATTTATACATATGAGTGTACAAGTACATGAGGCATTCGACGTGATAGCGAATTTAAGTTGGGTCGAGGGCGGAATATGTAGCGATTTTATTTAAAAATAAATATTCAGTATTTCCAATGTTGGGAATATAGCGTGAAATTTTTTGATCCGTGTTAATAATATACTACGTGCTTAAGTTATGTTATATGTTGGTACCTAACTAGCTGTATTATAAGACAATAAAAATCTGGATACTATATGAAGTTTCATATAGTAAGGCTTTTACATTTCAATCCTCTTATTTTTTATGAATACCATGCTCATAAAATATTTTAATATCCATACAATAGTTTAATATGTATTGTTTTAGTGTATAAATGTTACAAAGTAACCTTGAATAATCAGTTTTAGTTTGATATACACTAAGTCCAAATTCAAACAAATCAATAGGACCAATCGATATTCCGACTTCGGCGTTCAACTTTGCTTAACAAACTCGCGTACCCTAATCTCCTGCTTATAAGGGTTAAACCAATGAAGCCATCAATTCGGAGCCAAGAGGGTTCCGCCCTCAGCTAATCAAAGGACTGCAGAGGTTAATACCGGTGTTTGATGGTATTCTTTCAATACTTTTGTTAGCCGATTGTTATTAAAATCAGGGTAGATGTGATTGTGAATATACTTTCAATTCGACTTAGTAATTAATTTAGGTAAGTAAAGCTGCTTTGTTTTTGCATAATTAAGAGTAAAGGTCAAGTCTTGACTGACATTAAGCTTAGCAGCATGATTTGAGCCTACCTAAAGAATCATACATTGTTATTTAGGTATTGCATTTGGACGAAAATGTTATTTATTTTAAGGTTGGCTGCAGACGTTGACCATCTAAATCCATCTGTTGAACAAATTCTTATGCCACCATTCTCACGAGACTGACGAGAAAACATTAAATGTCCCAAAACCGTGGATCAACAGAAGTTTATATGGAAACTTGGAAACTAGTTATGTTTGACTTTGAAGTTATTAACACATTTTTTTTATTCAATCTGCAATTAAATTGTTTCTATAAATTTTGGGAGACAACTTTTATAGCGAAGTAGCTGGAAAGTGAAGAAATCTTCCAAAATATTATATAGTGCTCAATGTAAGTACTCGTCACATTCATTCACAGGATTACAGTCGAAGCTACAGATAATATTCCTTGACATCCCGAGAGATCTCTGTCGCGCAGAGGTATCCCGTATAAGGTATCAGATGTCATAGTAAATTTACATACATATAATACATTTAGTAAGTTTACTATGACAAGTAAATTAAAAAATATATTTAAAAAACGAATTATGATGATATTACATTATTTAAGTTCAACCATTACGTTCTAAAATATCTGTACTTTTAGACATTCTGTAAGACTGAGAGGAAACAACGTTTCTTTAGACTTAATCATTTCGCTTTTTCATTGTCTTGTGTTTTTGTCCTAAAGGTTGGCTTGCAATCTGACCCTATATAAATTGTCTCCTAAAACAAAATTTTAGGCTTCTGAAAGGCGTCTTAGAATTACCAAAGATGTTTCATAGGTAACGGAGGTCAATAGCTTACGCTAGTGACACCCCTGCTTATAACAAGCGTCTAAAGGCTACGGTGATCGTTAACATCAAGTGGGCCGTATACTTGGTTGCCAAATTCATATTAGAAAGAATTTAAATTTCGATACGAGTACACGGGTAAGTCATGGTGATCAGTAATCCAACCACTAAATACGACCAATGCTGCTCATCTTTCCCGACCGAGCGCACACAAGCAATTGTGACGTCATTTCTTTTGAATGAGGACTCTCCTTCGAAGATGCAATGCTGTCCTTTATTTTACTATGTCCAAGGGCATCGCCTACACGGTCGCAGTACGCACTTGTGATTTCCCCACGGCAACCTTAGTTAATAATTCAGGACGTCCCATGTCCGAGACTTACCTTAGCTGGAATCATTAATTTACAACTACAAGTTTCAAAGAGCTACCCACTTGTATTTTCACTGTTCCGGTTATACATGCTTCCGCATTACAGTCATTAAGATTAGATACCAGCTTTGTTTGCTTTGGGTTATAAACTGTATTCCTTTTCAGGTATTTTGTTTTAATTGGGTTGTCGAATAAATGACTATTTATTTTCGAAATTTGAAAATAAGATAATAATACGATTAATTCGAGTGACCTGATCTGCTACCTGATGTGTTGTGCCTGAAACCCAGAGAAACGTACCAAGCTTTGCTTGTTGGAAATTCGGGTTGTATTCTTATTCGCGAGAATACAATTCTGGAACTCGTTCGTAATAGTTGCGTTACGAATGTCGCAGATACAACTCGTAGCAAAGTTTCAGATATTTAGAAATAATGGTATATGTGGTTCACCTAAAGATTCATTAGCATTTAAAAGAAGCAAAATAGGAGTGCAAGTCAAGAGTGAAATGGCGCTCTATACTCTCTCCTTTGGCCGTAGAGACTAGGCGTGATGATATGTATGTATTAGGCACATATATATAAGTTGACAAATAAACCTACCACCCTCTAATGAGCGCTATAGTTTCTAAGACTTTTTGTCCCGTGTAGAATCTAAAGAACTTCATATATTATTGAAACCCATACATATTTTAAACATTTCCTTTCGAGCAGTAACACAACAGGTGCACCGCAACCGTTCAATTTCGGTTAAATCAGGTGCCCTTACAAAAGGGCTTCTATGTCTGAAAATATATTTTCATATATCAATAACGTGGAACCGATATGTCATAGGTTCGACACGAAGCGAGGACGCAGGTGCAATATTGCAAGCCTCCTAGCGCCGCGACATAATAATGCCGCACAATATATGGATGGGAATTTTTGAACATGTTTACGAAAGAATGATAAATACGAACGATGTCTCCCAAAGGGAATTCATATGAGTATGCTAGTGCGCTTTAGGTAGGTACAAAAAAAAAATCTATCCTTTACATATCTTACCAACTGTCAGTCAGACCAAGAAATGAACTACGTTCAATATTCTATGGTTATAATAATGTTATAGTATTAGTGTGGTGTGATATATATTTTGTTTAAATGATGGATTGAGATCCCAGACCTACGTGATTTCTACATAATATAGGCGGGATTGATTATAACCCATACTGTCCATACTTAATGTTATAAATGAAAAAGGAACTCTGTTTGTTTGTTACCTTTTCAGGACTAAACGGCTGAACGGATCGTAATACAATTTGACAAGGACGTAGATTATATTCTGGGGAAGGATATGGGCTACTTTTGTATTTCAACAAATGCAGGCGAAATCGCGGGGTAAAGCTAGTGTTAATATATTTAAATTTATAATAAAAAACATGTGGTATCTTGAATCTGAGGGTATTTGTTTTTTTTTTTACATCACAGCGCCATCTGGTTAATTAATGTGTCATCAAAATTGACTGGCATTTTAGTATACGGCTACTTAGCGTAACAGTAATAGAGTTCGGTATTGTCCAAGAAAAAATACCTACCAATTAAAATTATTTTATATTATTACCGATTAAAATACCTACTAATTTTTCACAATAATTTTGCTCATAATCGGTTTAACGTTTGTGAGATCCTAGAAGACGAAGTTAAAGCTTAAAGTTATGTATAAAAAAGTTTATAAGGTGTGAGGTAAAATCTTATAACTGTTAAAAGAACTTCAAGCCTGAATATTGCTTATAAGCAAACTAATTAATATCAGAATTTGATAACGTAATAACCATACTAGGCATTGAAATTTCCAAAGCTTGCACAAGAAAATATTGGATAAAACTTGGATACTTATACCATTAGCCCTAACGAAAATAGGCTCGTAGCGAATATATTCCTGACTATAAACTGGTTTTGTATGATTATACTATACTATTATTACTTCGCCCACGTGGACGTTATCAGGTTTCCATAATAGTGGGTGGAAATATTTCTGCGCCTAAAATCAAAAGCATTTCTTTATATTTTATAAGGAGGCACACAAGCATGTAGGATTGTATATAGCCTTCCGATTTCCTCCACTAACATTCTCATTATATATTTTTTCAGACTTTTCGTCCTAATCTTTTTTTTTATTAGGACTATATGCAAAGTCTATGTACTTCATATACATTATCACGCGGAGCGTTGATGTGTTCTGCAACTGGCAAAATGCACGAGCAAATTAGCTGCACAAAAACTGTATAAATAAAATGAACCTAGGGGAAGCGAAATGGAGTTGAAGCCGCGGTGGCCTTGTGGTTGAAACAACGGCCTGTCATCTGATGGGCCCAGGTTAAAACCCCGGCCTGTACCATTGAGTTTTACTAAGCTTAAGTACAGTGATTAATCACACTATAAGCTTAAAAGATAGGAAGGCTGAATTGGGATCTCTCATGGGTTTTCCCATTCATATTGGAGCCGCCCGACTGAGGACTGTACCTCCGCCTTACAGAAGACCGCAGTGAAGTAACACTACATTGATGTGGTGTTGTGTTTCTGCGGTGAGTGAGGTTGCTAGTGCTCGACGAAGAACCGCTGTGCTAGCAGTAATGCTGCTAGCACAGTGAGTCCTCATCAACAAAAGGGTTGGCAACACGTTAGTGATATCTCTGATATTGCTAGCGGTTATAGGCTTCGGAGACTGCTTACCGCCAGGTGGGCCGTATGCATGTGTGCCGCCTTAGTGGTAAAAAAAATTGAAGTCTTTCATATATTAATCCCTACCAGCCTAATGAGATCTCAGATCATTACCTGTTACAAATAAAAGCAAAGTATAATACCTACTTAGTTTGCGGGCTTTACTACCAAGGGCCCCATTTAATCGATCCGGAATCGATAGCCAAACATCACTGCTTGTAATTGTTACATAAAAGGGCCATTAAAGGCCATTAACCCCGAATGTATACAAAAAACCAGCGATAAATTTGTAGACCAAAGTCGTTTTTCTTCCGCCCCTACTAAATTTCATTGCGAAGGAGGAACGGTATTTAGTGCTAAACCCTTCGGCTTTGTATTGCTGCCCTTAGATTGATAGACATGCCGTAACTTGTCACAATAAATTGAGTAAAGAGTTCCATTGAGTAAATTAAAATTCTTATAAAATTACGAATTAGAACATAGTGGTCCTATCAGATAGTAACTTTCAACTGATACGTCGGAAAATAATGTTCCAGAATCAAAAAGCAATCATGATCAATGTAGTAAGCCAACAAATAAAATACTCAAACACTTGCATTGATTTTTGTAAGTAAGATTTTCCCCGACTTTTTATTTTTGATTTGTTATTTTTTACTAAATGAAAACTATATACACAAGGAAGAAATATAGATTATCCAATTCAGCCAAAATAAAAACGTCTCGGAAAGGAACTGGGCATGATGATAAATGTATGTATTTCCTAATTAAATAATCAAATCGAGCTAGAAATCAATGCTTAAAATAGCTACGAATCAAAATTGTCCGCGTGAAACTCACTAACTTATAACCATATTTAGTCATATTTACTTTAAAAATTATCGCGATGTACATTTATACAATTATAATAACGACTTTAAAAAGTAAATTCGCGATAAATATTTCCCGTTTTTATAATTGTGATTTGTATGTATACATGTGGTCATAACTACATAGAATATATAATGCAGGCCTATCAGAAGTCCTTCAATAAGTATAAATATATATTTCCCTTCAATGTGTCCTCGTATCTTTTCTGTATATCATAAAATTTTATTGCAAATGAGGATTCCGTGTTGAATATTTTTATATCTCACATATATACTTTAAATATTGGTGGTAGTGACGGAACTAGGAGTTCGTAATATGTAAGAATGAAAAAAAGAAAAACGTATGTATATGACTCTTTATTTCCTTTTATGAGACTTTCGAAGTCAAATGTAACGTTATAATTTTATGATGAGTGAGAGAGATATTTTATTGTACTTATTTTGTTTGAAAGAACCTCTTGTACTCAAAGAAATTTCAGAACAGGTTGGGTATTTAAAGCTTATCAAAGAGATCGAGATATAATATTGTGATCCATCAATAGTAAATAGATATCAGTTTTCGAATTTTAGATGATGGAAACCGCTTTGAATCGATGGATTCAATCCACTCCGGCAAATGTGGTATCTCAATAATTCACAAGCTCTGACCAAATTGAATGATGGCATCAATCGTGGAGTTAAGCATATCTGACTACAGTTTAAGTACCAGGCTTAAAAAAAACTTGCTGGTCATTTATAGTTCCTCCATTAAAAATTTACTACATAAATAGTAATAACTATTCGTGTGTAAATGAAATGATACATTCAATAAAAGCCTTTGAGAGCTATTCGTAAAATTGGTATTTACACAACTCATTAAAATCACTCAATGATATTTATTTTATCAATTTATTAATTAACTAATTAATCACTGCATCGAAACCCATGCCTACATATTTCCGATAGACCCTACCACCGTACACTTTCTCATTCCGTTCGTATCCTTCGAGTACTCTTCATTTACAATACGTCAAACAAATCAAATAAGGCAAGTCAATATAAACAAGACCGCTGGAAACAAACGTTGGGTAAACAAACGTCGTAAAGTCGGCTGAAAGTCATCGGACGTGACTGGAAGTTTTATGATCGAGAGATATGTAGTGACTTAGGGATGACACACTGCGCCATACGTTGCGTAATCGCGCAGACCGAATGATTATCACGAATTGAAATGAAGACCGTTGGTAATTAATTAATTAATTTTACGCGATTTCGAATGCGCGTTTCATAGCACAAATATGTATGTGTCGTGTATTGCTTACAGGTTTTTGTTTCATTCTTTATGTTGTGTATAAAACCTAGTCTTTGATGTGTCCTTGTAACATATCTTTGAATCGCACTCGTAAAAAGTCAGTGAGCATGATTAAGCCACAGGCTTTATATATTCATATCAACCTCTAGAATAATTTTACCTCTCGACGTTTTCATGTGTTTAGATCGCGAAAGTTAGAAAAAAAGTATCCAGAATATAGGCAAACAATTATTTTCATCACCTTAATTTTGCTTTGTTACCGGGATCACGCTCGCGACACCTGGTGTAGCAGTCACGTCAAGTAACCACTAGTCCTGCGGCGTCCCCGATTTTCGTTAATATTTTATTTAATACTATTCGAGTATCCTCGTTGGTTACGCAGTAAACAAACCAATTGGGACCCTTGAAACCTGATACACACGGTTAGTGTAAACTCAATTTACCCCTGATCAAAAGCAAAAACAGAAACTCACAGTGAAAATATCTTCAACCAAAAAGTATCAGTTACTTGGGTAACTACATTTCGGTCTGGAAATAAAATTATAGAGTACCTTTTCACCGACGGGGAGCGTAACACACTTCGATCGTGATCCGCATACCAAATGTGAGCAGCATCAAGAAAGCTTCGTGGTATCGATCTCAGCGAAATTTCTACCGCAAACACGTCTAAGCTGTTTTAAATAAAAATTCAGAGCCCCGGCTGCAATTTAAACGTGCAAGAGTTGAGTAACAGCTATGGAATTTCTTTTTGTAAATTCCTCAGTTGAAATGTTTATCCAACAATGAGAAAACGCAGACAAGGAGTGAAGAGTGGTCCCATGTTCACGTACTGCACCTGAATATAAACGAGAGATAAAAGTGCTGCGGTCAACTCAACCTTCGCGGTAAACCCTTTCAGACGGTGAAATTGAGAGGCAGACGATGCAAGAATAATTTGACGGCCTTACCAAACAATCAAAAAGGAAACATGATAAAAGGACAAAAATATAAAGTAAACCCGTTTTAAGCCTCTGTGTCTGATTGAGTGGGATGAGGGTTAAGCGAAAAGAGCAAAGGTAAATCCCTCCTGACCAAACAGCACTTAAGGATGTCCACTTAACGTTGAGAGAAGGAATGAAAGCGCCCTGAGACCCAATACCTCGGCCAAAGTAAATAGATGAAATTTCTTTTCACTTGACCGCCGGTTAAGCTCGAGTTAATACAATAGTAGTAAAAGTATTGGCCGCAAGAGCTGAGACTATCTGAGTAAAGTAAAAAAGAACAAGGGCTCTTTAAATACCAATTGGTCGCCGTATAACGTTGAATGTGTGTATGTAACTAATCCCATGATTTATTTCTCTTAGAAAATATTTTTAAAGATGATACCGACTTAGCCTTAAAATATTGTAAATCAAGATATGATAAAAATCTGGACGTGTTTATTTTCGATAATATTTTGTCATAAGTCGTCTATCCATATTATCTTTATGTGAAAACATTTTAATGATCTTATTTTATCGTGTAACTATTGTATGATAATTGTGATATATCATTTATTGATCACTCTATAATCTTAATATATACTTATAATAAAACTGTAACAGGTCCAATTCTGTACATTGAAGATATTTCGAAAATTTCTTTTGGAGGGCTCTCTGTAGTCGTAGTTCTAGGGTCGGCAACGCGCGAATGATACCCCTGGCATTGCAAGCGTCCATAGGCTGCGATAAAAGCTTACCATCACCTTAGTGGTATAAAAAAAAAGTCGATACTGAACAAATTATTTTTAATTTTTTTTCATTTTTGTCTGTATGTCTGTATCTAGGCCGCGGATCACGCTGAAACTGCTGAATGGATTCAAATGAAACTTGGCACAATTTGAGTTCTTACTATGAGGTAACATATAGGATACTTTTTATTCCGAAATTCAGCACGGTTCCCTTGGGATAGGGGATAAAAGTAAAAATGTGTACTTGGCTGTAACTCCGAAATGGTTGGACCGATTTGAACGAGACTTCCACTGGAAGATAGCTTATATTACTGGGCGTAACTGTTATGTTGGAAAAATAATTAGGGCTCCGCGCAGCTTATAAAAAACCCATGAAATTTAGATCAAAATCCTAACGACAAGACTGATTGGAACAGGGCTTTCTCAGACAGGTAGCTGATGCTATAATTCAAAAAGAAAGAGAAAACAAAAATTGGGGTTCCGCGCAACATCTAAAACCCATGAAATTGTATACAAAATCTGACCAGTTGAATTTTCACTGGTAGATAGTCTAAAATGGCGCTCCATACTTTCTGCCTACCCCGAAAGGATATTGGCATCATGCTATGTATGTAATTCTTTAGATCACAGAGATTTATTTTTCAAGGTACATTATTTTTTTAAGAGGCATAAGGAAATAAAATATTATAAAAAATAAATTTAATACGTCTGCGTTGGCTTATCGTACAAACGGAAATAAGGCTGGGAACATCGGTCGGCACATGTCGCGTGTTTAGTGCCCGGACGTGTCAACATGTCCTCGGTTTAGGATGCAGGCCTTGAAATAAGCGGGTGGACAACCATACAAGTATACGTTTTGTTTATAATTACGTAGTTTATCTAATTTGTACGTTTACTTTATTTTATTTCAAATTCCGACTGTTACATTTAATATAAACTTAAATTAAAAACTAAACCTAAAACTAAAAACCTTAAAAAGTATAATATAATAATATACGTTTAGTTATGACAAATTATCTGGCACTGAGATGGTGATAGATAGATATATCTGGATTTTTTAATCTGAAGCCTTCCTTAAAAAAACATTTTCAAAACCCAATTAGAATAAATGAATACCATACGCGAAAATACATTTAAATAATAAAAAAAAAACACTTTTGTGGACTTGCCAAGTAAATATTAACATTTCATAATGTATTATACATTTCATATATATTCATATATATAATCAAAATTAATTCTAAAATTAGTATTAATTTGTACCTTTACTTAAGCTCAATCGCTTGCTTCACGGCCACAAACTAGTGAATATTATTTGCACTTGTCTGCTTCAATATTGTGCGCAAGTAAAATTGCATTGTCGACATGTGGATGAATTTCACATATATGTACTACAACTGAAAAATATATTAAAACAAAATTTAAACCACTTCACAATGAACAGCATTCTGCGAGCCGTAGAAAATGCAATTCATTCCAGAATGGGTACCTATAGAAGGCTTTTAGTGAGACGGGCTGATGGCAGTCCTATCTGTCATCCATCAATCTAGATGACTAGATGATAGACTTCAACGTTATCAAATCATATTAATCACTGCAATACCTAATAGTAACATAGACTTTATGTAGTTTCAGAAAAAAAAGAGTTCAGCGTTGAATAAATAGAATTGTAAGCTGACTGAAATCAAGTCTCAACATAAGGCAATGCGCAAGTCTGCATTAGAAGGAATCTAAAGAGATAAAACTATGATGACCTCTTACCATACGCTTGCTATACATATTTGGTTGTTATTATAAAGAATCTTTAAGTTTTTAAAGATATCAATACAACAAATATATTTTTAAGGGCGCAACGCGCCGACGGCTACGGTAACCGCTTACCATCAGGTGAGCCGTATGCGTATGCCAACCTAAAAGTAAAAAAAAAAATGCACATCATTTGTTTCCGCCAAAGACAATATGAAAGAGAAGGTCGAAAATTTTGGCAAAAGCATGTTAAACAAACACATTACGGCTAGCGGTCGCGGCGTGACCATGCATAACCGACATGGTTTTATGTTCTGCAACTGTCGTTTCCTTACATGCCTTACGACCTTATATAAGTGAAATAGAGTGCTCAGCACACAAATATAACGACCGAATTCTTGTTTGGAACTAGCTGCAGACATTAGATTAATTCTCTTCACTCCCAAAGGACACTCGTATATATTGAGCTTGTTCTAGTCTAGGCTTTGGTTATTCTTATTTTTATTGCTTTTAACTATATACTGTAATGTATTTTTGTTCTTAAAATAAATCTAAATAGGAAGTTGAAACGCAAAAATATACGAACTAAAACGATTTCTAAAGTTAACTTGGAATCTTTGATTATATATTTGGTATAATCAAAGCTTGGGATATCTAATGCGGTGTCCTCCTGACTGAATTAGATTAGTGTCTCCTTTCCTACTAGCTTACACTAATACATTTAGGGTTACACGATGTCTGTCCGTTGCTGTAAGGTACCCAGAATTAGATAGCACGTCGCATGTGAACCGCATACGGGAAATTTTTGGCTTGACCGAGTTAGTGAATGTTATCAAAAGATGGAGAAAGATTGGAGAAAACATAGTTAGCTTACTTACTTTCAAAAGGTGCATCATTCAGATCAAATTTCACAAGAAAGTAGCACATGTCACAATAGCACAGCACATTCTCTCAGCTTTGGTGTCCTTACTGACCACAGAAACACTACATCACAGTAGTGTTATTTGACTGTAACAAATAATCAAATGATCATTTCCTCTCAACATACGGTTGGAGACGGTTGGTAACGCGCGAATGTCCCTCGAATTTTGGTCTCATCATGATAGGTGTTCGGTAGCCGTGGCGGCCTTGTGGTTGAAGCAACGGCCTGTCATCTGATGTACAGAAGTTCGAACCCCAATGTTCCAATGACTTTTTCAAAGCTTAAGTACAGTGATTAATCACACCAAAAATCACGACATTTGTTGGAGAAATGCAAGATTGGCAAGATTTACTGTTTCATTGTTAAAGGCCTCGGACGCTATAAAAACGGATTTTAAAAATTATCTCAAAATTCAAGCAATAATATGCGCTCGTCCCGCCCCGTGTTAGGAGGTCTGCTTGCAATAACTTAGATAATTTTATTGCTACCCTGCGCCTAAATATTTAGAAAATAATTACAGAAGTACCCACTCCTCGAAATAAACGCGCGTGTACGCGTACGTACGAACGAAATATTACGACCGTATTCTGGAAGCCACGTACATAAACGCGTTTTGGGTAAGCCATACGTTAGGCTGTTATTAGACCACATGTGAGTTTATGCCCTGGTAAGGATTAAATGTAAGAAAATATAAGTAGGTCGTGGTGTGTGTGATGAATTTCGTTTGCTTAAACCGGAACCATACATACTCAAAATACAAAATCATTCTAAAATAACTGTGCTTATGATCGTGCGGCATACACCGATACCACAAGATAATGCAAAGTTAACTCTTTACGTCTCAGTTTTCGGGGCTTATTATTATAAATAAAGAGCTCTTAATAAGGAGCTCTTTGTAAATTTTAATTTCATTAGTTCAGGAGAACTAAAGCAAAAATTACAGATTGTATGTAAAATGGGTTTCATTCAAGGGTCAGACGTCAGTTGTTGCGATCCCAAACAAGTTTTATATAAGGCTATGGCGATCGCAGAAAAACATACGAACACCGTTGCCGGTCCCAGACTGACGATATGTACGTGTGAACGCATTAGTGGCGCTCAAAGAGCTTATGCTAACACAAAAAAATAATAACCCACCGTTTACTTTAGCGTAATCCGGTAAAATAAAATAGCTTCGCTTTTCCATTGCAAGCAACAAACGTATCGGATAAAAGTCCCGACACTGAATGAACGTTCGCTAATCGCTCAAGTACCGCAGTTAACTGAAAACACTTGACTTTTTAACCTTATCGGTCACTCCAGCTTAATGAAACGAACAAATTTAACTTAGCTGCAAGTTTCCAAATTAAATGCTCTTTGGAAAGTGGTTGAGAATTTTAAACGATTTTATTTTCGTTCAACGGGATCGGCTTGTGAGAAAATCGAAGTGTGCGCAAAAATAATTTGGTTTAAGCTCAGCTCGATAAAGGCAAGGGCAATCTTGGACGATACTAGACAACGTCTTAACCAACCAGCTTTATTTTGTTTGCCCTTTCTTTTTGCCTAAGCCTGTAATTTAGGCAATATAGTATTTAATAGAATAGAATAGTAGTCTTTGAAATGTTATTGTTAATAGTTGTCTTTCTACGCTTGAACGAATTATAGGTGCCATTTTTTTAACAAGACACTGAATAATTTACCTATTAAAAAAAAAAATAAGAATCCTTAGAATATTTGTTTTGTATGCTAAGCAAACTTGCGATCCTAGGCAAAGCCGTCACTTAGCCACGAAAGCACTCATGCCGTAGACCTTCGTTATTACTCACACACATTCAGAATACTTCCACTTCTTATGATACAAGGGAGGCAATCGTGATAAACGCTCTTACTTTAGGGGGCTATTTGTAAGCAATAAAGAATGCAAATTGAAAAATCCAATTTGTTGCAGAAAATTCTACGTTCAAATATGCAACAGGCTTTGATAAAATTGCTGCAGTGTTGCAACCAGGGGTCATGTTATATCGTTAGGGTGGAAATAAAAAAGAAATCCCACCCCTAACGATATAACATGACTAAAGTGTTAAACAAAGCATACGGGCAGCCTGATAGTAAGCGGTTACCGTAGCTCATGGACACTTGCGACACCAGAATCGAGCATAATTGACCTTAAGGTTCCTTCAAATAATGATAAAGTAGTAACAAAATAATAACAGAAGCTTTGGCAGGATCAATATCTTGAGTTAATCCAATTAATTATTCTGGCAAAATGTCCCTTATTTCAATGTGTATTAAGTATAATTGACACGAAACTTGGCGTGACCGTTTTATCACGAGGCCCATCCTTTACAAGACCCCTGATGAAATTAAAAATCAACTTGCTCGCTTACTTTCTAAACTCAATTGCCTATTGTTTCAGCCAATTACAATTTTCTCATTTGCCTTAAACTGGCTCATGGATTCCGTTTTCTGCTTACTTAATTACAGTACTTAGTGACAGTTACGTCACAATAACGCAGTTCCGAAATATTTCCCGAAAAGTGTTTGCGTATTCGCCCATATTTCATCAATGACATTAATTTAATTTAAAAAAAAACACCTCGGTTTGACGGCTTCCAGAAGTTCTTAAGTAGAAAACACGCATAATGATGACGCAGTAATGGTCACTGTAACGTGGTCGTAACGTACGCGTGAAACCCTTAGCCGAGTAGGTAGCGGATTTTCTGTAGAACTATACTAAGTGTTTATGCTAAAGTTTATTTTATTAAATCCTCTCCTCAGGGAAATAAGAAGGTAGGTGAAACTAGAATACGTGAATTTATATTCAGTGAATTATAATATACAGGTTCAAATAAAGTAAGTACATAAGTTATGCTCAGTTATCAGGAACTCCCATGCCGAAACTGTATATTATTCGGGTTGTGTAAATGTATACATACAGGCCGTGTCTCCGGTCATAACAGTGTATGTTGTACACAATAACGCAAGTAACGCGACCGACGTAGGCTGTTATGCTATAACTCGGCCACTTTACGAGTTGGGGCCAGTGGTTCGCCAAATGAGGTTGCCTTATTTCATAAATATACTTTGGGTTGTTTGCGTGTTTGTTCGGTAGAGTTTTGTCGCTCTTGTTCTGTTTTGTGGCTTAAGAATTATCTAATTAAAAACAATTCGTGTTTTTGTACTCATGGAGTTGAATGCGGATATCAATCGGCATTCCTTGCGGTTATGAGTAGGGTGGGTGAACGCTCCTACCATTTGAAATAGGCCTATTGCACAAAAAAGTAAAAAAAAAACTATTCAAAAGGAGTAACTCTTTTTTTCGTTGGAAACCATCAATTTCACTATAACCTGGGGATCGAACCCAAGAACTCACAATACCTGCTTTCGCTACACCGATGGAGATTATAACTATATTATTTTGTGTTATAAGCGTAAATAGCTCCTAATCATTTCTTTTTTTATTTTTATTTTGTCGTTTTTATCCAGAGCAGCCTTTTCCTACATCTTCCACTAAGCGCTACGCCTCACAAGTCTTCGGTTTCATTAATGTAATGTAAGTATGCAAAATAGTACCTAAGTAATAAGTTTATCCTACAATAAACCATATAGTGCAAACTTAGAACGCTTTGTCGTATAAGTATAAGCTCTGTATTATACCATGTATAATTGCAGTACAACTTCCTAGCCTAGCCGTCCAAAGAGATTCTAACTTGACTGCACCGACAAGCAGCTTTGTACTGTATGGAAATAGGGAAGGCTAGTGATACCTAAGTTTATACATACCATCCTTGACGTGAACAGTGTGTGTTCAAATGAGAGGAGAAATATTTTAATCAGAACCTTTTTAGGTCTGGATTAAATACGTTTGCTGTTTTGCCTCATCACGAAATCTCAGGAAATATAAAATTTATAAGCTTGAAATGTAACTGGTTCCTTATTGCATGTACGCTGCTAATATTTTCTTTTATTTAACTCCTAAACGGATTAGATTTTTTAAAAGCACGGCTCGTGGAACTGCAGAATGCAGAATCCACGTGTTATATGAATAATATCAAGACTGACCATTATATCTTACTCAATATTAATAGTCGTTTAGATTAGATAATAGCATAAGCAGGCTCGTAATTATTGTTCTTTATATTGTCCTCCTTCCTTGTGATTACATTGTCTAGGCTCTTAATACAGCGTAACACAGATAAATGACCTAGTACCTACATGAAAAATACTTCTTCACGTTTTATTGTACTGTTGGATTTCGGGTAATGAATGTAAATATTGATTAACATTGTATGTTAAATAAATAAAAAAGATCAATGGCAAAGAATAAAATCCCAGTTTTCATATTCATTATAGTCATTCGCGTCCAATCTGCCCTATTATCATATAGCACCAAACAAAACATACCTACTAAAGAAAATTCCCTTCGAACACTGTGCTAGTGAAGTGAAAGATAAAACAAAAGAAATGGGTTTACTGTCCCGCTGAGATCCAAAGTACAGAATCCTTTTAAGGGGACGAGACCCGAAATGACACCGCTTTTTCCACAAGGTGGTGAAAATTTTATGGAGTTTTCACTTAAACCCCTTCGTGAATATTTTACACTAATCTAGCTACAAGATGCTCGTGAACTTGTCGTTTTGTAAAAAGTTTTTTGGAAGTTTGGGAACAATCGCTCCCAACAAACTGACATTATACCATTCGCTATGCATTCATTAAGAGGTTGAAATTAATTCTATTACTTACCTGATTTTCTTCTTCGAACCGGGAAGCTCGCCAGTTCTGGAAAGAATATGCAATTATTATTATCTCGGGGTTATGTTACGGGCTATCACATCTCTATCACTATCAGACCCTTCCAATACGAGCATAATAAAATAATTTGCACATTGGTAATGTTTTCACTGATTATGCTGTACACTTTTAAGAAAAAATAAATAGAAAAATTGACTGTTCAAACTTATTATTTGCGGTTGGTGGAATAGCCTAGGGATCGAACGGCAAAGATAAGTTTGTCATTTAACCTAGTTTGTTATTAGTACGGAACCCTCGATGTGCGATTCCAACTCACTCTTGGCCGAATTTTATTTCATATAAAACACCTAGGTATCTGCGTACCCATATAAAACCATGTCATCTCAAAATAGGTGGCACACAAGCATAAGGCCCACCTGATGGTAAGCAGTCACCATAGCCTATGGACGCTTGCAACACCACTGCTTTTGGCGGTTTATCGAACCCTTACTTACATCTTACTTAATATCAGCATTAACCTGATCAAATATTGTATCCTCTTATTATGCAATAAAGTGTACTATATATGTATCTAGTTACTTATTTTTAATGTAATCGCCTATATCACAAATCTCACAGCTATTCGATCCCCTTTCGAGTAGAACAAACAAATCTCGATTGAAGGACCCAGTTCACTTTCATCTCATTAATGTCCGACGCATTTAATTAAAATTCACCCCAAACCTTATCTTGGCAGGGTTTTTCGATCTTGTTATTAGCACATTCCTTAGCTGGGACCCCAACTAAGCATTAAATCGCAAGTGCTAAGACGTGAACGGTTTAATTTGCTAACAGCTTTGTGACTCTTCGACGCAAAGTTTAGCACAGAAAATTGCCAAATGATAAGGTGGGAGTTCAATTACTTGAAATATTTTTTTCTCAGATGGATATCAAGGCAGTGAACATAAGCTTAAGAGTTAAAAATGCCCATGACGTCACAGCTCTCGCGGCTACGCTGAAAAGAGTTTATCATTTAGAATCTAATATTATTAGATGTAGTCTTTGATGTAGTTGTTCCTTCATATTGAGCTTTAAATTTTCCTTGTAGTAATTTATTTATAGGGTGGAAATTCAGAGCAAAACAAGCCTATCAAAGGACCAAGATTATAGTTTTTATTTAAAGGTGTTATACCCTACCTAAAGGTAAAATAAAAGGGATTTGCTTCGACCCAAAAACCTTATCGTTTAAGCGTCGAAAAAACTAGGAAAAGATAATGCCACACGACCCTTTATATCCACAAAGGACATATGAGTATATTGCTTAAAAATTGAGGTCAGCATATAATCCGCCGTTACGTTTTCTGATTATGCGGGTCTGAGCAAGATTGATGACTGCGACTAACCAGGGAATGGTTGGCCCGACTTAACCCAACCAAATCCTGCAGATTATGAGCCATAAATAGCAATTCATGCCTGTCCTTCCAACTAGTCCTTTCAATGTACTACTTAGGACCTACATACAACCCTGGAGGTCACGACTTAACACTAACTCGCCACTACCATTAATCTTAACAGAGGATAATTTCAGGGCTACATACTTGTTTAGGACTTTAGGACCACGATTACTAATCAGAAAGTTTGACTCGCCGAATTGTTCTAGCTGGGTGCAGTCTAAGGTCATACAGTATTAACAAAATTGACGTCAGTATGTACCAATGAAGTCAGTAAATAATTCCTATGGAAGCGTTTGGTTATGTTGACTTCCCAGCCAACGAAAGCGATTGATGCGTTCATCTACTTTAACATGCAGCTTTAGGGCTTGGTTTGGTATAATTTGCTGCAAAATTAAACGTGGACAAAATCATTAGATATCATTATTGCCAAGCTGTTTTATTATTCGCGATCTCTTTCACCTCCTTGTACGTTACGTTAACCTTTATTTTTTATATATATGCTTAAGTAACATACTCTTGGCCTCCATCCTCCTCCATTTATCATAGAAAGATTAAAGTATATTATAATAAAATACTACTATTTTGTTATCCCTAAGAGATTTTTTACATAAAATAAAATGAGAATGGGAATTAACTCAAAACATTATTTCAATTAGGGAGCAACAGTACTACTCTGTAAACGGCTAATGTTGGGGTATTTTGTAACTGACATCGGTTTTCTCCATATGTGCGGGTTCAGGGAGAAAGGGGGAGGATTAGACAGGCCCGCTCGTAAGCCTTACAAACGTTGCTGGAAATCGGTGTTATTTAGCAACGCTCCGTCAAGCCTGTCTAATTAAGGAATAGCCAAACTTTTCTTGACAACGCAACTGGGGCGTGCGTGCGTCGCTCTAAGCAAATAGATTGTTTGGTCACTCCATCGCCAGAAAAGGATTATGAACGGATTACGCGAAGTTTGTTAGGAGTTTTGCGCGTTACTTTCTTGTAGATTTATTGGGGCATCATGTGTTTGGATGCTACGTTTGGAATCTCTTTGAGTTCCTTGTTATGAACTACACAAGGCATCGTATTCATGTTCATTTCATTAAAATTTAATTACATACTTATTTATACCTAATCTGTTCAGTGCTTTTTTGGTCAATGTTAATAAAGTATAAAGAAACAAACTCCGAAGATGCTTTACCTATACCTACATATATATTCAAATATAAAAGCCTTCGTTGCAAGTGCCAATCCTAACTATTTTCATTTCGGGCTGTTGCCAAATTTTTATTAAGGACATGGCTTACAAACAAGCGCCCTTTGTCCAAAACCGATCTCGGAGACCCGTTCCCAGGGGTGCGCTTAACCTATTTTCATTTCGTTCCTGTTTTTATTTCTTCCGGCCGCCGATGGCTATGTGGACGCCCGTGGTTTTCAATTTACGGCTTGTGCCAAATACTTCGGGATCTTTTTTAATCTGTTTATGTACCTATCGGCGTTTAACTGCGGCGCGTTTCAAATGGCCAAGAATTTTTCTTTTTGTCTAATATTGCTACATTCTTTTCGGTTTTCCTTCTTTTGCGAAAGAGATGTAACGGAAGGCTCCAGTATTATACGACGGGGGTGGTGCAAAATAATTTGACGAAATTTCACACATGATTGGGCAGTAGAAAGACTTTAAATGGTAACTAGGACCGATGTTTGAACGGTGTACCGAGGCATGAAGCTCGGTGTTGTAGCTACGATGGACACGTCACCGACACAACTACAGTACTGATTAACTTATGGTTGTTTAACTTCGCAGATCGATCAATACGCTCAATGACATCTTAGCCACGAGCTCTTCCTATTTATTCTAAAAATATAAATATATCTACATATAATAATAACCCCTCCGCACTTAGATAGATATAGATATAGCAAAGCGAGAATAGAAAAAGATTGAACGGGAGATATTTACATCAATACCAAACCGCTTTATCTCAATACATTTTTTTCATTATGCGGAGCAATTTTCCGTTTCATAGGCGGAATGCCAAGTAACTCAATAACAGACGACAAAAGGCATTTGAGTATAAAATTTAACAATTATACGCAACCCGCTCAGCGTCGATTTTCCAAAGGGGTCACTATTAAAGGTTGAATTATATGACACGTGGCCGGTGACGTCATTTCGAACTTATCAAAACCTGCATCAAAGAGTTTATTGATATTTGGTTGCAAATAAAATGTATGTCTATCTCTTTGCCTAAACGGCTTGTAATTACAGTGATAAACACTCTAATAATAAATAAATTACTAGTAAAACACAATGTTTTTAACAAGCTTTTCATGTGCTGCTAACCATTGAGGAGATCTCTACTCAGGAGCCAACCCTGAGCGCAGCAACCATGTCACGGCAAACTTTAGACCTATCATAATTACACGAGTACACACAATTTCATGAATATGCTGTTGACCGTTTGTAAAGTTTTATCGGGAGCTCTTCCTGAATGTCGATTCAGGTCATGCTTACCAAAAAAATACCTCTGGGTCAGTACTATCTTAGCGGTATAAAAAAATTTACGCTGTCCGCGTCGTATAAACTGACCTATAGGCCCTATAGCCAGTTCTTTAAAGAGGGGATGATTTTAATTCAAATCTGTCCCTCTTTAGTTGCTTCTACGTTATCGCGATCGTTATTAGCTCGTTGGTACGTTCATTTTAGGGTCTTTGAAAACCACACGACTGGTCCCTTCAAAGATAATCGCATTTAGTATTTGGCACCGAGAATGTGACGGAAATCAAAGGGAGGTGACCGTTGTCCTGGCGATGGGAAATACACTTCAATTGGCACGGATCGTCTTCGTACTAATTAAATGCTAGCTCTCGAATCTAATCTCGGAATTGATACGTGTGTTTACTTTGGTACCTACATTCAACATAATTATATTATGTACAAAAAATATTTTTTGAAGAGAAAAATAATTCTGCGCCTCAGCGATAAAACCTACACCTTACAGAACATCGCTGCTAAATAGTTGTGTTTCCGTTTCTGTATTTATGTTTTATTTAGATTAGATTCAGGCAACGAGGCCCATATAATATATACCAAACAGACTTACGTATTTTTATTATTTGTAGTTAATCAACTTAATTGAACTTTCTAACTATATTATGACTGAAAGCTCGCGCTTTTGTGTGTCTGTGTGTGTTTTTGTGTGTGTGTGTGTGTGTGTGTGTTTTTGTGTGTGTGTGTGTGTGTGTGTGTTTATTATGGAACATTATTATTAGTTAGTATATGATCGATAACAGGATTCATGAAATTTTTCATCCAAATGTCATAAAACAATAAAAAATGCGATACCCCCAAAGGAAACTCGATTGTAAACAAAAACATTTCGCCTTAGAAACATTCTAAAGCACTTTAACCTTATTATCTCGAGACATCAAGTCACATTATATTCTTTATTCGTTTTATTTCCGTGGGGTCAGGGCTTACGACCGGAATTCCTGCAACGCCTTTGATCTAAGCCAAACGAGAAAAAAAATGAAAATGCACTTCAGCCGTCTTCATAAAGGGAGAAAATATAATTTATTCACGAGATAATTTTCTCCTCTCTTTGGGATAGACGTTTGAAGGGGAATGAATGTTTGCATAGAGCCAGCCTAGGCTTTTCTCTGTCCTCAGGGAAGATTTCGTCTCGCTTATTTGTGTAGATGATATCAAGAAGTTTATCCTTTATACTACGTATGTGTTTGTCTATGCTTTATATGTACTATTTTAATTATTGAGCCTCCGTCAAATTATCGTCAAACACCTACCAAAGTATTTGATGATTTTGGAATTGTGTTGCCGCAATAGCGATAGTTTCGCTATCGATAGTTGACCTTAAAAATAGACGATAGCGCGCATAATTACCTCCAAAATACTGTAAAATAAACTATAATAACGCAGAAAGGTATAAGTCATACGATAGAAAAACAAACTAAAATTTAATTAACAGCAGGAAATACGCTTGGCTTACTTCCTGGAACTTACTTGGAAACATCGTCTTGGAACCCATTCTAGGTCGAGCTTATTTGTTTTATTATAATATTTCATTTGAGGGATTAGAATGAAAAAAAAACGATTATCCTATTCGTATTTATTAGTTTAACTTTTCATTAAAGCTAGTGACTTCGTTTTATTTTATGAATGTCATAACATCTTGGAACTGAGAACGACTATTCGTTCAGTGAAATCGGGAAAACTTTGAAACATTCTTCATTAAGAATTTCCTTCGCCAACTGAAGCAATAAACGAAAATACATTGGACTATTTCTATTCATAAAGTTATGACCATTAAAACAATTTTCTTCTTCTTTGTTGAAAATCTTTAAATTATTCTCATGTTGGTACTGTGCTTAAATTGTTGAGAGTTAGTCATAATAATTTTAAACTTTGGTATTTCTTTTGGTAATAAAAATACAAGTCAATATATCTACGTACATTTATTTTGTCTAATTAAATGTTTACTACTTGGAATCACTTGGGGGACTAAGGGGGGAAAATGGAGAAACGGGAAACCACTGCACTATTTTCCCAAGAAAACCACAATGAAAAGTTCACCTACGAAGAATGCGTTGTTATGCGATCCGACTGACCCTCGGCGCCATCGCGATTCCGGGCCGCATGGTGTGAAGAATGTTACCGGCCACTTCACTGTGAACCACCAGGCGGGAAGTGGAAGCAATGCCACTAGTCTTGACTAGTGGCCTGTACCTTGGTACAGGATCACAAAAAACCCCATTACGGAAACAGCTGCGCATGGGGACTTGGAATGTGAGAGGGTTGCTAAAAGTAGGGAAATTGGACGTTGTTGAACGAGAGATGGCGAGAAACAAAATAGATATACTTGGGATCAGTGAGACGCATTACAAAGGAAACGGTCATTTTGTTACAGACAATGGCAACATCATGTACTTTTCAAGCGGAGATAATAGCGAAAATGGAGTTGCCTTCATAATACCAAAAACACTACGGAACAACGTCAAAGGATATCAGACTCCGAATGATAGAATGATCGCAATAAAACTGGATGCTAGTCCTGTACCCATCAACATCATACAAGTATATGCACCCACATCTAAATGCAAAGAGGAAGTCTCCGATGAGTTTTATGCCAATTTGGATGCGCTGCTACGCACTATACCATCCAGGGAAATTATGGTTGTGCTGGGAGATTGGAATGCTAAAGTAGGCGATAACCAGGGAAGCTTACTTAAAGGCACTCTGGTGGGCAAATGGGGCCTCGGTGTACAGAATGACAGGGGTGAAAAATTTCTTCAATACTGTATTGAAAATCAGCTCACTGTAATGAACACCTGGTTTGACCAGCATCCAAGAAGACTGTACACTTGGACTTCACCAACAGGCCACCGAAACCAGATTGACTACATTACGATAAAGTCCAGATGGCGGTCGTCAGTCATCAACGCCAAGACGCTTCCTGGTGCTGATTGCGGCAGTGACCATGAGCTGCTCATTGCAGACTTTAGACTGCGCTTGAAGAAAATCCGTCCAAAAACTCCGAAGGCAGTCACACTGAATGGACCGGCTTTAATCCACTTCCACAACACAATTGACTCAAAGATCAAGTCCATAGAATGTGAACCATTTGACTCTAGCGAAGCAGACTGGAGTAACCTGAAAAGGGAGATTCTGCTCAAGGCCAAAGAGAGTGTGGCACTTCACAAATCTATCAGGAAAAGAGAAGAGTGGATAAGTCAAGAGTCGTGGGACTTGATAGAAGAGAGACGAGAATTAAAAAGCGCTGGTTTAAGTAATCACAGCGACCGCGAGCGTTACAATCTTCTACACAAGGAGGTGCAAAAATCTACACGGAGGGACCGAGACATGTACATCAACGGACTGTGCGATGATATTGAAGGACATGCTGACAAATGCCAAGCGAAGGATCTTTTTATGAAAGTCAAACAACTGACCGGCACCTTCAAACCGAAAAGTTGGATTGTGGATGACAGTAAAGGTAACACTTTAACAGAACTGGAACAAGTTCTAGAAAGATGGAGAAGTTACTGTTATGAACTGTATCGGGATGAAAAGGGACAACTAACGGAACGAAGATGGTATGACCACCCGGAAGAGCCCGCCATTTTGCTTTCTGAAGTGCAGGATGCCATACAGAAACTTAAACACAAAGCGGTTGGTCCTGATGGAGTGTCGGCTGCAATGCTACAACACCTAGGTGCAGAGGGTACTAAGTTCTTACACCAGATATGCAACAAGATCTGGAAAACTGGCCAGTGGCCAGAAGACTGGACCGAATCTGCCGTCGTGCCACTTCACAAAAAGGGATCCACTAGAAAGTGTGAAAACTATCGCACGCTGTCACTGATGTCTCACGCTAGTAAAATCATGCTCCGTATCATAAATACCAGGACCAATGAACAATCAGGCTTCGTTGCTGGAAAAGGAACTAGGGAACAGATATTGAACGTACGAGTACTCATTGAGAAATGCAGAGAGTTCAATAAACCGTTGGTCTTGTGTTTCATTGATTACGCCAAAGCATATGACTGCGTTCAGTGGAGTACTATGTTTGATGTGCTTGCGGAAATGGGAGTCCCCCCCCACCTCATATTCCTGATACAGAATCTGTACCTAGATGGCACTAGCTTTGTGAAACTGGAAGACCAGCAGTCGAAGTCCTTCCACACTGAACGAGGCGTGCGTCAAGGCTGTATTTTGTCGCCAAAATTGTTCAACTTGTACGGCGAATACATTATGAGAAAAGCACTGGAGGACTGGGACGGGGGCGTATCAGTAGGAGGCTTGCGCATCACTAATCTCAGGTACGCTGATGACACGACTATAGTTGCATCGAGTGAAGTAGATATGGCAATTCTGCTGAAGAAAATAGAAGCTGAGAGTGCCAAACTCGGTCTTAAGATCAACCATTCGAAAACCAAGAACATGGTGGTGGACCGAGCGCAACTTCTGCCGCAAACCGATGCACTAGACGGTTACGAAAAGGTCAGTCAATTTGTGTACCTGGGATCTTTGATTACAAATGAAGGCAGCTGTACAGATGAAATACGCCGAAGGGCCGGGATGGCCAAAAGTGCCATGGCGAATCTAGACAAAATCTGGAGGAACCGCGGTATTCGCCGGAAAACCAAAGTGAGACTTGTTCGGGCCTTGGTATTTTCGATTTTCCTTTACGGTGCTGAAACCTGGTGCTGCAAGAGCAACGACAGCAAGAAAATCGATGCGTTCGAAATGTGGTGTTGGAGAAGGTTGCTCAGAATTCCGTGGACCACTATGAGAACCAACGAGTCCATACTGCAGGAGCTTAACATCACGACGAGGCTCTCAGCAATCTGCCACCAGAAGGCCCTACGCTTCTTCGGACATATCATGCGGTCTCCTAAGCATAGTCTGGAGAAACACATGATCGTGGGTCAGATGGAGGGAAGACGAGCCAGGGGCAGAGCACCCTCAAGATGGATAGACGCCATAAAGAAAACTGTGGGGCCGGACATCCAGACGGCAGTCCACAGCACTTACAACCGCAGCCAATGGAGAGCAAGCTGTTGTGGTCGCGACCCTCAGCACTGAGGGACCGAGGAAGAAGACTTGGAATCACATATGTTTTAGATGAAAATATTACTTATACATTTTCTCAGATAATATTCTCTTTGGATCTCTTTTTCGCAAAAGGACATCAGAAATGCCAGGTCTTGAGACTTATAAATATTGAAATATAGAGGGCGAGGGCTAACATAAAATGTAGGTACTCGGCACTCAATATATTAAGAATATTAAATAACTAATCACATTGAAACAGCAAGTAAACCAAACAATGTTTTTAACTTTCGCGAACATTCTTTATATTGTCTTTTATACATGTGATAAGGATGTTGAATATGTTGTGTTACTCAAATAGTGTACAAATTAATATAATAAATCCCAACGTCGTGATATTTATTTCTTTCTAAATCACACCAAAACAGTTAAACGTAATTTATCTAAATTTGGCACACAGTTAGGTCATGACCAAGGAGTCAATAGAGTTTAAGTTATAAAGACTTTTTATCCCGAAAAAATAACTGGTTCCCACGGGATTTAACTCCCCGCGGACGAAGTAGCGGCTTAAAGCTAGCTTATAAATAATACTCATGTTATTTAATCTATTGGCTCCCAACAATGACAACCACTACGGAATATTAAGAGTTTGTAATTTACACTATATGAGAATACTTTTAATCTTTAAAATTGTGCCATGTTGCAATAATTTGACATTAGGTATATTAAAACACTGCAATACATCTATTTACTATCTTGTTAGGCCACTTTACAATTCGTTTGTTTTTTAACACTTTTGGCCATCATAAGAAACATCTGATCAAATTATCCCAAGTTTGAGACGTGTAGTGCAAATAAAATGCAAAAATGTTTGACACGACATCTTACATTAGTTTTTACCATCTCCAGGTAGTGTTTTTCATTTACTCTTATAACTAATCATTATTAGGTACCTATGTCAAGTACATAATTAGAAAATCAACCACCCTACACTACTCTACTCTGTAATTAGGTATACGATTTTAATTTACGCTACTCTACTTTTCAATAAAAATTTACAATTATTTTCGTTGCAAACTCGTCCTATTGGTTGATATCGATTAACTGACTTTATCTTATTACTACATACTACTATACACATTGACTTCCTTAATTACATCGAAACCGCAAATTATGAGAAAGTGCTTCCATAAATTAGCCGACATAATCACAGTAGCATCACATTGCTAATGGCTCTTTAACAGGCGCTATTTACTTTTTGCTTTCACACGAAAAATTTGGTGACGTAACATTAAAGCTCTACTATTTTATATATATAGCTAACTCAATAAATTCACTAAACTAAAATTAGCTATATCGTTATAGTATAAACTACTTTCAACAAGCATTCGTTTCAGATAAATATTTTATATCATGTGATGGACGATCGAATCTTTTCTCGATCTTCTGACATGAATTTAAGAATCACTTTTTTAACTATCTTTCCTGCTATTGTAATAATACTACTATAAGTAGAATATTTACTTCATTTTTATATTCGACTAATTTTACTTACTCATGATATTCGAATATACAAAATATTTAAATCGAGTTACAAAGTTAAAGTAAACTATAATCGTACATTTTAATCTAACATCTACACATAAAATAATTTTGGCATTCTATTTAAGTACATAGATTTAATAAAATATAATTAAATTGGTCCTAACTCGTATATCTCGTAATTTGCAGCATAATCTTAAATTGTAATACACAGTAACGGTTATAAATTCTAAAGCTTTCATTTAACAGTAGGCCGTCAGCATTTTAAATATGCAGGATTTTAATTTAAGTAAAATAAAAGAAGTTAATTTATATAAAGTTATAATAACACAAAAAATACCTTATACTCATATGGTACAAGGAAACGAACAGAAATAGGTCAAAATAAATAACCAAAAATAACTTTTAAAATAATATATTAAAATAACTGGCAAAGGGCCTTTTAACAAATGTAATATCTGCCCTATTTTTTAAATATAACTAAAGTAAAGTTTGTCATACCAGAGTGTATGAGAGAAAAAAACTGTTCCAGTTACGAATGTGAATTCACATGTCTTCTACTTATTTGTATTTTCAGTAAATGTTTCAGTAAATACAAGCACTTTATGCATATTTAAAAGTTGATTTTCACTGATTTGAATGTTCATTTTAGTCCTTATATTTATAATATATTAAAGTCCATATTTATTCATCGCCTAAAGCCCAAGAAGGCAAAGGGCGAGTAAGTTGGAGCATCAGTCGTCCGCGTCCAATTCTTCTTCGCTCATATCCTCCTCACTGGTACAGTCGGGTTCAGACGACTGAGTGTAGCAACGCTCGCAACAACACACGAACAGATAGTTTTGGGCTAACTCCTGAAATAGACATTTTACATTTTAGCTTAACTTCACCCCGGTTCAAATTAAAAAGGTAGATGGAACTGTGCGAACAACGAAGTGATGCTGGTCAAAACTACGCCTTGCAATGATTCATATATACAATTACATACTTACACCTAAAACGCTCACGCCCTACAAAAGGAAGTCTGCGGTTGCAGTAAGGTGATTTTTTGTCTCTCATGCTGCTAGCAGTGATTCTACTCAACATTAGGTTTGCAATGCGCTAATTATACCCCTAGCATTGCAGGTTATACGGTGATCGCTTGCCATCAGGCCGGCTTGTGTACTTGTATGCTATGCTAGTCTAATTAGTCGTCCAAGAGTATGGTTAAAGAGAAACAAAAAAAAATTAACATACTTTTTGCCTAGAATGCCTGGATCGCTGCAGTGTACACTCATCCAAATAGCTAATGCATATCTCGTCTCCAGGCAGGATAGGCTTCACAGCCCTCAATTGTATCCTGTGGTTGCCGTATGGGAATGAAGATTCTGCATTTGGTGCACAGCTGTGGTTACATGTACTTTGCAGTTGGAACAAACCAGAGCCTTCTGTGTTAAGAAATTGACCAGATTCTGAAATTAAAACAGGAATGAATTTCTATTGCAATAAGAAAATTCAGTGTATGAAAATTCTTTGTTCTGTTTATGATCACACGTGTCACAGACCACCATTCTCAAACTCAAACTCAAAAAGATCTTTATTTGACTAGACTTTACAGGCAAGCACTTTCAAATCGGCAGTATCTACCACCGGATTAGGAAGGTTGGTTTTGTTGAGAAGAATCCGGCTAGAAACTCAGCAATGACTCTTTTAAAAACGAAAAGAATTACATAAAGCGTACATTTCAAATACTAACATGAATACCTATTTCACAAAAGAATATATAAAGACAATTGATAACACAAAAAAATAATATGATCACATATACAAGTATATAATGCTTGAAATTAAGATGTAAGCTAGTAGTTGATAAAAAAAGGCTTGATGACCATTGCATACATACATATCATCACGCGAAGTCCCTCACGGGGTAGGCAGAGAGTATAGAGCGCCATTTCTCTCTTGAATTACACACCTCTTTTGATTCTTTTACATTCCTCAAGCTTTTCATACGACTTCATTTTTTTCATCATTACCTTTCCATCATTGAGTACATTGGTACTCAATGATAAAAAGGTAAAGAGTACCCGAAATGGAATCACTAAAGCGAATCAACAATTATCATCCATTTATTTTCATTCATCAACTTAATTGTTTATTCATTTTCAGGAATTAAATTAATTCTTGAACTCATTTATTTCATCATTCAACATTCACTCGTTCATTGTGTGTTTAGAGGAAAAAATATCTAGTTGTAGTAAAGTATAGTCAGAAAACATGTTATTTTTACCTTCCTCCACATACTGATACAGCTTATCAATGAACAGATCCAGCTGTTGTCTCTCATCATCAGACATTGTCAGCTGCATCACAGCATTCACCCACATTGCCAGAGAACTTGTGCCTATTCCTTGCCCATTTGTGCCTATTAGAGCCATTATGGTGCAGAAGCCTTCTGGAGTGAGGAACTGGAAAAATTAGTAACAATAGGTTTAGTTAGTTGATCACCATCATTACAAATCTAGAAGCCTTGTTGGTGGAGCATTATCACTATCTCTTTGACCTCTTTGTAGGACATAATGTTAGACTTCAATTGCTGAAAGTTACTTGGTTGACAAGAAATGCAAAAAAATAATTTATTTATTAATTTGCACCACAAATATAAGGCACATGTTTGCCATAGATAAGAATAATAACCCAAACCGTGAATATACAAGTGGTTGCCTCACACAAATATTATAATGCGATAGTTAGTGTGTGTGTTTGTACAATCTTCACGCCTCAATGGCTGAATGGATTTGTTTGAAAGTTGGAATGGAGGTTCTTTATGAGAGAGAAATTCTTGAGCTTATAAGCTGGATTAACATAAATAATTTGTTTGAAGAAAAATGTGGTTCCCGACTTCCGGAGTATAGAAAAAAATCTGCAATAGCCGAACCAATTATTATTATTATTACCTCCTGTACATGATCTCCACTCAAAACATTACTCGTCAGCTCTCTCAGGGTAATTAACTGATCCGAGAACTGTTCTCCAAGCAACTTGTGGACTAGCTCAGCATCTTCATTCACTGTACGGTGGCAGAACTGTTTGATCTTTCCAGCTGCGGCTTCCGGATCTGAGCTCTGTTGGATGAAGGCCAGTATTCGCACTAGCAGCATAATGCTTGTGGTTTCTGGAGGATAGTGCATTTGTCTGGAATGTATTTTTGGGTGTTATCATAGAACTTCTTACGCATATCTATATTATAATTAATTATTTCTAGCCTTTTAGTGACACTGAGTAACATTAAGTGCTTACACAATGATCAAATACTTTTTTTTTTTATTTGTTATCAATTATAGTTATACATATAGAGAATGTTTAATCAATTACATATTGTTAATGAAACTATTGTATCACAATAACTATAAACTTGACAACTTAGTTATTATTTGATGGTTTACTCTAGCTAGATGATTACACTCACATAATAATTATATCAAAGTTTTGCAGATATAAAGCTAATTAATATTAAATGCACCTAGTGTCCTTTAAAAAAAACAACTTATCTTACTTCCAAGCTTCCAACAGCACTGTGATGGGGTGTTGTGCATCAGAAGTATCATAACACAATATCCTGTGGTATGTATTATAAGCCCGCTGTCTGCACACATCTGTGCAATACAGAACCCCACATTGGTTGCAGTTGGTTATTTCCTCCAGATTTGTTTCAAATGAGTCTGAGTGTGGTAAAACTATGTCTGGCTTGCAGGAAAGACGTCTCACATTCTGTTCTGGAGTTTCTAGTGGCCTAAAAATTACATAAATATTGCTTGCTAATAATAAAACTACTTTTATGCAGCTTCGCACACATGGTTCTTGAAGAAAGGAAATAATGTATATCCCAATAATCTATATCCCAGGAATATAATCTATCTCCTTGCCAAATTTTATTACAATCTGTTCAGCCTTTTATTTGTGAAAATGTAGCAAACAAAAGATATAACACTTCAACTTCAATTTTTTTTATTAATTGCTTCCGCGGGTTTGCCACAATTTCGCCAATGTCGCGTTGGTAGAACTAAGAACACTTTCACATGAATAATATTATTATGTATTTGACATCTCGTATCTGACATTTGACATATTATCATACATAAAAATGATAATGGAGAAAGTCATATTCAGCTCACATATTAATTAGTAGTAAGCCATAGTGGCCTTGTGCTTGTAGCAACGGCCTGTCATCCGATGGGCCTAGGTTCTAACCCCAGCCTGTACCAATGAATTTGCCTAAAATTAAGTATAGTGATTAATCACACCATGAGCTTTTAATACGAGAGATCCCAATACACCCTTGTAGGGATTTCCCATGGGTTTTCCCATTACAATTGGAGTTGCCCAACTGGGGACTGTACCTCCACTTTACAGAAGACTGCAGTGAAATAATGCTACTTCTCCTGCTTGTACTTCTACTTGTGTTGTGTTTATGCAGTAATTAAGGTTGCCATTGCTCCACAAGGATACGCGGCTAGTAGTTATGGTGCCAGCACTGTAGGTCCTCATCAACAACAGGGTTGGCAACTCATTAGTGTTACCCCTGGTATTGCTGGCGGCTACAGGCTACGGTGGCTGCTTACCATTGGGTGGGCCGCATGCGTGTGGTACAAAAAAAAATACAACATTATATACTTAATTATATAAATTATAAAAACCACGTTTCACACACCTCATGCAGAAATCGCAAGCAAGGTATCTGTAAGCAGCGTTCCAAGTGAATTGGCACGAGACCAATGGGTCTTCCTCCAAAATAATATCTCCTTGGTCATATTTCTTGGTTGCAAAGAGTCCCTTTCCCTGTAAAGTACACACAAATAAATCAGTTACCCAAAGTACGTACCAATAATCAAACTTATCAAATGCAAAGAGGCACACAGAAAAATACTCGCTTACCTTTTTGCTATTTGTAATTCGCACTTCAAATCCCTCCATTTAAGAGAAATACGTTTTCAGATATAAACGTAAGGAAATTTAATAATTTCAATTAGGTCTGAAACCGCATAAAACTTTTTTGGTTATATTTGCCCTATGTATTTATGTAAGCACAGTATGTATAATGAAGGTTTAATGTAAGTGTTTTATCTATGGTTATTTATCAAGATTCCACCCACAGAGTACATAACCACTACGTTTTGTTCCACCATATACCGATTTTCATGGAAAAAATTACACTGACAGTCTGCAGTTACAGTTAGGGTGCGTTCCAGCGACTGGAATCAGCTCGCTTACGCTATAGAAACCATAATAAAATAAAAGCTGTGTAACAGCTCTCTTATTCACATTTTAGTAATACAATCTACTCGAAGGTGAGTAAAAAAACTTCTCCATTTTTATAATAATTTTGAAGCCGTCACATGCTCGAAGCCTGTTGGCATAATAACCGGCGTACCGGCGTGGTAATGATACAAATTACAAAATCTTATTAAGAAGATTCCTTCCTTTGATCGCTTTTAACGACGCGACGTGGTGTATAGGTTATTTTTATTATAATATATTATATTAACTTACCTGAAAAGCACCTACCGAACTTAGCTGTGAAAGCTCTAAATCCTTAATACATTGTAAAATTGTTATTCCTTAAATCTTTAGGTTGACCTAGTCTGATCTGATAGTGATTGGATTGGATTATTAGAGTTACATTTTTTATTGTCCCATTGTTGCTATATCCGAACTCGATCCATATTTGTTTATCTGTGGTACGTGGTAAAACAAACTGTCATTCAGACTGTCAAGTTATTGACGTCGACGCAACGTCATTCGTTCGGTTAGCTTGACATTTGGAAATGGCGGTCAACGTCTCATCACAATAAATAAAGAACAAAACTTAATTTTCTACATGAAAAGGGTGTTAAAATGCACATAAAACAGGTGAGTTACGTGTCTTTTTCATATTTGCAGCAATATCCGATGTATCTGACTTATACGAAATACTTTGTGGCCGGTTCTATATGTGACGTTTTTTGTGTTTACAGGTAATCATTCAAGGGTTTAAGAGTTACCGCGAGCAAATTGTTGTTGAGCCCTTCGATAAACGACACAATGTAGTCGTCGGGCGTAATGGATCTGGGAAGAGTAATTTCTTCCACGGTAAGTAAACAAATAAATAAGTACATGCATAACATCCACAGTTTGTAGGTGATTGTTAACCCAAAAAGTTTCTCTCATGTCTGGTGGATTAACGCTAAAGTCATTTTGGCTCCTAAATAATTAATTTTCGCGCCTAAAACTTATATTCAGTATATCTCGTCCATTACTGATGCCAAACTAGGCAGAGCTTATAATATGGGTTACCAGCACCAGATACTAAAATTTTAATACCCTGTCCATTCATGAACCTCGCTCTGTCACCTACTTTTCTACCAGTAAAATGTATGTGTAAATTCCTTGAAATCAACATAGGATATCTCTGATCATATTATTATACACTTGGTAATTAAACATTAAGTTATTATTATTATTATTTGGTAAGGCACACTAGCAGCTAATTAGCTGATGCTAGTTATCTTCACATTCTTTTGATGTTGGTATAAGTCATCTTACTCACTTATGCATTTATCAATATATTCATACATGGCAGTTTGTTCATACTTCTATCTGAAAATACTTGTTACAGCAATCCAGTTTGTATTGAGTGATGAGTTCTCCCACCTTCGACCTGAACAACGGTTGGCATTGCTACACGAAGGGACAGGGCCGAGGGTCATCTCAGCATTTGTGGAGATTATTTTTGACAATTCAGATAATAGAATACCTGTAAGTAATTAGTCAAACTATAAGGTAATTTTAAGAGTTACATTCGGTTTTTCCTGCAGCTTTGCCTGTGTTGGAATAGAAAAAAAAAACTGGGCTTTCTACTATGGCTAAGAATGATCGAGAGCACAAATGAGTAAATAAAACTTCAAAATTGGTGATATCATTTCATATAAAAAACTCAAATCTATACTAATATTATAAAGAGCAAAGATTTGTATTTTTGTGTGTTTGTATTGAATAGGCTTCGAAACTACTACACCGATTTAAAAAAGTCTTTCTCCACTGATTTAAAAAAGTCTTTCTCTGTTAGAAAGCTAAATTATCACTGAGTAACATAGACTATATATTATACTAGCGGCCTGCCCCGGCTTTGCATGGGTAGACATTTATCACATAGTTTGTCTACCCATGTGAAGCCGGGGCGGGCAGCTAGTTTTATATAAAAAGATACAAAAATGATATCTATAGAAGCAAGAAAAAAATCATCTTGTCATCTTGTCATCATCAATAAGACAAAGTTTGAAAATAAAACAACCTCTGCAAATTAAAAATAACTTATACAGCTGAATCAATCAATCAGTGGGAGCAATCCATTAAATTTAATTTAACATTGTAGATTGAAAAAGATGAAATATTTCTGCGCCGAGTCATTGGCTCGAAGAAGGACCAGTTTTTCCTCAACAAGAAGGTGGTGCCTCGTTCAGAAGTGCTCAATCTTCTGGAGAGTGCCGGCCTATCCAACTCCAATCCTTATTACATTGTCAAACAAGGAAAGGTAAGTTTATACCACTGTGGTGAAACACAAGCATACAGCCTAAAAGCAATCACTGTAGCCATAGATACCATCACCAACACAGGCGTTTCACACCATGTTGTTTATGAGGACTCACTGTGCTAGCAGCATTACTACTAGCTCAGCGAATCCTCGTCAAGCACTGGCAACCTTACTTACTGTAGAAAGACAACACTACATGATAGTAGTGTCAGTCAATCCCTCAATACTCAGTACATAGTAAGTCTCACTCACAAATCCTCACGCTGTAAGAGTATTGGAATGTGACTGTAAAGTCTGCCTGTCTACATCAGTATACTAAGCAGAATAAATTATATATTGTTCATCCATCTGGCTCTTGCACAAACATTGCATAATAAAGCAGACTCAGAAACTTTGTGCAGTTCACGAAGGTAGAAAAAGACTTAAATAACTCAACCTTATCAAATACTTTGCTCATGGCACTATTAACTAATTTGATTATTTACTTCCTCTATACCAGATTTATAACAAGTTTATTTGTATATATTAAATCCAATCTTTCATAGTCAGATGACTAGCCCTTTAGCTCGTATGTGTTTTATTTATCCAAACTACATTTTAGCATACCTTAAAACCTATTCCAGATCAATCAAATGGCAGTTGCGCCGGATTCACAAAGATTGAAACTGCTCAGAGAGGTGGCAGGCACAAGGGTTTATGATGAGCGCAGAGAGGAATCTGTCACCATACTTAAAGAGACTGTTGGGAAGGTATGTCCATTGCGTTACTACGCAACTTAACTTAGATACTTATAATCAGAGCTTGATCAGTAGCATTAGCAACGATAACTTTCGACTACGTATTCGTATCGCTGTCGACAATTTTTGTATGGGAAAATAAACAGCGCTGCGCCAGCGAAAAGTGGAACTAAAAATACGTATGAAAATTTTGGCATTTTGAGTTTTAAGTTCAGGAATATGCGCGTTCTTGAGAAAAAAAATGTTGACAGACGGACAACAAAGTGATCCTATAAGGGTTCCTTTTTCCTTTTGAGTTACGGAACCCTAAAAACACATATTAATGACATGAAAAGGACTGACTGTCAGATCGTGATCACGGCCGGCCGGATGCAACTCGGTCGAAACGTCGAGAGGTAAATAAACAATTTAATGTCGGGTATAAGACCCACCTTCATGTCATTATTACGTGTAACGGTACTGTTACCGTACGCTGAGCTGTATACTGCTCAGCGTACTGTACATTATCTTATAGTAAATTGTTACATGTTCCATTATGTATTATGTACTCATTATGCCATGAATTCAGGTGGAGAAAATAAACGAATTTCTCCAAACAATCGAAGAGCGTCTTAAAACCTTGGAAGAAGAGAAGGAGGAGCTCAAAGAGTACCAGAAGTGGGACCGAGCCAGACGTGTTCTGGAGTTCATAATTCACGATACCGAACACAGGGAGAACAAGAAGAAATTGGAAGAGGTAACCAAAACATTTTAACTAATTGCTTAAGGCCGAATTTCAATATCTTTTATGAGGAACATACACTTGATACACTCAGTACACTCATGAGAGGAAGGGATAGCGTTATTACATTAGTGTGAAAGAGAAGATAATTGTTAATTGTCATATAGAATATAATGTATTTCAAAGTCGTGCTCAATCATCAAATCTGCCTGCCCTAATTAACTATTCCTCGAACAGTTATTCAGTCCTACTGTATTATTAATTTAATTAAGAAATTTATTAAATTAACATATTAATTGTTTTATTTAAAACAAAAAAATCTTAAATATTCTTTCTCAAAGCCATTTTTTTCTAAATATTATAGGATCATAAGATCCCATCAAAGGATTTCCTTCAATGACATTTTTTATTCTCAGCTGGAAAAGTTGCGTTCGAACAGCGGTAAAGAGCAGCAACATTACGCGGATATGGTGCGTGAGGCGCAAGACCATGTCCGAGAATCGAACAGGTAAAATTAACTCTCACACTCAGGAATTATAGTCCATATTCGTACATCTAAACTTTAATGGAATATTATTGCAACACTTCGTTAAATTAGGCATTATCGTACTACCTTATGACTTGAAGAGTAAGAGAGAGAGCGCTGGTGAAATCCGAGTCTTTAACTTAATAATAAGCGCAGTATTGTACATCACACTTCGACAAAAAAAATATAACTACGGCCGCTTAAAAACAATTTTAAAATAGACAGCTTATAAAAATACAACTCTATAAATACATACTTCTGTTGTGGAAACTCATCGTTTTCCTGCCTTTATCCCATATTATTTGTGATCAGCGCAATATGTGTTTCACTTCCTTTCTGGCCATGTCATCTTTTACACAGTCCATCAATCTTTTGTTGAGGAAACTAATATTAAATTATTGTTTAGGAAACTAAAAGAGGCTCGTAAAGACGTTGCAGCCGCGCGAGAGGAGAAAGATATACTCTCCACCGAACAGCAGCAGCTACTGAGGGAGAAAACTAAGTTGGAGCTCGGCATCAAGGATTTGACTGATGATGTTGACGGAGACAATAAATCTAAGGTGATGCATTATTGTTCTTCTTAGTTTTAATGGCAACCGTATCATTCTCTTTCACTTCAGGGATTATGTCTGCCAGTACAAAGTGTATAATTTAAAAGATTTCCCCTTTTCATTTATTTTGCGTTATAATTATTAGCATGTCTTAGTTTTTATTGCTGCCGAGAGTTTCTAGAGGTCATCAGTGACAGCTAAAAACTGTTTACGTCTTGTTCAGGTGTAATTTATGTAATAATATAAGGGTTCCTTTTTTCATTTTAAGGTACGTAACGCTAAAAAGATAAATCACTCCACCCATACAGATTATTTCCTGGGGTAGGGCATGGCTTCTTTTGTCTTTAAACAAATGCAGACGAAGTCGCGGGTAATAACTAGTTTATAATAATAGCGCTATACATTATTCTATTCACAGGAAAGAGCCGAGGCGGAGTTAGAACGCCTCCGGCAGCAAATTTCAGAGAAGGAACGTGAACTGGAAGAGTTGAAGCCCAAATACGAGGAGATGAAGGGCCGCGAAGAAGAATGCACTCGTGCCCTGGCGCTTAACCAACAGAAACGACAGGAGCTATACGCTAAGCAAGGCCGCGGCACTCAGTTCACGTCTAAGCAAGACAGGGACCGTTGGATTGAGAAGGAGTTGAAGTAAGTAGTAGGAAAACTTTATAAAATCATCCCCTCCGTAGGCACATAGCTACTCTAGGTGGTAATTTAGACCTTCATAAATGCCTTATTAGAGCCTAAACTGAATAAATGATTTTTGATTTTGATTTGACTCTCTCTTAACGAAGCTTAACTGGCGATATCTTCCTTTTTGCTGAAAAGCTTGTGGCTTGATTGATCGCTGTACATAAGTTTAGAAAATCTCATTGGTAGTGATATAATATTTGAACCCCAAAATTAAACAATTATGGGCATTTGAAATGAGTAAAAATCAACATTTCAAATGTATTTTCGAGAGGAACTCTTTTACATGTTACAAGTAACTTATTATGTTACTCTGAGCTTTAGGGTATAGTTTTATATATATTTTATATATATTTAGGGCAAAGTAGATAATATACTACCTAAAGAGTCCCCGAAAAGGTAGGCAGAGATGTTACAAAACCCACTTTTCAAAGAAGATTATTTGGTGCTAACGTGTGAGATTGGGAATCTGTGGAGTCTCTAAGGCACTACATACGTTCTTGAATTTTTTCTCAGACGTATGCGTATTTCCTCACGGTGTTATTTTTTTCATTGTAAAGCTCGTGGTGTTAACAATCACTGCACTTTTAGAAAACGAATTGATGGAGTTCGAAGTTGCGACGCTAGAATAGCATGCTTCATGCCACCATGGCTTTTTGCCTCCACAATAATATATTATAACATTTGTTTTGTTCTATAAAGGTCCCTGAACAAGCAGATAAAGGACAAGAAGGAGCACGAGAACAAACTGCGCGACGACTTGCGTCGTGACGCGGCCAAGTTGACGGAGCTGGAGAAGCGCATCGAGGACACCACCAAGGAGATGGAGCGGCAGCGGCTCGCCATCGACGAACACAACAAGCAGTACTACGAGTGCAAGAAGAAGAAGGACGTCGACCAGAGCGCTAGGAAGTACGTATTCGTTTTTTAGGGTTCCGTACCCGAAGGGTAACCAACGGGACCCTTTTATTAAAACTTCGCTGTCCGTCCGAGTGTCTGTCAGCGGGCTTTATCTCATGATCCGTAATAGGCACAGTTGAAATTTTCACATAATTATTTCTTTGGGCGCTGACACCTACAACCGACAAAAAAAAAGTACTAGATTTTTTTTATGTACGGAGCCCTCGATTTGCGAGTCCAACTCGCACTGGGCTGGTTTTATTGTATTTCTATCAAGGAATCTTGGTATGTAAGGATGTAGAACGAGATTAATGCCAAATTGTGATTTTTTTGTTTAGTGAACTCTGGCGCAAGGAAACTACATTGACACAAAACCTGTCTTCTTTGAAAGAGGATTTGGCTAAGGCAGACCAAGCGTTACGTTCCATGGCTGGCAAGGTGAGCTAATTGAAACCTTATTCATTTTAATCTTACACTTTGAAACTAATGATGTTTTATTTATACTTCATCAGTGTTTTTAAAGTTTATATTTCCTTTACACCTGATTTCGTATGTAGAGAATACAAAAAGGGGATACAAAAAACGGCGTTGTCTCCTACATTTAATTTTCTGGTTTCTAAAAGAAATGTTTGTGAATGTATTGTTTTATTACTAGTGGTCGTCTAGTGATTGAAATTCAACCACCTCAATCTAAAATTTAAACAAACTTTGACATGACATTCAAAAAGACTTGTTAAATACAGTGTTGTGTGTTATACATATTGTAGTGTGCATTTTTTTTTTAAATATTAATTTAATGTATTTCTAATGCATAATACTTTTACTTTCCGGCCTCCTTCTCCATAATATAAACTTCAATTGCGCCAAAGGACATTATCCATTTTGGTCAAAATCTGCCAACGCAATATTTTGTATATTCTGTTACAGCTCACCCGTCTGATTTTTTTTTACTGTGGCACCAAACTTGTAGGACCGTTATAGTTAATTTTATTTGAGTTCAAAAATCTGATTTTTCATACATTTTTGTTGAAAATAGGAATTAAAAATAACTAAATCAAATGTCCTGTAATGTCCAACTTTGGTGCCATAGTAATAAATGCTCAGACGGACAAGCTCTAACAGAATATACAAAAAAATACGTTTGCCGCCACTTTCAGATTCGGACCAAAAGTATGAAAATATTATGTCTTTTCATAATCCTATGTCCGCGCAATTTTCTTACAAAGTGATAAAAAGTTTTAGCTTCACGTATTAATATTCTGATTATTTTCCTTTGCAGCCAATTTTAAACGGCAGAGACAGCGTACGCAAAGTACTGGAGACATTCCAAGAGAGAGGCGGAGAGTGGGCCAAGATAGCCACACAGTACTACGGACCCGTGATTGAGAACTTTACTTGTGACAAGACCATCTATACCGCTGTTGAGGTATCTAATTATCAACACAGTCTTATTACTATAAGCGAACACTTCTCACATTAATTTTTTCTCGGTACATACAGCATACATACATGTCATCGCGAAGTCTCACGGAGGTAGAGGATCAGATTCCAGAGATGGTAACGCACGATTAATACCCCTGGTGTTGCAAGCGTTCATAGGCTTAGTTCAGGAATTTGCCACCATAGTGGTAAAAAAAAAACAAGAAAAAAGAGAGTCCCATTTCACTTGACTTGCACACCTCTTGCTCATTTTGCATTCATCAATCTCTTCATACAAGCCCGTCAGTTCCGATTGGTCTTTACCTTTCTATCATTTCAGTATATATTATATATGTAGATATTATTCAGGTTGGTATGTTTTGTAGTGGGCATTTTTGTTCCGAACATCCTCCCATGAAGGTGAGATGGCGTGAAGCTAGTGATTTTAAGATGCTCGACGCCGATGAGGATGATGAGGTAATGATATCGATGATGATTATATTCAGGTGACGGCCGGCAACAGGCTGTTCCATCACATAGTGGAGTCGGACACGGTCGGCACCAAGATCCTGAAGGAAATGAACCGACAGAGTCTGCCGGGAGAAGTCACTTTCATGCCCTTGAATCGACTGCAAGTCCGGGATATGGTGTATCCTAATGATAATGTAAGTTAAAACAATACAGCGTCATCTAATCTTGGTGTCGATTCTTACGTACATAATCACAAAACTAAACTAATTCGACAGGACAGAAAAATTGCTATCCCTTTCTCATATGCGGGGTTAAATAAGGATGGCAATACTTTTGGTCCTGTCAAATTAGTTAAGTGATGGGTACAACAGAATGACACCATTGATTTCTAATATGAAGAGATCGCTCTGGTCTAGTGGTTAGTATACCTGAATGCTTAGCTAGGGTTCGCGTTTTCGATTTCCGCCGGTGCAAACATGTTCGCCTAGCGTCTGCGTTTTTTGAATGTATTTACAAATAAAAAAGTAAAGTATATAAGTTTTCTATCAGGTGCTGGTTTCCATAGTACAAGCTTTGCTTAGTTTAGGGCCGGATGGCGCTGTGTGATAATGTCCGAGCATAGCATATCCAACATGCCAGAACTAATTTTACTATGTTTTTCGGGGGTATCCATTCATGTGACAGATTCAGTTCCACTCAGGACTTTGAATTGGAAAGTCGCACGTTCGTCACCTCTTATTCTTTGCCCAGTTATTTCTCTCGCCGTTCAAAGAATACCTGACAATGCGGTGATACATACCTACCGCCTAGTATTAACATTTTGTTACATATAACAACCGTAATATTTCTTACAGAATGCTATTGCAATGGTTCAAAAGTTGAAATACGACGCCAAATACGCCAAAGCGATGAAGTACATATTTGGCAAAACGTTGATTTGTAGAAATTTGGAGTGCGCCACCGAGCTTGGTAAACAGTTCCACTTGGATTGCGTCACATTGGAGGGAGATCAGGTAATTGATGGTCACATATTCGTAACGATTTAAGAAACCTATATGTATCTACTAGCTGTACCCGCGACTTCGGACGCGTGGAATTAATTTGGATTCCAATTGAATGTTTTTTTTTGCGTGGAACCCTTTTTTTTCCAAAATTAAACTGGAACATGCCGGCTCTTCTCAGGTGGCTTTTTCTTCCGAACCGGTGGTAATTTAGACCTTCATAAGTGCCTTATTAGGGCCTAAAGTTTTTTTTTATTTGATACAGAAAATGGAAATAAATTCCTCAAATGAACCGGCAAGAGACTCGCAAGCCAGTTTTTTTTTCTTTACCTCTATAAATTAGTATACGTGAACTGATTACTAGTTCGCCCCATAAAATATTTTCGTAAACAGGTATCTTCGAAAGGGTCACTGACCGGCGGCTACTTCAACCAATCCCGGTCTCGTCTGGAGATGCAAAAGACACGTTCAGAATTGATGGAGCAGATCACGACGCTGGAGTCTGAACTGAGCACTCTCAGACTAGAGCTGAATAAGACTGAAACAAGCATCAATAGCATCGTGTCAGAGATGCAGAGGACCGAGACCAAACAGGGGAAGGCTAAGTTAGTATGATAAAAATAATTGTCTATATATGGGAGGATTGGTGCCAAAAATAACTTTCATATATTTTATTTATGAAATTTTATGAAGAAGGCAGTCTGTCTGATTTTTCTAATTAAGTTTGCTTTAAGTACAATATGGCAGTAAATGATATAGGCTATAATAGTGATTTTGCCAAAAGGATTCTCGGTCGCACACAACGTCCAACTGAAATATCATCGAAATTACATGCTATAGGAACGTACACAGGACAAACAAGGAAATATGAATATTTAGTACTTTACAAATTGTTAGATGTATTACGCTCGTTGTTATCCAGCTTTAATGGTCTATTAAGAAAACATTGTATTTTTTACACAGGGACATATTTGATAAAGTGAAGGCGGACATTCGGCTGATGAAGGAGGAGCTGGCTTCGATCGAGAGAGGTCGGGGGCCCAAGGAGCGGTCTCTGGCGCAGTGCCGCTCCAGCCTGGAGGCCATGCAGGCCACCAAGGAGGGACTCGAGTCAGAGCTGCATCAGGTACGGGGGCCCACCATCCATAGGGCGGGGGCCCAAGGAGGGACTCGAGTCAGAGCTGCATCAGGTACGGGGGCCCACCATCCATAGGGCGGGGGCCCAAGGAGGGACTCGAGTCAGAGCTGCAGCAGGTTTGGGGTCCCACCATCCATAGGGCGGGGGCCCAAGGAGGGACTCGAGTCAGAGCTTCATCAGGTACGGGGGCCCACCATCCATAGGGTGGGGGCCCACCACCCATAGGGAGGGGGTCCAAGAAGAACCTCGACTCAGAGCTGCATGAGGAATGTGGGGGCACCATCCAAAGAGGGCGAGGGCCCAAATCTGCGGTCCGCTTGACGGCAAGCGGTTACTGTATGAAAGCCTGCAATTCCAGTGGTCTTTTTGGCGCATTTCTGAACTGAGGTAATCTATGCAATCAGGCAAGGACGGCATGATTAGTGCGAAATAAATTACAACACAGTTCATATTCTATAGATAAGGCATAAATAACAAAGTAACTGATGACAAATAAAAATATTGTTAGTTTTTAAAAACATACGTTTTACGTTAATAATAATAATAATATATATATTTTAGAATACTTGATATTAGTAGTAAAGTATGTGAATGTGGTGTGTGTTGCAGGAGTTGATGGAGCAGCTGTCGACGGCGGACCAGGGCAAGGTGGACGAGCTGAACGACGCCATCCGGCGCCTGACGCAGGAGAACAAGGAGGCCTTCAGCGCCAGGATGAACCTCGAGGCCACCAAGAACAAGCTCGAGAACTTGCTCACCAACAACCTGATCAGGTACCGAGTACCGAGTATACCACGACATTATTAGGTTGGCACGTGTATTTCGGAAGACAATAAGCTTATAGTAAGAAATCATGGTATATCGGATCAAAAGTCCGTTTTTCTGTCCAGAAGACAATATAGCTCTTGTCTTCTTGTCTTGTGGATAAAAAAACGGAGCTAGGCGCTCTAGCGGGCTAAAACGAAGTGTAAATGCACTTTGAACCGTACGAACGGCCTTGAATCGTAATATATACAACAAATAAAACGGTGACATTTTTATGTTACGGTACGGTTGTGTGTCTCTTTATTGTTAACTGTTATTTAAAATAAAAATAAAAATCGTTAATTTAGTTCAGGCCTCAATAAGGCACGTATGAAGGTCTGGAAAGTAAGGTACTTATAAAAGGCAAATTTGTGCCTCGCATTTAAGTTAATATAAATTATTTATTAATATAAAAAAACACGTTAAAATATATATTTAGTAACTTTATATTGTAACATACAGACGTAAGGACGAACTGGTACAAGCCCTCCAAGAGATCTCAGTGGAAGACCGCAAGCGAAGACTCGCGAACAGCAAGACTGACCTCGCCGCAGCTGAGAAACGCATCAGGCAGATAAACAAGGAGCTAGAGGAGGTCGAGAGAAAAGTACAAGCCGCTGTCAAGAACGAAAAGGCACTCAAACTTGAACTTGATAAGTGGAGGAATAAGGTTGGTTTTCATTTCATTTTCATAATAATCGGCGGGGAATTCAGGAATTCACCCCCACACTTTGGTACCGTAATGGACTTGCACGGCGCGGTTCCAAAGGTGTTTTCTCCCGCGCACGATCAAATTGTGGAATGAACTCCCCGCCGAGTTTTTCCCAAAGGAGTACAGCATGTGGTTCTTCAAGAAAGGTGCGATGAGATGTTTACAGGGTATTTTAATATTATTCTTATTTAATCTTATGTTAATATTATCATTAGGAAAAAGAAGCTCAAGACAAGATGGAAGAAGACGCCAAAGGCCTAGAGAAGATGGCCTCCAAAGAGGTTCTCCTGCAGGAGAAAATACAAGAATCTCTCGATAAGATAGCAGCTCTGGGCACACTACCCAATGCTCCCGAGTTACATACCAAGTACCAGAAGCTGTCTTTAAAGCAGGTATTTTCAGAAGCTTGGTCTTTTGTTAATACATTTTATCCTTATGGGTAGAAACGCAATTGATGAATTGACACATGGACCATATTTGGTAAATGACTGCAATTCTCTAGATGTTGGACCAGCAACATCTAAAATGTGGGTTCAGTGCCGGTAGCAGGAACATTGTCGACAACGTTTTCGTATCGCCTTCGACTATTTTTGCATTGGAAAATGAACAGCGCTGCGGCGGTGAAAAGTGGAACTAAAAATTAGTATGACAATTTTGACATTTCACGAGTTACGTTTTCGAATACGTTGTCGACAATGTTCCTGCTACCGGCACTGGTAGCAAAATTCGCAGATGTCTGAAAGTGTATGATATTATTATGTATAGTGATACTATGATAAGTCGTGTATAAATGTATGACGATGTTGACAGGTATGGTATAACTCCCTATGGAATGAAAATTATTACAGCTACTGCTCTGTCCTTCATAAGGATAGCGCAATACATTTTTCCCTTTCATGTCTTCATGTATTGCAAATCTATTTTTAAGTCTTCCATAACTAAATATACATTAATTAATCACAATTTAATTTGAATATTTGAACCTATATTGTTTATTCTTTGATAATTTCAGCTGTTCAAAGAACTGGAAAAAGCGAATCAGCACTTGAAGAAGTACAATCACGTGAACAAGAAAGCTTTGGATCAGTTCATCAGCTTCTCTGAACAAAAAGAGAAGTTATACAAACGAAAGGAAGAGCTGGATGTTGGGTAAGAATTGAATAAAAAATATTAAAAGATTGTAGCGACGAGAATAAAAAAAGGTTTTAAAAACTTTTAAACATAATTAAATATTAAGATAAAGTTATGAAATCATCGTAGTAGTGTGCAAATTGTCATAATCATTCTGATTATTCACGTCAAGACGTCTGCGTCTTGATGTCTGTAAAAATGTCATTGAAAGATTCCGTTACATTGAAAGATACATACATACATACATACAGATGAAGCTAATAGAAGTATGTTAAAAATATATCTTCACCTACCCACAAGGGTCCCCGGAGGGGTAGGCAGAGGTGTTACAACAACCACTTTCCACCGAAGATAATTTGGTATCAACGCGACTGATATTCTCTGAGGCATTACATAAATCCTTGAATTTTCTCCCCGACATATGCAGGGATTTTTTCTTCACCGTAAAGCTCGTGGTATATTTAATTACTGTTCTTAAGTTAGAAGAAGAATAGCAGGCAACGTTATAAAATGTGTTTTTATTGCCCAAATTTCTGTAGAAATATATAAATATCACCTTAATTTGTAATTGTTTACCATCAGGGGGGAGAAGATCCGTGAGCTCATAGAGACGCTGGAGCACAGGAAGCTAGAAGCTATCCAGTTCACATTCAAGCAAGTGAGCAAGTACTTCACCGAGGTGTTCAAGAAGCTGGTCCCGCAAGGCCGCGGCAGTCTCATCATGCGCACGGCCGCCGACGACGGGATGGAAGCCACCGCTGAGGTATTCCATTTAAAAAATCTAGACGCGCGGTAGCGTGTCAAGCCAAGTTCAAGCTAGGCGATAAAATAATAATATATCTTCTCGCTTTCCTTCAGAGCAAAAGCACACTATTGCCAATTCCCTTGTCACACACTAGTCTAAATAACATAAAAGTTTAGCTTACTGTTGAGGCGCAGTGACCCAAAGCGAGTCTTGGCTTTCAACGATAAAAATCCTATAGTAAAATGTTTTGCTTAGTGCTGTCGAAACTTTGAATATTTTAGTTTCAATCAACAACAGAATGTGTCAAATAATTTTAGTTTAGTTTGATTTTAATCAGATGAACTAGAGAATTGGCGCCTTTAACTCCATAGTAAGAGCAAATAAACTGTCCTTTTTTAGTTTTATCAACAGCAACGCGCAAACGCAGACCAGTTCATAGGAGTGGGCATCAAAGTGTCGTTCACCGGCGGGGAGGGCGATATGAGAGAGATGAACCAGCTCTCCGGAGGTCAGAAGTCATTGGTCGCCCTCGCGCTCATCTTCGCCATACAGAAGTGTGACCCGGCACCATTTTACTTGTTCGACGAAATTGATCAGGTACCTTGCTCTTACCTACAAAGTATAAAACAAAGTCGCTTCCCGCTGTCTATCGGTCCCAATGCATGCTTAGATCTTTAAAATACGCTACGGATTTTAATTACACTTACTGTATTATAACTGTGAAGGTATCTCTGTTTGCGACCTTTTCAGGACTAAACGGTTGAACGGAACGTAATAAAATTTTACAAGGAATTTGATTATATCCTGGGGAAGGAAATATTTTGACTTAAAACAAATGCAGACGAAGTCGCGGGCCTTATATATTTTTTCCCTCATTCTAGGCCCTGGACGCTCAACATCGTAAGGCGATCGCTAACATGATCCACGAACTGTCGACATCGGCCCAGTTCATCACCACCACTTTCCGCCCCGAGCTGCTGGAACACGCGCACAAGTTCTACGGCGTCAAGTTTAGGAATAAAGTATCTCACGTCGAGTGCGTTACCCAAGAAGAAGCCAGAGATTTTGTCGAAGACAGTGCTACACATGCGTAGAGACCACTTGTCTCAGGAGATGAGATCTTTTGGACTATATTTAGAGATGATGGACCTGACAGTTTTGTAAAACCTTTCACAAATTATTGTTCGAAAATTTTGTAAGCGACCATTTATTTTTACTGACTTTGTTATTATAAAATGTGCTGTTTTTATGTTAATTTTTAGTAAGCTAATTTTGAAGTATAGATTTTTTTATTCGATACCCGAAAGTCGGTAAATTAACCAAATTGCTTTGGCATTTATTTCTGATTTTTAATGTTGCAATGTTATCCAACAGGATTGGATCATTTTGAATTCGTGTTCGAGTAATTTCGGAACATTTTCACTGTAGTGACAGAGTAATATTTTTGTAACCGATTATTATATTCGTTGTTGACATTGATGCTAATTCTGTTGTAAATCATTAAAATTAACTAATTTGACAGTGCTTAAGGTATTGCCATCCTTATTTAACCCCGCACGTGAGAAAGGGGTGCTATCCCTTTCTTTTAATCCTGTCAAATTAGTTTAGTGACTATGTACAACAGAATCGACACCATTGTCTTCGCGGGAGTTAGTTAATAGGCTTTTAAGTGTAAAGACATCTGAAAACGTTTTCTTTATGAAATTTATAAAAATCGTTAAGATACGTTGGTAAAACGATATAAAAAGAGTGTTTTCGGGTATTATTTACTAAAAATTGATTCTTTATATTTGGCATCACTCAAGGTACATTTATTCTTACATTGATGTCGAGTGGTGCGAATATAGTTATGTAATAATTAAAATATGACAAGAATTAAAAGTTTCTTTTTATCAAAGTGTACTCTTCTAACTGCCTGGATCTGGATATAATCATGATCTATCCACGTTTTCCTATAATTACTTTGAAGGGATTGATAACTCGTAATGCTTGAGTAAGACGCATAATGTTTGATAATTTGAAACAAATGGAGATACACTAATTTTAATATTAATACAATTATGCCACGATCCAATGCTCCGTAAGGATGGAAATTACGGCCAATTCTGCAAAAAATAAAAGAATGCGGATATTATAAAAATCAGACAAATAAGTTAAAAACACGTGAAAATAAAAAAAGGCATTTATCTCGGAAACGGTGCGTCCTAGACGAAAAATAACCAGTTTAGGAAACCCCCTCAGGCAATGGGAGGATTCGAGTGGGGGTAGTTTTAACTCCCCACGCTCAACCCCTATTTGCAACCCATCTTTGTCCCCTCTATACGACAAAACTAGGAGATTATAACAAAAAAGGAAAAATACAAAATGAGGGTACTTCATAGAAGCCGAGAGGATATTGAATAAAAGTACATACATTTTCTTCATAACGATATTTTATTCGTAAATAGGTCTGCGAACAGTTCTCAATGAAATGCAGTGGATACTGCGTCGTGAATATGTATAGTTATGTTTACAAGGAGCTCAGGAATACCGGTCGATCTGTGAAGTTAAGCATTCCGAATCCCTTTCGAGCCTTGCATAACACGGTTTACAGTTTAAAACTAAATTAAACAGTTTTAGTAGAACCCAGTCCCTGAGTTTAAGTTGCGAAAGTCAGATAGCAGTAAGCTTGACGTTAAAATCAGGTAACCAGCACATCGCTAGTTTCAGCTTACCTTTTCTCAACTTAACATCGTCTTTTAGAGGATTTTACTCAAACTATTTAATATTGGTAACATACTTTTATGTTGCTGTCAAAATATAATGATTAGATTTTAGTACATTTTCTAACACTGTCCACACATTGTAATACAGATTAGTTATTTTTAAATGTTTCCCTCCTTGCTCTTCTAACCACACCATTTGGTATTGATACGTATACTGCAGGTTTCCATTAACGCGATAACGGTCTAATGCTGCCAGGAAAGATACATATGTAAAATACTGTGAAACTGAAGAGTATGAATTTAGCATTACCTACATATGATATTTATGAGAACAATTTTAATACATCTAAAGTTACACTCGTTCCAATAGTAGTTCAGACTTGCCTTCATTACATATTGAAGTGATATGCAATAGAACTAAGAATATTAATATTATAATAATAATATAATAATGCTTGGACATTATCACACAGCGCCATCTGGCCCCAAACTATGCAAAGCTTGTACTATGGGAACCAGCAGCTGATATAATACTTATATACTTTTTGTTTGTAAATACATACTTATAATACATACCAAACACCCAGACGCAAGGCAAACATATTTGTCACATAAATGTTAGCCCCGGCGTGAATCGAACCCGCGACCCCTAGCGCAGCAGTCAGGTATACTAACCACTAGACCAGAGGTCTCGTCATAGTCATCAATATTGATAGGTAGGAGTGGGTAGTAAAGACCTATCAAATAAAAACGTACTTAACTACCTTCGTTTTAGTTTCAAATTCCACATTCGGAGCATACAAAGATAGATATCCTATAATTAATAGACTGTACAAGAATGATAAACCAAACTGGTTGTAAATTCTTATTTGATAAGTACCATAAAATTACAATTAGTCTTATTTAATCTAGAAAGATATAAAAAGCTACGTTGGAGACAGACAAAAACGCTCAACATCACACAGAGAAGGCACAGTCACACATTTATAGCTAAAACTCGCCTAAATATGAAGAACCCGGTAAATTGTTCTATAATAATGTAAATTACGATTCCGTAGTAGGAGTCGACCTTGACAATCAGTTAGGATAACGATATAACTATCTATACCATAAAAGTATCACACAATAGCGAAATGGCGCTCTATAAATCTCTGCCTACCCCGTGAGGGATTTGGCGTGATGATACTATTTACGACTTGATATACTATCGATGATCATACTATTGCTGTCTATCGATAGAGTATCGATATTCGCCTATCGAGCTGCAAAATTAAGTGTAAATGGCCGCTGTAGTAAAACGATGCGCCTTACATACACACGATAAAGGAAACTCTATTTTATTTCAATGAGTCGTAAAGTTCATTACATTATTGTACAGGTTCTTTTGTGAAACGAATTATACATTTAGTTCTAATTAATTAATTCCCGTCACTCGGTACAAACGGAAAGCAAGGCGCTAAGTTACAATTGAAATTACATCTAAATTGTTAAAATATAAATCTTTTTTACAATTATTAATATTCTATTAGGATGAAATTATGGTTACATTTATAAGGATTTTATCCAAATTTTCTTATTGCGTATGGTTTAAGTCGATAATTTTATATGTCCACAAATATATTGATATTATAATTTACTTAATTATATAGACATTATAAATATATTGCGAACATGAATTTGGTCCTTCACCAATGCTCCATGGCACTGACTACAAAATACAAAAACAAACATTTATAAAACGAGTCGTACCTAATTTGAAAATAATTAAAGTCACATTCGAAGCAGTTAAACTAATCCTTCTTATAACTAAAATACACGTTACCCAACAATCAATCAAAACGACTAAAACCCGACATTTCAAAAGCAACCTAAAAACTTGGGTAGTAAGAAACATTTTAGGTATTTAAATATTTACAGTTCATGTGGGTTTCATCGTATACGAATCGCTTACCGCGATACTAACGTTAAAACCTGAAAACCTACGTCAAGCTAAAATAAAACATTCATCGCATCACATACAACATGAAGTCTGTTTAAAACCAGCATTCCGCGTATACATTATATCGCTTAACGACGTAAAAACTACGGTAAACTGTATGGAACGTAGACCTAGGTTAGACCTAGAGTATAAAAGCTTTTATTCAACTTGCAATGTTTGCTTAGCTCAAATCTTGCAAGCTGAATGAAAACCACTTGCACTTATTTTAAAATAAGAACTTAAAATTCTTAAGCTATCGAGATCGCTATAACTTCCTCAGAGGGACAGCGTAGGGTGAGTTCCAGTCCCGTTCGAACACTTGTTGCAACTTTTGCCTAATATCACTGGTAATGTTATGGAACCCCTGTTCTTGGAACACGAAGGCGACCCCAGCGGTGTCGGTGAAGTAATCGCCGGACCAGTTCGAGGTGCCGATGTACGCCGTGCGCTCCGTCACCATGTACTTGTTGTGGTTCACGCGACCAAACGGTATCTTCGCCTGGTCCGGCGTTGATGGAACTATGAACCGTTTCTGTAAAAGTTTAACTTGTACATAATTTTGAAGCGAGGAAGTAGGTAACACAAAGGAGTACAGCATGGGGCTCTTCAAGAAGTGAGTGAAGAGATTTTTGCAGGGTCGGCAACGTGCGAGTGATATCCCTGGTGTGGCAAGCGTTCTACCGGCTGCGGTGATCGTTTTAATTACCACCAGGTGGGACCTCCGCTGCGCTTGCTTGCCATTTTCAGAGCCGTGGTGGCCTTGTGGTTGAAGCAACAGGCCTGTCGTCTGATGGGCCCAGGTTCGAATCCCAGCCTGTATCAATGAGTTTTTCTGAGCTTACCAGCTCCAATTTAAACGGGATAACCCACGGGTTATCCCGTTTAAATTGGAGCCGCCAGACTGGGCACTGTACCTCCGCCTTACAGAAGGCCGCAGTGAAATAACACTATTGATGTAGTGTTGTGTTTCTGCGGTGAGTAAGGTTGCCATTGCTCCACGAGGATACGCTGAGCTAGTAGTATTGCTGCTAGCACAGTGAGTCCTCATCAACAACACGGTTGGCACCCCGTTAGTGATACCCCTGGTATTGCAAGCGGCTATAGGCTACGGTGACTGCTTACCATCAGGTGGGCCGTATGCTTGTGTGCCACCTTAGTGGAATAAAAAAAAAATTCGTAGTATAAAAAAATTGCTATAAATAACTATGGTGATTTGTGTTGTTTCATTTGTTATCATGGCTCAGGGTTCTTTAATTGAATCCAATTTATTTATTTATTGCACTTAAATAGAGTTACATTAGCCCCTATTTTGTATTCAAGTTTGAACTATCAGATAAAGTATTGAAATAGTCTTTACAAAATGAACTTACAACTTGTATGTCGACCCTGGGGAAGGCGTGCGAGAGGGCGGCCAGTGACCTTAGGAAGTAGTCGTCGGCCGGGTTGGAGTGCTTCCACCAGCTGATCAGCATGCGCACCGCCACCTTGTTCTCCAGCGCCGCGAGCCGGATCGCAGTGTCTATCTTCGGCCAGAACCTATACACAAACACATTACATAAATTTTTACTATTATAGTGGTCTGTAGGTAGATACTAGCGACCCGTCGTGGCTTCACGTAGTAGAGCTGAGCTATAGCTATATATATATTTAGTTTAGGCTCTAATAACGCACTTATGAAGGGCTAAATTACCACCGGTTCAGAAAAAAAGCCACTTGAGAAGAACCGATAAGAAACTTTTTATAGCTATAAATAGGTGCCTACGCCTACATTTTTTACAGAGTTTATTCACGCGACTTAACTTTTTCCGACAACTTCTACAATCATCGTCATATTTCAGTGAATTTACACAAAACCATAATTAATTAATTATACACTCAAACCTTTCTCATTAATCACTCCGTCCATTGGTGAAAACCGCATGAAAATCCGTTAAGCAGTTTTCGATTTTATCGCGTTCAGACAAACAGATAGCCGCGGTGGGATACCTGGTTTTATAATGTTTAATGATTTAATTAATTATACACTCAAACCTTTCTCATTAATCACTCCGTCCATTGGTGAAAACCGCATGAAAATCCGTTAAGCAGTTTTCGATTTTATCGCGTTCAGACAAACAGATAGCCGCGGTGGGATACCTGGTTTTATAATGTTTAATGATTTAACGATTTGTTTCTGGTACAAATGCTATTGACAACATCGTTCTATCTGCGTAGTTAAGCTTCTGAAATCGGGTGCCACACAGCTTTTACAAGCGGCACAGCTAAATGTGTCTACTCAATAACCGGCAATCATCAGCCAGCAAGGAATACGCTATTTTACCAGATAGCAAACATGGTACATATACAAAAAGTGGAGGCTACGCATTTAAGGGTTCATATCAAAATATGTCATAACAGTTGATACTTAGGTATGTCATAGCCGCAAAATATGAGCGCAGCTGTTGTGTTAAACCTACAGTGGAAATTAGGTATTTATGACGCCTAGAAAGCTTGAAAATACTATAAATAATAACTAACAGAATTTTCGGCGTAAACATTTGAGCAGCTTCATAATCCATAACAGAGATATAGACGAACTCCTCAGCGGACTGTATGATGGAAACTATTGCATCGTCGTCGTTCGTGCGGCCAGCGGGGCTGAAGGGCGGCGGCGAACTCTGCAACAATACCATACACCCACACATAGAAAAATTACATATTGATATGCATACAGGTTGACATAAGTGAACAGTAAGATTTTTTATACCACTAAGGTGCCACACAAGCCTACGGCCCACTGCCGGTAGCAATACCAATGCACATACGAGGTGCCAACCCTGATGTTGATGAAGACTCGCTGTGATGGCAACATTACCTACTACAGCGTAGCGTATCCTCGTGGAGCACTGTACTGGCAACCTTACTTACCGTAGAAACACAACACTTCATCAAACTAGTTTCATGGGAAAACCCACGGGAGATCCCAATTCGCCCTACCTCTCTTTTTAAGCTCATGATGTGATTAATGTGATTATGGATGCCTTGACATCGGTGATACAGGAAGAGGCACCCTGGTGCATGCTATTTGCCGATGACATTGTGCTGGTCGGTGAAGATGGGCTCGAGGTCCAGAGCAGACTGGTAAAATGGCAACAAAAATTGGAGAGTGTTGGCTTGAAAATCAGCAGAACCAAGTCGGAATACATGTTCTGCGATTTCGGCGGTGTCTCCAATCCTACGGCCATAGCATTAGACGGAACACCTATACCAGTCTGTTCCGACTTCCGGTACCTCGGCTCGCTCATGCAAGGAGATGGCGATGTAGACAGGGCCGTGCAGCATAGAATTAACACAGGATGGATGAAATGGCGGCAGGTCACGGGAACTACATGCGACTCCCGATTCCCGCTTAAGCTTAAAGGGAAAATCTATAAGACCATTATAAGGCCTGCTGTCATGTATGGATCTGAATGTTGGGCCACAAAGGCGACGGATGAAAGAAGACTGCATGCAACTGAGATGCGAATGTTGAGATGGATGTGTGGCGTAACGAGAATGGACAAGGTAAGAAATGAGTTTATTAGAGGAAGTTTGAAAGTGGCTCCAGTGACAGAAAAGTTGAGGAGCAAGCGTCTGTCATGGTATGGGCATGTTATGCGGAGGAATGAGGAAAACGTGGTAAGAAAGGTTTTATGTATGAACGTAGATGGGTACAGGGGTCGAGGTAGACCTAAGAAAAGATGGATGGATTGTGTGAAAGATGACATGGCCAGAAAGGAAGTGAATACAGAGATGACGGCTGATAGAGAAGGATGGAAGAGAAATACATATTGCGCCGACCCCAAATAATATGGGATAAGGGCAGGAGAATGATGATGATGATGATGATGTGATTAATCGCTGTTCGTAAGCTTAGAAAAACTAATTGTTACAGGCCGGGTTTTGAACCTGGGCCCATCAGATGACAGGCCGTTGCTTCCACCACAAGGCCACCACGGCTATAAAATTGGAAGGAAAGGTAATCTAAATATTGGAGACTAGCTTCTTTCCCCGCGACTTGGCCGCGTTGCAATATACCTAATATTAATACCCTATGTTAGTTAGTATTAGTAATAATAATTCGACTGGTGAAGGAATTATTCAAAATCGGTCAAGTAGTTTTTGAGTCTATTAATTTCAAACTAAAATACAAATATTGCTATTCAAGTAAGTTAAAACCTACTTCATAGATTGGTTTCAGACTTAAGTACATTAGCCTAAGTTTCTTAGTAAGCTAATATAAAAGGCGTTAAAATACTTCATCGCCGAGTGAAGATTGTCAAAATACGTTGATGTACCTATATCTTTATTCCCTACATAAAACATTGAGCGTATGGAGCGCAAGTGCTTGAATATAGATGTAAATAATTTATATCCCACATAAAGCTCGCGACGATCGTGTGTTACATAAAACTGTTATTGCAGCCCTCCCCGTTTGTTATTAAGGATTGATCGCCAATAATGTTGCCTGCGAGTGGATTGAGCTTAAGAAACGTATATGGAGGTACTCTTTTGTAAATGTTTATTAAGCAGGTACATGTTTTTGCCCACGCCTACGTGGAAAACGGAGTAAACAATTTTTTTAACAGCCCGTCTTTCATCAGTCCCCTGAGAGAGCGTTGGTTTTCTGAGATGAAAAGTAGACCCTATATAAATCCAGGTCATTGAGCCAAATCATTCAGTTCTAAGTCGTTCAGTGTTTTATGAGTGTTTGAGCAGCCTAAGTAAACAACACATAAAGGTCCAAAGATTACAATATTAATTGAAAATTGGTGTCGATTCTTTTGTACAAAATCACTAAACTAAACTAATTTGACAGGACTAAAAAGTCTTGCTATCCCTTTCTCATGTGCGGGGTTAAATAAGGATAGCAATACTTTGCAGAATCGACACCATTATCTTAGAAGGGAGTTATTCTAAGGATATTAATAATGTAAATATCGCGTGCGTGATCGACTAGGTTCATTAGATACGACGAGAAAGAACAGCTCTTTCACGCACCCGAAAAGTTCATCAAGTGAATTGGCAAAGGTCGAAAGTCGAAACATATGTTTGAATAACGGCTGGCGTATGCAAACGACGTCCTTAATGCGTGCCCGTACTGAACATATCATACATTAGATCTGATCATTATGCAAAATACATTATACAGGCATTTTCATGTTTACTGTTAGCACGAAGCCCGTTACAAATTTGCGAGATATATTTTTTGATTAGTTCCTGTTAATTTTGTCAATTGACAAATTTTTCGAGAACACGGTTTTGATGAACAAAAACTACGTGCGATGAACAGAGGCATCGTCAACAATTAATTGGAAGCAAAATATATTCACAAATTCTTTAAAAACGAATAATCAGTGGTAAGGTAACGTGCGTAATAGGCATTTTCCTACATTATTAGTAGGGTTACACCAGAGTTAAATTAAATTTGGAAACATTAATCGATCTTAAGACTTACGAGCTACTTTCGAATTAAAAATATTATTTGAAAGTGTTTCATTTCATAATTCATAAACGTATTTTACTACATACATAGGTACTAAGTTAACTAATATCTTTCGTGCATAATATTACAGAAAGCCATTTCACTCTGGACTTGCTCTCTTTTGCTTGTAATTCATAAAGTTTCATAAGTTGGTTCGTAAATAAGAGCTTATGTCGTTAAATAATTTTAGTTCATTGTTCTTAAAGGCAAATATAAAGCTTTTCGGTATATAAAATTATAGGAATCCTAGTTTTGAAAATTAAACACAGACAAGAGAATAAATAAAGGTAGTGAAGTAAACCTTACTCCAGTTGAATTCAATAACGATTACAGATTTATTTGCGCTTCAATAACACATCGTGCCTACATTGAATACCAGCAAAATATAAGCCATGTATTACCAAGCCGTCCTTGCTGTCGCATTTCTTTCGCAATCTACTAGTGGCGTGTTTTTGGACCGCAAAAAAGTTTGTAATCGCTTTAAAATGTATTGGTAACAACAACGTATAGCGCTATTATACTCTTTGCCTATCCGAAAAGACGTAGGATTAAATTAGGTGATATACTTTTCGCTTTGCTTAAGCGTAGAAATAAAATTATAGAACTGACATGTGACTGTACTTGCCACTAGGCACGCCGTAACCTTGACCTGCTCCTTTCAAGAGCGTGTACCTAGTTTCTATACATTAGAGTTCATATTTCGACTGCCACACGAAACATCAATAAGTACATTTCAGTTTTGTAATTACAGTGTTATAAAACGCCTCGTGATTGTAAAAGTTAGAAAAGAAAACCTTATAAGTAAATGCCTTCAACGTGATTGATTACTTGGTACACGACATCTATTCAGTTTACGTAAACATTAATTATTTTCATTTTACCCGTTTAGCTGGTAACGTGACGTATGGAGCGTTGCCTGCTATTCAATTGTGCAAGTCAAGACAGAAATCGCGTTTTATATCTACTTAACTTCTCGTTGTGTTCGTGAAATCCTACTAATGTGAAAGGTTGACGTTTATAACTCACACACACCAAAACGTATTTACGAATTTTGATAAAAATCGACACTCAGCACAGAGTACCCCGGGTTCCTTTCTTGTGCTTGATTTGATTCACGTTGACGAATTCAGGGGATTTTTTTGTTAAATAGTAGCAATTTCCCCAACTTAGAAACAGCGCGATCGATTTTTGCAAGTCTGCCACACCTCTGACTAGCAGCGAATGGTAATGAAGGAGAGAAATTAATTAATCACCTTCCCTAATCTAGGTAATAATAATAATACCATGTTTTTTATACCATTAAGGTGGCAAAGAAGCATACAGCCCGCCTGATGGGATGCGGTTTCCTTAGCTTATGGACGTTTGCAACACCAGGGGTATCACTTGCGCGTTGCCGACCTTACATGATATATGGCTAAAATTTTTACTCCTTGATTTCCCATGATCTAAGTTAGCATTAAGGGGTGTACAGTGAGATCCGTTTAAATTTGAAGGCACATTGCGCAGCCAAATTACGCTACGATAGTGTTCAAGTGGTCCAGTGGAAAGTAATATTTACAGAGCTTCTCAAGCTAGTAAGTAAGAGGATTTATACGGTAACCGGTTACCGTCAAGTGGGTCGTACCTTTCGTATAATTACTTTCCAAATACAAAGGGCAGGCGTGATTGTTAAAACACAAAGGTCAAATCGCAACTTACAATACAAACACCGTCCACACAAATTGATTATAAAGCTTTTTGTATTTTAACTATGAAAACCAGTCGTACAGTCGCGGCCAGAACTAAAGAAAACATTCAATATCTCTCAAATAATGTGCTCGCTCGTCTCGCCTCGCATTTTTGACGTATATCGTACTACATTTGCTTTAGCACCCAGTAATTTTCGACACGAATGTACAATTTGGCCGTGTATCGTCACATTTTAAACACACATTTGTATACGTGTCTAGTCAGTTCCATCAAACAAAAAATACATTTAGTTTACTGATTGATTTCAAGTTTGTAAATTAACATTTAAGGTTGTCAAACTGAAAGATGTAACTGTAACCTATAATTCTAATGTGTGGAGGATAAATCTATAAGGATTTTTTTTAATAATAATGTGGCACTCAACCGGCCCACCTGACGTCATCAGATCAAAACATCCTGATATTGCCGTTAAAATATTTGAATACAAACTAACCAATGAAACACGAAACATGTCCAGAGTTTCCGAATTACAATACACAGTAAAATAGCTAAAGTGACAAACATTGGATAACAAAGACGCGACCCTATCCATTGCCGGTTGTGAGTCAACGCTTGTCAGCGCCAAGGTTATCAGAGGGAAATGGCTTTAAAAGCATTAAAAGGAAACGAGCTGAAGCACTTCAAAGATATTGCCATTTTAAAACGATCCAGCGACATTAAGTCTAGCCATAATGACTAATAAAATGTTACGGTCCGAACAAAGGACTCTTTCAAATGCGGAGGGCGAACATCGATACATTAACTTAATTAATTTAAAGCTGATATTTTAATTAAACGCTAGCATAAAGTTGCGAAATATTTTATTTGGTGACTTAAAAAGAGTATCGACTAATCATAATAATTAAATCTGTATGCGGAATTCTATTTTTGAAACAAATTATCAAATTAGGAGATAAGTACCTGATTTTAGCTACATGCATTAATAATTATCGTCACGCCAAGTACCTCACGGGGTAGGCAGAGAGTATAGAGTGTCATTTCACTATTGACTTGCTCCCTATACATTAATCTAGCGTTTCATAAATGAGCGCCAGTTAGGAGTACTTTACTCTCTTGACACTTGACTCTTTATTTTTCTACTATTGAGTACTTTGGTTATGTGATCTAGAAATTTAATTCTTGTGCTTAAGATATAACATCATACATATTGAGTAGTGACCGCTTAACGTGACTAACACAGCTAGGGAAAATAAAACTGCGAGCAGTATTGCTTTAAGACGCTTATCACAGGTGACAACAATCATACGACCAGCATATGGAAGGTTGTTGTAGCATACAGTTTGAGGCTCTTCTTACATAAAATTGATTTGGTTGTCAGACTAGAATAATCTCTTTTTAAACTCACTGTCATACTTTACTTGGTAAAACCTAGTTGGGTTTTAGTCCACAATCTGAGCGAAGCATAAAATCTGTACCTAACTCGTACATTTCTAGACGAAGCACAACTTAGACCTAATTTGACAGTTGATTGACACAGAACTATCAAGTTACTAGCAAGTTCCTTTCAAATGTATAAGCTTTTAGGATAATGATTAAAGAAACGGGTACCTACTCTTTCGACCGTATTTCTAGTGTCAAGTTACTTAAACTTCTACGAGTTTTAAGCACGAACTTTGAACTTTTATACCAGGAGAAAGTGAATATTATAAATGAATAGTGACGTGAACGTTCTCTCTCTCACTCAAAATAAATCAAAACTCACTTAAATAATTCATTATTTGAGTGAGTTTTGACATTAATTTGAGAATCTGGGTTAGTTTTGGAAAACAAGTGAATTAGTAAGTAAACGCTTGAAAGAATTGCATTGTCTTATGTGTACACAATTTTATATACATAACACACAGTGCTTAGTAAACATATCAACCGAAGCCCTAAAAGAAATGTCATTTCGCGCACATTGCTAATGTATGCCAATAAAAGAGTCGGACGCGCGGCGTATGCCTTCGTTACTGCGTTCATAACCATATGGCATGCTAATGTTACACAGAAAATTTTAAATACCATTACAATTACACTCAAATTGTTATAACGCTTTTAAAATTAAGTTGAGTTTTCAGAACTGTTATGATTGTTTGCGTGTAAAAGCTAAATTTATTGTAAACTTTAGAAAATGTATAAAATAATACCTAGCTTTTAACATGTTGGTACTCACTGTAATAAAAGCGCCGTAGCTGTGTTGCGAATCGGAGATGTTGATTGGATGTTCAATGTTGATGTCTGTGCTCAGTTCCTCCGGCCAGCTCGGCGGCACCGTTGCGTCTGGGGTGCCCAAAGACCAATATACCTAGAAATACAAAGATAAGTAAAAGACATTGGTAGTAAAGAAAATGTGTAACCCAGAATGATTAGCAGGGCAAGAAGTTACGCAGTCACCGTAGCTTATAGCCGCTAGCAATACCAGGGCGTGGGGGAATCACTAGCGCGTTGAAACCATGTTGTTGATGAGGACTCGCTGTGCTAGCAGCATTACTACTAGCGCAGCATATCCTCGTAGAGCACCGGCAACCTATTTGTGGCGTATCATAATGATACCTTACTAATAAATTTAACGACCACTCCTTGCAGTTTGACAATTTCGTTGTAATAATTTCGCAGATCGAGCCTCAACAACTTGCCGTTTTTACTCATAATGAGAACAACCAGGCGCAAACTCTGCTATTGATTGCCTTCAAATCGTATTTTAATAGTAACGATTCAATCTGACATACATTATTATATTTTCTGGCAGGTTGGTAATTAGATTCATCATAAGATGATTATTAAGTCGTATCAGAGTAGTTTTCAATGAACTAGCGACCTCAGGCCCCAAGACTGCGCGCTATTAACAGTTAATTCATAAACTTACATGAACTACATCGTAGCGAGCTTGCATTATAGAGCCATTAATGTTACAAATTAGTATGTCTATGGCAGTTCAGGTCTATAGTCTGCAACCTCGTGCCAGTTTCATCGAACTAAGAATTAAGTTTCCAGAAACTTTGCAAAGTTGGTCACGCAATCGTTTTTAGGTTTCCTAGATGCAATACTCTTTCAGCTGTTATAATAGGGTCGGGTTTTCTGTTACGCTCTTCATATTATTGGCTTGATAAAAATTGTTTTTTTAAGAACTTGTTCTTAAATTACTAGTATTTTATTGTCTGTCGCAGCTTACAGAAGAATTGAATTTTCACTAGAGAAAAAAAAAATGTTCTGAACAAATGTTCAATGATGACGAAACCAGACTAGATATTATCGTCATTTAGATTTTGTATCCAATTTTGTTTCGTAAAAAAACATTTTTATTGCGGAGCATACTGCAAAATAATCTCAATTTAGAATTATTTAGTTTGTTTGTAGTATATGTTACGTCATTAAAATGCGATATCGTTGCAATGTGGCTGTGTTATTTATTTAATTGCAACGACTGAGCTAAAAATACCACAGTGTCACATTACAAGGTCAAACCTTGCAATTTATCATTACACTATGCTGCTGTAATTAAATTTAACGCTAGTGTGCTAAATGCCCTTCTTAATGACTTTTTAATATCACTTATATGGCAAACATTTCCCACCATTCAAAAAGGAGAAACTTATCGAGAGCCAACCGCGCCGGTACGTGCCTAGTACCTACCTACCTAATATTTTGGATGTGTATTCTTCATACCAATAAGATGACAGACAAGTATACGGCGCATCTGATGGTAAGCGGTCACCGTAGCCTATGGACGCTAGCAACACCAGGGGTATCACTCGCGCGTTGCCGTCCCTGGATTTGGATGTTGTACGCGCCGCTTAGTAGATTGTTTATTTTATCTATGCACTACTCACCACACTAATTCATTCGCTCATAACACTCTTCTAATCCGTTCCCAAAATCATTCACCCTCTCCTTTCCGCACTGGCACTTCCGAGTCGACGCTTACGCTACGCACGCGACGCACGCGCTCCTTCAATAAAATTCCCTAAATTATCCAAAATACCGCGTGAGACTAATAAGTGTGTGGACTCATTAAACCCCAATATAAAGAGTGTGATCGTGCAGTGGAATCAGTGCCAGATGGAAAACTCCGCTTCGAAGGATATTTCAAACTAACCCGCCAGGTTAACCTACCTATTCCTTTCACTGCTGAAATACATCACAGATGTTCTTATCAAATTCTGTCAATTTTCCACTTGAAGTTCCTTCATCGAAGTGGTAGATAATAAAGGTTTATTTTTTATTTTAAGTTGTTTAAAGAGATGAGCGTGTTGATAAATTCCTTTTAAAACCCATGAATCAGTTAAGAAATATGTCACGGTATAAAATAAACGGTAAATTGGTTCTTTGTCCTTGACCGTAAACTAAACATATCCTGTTCAGTACCACGTACCAACTAACAACCAAAATGAACTAAAATTTACAGTTATTTTGTGCATAACTTTAGAATCCATTTAAATATTACAGTATTATTTTGCATTTAAATGGTATTCGATTATATTTTAGAACTTTACAAAAGCCAATAGATATAATCTTTATTTTTTATACCACTAAGGTGATATCTTTATCTCTTCTTTTTCTATCACTGTGCTGGCAGCATTACTACTAGTCCAGCGTATCGTGGAGCACTGGTAATCTTACTTACCGCAGAAACACAAAACTACATCTAAGTAGTGTTATTTCACTGCGGTCTTCTGTAGAGTGGACGTACAGTCCCCAGTCGGGCGCCTTCAATTATAGTGGGAAAACCCACCGGAGATCCCACTCCCATACCACTTTTTTTAAGCTCATGGTGTGATTAATCAATGTGCTTAAACATAGAAAAACTCATTGATACATGCCGGGGTTGTACTTGGACCCATCAGATGACAGGCCATTGCTTCAACCACAAGACCACCACGGCTAAAACCTAACTAAACCGTCACGCTGCGCTATTTCAAAGATTTTGGATTTTATTAAACGCCATTAATATGGCTAATTCAAGATGAACATCAAACAGTACGATATTATAATAACACGAGAGTCTCGCAAAACAAAGGCAACTCTAATGTGAACCAAGTCAGATTAATGTGTTGTTTGCTCGAAATAATGAAAAAGCCTTGTTAATTTTCATTGCTACATATTTACATAGCTACACAGTAATTTCTTACAACAATTCATAATTAATTACGTTTCTACGCCAAGAAAGGAAAACGACCAACTATTTTATTTGATGAAAATATTAGACATTTCACATTACAGTGAGTGACGGTAAAGAGAGTATTGTGTTCTTTGACCATACATACTACATCATGCTCCTGCATTTCCCAATGACTTTCTGTCGCTGACTTGACAGTCATAACAGAGACAGTGCTCTACAAAGACAGAGACAACGCTCTACATAGCTGATAATCGCTTCTAGAGGATGATGTGTTATATTTACGATCGAGTTTTAATAGTAATGAATTTATTTTTAAATTGATTATTTTCTTACTCTTTGATATAAGATCGTCGCCTATTTTTATTGGAAGTAAGTATGTAGCTTAAAAATAGACCGTATGCATGTGTTAAATAAGGTGCACTTACATCAAATATCTTCCCCAGGTCTGTCGCCAAACAGGAACAGTTGTATGCGACAATTCCCAATTCTTTCACCTGTAAAAATAAATATTTCACTAAACTGTTTCAAACTTCAGTCTTCAAAACAGCTACAAATTTGGAAGATCGCAGTCAAATAACAGTACTCTGATTTTAGTGTTGTGTTTCTGGAGCGCTAAGGTTTAGAGTTCCAGGACACGAAAGCAGTCACACACTTTAATTTAATGATATCCCTGGTATAACACGCGTATTATAAGATATAGTAACGTGTATCATCAAGCGGGCAAGCATTGCTACTGCACAGTTAAAAGACATATTTAGATATTACACTATAGAAACCTACAGTCTGGCGAAAAAGTGCTGAAAATAACAGGATCGCCACTGTATCCTTCGTATGGCAACCTGCCGCAGCTCGTATCAAGCATCAACCGTCTTGATTGTTTTTTACAGTAAACGTCATAGTATAGATTCAATTTTGTGAAGGTTGCCAGTATAGAAATATTAAGTTCCGTTTCTAGACTTCTTTGCCAAGATTTCATCGTGCACAAGAGCAATTTTTTGCCAGAGCTACTTAGGAATTAAACAGACGCTATGTTAGGTTATGAAATTTTGAATCATATTACTACCATAGACATTTGAAACTTAGTTTGTGCTGAAAAAAAATACCTGTGTCAAAGAGCGCCAGTCCATGTTGGCACTGCCTATATAGAAGTGTGTTCTGTCCACGATCCAGAACTTGGTGTGCAGCACGCCGCCGCCGAGCAGCTTGGAGAAATTCAAACTTCTCACCTGCGGGGAAACCCTTAAGCGTCAGGCGTAAGCCAAGATACAGTAGCCTTTAAGGAATAACAACGTTTGACTACGTATTCGAATCGCTTTCGACTATTTTAGTATGGTAAAAAAAGGGAAGCACAGTGCGCGGTGTGGACCTAAAATATCGTATGAAAATTTTGACATTTTGAGAGTTTATATACGTATACGTAGTCGAAAGATTTTCTTGCTACCCAGTATCTACGATTTTCATATTCATCATTTCGTTCATATCTACAATGTCGTAATCATGGTTACATCAAGCATTTTTACAACACAGGAACCTAAACTGCATTGACAGTAGAACAGTTTTACCCAATACAGTTTTATTTTTTCACAAAAGGGTTAAGTTAACAGGTCAAAGTTGCGTTTAACTCTGTACCATCCAGAGAGAGAGCTCTGTTATATTTATAGTATAACTAGCGGCCCGCCCCGGCTTCGCACGGGTAGACTTTTATATCAAATATTTTGTCTACCCGTGCAAAGCCGGGGCGGGAAGCTAGTATAATATATAGCCTATGTTACTCAGTGATGATGTAGCTTTCGAACAGTGAAAGAATTTTTGAAATCGGTCTAAAAAATAAAAAATAAAATTTAGGGGTGGACTACCCCTAGGAACATTTAGGGGGATGAAAAATAGATGTTGGCCGATTTTCATAGATACCGGATAAGCACAAAAAATTTCATCAAAATCGGTCAAGCCGTTTCGGAGGAGTATGTCAACGAAAACTGTGACACGAGAATTTAATATGATTAATATATAAGTATATAAATATATAAGTTTTTTTTTATTGTAGTTATAAAATGTTCCTCACCACGATAATATATAGATCCTACATACAATAGCGTTACTTTAAAAAACAGACCTGGGCAGCTTTCTTCTTAACTAAGTATTCTGTATCTACGTTAGGATATTGTTTGCTGGGCCAATTTTGAGCAATTTTTAAATCTATTTTTCTTTTCGACCCAGCAGCATATAAAGCTTGGAACACTTGTTCGCCCTGAAACAAAAATATTTTAATTATGAAATGACTATTTTAAAAGTATATTAAGTAATTTTAAAGGTACAAAAATTAAAAAAATGTGTATTATTACTAAGGTTTCTTCATTTTTAACCAATTTCAAGGAAGGAGGAGGTTCTATGTTCGTATGTATGATTTTTTAAAAACCTACGATAAAAAAACCTCTAAAAATCATAGCTAAGAACAATCTCGATTAAGTCATCTTTGACACAAAAAGAAACTAACTCGGTTCATCGGTTTAGGAGTTCCGATGCCAGAGACAAATACTTAAATTAACAACTCTTTTTGCGTAAATTGGTTAAAATGATTAAAAAGACTATCATGTTTGTTTTAAACAACATCCTTCTAATATACTCATTAACTTACCTCTATAGAGGAATTATAAGGATATTCTTCATTAAACCTAAGAGACCAATAGAATGACGCTATTTCTATACTTTTTTGAGCTTCATCTACCAAGTCTAACCACACATTTTTTGTGGGTATATGTGTTTCATTGGGAGGGTACATATGACCCTCTGGTATACTTTCCACTAATGATAACCTGGAAATGGAAAGTAGTCATTAATCACACGTTTTAAGAGTCACTGTTGCTTGTGTCTGCTATGCTTTGCGTAGGGGGTGATTAATTTTGATTAAGTGACCTTGCGTTGGAAAGCTTTTTATATTGTGGATATTCTGAACAGCCCTCGTAATTAAACGCACGGAAAAGGTGCCATAGCTAACAAATAAAAAGAAGACAATATTTTTCACTAAAGAAAGAACCATCCGTGAGAAGTCCCTTTTGGTAAGCCAAATTCAAATTCAAATTCAAATTCAAATTCAAATTCAAAAATCATTTATTCAGTTTAGGCCCTAATAAGGCTCTTATGAAGGTCTAAATTACCACCGGTTCGGAAAAAAAGCCACCTGAGAAGAACCGGCAAGAAACTCAGTGCTCTGTCTTTTTTTGCAATTAACAATCATTATATAACAATTTGTAACAAAATTCTTCTAGACATTGGTATGAAATTACAAATATCAAAATGAAAGCTACCAAGTTGGTTTTGTCACTGCTTTCATGAAATACATATTCCAACTATTACAATTACCAGGAGCGGGGAGCCACTTGTGCAGAGTGAGTCTATATATTCCAAGCATTTTTATCATTTACATAATCATTAATTTTATAATAGGCTTTATTTATCAAAACTCTTTTGACATGAGTCTTAAACTTATCGTAATTCAATTCGGTAATAGATTGTGGGATTTTATTGTAAAAGCGGACGCAGTTTCCCATAAATGATTTGTTTACTTTTGTAAGTCTAAACCTAGGAGCCACAATTTTGTTTCTGTTTCTTGTATAAATATTATGGTTGTCTGAATTTAACTGAAAACTTCTAATGTTCTTTTTTATAAACAACAAGTTCTCAAAGATGTAAAGAGCCGGTAACGTGAGAATATTAATTTTCTTAAACAATTCTCTTAACGATTCTTGGGGACCCATTGCAAAAATTGCCCTGATTGCCCTTTTCTGTAGAATGAATATCGTATCCAGATCCGCCGCAGATCCCCATAATAACACGCCATAAGACATGAGGCTGTGGAAATATCCGTAGTAAACTAATTTTGCAGTATCAATATCTGTCATTTGTCTGACTTTCCTAATGGCAAACGCAGCTGAACTAAGTTTCTTTGACAAAGTCTCAATGTGAGAGCCCCACTGCAATTTTGCATCTAGTGTTAGACCTAGAAAAATCGTGTTATCAACTAAATCAAGTTTTCTGCCATCTAATTGTACATTCGTGTCTACCTGCGATGAGTTTGGAGGAGAAAACCGTATACATTTTGTCTTTTTTGAATTTAAAACTAGGTTATTGGCGTCAAACCATTTAGAAACGGATGCTAGCGTTTCATTTAGACTTATCATTTCTTTGTCTTTTCTGCTCACTCTAAATACCAGAGACGTGTCATCCGCGAATAAGACTATGTCACAGATATTATCCACTACAAGTGGGAGATCATTTATGTATGCCAAAAATAAGAAAGGACCTAATATTGAACCCTGCGGAACTCCCATTTTTATTAATGTGCCTTTGGAAGTTATGCCTCCGACACCGACTTTTTGCTGACGACCGGACAAATATGAGGCTACAAGATCAAGGGCATTTCCGCGGATACCATAATATTTTAGTTTGAGCAGTAGCGTACTATGTTCAACGCAATCAAATGCTTTAGATAGGTCGCAAAATACACCTAGGGCATCATGTGAACTTTCCCATGCTTCAAATATATGTTTCAGTAATTTTGCCGCCGCGTCACTTGTAGATCTACCTTTAGTAAAACCGAATTGGTCTCCATGTAATATATTATGCGCATTAAAGTGACCTAACATTTGATTTAACATAATTTTCTCAAATATTTTACTCAAAGCCGGCAGTATTGATACTGGTCTATAATCAGAAGGATTTTCTCTAGATCCCGCCTTAAAAATCGGTATTATTTTACTATATTTCATTAAATCAGGAAATATTCCTTGATCAATGCAAGTATTAAAAATGGTTGCCAGTATAGGAGCAATCGTTGGTAGAATTGCTTGAATAACTTTAATCGAAAGTCCCCATAAATCTTCCGTGTTTTTAATTTTGAGCGTTTTAAATGTTTTAATAATATCATTTGCATTTACATGTCGAAAGTAAAACTCTGGAATAACTTTATTAAACGATTTCTTAAGTAAGCCTTCGGCTGTATTTGCACACGAGCTAAGGTTTTTTGTAATTTCGGACGGAATATTGGCAAAGTAGCTCTCAAAAGCTGCTGCGACGTCTAACTTATCCGACACAAGATTCTCGTTAATTTTAAGTGTGCTTACTTTTTCTTTAATTCCATTCTTTCCCGTTTCCCTATTAATAACTTTCCAAACCGTTTTTATTTTATCATCGGAATTACTTATTTCATTACTTATATATTTTGATTTAGCTATTTGACAAATCCAAGTCCCAAGGTATGTATATAAGGTGTTCTAGCGCTTACGTGCCCCAGACTGCGTTTGCATACGAGCGTGCGCGTCAATTACGCTGGAAGTGATGAAAACTATACAGAGATGTATTGAAGATACATTCAGCCCACAAATCGAAGGACAGATTCCATCCAGAATCCAGATCATCCGGATTCAAAACAAATTCCACATTCCAAATTCCGAATCTCAGATTGGAAATCATGGCGCTATTCGGTCTTGCTCACAGTAATAGTGTATAAGCGAGATAAAGTATAATATTTATTGTAATAGTCGCATTCACACATACATTACTAAATAACATGGGCTGTATTGTATAAGCTGCTAGTTACCAAATTTTTATTACAAATGATACCTACATGGAAATTTCCTAGAACGCCCTTCCATCAGACACAGGCTTCTGATTTATATGTTAAGTGATACAACATGCTAATGTATCGTATCTGGGCTTGGCGTCTTTTGGGTCACACGTTTTAGCTCTAATAGCTTCAATATGTATCCGGAAGCCCGTTATTGCCGCCTAAACACAGGTTGCTATAAAAAACTCAGTGTCGAATTGAGTAAGTAGTTCTTAAGTCTGACCATATACAAAGCATGTCACCTCATCTCGAGACATACATTCTTCAATGAAGTTTCCAAATAAGACTTCTTCTTTCTAGAGCTTGCAAAGTGAAATTAGGCACTTAAGTTACACACAAACAGACTTAAGAATGATTATCAACTTTAAATTAAGTAAACTACAAATGTGGTTTGCTTACATGATGTCCATAAACATGACTGTAATCCTCTGTAAGGGGGTGTTACGATCTCCAGTCAGTTTAAGTTAAATTTTTCCTACTCCTGTACTTCTCCCTACTACTACACTCTTTATATTCTACTAATCTCTATAACTTATATTTTTAATTCGATTCTTCATAGAGGATCCATACTATCATTCATCATTATTTTCAGAGGGTACAGAAAAAAGAGTATAACAGAGACATTGTACCCTAATATAGCAGCCGTAATTTTTTGTAGGGTACAATATAGCACACACACTCACCTACACTCATCTGAGCAATGAATAGTGACGGGAGTGTTGGCAGCACTGGTATGCACCGCATTGGGCTGGTCCAGCAAGGGTACCAACACAACAAGCACAATCAGCACTATCACAATCGACACTGGGATGCAAGATGGGCGACACCATATGCTGCGTTTCTTCCTTCTGTTAGAAAGAACAAGCCTTTAACGAATAAATGAGTGAAGTTAATTTATTTGTATGCTTTTTGGTTAGAAGATAATATATACTAAGTCTCATTATAATTCAACCTAAATAATAATCAATTAATTTTTGGAGATATTCTTTGGAAGTCTTGTTGTTAATATAAAAAAAATGTCAGATTTAAATACAAAAAAAAATCATATAGTTAAGATGTGCACCCTAATTGGTAAAAAAGAACATATAATTTTTAACCCTAATATTATAATAATAAAATTCTTATACAACAAAGTTGGCATCTGAGTGTTTGGCTCATTTGATGGTAAGCAGTCACCAAAGCCCATAGACTTCTGTAAAGTGGTGATACAGTCCCCATTTGGACAGCACCCAGTACTAAAAATACTCACTTGTCATTATAGCTATTCCCATTCTCATCTCTCATCATGAAGATTTGCTCCCACTGCTCCAGTTCCTCATCAGAGGATGACGCGTTCCCCACACTCCCTGACTCTAGTACAGTCTGTAACAAAATGTTTCAATCACATAAGTTGTCTCTAAAATACTTTTATATGTGGCTTAAATCATCTCATGGAAAAATGTTCCATCAATTATGATTTTTTTTTTTTGTTGTAAACCGAATTCACATTATTTATCAAAAGATTTCAAATTGTAGTATACTTGTAGTATACAAGTAAATAAATGATAATAATATGATACATACAAAGATATACATAATCTTTCTAGACCAGTCATATAAATGTTTAATACATTTTGGTGATTCATTTATTTTGGATTTCCAACAAGAAACACTTAATGAAAGTCTTATAGCTAGACAGAAGTACAAAATCAATAAGTTTCCTCAATTATAGGAAATCACAGCGTTCGTAAACTACAATTATTTAGATAAATAGTGCACTTAATTAGTATCAATAAATACAAAAAAAGGTAAAAGCTAAAACGAAACTAAGGAGACTAATAAAATGTAATATAATAAAACATAGTAAAATGAGATCAGACAAATCATACAAATAATTCACAGTTTGGAGTAACTTGGTATAAATACTTTTTATAAAACTAGGTACTTAGAATACTATTACTTTAAAAAAACATATCTCTAATTTAATCATCATCACCATCATCAGCTAATTAAAAAAATACCAATTATATTCTAGTGGGAGGCCGACCACTGCTGCATGTTCCAGTGTCTGGTCTCCACTCTAGATTTTTTTAGCCACTTCATCTGAATGATCCATTGAGCAAGGTAACTTCAGTTATTCTGTGGATGTTCTTATATCTGGTATGAATATAATATCTATGTTATTGGTAAGTATCAATAAAAGATTATTTGATTTTTTTAAATTATACATTACCTAGTCTTTAAAGAGTTATATTAATAGAGATTAAAGAGTTTTAACTAGTTTTAAAGAGAGAGGTCACATAAAACAAGTCAATTCGTGAAATTACTTTTAAAAAGGCTATATTGGTATTCACGAAAACACACAGCGAAGCGATAAAATAAAATACATTGAAATAGAATACTGAAGTTAAATTACATTCTTAGGTTACTTAAAACTCACTCACCTTAATGTTCTGAAATATATACTTCGTCAGCGAAATCAAGTACCCCATTATTAATAAATTTCGCTAGCACCTCGAGTGTTTGTAATATTTAAAATACCTCGTCTCAATTATATCAAACTAAATATAAAGTTCATAGAAGGTATTAACAAATTCTTCGTATTCTGCTTTTTGTCTTAATTTCATTTATTTTTGTGATAAATCGAGCGTAGCGGTTGTATTCTCTTGGGTGATAAGCACTTCTATTAGTGTATGATAAACACAATTTACACAATGCACTAGATGCACGCAGTACGCTCTTTGTTTTTGTTGAACATTCGATGCGATGGTGACATTGACAGTTTTATTCTAATGTCATTATTTTTGACATTGCACCATTTTTAGGGATGGTGTTCGATTATAATATAATCGAGCGATTAAAAAGTTACGACATAAAAACTTAAGATTACAAAAAGTAACCCAAACAATAACAAATTGAATAACTAACCATTTATCAAGTAGTTCCAAAAATGTGCGGATAAACGGCAACCAAATCTCAATGTACACAACTTGTTATAGAACTGATCTAAAACGTTATCACATAAACTCCAGCTCGAAATATACTGCATTTTTGTTTATCCTGGCAATCTTTCACAATCACAAGCCGTGCTGGCGCATTAGCAGCAAAAATATTACTGCAAAGTAAATGACGTCGACAACAACTGCATTGTTCATGTACATTTTAAATACTAGGTTAGTACAAGCCGTAAAACTATTCAGGGCACCACAACTTTCCTGCATTGTTGGTGTTATTAATCTATTGTCTCATGTAAACTTTATGATGTTGTATATATTAATTTTAAATTTATTAAGTTATTCGGTGTATACCAGTAGGATAATAAAAAATCTTGCATTAGACAATACCTTATGCAAGATTTTTTATATTATAAGCATGGACATGAAGCATCAAATTGTAAGCACTATAGAAACGATTTATTTTCTAAATAGACTCAAGTACGCAATCAAACCTCACCTTCAATATTTTGAATAGATCTAGACTGATTCCACAGCAGTTTCACTGTCATCTATGCAGAATACTCTAATGGTCTCTATAGACGATAAAATTATAATATTTTTGACTAACTACAGGTATTTAACTTTAATCATCATTCGCGTGTTGAATATAAATATAAACACGAAATAACGGTACCACACTATCGGTCGTGCGAACACTTCAACCTCCTAAATTACACTGTTTCAAAATATTTTGACGGTTATATAGGTAGCTGAAATATTTGATACAAATCGCGGATTATTGCTTCGGTATAAATAAGCAAACAAAACAATTTGTAATATCCTTTTAAAAGCATTAATATGGCATTGATATAAGCTCGTAAAGAAATTCGGAAAACATCAAAATATTAAATAATTATTCATTCCATTCTTTACGGCTTACGCAAACCGATTATTGATAGTTTTTGCGATAAAGTGGAGCATTACCGCGTGTCATAGATATTAAGCTTTTGGAAGAAAAAATCATGAACGTTAAGAACAATCGTTTCGTTTCTTACCTCCAATCAAATTACTGAATTAATTATTAACAAAAGTAAAATTGTTGTAAGAAACATGTTCCATCTACCAACAAACATCAATATAATGTGTTCCTCCTTTCCTACTTGTACCTAAATACGCTACATAGGTACATATTTCAAGTCATCAAAAGACAATCTACGATGAACCTTCAAGGGTTAATATTTTAGTGCCAATAAAATTTATAATTTTATAAAAGGACTTAAAAGTATCACTCGCTAAATGTATAGATACTTTCCTAGATAAAAACTTTATTTATCTATAGCTTACGATCGTTATTAGGTATACTCTTTGACCTTTAGCAGGAGATACATGTAAGGAAAACCACTTTACTTTATTCGAGCGCTTAGCGTGCACAGCAAAGTGATCTTGAACTGCGAAATAAAATTTAATAGGACCTAAAAGTTGTATCTACATATAATTTTTCACGTTTTACGTAAAAAAAACTTAGTCATATTCTTTGTGTACCGAACAAGGCCAAGGAATTTATTGTAGGTTGTTGTTTACCCGCCCTTCATTCAATGAGGGAGAGCTTTAACTTTACCTTGACATAAATAGATAAATAAATTCGTCTCAGGTGTAGATTATCGTAACAAATAAATGCTGGTAATCTAATATCAGTGCATAAAAAAGAAACACAAATTAATTGAATCTGTGATAGTCCGTGATAGCAATAATATGACACCGTCTATACCACCGCTGCCTGTATAAATAATTTGAATGTAGGTTTATCCTCGATTTATAGGAATTTACCTGAATTTCATACACAATTGTAATAAATTGTCTGTATGATTATGTTCCGACAAACTAAATGTTCTTAACAGCTAGATAGACGGACATTGCGAAGCAGGAAACTATAATGAGGTTCATTACAGACTACTCTATTTTAATCCATTACCAAGAGAGAGTGCTTCGGTAATTCCAATGCACGTCCAATGTAAAAGAAAATTGGTTCAGTTCCCTCCAACCTCGCTCTAATCCAACCTCGTAACCAACACACACAATCTAAGCTATATATTGTTAAACTTAAGGCACTGAGTTTAAGCGGATTTTTACAAAATATGTACTTAGGTTTTATAAAAACAATTTCAAATTAATTTGTGTTTATTGACACAAAACAGATTAAACTATTTACAAAAACATATCCTAGCCTACCTACTTATAGATAAAAGATCTAACCCAAACCGGAATCATGCGGGAGCGTGCCAAGAATGCTGGCAGCATTGCCACGCTGGATAGCAATGCTGATTCTCTGAGCGAGATATGTTCCAGCACGCCTGTCACGGGAGGCCTCAACCAGCCGACGTGAGACCTCTTTGAAAATCTGAAAAGCATCCGGGCCCCAGGGACCCTGAGTTTCAACCGCAAATGCAGAAAATATGTGCCCTGGACCAAGACATGCATATTTCCGGCGCTTGAGGCACTTGCTGAGCAGCAGCGGCGCCGGCCGCCACTTAATTTCAAATAAATTTAACTCTTAGAATAGGGACTAAAAGCTACTCCTTATTCTGAGATTTAACAATAATAGTGACGAGATAAGCGGGACTGTATTCAAGCTTTGCCAAAGAGTATACGTACAAAAGGATCCATTGCCAATATGCCTCGAAATTTTGGGGCCATATTTACCGTATTTTTAAAAACTTTGCAATGATTTTACAAAATATAACGGTAACAAACAGGTTGTTTTTTTTTGTGGGGAGGAATAACTTTACTACCACAATGCATCCTAGATTTTTTGAGATCGTATTCACCGCAAGATAACTACAACAAAAGCAGTTGCAGCGTTATTTAGTTATGATTTTAATTAATGTATTAATGTAATGATCTATTCCATTTGGGCAGCTTCTATAATGAACGGGAGACATCCATGTTCGCATGTTCATGATTCATCAAGATCAAGACAGGTTGAAATAATACATATGAAACATTAAAGCTAATCAACTAAAACACTAGCTAGTCTATTTTACCTAATTAGGCCGACCTATATCCAATGTCGCCCCAAATAATTAGATCTCAAATGGCGGAAACTCTAGTGTAGGTAAGTAGTTTTAATGGAAATGAAAGTCGGTTTTACGTTTCACCTATTTTCAGCTACTAGTGTATAATTAACTTAAAGTAAGTGAATAAAAAACGTGATATTATTCATAAACGTATGTAAACATTTGTTGTTAAGCATCGTTTAATTAAATAACATTTGAAAGTAAAAACCGTATTATTTTAAAAAAGAAAGAAAGAAAACATCGACATACTATCTTAGAAGTAACCATTGATTAGCACTCAGAACATCGACCCCTAAATGACAAGATTATACAGCAAATTTCAGAGTGTATGTTTAGCTGTTTTCCCAGTGTGTTAATGTTATACATAAGCATGTATCAGACGACAAATGTATTGGTTAATAGCATGAGGTCATCAGGGGACATTCGCGTGCGGTTTGTGACTTGTGCAAATACCATATTATAATTAATTTAGTATAGGTAGGTTACTATTTACCCGACTACGGCGAAGCAAAAAGGAGGGTTGTGATTACGAGTATTGTATATTAAGTTAGATATTATATTCGATTTAAAAAAAAAATGTTCCACAGTTATCTCCAATCTGGAAATGACTATTGATTTACCATTATCGGACTACAATGAGCTGAAATTATAATCGAGTATGCTATTGTACTTAGTTTGATGCAAGTAATTGTATGGACGTAAGCGACACAACTGTAATATCCTACTATAATATTATAAATGTGCAAGTTTGAGAGGATGGATGTACGGATGTATGTTTGTTGCTCAATCACGTAAAAACGACAACGGATTTGTATCAAATTTGGCACATTCGTTTATAACCTGGATTAACATATGATACTTTTGATCTCGGGAAAATGTTAAATAACAGATCAAAAAATGTACGTCGGCTGGTTGAGGCCTCTCGTGACAGGCGTGCTGAAATATATCACGCTCAGGGAATCAGCATTGCTATCCAGCGTGGCCATGCTGCCAGCATTCTTGTCAAGGTTTGGGTCAGATATTTTATCTATAAGTAAGTAAGTAATTTAAGGTCTGTTTGATGTCAATAGATGTGTCCGTATTAAACTTAAACGTGTTTCAATATTAACCACTAATCATCGAATCTGACAAACGCCTATTCGCCTCTTATACCAAACCTTACCAAACATACAAAATATATCTTTGACAATCTTTGCTCCTATATAATCTATATGCAATCTCCTAAATAACATTGCTGGTCAAGAGATGAGAGAAATATTTTATTCAAACAGGGTAAACGTCAGAAGGGTATACAGAAAAACAAGCGAAGTTAAATAGAGCGTTGGACCCATCCATCTCTTGTTTTTAGAGATAAAGAACCTTTTGCTGTTGTTATTTACTTTGGGGATTGTCGGGTCAACAGCCGCAGACTATGTTCACAAAAACCGATAAACATGACGAGAATCATATTTTATGTAAGTAGATTATTATAACGATTATATACATAGTATTTACTACATATGTAGATACATAGCAAATACAGAACCCTTTATACTCTAGTCGTAATTTCGTCCTGTCTATTAGACCAACCGTCCGTATGTCACAAGCTCATACGTATGTTTATTGTATATAATATAACATATATATGTATAAGTATCTCCGCCGTCTCTGTTTCTATTCTGATGAAACATAAACAAATGTCTCATTTAACAATATAAAGATAAATTAAGAAAAAAAACGAATAGCATGATTTCTTTCTACGAGTTTTTATTTGTGTGAATGAAATATTAGGCTTCAGTGCTGTCATACGATCACGAGCTCATAATGATGGGGTTTATTTTAATTCATAAATACCTTGCTTGTGAAATCTATTAAATAAATTGTCCTATAAAAACCTCTTATAAACCTGTATACATAGAATATGTGTCACATATTATGACAGCAATATTCTACCTACTTATGCAAAGACACTCGCAATAAGGTTTCCCTTCGTTTAGGGCATGCAAATTGGAATATTCGTAGAAGTGTTGTAGAGGTGTGCTACGCTTACATGTAGCTCGTAGCCATGGCTACGCGAATAGTAACAAAATTAGGCAAATATTCGATTACCGAATTGCGCCCAACGACCTTGGTCTTAGTACACACCTTTTGTGCCTGAGTAATTAGTGTTACTACAACTACAGAGTTTCGACTAATTACACCAATTTTAAGGCAACAAGTGAATTTATTAGTGCGTATGTATAGGAGAAAACTAAACCTAACGACTATGTTAGGTTCCCTTAGTTAAAATTTTTCCCTAGCTAGTGTTACTTCAAACTGATTAAGTGCCAATATGTAGGTGTTATATCACAAAATGCAATGTACATATATAATTATTATTTAGGGCCCTTGAAGCTGAATAAACGCGTCGCCGCGTAGGTGAGAGATTACTTGACAGAATCGCTATTATTTAGTGTTAAGTAAAGGAATTCATCCATGTTTCATAAAGATTTGGTCCAAGTCTGATAGAGCCGGCCAACAAAATTTTTTGTGTATTCTGTCAGATCTTGTCCGTCTCAGCATTGATTACTATGGCACCAAAGTTGGCAGGACATTTAATTTGTTTTGGTAATTTTGAATTCCTATTTATGATAAAAAAAATATGAAAATTCAGATTTTTAAACTCAAATAAAATCAACTACAATGATCAAATGAACAAAATGGATGGTGTCCTTTTAACAAACAACTAGGAACTACGAGCAAGGTTTCTTGACTTTGCAATTCGAAAAGAGACTCCTATTTTAGTTCAAATATAGCGTGTATGGCGTGTTTCAATTGCTTATCAAAGCCCCATCAAATCATACAAATATAATATGAATGAAAGTACATACAATAGATATGTTTAAAATAGCATGATACAATAGTTATCCCTGAAACTTATCGGTATAATTGTTTGTTTCGAGAGGTTCTATGCATGGTGTCAGGGTGGAGAGCAGTGTAGCTATAGAAATCTGTATTATTAAGAATCAATTGCCGCATGTATGAAATATCATATAGCCCGAGATCGACCGGTCCTTACCAATGAGTTTTTCTAACTTAAGTGCAGTGATTAGTGACACCACGAGCTTTACGGTGAAGAAAAACATCCTGCCTACGTCTGCGAAGAAATTCAAGGACGTATGTAGTTATAAGGGTCGGGGACGAACTCACCATCTGATACGTTGGCATCAAATTATTTTCCGTGGAATGTGGGTGTTTGTAAAACCGCTGCCTATCACTTCGGGGCTTTGTGGGAAAGCGAGGACATATTATTTTGAAGATATATAAATATTTATGGATGGATTAATTGCTAGACTACAATTCATCGTAGGCTAAGAGTTCACGTTTACTTAGCCATCAGGCATGAGGTAAGTCAGCAGAGTTATCTTTGTAGAGTAAATAAAGATCTAAGATAAGATATATTATGTATACTAACCTAACTCGATCAATTTTGCAACATGAGTCGAGTTGAGACAGCACTAAGCGCTGCGAGGGTGTGTCGCTTGAACTTTGGCAAATACGAATAATACGATCACATGCTGCACAGTACTCGGCTTAACTAAATAAAGAGCACAATGGGCCAATACGGTGACATGTCCCGAAGTAAAAAGAAAAACAATAACCACCAGACCACCACTTTACAACGATTCACTTTTTCAACACTTTTATATACAATCACTGATATACAATCTAAAATTCGTCTGATCCATATCACACGGTTTGGTGTTTTTTTCACCTATCACGGGTTTTGCCTGCGGCGGCATGTCAGGTGTCTATTAGAACAAAATTTCCCAGCTCTGTGTACTTAATTTTAAAGGCTTTTATAAAAAAATGTTTGGTTTTCATAGGTGCCTAAAATATACGGATACATTTACCAAACAGAGTAATGACGTAGCAGAATGGAAGATTTTTAAATCACTTTAATAGTTTCAGGGACTACCACATACATACAAACAAACAAACAAGAATGGTTACCTCTTTTGATATTAAGTTTTTTCTCTCCAACGTACATACGGATGGCCTTGGTAATAGCAAATTAAAAACTTCATCTACGTTGCTATAGGGCTGGGGAAGTGATATACTGACTATAAACCAGTAATAAACAGCAGAACAGGGTTATCAGGCCAACTTAGCGCGCAAGTACAGCGCTAAGTTCAGTATTGCTGGAAACCTACGTCATTAAGTTTATGTCCCATATCCCGCTTGTGTAAACTTAAGGCTAACCAAGATTGGTTTTGCGGAACGATGGATCTATTTATTTACAAAATATATAAATATTTGCACACGTCAATCACATGAATAAATGATCAAAATCAAAATCAAAAATCATTTATTCAGTTTAGGCCCTAATAAGGCACTTATGAAGGTCTAAATTACCACCGGTTCGGAAAAAAAGCCACCTGAGAAGAACCGGCAAGAAACTCAGTGCTCTGTCTTTTTTTTTCATGTAACAATCATTATACAACAAATTGTAACAAAATTCTTCTAGACATTGGTATGAAATTACAAATATCAAAATGAAAGCTACCAAGTTGGTTTTGTCACTGCTTTCATGAAATACATATTTTAAAATATTACAACTACCAGGAGCGGGGAGCCACTTGTGCAGAGTGAGTCTATATATTCCAAGCATTTTTATCATTTACATAATCATTAATTTTATAATAGGCTTTATTTATCAAAACTCTTTTGACATGAGTCTTAAACTTATCATAATTTAATTCGGTAATAGATTGTGGGATTTTATTGTAAAAACGGACGCAGTGTTATTAATAAAATATCAATGTAATATAAAAGCCTTATTGCCTATGGGAGACGACGTTGTGTACTAATCACATAGCCATATAAACAGTGAGGTCACCAACCCCGAAAGGCCAATATTAGATGATTTCAATTCCCGTGATTCTGAATGGTCATCTACAGCTACGTTAAACAGTGTGTTGTCCTCTACGGTTGGACTGCAAGGGGCTACACGTCATCCGTACCTTATTTGATAAATTCTATTACGTCAATCTTCAATTGTAAGACCATTAGAATGCCTTCACCGTGCATCTGCTGGGTTTAGTCTTAGCACTGCGACAATTTTATCGATAAGCTTGACGTCATGACTAGGTGGTAAGAAACTTAAAATCGAGTAATTAGCATGCACTCACTTGTCACTTCTAGTAAGATGATGAAAAGAAATAGCACATCATTGCTGCAGAATATTAATAGAACAAAGTTGCTCACTTCGTAGACCTTTCTGTAGATCCTCGTAGCTACTACGTAGCACTGTCGTAGCAACGTAGCTAAGCTGTTTTTTACATTTTCCATCAACTTTGTAGACTGACAGGTTCTAGTTAATCGTTAAATAGCGTGCTTATGTGCTCTTAAATGTTATACAAGCGCTCAGCCAAACTAAATTATGATTTTGGACTTCAATTTGTTAAACGACGAAATAATTATAGCACGCGATTTACCTTCATTTGTCAAACTTACAGGAAGGAAATTATTGTTGCTTGGAAAAAGCTATCTATAAATTATGTTAGATTTTCTTCAAATACTCAGCATAACCTTTAAAATGATTATTTACTGTTTCTGTATAATAAGGTATTTTTAATTAAGGTAATTATTTCCTGCAGTAGAGCGTGGTACGGTTGTGATTGCGCAAACAGATTGATCTGCGAAGTTAAGTTTTTTTTTTATATGACTAAGGTGGCACTGTAGCATACGGCCCATCTGATGGTAAGCAGTCACCGTAGCCTATAGCCGCTAGCCATACCAGGGGTATCACTAAGGGAGTGCCAGCCATTTTGTTGATGAGGACTCACTGTGCTAGTAGCAATACTACTAGCCCAGCGTATCCTCGTGGAGCACTGGCAACCTTTTACATCAAGTAGTGTTATTTCACTGCGGTCTTCTGTAAGGCGGAGGTACAGTCCCCAGTCGGGCGGCTCCAATTTAAATGGGATAACTCTCTCTTTAAAAGCTCATGGTGTGATTAATCACTGTACTTAAGCTTAGAAAAACTCATTGGTACAGGATCGAACCTGGGCCCATCAGGTGACAGGTCATTGCTTCACAAGGCCACCACGGCTTTTCAAAGTAAAAATAGCTACAGCCAATAGTCAAATGGGTGACCACCCGTACCACACCGAGACTTCTCGTTAAAGTACTGTCAGTAACAGAAAGTTTGACAACTGGGAAGCGCAGGAAACGAACTAGATTTACAAAATGGATTGTGAATTTCACTGTGCAGTTGGTTTGTGTTCAAATCTAGTAAACTGTCATGTCGGAGTAAACCATTCCCAACATTGTTTGAGATAAGCCTAAGCAATGACTAGGATTGTCATATAGCAAATATGTCAATACTACCTGACATTTAATATTGCGTGCATACCTACGGGCGTAGCGGTTGTATTCTCTTGGACTTACGGCACATACTGACGGACGTGCTTTAAGAGATCACTCCATTAATTATAGACAATTTTCAGTCAGGGCTGCTACCTAAGGCTATGCACGCAGTTCGGACGGACAAGCCTTTATAATTACAATCAGTAATAAATATATTTTTTCTAAGCTGAGCTTAACATATTTAAAGCGATTTACTCGACTATAAACCTATGTAATGTTCATTACAGTGAAATATTATGAGACTTAAGGGCAAGAGAAAGTCAAGGTTAGGTGATTTACTTTATTGAGCAAATGTGCTTAAGTAATATTATATGCAATATACGTAGGTAACTAAGAGAAACGCAAAAATAAACAGTAAGAGGGGTTGAATAAAAAATGGGTATATTTGGGTTCCAAACAACATCGAACATCAAAAAACATCGACTCGGAACTATCAATTAAAGAAGCTCAAGAAATTTCTCCTAGGTAATTTGTCATCATATATTATATTTATAGGGGGATTACTAACATAAAATCAAAAAGGAACGTATGACTAAATTCTTGGACATAGGCTCTACGCATTTTACCTAAAACATAAGTGAAATTTCCCCATAGGTACTTAGCTGAAATTTATACTTATATTTCTTCAGTCAAGAACCGGCGATCTTCGCAACGGATTTAAATAAACTAAATCTTTACATATATTTTTTCTTAATAAATATAGCGACGCTAAATAATCCCCTGAAATGTAGTAACATTCGAAAATTTACTTCATATAGTAATGAAACGCGAAATAAATGTTTCGCTATATCATATACATGACAGAGAAGTCTGACAGTAGTTATATCAATGATCAAGTTCGGAACAACATTTCTGTATATCCCTCGTCTTATTATAATAAAATGTTATGACTATGTCAATGTCGGAGATCAAAACATAGCACGAAAGTCGATGACGCTAAGCGGAACTTTAGGACTGAAACTTTGTACTCGTCCCGTCGCTAATATAATCGGCCTTTTCTGAAATGTTTTCATTCAAAGTAGCTTCTCTTACAGACTATTCTAATCACGCACTATATTGCACAGGTATTTCTACGTTGAAACTGAAAATTTAATCATAATATTTATATGTTTCTAGCGGCCCGCCCCGGCTTCGCACGGGTAGACATTTATCAAATATTTCGTCTACCCGTGCGAAGCCGGGGCGGGCAGCTAGTATAATATATAGCTTATGTTACTCAGTGGTAATGTAGCTTTCTATCAGTGAAAGAACCTTAAAATTGGTCCAACAGTTTCGGAGCCTATTCAATACAAACATACACATACAAAAATACAAATCTTTCCACTTTATAATATTAGTAGGAGATATATTCTGTTGATTTTATGAACGCTTCCTATCATTCCTCAATATGTTATCGTTGCTTGGGAGCTAGATTATTTAAAAGTATTTAATTAGGTACTTACTCATGTAGGCATATCATACTCGTACTCACTCAATGCGTGTGTTGTGTGTATCTTTAATGATGCAGGTAAAGTCTTGAGTAATGATAGCAAATAGTAAACGAATACTAAACTAGAAACGTTAGTGTCCGGCGCAACAAAATCTATGAAGTCATGTTAATCTGATCAATGCTTTTTGAGGTATTTTTAGGCATAGATAGAGTTGTGTTATACTTGTACGCGGCATATTATCTACTCTGCGGTTATACTGAGAGACACGGATAAATTGAGAGACTTTTGTACCGATGACAGAATTAAGAGATAATTGGAAGATACGATCTTATATCAGACGTTTGGATGAATATTGTTGCACCTTCAAAAACTTATGCAATCAGATGAAACGTATATGCATATGTGGGTACTTTGTTAGCAGAAAGTTTTAATATTAAACGTTATACAATAAAGAACACAGCCTGTCTCAAATTCTTTGTGAAAAAAATGGTGTCATTCTTTGTACGCTTATTATTATTCTTTTGAAACTTTATTTTTCTTTGAAAGTTCAAGGTCGTGAAATAATAAACGATGACAGATTATGGGGAATTTTAACAACGCATAGGAATTCAGGTCGCGTGCCGACAAAGGTATTAATTTTATTTTACGAGTAACTATGTTAATGCGTTATGGAAATTATACCATACCGTGAATATGTGCAGGAGTCTTAAAATGTTTATTAATTTCCTGTACTGATGAATATAGGTACTGTAGTATACATGATAACGGAAAGTGAATGGAAACGTAGTATTTTATTGTTCATCATTTATCAGATGTAGGTATATAGGATACCTCGATAAATCCATATATTTATCGAGGTATCCTATATATTATGCGGGTTTTGGTTTATGCGGTAGCTCTAACACAGAAGATAAGTTTCTGAAAGTCAGTAGATAAGACCGCAAATGCTTTAAAAGAGACAAAACGTTAGTAAACAGTTTGATACAAATCGGATTTCATATAAAACAATGGATTATAAAACACTTGTACGCGTAACGAATCGTAATGATTTTGTACTCTGTGGTATAAACGTATATGTACAGAGTCCAAATAATATGAAATCGTTTGTTCATATCATCATAGTTGAAGAGACCTCATCTGGCTTAGCCCCATGAACGCTGACTTATCGAATCTGATAAAGTATTTATTATCTAAAAAAAACAAACAATTATTTCCAATACGTAATATGAAATCAATTAGGAACTTACACACGCTCACTCACCAATATGACTCGAAACCAAGGCAATGTTAAACCTTGAACGCTTACCATACATTACATTACATTCGACAGAAAAACAATACAATTCAATCGAACATTTCAATCGTTGACATGAATGTCACGAGAGGTCGTCGCGTGATAACCTGCGACACGGAACGTACAACGGGTGAAAGCCACAGGTAATATCGGAAACTGAATACGTAGTAAACAACATTTATGTGATTGTTTTTAAGGGAAAACAGTCATGGCCTACTAAAAGGAAGGTTGGATGTTGACAAAAAGTATAAAAGAGCTGAGAGGAAAAAAAAAGCAAGAGCAAATCATTATTAAAATGGAGTCTAATGTCTATACTCTCTGCCTACCCCGAAAAGGAAACGGAATTATGTTATGTATGTAGTATATAATTATATACTTCGCCTAGATGTTCCTTTGTTTTCACTCAGGTAGAACTGCAGAGTTTGTTTTGAAAACCTGTGCCGATAGCAGGAACATTGTCGACAACGTATTCGAAATTCAAAATTGTCATACTAATTTTTAGTTCCACTTTTCACCGCCGTAGCGCTGTTCATTTTTCAATACAAAAATAGTACGAAGGCGGTACGAAAACGTTGTCGAAAAAGTTAATGTTACCGGCACTGATAGGTTAAATTTCAAAGCGCTTGTGATACCTTTTCAATAAGTGCTCGAGTTCCGAATAAAATGGTTTAAATCGTATATTTGAATTCAACTAATTTCCTCTAGAGCAGAAACGTAAAATGTATTTTGCATAAAAATTGTCGTGTCCAGAAAAAATATTGTTACCGCCTGTCAACTTTTATTTTTATTTCTCTAATAACCATTTCTCAGAACTGGCAGTGGGATTAACTCAACTCTATGGGACTAATTTAACAGGACGTGCGGAACATGTGAGGAACTCCTGCATAATGGCGCATGGGGCAGTAGTATAAAAAATAATGTTCATTATGACGAACTTTATTACGCTTTGTGCTTGCTTCCACTGAATTATATCTGTGTATCAGGAGGAATATTTTGGTATTCCACAAATTGACATTTATTTAATAAATAAAATACCTCAGGCAGTTAAATAGGAGGTTTGAATCAAGTATTAAATTACCAAACATAAATTAAGAGCATGCCTCTACAATTTGCGAGACGAAATAAATCGTGTTGTATCTTACATAATTATATGAAGTGTGTTTGTCTTTTGTTTTTTCGTCTAAACCTAAGTTTATTGACTACTAGCGACCCGCCCATAAGCAACCAAGCCATATAAGTTAAGTACCTACAGCACAAATTAATTATACATTAAAAAAAAACGCTTAAAGTTCGCTGCGTAGTTTTAAAGATTTAAGCATACATAGGGACAGACAGACAGCGGGAAGCGACTTTGTTTTATAATAATATGTAGTGATGAAGAGTACAGCTACGAATAATGCTCCTATAACCACCATTGTTATACTAAGTAACCACAAAAGATTTTAATTAGTTTGTTCTGCAAGACCGCTAGCGGTGTGTATTTTATACGAAGTTCCCGACTGTGTACCTTGTTAAGAAAATAATGAAATGGAAGGTATGCTATTACAGTTATTGTACTGTTAATTACAGATTTAATTGCAAAAGGATTGCTAGTATTGTGACGAAGCTAAGTAATGATGTACGTACAACCGTTGGAAATTAGAACCAAGATTTATATAACAATTTATCAATTATTAACCTGATTTGGTTTATAGGTTGAAAAATATATTTGCTTTATATAAATGAAAAAGAGCGACAACATGATTGTCCATTTGCTACGACATGACGCATGGTCCCCGAAGAGAGGGATTTGTGAATGGTGACCCACTTCTCAAGGAATATATTTTAAGTCCCTTATCTGACAAGTGGTAAGCCTATCGTCATTCTCAGACATATTCCAATCCCATATCCTGCTCTAGGGGAAAAAGTATATTTGTTTTTATGGCTGTATGCGTGTGTGCCACATTATGGTAAATTAAAAAATATAATGGGTCATTCTAGCCCCTTGTATAACTATCTACTATTTCTTAAGCTCATACCTGAGAATAAGGACGGCAGAACTTTCCAAAGGACAATGTTTAGGCTACTTTTTACCCCGCAATAACAACGACTTCTAGCGGTAACGGTTTATGGTAATAAACCGAACTTTTTGTCCTACTGGTACTTTCGGCCGATATTATCCGTGTAGGACGAAGATACAGGCAAAAGCTAATCATAATGAAAATACGAGATGAGATTAGTTACTCCACTCCTGTCTTGTCTTAGGAAATAATCGAAGAGTGAGCGTCTCGTAAAATGGCTGCATTACATACAATACAGCTATAGCTTACGGGTATACCGTAGACTGAGTAACTAACAGACAAAGGTACCGCGTGCCCTAGAAAGTGATGAAGATAGTTATCAATATGTCTTAAGGTCTTCCTCACAAGTGGCTTCTCCCGTTTAGCTGAATCAAAAGATAGGATAAGTTACATAAAGTATTTTACGAAACGTGAAAAAGCCTTGCACACGGTAAGGGACAAAAAATAGTATAGCCGTGTCCTGTGTCTTGTAAGTAAATTAGTACTGTATGCCATCTCTTGGTTTGTGCGGAGAGCAGAAGATGTTATTGCCTCTATCTGCGTCTATATTTTATCTTGTCTTGAATATTTTAGTTCGGTAAAAATTGGGTTCACATTTTAAAACAGCTTGTATTTTTAATACTAAGTGTTTTGTAAAACTTCAAGGAATAGGCTGTTTTTAAAAGTTTTAATGTATCTGTATTCTTGTTCATAATGGCGAATCTTTTCATTAATAAACTTATTATACCACACATTTTCGTGGTTGTTGTAAATAACCTATCACATTGTACATATGTACAATGTGATAGGTTGTTGTTATACATTATATACTTTTTTGTACAAATGGTTGTCTACTTCTACCATACTACGCGCAATCGCTGCAACAATCAGCTGTCAAGTTGATGAAAATGTAGAATGATGATGATGATACGGTTTAAAATTAAACCGTTAATATTATCGACTCTTAAGTTAAGGGATCTCATTGTTAACAATCCCCGTATACAACTACAGACGGAAAAATAACGTTTGCTTTCTGCCCGTTCTCATACATAAAACTCAGAGCGTCAGAGCTTTTAAACAGTCGCCCACAATAAAGCTTATGTTCTCTACTGTGTATATTGTGTATATATATATATAACACGACATAACGTCAACGTCAAAATAAATAAAGCTAAAATTCTGAAAACGTTTAACCGTCTTAATTGACATAATTGTTTACTGCTCGATGTGAACTGAAAGCAATTTCATAGAACGGGGTTAATGAATATGGCTGAAAGCAAGGACACGAGGGATAATGCAATTAATAAGTAATTTTGAAAGCCATTACATAGAGTGGGGATCTGTCTTTATTGCCACAAATTGACTACATGTACTTTAGGTTTAAAACTTCACCAAGTTTATAATCAAAAACTCCACCTTAAATTAATTCAGACCGGATTAACTTATACGCTTTATTACAGAAGGATTTGTTTGATAAACGTATTAAATTAGTTTGTAGGTAAATTATTATCAATGAAATAATCTGCTACAAAATGGAAAACAGGATTTGACCGTTTTTTTTTATTTAATTTATAAACATGTTAAATGAAGTGTGATAAGAAATTAGAGAAAACTAGCTTCTGCCGCGACTTCGTCCGCGATGAGCTTAAGGTCCCAGAGGAACCTAACAATTTTCCGGGATAAAAAGTCCTAATCCTATATGTTAATCCAGGTTATAAACTATTTATGTACCAAATTTCATACAAATCCGTTGAGCCGTTTTTACGTGATTGAGCAAGATACATACATGCATTCTCACAAACTTTCAGATTTATAATATTAGTAGGACGAGTAAGATGCGTGTATTGTAATTTGTACGGTACAAAGAACTTCTGGACGTCTTAAAACGCGCAACGTATATTGCAAACGCATTTGGGAGAGGAATCAATAAATCTCCGTTGTAGCATATTTATGGAATACAAGTGTAGGCAGGCATAAGAGGCGCTTTTTCAGTGTAAGACTTTTTATAAAATTTATAGTTAGAGCGCGTTAAAGCGATCAAATAGTTTAAATATATGTTAATACGCTTTTAAAAATGTTTGCGCCCTGTAAAGTAGTAAAGAACATTTATGAGATACTTAAAAAGGTTATTGATTTCGTATGAGCAAAATAGTAAGCACTTTACTTTTAAGCCAATGAAAGGATACGTAATAAATTACTAGAATAGTTAAAACTCCGGAACCCTATAATAAAATTAGGCGTATATACTTTGCTACCCGTGCGAAGCCGGGCGGGTTGCTAGGTATTATAAGTATGTAAATATACAAAAAATGCACTGATGTTTGCAATACTAAAAGCTCTGCTTAATTTTGGCACAAAATGGCGCTGTGTGATAATATTCGAGCATTATTATTAAAATAATTAATTGAAGCGAATAGCACTGGAAATAATCCATGTTTCCACAATTTTGTAATTGGACTTGCCTGGGATATTCCGAGCACAATACACACTTTGCATAATGCAGCAAATTCTATATCGGCGACTACTGACAGTGAACCTATATTCGAATACAAAGCGGACTAAACCCGCCACGGTGGGCCAATACAATCAAAACTAGGCCAGGGGTGTGATATTGGAATCGATAGACCAGACAATAAGCTTCCCTGCCTTTGTGGTTGCAAGTCTTATGGCCGAATACTGTACCGGTAGCAACAACATCTTTCGACAACGTATTCGAAAACGTAACTCCCAGAATTTCACAATTTTCATACGAATTTTTAGTTCCACTTTTCGCCGGCGCATCACTGTTCATTTTCCAATGCAAAAATAGTCGCACGCAACACAAATGACGAGACCGCTGGTCTAGTGGTTAGTACACCTGACTGCTACGCTAGAGGTCGCGGGTTCGATTCCCGCCCGGGCAAACATTTATGTAACAAATACTTTTGCCTTGCGTCTGGGTGTTTGGTATGTATTATAAGTATGTATTTACAAAAAATATATATATATATATAATAAATATTAAGGGTACATGCAATACTGTATTTTATCGACGCCTCAAATAGTTAGACTGTACATTCACGTTACAGAATACCGCAGTCAAATAACACTACTTTTATGTAGTGTTGTGTTGTTGCGGTAAGTAAGGTTGCCAGTGGTCCACGAGGATACGCTGCGCTAGTAGTAATGCTACTAACATGCTCATAAAATGATTCAGTTATTGAAACCCAATGATATTACACTTTTTCTTGTTGTAATTAATAAAAACCATCGAACAAAAAAAAACGTATAATATCATTGTTGAAATCGATACAGGCGGAACACAAGTACTGTGGTCTAAATCACTTTTCTAGGAAAATAATACTTTAGAATAATGGCTAAAACCTGCTAACGAAAAATTCTAACACTTCTAGGTGGGCTTGTCACCGACGTTGTCAAAAGACAAGTCAAGACCACAAATTGGCTCCAATTTCAAAGGGTCCGTTTGCTGACTTTGTTGCTTTGTTGTGAGAGTACATAGTATATTTTTTTAATTGTACTGAGATGGATTTAGAACAGTGATTTTACCGCCCACAAACCGTGGATTGCCCCACTCTCTGAAAGAGCATTTCATAATTTCATATAACCATCCCACATTAAATGTCAACGACTCGGAGACAAAATGTTCTGTCCAATCTTTATTAAAATATCTTGATAAATCCCACCTTACCACACGCTTTATCCGATCTATTCAGAATTCAATAAAGCCTGGATTTAATTCAAATTATATTGTTATAATTTAAATTGCCAATTTAAATGGTGATCCTAAGTAGATCTGTGAAGCTGAAATATTCAGTAAAGATATTCTGAGAATGGTATTGTTTTGTGCGATGTCTTTACCTTTATATATAAACATTGCATATATTATATTAGTACAATATACTAGAATATTGAGATAACCTTTGAGTAAATAGAAGTTTAATTTTTACTGTACATAGTTACGTTTCTTTAAGAGTTTGTTCTTAGAATCAATTTACGACGTATAATAAGTAGGTACGTATTTGATTCAGGTCAAGGCTTCTAAGTTGCATTTCAGTCTAGACAGAATGTGATTATGTAATGAACTCTGTCTTACATATATCTCTATTGCCTTCAAACTGCAAGAAGGTTTTATAAAGGTTACGTTTTAAAAGTAAAAAGTGTTTTAGATCAAGGAATCAATTCTGTTGAGTTTTACTGGTTCTACCGAATTTCACTTTTATAAAGGTTAAGTTTGATAGAAACTATAAATCGTATCGTATTCTCTTGGAACCGTGGCCCTCTACGGTTGGAACCAAAGTTCATATTAAAGCTATCGAATATAGAATATAGAAAGTATAGCACGATGTATTATCGAACTGCAAATACGTTGGAAATCGTAAATCTTTAATTAAAACACACGATAATAGTTATACAGATAAATAAATATAAGTTGTATAAAAAGTGAAATTTTAAGATAATTACATTTAGATGGAATTTTAATTGCATACTAAATTTCAATAAAAAATACATTTTTGTTTAGGTAATTTAGTTAAAAATATTTTCCATGATCGCATCAAATATCTTATTGCCTTATTGAGTATATCAACGGTGAAAAAGTAAAGAGTAGTCGCAAACGGTGGGCATGTATGAAAGAAACAAAAGAGGTGTGTAAATCAAGAGTGAATTAGCGCTCTATACTCTATGCCTACCCCGTGAGGGACTTGGCGTAATGATATGTATTGAGTTTAAATTATACTCGTTTCAAATTAAGTATATCTACAGGAAACCCTCAAAATGTTAACGTAACATTCTCAGAAAATAAAAAGCAAGCCACAATACATGAAATAATTGGAGCAAGGTCAAATGGCCTGACGGCGTCTGTTTAGTTGCGATGTCTTTCTTCACGTGTAAAATCGATATGACAAGCAACGTTCGCGGCACGTAACTTAACATAAAAACAATAATATAACAGTTTAAAAATACAATAGGTATTTCATTGAAAATCACGTCACCTCAAGTTGAATCAGCTTGTATATTCTCGTCCGCCACCACGAGTGATGCACTACTCTATTGTCACTGATATCGATATGGTTTATAACCGATTGACGATGAGTAAAGACTGCGCTTGCCTTGCGCGTCTATGAATCATTTAGACTAGGCATCCGCAAGGTGGTGGACTATGTAAAACTTGCATCTAACTTGCTATTGTGTATTTTTTATTAAGTTATACACATTGTACATACATTTTAGTAAATATATTTTAAACTAGCTGTGCCCGCGACTTCGTACGCGTGGAATTAATTTTGCCGATAATTTCATTTGCACCGTATAATAATTACTTATAAAAAACATATGCGTAAGTTACGCTTATAGCATCAGCTACCTTTCAGTGAAAGTCCTGTTCAAATAATTCCGGCCGTTCGAATGTTGTTCACATTTTTATGGGTTCTTTATTAGTTGCGCGGAACCTTTTATTTCTTCAAAAAAAAGTAACCTATGTTATGCCCAGTAAAATTAGCTAACTGCCAGTAAAATTCCATTCAAATCGGTCCAGCGGTTTTGGAGATTACTTGGGATAATCTCCGAAATAGACAGCCAGACAAATTAAATGATTTTTGTCATTAGTGCAGTGTTTACTTTCATATGCATATAGTAAAGAGCTGTTAGTTTTACATTATCAACAGACATTTAAATTGTATTTATTTGTATTGTATTTATAGGTTATTTAATTAGGGTTCAGCAAAAAAACCCATGAAATTGATAACAAATTTAATTCCACGCGTACGAAGCCTATGAAGTTATTACGGTCCCGTATTTGATTTCTTTTTGTTGTGGGGCATCCTATTTTTTTTCCTAAATTAAAGTAATCTCAGCGACTGACGCCTTCTTTTCAAATCGGTCCCACCCGTTCAAATGTTATTGACAAATTCAATTGGTTTTTATTCTAAAGATCAATTTATCCCTAATTGTTTTTCCAAAATGAAAGTAGCCTAATTTACGCCTTATAGCATCAGCAATCTGCCAGTTCCGTTCAAATCGGTCCAGCCGTTCGGATTTTTATTTGTTGTGCGGAACCCTAATTACTTTTCCAAAAGTAAAGTAGCCTATGCTACGCCCAGTAATATCAGCTATATACCAGTGCAAGTCTCGTTCAAATCGCTCCAGCCGTTCGGACTTTGTTCACAATTTTATGGGTTTTTATTCGTTGTGCGGATCTCTAATTATTTTTCCAAAATTTAAGTAGCCTATGTTACGCCCAGTAAAATTAGCTATCGACCAGTGAAAGTCTCGTTCAAATCGGTCCAGCCATTTCGGAGATTACCCCCAAACAAACAGACAGACAGACAGACAGACAGACAGACAGACACAGACAAAACATGTTTTAATTGCTATTTTGTCATTAGAAGCGTGTACTTTCATATGCATTTCGTAAAAAGCTGTTATTTTGATATTACAAACACACTTCAATTTAATTTATGTGTATAGATATTCCCATTGGTATTTTTTTTATTTACAAATAAAAATTCTTGAAGAACACGCGCGGGTACTTGCCTCTCGTATGCTCGTTATCTACTTAAAAGTATAAAAAATATTTATATAACTAAATAAATTAACACTAGAGATAACACATGCAAATTAAATTTCCTTGGAGGAAGTTTTTCTACTTTCAAAAATATTTTCTTCAAAACTTTAATAAATTGAAGTTCCAATTTCAACCTTAAAATTATATCAAAAGAAATAAAAATGACTCACCGAAAGTCCTGGACTGCAGCCTGAAGTGATGGAATTCTTCCTGAACTTGGGCACGCAGATCTGCATAGAACTTTTCCCTTTAGGGGGCCCGGCACAACCGTACTCGTCGCTCCGATTATTCCTTGTAAGATTTATGTTGTTTGTGTTATTAACTTTTACGAGAATATTGCACGTTTGGGAGGCTATTTGGAACAAGCCTTCTTCTAAGTTCCTTTTGTTATTGTATTGTCTGTTGAAGTGCAGGTAGTCCCACCAAGAAGGCATGTTATTTTGCGACTAACGAGTTATCGGAGACTCGAGTGGAAACAGCGGGGTGACGTGCGACTGCAAGCGACGGTCGGCCCACAGTGACAGCTTTGAGCTTTATATTACACGTAAGGTTGTTGGACTTGCGCGTTAAAAGTTTAGTTTTTGACTAGGAGGTACTGTTACGCGAATAAGTCTTAGACTTGTTTACCAAAATTATGCATTTTACTCACTGAATTAACAAAAGGTCAGTGGTTTTATTTCAGTCTTCTCTTTAGTCATGGACCACAAAATACTAGTATATAAGAAATATATATAAAAAAAGCCGTGGTGGCCTTGTGGTTGAAGCAACAGGCCTGTCATCTGATGGGCCCAGGTTCGAATCCCAGCCTGTACCAATGAGTTTTTCTAAGCTTAAGTACAGTGATTAATCACACCATGAGCTTTTAAAAAGAGAGGTAGGGCGATTTGGGATATCCCGTGGGTTATCCCATTGAAATTGGAGCCGCCCGACTGGGGACTGTACCTCCGCTTTACAGAAGACCGCAGTGAAATAACACTACTTGATGTAGTGTTGTGTTTCTGCGGTAAGTAAGGTTGCCAGTGCTCCACGAGGATACGCTGAGCTAGTAGTATTGCTGCTAGCACAGTGAGTCCTCATCAACAACATGGTTGGCACCCCGTTAGTGATACCCCTGGTATTGCTAACGGCTATAGGCTACGGTGACTGCTTACCAACAGGTGGGCCGTATGCTTGTGTGCCACCATAGTGGTATAAAGAAAATTAGGCTTCTTATTAAAATTATCATATATAAGATTAAAACTTTAGCAAACTGACAAAAATTCACAGCACAGTCCAAAGTACATTAAATATAACTAAATCATAGCGTATGATTACTTAATTTAAAATCGATATAACATCAATATTATTTTATAGACTTGTAACAATGAGATGAAAATCTAAAATTGCATTTGACATTACGCAAATATGTTAGTTAATAAGTTATGTAGGTATCTAACAATATTCTACAAATAAAATAAACTCATTTCCTCTTAGCTGTACGTTCCGCAGGTGGTATATAAATATTTGATGTTATTTTATTGACTTTTGAACGACACATTTAGTGCATTTGGTCCCTAGAACATACATACCAGACACTGGGTCACGCAACGAACAAAACGGCATTCTTGAATAATGCACTACTTACATACCTCAAAACTCATACAGCTACTTTGCTACAAAGTACCTAAGTGTTTATTTTTGCCATATTCCTCTGCGGTGTAAATTATTAAATGCATAAGATCGAGGTAGGTACGTAACTACTAACACGGTATGCTACGCATTTCTCAATATAGCATTTTTACTAGCCTTTTCTAATATGTCCTTTCCTCAGCAATATGGTAATGTTTCTCCGTAGGTTACACATTTCTACACAGTACAAGTACACATGAGCATAGCTAATGAGCTAACGATCAGAGTAAGAAATGTGCCAATCTCTACAATGCGATTCACTCATAGCTCGTAGCAGCACTTCGTAGGCCTCGTAGAATCACGTAGCAACTTTGTAGTCAATGCGTAGATCCGTTGACTTTGCGTCACTATACTTTGTGACTGTATGGTACGATTGGTACGGTACCCACTGACCACAATACTACTATCGTTGACTGGCTGTAAGTACCTAACCATAACTATTCAAGGATTGGCAACTTGCGAGGGCTGCACCTGGTGTTGCAAGCGTCGTAGGCTAACGTAACCGCTTACCATCAGGCGTGCCATTAAAATAATGGCTAGGTGCGTGTAAAACTATTGGGATTCTAGAGAAGATTTAAGTTTTTGAGGCCTAGCAGTAGCAACAAGGAAAAGTACCTAAACCATTCCGATTAGAAGATTTCAATGTTGCTTCTAAAACATGATTTATGTAGTTGAGTCGATGGTGTTAAAATAAATTTAATTTATAAGACAGACAGACAGGTATTTATTACAACATGGAACGTTAGGTAGAAATGGTATTGCGCGTGTCTTAGTCCCTAGAGGAATCAAGTTCCCGAAAAAACTAATTTTATATAGAGGTTAACTTCTACATAGTACATAGCCAACTACCTGTCATTAGCTGGTCAACTATTACTCGTAAATTAATACCTAGGCTTTTTACAGGCGGTAAGCAAGCGGAGGTATAGAACAGCCCACCTGATAGACGATGATAAACGAATACGAGGCTCAATTCTCTTTAGACCACCGTACAGAAGACCGCAGTGAAATAACACTACTTGATGTAGTGTTGTTTCTGCGGTAAGTATGGTTGCCAGTGCTCCACGAGGATACGCTGGGCTAGTAGTAATGCTGCTAGCACAGTGAGTACCAACAACATGGTTGGCAACCCGTTAGTGATACTACCCCTCGTATTGCTAGCGGCTATTGGCTAAGGTGACTGCTTACCATCAGGTGGGCCGTATGCTTGTGTGGTTAAATACATATATGTTTTAAAATATTGTATAACAATATGAGAGAAATCACAAGCTATTTGTCAACACAGTGCATCCTTGAAGAATCCTTACTCAGGCATAAAACGCAACACTACAATGGAATAGCCTCATTTGGCTGCAAATGCTGCAATCTTAAAGAAAGATGGAAGTACAGTTCCCAGGCGGGCGTCTGCAATTTTAACGAGCAATCCTACGGTGAATCCGTTCTATAGCCTTACATACTTCTTTTGCGCTCGCAGTCTGATTAATCACTGTACATGATCGTACGTTTAATAAGAAGTAATTGATACTAGCCATTAGGGTTTGATTGATCCTGGATCACTTCGAATGAAAGGCGGCACTTTGACCACACAGCCACCACGACTTAAAACCTATAAAAATGTATGAATTTTAAACGGAATTGTATTAAATAAATCTATGCATGAATCTTCGCAAAGTTACGCCCGATTCTTTTCAACAGTTATATTTTAAGCTACGAATATCTTACGCTGACTGGAAGCTCACTAGAGCATAAGTAATTAATAATTATTTATATCTGTGTTCTCTCCAATTAGTAATTATATACATCTGTGATCTCTCCATTGACGTAACGCGAAAATCTCTTTTATCCTTTGAAAATATGTTAGCATACATGTCTCTGTTAGCATAACATATAATATTTAATGCTGTAGCACAAACATTAAGGAGTAACAGTTACCTGCTTGTTTACTCAACACAAAGGCACGTGGTTCAAGGAAATTAAATATTTAATTCCTGCATGAACATGTCCTAGCATATTCTATAGCAGGAATAATACAAAAATGTACATACACTGACAGTTCTTTATTAAAATAAAGGTTTGCTTATACTAAACCAAATTCATGATAATTAACACATTGGATCACTTTTATTATGCAGTTTTACCATCATCCCAAACATTTTTGGGGTTTGTGTCTAGTCTAACCCAATTTGTGGGCTACTGGATAAGTACACAGTCAACTGACCTATGCAACCTCTTTACTGGGTACCCTGATAGCTAACCAGATATCCCTTGTTAGACTTTCAAAAGCCTATAGGAATACCAAAGATGTGCAAATGTGCAATTTACACTGTCAATTGACAGTGACTAACAAATATACAAGGTAGGTAATCATGGCCCTTATTAAATTTAATTATGCCAAAATAGGGGCAGCGCCGCACTCGTAATACCCTTTGTATTTTAAGCATCCAAAGGTTACTATGATAACTGCTTACCATCAAAAATTGCCTAGCTTTTCATTTTTAGCTCTGTTACTTTTTTGTTTCAGCAAGACAGATACGAGACTATTACATATAAGAAGTTACAAATAAATGTTTGGATAGTTAGATTGATGCATCATTTAAGACTTCTCTCATTTCAACATCATCAGAAATTGACTCCATATCATCGGGTTCATCTAACAGAGCTTGAAGCTGATGTATTGATGTCACAAGAACATGGAACTGTTTCTTCCTCAGTGCCAAGCGGCCTTCTAACTGCTGTTTAGTTGTTTCCAAGCTTGCAAGTTCCGTCTTCAATGTACTCAAGCGTTCTAAAGTCTCTTTTCTGTCTGGTTGCTCACTAATCACTTTAGCCAGTACGTCGTATTCTATACGATTCTTACGTACGGTCTTCGCTTGTGCTAAGTCGGCCTTACTCTTCTCAATGTTACCTTTAGCAACTTCTATACCAGTTTCAAGTATTTTCGAGAGTGCTTCATAGCTTTTTAATTCGGCCGCCATCATCTCGGACCCGAGTTGAGATTTTGTGACGGCAAATTCACATTGTGCCAGTTGAGCTAGCATACGATCGTGTGTGGATTTGCTGAAAAATAAAACTTATTTAGTTAGAGTATAGTGGCAGTAGCTTAGCTACATTCTGTAATTTCTTGGTATTTTAAGCTTATAGTAATAAGTTAGAATTCTTCGCGTGAATCCTTATTCTTAAGGGAAAAATACTATTGCTGAACCTAACCTCTCTTCTGGTTTTTCGTCCGAGCTATTGCACCATTTGATTAATGTTTTTAGTAAAACATTCAGTCTTCTATCGTCGCCTGTTCCATCTCCGTCTATTAGAAGGCGCCTTCGTATGACATCCTCTGTAAAAAAATATGGTTTATTATAACCAAGCAAAGCCCAAAAATGCTGTAGTTATATTTTACTATCTTGTACTTACCGTCTCCCATAGTTTAATTGTAATAAACAAAAGTTATGACAATATCTGTCTGAGCATATAATATCCAGACAGTTTGCTTAAAAAATATCTTATTTAGGGCATAATATTATTGTTTATTTATTTTAGGGATGGCGATTTGAGATGGAGAATCGATTTATCGCGCCAAAAAAATCTATTTTTTAAATCGATATGTAGTTCTGAATTGATTCAGTGATCGATATTTCACCCTTGAAAATCGACATTCGATTTTTTTCAGTTTTGGTAAAAAGCATAAAATTATTTCCAATTAGGAATTTAAATTACGCCCTCCACCTGCTTTAATTTTTCAACCAATAAAGAATCAGGGACCAGATTTTTACGATAATTCGATACTAAGTAGAGATGGGCGATGCTGAAAAAAAATCGATGTTGCAATAATCGATTATTGAAGTAGCGCAGGGGCAAGTTGATCAGCGGGGCAAGTTGTGAAATCGAAATATCTCGAAAACTACGCAACTTACACGAAAAGTGTAATTGGTAAAAAGAAGGGGTTACGGGAGCAGAACACATCGCACGACTTTCAATTGCTGTCAGGTGCTCAGATTTATGAGCAGAACGCATTGTTTTTTTTTCGTAAAAAAAAAGAAAACAGGTCTTCTTGGTTTTTCTAAAGTATCTAAATAATATTTAATTATTGCTCTTTCAATTATGTATGATCATTTGTTTTTAATTTCTGTCATTTTTTTATAGTCTTATTTTTAATTTGTTGCCTCATTTGGGGCTAGTTGATCAAGGCGCGTTAACTACGAGCGCGCCATGCTCAACTAGCCCCACTACATTTTTATTGTAATAAAATGAATTTTTCCTTATAAAATTAATACATATTAATTTAATTAAATTTATAATATTAATTTAAAAATTATAAAATAATTTATTAAAATCAATTTTCTACAATTGTCATTATCAAATTCCCTGAACTAAAAAAACCCGTGATTTTACTGATAACAGATCATTTCTTATGGTATTTTTCTTGTTTTTCATAAAATGGATTTAAACATTACATTTTACATTGTAAATGCAAACTTGAAAGAAATCGATTTTTTGGACCTCGATTTTTTTTTTTGTGAATTGATTTATTAGGTTACGATTTGACTCGTTTTAAAAAAATATGTTTTTCGTAAAGAATCGCTTTTTTTTTTTTTTTTTTTTACTAATATGTGGAATTAAAATTCTTTACCGTCTTCAAAAAAATAAAAAATGAAGGATACTGTAACAAGGATAAGGAAGACCGTGTCGAGTTTTTGGCGGGAATCAGGCGGAGCGGTTGAGATTTTTTCCAGTGTGTCGTAAATTGTGTTATAGTGATCTTTAATGTGTATTTTTGGTGTCGATATGTGCAGTAAAGTTTCATTTAGTGACTGATTTATAGGAGCATTGGAAATAATGCCATAATACGACTTTTGGGTTAAGTGATTTATCATTTTGGTCAATAGGTTACCTCTAATCTAAAGGCGTGTTACGATCTGCTACTGCCGTGGGTTGTCTCCAGAAACTCCATTGGGCGTTAGAATGCATGACACTAGGCATTTTAATGCGGCAAACACGAGAAATTTTGCAACATGAAAATTCTCTAACACTCGACACTGGCAAAAATAGTCCCTGAAGGGATTGATTGCCATACTTAGGAAGAAGAAGAAGAAGAAGAAGACCGTGTCAAATGAATTGGCAAGCTCCGGACTTGTTATGTCATGTCATTGTCACTTGTTATTTCATCGACTATATTTTAACGTTGGGTTCAAGCAAGCACGATAAATGTCAATTTTTAAGGGTGGGATAATGGCAAAATTTCGGAATATTTTATTTTCCACTGTAAATCTCATGCTTTTTATGCCCAAATCTGTTTAGAAACGAAGTTAAAATCTACTACAACAATGGAAAACCCTAGTATCAGTGATAAAATTGAAGCATATTTTTCGGAACTTGGGCGATGGCTAGTATCAGTAATGTGATCTCCTCGTGCATTATAAATATTTTAATTTTGGTATAAATAAAATGTTTCATCTCCAGGAAGGTGTGGCGAAGTATTCTTTTGGGTCAAATCCTGTCCTTGCTTTTAAGCGGCAAATGTATACTGACGACATTATTACAAAGTGCGACTTGGCAGTTCCCAACTACTGCCCAGCTCATAGTCCCATATTTAACCCTTTTCGTACTGTTCACTCCGACCCTACTGTGTAACGGAGTGAAGAAACTGGCCAAGTAAGTTTGTTTTAAAGTGACCTTATGTTTTGAGATAAAGTAATTATTTTATTTTATGCTGGTTCTACCCAAGTGGAAGAAATTTATAAAAATATATATTATAGAAATTATTTAATCAAAACCACTCAAAGCTTTATATTTATATCCTAGCTGTGCTCACTGTCATTGCTGTGTAGTTATTATAATTATCCAACTTCCAAAAAAGTGGTGGTTCTATTTTTATTTGTATGTATTTTTTTTATGAACACTACGCTAATTGATTGCAAATTGTACAAATATCCAAGCAATCCATGAAACATTTTTCATAAGCTTAATTTTTCAAACAAGATAACAAAAACACTTTTGGCATTAGTTTATGTTGCCATTTTGTTTTACATTTGGATGTTTTACAGAAGGTGGTGGGTCCTGATTATTGCATGTTGTCTTGATGTGGAAGCAAACTGGCTACTAGTGCTCTCTCAGCGGTACACATCAGTACTGAGTTGACAGCTGCTAGCTTGCAGTGGTGTTGGGGCTGCCCTCGTAGGGGGAGCATGGAGAGGACAGCGGCTTGGTGTGGCCCATGTAGCCGGAGCCACCCTCGGCTTAATGGCTGTAGTGTGTGTGGTGTGGGCTGATGTAGAAGGGGCTCCAACTGATGGTAATCATTCCTAGTTTCAACTATACACAAAAGAAATAAGGCTTTTTTTTTTTTTTTTTTTTTTTTTTTTTTTTACTTTATTTGGCACAACAAACAACTACATTCCCTCATTAAGTTTTAGTAGGCTTTAGAAAGGCTTTGACTTTCTTAACAAGTGTCAGTGCCACTAAACATGCAATGTTCACAAACATAAACTATGGATCCCTTAAAAAATCACAACTATTCATTTTTTGTTAGAAAACCTGACATTATAAAATTTTCCACTTTAACAGTATTACTTATGATTTAGTTTTACATATTATGATTTGGACATTTTCGGATAAAGAAGATGGAGGGAAAGTATTGACTTTCCCTCCATCTTTACAAAATGTGTGATGATACATTTTTCCTTAGAAAAAATAATTACAGACTAGATTATTTTTACATTCATATAAATTGTTAGCTTTAGTAATCCTTTTTTTAAATTTGTATGTTTTATTTCATATTTGCACCTTAACTGTATGAGAACTCTTTCATGGCTCAACTGTTTCAGGTAAGAACCAACTCGTCGGCGACATGCTATGCCTCGGCGGATCACTACTGTATGCGATGGTTACAGTGCTTCAAGAGATGATGCTCAAAACCCAATCTTGCTCAGACTACCTGGCCATCCTTGGTGTCATCGGCAGTGTGGTGTCATGCACTCAAACATTCTTCATGGAATTCAGTGAACTGATCATGTTCAACTGGCAAGACCTGGACACTATTGTGCAATTGAGCAGCTACTGCTTTGTTCAGACAATATTCCAGATACTACAGTGCTTCATGCTCAGAGATGCGGGCTCAATCATACTGCATTTGTCATTTCTGTCATCTGATTACTATACTCTGATTGCTGGCATGTACATATTTCAGTTTAAGGTCAGTATATTTTATTTCATCGCTTGATCCATAAAGCTTACAATATAGGAGTATGTAATATGAAACAGCTTAATGGATAAAGGGCATCCATGTGGGTGGCCAAATCTGATCACAGTTAATTACACTTGGTGAGCCACTACTCGCAACTCATGCAGTATTTTAATTGGTTCTTAAGCTGTATAATGTACCATTCTCTTGAAACCACATATCAATTTTGCAATATATACACGAATCACTGGATTATCATAGCATAATAGTGAGCAACATAATGATATTACCAGTGTAGCCATAAATTTCAACTAAATTTTCATAATTTTGTGGCACTTTTTTTATAATTCCTAACTTTTATCCCCAGTTCCACGCTCTATACTTCCTATCGTATATGTTGGCGATGGTGGGCGTATACTTGTTCAGCAGTCGGAGTACTTCACCCGCGGCGCCCGCGCCCGATCGCCTGCCACAACTTATCAACGACTCAGTTCAAACGCAGGATAATGTTTCTATGTGAGTTGGAGACTTTAATAGACACATAGATATAGAACTCAACGGTATCTCACATTCAACACAAGAACTGTCTGTGATAGAAATTCAACATTACATTAGCCAAATAATGAGTGGTTTGTAGTGTTGTTTCACTTGTGGGTCCCTGAAGAGCAAGTATTTAAATTTTGGTGTGATTGACCCCATCATGTTTTTTTTTTATTATATCCAGTGTACAGCCCACCTGACGGTAAGGAGTTACCGTAGCCTACGGACGCTTGAAATTATCACTTGCGCGTTGCTGAGATTTAAAAATCTCTTCACTCCCTTCTTGAAGAACCCCATGCAGTACTTTGGGAAAACCACGACGAGGAACTCATTCCACAATTTGATTGTCCGCGGAAGGAAGCTCCTTTTAAACCACGCAGTACGAGACTATTTCGGTCCAATGTGTGAGGATGAATTCCCTGTCGATGGCGATGGTGTGATGGTAGAATGTTCGTGTGTCTAACAATTCCTCAATATTCCTCAAGCCCCACCAAGGTAATATTGAAGTTTAATAACTCCAATGAAAACGAATGTCTTATAAAAAATAATTGTTTTTCCAGGGAATACACGGTTCCTACCCTGGACTGCATACCAATCGAAGGCCTAGAACCACCCATGAGCAGGGATACCACATTCACATCATTCCTAGGCGGGCCCCAAGCCACTATACCTAATGGGGCTGTCAGCTTCGGTCACTCTAATGGAGCAAACAAGGAACCCTGCATATAAATATTGTAAGTTAAGGTTAGGTTACTTGAAGTAATTAATGTTACACTCAAGGTATATTGGACAGTGTTCAGAGTTTATTTGGGTTGAATATTTATTTGAATGATTTCAAACGCGATTTTTTTAATTGAATATCTATTTTAAATGTTTTCCGTCCATTATGTCTGGTCTTATAATGTTATTTGATTGAGACACTGTTTTGAAGACTTGTTTTTTTTGACCGATTTGGCAGGTTTTATTATATAAATTTATTTGTAGATTAAATTTGAATTTTTGGATGTATTCAAGTAGGTAATATGTTAAACATTATGATTTAACGGTTTTGCTGTTTATATATCGATGTAAACATTATAAATCTATTACAAGTTTTAATTAATGGTAAAATTTAATCTGCTTACTCAGTGAAGGACTTGGCGTGGTGATGATAGATGTAATTTTTCGATTCGATATTTAATTTTAAAACGTTATTTACTTCTTTTAATATACCACTTTACATTTAAAAAATACCGCCTAATTGTCCTAGCGAATATATTTTGTCAATTAAATTTTTCCTTACGGCCCTTTTATAAAACTATAAAATTTTATAATGTCTCTAATATTTCATAATGTTTATACAGAAACACAGATGTACGCACAATTTGGGCACAAGTTTTTTTTACACCGAATTTCATAAATAATAATTAACACACAAACACGTGTGTGCATATCCCATAACCTGTATAAATGTTATACTTAAATAAAAATAGCTAATGTAATCTAGTCATTAGCTTTAATAATATAAAACTTAATTTAGCGCACGTTGAAGTTCACTAAATAGGGTTTATTATGAGTACCTATCACAAGAAATAAATTCTTAAATATAGGATTGATAAAGATTTAACCAAATACTGCCACATACTCGAATTTTAATGAAATAGGATTTTTAAGAATTTTAATGTACAATTTCATTATGTATAAAACATTATAAAAAAAGTAATAAATAAATTGAGAGAATTTTTGATTGAAAGTGTATAAATTAATTAGACTAGAAATCACGATATAGCATCGTAGACGTATTACCAAAAATATATCTATATTAGGTCCAGTCGGAAATAAATTCTAAGTATGTATAAAATTTTGTTATCCCTTTCAGAAGTAAAACCAACATAATTCAATGCACAGGAGCAATAACCACATTTTTTATATCTCTTAATTTGACCACGGTCTTGTTACGTATCAGAGATTGACAATATCATAAACTCGTCCGAATTAAGACGAAAAAAAATTTTTTTTGCGACCGGTATACTTTCTCGTCTGAGGCATGCGCTCAAATTGGACGATCTAAATTCAAAATATATGATTTTTAGTATCGCATGTACCAGATAAAAAAAACGACACTAACAATTAGGTAAGTACTTAAACTATGTCATACAGAGTAGATAATATACTACGTACAAGTAATACTTAGTATAGATATACAACTTTGTATAGCAAGATCTGTGATTATTGTTTTATTTCGCGTCACTTTATTACTCGCGTTGTCACTTATTTAGTAGAATATAGTTTGTTATGTTTGTCCTTTCGTGTTATTAGTATTATATTTTCAGGCAAAAATTGATGTTACTATTTTTTTTTGTTTGTTGTTGTAACACATCGTGTACCTATATTATCTACATACCATTCCCTGCATAGGCAATCGAATATTCCTGTGCGTTGTCATGTCATAAGTTCATTTATAAGGACAGAGCCACCTCAATAATGTTAGCTGTCATGACTGTACTAACTAAATTTCGTATGAGGCTCAATTACTATATTATAAGAATTTAAACATTTGTAATTAATAATCAAACATTGTCAAATGATTAAACTATTATGAATTATCCGCTATAAAATGTATATGCATCTACCTTGTAACCAAAATGTCACTTTGGAATTGAAATATCAATTTTTTATTACGAAGAGTGGCTGAAAATGGTTGTGTAGTTATATTAAACGATGTATGTTGCAAAAAATAAATGAAAATCTGTTCTGTACATAGTGTTATAATGTCGTTTGAGAGTTGCTTAAAATAATTTTATTATTTAAAAAATTATACCATGTTTTTCATGATTGATGTTTGATTTTAATATAACTAGCAGAGTAAAATACGCCGCTTATAACTATAAGTGTTCAAAATTCTAACCACAATTCGCTAACTGTAAGACTTCTATCAAACTCGTTTTACCCCTGGTGTTGCAAGCGGCTGCGGTAACCTCTTACCATCAGGCGGGCCGTATGCATGTTTGCCACCTTAGTGGTATAAAAAATAAGTAAACACTAAAAAAAACTCCTCCGTTCGCGCAATTTTTGTAAAGACGGGTTCAAAGGTTTTGCGTCACGTATAGCGTTTGTATTGTCTTAGCACGTATTAATATTATGATAACCACCTGTGCCCACGACTTCGTACGCGTGGAATTTATTTATACCAATCTAATGAACCTCCATCCTTCGATCATAATTTATTCGGGTTTTAAAACTATTGGCTTACTTCCTTCTTTAAAAAAATAATGCCAAGTTGGAACCATATAATCCACGGGCGTATAACACGGGACAATAAAAAGATCAACTAATTTGTAATATTATTATTGCAGTAAACAAACCATGTCAGATTTAACAGGAAAACGACTTAAAATATTGATATAGGAGAGAGTGCAATACAGTTCAATTTTAATTCAGTTCAGATAAAAGTTGCTCGTTAAAATCATGCATTGCAGTTAAAAGTTTTGATGTCAATTCTCTTGTTCATCTGACTAAAATTAAAACTAAAATAATTACCCTATTCTGTTGTTCATTATAACTAAAGTATTCGTCGCTTTGACAGGTCTTAATTTTATTTGCGGCACTAAAACTTTATTTGACAGTTTTATATCCAATTTAGAGGAATGTGTGACAAGAGATTTGGCACCAATAACTCACTAACATTTTGAGATAAAAGTTACATGAAGATGAGATAAATAGTTATTTTGTATGAGAGACAGTTTGAATGGCTGCGTCAAAATTGAATAATTGAAAACATAAAATTCTAAACCTAAACGTACCTTCAAGGTAACACACTTTTAAAAACTAAAGGATATTTACACTTAAGACATATCTAGCTGAAAGTTAAAAGCTTAGAAGGGTTTAGATATAATGCTCGATGGAAGCTTGGGCTTGGGAAACTTGCCACTGCAAAAAGAGATTTAGTAATACCATCATAAGAATGCTTTTTGTATAAAGATATTTGGGTTTTCGATTGAACTGCTCTGTGGTGGAGAGCCAAAATATAATTGAATGACATGGTAACATGGTAGTAGTAGACATAATAATACATATTGTTTGGTGTATTTTATTGAATTATGAACTTTCAACATTATCAGTTAACGTTGAAAATCCAATGATTCGTACAGCTGATCATAATATCCCGCCCAAATATACAATAGATCTATCCGTCGTTTTTCAGCCTGGACCAAGTTTTGCTTCCGACGAAGAAATATCAATAAAATAGATATTATATGAAACCCTTATCATAACTTGAATTTTCTGTCGTTAGTGAAATCCTATTGGCTGCTTATACGTACATACGATACCTACTTATCTTCTTGCAGTGTCCTTTCCGGTGTTGCAGAAAATGAACTTCACTCTTGTCTTTGAATCTTTCAACATTTTTTAATTTCGGATTATTAAATTTCCGGACTAAAGTAGTAAAACTTTTATTATTTACGTAAACATCCTCGTACAATACTGTGGAATTTGTGAAGATATATGGTATTTGATGAATATAACATACATATCACGCCGACTCACTTTCTGAGTAGTCAGAGTATAGAGCGCCATTTGACTTGCACACCTCTCGCTTCTACATCCATCAGTCTACAAGCGTACGCAGGTTCAGAGTTCACTATAACTTCAATACATGATTATATAGGTACATATGTACTTAGAGCCGTGGTGGCAGTGTTGTATGAAGCGTTGTCTGCTATAGTAGCGACGCAAGTTTGAATCCCACTCTTCTGTACCACTGAGTTTTCCTAAAACCAAGAAACCTGCATAATGAGAAGATATTCAAGAACGTATATGGTGCCTAAGAGACGCCTACAGACTCACCATCAGTCACGTTGGCACCAAATTATCTTCAGTGAGAAATGTGTGTTGTAACGCCTCTGCCTACCACTTCGCGAACCTTTGGGAGGGGCGAGATGATATACGTACATATGTACTCGTAAACAGCCAATATGATGAACGATACACAACTAAGCTTCATCTTCACTCGCCGACACAGACTTCCTAGACACAGGAGTATCAGGCCTTGAATTCCTGGATCCGGAACGAGACCGAGATCCGGATCTGCTTCTAGATCCACTCTTAGACCTCGAACGAGACTTGCTCTTGGAGTGATACCTGCTCTTAGAGCGAGACCTGCTTCTAGAGCGGGACTTCGATCTCGATTTGGAACGTGACTTGCTCTTTGACCTGAAATAAATTATTGATTGTTATTATTTAAATATTATTAATTAAAACAGAACTTAACTGCCTACTTTTAGATAAAATTCTGACCCAAGCCAAAATTACACAGGAGCGTTTTAAGTTAATAAACACATTAAAAGGTATCCATCCTAGAGAGCCACCGATAGCTTGGGTTTTGCTCGCTATCGGTTAGGGTACAGTTACTATTATCATAAACAAAAACACGACAAAAGAACAGGGAGCGTTATTTGGCTGCGATCCTCTGTTAGTTCAGGGTACAATGCCTGGATATTCATATTTCGATTGGACCTTAACCTGCTTCTAACAGAGTTGAGTATTTGTTATTCTCACCTGGATCGCGATCTTGACACACTCTTGGATCTGGAACGACTCTTCGAACGGGAGCCGCTCTTGGATCTCGAACGGCTCTTTGACCTATAAAATAATAATATAATTATACACATAAATATAAATAAATAAAAATATAGATCTATAATTTTGTTGTTGGGTTGAGATTTATGACAAATTAAGTGGTATAAAAATTATAATTAAAATGAAGCTTTTTAATCCATTTCAATCCGCTTCAAAACATTAAGACAGGATACAGAGGGGAATTTAGTAGTACCTACAAAGCACCTGACTCCTACTTACAAATTTACCAAGTACGTAGCGGCCGCATACTTAAATAATATTCAAAGTTCACAACAGGGTTGGCAACGCGTTAGTGATATCCCTGGTGTTGCTAGCGGCTATAGGCTACGTTGACTACTTTCCATCAGGTGGGCCGTATGCTTGTGTGCCACCTTAGTGGTATAAATAAAAAAAAATGTGCATTTAACCCGTTTTTATACAAACCTAGATTTCGAACGGGAACGACTCTTGGAGCGCGAGCCACTTCGAGACCTCGAGCGACTCTTCCTCGACCCCGACCTGGACCGGCTGCGAGACTTGGACTTGGATTTCGACCGACTTCTGGATCGCGACTTCGATCTGACAAATAATTTTATACTATAAATCTGACAAATTATTATTTATAGCATGACTTACGACTTATGAGGAATTAAGATACTTTTTATTTGTGATATATCACAGTCCTGGTAACATGAACATCAAAATTTATTTATTCAGTGTAGGCCCTAATAATGCATTTACGAAGGTCTAAATTACCACCATCTTGTGAATAGTTTATCATAATTATTTTTAGTTCCTGTTTTCGCCGGGGCAGCGCTGTTCATTTTCCCATTCAAAAATAGGCGAAATCGATACGAATACGCAATACGTAGTTGAAAGCCGTATTGCTAAGACTACAGTGCTGGTAAGAACTTATTCACAACTACTTCTCTTAGTTAAATTTTTCACCGACGCAGCGCTGTTCATTTTCCAATACAAAAATAGTCGAAGGCGATAGGAATACGTAGTCGTTAGTTATTGTTGCTCGAGCTACTGTTCTAAGAAAAAAATTAACTAAATTGTGTTCGACACAAATTAAATACAAACAACAGTCATTGTTAACCTGTCACTATCAGAAGCAGACATGATCCTCTTCCTCCCCTTGTTAGCAGGCGGGCTGCGACTGCCGCTGCGACTGCGACTGCGACTGCGACTACGGCTGCGACTTCGCGACTTGCGTTCGTCCGAGTCGGATTCGGAAGTAGAAATAGTCTCCTTCGAGACGATCTTGGCGCGTTGTTTAGCGCTGAGTTTTTCTTCTGCCGCTTTAGCCTTCGCTCGTTCCCTACGCCCGATACCTTTCTCGCCCTACAGACGAAATCATACATTAAAAACAATTTCATACATTTAAAAAGAATTTCATTCTATCGTTATCAAATAAGTACTAGACGGACAGCGGAGTCGTAGTAAAAGGATTCCATTGGTTAACTTTCAGGTACGGAACCCTAAAAAGAAAAATCACATAATGGTCCCAATTCTGTTGTACAAAATCACAAAACTAAACTAATTTTACAGTTCTAAAGAAAGGTATTGCTATCCTTATTTAACCCCGCACATGAGAAAGCGATAGCAAGACTTTAAGAACTGTCAAATTAGTTTAGTTTTGTGATTTTGTACAACAGAATTGGCACCAATGTCCCACATACATAGATTACGTCTCCTTAGGGGTAGACTAGAGAGGAGAGTCATAGCCCAAAGAATGACGTGCGGATATCTGGTGCTATTTGCACGCATCTCTCTTTCTCTCTCTCTCTCTTTCTACTCAAATAACACAGTGTTATATGCTTGTTTACCTTCTTCTTGCCTCGTTTCTTCGGAGGATCACTATCACTGCCAGAGCCGCGTTCCCGTCGTTTCTTAGACCGCCCCTTGCGGTCGCCGCCCTCTTTCTTGCGGCGTCGTTTTTGTTCGCGACTGTAACATGAATAACATGATATTATAATATATTTAAGTGTTGTTACACGTGGTAATATTTTAATTAATGTTACGTTTCATCAAATTTAATAAAGGAAAACATAAAACCCCTCTGCCGCGGCATTAAAGACTATAGCGACCGCTATCCATTCGGCTAGCCGTACGCTTGTATGGCACCTTTGTAGTATTTTTAGAGGTAAGATAGTAAAAGGATTAAAAAGACACCCGACTGGGAACAGTCCATTTTCCGCTAACACAGATAGCAGATAGCACTAATATGATGTGTTGTTTCTGCGGTAAGATTTCTAGGGTCTTATCTTACTAGTCAGCTTTATATTTTTTGATGTGCGCCGTCTTTTTTCAGCTTTCCAGGAAGTGATTACACGTGACAATGCACGATTCCGCCATTTTTAATCCAATATGGCGGACATAATAAAATAGAGATTTATCATTTCCACAGCAGCCCCTGTGATATGGATAACTAACGAAAGGGCTTGATGATCAAATAAAAGGGTTCAGGTAAAAAAAACACTTGTTGAACGTATAGTTACCCCTCTTCCCCCGCCCCTCCGGGTCGGTCGCTGCCGCTGCCCGAGTCGGAAACGTATTCGTCCCGACGCCGGCCGCGACCCTTCGATTTACCCTCGACCGGCATGTCGGCGAAGAGGAGTGCGTTTTTGGTCTTCTCCTTGAACTCTTGCCGCTTTTGCGACATCTCCACTGTACTCTTCTGGTGTTGCTCCTCGCGCTGCTTGCGTTCTTCTTCCTGGAATAACAACAGATTTGTGTGGTCATATACAGAGATTCTGTAACACACAGTTACAAATGTAAGTACATGTTACATTTACAGATCAATACAGTGATATTAAAGTGTTTAAAAGTGCCGTCATGCATGCTAATGGTTATTGGAAAATTCAAAGCAAATTTTTCGAATTCTTCATACACCGATATAGTTATATCACATAACAATTTTCTCTAAGTAAAAAAAGTGTTAGTTCTGAATCGTGAAATGTATATTCAGTACCAAAAGTATCTAACAATGGCAAGGGCGGATCCATATCCCCCTGGGCTGGATCAACCCATTCAAGCGGAGGAAGTCAGAACTCGTTGCCAGAGAAGACAAAAGGGAACAGTCAATTTACTGTTCCCATTTGTATTCACTATTTATCTGTATTTTATTTAAATTAATAAGCAAAACTTCTTTGCAATTCGATTTCTGCTTTTGTAATGGAAATTGGAGCGTGTCCTGACAAGACCTCAACTATAAGACCCGACGAGATGAAAGCTGGACCCGCCTTGGTTGTTGGTAAGGTTAGTGAGTGTAGTGAGTGTAGTGAGTGTAGTGAGTGTAGTGAGTGTAGTGAGTGTAGTGACCTGTTGCCTGCGGAAGGCCTCCCTCTGCTCGCGCTGCTTGTCCCTGAGCGTGACCTCCTCGTCGTGCTGGCGGCGCGCGCGCGCCACGTGCCACAGCGACTGCGACAGCAGGTCCGCGCACGCGCGCGCCTCGCCCAGCGCCGCGCTCGGCTCGTAGCGCGCGCGCTCCGCTCCCTCGCCGCCCGTGCCCGTCGATAGCCGCTGGAAGTATCTACGGGGAGTTCAACCTCACGTTACACTACGGTGGTGGAAAGGAAAAACAAATGTAGCGCAATTTGATTAAATCTTTTTTATTTAATTTTGTCACCTTCCTATTGGTTTCTAACCTAAACGGATTAATAGAGAATCCAAGACTTTATCGAACCAAATTTAAAACAAATTTTCGAGCAAAGTGGTGTTTTCCACCGTCGACATGGATTTTTATACCACGTGTGGGCAACACCGCTTAGGTCACGAGTGAGGACGAGTGAACGCGCCGAGGAAAGCGCGCTCTCGGTTTTTGCTTGGACAGATGTCGGCGCGGCGAGTCCGCCCGCTGAGCCCGCTCGTTCTGCAAGGTTCGCTCTATTTTGTGCCTACTCAGTTCACATTACCCACACCGTATGAAGGACTTTGCATTGCGCTTATCGATCGATCTGCGAAATTTAGTGACCTTAGCTACATCGTTGCCTCTAAGCCTCCAAAAGCAGGTTAATCCATGGGTCCCGAATGCCATTAAAATGTTTAACGCTCGAGAAATGTGTGTTGAGCACCCGCTTGAAATGCTTGTCTCTGAATGTGGAAGTGCGGCCGTCAATTCGTGTGTGCTACGATCGATCCTTGATGTGTGTGGTGCGTGTAGTAAGTACCTGTGGGAGACCTGCAGCTCGTGCACGGCGCGCAGCACCCGCTGCAGGTCGGAGCGCTCGTCCTTGAGCACGTGCGCGGCGAGGCGGCGCAGCGCCAGCGCGGTGTTGTACAGCAGCGCGGCGTCGTGCGGCGCCACGCGGCGCGCGCGCAGCAGCAGCCCGCGCGCCGCCGCCGCGCGCCCCGCCAGCCCCGCCGCGCGCGCCGCCCACGTCAGCCACTCCACGCTGTGCGCCATGCGGAACTTGCGGATGCAGTTCTCGTACTAAACACACACACACACACACACACACACGCTACATCAATACACACACACTGCCAGCCCCGGCCTGTCTGTCTGTTGAGCGGGCCATACACGTTGCGACCGTCGTACGGACTGTCCCACGGACAATGGTCTTATACGACAGGTTCGATCGTGTGTCGTAAAGCGGACTGTCCGTCTGCTGTAATGTCCGTACGACCGTTGTAACGTTTATTACCCGCTTTCTGTATCTCTCTACACCGACCACCGACTGACGGCGTTGGCCTATCTGTATTACTACTCCGACGGCCGACTGCAAGCTTTGACCTGTCTAATTCACTCTAAAGCCACCACCAACCTGGCCTTGACCTGTCTGTATCACTCTAGACCGCTGCCGACTACCGGTCTTAGCCTATCTGTAACGATGACCCTCGTATTGAACACACACATACCTACTACGTTCAGAACATTCACTGCCGGCCCTAACGCTAAATAACGGGAGGACAGAAATAGAGCTTCTATAAAAATAAAAATACCTTTTTCATCAAGGCCTGCAACCCGTTCAAAAAGTTGCTAAATCGCATACAATATCAGTAAACATGAACTTCACAAAAATGGCTAGGATAGCCAAGTACAGCAAAGTAAGAAGTATTCTCACCATTTGTATAGCATTGATGTACTGTTTCTGCTCAACGTATATGTGTGCGATGTTCATCCACACGTCGGGGAAGTCAGCCGTCGCTTCGCGTACTTGCGCGAAGATATCGCGAGCTTCATTTATACAACCCTGCAAATAAAATGACCACAGGTAAATAAATATTCTTAATACTAACTTAACTAGATAAATTAAGTTCGCCGATTGTTGCTGCCAGTATAGTAGTAGGTGGGTTTTTACCGCACTCTAGATAAAGTAATATATATATACCTACGGCAATATGGAAGTACCTTATTAGGGCGTAAATTGAATAAATTACAGTTTCAAAACTTAAAAACCGCGCTTAAAATGTATTCGTCCTGGTATCTTGGTCAGGACATTAGGCCAAAGTCATGAAATAATTGGATTGTCATAGTTGCTTAATACGTGTGTTAATTTTATTAATAATCAGTTATCTTGATTTAGGTAAAAAGGACGTTGAAAGATTCTGTTACATTAAGCTATGTAATTTAAAATTAGAATATAAGTGCGTACTGTAATGAATAACTTAAATATAAAAATCTATTGATACGTGTCCGCTAGTTCCGTGTACTTACGTATATGTATACATAGTAATCTAATAAAAGCGAGTAAGAAATAAACCTTATGCGCAAGCACACAGCCGATCCCGTTAGCTGCCCAGATATTCTTGGGGTCGATCTTCAGAACCTGTCTGTACATGTTGAGCGCTCGCTCTTGGTGTCGTTTCTCCCTGTCCTTCTCACGACACGGCTGGTGCAGGGTTTGAAGCCACACGTTGCCTGAACAACAGTTACAATGGCCGGTTTACAAATCAAAATAATGTATTGCTGCTTTTTATTTACGATAATAATAATAATGCTCAGACATTATTACAGAGCGCCACCTGGCCCCAAACGAAGAAAAGCTTGTACTATGGGACCAACATCTGTTCGAACTTAGTTTTTTGCAAATTCTGTTGTTCAAAATTACTAAACTTAACTAATTTGACAGGTCTAAAAGTCTTGCTATCACTTTCTCATGTGCGGGGTTAAATAAGAATGGCAATATTTTTAGACCTGTCAAATAAGTTAAGTTTAATGATTTCGTACAACAGAATTGGCACCAATATATACTTATAATATCAAACACCCAGACGAAAAGCTAACACAAATGTTTATCACAGTAATGTTTGCTCCGGCAGGAATCGCATCTGCGACCTCTAGAGCAGTTAGGTATACTAACCACTAAACCAGCGGTCTCGTCTGTATATGTGTGTCTACATTATTATGAGATTTATCAGCATGAACCGAATACAAAAACGCCAACCATATCTGATGTGACATTCATTTTGAGGGGCGTCCGATTTTACATTTAGACGACGCTTCAAAGTTAATTGGGCATTTAAACTTTGAATTTCGTTTCTGTACTCGACTGTATTATTACTTTTAAATATCTAATATATAAAATTCTCGTGTCACAGTTTTCGTTGCCATACTCCTCCGAAACGGCTTGACCGATTTTGATGACATTTTTTGTGCTTATCCGGTATCTATGAGAATCGGCCAACATCTATTTTTCATCCCAATAAATGCAAAAAAAATTGTCCACACGAGCGAAGCCGGGGCGGGCAGCTAGTATAGTATAATATTATATAATGCTCAGACATTAATTAATCACCCCGTGCAAACTGTCCCTAAACGAATCAACGATTGTACTATGCAAACCACCAGCTGTTATGTTTTTTTTTTTTTTAATGATACATACCAAACATCGAGGCCTATGAACGGTAAAATATTACCTAGAGCAATCAGAGAGTAGGCATCGTTGCAAGTGGATGGGTTTTGTAGTATCCTTTCGAATTTCTTCTGCCCGGGGCCCCACTCTTGCTGCGCGAGGTGAAGGTTCCCCAACAAGGACCAAGTGTCCGGATGCTCTGTATTCACTTTCAGAGCTTCCTTGAACCAATCCGACGCTTCGTAGATCTGACCTTTATCGCGCGCCATACAACCTAACCTGTTGCATTGAGCAATTAATTAAAAAAAACATACATATTCTTATCCTCGATAATTTTGGTCTTATTATTGGCGCATTTTTGTTCTATAGATAGCAAGTTGCGATATTCGTAAGTGCTAAAGGTATCGAGGTCTAAACTCAATATATATATTTATTAATTTTTATCGCGGGAGTGATACCCATGGTGTACCAGACGTCCACAGGCTACGGTAAGCGTTTACCATCCAGCTTGTTTAATTAATTATACATAACAGGCAAACAACAAAGTGATCGTATAAAGGTTCCTTTCAACTCTTGAGCTACGGAACCATAAAACAATTCGACTTTACTTTCGCTTAATCCTTAAAGGACATTCATGTTTCATAGAGATTTGGTCCAAAACTGAAAATGGCGGCCAACTTTTTTTTGAATATTCTGTTAAAGCTTGTCCATTTGAGCTTTTATTACTATGGCACCAAAGTTGGATATTACAGGACATTTCATTTGTTTTGGTTATTCTGAATTCCTATTTTCAACAATATGAATGATGTCCTTTGTAATATTACGTTCTCTTTGTGCCTTGTACCAGAACAATAAACACAGTAATTTATTTATTTCATAAATTTACACGTCTTACAGTATAATACTACTAAAAATTTACTTATAATTAAAACACACGACTTGTATCCCACAGCAATAACATATTATGTGTTTTTAATCTATAAAGTGAAATGAACAGAGAGTTTTACCTTAAATAACAATCGATATAGTTGGGATGTTCCTTTAGTATGTCCTTGTATAGTTTCTCGGCCTTGTTGTAGATGCAGAGCGCTTCGTTGAGACGAGCCAAGTTGTACATCGTGGTGACCGCTATTGAGTTGTAGTACTGAGAGTCTAAAGACTCTGCATCTGCCTTTTCTCTGAAAATGTATGGACTTACTATAGACCGCGCAGATTACAATAAAAAGAAACAGTCTACATTATTCTTTCCAAAGTCCTGTACTTGCCATCGTCAAAATAGACGGAATGTCGGAACGTCAGAATAGGTCGGACATCAAAAGGATAGACTGACGGAAATAAATGGTTACCTTTCTAGTGCTTCTTCCAGATAATTCTTAGCTTCGTGAAGATTGCCTAGTCGATAGTGTAGGGCGGCGACATTGTTCAGTATTTCGGCAGGGATGTCCGCGTTTACCTTTTCCTTCAATATCTTCATTGCAGTGCTGTACGCGTTCAGAGAGCCCTGGCAGAATAAAAAAAAAACAATCAGAGCTTAGGCAGACCACGGTCAATGCACTTTGGCCGAAACAAGTTAGTAGCCCGCTAATTATGTTAATATTAATATCATTCTCATGCTAAGATTGCAAAAGAACATAAAAAAACCGTCAAATAGCTTAAAGTGCTATAAACTTATTAACCTTTTTTTATCGCTTAAGTGACAAACAATGGTAAGCGGTCACCATACCCTTTAGACGCTTGTGGCAAGCGGTTACCGCAGCCTGTGGACGCTTGCAACACCACGGGTATCACTCGCGCGTTGCCGACCCAAACTACTATCAGAATATAGCCTTACTAGCAATACAGGTATCCAAGTAACTCTCAAAGCCTTATAAGACAACCCTACATCAGAGCAGTGTTTATTGAATGTGATCTCCCGTAAGGTGGAGGTACTGTATAAGGGCGGGTTTAATTTATTTGTGGGAAATTCGATTCCCCACAACGCTCGATCTTAAAGCATGTTACCTGCAAGTCATTCTGCTCCAAAATCTGCGCCAACTCTATCCAAGCTTCCACGTCATCAGGAAACTGCTCTGTGACCTTCTTCAAGTGTTGTCTCGCTATGTCTCGCTTCGATTGCGATGGCGAATTCGCGTATAGAGAGCCTAAGATCTTCATCGTTTCGTAGTTGCCCGGTTGCGCTTTTAGAACTTTCTCGAAACACTGGGCTGCCTGGTGATCATATTTTGTATTAGAATGGACTTAGAAAATTATTGTGACAACATAATAGACAGCCCTACGTCTGCACAATCTATATTTTTATTCTTTATGTCCAGTATACAATTTTCTGATTATCTAGATGTTGCAACATCCAATGAAAACAAACAATTTGGAAAAAAAAAAAAACGTTCAGGATTTTTTTGGGTAACCCATTTTTAATATACTTTCTAGTATACTAAATTTATTATACAATAAGTTTTATTCTATTATCAGCTCGGTGAAGGTCGATGTATAGTCTGTCCTTAGACTAAGATAGAATATTCATAAGTTACTAAAAAATTATTCTTGATTTCATTAAAAGTAATCATAAAATCCATCATGGACTTACATTTTCAGTATCTCCTCTGTAAATATACATCTGTCCAAGTCCGTAATGAGGCAGGACAAAGTTGGGTGGAGCGAACTGTGTGGCTTGGTAATAGTATTGAAAAGCTTGATCACAGTCCCCTTGAGCATGGAATGCTCTCGCTAAGTGGTGACAACTCTCCGCACGCATAGCTTCATTCTCCGTATTGTGAAAGGCGTGCAGAGCTAGATGTTGCACTTTACTGTAATCCTGGTGGAGAAGAAATATATAATTACTACCAACATCTAAGTAAAAGGCAGTAATATCTAAAACATATTCAATTCAAATAAGGAAATAAACTTAATTTCTCTAGGATCAGTAAAGTTGTCTGTCAATGATAGGTCACAGTATTATTGCATTGGTACACATATAATTTAAAACTAGAAGAAGTGATAGGTGAATGGTAAATAATGGTAATGTTTTTTTATATAAATTTTCCTTCTCCAGCAATGAATCTCCTGGTGTGACTAATGACTGATAAATTACAAACACAAACTAACCTTTTTAAAGAAGAAGTGATTGGCCAAATGGTTCAACACCATAGGATTCTTAGGATCAATGGCGTAAGCTTTGGACAACATTATGACAGCCATCTTGTTGGACTCATTCTCCTGGAGATTCAGCTTAAGTATTGACAGACCCACAAGGGCACCAACACATTGTGGGTCTAATTGGAGGGCCCTTTCAAATGCCATCCTATAATAAACAACAGAATACTTATAATTATGCTGACACATTTAAAAAACACATATTTCTCTCAGGTTCAGCACCCGCCTTAGTACATGATTAAGGTCGAGCCAGATGGTCTTTTGGCACCTTTTAATGCTCTAATTACTATTAAATGCCTTTTTCTTATTAAATTAAATTATTTAATTTTATTAGTCACCTTGCCTTCTCTTGATTATTCAACTTCATGAAACAATGTCCCATGCCCAGCCTCAATGCAGCTGGGCTGTCAGGGTTTGTCCTCAGGGCCTTTTTATAAAATGCCAGGGCACCTCTGTAATCTTTTCTATTGAATGCAATACATGCTTTACCAAGCAGCGAAGGGACATTGTTTGGTGATTGGTTGAGGACAAAGTTGAACTGGGCATCAGCTTGCTCCATCTTGTCACCCTCGAGGAGGCAGAAGTAGGCTCGGCCAAGGAGATGGTTCTAGAAAACAAACAAAGATAAACATACAACTCCTCATCCTCATTTTTAAAATTGGTTCAAAAGGATTTTTCTACACAGGCTGCACTAATATTGTGAGCAGTGGGGCATGATACTATTTATTAAATAGGTTTTGGTTTTCATACAAGGGGAATTAATACTAGCAGTAGACTTATTATTATGTTTGTATTTACAATAAAGATATGCACTGCACAGTTTCAGTTCTTTTAGTGTATTTGATAGTTTGGCATATCTATCATGGAATTCTTCAAGAAGCATGTGGAGAGATTTTTGCAGGGCCAGCAATGAGCAATTAATACCCCTGGCATTGCAAGCATCCGTAGGCTATGGTAACTGCTTACCAGGTGGGCCAGATACTTGTTTGTTACCTTAGTGGCATACAATAAAGCTTTTTTTAACTCACTTGATCATACATGATGATTTTGTCAGCCATTGTGTAGAGAAGAGTGGCCTTCATAAACAACTCCTTCTTTTTGTCCTTGGATTTCTCCTTGTTGGCCTCCTGTACATAGTATGCAGCCAACATATCCAGGGCGCGCATCTGGTCTCGCTCAAAGTCCCGGTAGTCAATGTTGGCATCCACTCGGGACGACTCCAAGATCTTGAGGAAGTCATTGATCTTCTTTTGTTTGTAGTATGCGAGCTGAAAATTCACAGAACGCTTAATGCATAGAAGAATGCTTCTCTTTTAAGCCGAACGGAATGATAAAACGAAAATAATTACATGTAAAATTTTGAGGTTAACATCAACTTACTGCAATATTGATCCAAACATTGAGCTGTGAACGCTCCTGCTGTAAAATCCCAAGTACTTCATCGCCAGATGGCAATTGTTCCGGATCCAGTTCAATCACCTGAAAAAAATATCACAGTTACTTCACAGCACTGACATTTTGGGATTTATAGACGCGTAAACATTATTCATTTATTTAGTTGTATTAACCTCATCGGTGGTCCTCAAAGGTATTTCAAGCGACATTATTATATCAGTTTTCCACTATATCACATCATCACAACATAACTAATGAAAATAATTTTGTAAACATTTAAAAATAAAAACAACGCCGAAGATACGAACGTAAAGGACACAGCACAGAGTACTTAACACGGTACATAATCACTACGTTCTGTGACTACGTTTTGGACACAGGGGGACACAGAGTACTTAACCACAGATATCTACTATAGCGGTTGTATTCTCTTGGTCTACTATACTAGTCTTAGTCTATAGTCTATACCTAACCACTACTTTTGACAGAAAATCATAGATCAGTTAAATAGCATTCAAGATAAATACATAATGCAGACAGCTGAGACGGCAGTGGCAGACTAGACAAACAAATCCATAGACTATATAAATACAGAACACTATATCATCCCCTTGTTTTTCCTAACTATCGCAATCAATCCTCTTTGGTCTTCAGTTCTTGAAGATGATTGATTGCCATGTTAGGAAAGAAGAATTTACCTTTTTTATAGTGCTCAAAACTCAGAATACGGACTCCAGATCAGCTTACGCTATAGAAACCGCACTTTAAATAGCAGCAAAATAAAACTGTTTGTACTATTTTCACTTATGACATGGGACATGTGTTAGAAGGCGAAATTTATATACTTGTGCACTGATAAAATTAGAAGTATATAAAATAAATCAGTCACTAAATGAAACTTTACTGCATATAACGACACCAAAAATACACATTAAAGATCACTATAACACAATTTACGAGACACTGGAAAACATCTCAACCGCTCCGCCTGATTCCCGCCAAAAACTCCCGTACGGTTTCTATAGTGTAAGCAAAGCGATGTCTTCTATAGTTCAAAAAGACAAAAAGTTCGCATCATCGATTTTTGGGTGCGCCAAAGTTCATCTAAAATTTCAACTCCGATAACTGGAAATCCGAAAATGTTCTTCCTAACATTTTTCATCCTAACAATCACAATTCCTAATTACTTTGTCTCTAATGTTAATAATTCCGAAGCATTCAACTTCATAATGTCAGTACCAATAAACATATATTATACTTTTATTTGTTTTCCTATATTTCCTCAACATAACCATCGTTTATACTATTAATCAAAGTCATATCTTTTTTGTTTAGATTTCTTTTTATTCATAATAATCAATATTATATATGTCAGCGATAGCGCACATCAGGCAGCGCCATCTGTGCAGATCCACGGGGCAACAACCACAACGCTTGCTATTGGACAGGAAACCCGAGCGGTCGACCCCACCGGCTCGTACGCGATCGTTGGCAGAAAGCGGAGTGCACCCTGTGCACCGGCCAGTATATAACCTACAGGCCGCCACGATAGACGGACCCTTCTTATTTGTTAGAGCCAAGCCAACGCACGTGTTAGTTTCCTGAGAGTTTTAATTGTAAAAAGAGTAAAGTGATTATCTACCTACTTTTGCTATTTTGTTCAAATTCGCTCGAGTACCCACGACAGTGCCCACAGTACCTACGCCATCCTGAACAGAACCTGACAACTAGAAGGCCTAACTATAAACCTACTTCTGATGACGCGGATGCTTGCCGCGTCTACATATACATTAATTTTGCGTAGCTTTGTTTTCACATAACATGTAGTTATAACATATAAGAATAATAGTACCATGGTACAAGTAGTTAAATACATGTTTTCATATATACATTTAAATTTAATAAGTTGAATATTACCAGAGTCCCGCTCCAATCATTTATTCAAGTTTCAGAAACGAATCGGTCCTATTCATAATTATTGGTTTAGGTTAGGTTAGAACTGTGACCCCAACGCACGAGGCGAGCGAGCGTAGCGAGCGTGCCGCGGTAGCGGCCGGCGAAGTGCCAGAACCGAATTATATTTTTTATTACACTTGGTAAATGTTTCTTTCTGAGTATGAGTGAAAATATTATAGTGAGTATGTTTAGGGATAAAAGCGTTATGATAAAAAACAGTAGGAGTTTAAATATGTTTACATTAATGATGTTATTAATTTCAATTTTCGGAAACATCAGTTTTATGAGCATCGCCGGTAGCACCTAGTATTAGTGTATGATCTATGGGTAGCACTACAAATAATATGAATGAAAACTTTAGGATGAAATTTTTTAGGAAGAATCATTCGCATTACAAATAGTTAGGAAGAACAATTTCGGGTAAAGAACTTTAGGTGAGCCAATATGGACCCTCGATTTTTACACAGAGTACATAACCACTACGTGGGAGTTTTTGGCGGGAATCAGGCGGAGCGATTGAGATTTTTTCCAGTGTCTCGTAAATTGTGTTATTGTGGTCTTTAATGTGTGTTTTTGGTGTCGTTATGTGCAGTGGGGTTTCATTTGGTGGCTGGTTTACAGGAACATTGGAAAAAATTCAATAATACTACTTTTGGGTCAGGTGATTTATCATTTTGGTCAATAGGTTACCCCTGACCTATAGGCGTGTTGCGGTCTGCTGCTGCCGTGGATTGTCTCGAGAAACTCTAATGACAATGAGTATTAAATAGAATGCATGACACTAGGCATTTTGATGCGGCAAGCCGAGAAGTTTTGGGTCTTGAAAATTCTCTGACACTCGACACTGGCAAAAATAGTCCCTGAAGGGATTGATTGCCATACTTAGGAAGAAGAAGAACCACTACGTGATTTTTATTTATGGATAGTAATGTATCATAGCGGTTGTAATTTGTATCATTTGTATTGATGAATTGTTATTGTTTACTTAATTTGTAGTGGCATTATTTAAAGCTGAAGTTCGTCTCAAATAAATATACAAAACTATATACCTACTACTTTGATTGTATATGTAATCAAAGACCTCTAATAATCTCTATTACCTCAATAGTAAAAAATAGCATAGCATAACGATGTCACAGAAGCAGAACGATATAATAAAGCACGAAAGCAAAGAAAAGCAATTATTACTTTGCCGGTGAATGTATCACGTTCGCAAGTCAATGATATTATATGTCGTATAGTAGTATGTATACGTATAGTAGTAGTACGTATGAGTAATAAGACCCAGAACTACCCTGCCAGCCTAAGCTGTTCTAGATTCCGACACCGACCAAAGCAGTCTTGGATTACCAAAACTCGGAATATTCGGTAAAATTTAATTTAATTTCGTGGTAGTAAACAAGACGGAAATAAATTGGGTGGTACTTTGTACATAATGAGTAGACGTTCAGAAGGTAAGAGAATAACGATTAAACATACCAGACCCAACCCTCTTTTCCAAGAATGGCTGGAGAATTTACTTCAAGAGGCTAGAGAAAAAAATAGTAAGCTTACGGGAATGCTTGAAGAGGCATTAAACTCGTTAGTGAAGTATCCATTACCTCTCAAGACAGGAGCAGAATGCGCAATATTAAAGGGATTTGAGAAAAAGTTATGCAAGTTCCTAGACATGCGCTTGGAAGTGTATCATAATAATTTACAGTTGGAAACCCATTCAAATGGTAACCAAGAAGTATCTAGTCAAGTAAGCAATGGGAGTGTTACTAGTTCTGATATTGAAATATGTAAGCAAGGTATGAGAAGACCTGCCTCAGACACAAGTCCCTCGGGCCTTTCAATCAGTCAAACAAAACCTGAATCAGTATTAGTAGTCAGAGATAATTGTGAGGATCATAGTATTTCAAAGGTTCCAAAGCTCAGTAAAGCAAATTCAGACTCAGATGCTTCCTCCCAATATGAAGGACCTAAAAACACTGATACAAACTCAAAACCTCCAAGTCCTTCATCAAAAATGCTTAAAAGTCGTAAAAAATACAAGCCTGCATACAGATCTGGTAATTATGCAATTTTAGTTGCATTAATTGAAGGGTCATTAGAAAACCCAGTACATAGATGTCTAACAAAGGAAGAAATAATTGAAAAGGCTCAGAAATACAGTGATGAGTCTTTTGTAAGGCCTAAGCCTGAATCATTTTACACGGCATGGTCCAATATCACCAAACTTGTGTCTAAAGGCCTCGTAAAAAAAAGCAGGGTCGGTAATAATAACACTTATTTCTCATTGACTAGTACAGGGATAGCTTTAGCTACAGAAATTATTGAAGAATATAAGAACAGGGCTTCTGTTAATGATATTATTTTTAATAATGGGCATAGAAGTTTAGTTGATGTAGCAGAAACTCATACTGTTGATGAAAATGGCGAAATTAATGATAATCATGTGTTATCAAATGATGCTGTTGCATTTGAAATGTCAGCTGGTTTTTTTGATATAATTTTATTGATTGACAAGAATGAGACTGCTGGGTGAGTATGATATTGTAATCATTTATACTGATCATTTAAAAAACAATGGAAAGCTAAATCAAACAGCAAATGAGATTTTCAATTTACTTTACAGAAGATTGCCTTCTATAACACTACTCTGATGTAGTGTTGTTCCTGCAGTGAGTATTTTTGTACTAACAAAGCTAACAAGCAGCTGTAGCCTATGAACACTTGCAAGTGTCACTCACATATTGCCAAACATAAAATTAGATACTTTTGAATAGAATAAATCTTGTACCTATATCATCCACACTAAAGTATATCATAATTTTAAGAGCTAGGCTCTTGTCAGTGGAGCAATTGCCAAGCCTTCCTATATTTAGCTATTACTTTGCCTCCTTGTTTTTCAATAATTGATATACATTATATTGTATATGTTTCTTATTTCAGTGTATCTAAAAAGAATGACCCAACAGTGGCTCAGTTCAAAAAGTATCCAGATTTAAAACATGAATATAGAAGTTTGAAAGTTGGTGATTTTACATGGATAGCAAGACACAAGATAAATAAGGAACAAGAATTAGTTCTTCCATATGTTGCAGAGAGGAAAAGAATGGATGATTTAGGAGCTAGTATTAAAGATGGCAGGTTCCATGAACAGAAGTTTAGATTAAGGAAATGTGGTGTCAGCAATGTGATTTATTTAGTTGAGGATTATGGAAGTAACAAGAATGTGGGACTTCCCTTGCAGTCACTTATACAGGCATTAGCAAACACAAGAGTACAGGATGGATTCAAAATTCATATGACAGCTTCTCTGACAAATACTGTTAGATTTTTAGCTATGCTGACTAAAAGGCTGACAATTGAATATAAGGTGATTTTAGTACTGATTATAAATTATTACTGTGATTATTTTAGCCTTCATAGATTTTAATGTTAAACTAAATGCATTTTTTTGGTTTCAGGATAGAAACCTAAAAGGTTCCAGTCAACACCCAAATGGTGAAAAACTCATGACATTTAATTATTTTAACAAATCTTCAGCAAAAAATAAAGCAATTACTGTGACTGAAGCATTTATCAAAATGCTTTTGCAACTAAAGGGCATGTCAGTTGAGAAAGCTTTGGCAATAACAAAAGAGTACAGCACACCAAGATCTCTTATACATGCCTATGAAAGTTGTTCCCATAAAGATGGGCCATATCTTCTAGCTAACTTAAAGTATAGCCCATTAAGTAGAAATGTGGGTCCTAATATAAGTAAATCAATTTTTCAGATGTTCGTTTTACCTGGTTAAGATTAGTGCATGGCTTATGCTCATCAAAATCTATGTACTGTGCAATAGATAAAGCGTTCCAATCGATCACTACTTTGTATATTGAGCCGAGGATCATTAACCACACACACATATCAAGATGATGTGATAATGGTGTCTCAGTCACGCCAAAACGGCAATTTAAATTAAAAGTATGTGTTTATATTATTTACTTTATTTATTGATGATTTAGAAAATAAATTATATTTGTAACTATTTGGTAATCTCTATCTTGTGAAAAAATTATTGTGCATATGAATGAATACTGTTTAAGAAGTTTTTTTTATATAGGTAACAGAGTGGTTATAGCATATAATACATTAGTTGCTTTTCATACTTCTCGAAGCTTTCGAATTCTCTATATACAATCAAATGTAGTTTGTTTTTTAAGAAAATATATTTAATCTAATTTATACTTAAATGACAAGGTTGCGTTAAAATTAGAAAGTAAATGGAACCAGTTTTTCAATAAGGTATTGAATGGTGCATATAAAAGTCGCCTGTATAGCCAATGGAGATCCAGGGTAGTAGAGTGGAAGATCTTTTAGGAGTAGAGCCACGTAGAGCCTACGGGATACAGCCTAAAAGAAGCGATATTATTTTTGATTGGTTCCAAAGAAAGAACAAAAACGAATTCTCATTTATATGTATGTAAAAACATTTTTTTTGTGACTAGTTTTTTATATTTTAAGTAATGTTATTGTGGATGTATTATTATTGTCAATACGTCGTCGTCAATCATGCATTCATGTCTATCATTCCAACTATAATTTTAGATGTAGGTATTTATTATTGTAGGTACATCAGTGTCTATAGGCAACTCTTTTTAAGTAGCTCATTATTCAAACAAGTTTTTGTTACCTTTATTAAATTTGCATTTGATCTTATTTGTGAACTGCATTTAATTAAATACTAAACAATAATGTACTAGTATTGTGACCACTAAACTTCTCAAATATAATATTTATCTGAAAGTTTAATAAAAGTAATAAAATAAAACACGTGTATTTATTATATACCTTTATTTTACATAACATTGACTGTGACATGAGTAAGTAGCAGTAGAAGTTTGAAAGGATATCTTAGTGATTATTTTGTAATATAAACCTTTCCAATAACTATCCATAAATAGTTCAGATTTAAGAGCACTTTAGGATGGAATCAACTTCCCAGTTTACAAATAGCGTGCTATAATCGTAAAACAAAAATATACAGAATTGATTTGGCACAAAAAAGTTGTTGAGATTGTTTTGTTAGAGATTAACTATACAGCAGTAGTAAATAATGTTATGTATTACTTTTTTAACCAAATGATAATAGCTAGAATTGGAAATTGGACTTAGCTCGGTTAGACGCCATTAGTACATACCGTAGTAGGTAAACGAGATTCAATAAGAACTTGATTATGCCAAACCAGTGTTAGGTACTACTTTAGACCCTTATTTTCATCATCACATTGCGTTTCCCTATGATAACACTTAACATTAATAAATATACCTAAACTACCACATCTTTGAAGATAATATGAATGAAGCTGCTTAATTAACATTTATTTCAGCCGAACAAAGAAACATGGCACAGTTACATGCAGAGAAACTTCTAAAACTATTAAATAAATTGCACTCACCAAACAGTAGATAGAAATCTCAAAATCAGTTAAGATTACAGGTACAGTAATATCGTTAAAATCTCAATATAATATAATACCAATAGTAATAATTGTCACATGTATTCTCTTTTCTATATGATACTTTTAGTAACAAAAGCACTTTTAAATAGAGAACCTAAAATTGACAAAGCAAGAAATTACACATGCTAACTGTCAGATAAATGCGATAATATGATTACACATTAATAATCAATATTTTATTATAGAAGTGAAGATACAGAAATATAAATTCGAACATTAAAATTACCAGCTAAGACCAACCACCTACTATATCAGTTGCCGAATATGTTGTTTAAAGTAACAGAACCCTGTTTACACTTTGATAATGCTCCAAATAAAATAAACTAAAATAAATTCTCTATGCAAAATAAAAAAAACTTACAAATATTTCGGTGCACTTATGGGGTAGAGAAGGTGGAACTTAAAACTTTAGAGTGTGTGATAGTTCCTCTCAGTTTGGTTCTTGTAGTACTTGAAGCCCATGAAGCCAATAACAAGGATTCCCAGTGTCAGTATGATGCCTCCGACAAAGCTTGCCCCGTCAAAACTGAAATTAAAACAAACAATTTTATTCCAGCTGCTCAGCTATCATTAGCATCAATTATTTGTGATTTATGGCAGGTCATTGGAGGTTACATTGACCTACTTCTTGCACATAAGTTTTTTGTTGTGGTATGTAGTTGGGGTAATTTATTAGAATGCTAAAAATATTGCATACCAGTCAACACTAGTGCATTCCCCAAACATTAAGAGCTAGAAAATTACATACTTAACTGTGCCATTCAATCCCTAGACCAGAGATGGCTATTGCACCAACTGCAAAAGTTTGTTATAGAAATTTCTTTTTTTTATGAAAATATAGTAATACAAATCTCTGACCATTCAAGCATCTACTTGTTATTAAGATAGAGCAAAAAAACATGTTTCTCGTAGGGAGCCCCTTTTTATAATTTTTTGTTACAGCAGCAACAGAAATACACATTTTGTGAAAATTTCAACTGTGTACCCATTACAGATCATGAAATACGGTTCAATGACAGATAGACAGTGAAGTCTTAGTAATATGGTTCCATTGGTTACCCTTCAGGTATAGAACCCTAATGATATTACAAGCTACTTACGCTCTGGTTTGTAAGATTGGTGTAACTGTGGACTGTCCTGGCTTGAGGGTGGTAGTGGGTGCTGGCTTTGTTGTGGTATCATTTTTTATGTCTGGTTTAATTGTAGAGCTGCTGATAGTTTTCTCAGTGGTAGGCACAACTGCTAGTGTGGAGCTTTTTTCATCTTTTGCCGCAGTTTCCTTTGGTGGTTCAGTGCTTTTTTCAGGCTGTACTGTTTGAGGCTTTACACTAGTTGTTCCAGCAGTGCTAGCCTCAGCTGGTTTAGTGTTTTCAGTTGTGGTTGAGGGCTTTACTGATTGAGATGCATTTTGAGTTGTTTGGTTAGGAATTGGTGTTGATACTTTTTCTGTTTGATGTTCAGTAGTAGGGTTTGATGCTTGTTGGGATTCTTGAACACCTGTAAACATTTACCAGTAAAATAAAATGCATATAAATATTATACTATTTTATATATTAAACTAAAAGGATGAAAATGATTTTAAAGTTAAGTTTGACAGGGAAAATAAAACGCAGTTAAGTAATATAACTATAAAGCCAACTGTTTTTTTATTCGAAGAAGTAACTGATTATAATAAAGTTTCGTGTTTGTTGCATTAAAATGCCTAGTGTCATGCATTCTTATGCTTATTGTCGTTTCTGGAGACAATCCATGGCAGTAGCATATTGACCAAAATTTAGATCACTTAATCCAAAATTCATATCATTGCATTATTTTCAATGTTCCTATAACTCAGTCACTAAATCAATCTTTACTGCACAACGACACCAAAATACATTGATGTTTTTCTAATATTGATCAGCCCTCAGCCCTACTCCAGATTTAATAATTTAATAAAGGATTTTCATGGGATAGTATACATAGACATGCAAATACAATACAATGTAAGTTTTTTTTGTTAAGCTAAACAATATGGTCACTGTAAGGTTCTTTTGAAATAAAATATTCACTCTATTTAAGTCAAGGCAATTAGAGTATAATTAATTCGTAAGATATGTTGTTAATTGCTTCTCCATGAGAATACTGGTGATGAGAGGAATGTTGGATTTTATTACTTATAGGTATATAATTACATTTTAATGTACCAAGGAAACATAATTAAGGTGATGATGAAACAGGGAAACCACATAAAAATTGATATTTTAAAAAGAATGAAATTTTCCAAAACCAGATATGAGGACTACTTTCATCAGCGAGACCAATCAGTAGTGCAGCCTTTATTGTTCATTTGGTTTTATGACTAATACATTTCTCAAGGCACAATAATGATCATTAGTTAGTTATACTGGACCATGCTTCACTGTGGAAGTGAAAAAAATACTGTTTCCAAACTATTGATATTGAAAACAAAGCCTATTATGGATAAACAAAATGAAAACAATTCACACAAAAGATAAAATCGTATTTCACTATATTGAATTGATTCAGGTTTTACTTTGCGGAAATTCATATTTTGTATTCGTATTTCACTATTTTGTCTTGCCTATTTATTTATAGAGATCTTGGAAGCTCTATTGAATATTAAAATCCATTTTATTTTAGCGGAATTAATTTAATATACTTTTACATTTTAAATTACAATTAAAACTATCTTCCTTGTAAGGATAGAAGTTAAAATACCATATCATTCCATAAAATATTGTTGATGAAAAATTGAGCAACCATTGCATTCGAATCAACATTACTAATGATTATTCAGCAAATACAAGTTACGAGAGAAGGTAAATGATTACAAAAACATTATTGTGAAATATGTTTACCATCGTAGATCTGTCTCGATCGGATACTTACAAAATTAGATACGATAATGCCATCTTCCATATTAAATTAAGCTCTACGGCAAATAAGCGGCGACAGAATTATTGGAGTCGTGACGTATAAACATTTACATGATCAACCTGTTTGCAATGACCGAACCTGGCTTTTCGAGAATAGGTAATCAAGTTACGGTGGACCAAAAGTCAGGCAAAGATTAAGATAGGAACTATAAACAATACGGCACCCAATGTTTAAATTTCGATAACTATCTTATCTTCGGAAAGCAGTAGATAGGTACTACGCATAATCTTATCGTGAGAAAATTTCACAGTTAGGCGTTGATGGATGATAGTTCTCAAATCACTTACCCGCTGGTTGTTCTGCTCGGCTGATGCACACCGACACCGACAAAAACAAGATAAACAGTACTTTCTTCATCATTTCAAAATAGCTAATTATCAGTGGGTCTAGACAGTATCTTGAAAATCTAATCAAAAATCTAAACTGTCTCACGTTTACGTTTCCCAATCGCAGACACAAGCAAAGCGGAAATGGTTAACCAAAGAGCAGAGAGAGAACAAAGAAAAGAACAAATATCTCAACTCAAACGAGTTTGGATGAGTGTTGCCAATATAGAGGAGATAAAATTTTATTTTGTTACATTTTTCTATGTAACATGGGCCTGATTGCATTTAATTATTATTTATGAATTTACCAAAGTAACTAAATTCTTTCATAATTTGTTATTCTCCGAAAATGTATTTACCATTACATTTTCCTATGTACATTATCATATATACCTACGAAGATTCTAAGCAGCACTAGTGCTTGTTAGTTTGTAACAGTCGTAAAAATAAGTTAACAACACGTCATCTGGTTTATAGGCACACCTTTGCATAGGTTTATTTCAATACAACATTAATTTGTGAACAAAAAAATGCGTGAGAGTTACCGCGTATTCTGATTGGCTGCCGGCAGACGCGCGAAGTTGCGCGGTCTTAAAACGCATAGTGCGTACGCCGCCGACTAGGCAGGCGAACAAATTGTGTGCTTAAGAAACTCGATTTGGTGGAAAGGAAAAACAAATGAAATGTCACTTTGGTCGAGAATTCGTTTTTTAAACAGTTAGATAGGGTTTTGGATTCTCTATCGATGTGTTCGATTGAAGCCAATGTTAAGCACATTTTACGTTTTATTTAAAGTACCGACGGGGTATTATCTAAATACACTAGCTTCAAACGACCGTTTCATGCTTTGTTTCATGATATTATGTATATATTTTTTCAACAAAGTCGTATAAATTAATTTGAAAACGTAGCTGCCTTTCCAAACTTATTTTTCTACGAAGATGGACCTACCTAGTATATAGTAGATATCTGTCATTAACCTTATTATTACTAGTCTACGAGTTAATAAGCAGTAGACGTGAGACGAAGTGGTTATAATTTATGTTATATACTCTGTGCAGACGGTGCAGACGTGTGTTCCTAATACTTCTTAATACTGACGTAATGACATAATGATACCTTGTGCCATCTAGCGGCATAAGCAGGCCTTTGAAAAGTAGTGTCTGCATTTTGAAGGTGAACAATAACCTCACAAGATGGCGTTGATAAATAAAATTCATAAATTTTCGTTTAGTGACTGCTCAGAGTAGATAAAATACTAATAATATTAGGTCCTTACATATGAAATTGGCGTTTTTCGTACTGGCCACTTTAATCACGAATTTCTCCTCTTTGGTAAGGAATTCCAAATTCAAATTTGTACAGCTATAGACTCATGTATTTGTGCTTCGATGATCGTCATTCATTTGTTTTTTTTCTTCTGTTTTTTTCTGTTTGCGTCACTCATTTTACAAAATGGAAAACCTTAATATCGCATTATTTACGAGTACGAGTTCCGCCGTGGCACTAGTGCTGCGGAAACAACTCGAAGGGTGAATGATGTGTATGGCGGTCGTGTTGCAAAAGAAAACACAGTTCGTTTTTGGTTCCAACGTTTTCGTTCTGGAAATTTCGACCTGCAGAACAAGCCCCGTGGACGGCCTGAGACTCAAGTTGATAATGAAGAGTTGAAGGCTATTGTGGAAGCGGATCCATCGCAAACCACGTCCGAGTTAGCTGCAGGCTGCAATGTTAGTGATAAAACTGTTTTAATTCACTTGAAGCAAATTGGGAAGATTAAAAAGCTTGAAAGGTGGGTACCTCACGAATTGACTGAAACAAACCGGCAAACGCGCGTCGACTGCTGCGTTACATTACTAAACCGGCACAATAATGAAGGTATTTTAAACCGAATCATTACCTGTGATGAAAAATGGGTTCTTTACGATAATCGGAAGCGCTCAGCGCAATGGTTAGATCCTGGCCAGCCAGCCAAATCCTGCCCCAAGCGAAAATTAACCCCAAAAAAGTTGCTTGTAAGCGTTTGGTGGACTAGTGCCGGTATTGTTCATTACAGTTTTTTCAAATCTGGCCAGACTATTACGGCTGATGTCTATTGTCAGGAATTGCAAACCATGATGGAAAAGCTAGCGGCTAAACAACCTAGGCTGGTCAATCGCTCCACGCCACTGCTGCTTCACGACAACGCTAGACCACACACTGCGCTACAGACGGCTACTAAATTAGAAGAGCTTCAATTGGAAAGTCTAAGACATCCTCCGTACTCCCCGGACCTTGCTCCAACAGATTACCATTTCTTTCGAAATTTGGATAACTTCTTGCAAGGGAAAAAATTCAACTCCGATGGGGCAGTCCAAATCGCCTTCAAAGATTTTATTGATTCCCGTCCGACTGGTTTTTTTAGTAAAGGGATCAATGAACTACCTATGAGATGGCAAAAGTGCATAGAAAATAATGGTTCATACTTTGATTAATTAAATATATTATATTAAAAAATATTCGACTTTTTGTTCCTCCCATACAAAACGCCAATTTCATATGTAAGGACCTAATAATATACTACGTACAAGTTGTAAGTAGTATTTTTGCGTAGTATATTATCTACTCTGAGGTAGAAGTGACGGTTTGATTTTCAAGGTGCGAATATGACAAGGCGATCACGGTCTTGTTCCTTTATACATAAATTTCGCTATGTAGAATTGTACAGTAACACAATCTCCACGATGTTTTTTTTTAACATTTATTATTTCAATCAACGAGATCATTTAAATCCCTATCTTAAAATGCATAAACATTATTTTAATTTCATAACCACATATTATTCTCAATACCTAAATTATTTTACCGTACCGAGCGAAAAGAAATAATGGGCATCGTATATAAAAAGTTTCTTCTATGTTGTTTTAAAAATTAATCAAAATGACACAAATAAAAAATTCCATTAATAAATAAAATAGCTACACCTAAATGAATATACGTTATGAAATTTTAAACATTCTGCTGAACTATTGGCCAAATGTTTTTTCTTTGCATCTTCGATATCATTATCATAAAGAGATAAAAACATTCCCCATAAAATATTATTTTAATGACGTATTGCTTCTTTTAAGCCTTCTTCTCAATTAGTCCTACGGTCACGATCAAATGTATTAAACTTTTCCTTTAATTACGAGCAACGTAAAAGATCTAAAAGCGAGGTCGTAAATAATGTATATTTTTCGAAGTTCTTTAAGTGCGTTTGTAATGGGCGCCGTTAATTTAATGGGACCTCCTGATCCCGCTAATCTCATAAATTTTCCCAGTAATAAATACAAGCTGAACCTTACTTTTCGCATTATCGACGTTAATTATTTTCTAGTGGCGGGAAATTAGGACAGACCAACTGTTTGTACCAACTCTGCCTAATTGAGGGAAATATCATAATTGTGAAAGGAATAATTTTTAAGACTCAAATTGCTGTTTAATTTTGTTAATTTCTTTAACTTTTTTATTTATTTGATTTTCGTAACTATAAATAATACAATTCCAATTATTTTCAAGTGTAATAAAAACCATGTTTTACGTTTTGGTAAAATGATCTCCTTTTAATTTAATGGCAGAGAAAGGTTATGGGAAGTACTTAGGCTTCAAAATCAGTTGTCTTGGAGAACGATGCGAAAATAAATTTCACGTTGCTTTCGCTATACCGACTATTATTATTCTCTGTTTAAGATTTACAAACAAAATAATAATTGATAAACTCACAAATTTTCACTTTTCACCTGACTACGACGAAGCAAAAAGTAGGGTTATGATTTTGACCGGTAGGTATGTGTATGTCATAATTCGTTAGGGTAGGTAGAAAATGACCACCTGAGCATCACTATCACTATGTAATAAATACATAATATATCAGATGAGAATCCTTTTTAGATTGTGATCATTCCGTAGTCGGGTTTAAATTTTGAACTGACTGCTATGATGATATGACCCTAATTCAATGGTAAAATGTAGGTATACCTACTTAGCAATGTGTCATCAAAAATGAAAAAGAAACATCACGCTCGAGGCATTTCCGCAAACCGATGAACTTTCCGCAGTAACGACGTTGTTGCTCATCCCTAATTTTTACGAAAAGAAGTAGGTACGGAAAAAAGTTCTCAGATACGGTCCCCTGCCGGTTGTTTATAAACTTAAGTGAAGTTAAGCAAGTTATAATGGAAAAAACCGGGCGATAGAACAATGCGGATGGATATAAAGATTCTTCACTTTCACTTAGCCGAAAATGTCATATCCATACATAATAATATGTACATCATTTTATGAACGCGAGATCTCCCTAAATATTAAAACAATTCTTTTCAAGAATACCTTAGTTTAGCTAGTAGAACTTATTCCTTAACTTCAGACAATTAGCTTACTGCTCTGTGGTTTGAGCATACGATAGTAGGTACCTATTAAAGATGTGCCCATCAAATCGGTTGGATCAACAATGTTCGGGATACTGCCAGGACGATCATGGTACTGATTGTTAAAAAAGCAAAGCCCATAATGACTATTTATTTTAAACTAGCGGCCCGCCCCGGCTTCGCACGGGTAGACATTTATATCAAATATTTTGTCTACCCGTGCAAAGCCGGGGCGGGCAACTAGCCTATGTTAATCAGTGATAGTGTAGCTTTCTAACGGTGAAAGAATTTTTGAAATCGGTCCAGCAGTTTCGGAGCCTATTCAATACATACAAAAATACAAATCTTTCCTCTTTGTAATATTATAGTATAGAAGTATAGATACTAAAATGGGTATCATCATACAGTAATAAAGTGCTCTAAATGTGTATATATATAATACCAACTAAATAATTCAAACGAAGCTTGACCTTTTCGGGATTATGTATATTGAAAGAAATAATTATTGATGTGTAACATCTAATCTACCCCTCGTTTTCTGCGGAGTGTTTTCGTGACAATGGACGAACATGCATTACTAACAGGAAAATAAAATAAAATAAAGGAAGCCTGGGAACACTGTTGCTGATTTAGAAGAGACGATTTTTGTTGAAGTTTTATCGACAAAAAAGAGGTAGAATTATCAGATACACATCACAATAATGTGACTACTGTACTCGCTTGTTTTTTACTTGAAGGGGAAGGAAAAGTGGCGCACCTAAATCTGTAGGCTACAATTCGGTCTACCTAATTGAGATTGTTATCATTTTTATTATATGTAGATCCAGTATTAGCATTACACCTACATACAAATAAATGTTCACAATTTATTTGATTCATCGCAACAGTTTTTCCAATGTCTGGTTGTTGAAACTAATACATAAAAGAGGCAGAGTTTATTATTACGGCGATGTTTTCTCCATGACAATATACGTTTCAAATAAAAGCGGCTTCTGACGCCAGTGCCTTTATATTTATCTTTTTTATATTCATACGTAAATCCTTGCTATTTGTATCTTGCCTTTTGTCAGATTTTTAGTTGAGATTTTTAGGAGTTCACTAAACCATATGGAAAAGCAAGTAAATAAGTATTTCTATTTATATCGGTTTCATGATCATCAAAATATCAAAGCTGTCTGTACCCGATGGCGATGGATAACCAAAGGAACCCTATTACTAAGCATTCGCAGTTCGTCCGTCCGTCTGTCAGCGTACTGTATAACTTCCATCCATAATAGATGTCAGTTAAAATTTTCACAGAATGGTATTTATGTTGCATCTATACAACAAATAATAATAAATAAAAAAATAAAGGGGACTCCCCTATTAGAATCGTGTATTTTTTTCTAATTTTGCTCTTAATAACGACAACAAGTAGACGCTTGAAATGCTCATAGAGTATAAAGTAATATTTTATAAAAAACATAGCAAATTTACTATCACTAACTTATTATTTGCGTTTGGTGCAATAGCTGTGTCTAGGGATCTAACGTCCAAGTTAAGTTTGTCACATAACCTAGTTTGTTTAAGTACGGAACGCACGGTGTGCGAGTCTATCTAGCACCTGGCCCATTTTTTTATAAGCGAAACATGACATGTAGGAATAGCATTGTGTGTACAAATCAATTCCGGCTTTCGTAACGACCTCGCAACAAGCGATAAGGAATAAACCCATTAAAGACGCTACCACATTGTGCCTGTTACCATAAAAACTATATTGCATTCAACTTTGCACCTTACAACGAACGGTTTTGCATTCAAAATTGATTGTCAGTAAAAATGTAGAGCGGTATTGCTATTTTCGCGTCTTTTTTCACTATATTGCCCGTAACAGCTTTTACCCATTCGGAGTTCGAAACAATGAATTCGTTATACGAAAAATGGCGGACTTTTGGAGAAGCGTAAACCTATACATATCACATTCAAAATACATACTTATAGTGATATTCTCTGACATACTTGCGGTAATTCCACACCTTATCTTAGCCCTGATATTAACAAAATAGTTTAAAATCCGAGGTGTTAACGAAATATTTTCCTTATATTGTTACACTTATTGTTACATTTGCAAAAGATACGTTTTTTATTGTCAGTGTATTGTCATTAATTAGGTATTGGATAATTAGCTACTGAGAGTCCTTATTCAGCGGAATTTGGTTACTTATCGATTTTTATCGTCCGCCAATGGGACGGAATAAAATCATAAAATTGTGACAATATATATATACCTTTATGTATCTAAAATGTTTTACGGCCAATATACTCATCATCAACAACAGGGAAACAGCGTTGGTAACGCCTTAGTGAAACCACGGGCACTGCTAGCGGCTACAGGCTACGGTGAATGCTTACCATCAGATGGGCCGTACCGCGTACGCTTGTAAGCCTTAATGGTATAAAAAAACTAATTTGGTCAAAGAACTACTCCGAGAGTTAATATCATCAAAATTTCATTCTCGTTTCAGTTTTAGCACCATAAATTGTATTGCTGTAGGCGAGCTTTGACGCTTAAGTTTCTAAGTTCGTAAGAATCCTTTCTTCAATCACAAACAAACAAAACGTATCTCTGATGTTTTACGTTCAATATTCTGAGTTATGAGTTATTTATATATCGTTTCGTGGGATGTGAGGGCCATAAAAGTTGGGCCATTTCTCTGATCACGGTCCCAAAGGACACAAGCGTGTGTAACTTTTTCCATATAGTCTCGAATTTAATCTGTGTAATACCTAGCCGTTGTCTATTCCATTCAATAAGATTATAAGATCTTAAAGAACTGCGAATTGTGTTTATTACAATATTTGAAAACTAATAACAAAAGCGGTAACGGTGGTAAATTAGACCTTCATAAATGCGTTATTAGGGCCTAACCTGAATAAAAGATTTTTGATTTGAACAGGTTTAAATATTTATATGTTAGTCGGTACGATATGTAATAACTATAATTTATTCATGAGATAGTTTGGAATGATATAATACTTACATAGAATTAATATAAAGATGGGTTTTAAAATTAAACCCGTCTTTATTATATGTCCTGGATGTTGCGGCCAAGTTCCATTGGTCTTGATCACGAATTGAGTCAGGCAATAAAGTTGCGTTTAAGACCTATACCTATTTATATTAACAATAATTAACAAGTAATAGCCTAGGTCCTATGTTTTTAAATACTATATTATTATATGTATAGTTATAAGATAAGCAATATATTAAGCTAACTAGGATTAATAGCCACCAGTCAGGATTAATAGTATAACCTGATTAAAAATTGAAATTTTATATATTAATTTTATATAGTAATATTGAGGCAGTATATATTTTGGGTGACTACAATGCCCATCCCGGGTCACGATTTGGTGAAGACCTGAGAAGTTTTTGCTTGGACCACGACTTAGTATGTGTAGACAGGGAACTGCTTCCTGCTGACACATATACTTATATAAGTGAGATACACGGTACAAGAAGATGGCTGGACCACTGCGTCGTGACTGGGGCTGCTCGTGATACAGTTATAAGTGCACATGTGGATAATGGTGTCTTCTGGTCGGATCATTTTCCGCTAAAAATCACGTGTGTATTAAATTCAGTGATAGGTAAAGCCGCCCTGCCTATCGTAGACCAACTGCGAGGCATTAAGTGGGGTCGTAGAAATGCTGACCAGATAAATGTGTATAATAATGAATGCTGTAGTAGTTTTAGTTCTCTGTCTGTATCAAGTGAATGATAGAACTGTTTAATTTTTAATTGTACTGAACATACATATCAGATTGTCATTTTTTATAATAACATAATTAACATTTTGCAAACCGCTGCTAAAAATAGTATTAAGGGTTCCAATGGTGCACCGAAGAAGCCTAAAATAATTTTGGGTTGGAACTATCACGTTAGACACTATCATCAAATGGCGAAACTACACTATGCAAACTGGAGATGCCAGGGGAAGCCATGTACAGGTGATGTGTAAAGAAATATGATTAACAGCAGATCGGCATTTAAAAACAAGCTGCGGTGGTGTCAGAATAATGAAGACAGAATTAAGATGGATATATTGGCAATGCATCAAACCGATAAGAACTTTGTGGAATTCTGGCAAGCTACAAAAGCATGCAATTATAAATCGAGTGTTCCTGTAAGCGTGGAAGGTGAGCATGACAGGACAGTAATTGCTAATTTATTCTCACACCACTTCAGTGTTAATCCACTGCCGGCTCGGAATGCGATTGTTCCGCCTATGTCGGCTGCGCACACTACTGACAGAGTTAGTTACAAGGCGGAGGACGTGGCTTCAGTTGTCCGTCAAATGAAAAGGGCAAAGTCTCCAGGTTTCGATGGATTAAGCCTGGAACACATCTTGTATGCTGGTAAGGATGTATACGTAGCTTTGGCAAACCTATGCAATGCTTGTATTAATGCGGGCTACCTGCCTGAACCACTAATGAGAACAGTAGTGGTCCCTGTTCCAAAGAACAAGACAGGAGATCTCTCCAGTATCAGAAACTACCGACCGATTACACTTGGTACTATTATGGGGAAAATACTGGAGAGATTGCTTCACCCTAGCATAAAAAATTACATAAAGTTATGCGATGCTCAGTTTGGTTTTCGTGCCGGGCTCTCAACGGATTCTGCGATATTTAGCGTAAAGGGTACGGTAGATTACTACAAAAAGAGAAATACGTCGGTGTATGCTTGCTTACTTGATTTGAGTCGTGCCTTCGATCGTGTAAATTATAGTTTACTATGGGAAAAATTGCTCATGTCAAATGTACCTTTTCAAACGTTGAACCTGTTGAGATTCTGGTACGAAAACCAAGTTAACTACGTTAGATGGGGTGATGCTACGTCTGATGTCTATAAACTGGAATGTGGGGTCCGTCAGGGCGGGTTGACCTCCCCGGACCTTTTCAGCCTCTATGTTGACGAACTGATCTTGAGGCTAAGAGAGACCAGGATCGGATGTCATATTGGCAAGACCTGCATGAACAATTTTAGTTATGCAGATGATATGGTCCTTCTTAGCCCTTCGATCAGGGGTCTGCGTAGGCTGTTGAGGATCTGTGAGCGCTACGCTCTTGAGCATGGGCTAAAGTACAATGTCGGTAAGACAGTTATGATGGTGTTCCGTGCCGGTAGGGGTCCGGATAAGACACCACCCGTGTACCTTGACAATGATGTAATAGAGAGGGTTGACACGTTCAAATATCTTGGCCATATATTGACCGAGGGTCTCACGGACGACGAGGATATAGATCGTAAACGTCGGGCCTTGTCGGTGCGGTGCAATATGCTTGCGCGTCGGTTCGCTAGGTGTAGTGACGAGGTGAAGAAGACTCTATTTAGGACATTTTGCCTGGGCTTCTACACTTGTCAGCTTTGGGTTAAATTCACTAGACGTGCCATCAACAACATCAGAATACAATATAACGATGCATATCGAATTCTGATGAAGCAGTCGAAATATTGCAGCGCGTCGGCAATGTTTGCCAGAGCAAAGGTTCCTGATTTCTTTGCCATCATAAGGTCACGAACCGCATCATTTTGGAACCGTATAAGATCCTCTGATAACGAGATCCTGGGTACGCTGGCGGGGTGCCTGGACTCTTCAATTTTTAAATACTGGCTTTCTGTGCACCATGACCCGAATAGAAAATGAACAGGTTATATTAAGATTATGTATAAAGAAATAAAAAAAAAAAAAAAAAAAAAACTGTTTCATAATATAAGTTAATTCTTTTATGACTAGAGTGTAAGGTAATTTTTGTACTTAATTTTATTGTTTTTTTTGTGTATTGGGTGTTTTTTACCTTTCAATAAACATTATTATTATTATTATTATTATATAAAGCATTATCACATGCGTCAAAATGAGTCGTGGCAAATATCTATTCACTTATGAGGAGCAATTAAAGGTTATATACATATATAGATGTTTGTGTTTAAATATCTCGGGCGTCTGTCGGTCACAAGCGAGAAATGCGAGGAACGCTAAGAAAATGACAAGACTTCAAATGTCATCTTTCGAAACGAATTAAGTTTAATGGAAAGGAACGAGCGAATGGCTTTATGATAATGGAGTTTCAGGTAAGTATTCTGTGATCAATAAATAATTGTGCGAACTTGTTAAAAGTGAAACTCCGATTTTGAAGGGATTGCTTTATTACATTTTGAAGTAGCTGCCTTAATGTTTTCATTAGTGCCTGATGAATTTTAAATTATACATTGTAAGAGAAAACTAACTTTTAGGAGTACGGCTGCCATTAATAAGAAATTACGTTGATTACGATATTGTTTGCGTTGGAATTTATGAAAAAAAAAAAAAACACGACAAGTCCTATGTAAGGTAAATAAACATTAACGTAAATATATTTCATGCAGTGTTTCATAACGAATGATTAAGGTAGATAAAGAAAATATTAATGGAAATCTTGTCAGCCTCCCCTCACCAACCAGATTCCAAAAAACGTACCTAAGATATAACTAGCATTATTTTAAAGAATATCTCTCTATAAGAATACAAAACTCGTTTCTGACAGTGAAGTATACAAAGCGGGTAATAACACATAAACATAAACGGGCAATTTTAAAATGTAATCAGAAAACAATTTGTCCCACCTCCATGTCACACATTATGCAGTGAAATGAATAGCTTGGCACCTCAGCGTTGATGGAATTTCGATAACCGCGGGCGGCGGGTCCCGGCGTTCCGATGGAAAATTCACGTTCCTAGCTCTCAGCCCTAAGCGAATATTGCACCAAAAAGGTGTAATATATAATCATATTTGATGATAATTTGATTTAGGATTACTCATAGAAGATCTTTGGAATGTAAATACCGTGTCTTCTTGAAAATTGGAGCAACCTTAATGACTCAGTACTCCACATTACAGACTGAAAAGTTTCACATATTAATGTTAAATTATGTAGGTAGGTAAGCAAGGTATGTTTTAATTGAAGTTGGTCATAACATGGGTTGACGAGGGCCCTGCGAGTATTAACTAAAATAAACATTATTCTTGTCTCGTCCTAACAAAACAACGATACATGTGAATTTCACAATTGTTATCAAAACATCTTCTGCTTGGTATGAAGATAAATGAGATTTATCTATCAAGTATCTAAATCAACTTTGTCAAGGATATTTTTGTATGTTAATCACAAAGTAAATAATTATTGTCCATAGATCAAAATCCTTCAAAATGTGGAAAGTAACATTTTAGGACCTTGCAGATATTATTTAAACCTTTGATTAATAATTACATGTCTCTGAGTTAAACATTTACTTATTTTTTGTTTCTCTGTTTGGTTGTATGTATGAGCTAATGTAAGGAACTACCATACCAATTTAAAAAAATCCCATATAAACTACAATAGTTATTCTAAGCTTTTAATAGTGAAAGCTGCACTATCCCTGAGTAGCATATGCCATACCCATTATTTTTATAAGGCTATATCCTATTCATATGCGGGCGAAGTCGCGGTCAATGGCTAATATTTTATATAGCTATAAACTAAATCAGTTGTTATAAACACTTGTAACAAACAAGATGTAATGTGATACAGTGGTGATAAAACGGGAAACTGAATAGAATGGGAATATAGGTTATGTTAGGGATCTCTCAGAATCGGGGATGTCGGAAATAATGAGGTAAATATAGATGAAGGTAATAAAAGACAGATGGAGCTTGAATTCCCATGGCCCGAAGGGATTTTATATTTCAGTTATCGTTTCTACGGAGAGATACGTAAATGTTCATAAATTTATATGTGACGTGAATATACACACTTCAAAACATATCCTCATGATACTGGTCAGGTTATTATGACAAAGTTACGAAATATATGATTAATTTCAACGACGTATCGATAAAAAAAAATAGTTATATTCAAATCAATTACAGCATTGAGGCGGTGGGTGGACGGGTCACGACCCATTAATTGGCAGTCATTAGTCAGTCAGTATTACGTGTGAAAAGTTTCAATATAATTAGACTTCTTGAAAAATGAAATTGAATGATTCCGTTACATACATAAGCATAGATTTACATACATAAGTGTTAAAAACTCTTTATGAATTTCTAAAATGAAGTTGTACTTAAATAAAGACAAATACTAACAAAAAATGGCTCTATTATTAAAACAAACAACGATAATTTTGCGAGCACATAAATAATTAAAAAAATAATTTTAAGTATGCTCTTCTTTAGTTTGTTGTCTTTGTATTTTATAATATTGATTATTAAGAGTAGAAATGTTCAGTTTACTAGATATCCTGCCTGCCTTTAGCGAATGTTGTGTCAATAAATGATATACATATCAGAAATGTGATCATAATAATATCTAAGAGTAATGTTACAATATGTTGTAGGTATTGTTGGTGTATCCTCAGAGTAGATAATATATGGTGTATCTATCTAAAATATATAAATAGTTAACAGTATGAACTTTCCAAATAGACATCATGCTTTGGGGAACCGGATGTGAATGTGTGAAATTCCTGTCGAATATTTTTAGAATCGTTCACCGCGTACATAAACTGACTACACAATCTCTTTTTTACGTTTAGAGGATGCAAATATTCTGTTTGATTGAATGAATACTTTAGTTTCATTTTTTTTTAGTTTCATTCGAAATTATTTGTCATAATCTTCCTACCGCTAAGTTTATGGGTTTTTTTAAGAAAATACTTAATTATATTTAAAAGATAATAATAAATACATTCTAAGAAATTTAAAATTTTAACGTTACCAAATTGCTAGTACCCTTTAATTCCAAACAGCTGTGTAAGTATAGATAGTATGCGAAGGCCTTAATTGACAGAATAGGGACAGGATCCGGTCGATCCTAAGGGATCATCGTAACGACACCCCGAACGGAATATTAAACAGGTTTCACTTAACTATTCGACGACTTTTTGTTATTAATATTGAGTTGATAGAGCTCAGTTCGCGGACTGAATTCCGAAGTATTCAATTATGTTTAGACTCTATTGCTAGCACGAAAGCTAGATCACCTCTACTCGCTGCAATAATATAAAATACTGCCCAGCTATGTAATTTCTCTTGGAAAACTGTGACGACGTAATCGTCTGATCCGGCAAGTTGGGATACAAATATGAAAACTAATTATTCATTGTAAACTAAAAAAGAGTGCGACAGATACATTGAAACATTTTATATTTATGTCCTATCTCGCTCGTACGTCACAATTGTTTATACGACTATAGAGGATTGGGGGAAATAGCGACCGAATTCATCGGGAGAATAGCATAACCGTACTTTGAAAATACTAGTGGTAATACCAGTGGAGATTGGGCAAGTGAAGTAATCATTGGTAGGATACGGGACATCAAGCTAAGAGCTACGACATGACAAGGGTCTGCTTTCCATACTGTCTCACCATACTCAGAATGTCATGTGATAATCCGTGACGGCCCGACCAATCTCAACCCACTAACATAACAATTTTGCGATCAAACTAGGACCTACGTTTCATTCAATTGTATACCCTAAATTTAAAACCATGAGGCTGTAGTAGAGTTTAAAGACAGCAAATTGGAGTTGGCTACACGGGCACGACGTAAACCCAATAATTATGTGAAGTCCTCTACTCAATAATCACCTTTCAAAAGAGATAGTTTGGCCCAGTTAAGGTATGTTTAATAGTTAGGAAGGGAGCACAAACCCGAGTCAATGGCAGTTTTATTTATATGCCGATCTATAGAAAAGAGGTTAACGAGTCGTGAAAATTCAATTCCGTTCAAAGGTTTTTATAATATATACTAGCTTCTGCCCGCGACCACATCCCCGTTTAGAATCTCAGAGAAGCCTAAAATTTTCCCGACATTAAAAATCTGTTAATCCAGTTTATAAATTATCTGTGTTCCAAGTTTCATCCAAATCCGTTGAGTAGTTTTTGCGTGAAAGACTAACAAACATACATCCATCCATCCATACTCACAAACTTTCGCATTTATAATATTAGTAGGATATTATTAGTCCTATATCATTAAAATTAAAATTCATGTTATTTTCATACTCCATTAAGTAAGGGTCTCATTAAATCATTTGAGAAAATCAGTGGAATGGAGCAATCTCTGATTGAAAATACAGAAAAGGTTCAATGGCTTTTAAAAGATATTGATGTACCTGATTATACTGTACAGTTTTTGCAGAAACCTCCCTGACTAAAATCGTTATCTACTAAGTGTAGTTACTCTGGCAATTTTCATAATTAATATTCTAATCTACTTGGATTTCATCGTTATAGTGAAATAAAATGTTTTATTCCAAACTAATTGTATCATTACACTTCTTCGATACAATACTTAACCAATGAATATCGTTTCAAAGTGTGTGATTTATCCACCTTACATATTGGATCAAACTGGAGATTATAATATTTGATGAGGAATGGAGTTATTTGTATAAGACGGGAAAAACAAAAGTTTCATGCATTCGATAACATTCTACTTGATCGTAGCACTCTACAGAGTATTCCGGTTTCTGTGCATTCAACATCCCTATTTAAATTTAAGATTTGAATTTTGAGAATAAGGGAAATAAAAAAAGTTGCCATTAAAGAATAAATAAGAAGAAAGTATAAGTAGGTTGGTAAGATGACTTTAACTGTCACAATTAAGAAAATCATCGGTCAAGTGCGAGCAGGGTCTACAAACATCGGCCGTAGAGTCTAAATTAGCGTAAATAGCAGAGACATTATTACATCGTCCAATAAATCATAATAAATGTTGTACCTGGGATATAAAGGAAGTGAATTGCTTCCCATATCCCGCCATATCCCGGTCATTCGTGACGGTATGGGAACTTGGGTTCAAGTCCGGGATATTCACTCCTAGGGTTACCATTTAATTATAATACAAGCTTACATAAATGTATTTAATATATTTTAGTCTTTATTTAATCTTATTCGTTTCAAACCTTAAACCTAATTCATGCAGGCGTTATGCTAATTAATAGATAATGCGCTATGATATAAGGTTTGAATTAAGTTTTTCCGTTTAGAGCAGCCTAGCTGGAATTGTATCCATTTCAGGTTTTTTTACTTCACGTGTCATCCTTACAGAAAATCACAGCCAAATAACCTGATTGTGTATGGATATCTTACAGCTTTATACTATCTTCAAGGAACAGTGTTAGTAGTAGGAAGATAGGAAATAATGTTTTTTTGTATTAAGCTGCTAAGCTACAGATTTCTCTAAATAGATAACAAGCCATGACCATGAACTACGATTACTACATTTCACTTTATGGCCGCTGTATAAAGGGAATCCATATAGAGGGCGTTACGTCACATAGCATATAACCAGCAGACGTTCTAGATGCTTCCATCGAAAACTCATTTGTCAGTAAAACTATGATGAAAAGTTGCTTAGAAGTTATGAGGGAACAGATGAACATGCAATACATACGTAATGTCCTAAATTATAACCAAACTTTTTGCTTAGCTGTAGTCGGGCAAAAAGACTACAATTTTATAATGACACTTTGGTTACCCTATTCGGGCCCGGGGCAAATATAAATCATATTTGTCCGTGCTATATTCCACTTTCTATTGACCTCAACACAGGTTTAATTAAAGGTGGGCCAAACTTAGTAAGTTATGACCACATTGTTTTACCTTTACACAGGTAGTATGTGGAATTTTATAACAATACATTTATTTTAAGTCGTTTGGGGTTCGTTGTTGGGTAAATTGAATTTGTTATACTGAAAAATTATATTCATAAAGGTATAGGATAACGCAATGTATTTTTAATGGATTACTATTTGTTATCAACTATCTAATAATACTGTGTCACCGACACAGTATTATTAGATATCACGATATAGATATATATGTTATCACTGTTATAAGATATACTTTATAAAATTGATAATAATATATTTATTTTCATGTTTGCATGATTGGCTGCCACTCAGAAAACAGTAGTCCTCTGCGTGCCAAGTGGCTTGAATTAATTTAACCCAAAGATTGTAAACGATAAGAAATAATAAAATATATGTATTTGCCTTGTATGATCTAGGTGTTACATATGTATTTTGTTTTTTTTCTAGAAGTTGAAGTGAATCTATAGTTAAAGCTTTGTTTAACTTGGGACCTGCATATAAACAATATATTTAGACCTACCGGTAGTCCACGAGTAGGTTCTCCTTGCTAGTCTTAGTAAAATGTATCATATACACATACTTGATACATTTAACTAAGTCTAGATACACACTCCTTAAAAGATTAATTAAATGCAGTAAGAAAATGTTAATAAAATATTGTATAAAATTATAATATTGTACTAAATATATAATGTTGCAAGAATTTTCACCATGATAGTATCCCAAGCACCACGCAGCAAAATAATTATGCTTTAAACGTTATGATTGTTATAGAGAAAGCTTTTAGTCATAATTACAAGTAATAATTAAGCAAAGTGGATTAATTAGACACTAGGAAGGCGCCGAACTGAGACCTCATTTGCTTTTAAAGTGCGGTTGAAAGTACGGAAAGAATCCCTACTCATGAATAAGGAAACAACACAAAAGAAATAACACTATTGCATGTACACAGCTAAGCTTTGATGAACTCGGGAGAAAATTAATTTGGATGAGTTATGTACGTACGTAGGGTCGATATTTGTCGAGCTTGGATTTTGTTCTGAGGATTTCAGGAATCACTTTCGGTTAGGTTATTTTATTCTTTTCGTGTTGGTTATTTTTCTTATGAATTTTCTTTTTAGCGTTATTTCACGTTTACCGATTTATTTAGCCGATATAAGGCATTAAAAGAATAAACTCCCACTGAGCTTTTATTTTCTTCCTTTTTTTAAATATTTAGTATCGGATTGGTTTTTTGGGTACGAACATTTTACCTCATAGTAGATAATATTAGGTCCTTACATATGAAATTGGCGTTTTTCGTACTGGCCACTTTAATCACGAATTTCTCCTCTTTGGTAAGGAATTCCAAATTCAAATTTGTACAGCTATAGACTCATGTATTTGTGCTTCGATGATCGTCATTCATTTGTTTTTTTTCTTCTGTTTTTTTCTGTTTGCGTCACTCATTTTACAAAATGGAAAACCTTAAATATCGCATTATTTACGAGTACGAGTTCCGCCGTGGCACTAGTGCTGCGGAAACAACTCGAAGGGTGAATGATGTGTATGGCGGTCGTGTTGCAAAAGAAAACACAGTTCGTTTTTGGTTCCAACGTTTTCGTTCTGGAAATTTCGACCTGCAGAACAAGCCCCGTGGACGGCCTGAGACTCAAGTTGATAATGAAGAGTTGAAGGCTATTGTGGAAGCGGATCCATCGCAAACCACGTCCGAGTTAGCTGCAGGCTGCAATGTTAGTGATAAAACTGTTTTAATTCACTTGAAGCAAATTGGGAAGATTAAAAAGCTTGAAAGGTGGGTACCTCACGAATTGACTGAAACAAACCGGCAAACGCGCGTCGACTGCTGCGTTACATTACTAAACCGGCACAATAATGAAGGTATTTTAAACCGAATCATTACCTGTGATGAAAAATGGGTTCTTTACGATAATCGGAAGCGCTCAGCGCAATGGTTAGATCCTGGCCAGCCAGCCAAATCCTGCCCCAAGCGAAAATTAACCCCAAAAAAGTTACTTGTAAGCGTTTGGTGGACTAGTGCCGGTATTGTTCATTACAGTTTTTTCAAATCTGGCCAGACTATTACGGCTGATGTCTATTGTCAGGAATTGCAAACCATGATGGAAAAGCTAGCGGCTAAACAACCTAGGCTGGTCAATCGCTCCACGCCACTGCTGCTTCACGACAACGCTAGACCACACACTGCGCTACAGACGGCTACTAAATTAGAAGAGCTTCAATTGGAAAGTCTAAGACATCCTCCGTACTCCCTGGACCTTGCTCCAACAGATTACCATTTTTTTCGAAATTTGGATAACTTCTTGCAAGGGAAAAAATTCAACTCCGATGGGGCAGTCCAAATCGCCTTCAAAGATTTTATTGATTCCCGTCCGACTGGTTTTTTTAGTAAAGGGATCAATGAACTACCTATGAGATGGCAAAAGTGCATAGAAAATAATGGTTCATACTTTGATTAATTAAATATATTATATTAAAAAATATTCGACTTTTTGTTCCTCCCATACAAAACGCCAATTTCATATGTAAGGACCTAATATATAGCGTATAACACTTAACAATAATAGAAGCGAGCCTTACAGTAGTCGCTTATTATATGTTACTTTTATTTACTTATTTATTTCTAATAGCTGTTTCCCCGCGACTTCCCTACGTATCAATATAATATATAGCCTATGTTACCCAGTGAAAATGTAGCTTTCTAACGGTGAAAGAATTTTTGAAATGTTTGTATTGAAGAGGCTCGGAAAGCCTCTTCAATACAAACATACACACACACAAAAACACAAATCTTTCCTCTTCATAATATTAGCAAAGATGGAAGATTTACGGACAAATATAGCATATTACTGATTATTTAGGTTATCCTATGCCATTTACAAATCTTCACAATTGTGTTGTAAGACATGTGACAACTGACGGCCAACTGTACAACCGCGCGCGCGCATAGGTTAAATCAAATAGCGCGCGCTTTCCCGGATCCCTGTTACTTTAGAATAAGGACTTACGCTATAATTCCTTATTTTAAGCCTGTAACACACTACCCTCTATACATTGTGTGTAATGTACCTAATGATTGTAATATGGAGTTGTGTTACCTGAAATAAACAATTATTATTATTATTATTATTACTACCGTTCCTTTTCACGAAATAATTCCCACAGATTGCAGGAGCAAGTGAAGATATATTACCCATCAATAAGTAAAGCAACACATTGTCACAAATGGTCATAGGCTCCCGTAATTACTAACCTTCAGGCGAGTCATATCGTTGTTTACCGTCTTAGTGGTATAAAAACGTTACAATATAATTTGACAGGAAAGTGACCAGTGTCATAGGGCACGTTAAATCCCCTTTATTACGGAGTGCCAATAAATAATCGACAAGTTTCGCCCATTCGTTTTCAACGTTCGCGGCTTTGAAAATATAGCAAGCACTACAGAGTTAGATTTATGTTCCTTTTAGCGAATATATGAACAGGCCCGTTGAATATTTCATGCCTACTCCATTGCTTTATTAATTTACTGCCGCTGTGACGGCGATGTAGCGTCACCAGAAACACGAATCCTGATTCATATAGCTTTTCAAGTTAATTTAGGAGCTCCATAGTACTAGTAAGGTCTAATATTCAGCGCCCCATATTGTACTTAATCATGCCATCCACTCTATATCATATGGGATTGGGACATATTATTATTATGTAAAATTCGAGCTGCTTCTCCTGTGCCTGTATAATTTCAACTAATAAAATATTATTTTGAAATTATATTTAATAAGTTTTCGGTTGTGAGTAGATACTCTTTGCCTTTCCATCATTAGGTAATTTAAAGTTGGACCTTAGCTCTCCACGGTGCTTCTTCTACTCACAATCGCATTGTTTATCTTTTTTGTCAGTCTTCCAAAACACACCATGCGTTCTGTATGTCCAAATATTGGTTTGACAATTTGTATATATCAATAAAAACAACATATAAATCCTGAAGGCTCAACCATCATTTTTTTATTTTTATATATTTTTAATAAGGGTGCAAGTTCAATTTAAACGTGCTTTTCACTAAGGGAGGTGGCTTAAGTAAGATAAAACGAAGACTTGTTAAAAAAAGTCATTCAGTTGTTGCAATCTGCGAGACACGGATGGTATTCGGGTGACTGTCCTGTATTAAAATACGAATATAGGTATTGAAATAATGTAAAATATATTAATAAAATAAAATAAAAATATATTTATCGACAGAACATTCTAATCCCATGTTATGAATATCGATGTAAATATTTATCTTATGGTGGTGTTTGAGGCTATGCTATGGGTTCACCATGTATTCTAGCCACCAGTTTTCTGGGGCCCATACCATAGTGCACGCTTAGCTTAGGGCCAGATGGAGCTGTGTGAAGATATTGGAAAATTATTACTAATATATCAATGGGCAAAGGCAAAAGAGTTATTTTGTTTATTAGCATTTGAGGAGTTAGTAAAAAAGTAATTGAAACTGTTAGTTTTTTTGTTATTTATAGTATAGTTATTTTAAATGCACAACTAAGGTTATCTACCTTAGTTCTCTAAAGTACTCTTCGCTATAAATTCAGTACTCGGGCATGATTATAATAATTGCACGCTATAACAATGCTGTGCGAACTTCAAAAACAATACGGGGCTGGAATCAGAAAAGTTTTGAGGCATCCGCCCTATGGGGCCAACTTTTAATGGGACGCCACGGCTTATTTCAAGAACTGTCACTCGTAGTATATAATACGTTTTGTATATATATACAATAATACACCTGAAATTCTGTACAAAATCCGATATCACACATGTATACCAAGTCGCGGGCACAGCTTGCTAGTCATCATAAATTATATCAAATATATTTTTTTTCTAAACATAAAATAGTAATTTGTTTCTACCTCAACTTGGGAATCAAACCCAAGATCTAAATAATGCAAGTTAAATTGTAACTGATTCGGTCATGCAGGCTTTCATGCATATTTTTCAATTCATATTAATGACTACTTTTGTCCGTTACTTCAGCCACGAGAAAATGGGTAATAAGCGTTCCACCTTTTACACTTTACCATAAATATTTTTTTATCCCACAATTAACTAAATAATAAAAAAAATAACGGCTTAAAATTGGAACACCATCCGATGATAATGCGCGATACCATTTCCCGACAATGTGTGTGTCCCAGCACTTTATTTTTAATTTTTACAGCACATTTCATTTGGGCCAGTATACGCTATCTGGCGTTCCATCATTGATAGTATGCGTTCGTTCTCGTTCGCTTAAATAGCTTCCAATTCCATGCTGCAGATACTTTTTTTTTTGTAGTTTTAAAATACTGTAAGGTGTCTTTTTAGCTTTGTTTCAAACGGTTGTTTGTTTTTAATGCCCCATATACCTACCGATACTTAACCATATAACGAATGACGCCGTGTAATCTAAATATTTACTAACCCAACTTAACATTAGAGGTGAAAACTATTAAACTTGAAATTCTACAAATAATATCATTGAAACATGGTCCTTCCTTATACAGAACGCTCGGTCCAAGCGTAGATTAAAATTTCAGCAATGCCATGATTCTATCCTCTCACGATTCAGGCTTTTATTTTTAGTTCACCGCTACACAGAGACAGACCCCGCCAGCTTGCTTCAGCCATTGAATATTTAAATAATTAATTTCATTAGTATTTGACACTGAAAGAACTTCGATTTGCACTAATCTGCTTCGAATCTAAAGTGGACTTATTTTCACCTTTTGTTCTTTTAGCTTAAAAAATAAAACCTGGATCTTAGAGCTTGAGTGTTGAAGAAATATCGTTGAATATTACACATTTTATTATCAAGGCACAATTTTCATTTTCTGTTCGATTCTTTGAGAGTAAACTTACAAAATGGGCGAGACGGTTTACGTAACGTACCAAAAGTTAAGCAAATATATGGACTGGTTATGTTTAGCATTATTTCAATAGCTTTGAGAACTTAATAAAATCGTCGAGGAAATGCAGTTTAGTTGGCTTTACACGTCTCTTCTAAATGGAATTTATTTGTTTGTATTTCAAACAAAATATAAGTTAGATCTTCCTGGATCTTTCCGAGATTTCCCCCTTCCGTAAATTTGTTTCGCCGCCTGTCAAATCAACTTGTAATGCTTTATAAAGTCGATGGCTTTGCGATTACGTTTCTTTCCAAAAGGGAGAGTCAGCTTCATTGTATTAGAATAAAAGGGATGTTAGAGTAAGTACCTATATGTTTTTTTTATAAATAAGTACACGATGATACCAAACTAACATCTCTTGAGAGTGGGAACAAAGAATGAAAGATAGAAGAAGTGAAATAGATATATGTACCCTCCCTTTATTCCTTTGAAGTTCGAACCCGGCTGGGCGGCATCGCGTCATAATATTTTTTAACGAGCGTGTCCGCGTTACGTCTTTTAAAAGGTCACGCTAAATATAAAATGGTAACATCACTCATATCAAAGGTAAGTATCCAAATGACAGTGCAGGCATATATATGTTGGGGGCAGATATTCCTCAACGTGAAGAGTAAACCAAAGTTGTATTAAGCACCGTTTATTATAAATCAACGTAACATATGTACAAGAAGGAATCTAAAACAGGAGTGCAACAATAACATGTCACTCGATTGATTGCTTGACACAATCACACATTTAAACTAGACACGGAATAACTTTCTTTTAATTTAAAAAGGCATATTAAACCTATTTCAACACTCCCCCTTAATATGCATATTCATAGAAATAAAACATATTAAAACAAAAGGACTCTAAAAGAAAGTATTACAAAGGAACAACAACTATAGCAAACAATTAACAGGTAATGCCTAAACCAGACATGCACTTATAGTGCTTAACTTTAGGCAAAGCCTTCGTTAAAATATCAGCGAGCATAGAATCAGTAGACAGGTACAACAATTCTATGCTTTTGTTGTTCTTTAAAATACTCCTTATGAAGTGGTGCCTTATATCTATGTGCTTGCTACGAGAGTGAAACATCGATTCATTAGCAAGACATATCGCCCCCTGATTGTCTACATGTAAGGTTAACTGTGCAAACTTACGTAACCCAATTTCAGTTAACAAGCTATTTAGATAAACAGCTTCTTTCATTGCTGATGACAAGCTCACATACTCGGCCTCACACGTGGACGTCGCAACACACTTCTGCTTCTGTGACTTCCAGGATATGCATGCGCCACCTAACATAAAAACATAACCAGAATAAGAACGTCTGTCTAGTAAACATCCTCCCCAATCCGAATCAGAATACCCTTGTAATGACTTGCCTGTTTTCTTGAATACAAGTCCGTATTCTATCGTTCTTTTTAAATAACGTAGCAAACGTTTTGCGGCATTCCAACATTGCTTGTTTGGACAATTCACGAATTGTGCCAACTTCGCAACACTATTTGTAATGTCGGGCCTTGTTCCTGTTGTTAAGTACATTAATGATCCAAAAATTTCCCTATACGGATACTGTTCACCCTAATGACATCTTTCCTCCACAGAAAACTTGCTTTTCACTTCCATTGGCGTAAAAACAGAATTTGTGCAATTATTCATGCCATATTTTGTCAACAAATCGGAAATATATTTTCGCTGTGACAATCTGATACCATTGTCATATTTGTCAAACTCTATTCCCAGCATGTATTTGACAACTCCGTTGTCTTTTAATTCAAACTCGGTGGCCAGTAATTTTTTAAATTCTTCAATAAATTCTCTTTTCTTGGATGCGATTTGGATGTCATCGACATAAACTAAAACAAAGAGTTTTATATCCGCATCTATGTCCTTAAAACAAAAACACGGTTCATTCAACGATTGTCGCAGCCCCATACGTTTTAATTGTTCGTCGAGTCGTATGTTCCACTGGCGACCAGCTTGTTTGAGTCCATACAACGACCTTTTCAGTCGACATATATCGCCTCCAGCCTTTAAATCGTCCAACATTTTCTTAACTCGCTCATGAATATCTGAACCCTGTATTTCTGTCTCTACTAACTTAAGTAAACATTCTTCTAAAAGTTCTGGCAGCTTCATATAGATATTTTCTTCTAACAAACCATTCAAGTATGCCGTATTAATGTCCAACTGATGAACCTCTAGGTCTAGCTCAACTGCGAGTGCAGCTAACAGTCTTACTGTATCAAGCCTGACGACAGGAGCAAAAGTATCGTGGTAATCAATACCATACCGCTGGCTAAAGCCTCTTGCTACAAGTCTCGCCTTTTTCTTCTCAGTTTTGTCGACATTCAGCTTGGTTGTTAAAACATATCGACAGCCTACGACATCACGATTCATGGGTTTATTAACTATCTCCCATGTGTCATTCTTCACAAGGCTCCTTACTTCAGATAAGATAGCATCTTTCCATCCTTTACTTTCACTGCTTGACAAGGCTTGCTTTAATGTCACTTCTGTGACTCCAGCAAAGTCTTGACAGTCCGTAAATTCTTCATTGGATTCACTACTATCTTCTATAGTTGTAATTGGCTCTGGTTGCGCGTCTGGCACCATTTGATAAATTTTTCTTGGACGTCCAACCTGACCTCGCTCTATACGCGGTCGACCTGGCCCTCTCTTCATTCCTCCCCCTTCATTATCGTGAACATCGCTCTCTTGATGATCATGATGTGATTGTCCTGAGACGATCTCGGGTTCTTCGACTGGCTGATGTGAATGCTCAGCTATCTGTTTCGAATGAAAATCTATTTCAACTGTACCTGGTCGATTCACATTGGTATCCAATTTCTCCGCTTTCACTTCAAAGGGATCTATCTTTAAGCTATTATCTTCATTTCTTTCACTCTTCATTTCGTGAAATTTGACGTCTCGTGACATTATTATCTTCCGTTGCTGTGGCAACCATATTCTGTAGCTTTTTCGATCTCTTGGATATCCCACAAAGATTCCATCCGTACTACGTGGAGCAAACTTATCTTTCCCTTGTTCTTTGTCCAATACATGCACCTTCGATCCAAACCTCTCTAAATAATTTATCTTAGCAGGTCGGTCGAACCATCTCTCAAAAGGTGTATTTCCTCCAAGACTGCGCGTTGGACATCGATTTCTGACGTGACATGCTGTTACGACAGCATCTGCCCAGACACCTGGTGAAAGTCCAGACGAAATGAGCATACATCTCGCCATTTCCACCAAAGTACGGTTTTTCTCTCTGCTATCCCATTCTGTTCTGGGGTTCGAGGACAGGTTAGTCTTCGAGATATACCTTCGTTCTTCAAGAACTCATCGAAATCACGGTTACAATATTCGCCACCGTTATCTGTTTGAAGATATTTTATTTTGTTACCTGTCAGATTCTCGACGTAATTTCTGTATATTTTAAATACAGTAAAGACTTCACTCTTCTTACTAAGTAAATATACTTCACACCATCTTGTATGGTCGTCGATGAATGTGACAAAGTACTTCGCGCCGTCTATGGCTTCATGTTGCATCGGTCCAACAACATCTGAATAAACAATCTTTAATTTTTCATCACAAGGGCCTTCTGATTTCGAAAATGGTAAGGCACTCATTTTCCCACTCATACAAACATTGCAATCATACAACTTTACAACATCTGACATCTTGACATTCATACCAGATTTATTTAAAAGTTTTAGAAGATCTTTTGCATTTAAATGTCCTAAACGTTCATTCCACAACCAAACATCGACCTCTTTGTTTGAAATCGCCGACGCTGTTTCACATCGTTCCTCAACGTAATATAATCTATATTACTTTTACGATTTGCAATTAGCTTAGTGTTACCATAGCTATCTTTCACACTAGCTACACTACCTTTAAACGTAACACTATAGCCTTGATCCGTAATTTTTGCAACTGAAATTAGGTTACATCGCAAATCCGGAACATAAAGTGTATTGGGCAATTGAACCACAGTTTTAGAACCATTATTACATGTAAACAATGTTACTGTACCTTTGCCTCGTACGTTTGTACTTGTATTAGTTACCAAATTTAGCTTTAACGACACAGGTAACATCGTATCGCCAAATTTACTTGCGTCGTTGCACAAATGTGACGTACACCCACTATCAATGATCCAATTTCCACTCTCGTTGCTTGCAGCCTTGTCATCTGAAAAACAATTAAAAGTTACAAAATCGGAATCACAAATATCACTGGAAGTACTATTTGTTGACACAAACTTAGAAGTTTCTTGGCATTGACCCTTATTCTTCTTCATGTTACATTCTGAAGCCCTATGACCGTACTGATGACATTTAAAACATTTGAATTTAAATTTCGAATCCGCTTCGACTGTACCACTCTTTGGTTTAAAAGGTTTCTTCCCTTTTACAAGAAATGCTTTGTCTACATTTTCTTTCTGGTGTCGGGAACTTCCTTCTTCCAAAATCTTTACCTTTGGTGTTTCTGGATCTAGCAACGAATCTCTAGACTCTATTGCACATCTAAAGTTCTCGAAGCTAGATGGTAAACTGTACAACAGCATTATTGAAATCAAATCGTCATTCATTTCTATTCCCATATCAGCCAATTTACATCTGACATCAAAAAAATTCATGACATGTTCTCGAACGTCACCATTTTCCTCCATTTTGTGAAGCAATAATTCTTTCAACAATGTCGCCTTTTTCGCAGGTCCTTTTGATGCATGTATGCCTTCAAGTTTCAACCATACTTTTCGCGATGTGTTGCATCCTCGCAGGTGCCTCAGTTCACTTGGGCAGATCGACAGAACTAGGTCCGACTTGGCTTTTGCGTCGCCTTTAGCCCATTCGATGGCTGCAACTGATTCTGCCGGTCTTACGAGGCTGCCATTTACAAAGCCCATGGCATCGTTTTTCACAAGAATTGCTTCGACTTGGATTTTCCACGTCTCATAGTTTTCAGAATTTAGTTGTTCAATTTTCACGGTTGTCATTTTTAAAAATTTTTAGTTTCTCTGTCCTGGGCCCATAACCAATGTTGGGGGCAGATATTCCTCAACGTGAAGAGTAAACCAAAGTTGTATTAAGCACCGTTTATTATAAATCAACGTAACATATGTACAAGAAGGAATCTAAAACAGAAGTGCAACAATAACATGTCACTCGATTGATTGCTTGACACAATCAAACATTTAAACTAGACACGGAATAACTTTCTTTTAATTTAAATAGGCATATTAAACCTATTTCAACAATATAAGAATATAAGCAGTAACAAGCTTGAAGGGGGCGGCGGGATATAAGGTTGCGAATACCGTAGTTTTGTTTAAATTGTCCTTTTTTAACACCATTTTTTTATGGGAAATACCACGGGAGATCCCAATTTTCCCTACCTCTCTTTTTAAGCTCATGGTGTGGTTAGTGACTGTACTTAAGCTTAGAAAACTCATTAGTACAGGCCGGGATTTGAACCTGGGCCCATCAACTGACAGGCGGTTGCTTCAACCACTAGGCCACCACGCTTTTGATATTTATTCACTAATGTTTGCTTTTTGGTAATAATGCGTATTCAAGAAGTAGTTCTACTAATTAGTGCTAAGCGTATTAGATAATATGTAATGATTATTTCGTATATAAATAGAAAACGATAAATCTTTAGATTATATTTAACTAATATTTAAACAAAACTTTAACTTCCATAGTCCATAGTATTGTTTTTATCTATAATTGTTATTTTCTTTTAATTTACTACTTTACTATTTTTTCCCTCTAGTGGCACTTATTATGTAAATCTGTTATCAAACTGTGGAACACGTGTTAACAACATGTTTCTAGTTTATACGAGCTTGTACTCTATATTATGTAGCTGTTTGTTTTTCCTTAATAAATAAAATAAAAAATATGTATATGTAATACCAACAGTTTCTAAAGCTGGATTCTGTAGTCAGTATGTGATTATTATTATATTTTTTTTTTGTACTGTATATGTTTTGTATATTGTGTTGCGAGTGACGCAAGTTCTTATTGATATTTAAAGTGGTGTAGTATAAAGATTTTCAGAACTTTCGTCATTACTATTAAAATATTTTTTTAATATTCGCGTTAAGTTTTTCGATTTCAATAACACCATTCAACAACGCCTTCCCACAAGCGTACCCGAAGGGGTAGGCAGAGGTGTAACACTCACTTTCGATCGAAGATAATTTGGTGCCAACAAGATACCAACGTAGCAGATGGTGGGCCCGTCGCCGACCGTCGTGTCTTGGGCGCTACATACATCCATGAATTTATTCTCCGACGTATACTGGTTTTCTCCATGTTTTCCTTCACCGTAAAGCTCGTGGTGTGACTGAATCGCTGAACTAAAGTTAGAAAACTCATTGTTACAGACCGGTGGGATTGCAACTTGCGTTGCTAGAATAGAATAGTAGTAGAAGAATAGGCGACGCTTCATACGCCACCACGGCTTTTTTATGATACAAATAAATTATTCTAACTACCACATATTACCTGTACAAACAAGCGTATATATTAGATAATTTACATAATTAGATGTCTGGCTAACTAGCCATGTATCCCGGAACAGTTCCTAGACTAAACCAGGCTAATGAAGCAATAACTACTGTAACTTTGTGTAACAAGAAAAAGCTTTTAAACACGTCGTGGCGGCGTTTTACATAACAACGCTTGTGGGCTTGTAACTCATATTTCACAATGAAACACAAACTTCTCAGTTGTTTTTTTTGCTAGAATAATAATGGTTTTAAGCGTTATAGTTCCATCAGTAACAATAGCTAACAGAATAATTAAAAGCTATTGAAATCTAGCTACATATGTATTTAATTCTACAAATTAGCGGGCAAATCGAATTCCCCGTGGCACAAGTATTGAGATTTGGAAAAAATTAAAACAAATTAAGGTACAGCCTATTAAATGATCTTTCGACTCGATTCAGTAGTTCCAAAAACTGCACCTACGTAAAAACAAAAAAAACTACTTGTAACTTTAACTTGTAACCTACCGTCGAAAGTAGAAAGGTGCATCATATTTATTTTAAAGATGTCTATGCAGCTATGTTTTTATCAATATTTATATTAATCACACTAGACAATTTTAGGAATACGACTAGTGCGTAAAGCTATTTATATAATTAGTTTCCGACTGAAGTCTCTTCTTTTAAAAGAAGATAAAAATAATTAGGAAAGCGATACCAACCGTCGGGGTAGCTTTTAAGCAAATAAGACTTCGTTATCACGTTTCTGTGTAAATCCGGAATGGATTCCTTAGCAATTTTAAAGTAAATTTGTAAAGTGAGACTTAAGAAAAAATCCCTTTTCACGTTTTGTTTATTTCCCGTAGAGATCCGATTACAATCATTGCGCCGAATGAAAACTGCGTAACAGCTATGGCCTTATTTTGGAGTAGCCTTATTTTATTTAAATTTGGAACCGTCCGAGTAGGTCCTCCTTTGATGAGATGAACTATCGTGGGGTTCGGGTCACCTTACAGATGACAGCAAGATAAGTCTGTGAGGTCACCTTACAGATGACTTCAAGATAACACGCGCGGTGCTAATAGACATGAATTCTGAGTTGACTTTTTAATACTGTATTTTGTTTTGTTTTACTCTTGTTATGAGGATTCAGTGTTAGCCAATTAGTTCATAGTTTTTGAGAATCTATAAAAGTATATAAAAAAATCTAATGTATTTTCAATAAAATTAAACTTACGTTTTTTTTCATTTTGACGCGGTATATCTTACACAGTAACGATATAGGGTGGGTTTGATATAGATTTGATTCGCTCAATTTAGATCATTTCTAACCTTGAAACTCTACCATATATGACTTTCATTAGCTTTAGTGAAGAAGTAAATGGCACCAACTGAATTCATACCAACCTTATTCGCATCAAAAATGCAATAAGAGTTTGCACATTTCAAATGCATGCGCCGCGAACCAGCTGAAGTGTGCGCCAAATGGAATATGTAACTTCAGGATTCAGGGTTGTCCAAATAATAGTTATCTATACTTGTAATAAAACTGTAACAGGTCTAATTCTTTACATTGACAGGTAGTACTACAGAAAATGGAAGGGGTGCAGGTTTTTGATTAATGATGTGATCATTGGTATTGCAGTTATTAACATCATTGGGCATAAGTGACTAAATTAGGTGTAGGCCATAGTGACGAGCAATGTCGTGAAGAATTTAATTTAATCATTAAATGTAGTGTACGTAGTATATTATCTACTCTGAGGTGGTATCGTGCAAACGCGTAGACAGAACTCTCGAAACATCTTTAATCTATAATCAATGCATCGATACTCTTGCTTAAAGGGCTCTTATATGAGAAGGCTGACGTTTAATAATATCTCCACATAAACACGCCAAATGTATACCACGATAAATCTATCGTCATCTCTTGGACATACTTTCCATCCCGAACTTTATATATAAATGTACAAACAGAGATAAATCAAGGCTATATCCATTGTCTTAGATATTAAGCCCACGATCCCAACATATCAAGTAAAGTGAAGCTCAAGTGCCAACCCTGCTGTATCAAACGTCGTCAGTTAACACAGTATCGCATCGCGATCGGTGCCAGGAGCGAAGAAGCTGAAAAAGAAGGGCTACATTTTATAATATATTTTATGTATATCGAGCGACCCGCCCACTGCCCAGGCTGGCTATACACGGGTTCATTTAATAAACGTTATTACAATTAAGTGTGTGCGATGGGATTTGTCAACTGCGGAAGATGGCCGAGTGCTGTGAACTCTGAATTTTACCGATTTTTAATAGTAATTCTGCTATTTGGGGCCCATATAAATCAAACAAATAGGAGATCATTAAAATTGATCAAGTCGTCTTGAGATATAAATGGTGTAATTAAGCAACCCGACTTTATTTTATTTTATATGAATAAAGTATAATATGTTATCGTGAGTCAATGTAATCAGATTTAAAAAAAATGCATGCTTGACTTCGAGTTGAAGTTAGTAAAGACGTACAATTGCGTATATTAATCTCTGAAGTTAAGCAACCACACTTACGACCAGTAGTGGTACTCCGACCACGGCTAATAATTATCAAGTCTAAATAACTTATTTTTCCTCTAATATATTGCACAAGTCCTTTGGCAGTCCCTTTATAAAACCTGAGTGCCGATGACAACATAATCACACAAGAAAATAAACTGTAGGATTTTAACATAGGGCTACATAATATAAGGCTATATACAACAAAATATATTTATATAGAGCGTAAACTACGTCACATACATTACAAGCCTAGGAGTCCGCTTAAGCTATAAAACTATTTCTCAATGGACTTCAACATGTTGGGCAAGTGTGTTACACTCTAGGTACTAACCTAGTTTACTACTTAATGTACGACATACTAGAATGGCTGTAACAAGTTATTTTCTATATCAAGGCTAGGGAATTTGAGTATTTATAGCGAGTACATTTTTGTCTCATATCTGTACAATTACAGAGAGTAAGCTTCATAGAATCGGATCGAAACTATTTACTTGTGAGAGACATGTCACAATATTTAAGATTATGTTTTTTGTTGCAAATGTTTGCAAATAACTGAAAGTTATTTGTGAATATTGATAGTAAGTGTTTGCGGAACCATTAATGTAAGATTACTGACGTGAACATAAAATATACGACTTGTGAGCACTCAACAACCAACTACAACACGGTCCTAATTGACCCCTCTCTTTAAGACCCGTTGTTAAATAATACTTTTGGTGTTTTAAATGCCATATCCTGTGTTTGTATCCACTTAGCAACAGGTAAAATGTTAGGGCACTTGTAATACTTATTGAGCGTATTTTTTTTATTACCGTTCAAGTGTTTTGCTTGCAGCGTTCAGCCGTGTTTAATCGGTAGGCATTTGCTGTCGTGGCAAACCAGTTAGTTGTGAACGCTTTTAATGTAGATTGGCTAAGCGAAGCACAGGACAGAGTTGAAAAAAAAAGTGTAGAGAGGCTTTTGCCCAGCAGTGGGAAGGCAACGGCTGAATAGGATAAGAATTTATATCGCTCTCTCTATGGAAGTTACTTTCTGCATAATATTTATTTATGTAGAGGCAAGACACAAAATAAATGAGTTCTGTGTACCTCCTCTGAAGCTTAGCTCTTGTTAGTCTAACCTACAATATTGTTTGTATTACTGTAACCCACAGTGGGGATCAGTGGAAGAAAAATATAGTAAACTTCATCACGTTGATAAAAGTTATCGCTTAGAGACCGCTTAAAGTGGTCGTACGTTCTTGTAGGGTACGCCACAAAACTTACGTTACATACAGCGGGCTAGACTGTGTCAGGTGACACTGACTGAAAAATTACACAACTTAGCGGGAATAAAAAATATACCAACGTTTCTTAATTTAATAACATGTTTGTCCTGATAATATAATTATCTTACTTTATATTTATGAACGTGTAAGTTCGCAGCCTTCTGGGAAAATACTTAGGGCTATAATTTTACGAAACCCTTGTCAAGAGAAATTAACGGTTTATGATACTTTATCGTTGTAACCTGAATAAAGAAATAAACGAACTTTGTGGATCTTCGTACTATAAATCTAATAATAAGACTAAGAATAAGTATATAAATATACGTTTTCCAACATCTTCAAAAAGCAAGTAAATAAATTCCATACATATGAATTTCCGGAACATGTAGGAGCCGAGTAACTTGCTACGGAAGCTTCCTGTTCCACTCAACCTCCATCAGACTACAGGGTACAGATAAGATGATTTCTAAACGTAGTACCTCTAAGTCTACATTTGCAATGGTTTTTGGCGATAATTCAAAAGTTCCTCAAGCTGAGAATATATTATGCACCACGGAACGGGAGGGGATGAATCAGATTAATTTGATCGATATACCTAGCTTTATTTTCCTTTCTCATCGTCATAAATCAGAAAGCAATTTTACTTTTATTTCCTCACCCCATGCATAAATCTAACTGACCGAGTTTTCCCCACTTCGACACTTCTATCAGTAATAAGATATTCGCGTTTAGTTTTCCTAAAGAGCATCCCGTCGGGATTTATCGCTTTTAACACACCGATCCTACCTTGCTGTCTTATCAAAATCGTTTATGACATTGGTAGATTGACGGAAGCAGCAGTGGGTTCCTATGCCTCAGAGTAGATAATAATTATACTACGTACAACCTTTGCATTCAGTAATCCGTCAACAAATAAACAATACTATGATCTCACAATTTCTACTACTCGTTTGCAAATAAAAATGGCTAGTTTAATAAACGCTCTCAAAATTCTCAAAGGAATTATTCCTCAGCGCTGGTTCAAGCGCAGCAATCAAGGAATAAATTCCAACTGCAAAGGATATTTAGAATTTTTATCGAGTAGAGTCGAGATTAGAATTTAAAATTAAAAGTGAATTAGTAAAAAATAATTATATATTTTTTTTATCATTAGGTGGGCAGTATGCTTGTTTACCAACTTAGTAATATGAAAACGGAGGTCCAACTTTAGAGATCAAATTGACATTGATGATCGAGAAGTAAAGTGTGTGACATTCAATAGAGAAATGGCGCTCTATACTCTCTCCCTGCCCTGAAATGGACTTGGCGTATTGAAATGTATGTACCCCTACATATGTATGCAGTATTAATTTTGCATGAGCTGAATACCAAACAGTAAATTAATTTACTAAGTAAAAAATATATCAAAACTCAAAAGGCTAAATAGTATCATGTACGGAGCTCCACCATAAATAAGCACTTCCCAGCTCAAACAGAATATTTGCACAGTTTTTAACGTTTTTTAGAGCAGCCAAAGAGCTAAACTGCAATTTTAATTAAGTTGCTCGTGAACTCGACTGCTAAGCGGAAATTTAATTTCAAAATCAAGCAGATTAGGTTAAAAAGAAACAGAGTTTTAAGTGAATTAAATATATTTTATTTGGCTGAGAATGTATAAAGATATTTTACTCCCTATATTTTGGGTTCAACATGTATGTTACGTAGCAATTAGCATCGATATCTAGACTCTAATTGGTAGTTAATGACAGTAGTTGGTTGAATACTATAATGTATGTATCAATCAAAATTATATTAGGCAGGGTAACTAGGCTACCAATGAAACTCTCTTACAAAATTGGAGCTGCTTGAGTGGGGTGTCTAGCTAGACTGAGTTAAGGATCTGCTGGTTATAGAAGATTAAGCAGTATTCATTTAAAAAAAATCCACTAAGGTGGCACACAAACATACGGCCCATCTGATGGTAAGCAGTCACCGTAGCCTATAGCCGCTAGAAATACCAGAGGTATCACTAACGAGTTGCCAACCCAGCCTTTGATGTGGACTCACCGTGCTAGCAGCATTACTACTAGCGCAGCGTAGAGCACTGGTAATGTGGCAACCTATCCTAATAAACACAAAACTACATCAAAGTAGTGTTAGTAATGTAATGCGTGTCTTCTGTAAGGTGGATGTACAGTCCCCAGTCACTCACCATACAGGACCACTCGGGAGATCCAAATTCGCCCTACCTATCTTAATCCATTGATCTTTGATTATATAAAAGCCATTAATGTAATATTCGAAGCTCGGTTTCTGCCGATAGCGATTACATCAGTCGATAGGTAAAGATTGCATCTTCAGAATCGTGATAGACACTTGAATTGGGCATTTGGGCCGCAAATTGCAATTACCAACCTACTGTGCCCTATCGATTTACCACGGAAATTCTTATTGTCATATAAATTGGATCCACATTATTTCCTTCGCAACTAGTTTTGGGCGAAGAAACATCGATGGTTCTACTTCAAATTTACATTATTCCTACCGATAGCCGATTTTACTGGGCGTAACATACTTTTATTTAGGAAAAATAATTAGGGTTCTGCGCAACAAATAAAAAACCCATAACATTGTGAACAAAATCCGAACGTCCGAACCCATTTGAACAGGACTTTCACTGGCGGGTAGCAGAATGTATTTTGGAAAAATAATTTTCGAACGAACATCTCTTTCACTGGAAGGTAGCTGATGCTGATCGCGGTGACAACTAGTACCTAATATAACTATATGCATGAGAATTCGAATATAAGTAGAGGGCCATAATCATAAACGTACTAATTGCATAATACAATTATATTTAACATTTATAATGTCGGGATAGGTATGACACCAGAAGTAAAACTAAGTGCGAAGCTTATAACTGAGCTAGTTCATAATGATTGTAATAATAGTTTAAGTATAAAAAATATAAATAAATATAAAAATAAAATATTAGTTAACCGAAAGCAATCTTTATTAAGCATTTTACCGAGAGCCCTCTACATGATACTCTCCGGGCGACGCTCATGTTAAGACTGTCCCATTGCTCACCGCGTGCATCCTTATATTATAGTCTGTTAGTAGTGGGGGTAAGTGACGTAAGCAACACGTGCGCCCACCAACTGTATATGTTGTATACACCAAGAGGACAATAACATGTCAGACGTGTTTTTTAAAGCAATAAGACGGCTCCCCGTCATAAATTTAGCTAGTCGGGCTTGATTATTATCTTTGTTGATATCGATGGATATTTTTGCTACTAAGTTTGCTTGTTTTTATCAATACAATAAGTTTTTTTATTGGGATGGTTTCTACTATCGACAAGTTATTGATTTTCCGCGAACACTATTTCCGTTTCACAGCGTCAAAGCTTTGAAGGTAGGCTGTTTGTTATCTGTCATTCTTTCATTCATTTCATTCACACCTTTGCGTTCCTGACCTATTACTAGCGCTTTGCTGGGAACTGTATTCGTTTCGAGCCGATACGTTCGATACGCTATAACGATTCCCTGAAGCTATGCCGTTTGTACGGCCTTTGAACTCTTCGAACAATTATTTAAACTCCTTTGTGAATGTTAGATATGAGAAATATCAAATTTTAATGAGATATTTTTTTATCTTTACTCGTATATCATTAGTACTTGTTCTGTTGCCTTCATGGCTTGGTGGAAGAATCCGTTCTTGTTTCAAATGTAAGCTCATGATAGTAAAGCTTTTACACAGGCTAGATAATTATCGCCAGAAAAAACATTACACCGGTTGAGCAAATTTGACGATATCTATTCTAAATCTAAAACGCCATCGACTCAAAATCTTAGCTAAGAACACTCTCGATTAAGTTAACTTTGCAACAAAAAGCTAATTAAAATCAGTTCATCCGATGCCATAGCTCTTTTTGCGTCGGGGGTTACAAACAAGTTCATATTTCTAACATATATTGTATATTGATTCTCTTAAATAAGTACCTTCGACGTAAGATGTGATATCAATCATTAAAAACAAATTTTTCGTATATTAGTATAAGCTCAGACTAGATAATATACTACGTACGTATTAGTCAGTGGTCCTTCCAAAGTTAAATCTGGAACTCCACAACCAGGTTATCACTGCTAATTAAAACAAAGTAAGGAACGATAATGTGTTTTCGGAACCGGCAGGCATGTAGGTATAAAGATATATTATTGTAGATGTAGAATAAGCAAAAGAGAGCGATATTCTACCTACCCCGAAAGGGATTCAGCGTGGTGATATGTATATACAGTATGTAACATCATTTTTAACTGAAATTGGTACCTCGCCCTTATCGATTCAATGAACCCAAGCGGCTTATTCATGGAAGAAGAAAAATCATAAGCGGATAAAAACATGAGTATCAAAGAAAATTTCTGCTCCACTTCACGAAAGGACAATGTAATGTAATGCTCACAAAATATGTGTACAAAGTAAAATATGAGACGTGTAACGGATTTGAGGGAAGTTTGGTCTGGTGAAAATTTGTGCAAAACCGGCTTCATGAGCATGAATAAATAATAGATTTTATATATATATGTATGTCCTCACAACGTCTTACGCCATTTCTCTCGTCTTATATACCCTTTTAATGTTTTTATTCTAATTAATCTACTGTATAATTCTCGTTCACTTTCTTTCTGCTAGCGACTTTTGACACGAAATAAGTTGTCGTTATAAATCTTCATTCAGCGGTTCACCCGTGAAAAGATAACAAACACATAGACAAACAAAGTTAAAAGAGGAGTAGTATCCATACTAATTTAATAAAGTGGTAAATTTTGTTTGTTGTAAAGCGTGTAGAATTACTGAACCCATTAAAATATCTTTTTCAATAAAAAAGCTACAATATCCCTAACTAAAATAGGCTTTAATAAATCGACATCAAAAAATGGCAGGTTCTATGTATTTATTATCTTAAAGCTGTTTCCCCATTTATACGACCGTGAAAGCGCGGGTAAAAGATTATATAAATATGGATACGCTTAATATTTTATTTAAAGAATAAAGTTCCGAAGCAAATAAGAAACACAGCGTTGAAAGCCAGGATGCTTTGATCATACGAGTGCTGAGCAAACATTCGTTCTCATTACATTATGCATTTCATTATGGGACTAGCTTGCAGCAATAATTGAATTAGAATAAAATTATGTTATATGTATATGTTTCTATATATGCACTTATAGTAAATCTGTAACAGGTCCAATATATATTGAAGATATTTTGGAAAAAAAATTGGACGGCACCTTATGTTTGATAGTGGACCCAAATTTTCCTGTCTGTATGTATCTTTGCTACGCATCAAACTACAGGACAAATTCGGACGGGAATGAAACTTGGCACTATATAAGTTCATACTACGAGGTAAAACATATGGTACCTTTTATCTAGAAATTCAGCACGGTTCCCTTGGGATAGGGGACAAAAGTCAAAATACGTACTTGGCTGTAACTCCGAAAGCGCGGGACCGATTTGAACAGGACTTTCACTGGCAAATAGCTGATTTTACTAGACATAACTTGGGCTACATTTATTTAGAAAAAAAGATTGGGTTCCGCGCAACAAATAAAAAACTCAAGTAACTGTGAACAATAACCGAACGGCTGGACCGATTTGAAGATGACTTTCACTGGCTGGTGGCAGATGTTATAAGACGTAACTCAGGCTACATTTATTTTGGAATAATAATTAGGGTTCCGAAAAAAACAATTACCCCATGAAAAAAATCATTCCACGCGAAATCGCGGGCACGGCTAGTGACTAATATTACTATTACTTGGTTGCAGCAATCAGGTATAGCCTTTACTCCTTTTCGCCGTGACTAAGAAAACAGATACAAATAATTACTTCACTACTTAGCAAAAACGCAGTTATTTCTTATTTATAGTTTGTCCTTCGTCAAGATAAGATTTCAGCGGTGGAGTTCTAATCAGTACAAATAATTAATGTCTCGATCCGAATTTAATCCCGTCAGAGTGCTGGGCCAAATAACTGATTTCCACCGCCGGTAAACGCGCTAATTGCCTGCCAACACGGTAATGACACGTTCTAATTAAACCATTACACACGGCGCACATATTACACGCCATCTGCTGATCAAATGTAGACAGGCAATTTAGGCTATGCTTATTTCAACGACACCATATAGACTAAGCTGGGCCCGAGTCTGTTATTTAGATTGTCTTCCAATGACGTAATTGGATCACCCATTAAAAATATTTGAGCCACACGGCTGGGGACAATAGGTACTGCTACAGAAGATTGCCATCAAATAACACTACTACACTACACTCCCTACTCAGATATCGTATTAACAGTTGTATTCTCTTGGGTGTTAACTCTGCTATGTAGGTTATTCAGAGCTCCACAAGGATGCGCTGTAATAGCAGTAAAAAGACCGTATGCTTCCATAACAGTCGGCTCTCTCATGAGCTAAGTTATCAAAGCGCTACTGAAACCCACCAGGAGTAGTAGCTTAGAAAGCTTCGATGACCGATTACCATCAGGCCGTATTCTTGCTTGCCAACTTTGTGGTGTATGGTATATAATAATAAACAGCAGATGGTAGTTATGTTGTATCGAAATGGTTTATTAATGTAAAATGAAAATCTAGACAATTAATCGAAAATGGCCGAATAGGACACTGCACTACAAACAAACTCATAATTAATAATACCTTTTCAAATAAATATGAGTACTGAAAGACCCGTGATTTAGGCGAAAGATTGATGCTCTAGCTTTGGAACAAGTGGTTAATCGTTAAGCCAGACAATAATATTTTGGCGTTGCTTTGGGGCTAGATAAATTTAAAGTAGCGAATGGCAGACAGCAGCTGCTCAGACTAAGATTAACGCGAATCGTCGAGGTGAAAGCAGTTTCCATTGTGATGTTCTTAGTGAAAAGCGTTCTTAAAGTAAGTCGTTATGGTTTTACTTTCACTTGATGTTGTTGTAGTGTTGTCTAAATTATATTTTAAATAGCAGGCAAATTACTTTACTCTGATTTTAGTGCTATGTTTCTGCGGTGAGTGTTGGCGACCTACGACCTACGTAGTGTTTGTAAGTAGTAAATTATCTACTCTGAGGTAGTGTTATAATTTTTGTATTTTTATGACTATATTTAAATATGTAAAATAAATTGAGACCGCTGGTCTAGTCGTTAGTACACGTGACTGCTACGCTAGAGGGCGCGGCTTCGATTCCCGCCGGGGCAAACATTTATGTGACAAATATGTTTGCCTTTCGTCTGGGTGTTGGTATTTATCATAAGTATGTATTTACAAAAAAAAGTATACAAGTATTATATCAGCTACTGGTGCCCATAATACAAGGTTTTCTTAGTTTGGGGCCAGATGGCGTTATGTGATAATGTGCAAACAAAAAAAAGAGTGGTTTAAAACATGTCAGGGTTAGAAATACAATAAGCTCTCATAATTCATTCAAAAATTGATTCTATATAGATTGTATAAAAGGTCTATAATAATAATATATCCCCCTACCCATTTAAGCCATTACGAGAACGCAAATTTATGGGCACAGTGGATGAGAACGTGCAGCCAAACGAACACTTCAGTTGGAATTGTATTAGTAACGTATGATGCGTTGCATAAGGAGGGGAAATAATGAACAAATGCTAGGTGTTGGTGAAGTAGCAGCTCCATATATCGAGTTGCCTGCGACGACGCCAAGAAACGTTAGTAATTTACACACAGAAAACAATATCTATAAAAATGACGTAATATTTATTTGTGAGAGTCAGTAACAGTGTCGTAACTTCAGTGCATAATGTAATGACAGAAGTAAAACCAGAACAAGTGGTTCCATCGGATATGACTGAATTAGTTCCACTTTCAGCTCGAGTAATGGAGTTAAAATACATAATTTATTACGGTTCTATGCCTAAATGGTGTATAAGGAACCAATCAATCTTACTTTGCCTACGATTGTCACATCAATATTTCTATAAGTACAAACTTATGGGTCGGTCGTGACGTAATTATCTTAATGTTCGGAATGAGCGCATTAACTCCAATGCTTTATGTTTTTTATAGTCTGATTCGTGGCAGTGTAAGGGGGGTGAAAATTTTCTTTGGTCTTATGTATCGTAATGTCATGACATGGAAGTCGTTGTGACTGGTTTACATTCTTAACCATTTCACGTAATTTAATTTTTTGAAACAGAAAATCTAGAGCATTTTGGTGTCTCACAAGATGTTGATGTAAATATACGATATAACATTATTTTTAAGTTTTTATAATTAATTACGGGTCAGCGAATGACCACGATCTCACCTGATGGGAAGGGAAGATGTGATCAAAGGTGGAGCTTGCTTATCCGTTAGAAGCCTATTCACTCTAGTCTTAAAGAGGTTGTAGGATTCAGGGAACACTGACGAGGGGAGAGAACTCCAGTCCGTTGCTGTACGCATTATGAAAGATGATGCAAAACGCTTAGTGCGTATTGGTGGTATGTCCACGTAAGTGTGAAAGCTCTCCACACCTAGTAGTCCGATGTCGAAAAGGTGATGGAGGAACTGAAGTTCCTGTGTCTTAGATTTAAATAATGGGTTCTTGCAATAATAGAATCTTTTTTTCAATGCATACTTCTATTTTGGATTATATGTGTTTTTCTTGTAGGTACTCATCTACAATCGCAGGTATATTTATGTCGGTTGAATAGAAGTTAGGTTAGTTAGAATGTTAAATATTAATAAATATGAAATAACATTTTTCCACATCATTGTACTCTGTTATGAATGATTGCGTACAATGTTTTCATAATGCAAAAATATAGACTGCATAACTGTATTTATAATAAAACCTAGTCATATATTCCCTACAAACTTGACGTGAAAAGAAATCGCATTTCATTTCGCGATAAAGTAGTTTTTCCCTGGGTGTTGTTCAAAAACTTGCCATATCACATAAAACAAAAAGTTTATGGAAAATGTATGTATATGATACGTGAATTAAAAAAGGAACAAAACATCAACAGGAGGCAGTCAGGCGTAACTGAGGGGAAATATTCCATAACTTTACCAACACGATCCATAAAGTTGCAAAAATCATCCCCATTGTCATAATATCTAAGCCGTTACGCGTTCAAGCAAATATCTTTCTTCCGATGTACTACCAAATATTTTCACCCGAACAACAAAATGTGCGGAAAATATTCGACATGGCAACATTGACCGAACGACTCGCATTCTTCAATGTATTAAGCTGCCAATTTATATTTGCGGCCGCGGAAGTCCTGTGTGAACGCGAGCGTTCACTTAAAAGTATTGTGTGTTAAGTGTCGCGGGCTTTTACAGACGACAAAGCTAAGTTTGTCCACGTGCGTTCTGAATTTACCCTTTCCGTGAACCTTTTCGGCTCTCTACACGCTGATGTATTACCGAAGAATAAATTGCCCGTGCGTATTGGAGAGATAGGCCTCATGTGTTGCGAGAGTATGGTCATTTTGTAGGCCATAAGTGTTGGCGGGACATCTTTATTGTTACTTGTCACGTTTGTCATCGATAGTGGCTCATATAATGGAAAACGTTTTACATACGCTTTTGTGCTTCCCAAATAAATATTAACATACACCAAGATGTATCTTGAGGAATAGCAAATATGTACTCGTATTTACTTGGAAAAACGCGCTTTGTAGAAAGGTAAGCAAATATTTACAGATGTTTACAAAGGTATGGTGACTGAAATGTTTAGGGCGATAGAATACATTTTCGCCTTTCCATTTCACACTATGGTATGATACTATTCGTACGTAAGTGCAATAAATATATATAGACTAGTATCTTAGGATTCTTCTAATGAGTGCTCTAGATGTGGCAAGAAAATTAAACTATTAAAATTAAACTGCCAACCAACTGCAATGCAATTTTTTAAATTGCTTCTAAACAAAATAACATAATTCTTGTAACAAAAAAGGAAACCAATCAGTGGCCGATTTTACAGAAAACTTCCTTCCATGATTTTTTCTCCAAATGAGGAGACCGCTGGTCTCGTGGTTAGTACACCTGACTGGTAAGCTAGAGGTCGCGGGTTCAATTCCCGCCGGGCCAAACATTAATGAGACAAATATGTTTGCCTGGAGTCTGGATGTTTGGTATGTATTATCAGTATGTATTTACAAAAATAGTATATAAGTATTATATCAGCTACTGGTTCCCATAGTACAAGCTTTGCTTAGTTTGGGGCCAGATAGCGCTGTGTGATAATGTGCATTATTATGGTAGATTTAGCACCTACACTCAGTAGGTGCTAAATCTATCAGCAAATCCAAATGGAGGCGTTGGAACGGCTATAGATAGAGTGTCATTCGGAACATTTCCATACATTTTTATTTTCAACATCAGTATTGCATCTCCTATCCTATCAATGTCACACTAAACGATCTGTTACCAACTGATAACAAGAATGAGATTATGTGTTTGTTCGCTTTGTCCCGTCTATTACCTGTATTGTATTTGTTTTTCATCAGATGTAGCCAGTTCGTGACTATGCTTCATAGAATTTCATGGTCATGCAAACGAGAGTTAATTTACGATTTTAAATTCAATACAAAAAGGTTTTCGGCCAACGGGGAGATGCTGGTTCTGGTTAATGGAACTTAAACATCTAAATTAATTTCACAGAAAGGGTTATAGCATAATGAAGAATGAATCGTGGTGAGAAAGGGTCCTCAAGTTCAAATACGTATTCTGTTACAAATGATCGCCATATCATTCTTCGCACAGGAAGTACCCATCTATTTCGCTCGGCATAAATCATTCGAAGGGTACTATTTGCCTTACCATTTAATGAAACACAAATATTACACGAACTCGTGTGGTTTTCGGGTTAATTATATTCGCATAAAGTCAATCTCAGCAAACCTTACTTGTAACTAAAGCCTTTGCTAAATAAGTCAAATATTAGAATAGAATATGAAAACAGCAGCCCACGCTATGTATTTTATGTGAGTTTATTTTTAGTCGTACAGCAACTTTATATTATTTTATTCAACGCTATCTGGTCCCAAACAGAGCAAAGCTTGTACGTACTCTGTGCTAGACAAAAATATATTTATTTTGTAGATAGATATTTATTATTACACATCAAACCCAAGGCAAACGTTGGTCACATAAGTGTTATATTACCATCATTTGCGCCCTGATTTATGTCTTGAAAATATATGCCCCAAACTTAGTCATACTATCTAGATATGTTATACAAAACAAAACAGAGGAGATTTTGAGTCTAAGTCCTTCAAACTTCAGCTGAGTCTTCGAGGATGTCCACTCCAAGATGTACCCAGTTTCTAACTAAATCTACTTAACAAACTTCAGTCTCGACTTGGCTCCAACCCGATTGATAAGCGGTGGTGAGGTGTAATTAATTAGCGAACTTGATGACAGGGCCGCAGGGCTATCGTATGAATGAGCTTAGGAAAACTTATCTTTCGGATAATATGAAATTCTACCATTTTTCGCTTAGAAATAATAAAACACACTTAGTAACTTAGTCTTAGGGTAAAATATTCGGTAACATAGAATGCTATAAATTTCCACTAAAAACTAAAAAATCTAGAAATCCAAATGATTTAATAAAATTTGTCTATTTACAACATTACTAAAGAATAGATGGTTTAAATTTAAAATACTTAAATTAGCGATTTGCCCTAGCTCCTTATGGATATGATGAATATACCATTTAAATTTCTGACTATACCTGTGGATTTAAAAATAAACCACAAATTCTTGTCTTGATAGCTACTACAAACACTATAAAAAGCTGCCGAGCCGATGATGATACATGTGATAGTTGAAATTATATGTAGCAGATTTATTTTGGCTTAATATAAACGAGGTCAACAAAATTTCTAGAAGATGTTTCTAATCATATTAACAGTAAGGTATTTGATAATTAATCCTGGTGTGTTAATAATAGGATTTAAACTTTACATATTTAGAAAATTAATCACAGATTTCCTTGTTTTCAATCTGTGAGTAACTCGAAAACAGTCCATCATGGTTTCAGCTCCACGCTTGAAAGCTGTCCGGAACTATGTTGTGTATAATATTTCGACACGCCTTATACTTATCTGGTATAACTTTCATCGTTTATTTTCGATTAATGCTTATGGCTCATATATGTACAGGACTAGATTTCTGCCCGCGACTTTTCCCCCGAGAAATAGCATATATGCCAGTGTACATTTGCATTAGAAAAATAATTTTAAAAATTGTTTCCACAGACCTAGGATCTTCGGTACATCGGTTCCGTACTTGCATTGATTACCCAATTCATACAAACAAAAAAACTATTTTTTTGTCTATATTATTATTAGCATAGATGTAAACGACATTTAATATTTGGGAAGTTGTTCGCATTATTAGTTTTTTTCTAAAAAATAACTTTATAATTTACTAGCGGCCCGCCCCGGCTTCGCACGGGTAGACATTTATATCAAATATTTTGTCTACCCGTGCAAGGCCGGGGCAGGCAGCTAGTATAATATATAGCCTATGTTACTCAGTGTTGATGTAGCTTTCTCACGGTGAAAGAATATTTGAAATCGGTCCAGTGTTTCGGAGCCTATTCAATACATACAAAAATACAAATCTTTCCTCTTTATAATATTATTAAGTATTAAGTATAGATATCGCAAACCGAATTCTTGTAAATATTTTTATTATCGTATACGGTTAAAAAGTTATTCCAAACAACCCATAATAAGACAGTATTGGTTTTTACAGTTTTATGATGATATTTGCCGATTCCGTGTTTTGACCCGGATAGGGAGTGCCCTATCCCTTACATCGTTATCCCCTTCATAACTCCTCCCTTATTCCTTTATGGTTGGGGGCTTGGTGCAACATAATAAGTATTTCTTCATCCAATCCTATCGTCTGCGGCCGTCCTTCACTTCTTGACTTCAATTCCGCTTTGACGCACACACGCCCGTTACCTAATTGTCGTCCTTTTTGAGTATATTCAACAATATTTTTCTGCCTTTCGGATAACATGCCTGCAATAAAGAGAAATAAATCAGGACTGGATATAATTATAATAAGTGAGAACAAGCTCTTCTGAACGTTGATCAGTACCTCGCTTTCCCGCATTATGTAGAAGTGAAGAGGGACGAAAGTATTTTATTTATTTATTTATTCAGGAACAAAATTCAAAATTATACAAAATCAATTTTGCGATAATATCTGCAGTCGTTTAAAATATTGAATGTATAGTAGTATGTTACAGTAAGGCTGGGAATACCGCCATTTGATTTGATTAGCGCAAGCAAAGCGAAGTCCTTATTCTATGGGTTTGACCAATGAGCGCTCGCGGTTTTAGAGTTTGCGACAGATGAAGCCTTAGAAAACTCTACTTCGTATTCGTATCGCTTTCGAATATTTTTGTATTTGTTTGAATATTTAAGTAAATGAAGAGCGCTGCGCCGGCGAAAAGTGGAACTAATCATTCGTATGAAGATATTGAAATTTTGAGAGTTACGATTCGAGTACGTAGTCGAAAAATGTTCTTGCTACCAAAACATGTTACATAGTAATCGACTACTGTCAGGCAAATTTTTCTTCTTTATACACTAAAACTCTCTATACTAAAAAATCGATAAATTAGGTAAATATGTAAGGTGTATTTTATGGATGGAAAAAGATAATGCAATAGCCAATGCAATGCGGGAGAAATCTCCTCTGAGACTACTTTTTAAAATTAAACTCCATAGCGTTCGTCCAATATTTCTGCGGTGAATGTGGTATTACCGTGGATATATGACAAAGTTTTCATCGTCAAGAGATGAGGAGATATTGCCCAGCGGTACACAGTGAACACTACTTGACTACTACTTACTAGCACGAGAGTAATGCGGCCAGCTCCCTGGATATTTCCTTGGACGGACTTGTTTAGTGTTGTACTTCAAAGATCGAAATGACTATGTAGCTATGCATTTTGTTTATTTCAAGCGTTGTGTAGAAATATAGCCGACTAGTGAAATCGTTATTAAATCGTTTCAATCGTTCCGGATATTAACCCATACACACAAACAAACCATTTTACCTATTTATAATATTACTAGTATAGATAAGCCCTATTAAAATACAACCAATGCAATTTCAAGCCACTTATAATACATTTTAAGACGGATTGTTGTTCGAACAAAATCTACTTACCAACATTCACTTTTTGGTCTCAGTTCACAAGTTTTCGTGAAAGTTGCGTATATTCCACTCTTGTGTAACATTATGTTGAATATTGTGCCCTACAAAATCGGGGAAGGAACACTGGACTCTTTATGAAACTACCCTTATGGGTTTTATTATGTCGTTAGATAGCAATGACCCGGCACGTTTAAGATCATTTAAATTTACATGAAAGATATATCTACCTAACCGGTCTGTCTTTTATGAAATCTTACGTGTAAGGCGGATCATGATTTGATAGTATACATTATAGAAATAATGCAAAACTATTTATCTTAAAATTAACAACTTTTCTTTATAATGGGTAGATCATCTATACACATAAATAAAATTGAAGTGTCTGTTTGTAATTAAAAAAAACTGCTTTTTACAAAATGCATATGAAAGTAAACATGTTATATAATAAAAAAAAAATCTTCGTTCAAAATTGAAATAATTTAACCCACTTTGAAAGGATACGATCTACCTTAATATTTATGTAAAATCTACTAATAACGGTTGCTTATTACAATAAATGTATTATTCAAAACATTTAAAGTGAGCATTCAAAGGATTTTCTAAAGGTTACGGAAGGGTCAAATTTAATTGAAATTGTTACATGTTAATCAGATAATTATTCGGAATATCTACCTACCTTCCTTAATTTTATACAAACATTATACCTTAGTTTGAGCCTTGCAAAGTATTTGAAATTTAAATTCGTCGCACTGAAATTTTTAATCCTTCGAATTTGTAAGTGGAACAACATTTGACAAACTTTTTGAATTTATTGTGGAACAGTAAATTATAATCGAATAATATATTCAAATTGGTCCGCAAGGTGGCGCTTTAATCAGTTTTCGGTAAAGTTAGACGGGAGTTGTTCTCCAAATGATTTACTGTGGAAATTACTGAATAATCCTTTGGCTTGATAACCGGGTGATCAACAAGTATTTCCGTGAGCCATAAATCCTGGGATTTATCTGAGTGAGGATGAACTAGGCCGGTTGGTGACACGGCAACAGTAATTTATTCGACAGATATGACCTCAGGAATCCTGTTTATCTACTCCGTTTACTGGTTATACATATACAATCACAGTAGTAATAGTTAGAATTTCAGTCTTCAGTCAGTGTTGGGCCAATAGATTGTATTAGTAATTCTTGAACTTTTATTATATGTTTTTGGTATTTTACAATTAGTTTTTTTTTCTCCTATTCGGTGTGTGTGTGTAATTAAATCTTGCGAGTTGAAGTTGAGTCTCTAGTTATTATTCTGAGGTACATATTCATAACATTGTTTTTTTTTACTAGTTGGGAAATACTACGAAACAATCCATTATGGATTCATGCATCTTTTGTTTTTTATTTGTACGGGAAAAGTATACTGCGGTTCTGCATCGATAGTAAACACTTTTACATAATAAACAAACGAGACGAGTATATGAAAGTGGTTCTTATAGGGTTGCCATGCGAACGGCACAGTGGCACCGCTATTTAAATTTTCTAGTGGTTTTGCCAGACTTTAAGTATTTATTAAAACATAATTATTATTTTTAAGTTTTCTTGCTTTAATCTTTAACTAGCAATTGAAACGAAAATCTAATTGGTTACATACAAATTTCTTATTTACATACTTTCTTATTTTGAGGAAAAATATTAACATGGCCGATTGTAACTAAAAACATTTATGTGACGTAATATTTTTTTCTTGTCACGCAATCCAATAGATTATACAATCCAGAAATAAATTGATAAACAGTATCAAAATATTAAATCCGACCGTAACGACGTAATCTCCTCCCAAAATACAGTATAATGACCTTATCGCCAAATGGTTTTACCAAACGGCCCGTTTCACTCATTTTTACAGAGGAAATGCGCATTTCCTCCCAAAAATGGAAATTTATATGGCATTTTAAATTTCTTTTTCGATAAACAACTAGCAGTTTGAAATTAAAAGTAAATGGTAAAGAAAGTTTTAGCTTTATCCGGATCATTCTTGGGAACTTTAACGAGTTTGAATTATTGGTGTTTTTATTTTTCTTTTAATTCTTTGTACATACAACTACATACAAAACAATATATATTTAACGTAGTTTGCCAATCACACAAACATTTTCCCCTGACGGCTTATTGTTGACAAGCGTTCATTTGTACAATTTAATAATGATAACTGTAATAAAATAAAATACTAAGAATTCCTGATGGCTTCTGCAAGTTACCTATTAAGGACTTAAAGACCTTTCAATTCAAAACGGTACACCTATATACATGTACTTATATTAAAAGTTTGCGTTTTATATATATTGCTACCGTGTTATTTATGTTATGACGCACTGACCATCAATGTATGTATTCTAACACAAAATACCTCTAAGAACCCAAAAGCCTCTTGTGAAAGTATCGTGACATCGTGATATGAAAGATTTATAATAGAGTATCGATTCAAACTGTGACGGAATAAATTTATTTCATTTAGTTTTATGTAGTCCACAACTTACATTCATATATTTACGTCAAGTTTGCTTCGGAGTAGGCGGAGAATCCAGGAGAAATCGCCACTTCACTCTAGACTTTTACAAGTGTTTCAACAACTTGTTATTGAAAATAGTAATTGTGTCTGCGCTGAATATTGTGGCGTTTAAATTACCTGTTGCGTTTGGTATTTAATCTACACAAAGGTACGTAGATAGAGATGGAACATACTCTAGGAAGGTTACGCTTCAGACAACTTTACAATATTTATGTAAATTTGATCGTCTATCCATTTATCTGTACAATATAATTCCTTTTCAAATAGCCACAAATTATTTGGAGCTTCCGTGCTCCATTGAATTGGACCTGGAAATTTTCCAGCTTTCACTTGTGTGTCGAAAATCACATTCAAAGACTCCAATATTGAATGCTGCAAGTTACAAAGCCGTTTAAACTTGTTCACAACGAAATCCATTAATCGCATAACAATGTAGGGTTTCTTCGGGAGTGGCGACACTCGTGTGTTTATCTCTTAGAACAGTAACCGCGTACATTGCCACTTCGGTAAGATCCTTTATGTGTTTCCAATACGACTTCCCAGTCAACTGATACGTATTAAATGAGTACCTATGTGATCTCAGGTCAATTCCGTGTATCTGTATTTTTTAGAAACAATGCAAATTGAAGTCAGTTTTCATTTGAAATGAACTTTGAGACATGGATGTAACAAATACTTGGACAAACTAAGAATGAAGTGAGTCGTAACGTGACGTAGCGTGGCGTGACGTAACGTGATGTAGTGTTATATACTACTTTGATGTAGTGATGTGTGTCTGCAGTGTCCAGGCAATAAAGATAAGCTGCTAGTACGGCAATATCGCCGCGTATAAATTACTATGATTGTTATATATATACAACTTTTCGTCATCCTTGATTGCTGACTACGTAGAATGTAAATATTTAAAAAATATTGAGCTCGTGCAACGTGATAGGACTCTGAACATACATTTTACACTCTAAACACTTCGTACCGTAGCTCCTTAGAAACATTCATAAGTTACGCAGTTTAACACTCACAAAGTAATGTAAGCGTAAATGTTTCAAGGTAGCTGAGTCAATTCCAATTCGCTAAATCTCTAAGTCCGATTTATTTAGAAAACACCTGAAGTTAGAATCGAAATAAATTTTCGCAGTCAGAAATTCACCTGATTTTATATACCGTGAAATGGTACGCCCGGCTGAGTTCACAATATCGAAGTTGGAGTTTGGCTGTAGTCGTAACTTGGCTCTGCTGTTGGTTGGAAACAATTTCGCCGGTTACGATTTCCACTTGTGGAATTATTTCAACTGCGAAGCAAGGAGCTGAGCCAGCTTTTGCTGATTATGATTTTATGACTAAGGTACAGGTAAGGTAATTTCAACTAGCTGTCGCAATTTTGCGTCGATGTTGGACAGACAAGATGAAAGATTTAAACGCGTAGGAGCTCTTTGGTTTTTCCAAATAATCTTATGATTAAGTCCTAACTATATGTCAACTTTAAAGGTAAAGGTAAGGTAAGTAAGGTTGCCAGTGCTCCACGAGGGTACGCTGAGCTAGAGGTAATGCTGCTAGCCCAAGTCCTCATCAACATCATGGTTGGCAACCCGTTAGTGACACCCCTGGTGTTGCTAGCGGCTATAGGCTACGGTGACTGCTTACCATCAGATGGGCCGTATGCTTGTGTACCACCACAGTAGTATAAAAAAAATCTTTCATTTAAATCATTTGAGCACAGACCTAGGATCTTTTTCGCAATTTGAGTCGTAAAAGCTTGGAAGAAATATGTCGTTCCTTAAGTTTGCCGTATGTCCTTAGTTCCCAGTATCTTATCTTATTAGCGACACTAACGAATAAAATCGGTCCTCAAACAAAAGATACATTGGTACTTAAATATTTTGTCTTTGCCTGTTTATGTATAGAGATACGATGTTTGTTATTGTAAGTTATAATATATATGTAGTTATTTGAGATTGCCTACTTCATTCTAATCTATATTGTATCTAATTTAGAGTTCGATTTTCTTCTCGCGCAAGGTTCTTTCAAGTTGACTCGTTCAAAGCCGTTGCCTTAGTGTCTGATTTTAATATTTATATATTGAACAGAGCAAACAACCATGCAGTCTACCTGGTGGTAACCGGTTACCGTAGCCTATGGACTCTAAAAATCTCTTCACAGTGTTTGAGGGACCCCATGTTTAACTAACTTGGGAAAAACATTGCCGGGAGTTGATGGTACTTTATAAGGGATAAACCCTTTTGGTGTAAGTGTTATCCACTAGGTTAATAGTCTCAAGGATTTCTTGACCTCCCTTCCTTTTGTTAAGCAAAACTTAAGCGCCTGTTTTAAATCATAAAATCCATCTGAAGTATTTTCACAAAGACGAAGTGTATACATTTCCCAAGCCCAACTTAAAACCGCTTCAGGAATTTATGTACCGGAATTCTTTGTCACATAATAATAATCAAATACATTTTCTTTCAAAGAATAAAATTACCAAGTTTTATGAGCGAACATCGTTTATTAGTTCTATTTTTGTTCTGTACTTAGAATTTTTTTATACTGAAAATTTTCGAGCTACGAACAATTTACGAATCCAATCTTTTTGATTTACTTTACCTTTTAAGTAAATTAATACTTTTCTAGTACAACTTTGTAAAATAATATATTTTTACAATACGCACTCGTATACTAACTAGGTACATAAGAGGTTATTGCGTAATTAATGTTTTTTTTATCATAAATCTCTACTGATATTGTAAAGATTTAAAATTAGTTTCGCTGCTTGAGACTATTAACTCGGAATTAATGAACCCATTTTTAAAATCTACTTTTAGCTATTTTATTCCCGAGTAACTTAAAAACTTATCCTAAAGCTATGTGTTATTCTACTTATATGTGGGTGAAAGCAAGTATACAGAAAATTTTATGATAAATATTTCTGCTCTTATTTACTCAAAACCAAGATCGTCCAAGAGATTATCACACAACACATGGTTTATTCAATCCTTAAAGAAATGGCTTTCTCCGTAAACTCTTTTAGCGGGCTGAGTGAACCCGACATACGCAGATATTTCAAGCACTTTATGCCGTCTTAGGATATGAAGACGAGTGGGGGGTCGTCTGGAATACAGTTAAACTATTTACAACGGACGTTTGAGATAAGTATTTACTTGGCAACGGAATATTTTCCTCCAAATATCTTCGCTTTAAATACTGTAAGAATGTATGAATTTTATTTTGAATAAAAATAATTATATTTCCATTAATGAAAGACTGTAAGACTGTATTATTGAGGCCATCTCTATAGGTATTCAATTGTGTTTTCTAGTAAAGAACATATTGAGTTCGGTAAAGATAATATAGCTGGAATCTTGTAACTTCATAAGCATTTTTTAATTAATTGATTTCTAGCAGATCCTAGATCCTAGACGATTTAAATTAAAGATCCTAGGCTGTGGCTCAGTTATAATCCATTGATTTAATATTATACGTAATATATATTATTAATGGAGATAAAAACTGTACAAGTTGGACGAAACAGCACAAAGGGTGCAATATTTCAATCGGTTCATTAGTTGATTTCATGGCGAACCAACAACGTGACATATTTTTTTATACATCAAGATTATCGGCAACCGCAGCTCCTCACTCGCTCACAGTGCGGTGTGAACAGAACCAGCAATTACGCCTGTCAACAGCCAGTATTTGCTGTCATACTAATGAGTGAATACTAATTACAACAAGTAGGCACTACCGTATTCCCGTTAGTGGAATAGATAATATATACCGAGGAGTGCTCGAGGGAAATGTTTGTATTAATCATGTATGTTGATTAAATTGTACTGTTTACGAGATCATAGATCAGTTTCGTGTTGAGATTGTCGATAGAATACAATATTAGTTAACCTAAATTGCTAGAGGATATGCCGCAGGTTTCGAATATGTGTCTCGTAGAACCCGTTGGTTGGGAAAATAACCCATAAATTCTGTACGCATTTGCAGTCGGTATTTTTCAAAATTATACTGCACACAGCAATAATTTCACTGCAAGTATTTATTTTTAATAATGATTATTGTGTGTAACAGTAATATTTATTTTATTTTTTACATTAGGTTAGCTTGTTTCCATTAGTTTTAGATTGTATTATTAGTGTCCCATATATATTAATAAAACTTCCAAATGGAAATTTAAACAGTAATCCAAATAAAATTTTATATAAATATTAATTTTAAAGGTTAATCCCGAACGAACATTCCTAAGCTACAGTTATTTGTTTAGTACGGGGCATAGACGTAATATACCCTATGTCACCTCTATGGTATGTATCATAACTTCTAAGAGTCTATGCACTACCCACACAGTGTTATAGTGAATCTTAATGGAGGTCTGTGAGTAATAAATCCATTGTTAATTCATGAAATATGTTGGGTAGTTTCGGATAAATATACATGTAATGGAATGTATATTAGTTACTACAGAAGATAATACCAAGTACTTAGTACAAAGGCACACTCAGACGGCCAGACCATTTATAACAAGCGACGGGAACTATAAAATTAAACCCTTTTAGAGCTAACGTCGCAGGATAGGTCGTTCAAAATGAATTGAAACAACCCGATAAAGTTCTCAGAAATGTGGTCCATACTACTTGGAATTTCACTAAAGTGCGTGAGCATACGTTACTGGCGCTGTTTGGTGTCTGAACTCGAACGGCGGGCAATAAATTATTGATTTCAATTACGAATAAAATTGATGGCTTGTACGTTGAAGCGCGAACTTTATAGGAATATCTCGCCTCGGGAAATACGGTATGTGCAATAGTGGCTTGACACGACTTTTATGGTTTGCTGTTAGGATGATATTATACTTTTTAACCCCCAACTATACGTATCATCACGTCAAGTTCCTTTCGGACCCGGACTCCTGACTGTACACAATTTTGTTTTTATTTACAAAACAGAAAACTACGTGGTTTGAAAGCGTAATTCGTAGGCAATTAAGATTTCTTGTTTGAAAAGGGCCGTATACACGGGCCGAAAAAGATAATTAGGAGTTTAAGGTCGTTGGGGAGACCTATTGTCCCAACAGCTGTTGGCCTTCGCTTAGTCTAAGGATAATATCATAAGCAATTTTATTGTTTGTTTTTCACATATTTTACAGGGTTAGACTGTAATTCAAAAGTTTTTATCCGTCTTCGCACGCATAGCAATCTTATCCTACTAATATTATAAATTCGAATGTTTGTGAGTTGTTTGTTACTCTTTCACACAAAAACTACTAAGCGGATTTGGATGATATTTAGAACACAGAAGAAAATATTTTTTCCCGGGTAAAATGTTAGATTCCTCTGGGATTCTAAACTCAACGCGGACGACGTCGCGGGCAGAAGCTAGTAGGATCATAAAGTTGATTATAAAATATACGCTTTGCATAGGATTACTGTTATACACTATAAATTCGAATTTCGTGGGTGAATACGGATAAGGGGTCATGCCAAGTCATTCGTCAAGTCAAGCGTATAGTTTTGGACATCTCGTCATGATTTGGCCAGACAGTTAATACATAAACAAAATACTACTTCAATAGTCAGCGAAAGACCACTTAAATTGCCAAAAAACTCCCTCTTCCCGTATTAAGTGAACGCTTGTCTTATATTGCTTGTAGAACCGCACTCGACTGTAGCCACTGCGTTGGAAACTCCCGCAGGAACACTAGTGATGTTGGCTCACATCTCCATTAATGACTTTACTGCTCCAATCGGCAATTCTCTTAGGTCAGAACCTCCCAATGTGTTCTACGTGCCTTCCAAACCCACTTAGCTACATGTAATAAGAAGCTACTAGCAAGCTTACAAAAAGAAAGACAGAGCACTGATTCTTTTCGAGAGACATATTGAAAATTATGGAAGCCATGGTGATCGCAAATAACTTTAGTAAAGTAGATGGAGATGGTAGAAGAATGATGACAGATATTCTATTTTATTTTTAAAAGAATACATTTTAGAGCTTTATATTACCTAATATTCATTTACCGTACCCTCGCAAATGTTAAAGCCAAACCTATTTAAAATATGTTTTCCAGTAAATCTTGACTATGATAAGACGTAAATAATTTCAACTTATTTGATGATTATTCATGCTACAAAGATGATACAAAGTTTAACGTTCACTCTAGGATTTTTATTGAATTTCAGAACTCCCAAGACGTGCTTCAAATATATTGAAGTGAAAATCATATTTCCATATAGACTTTCGCTGAAATAAAAGTTAAGCTAATATCAAAACGTGACCGCAATGTCATGATAATAATTCACATGAATATTCGTACTTAAATTCTACGTGACTAAGAAAATGAAAATGAAAGAAACGGAAGAAATGTATATAAACGATGTTGATTATATACGTTTCTGGTGTAGCCAAACTGCGTTCTCAAACGTGGCATGAAAATGCTTTGATAACCATCCGATGAGTTTCTGGGTATGTTTTTAATCAGTAACTGTTAAAAAGCAACAGGTAGTTACCTATCGTACAAGCTTTGCTACTAGACAATGCCGTGATACTGCTCAGATACATTTAATTACTTTAATGTAGGATTACACTGTGGTTAAGACTACAGTGGGTAAGAGATGTGTAGATGTAAGGAATAAATGATAATAATCTTTAATATAAAAATGAATCGCTGAATGTGTTGCTAAGCGCAAATCTCGAGAGTAGCTGAACCGATTTCGCTAATTCTTCTTTTAGAATATTCCTTGAAGTACGAGGATGGTTCTTACGGAGAGAAAAAAAATAAAAAATGCCTGATTAACCTAAAAACGAGTAGACAAAATATTTGATAAATGTCTACCCGTGCGAATCTTGGGCGGGCCGCTAGTTATGTAACAAATATGATATTATCTGAGAATGGAGATGATTTGTCGCTAATTTCCACATCACTACACTATGCAGTACTATTCTTAAAAAAAAACGACAGCAATCAAAAGGCTGATCTATTCACATATATTACACGTAAGCACATAAAACCGATGATAGCATAAGAAATAATAAGGGCGAGTTCTGTAACAGCTGCTGGTAGTGGCTTCGTCGCATATCCCAGCATCACAATCAGTCGAGCTACCGTGTGGACTCTGATAAGGGTTGTTCCAATATGTAGGGGGGGATTGGTCGTCAGATATAGAGGCCCTATTATCCAAAACGGCACTAAGGTCTTCAAGTCTGAAAGATAAGCCCGACGAACTATATCCACGTTTGAGAATACACCTTTCCTGACCCACGTGATCGCTGCCAGTGGACTAAGAGCTAGCAGTTTCATTACAAGCAAAGCTGCGTGCACCATGTACGTTCTTGTTAGCGGGGCCTCTAGTGATATCGTGAAACTTACTTGAGGCAAGTTTCGGAAAATGTCTTGTGGACAGCTCTCCGGTTCCATTTTGACATGACATGATTACAGAACTACAACTGTAGACGAACTGTAGACCATAGATAATACAGCTGACAACAACAAAACAATTTTGACATGACCACAGAATACTTTAACGCGGCTTTGACGTGTAGGAGCCATAGAGTAATGAAGAGTTTACAATTAGCGTATGTAATATGTACACAACGTTGTATACGTCTCTGTTGTATACAATCACTTCTAATCAAATAAGTTTAAGGTTTATCAAGTTAAAAAAAAGGTGTAAATGTTAAATAAAATTACGATTTTGCCGTTAGTCATTGAATTTAACTTGCCCCTTTAGTTCTTATGAATACGAAATGAGTTTCTCAAGCATTGATGATTCATAAATAAATGCTAAGGTACATGCCAAAGGTAGCAATTCATATTTTCATCATAACAGTTCTCTGTAAAGTTAAGAGGTGCGGCTAGAAAAGAGGAGAAAAACGGCGCGACATCTAGACAGAACGACAAAGGCGCGGCTCTTCTCAACCATGGTTTCTCATGGTTTATATATTATTATATACCTACATACCATAACGCCAAGTCTATCACGGGGTAGGCAGTGATTATATAGCCATTTCATTCCTGCCTTACACACCACATTTTCTACCAGTTTATTAGTCTATACTAATATTATAAAGAGTAAAGATTTGTATTTTTGTGCGTATGTTTGTATTATATAGGCTCCGAAACTACTCGACCGATTTCAAAAATTCTTTCACCGTTAGAAAGCTACATTATCACTGAGTAACATATGCTATTTATTATATTGATAGGCGGGTGAAGTCGCGGGGAAATAGTTAGTATAGAATAAAAATATGGGGCGTGGTTCGAGAGCCGTGTAAATTGATAGCAATATTCCTGAGGAAGAGCACGAGTACGGCCGCCCAGTGCACACAGTTAACCTGTCTACAGACAGGTTAACTAGTAACAAACAGGGATGGCCAATTGTAGGAAAATCGCATCATATGTACTTTAAAAATATGGTGACGTACACTTAAAAATACCACTATTTTTTATTGGCCCTAAAATGTGATAGTCCCGTGCGCGCTCATTAGTGTCGATCGAAGGAATTTTTCTTGTAATTTAATCTAATATATAAATTTCCATGTCACAATGTTAGTTACCGTACTCCTCCGAAACGGCTTGACCGATTCTCATGAAATTTTGTGTGCATATTGGGTAGGTCTTAGAATCGGACAACATCTATTTTTCATCCCCCTAAATTAAAAAAAAAAAAATTGTTCACCCGTGCGAAGCCGGGGCGGGCAGCTAGTATACATATAAATATAATTCAAAATGCTTCTGAAAATATTTTGCCTTCTCTTTTGTTGTATGTGTCATAAAAATATCCGTTGAGGAAGCTAATGTTCGCTTAAAATATTTCCCCTGAGAGTTCAGAGCGAATCGAAGAAATGAAATCCGAGTGTTCAATTTTATTCTTCGTGGACACGTACGGATTAAGATCTACCTCATATAGTTTAATATTATATAAGGATTTTCAACAAGTTACAAGTGGAGTAGTTCTACACCGATAATCTTATTGCGAGATTTTCACAAAGACAGAGAGCAATTATACACTGGTTCACTAATTCGGCTGCAAATAAATAAGTCTAACATTTCTTTTTTAAATTTACTAGCTATTGAAGAACGTTAGTGTCATCAACAAACAGTTTGTTTATTTTTTGCTATAGCTAAGTGTGTTCGGACATAACTATAATAATTTAACTTTAACGTTAAATAATAATTAGTATCTATACTAATTATTATAGTGCAGAAGCTTAATTTGCTAATGATGCTTTTAATCGCATGAGAGTCGACTAATAATTTCAATGAATATTTCAGGCATGTTGATAGGAAAAGACGATAAACTATTAATGTTAGTAGACCTTCCAATAGAGTGGAATAGAGTATATTATTATATAATACTAGCTTTTGGCCGCGGCTTCGCACGCTTGGTAAAGTAAATCCCCTATTTTACCCCCTTAGGGGTGTTATTTCCAAAAACCCTTCCTTAGTGGATGCCTACATCATAAAGGTACCTACTGTCAAAATTTCAATTCTCTAACCCCAGCCGCTTAGGCTGTGCATTGGTATGTCGGTCAGTTTCTTCTTTTATACATACAGAAGTTTAATATATACAGATTACAAACTCTACTGGTATAATAATGTATTTTCCAACACATAAAACAGAAATGTAAAATTATAGAAGCCCATGAAGCAATCAAAATTGAGTCATTACGAAAACAAATCAAAGTTTAAGTGGAAATTTGCATACAATCCTTTTTGTGTTGTCCCTACAAGTAATTCCTGAATAAATTTAGCGCTATTCCGTCTGCAGGCTTTCCTTTCATGCGAAAAGGGGAATCAACATGGCCTGGCTTCAAAGGATTTAGACTTCCTAACAACTTTTAACATAGAAAACCCCGCGCTACTGCATTTACTGGCAAAGATCAAATAAAAACCAGATCTGAGGAATAATATTTTTCATATGATCTCAAATATGTGATTTCCTTGCATCAAAACGCTTTGGAGTTGGATGTTAACTAGTAAGTAGCTTCTTCCCTCGAATACGTTCACTTGAACAAAGGATAACTGGAGCCTTAATTGAAATAAAGTAAAGCCTACGTTACTCTAAGCGTTTTATTAATCTAACTTTTTAAATAGTTTTCCTTTAGCTTGAGATTACGCATACATATAAAGAAACAAACAAACACCTCCTAATAATATGGATATATATGTATATAGTAAAAGTATAGATATGGGGTTGGCTATAGATATAAATAGTCCATAAATAAAATTCACAATGATCACGACGATTTTATTGATATAAATTTCACTTTTGTAAACTAATTCCGTTTCACACCATTTAAAATCACACATATATAATATAGGTATCACTCCTTAACCTCACTATAAAGAATTTCGATAAGTGTATGCCACGTGGCCACTCATATAGCAAGTTATTGCAAAAGATACGAAAAAGGCCATTTCCGCAATCTTTTTGGGTAGTTTTACTATGTAGCCGAGAGCAGACACAATCCTTACGGCGACGTACAGGCGTAGAAGGGTCAATGCGACTTTCACGTCAGGAGCGGTGGTCATGTACAGGCCACTGACTAACCAAAATGGAGTGAGGTTCTTCAGGTCACTGATGTTCGCCCTCTGTATCTTCTCAGGGTTGCAGACCAACCGAGACATTGGGCCTAAGGCCAACAATTTAAGGGCTAAAATTGCCGAGTACACGAAATAACTCTGCATCAGCGCCGAGCATGGCGCTGGGCAAGACATTTTGTATAGAGCTTTTTTTTAGATTATTTGTTTTATATAAAAATCCTGTTGTATGAAATTGATGGAATGTCAACAGTGTTGACACTGTGACAGTTAGAATAGATAATTACTCTGCTTCTTTTTTTACATATGTTTATTCAAAACAGATTAAACTATTTACAAAAAGCAGAATTTAATCTACCTACTTATAGACCCAAACCAGAATCATGCGGGAGCGTCGTGCCCATAATATTAGCAGCATTGCCACGCTAGGTAGCAATACTGATTCTCTGAGCAAGATATGTTCCAGCACGCCTGTCACGGGAGGCCTCAACCAGCCGGCGAAAAAACTGAAAAGTATCTGGGCCCCAAGGACCCAGAGTTTCAACCACAAATGCAGAAAATATGACCCTGGACCAAGACATGCATATTTCCGGCGCTTGACGCACTCCGGCAGTAGCGGCGCTGGCCGCCACCGGGGTGCCAGGGAGATAAGACTGAGCTAGGGTATCGACACAAGTTGCATCACACACCAAAGGCCGACCCAATCCCCATGGCATCAATAACATGCCATCCAGCCTCTGGCCATCGCCCCGCGCTTATCCGATTGGTTCCAGTACAGCAGGCACTCCGGCGGAGACCAGAGCCCGAAGAAGTGTAGAGATTCCAGATGCTGCAGCATCAGTTCCAGGTCACCATGTCATTGTATTAATTAAGACCTTTGCATTACCCCAAGCACGATATATTTGCTGTAAGTTAGTGAGTAGTTGAGAGTGCTGGTCTCCAAACGGCTGGTCAGATTTTCTTTATGTATAGCTAAGAACACTCGTACAAGTCACCTTTCATACAAAAAAAGAACTAAAACAAAATCGGTTCATCCGTTTAGGAGCTACGATGACACAGATGGTCACACAGATACACACTATAAACTTAAAACACCCGTCGTTTTTGCGTCGGGAGTTAAATAGCAAATACAAACATAAATAAACTTGATATTCTCTTACACTCCGACACAGGTAAATTGTCCTTGAAGAGAATTGAGTGCCATAGCTATGAAAAGAAGAAAACTCTAAGGTTTTATGAAGTACTCTTAAGTTTTTAATGTGATGTTTTCTACTTAGAATAAGGACATCGCCTCGCTTACGCTATTCTTAGTCTAAGGATTTACATGTTAAAAATAATATAATCACTGCCATATAGAGAAGCTACCGCCAGGTACCAAGACCCATCAAAAAGGATAAACGCAAAAAGAAATGCCATTAATATTATTAACGGAAAATATTTTAATCCCATTCGAGAAAGGCTGTCTGAAAGGGGCTCATTGGTGGAGGTATTCGTTGAACCTATTTGGACAACAAAGCCGCTTTGTGAAATGAAAATAAGATTTACCCACGTAAAGGATGGACAATTGAATATAAAAATGGAAATTTAGGTAAAATAGCCTATTGTGGTCGAATGGCAAGGGATTTTTTATTCTAATGTTGCCGACTGGAACTCATAAGGACTATTAAGATTTTAGTTTCGGGTTTTATCAGTTATTGGCTGGATTTTCATAGAGGTAAATATTGCATTTAAACTGAAACTCGAGTGTTAAAATCTAATCTCTTCCTTAAAAAAGACACAGAACACGGATATTCCGTGCCGTGTTCCTTTGAGCAAGTTTATCCTATATGAGTTCATCTCCATGGCTCAGCGGGAATGAGCGTGACTTGAGACGTGGAAGTTTTCAGTTCGATTCTGGAAATTGACCCCACAACTTCAGGTTAATTCAAAGAGATAACCTTTGTATGCTTTCAATAAAATTGTATCTCGCAATCTGGGATTTGAACATGTCTGATAAACGAACAATGGGTGACGTTGAGACTAAACATATTGGTCATAACTGGCTATACACTGTATGCGATTACAAAACCTGAGGACGCCTGCTACGTAAAGGTATACACCAACCATATGTTGAACGAATAGAGGTATACACTGTACAGTGCACCAACCCTATGTTAGCATCACGGGTTAAACATGTACTGCAGGCGCATCATCGAGGAGCTCTGGAAACCTTATTCACCGCTAAAATACAACACAACAAAGAAGTTACTGTTTTTGTGATTGTTTGGTCGTAGTATACTAGTCGAATAGTTCCTATTTTGAATGGAGGACTATCCAAATTAGGCAGCTTCTATTTTTAAAGGGAGATACCGTTGTGCACTGCCTTTTTTCAATTTAGTGCCATAGAGGCAGGTCTTACTATATGCACTGGCGCCTCTTCCCATTTTGTGTAATTATCACACAAGTGTTGATTAAAATGTATATACGTGTATTTAAAAGATTCATGATTTTCTTTAGAATTATGTAAATATACAAGCTTTTGAACGCGACTTCGTCCGCGAAAATGGTTCTTATAGGATTTTGTTATAATTATAACTTTATTACCAGGGATTAAAAGTTTAAATAAACATGAAATGAAAATATTTTTTTGTTATATTCTGTTCACACGAAGCTCGGCCTTTGATGCGGTATGAATTACACGGGGGTATTATATTTTTACAACGAAATCGAAATACTTTTTTACAAATTTCTTTGTAAACAATATTTTTGTTTTTCTTTCGGGAGCTAGCATACACTAGTATAACACATACAACTAGCTGTGAGAGAAGCAGGTTTCCCTCAAGTCTATCCCACTACCTTAAGAGTTTGTCCTTAAGCTTTGTTTATACCTAGTTATAGCGAAGCAAACTTTGACGGGAAACTGCACTCTCTGGAATTCGAAGGGGTAATTTGATGGTGTTGGGTATCCTAAGAATACAGACTATCCTCGAGAACCGGTCAGTATAATTGTCTCGATTACATTGCGATGCCATGTTCTCATTCGCAATCTGGTGCTATTGCATAAATTTGGTTAATTTTTTGATTGGGTGGATTTATATTGCGCAGCAACATAAGTGGTGGTGGCACCAACTCACAATTTTAATATGTGAGTTGGGAGACCGGGAAGCTTCAGTGTATTCAGGAACTTGACCGAATAATTAATGGCATCATCGGTGTTTATCACTGATTCGAAGTCTCTATGAGGCCGTGTCCTAAAAGTGCATAACCTCTAAGCAAAGAAACCTTCGAAAGAGGTACTAATATAGTACGGTGACTTTGGAGACATTCCAATTTTAAAGAGTATTTGCTGTTTTAAGTGAGTTCAACCTTTTTTAATAAAATCGGATTGAGTTTTCGAACATGTGTGAAAATATCAAAATTAAATGTAATTTAAATCAAAAGCACTAAGGAGTACTGATATCAACTTCGAAGCAAGTATATAATCAAAGTTCGAAGCAAATCACCGCCAAAATAACTTTCTACCCCTTTTTAACCTCGTTAGGGGGTGAACACTTCTTCCATCAATTCAGTTAGAAAAGCTTTATGCAAAATTTCAAGTAGATAGGAAGCAGGTTGTTCCATACAAACTTACCCCCCCCCCTTTTTCACCCCCTAAGGAATAGGAATAGGAATAGAATTTCGGAAAATCTTTTCGTATCCGATGTGTACGTTATACAAAGAACACACTCTACTAGGAAAGAGTACTCTGAATCGGCGGGCATGTATGAAAATATTGATGAATGTAAAATCAGCAAAAGTGGTGTGTAAGTCAAGAGAGAAATGACGCGCTATACTCTCTGCTTACCCCGCATGGGACTTGGTGATATGTGTATATTTTTTTTCCATTTTCTTATATTAAGATTTTCTATTAAAATTTCAATTTTTTTATGAATTGAAGTAGGTAATTATTTGAAAAATCTTTGCAATAAACGTTCATAGCGCCTCCAAAAAGCGGTTTGCATTTCTGAATAGGCTTTGAGACGTAATGAAAGCGTACAATTGTCGAATAAAATACTTTTTCCATCATGTCGTCAGGAAGCGTTTCTTTAGACACTTCAAAGAATTTATGTATACAGTTTTTAAGATTTTTCAGCTATGATCAAGTTGGAGAAATATATTTTTGGAAACTAGTCCTTGTTATGTATATATAATGAGAATGTATTATATTTATGTAATTTGTTAACTTACGGCCGCTTGTGAGATAAAAAATAATAAGTTAATTCTGCTGTTCATAAACATCTGCCAAGCCCATCCTCAAAATCGATTACAGTTTCGTAGTTTCACCAAAAAGAGAAAAAAAACACCAAGGTAAGCAGATTAGGTATTAGGTAAACAAACTACATTCTAGTGAGCATGACGTTGCGAGATCAAACACTATCAAATAACCATGCAATATAAGAAAGTGCAGGTATGTCTATAGACAAAAGGTGAAAGGACGCCTTGGATTCCTGAGGGTGGTGCTTCAAACTGTCAAGAGTGTTACAGGATGTGTAAAGTGGCTCTACAGGAAAGGTGCAAGGCTGCGGCTTTGAAAAGAAGTACATCAGGTTCAGCCTTTTATAAGACGTACTGGCTAGTATGCTTGATGGAAATTAATCTGATTTCAGACTTTATCGCCATCATGAAGCGATTGGTGAATGTAAAAGAAGCAGAGATATGCAAGTCATGATTTAATTGGCACTCTATATTCTGTGCTCACCCTTCGATGGACTGTAGCTGAGATTGTAGCCGGGTTGACAATGCGCCAATTGTATGTTGGCCTGCTTCCTTTAGTTGTATAAAAACAACGATATTGAGCTCCGAAAGAGAATTCGTGAAAAGGATAATATTGAGTATCCAAGAGTGTTATAAATTGTATTCCTTTTAATCCAAGGCATAGTATTCCATATTCCCTCCAGTTCACATTGATTGCACTGTAATGGCACATATTTGCTAACTTATGAATAGCTAACGAATTGTGTGACTCTCATTCGATAGGTGCGCGAAATATCTGTAGTGTTGAGATTATTTGAAGTTCTAATGAGATTTTTAATAAGTTGACTTAAAAAACATGAAAGATTTTCCAAATTAAATTTGACTTGGACGCCAACCAGTTCCTAATTTACCGACAAATGTATAAGTTATAGTTATTGGAGCGATCGGCTACTCTATTTCGCTTTCCACATATTTGTCACTAGCTGTTTTCCCCGTATCAATATAATACCGCGTATAAATATAATATTATATAGCCTATGTTACTCAGTGATATTGTAGCTTTCTAACGGCAAAACATTATTTGTCCGAAGAGTTGGTCCAGTAGTGTCGGAGCCTATTAAATTTTAAGAAACAATCAATTATTTCCTCTTTATAATATTTGTGTAGATAATAATAAAACAAAATTTGAACTTGCATCGTATGCCAATTTACGTTTGTAGATCTATAATATGTTAGTAGTATTAGTACTATAATATGTTTGTAGATCAGTAACAGATAGCTGTTACTCCCTAAAAGTCAAATTGGTTTGTCATCACCTCTACTATCACGCCCTGAACGGATCAGGTCTCCTTACCAGTAACCCTGTACACTAGTAGGAACTATAGCAACATTAAATAAAAGTAACGTAAAGCCTTTGTCCCTTGTTACAACCATTAGGGGGATGCTGCACTCTTACATTCGTTTATCTCTTAGGATAAGGGCCAATTTATTTCGTTTATCATATCCTATGTACAAATACGTGTATCGGCTTGCAACTTGTTATCCTATTCAATTTTGTCATTTATTTTAATGGTAAAATTGATTGTACAATAATATAATATTTTTAAAACTAAAGGTCTGATCGCCAGTAAATTAATTTGTTATGCCAACACATTTAAATTACTTTGTATCTGCGCAAGTAATACAAATTCCAATGGATTATAATTTGGATCAGAGTACAGACGCTTGTCCGCAAACTCTCAATAAATTCGATTACGGTCTAATGCAAATTAAGGATTAAACCGCATAAATACGTTGGACCAGACTTGGTTCTTGATATGCAAGAATTGTTGCAAAACAATTTTCATCTAGAATTCTAAGAAGTCTTTCAATCTGTGCTGTGGTGAACATTTTATAGCCTGTGTATAATTATTCATTCCAATTTTTTTACTAAAATACGAAGAATTAAACGGTTAAGATTTGCATGTATGAAACGGTTAATGTGTGTTGAAGAAACAAAAGAGGTCAAGTCAATAGTGATTGGTATACTCTCTGCCTATCCCCAAGTTGATTTTCTTTGTTGCGTTATAAGTTTAAGACAAATGTCAAAAGAGTTTTGATAAATAAAGCCTAAGCTTGGAATATATAGATTCATTTTGCACAAGTGGCGCCCCGCTCCTGGTAATTGTATTAGTTTTATAATATTTATTTCATGAAAGCAGTGACAAAACCAACTTGGTGGCTTTCAATCTGAAATTTGAAAATATCTTCTTATGTCTAGAAAATTTTAATGAACATTGTTATATCATGATTGTTACATGAAAAAAAAGTCAGAGCACCGAGTTTCTTGTCGGTTCTTCTCAGGTGGCAATGTTTTCCGAAGCGGTGGTAAATTAGACCTTCATAAGTGCCTTATTAGGGCCTAAACTGAATAAATGTTTATATTTTGTATTTTAATTCAAATATTCTAAGTGATGTATACAGATAAACCCTTAGACAAACATACAATGAACAAAAAACTACCCTAATATAAAGAAAATATACATATTATTAACAAAGGAGAATATGATAAAATTATTTATGGACCTAATGTTTATTCAAGTAATTTGAAACTCTTAATTGAATTCGTTTTTGCCAGTAGTCAAGTTTGGAAGTCACGTTCAATTTCCTTCGATAGATACTGAATTATGTAATTGAAAATTGTTTGTTAATGAAATTCTTGTTTTATAATGTCCCCTTTTATTAAGCTGCACTGAAGTGGAATATTAAATGAAAATCTACGACCGTGTCGGAATCAACTTTTATTTCGCCAAATATTTGGGCGTTTAAGGAAATTGTTCCCCTGACTACGCTGCGAACATTGGACTAATTAAATGTCGTGTTCTTAAAGAGCTGAAGAATTGGAGAACATTCAGTGTTTATCTATGCTTAGGGTTTATTTTTATCACTGTTACGTCTCCAGTAGGCGATATTAAAGCTATGCTCTAATTTAATGTAGGCGTGGAGCGAGCTTGTGATCATGTTCAGCCACTACAAAGGACATATCTTCCAGTCAGGGTTATACTTACAAAGCGTCTCTAACTAGTGGGAGACCGTATATATGCTATAAGCACACGTCGCAGTTAAGGAAAGAGGTATACACATCAGGAGGAGGTAATCGTTCTATGGAAACGTTGAAACCGCTCGCTTCCGCGTCAAGATAAAATTTGGTAAATCTCCTATTGCGTGGTGCAGGATTGTGTTATTTTTATGGAATTAATATAAATATCTAAAGTAATCTTTTTCGGGTGATGCACGATGTTAGTTGAGCTAACATAAATTTTAGATTCTTAAATATTGTTAAATAAAAACTTATTCCATTCTACCAGGTTGACGGGTTTTAAATGTATATACACAGTACAGTCACGCCAACAATGAGTATTCAAATTTAGGACTAAAACTGAATTAATTACTTTTCAATTTAAATTTGAATTTCAATTCAATTTTCAAAGTGGTTAATCTTATCAACAATTCTCTATTCTTCAAAAAATAAAACAAACTTTAGCTATTGGAGTTTATTTTTAAGCATAAGTGTGGCGCAAACTCCCTAGTACGAGGAAAAGGAAAAATTGCATATTATTTTATCTGTCCGTTTGGATGCTTCAGGAGCAACGGTTCCGGGAATGTAGTCTACATACAACAGACTAGATATGAAAATAAAATTGAAAAATAATCTTAAATATATTTCAAGGCAATTTACTTCTTACAGGACAATACAGGCCTGTAAAATCTTGCTCCGTAAGTAAATCGACGCATTCCCAGCAGTGGAAAAATAAGTGGGAATATAGTAAATAAAGCTCAGCCATTGTAATTCAGATCAATGTTGTGTGACGCCGGACGCGTACTTTGATTGAACTTAAAAGCATGTAGCAATATATTTTGGACTTTACTTTCTTTGTTCGTGAGTAGCTTATACATTGTGTGATCTCGACAAGTGCAGTTTCTGTTGTAAACTATTAACTGTACGTACACAAATGATCTTAAATATACGGTGGTAGAATTTCACTTTCTCGTTCATTGTCTACGTATAGCGTGCCTAAGAACAATTCGTTTGTTTAATTTCCACATCACATCGAAGCACAAATACTTACTTCTAACATATTTCAGTAACAATTTTCAGGTTTCTGAACCTCATCAAGCCGTCTTTATTGGTTTGGTCTTTTAAGAATTAGGACTTTTAAACCTATAACTCTATAGAGCGACTGTACATTTTTAAGATAAAAAAAATATACTTGCATTATATTGCATGGATTTTTTTCGTAATCCCCTTTTTACACGACTTTCCTTTTTTTCTTTATTCCCTTTTTACACGACTTTCCAAACAGGATTGTAGTTTGAAAGTTAGTTATGGGTGGTTTAGGTTTTCGCTCCGAAGCATCTAAGCCACTGATTCGATTTAGTTGAATACGATATGAAAATCAAATACTTGTGTTATCTTTGTACGCCGCGTAAATATACGTGTACGAGTATAGTAAGTGTGTTGGATAGGATAGTAAATCCTCCTAACTATACAGGTTGGCGAAACTTCAGTGAAATTCTTGGTACATTGACCGCTTACCATAAGATACATTGATACATTGACCGCTTATCATAAGGCGGGCCATACACATTCTAGCCACCTTCGTAGCGTTAATGTCAAACTTTATTATTTGTTTTTAAATAAATATTTTGGGTGATGTGATTTATATATCACTCATATGTTTTTATGTAAGCCCGTAGATGTGGCAAGCTTATCATTTTGGCAACAGCCAAACTGGATCATCACACTAATAGAGTCAAAAGCGGAAAGCGACTTAATTGTTAGAATCGTGATGAAACTCGTTTGAAACCTATATATTGTTCTCCGAAGCAATATATTTAATAATGAAGATATTTAAGGGTCGTTTCAAAAAACTTCACCTTTCGGGAGCCTTAGGCGTCCTACTTTGCAAGTCAAATGTTGTAAAAAGCTTTGAACGGCGCGGCCTTTGGATTAAATTTAACGATGAGCCTTACTTGTTGTGCTTCAGTTGGCGAGAGGAGTCTCCAGTGAGGTACAAGGGGATAATGAGATGATGTGTTCTTTATATGTTGTTGCGAGTAAAATTAGAACTAATCAGCTTATAGCTAATTAGGAAGACAGAAGGTAATTGTGCTGTAGGTAGGTAGGGACGCATATAAACATTTAATTAAAAACATTTCAAGAGAGGTAGGGCGAATTGGGATCTCCCGTGGACTGTGCCTCCTTACAGGAGACGGCAGCGAAATAACACTACTTTGATGTAGTGTTGTGTTTCTGCGGCAAGTAAGGTTGCCAGTGCTCCACGAGGATACGCTGGGCTAGTAGTAATGCTGCTAGCACAGTGATTCCTCTTCAATAACATGGTTGGCAACTCTTTACTGATTCCTCTGTTATTGCTAGCGGCTATAGGCTACGGTGACTGCTTACCATCAGGTGGGTCGTTTGCTTGTTAGTAGTATCAAAAAACAATCTTATTGGCAAAACATTAATAAAAAAGGCAGGTATGTGGTGTATACAAAAAAAAAAACCGCCAGGTGCGAGTCAGACAAACTTGTAGGTAAAGTATCAAAGTGCCTAAATACGTTCTATATCCTTTTGCCATATTGGAGACTCAACAGCACGATCCAGGAATAATGTAAACAAACGCAGCGCCATCTAGTGTCGAATAGAGGAAGTGAAAAATTCGCTTTTATTTCTAATTTAACCACATATTTACGGTTTTCAGATTTTTACCTTTACATAGACGCTGTTTCATGACCAATTTCATGATTCTAGGTCAACAGGAAGTACCCTATAGGTTTTAATTCCCTTGAAATCGCAATATATGCGATATAAACGGTCATATCATCTTGTTCTGAGGGAGTCTGCGTTCTGAGTGTAGCGGTTGTATTCTTTTGGTTCTGAGTCATTGCCCCTGACAAGCCACAGATGCCGAATAGTTTTGGGCATAAATTCATTAAACTTTAAAATAACATATGAATCAGACTTCGAAGCGATTCCATGTATTAAATTATCCTGAATTAGATGTGTTTTAGGTGAGAACGTTATGATAAATTGCAACATTCAATGTTCCTTTCATATTTGAGTGTGATTAGGAAGGAATCGGAAACAAAGGAGGTTACCTCTGGCCGGGATTTTTCCGAAAATTACTTTATGGGAACCTTTCGAGTTTGAAGAACCGACGACTTTTAAAGTTTCCTGCTATATTAAAATATAGCAGGAAACTTTACAATGAATTGTTTTTGAAGCTTGAATTTGTTTTTATGTTATATTTCTTATAATTTCTGTTGTCTTTCTTCTTATGGGAATTGTGTTTTTTGTAGAAAACAATTTTCGAATGTGATCGGTACGAGTTAGTAAAAAGAAAAGTAATGGCAGCACAAAAAATATTTCATTTTGACTTTGGCAATACCATGTAGGTACTAGATTTAAATCCTTTTAGCAAAGTCGTACGGTGACTAGTACCGGCAAACTGTTTTCTTAAATCTATAAACTTCACACCAACCCGCAGAAATATTTCTTAATTTTGGGTTAAAATCAATAAATATTGTTGAATTGAATTCATAAATATCATGAAGGTCAATCTCAGGTGGAGAAACATAGTATTTTTCAAAGAAGATATATAATAAACCAAAATCTATTAATTAAGTGTTTTTAATAATGAGACTTGGACCATTATACCTCCCGTATATTATAATAACTGTATATAATAATAATTGTATATGTCAAGAATATTACGACACGAAAAAGGAGGACATAGGATACTTTAATATTTTTTGTACCTAAAGGATATGTTATTTACGTAAATTGCAACATTATTTACGTACCTAACCTAATTTGGTGCTCGTCCCTCGTGTGCTCGTGGCCGTAGCATGAAATAGACGCGTTTGAAATTTAAAACTTCATAAATCTTTTACTGAGCAGTCATGTGTAGAGTTTGAAATGAAACGAATGTTACACATGCAACTAATGTAAACATAATAAACAAATGTTTATTATGAAGTTGTGTTCCATACTATAACCCAGCAAAATAAAAATAAACTATTATTACATACATCACTAAAATTAAACTTATGTGTTAAAAATTGCTGTATTTTTTCTTCGCAAATTCTTATGTTTGTGAGCCCATGAGCAATGATACTTTAATTCTTGTGCTCGGAATCGGAGAGTTTTTTCAAGCGATCCCCAAAGTGTATTTAGGCAAATTTATTCAGTACACGCCATGTTTATAAACCTCCAGAGTGCAATCAATTTTGCCCAAGCGCATGTAGATATCGAATAAGAAAGCTGAATTCACCCGTGCCTGAAAAATAAAACATACTGTTGCAGTGCAATTTAAAAGTAAGTGATTTAAGAATAATTGAATAACTAATAGACAACTGCTCATAGAAAGGTATTCAAATTACTTTAGAAAGAAAAAAATATCTTGTCTTGAATTGTCTTTGGCTCTAATCTCTTTTCCTCCGCATGGGACTGTGGCAAGGGCCTTCAAGTTATACAGTAAAAAGAAAACGGCAGGTATTTGTACTGAGAAATATGCCATAAATTTGTCTAGATCACATGCAGAAATTTTAAAGCAGAAAACAGATTTGTCTGGATAAGAAAACACATCGCCAAATTTAACTGCACATCTTCACATAAATCATTTTTCCATCCCAACGTGAAACAGAGCACACAAAACATTGCAAAATTGCTAAAGTTTATCTCAACGGACAGTGTTCTCTAAAACGGGCTTTAAACTTTGTAAATACGTAGCTCGAAATAAAACAAATGACGTTCTGTATACACAAAACATCTATAGATATTCGTTTCATTTCTTGGTTAAGCTTACGTCTACAATGGTGCCAATTTTAGTTTAGTGATTGTGTACAACAGTATTGGCACATATGTTTGAGGCTAATATAAAAGCTGCGTACTGGACTAAGCAGTTTCAAAAACAAGGAAATATCATTTTAAATATGGATTACAGAACAAACTAATGCAAGTGATCAGAAAAATAAAATTTTAAAAAAAGAAGGTAAAATATAATAACTCTTCAAAATAAATGACATTAACTAATAATTACTTTAGCAATTTATTGGCAATGTTACTTTAGGCATTTTTAAATTATCACGATATAGAAAGAAGTGAAAAAATAACAAATTTAAATAAAACAGTAAAAACATTAAAATGTTATTGGAGCGAAACCTGTGTTCAGATTCGCAATTGGGTAACTTTTTACTGATTGCTTTTCACGTTAAAAGGTTATAAAAGCCTCTTTAACAAACAAATAGTCTAGTAATGGGTTTGGTCGGAACAAAATGAATTTGGGCCAATATTTCAAGTCAATGACAGTATTTAATCTCCGTCGAAATAATTTTGAGTGCTCTTGGATTTCCTACTTTATTCCTTTTATTTTTTCCTGGCGTCTGTTAGGTTTTCCATTAGGAAAGTAAATAGGAACAATATGACTACGCATTCTCAACTTACTGTTATTTCACGTGGTTTGCTCACGCGATACGCCTATATCCCATTGGGCAAAGAGGGAATACCGCTTGCCAGATGCTACAGTCCCTACATACTTTTTCATCTCGTCCATATTCATACACTTAAGTCATGTTTATTCAGTTCTTTTAAGGTGTTATTGGTAAGGATACCTACTCTGAAGACTTCAAATTGATTTTGTCTTTGATAACTTTATGTTGCGAACTAAAGAATGTTTTGTTTTTATTTTATTGATAAAGGAGAATTGTTTTTATTTTAATTATTACCTAGTAATTTCTTCCAATTTGTCGTTCTATTTTTTTTCTTTTTTACGTTTGTACTTTTTATATTATTTCCGGTACAATACTTAAGTTAGCTGTGATTACCTTTAATAAAGTGAGCACTAAGCATGTTTTTATTTTATTGTTATTAATTTTAAGTTTTTGGTGTGTCACTTGTAGGTGATCCTATTAAATAAATAAAAAGAAAATTATATGTATTAATTTTGTTTTCTCCTCTTTTTATTTGTAACTTTCCTTTGTTGTGTGCAATAAAGGGTGTTTGTTTAAAGAGTATTAATTATTTCTTAGAGGCTTGTTATTTTGTTTTAATGAGTTTTCCAAATTTGTTAGTAGGCGTGATCAAAAAATGTTCCGGTTTAACATTTAGAATCTTTGGTATCCTAAAATTACTTACTTATGTATTAACTACAAACTTTATTTAACAAAAAAAACTGACCAAGCAGGTACATGTTGGGCGATGCGTCAGAGCAGCCACGTGCTCCACGAGGATACGCTGGGCTAGAAGTTATGCTGCTAGCACAGTAAGTTCTCATCAACAAAATGGTTGGCAACCCGTTAGTGATACCCCTGGTATTTCAAGCGCAAGGCTATCGTGACTGCTTACCAGCAGGGGGGGCGTATGCTTGTGTGCCACCAAAGTGGTATGAAAAAAAAAAGGTTGAAAGATTAGAAGATTTTAAAAGACATTTAAATTTACAATATTTTTTATGGAGGTTCTATGAACTTTACAGATAAGTAATTGTCATATTAAGGCGGTGGACTAACTTCAAAAACTTGTGTAGTTCGTATAATAATAGGCAATACCTATTAGGTATTGCCTATTGTTAATAATACTACTAGGCAATAATTTTAATAAACTTAACGTGCCACGTATCGATAGGTGCCAAAAATAACTTTTAATAATCAAATCGCTGTCTCGTGGACTAATTAAAAATAAACTCTTCAAGCCTATATGTAGGAGAGACGCTAACTAATATTATGAGTTATCAGTAAGTAGCCCATACTAATTTACAGCTGACAATAACATTCTTTGAGTAAATTTCCTGTGGTATACCAGACAGACAGACAGAGGCTTTGGAGATGGCTTAACTATAAAAGTCCTTAGTTTGACATCGAAACCCTAAAACAGGCTTCTCAGACATCCAGATAGTATAAGTTAAAAATATAATTATGAAATAGCTCGCCGCATGTCGATAACTCTCGAGCTATAACGTCGAGACTGGTATGAAATGCATTAACTTTGCTCCATCGCGCACTTCATTCTACAAGTGCTTATTGCACTTTGCTCAAGCAATAATTTTAAAATGTAATCTTAGCTCTCAGCACCCTTGCAGCATTCGGTCATTGCAGATTTTTCCTGTGCCAGTTATGAGTAGAATTTCACCGCACAGGAATCACTTAGGAAGAAAGTTAAAAATGAAGAACTTGTCAAACCGTAAACGTGGCATAGATTAAATAATTACGGCCATCATAAAATTGTTTGGAATAATGCAAACTTTTTAGAAATATAACGATGTTTTGTTTAATATAAAACGTTTACGCGCTTAGTTCGAAGTTACTGTTCTTTATATCTATTAGAGATCCTTAAATAAAGATATATCTATGACTTATAAATTCAGACTAAGGCGAATGAATCCAATATTTACTCTATTTTTACAGATTGATTAGAACCGGCGGGAGAATATAAATTAAATAAGTTAACTTGTTTAAATAATATAATATGTAATAAAATATGTGTAATTTTGATGCAAAAGTGTACAGCAAGTTTCTTAGAGAAACAGAAAAGTCATTCGTTTCTTTAATCCCGAATAAATCCAGTTGGTAATGGCATGCCTAATTTGGAATGGTGGCTAGCTAAGCGAACGAATATATAAAACTTAAATAATTGTACATAAAATTTTGCGGCTTGCGTGCGATTGTAAATCTTGGGCTGGCTTTTCCATACATTTATTATGTAATCAATCCTCATTATGTAATTTTAACCAAAACATTATAATTCGCAATACAAACAAATTGCCATGCGCTTACAGTAACTACTATAATTCTACAGATACGTATCACGGGTCACAGCTAGTTAATAAATAAATTGTTTAAAACTTCATCACAATAAAAAGCTTAATCGAGGTTGAAATTGCAATTTTTAATGTTCTCTCCCCACGGGAGGTGTGATAGATGAGTCTACAAAACTTTTGTAAGTTCTTAAAATCATAAAATGTTCTTGGTTCATTGCATTCATTACTTATGTATTATTCCACTAATGCAATGCATTTTTCTGTTCCACAGTTACAAAGTGGATACTAAATTATTACTGATTTTACTCACATAAGTTGAGTTTGAAAGTTATAAGCTATCTTTTGCCCACGGATTTGCACTCGTGGGAAAGTAAATGACGTCAACATTTCCCTTTATATAAATGACTAGCGGCCCGCCCCGGCTTCGCACGGGTAGACATTTATATCAAATATTTTGTCTACCCGTGCAAAGCCGGGGCGGGCAGCTAGCCTATGTTAATCAGTGATAGTGTAGCTTTCTAACGGTGAAATAATTTTCGAAATCGGTCCAGTAGTTTATAGCCTATAGACATTTATCAAATATTTTGTCTACCCGAGCGAAGCCGGGGCGGGAAGCTAGTATAATATATAGCCTATGTTACTCAGTGATGATGTAGCTTTCTAACGGTGAAAGAATTTTTGAAATCGGTCCAGTAGTTTCGGAGCCTATTCAATACATACAAAAATACAAATCATTCCTCTTTATAATCCAATATATAATTCTCGTGTCACAGTTTTCGTTGCCATACTCCTCCGAAACGGCTTGACCGATTTTGATGAAATTTTTTGTGCTTATCCGGTATCTATGAGAATCGGCCAACATCTATTTTTCATCCCCCTAAATGTTAGGGGTAGTCCACCCCTAAATTTAATTTTTATTTTTTAGACCGATTTCAAAAATTCTTTCACCGTTAGAAAGCTACATCATCACTGAGTAACATAGGCTATATATTATACTAGCTTCCCGCCCCGGCTTCGCTCGGGTAGACAAAATATTTGATATAAAAGTCTACCCGTGCGAAGCCGGGGCGGGCCGCTAGTCTAATATATAAAATTCTCGTGTCGCAGTTTTCGTTGCCATACTCCTCCGAAACGGCTTGACCGATTTTGATGAAATTTTTTGTGCTTATCCGGTATCTATGAGAATCGGCCAACATCTATTTTTCATCCCCCTAAATGTTAGGGGTAGTCCACCCCTAAACTTTATTTTTTATTTTTTAGACCGATTTCAAAAATTCTTTCACCGTTAGAAAGCTACATCATCACTGAGTAACATAGGCTATATATTATACTAGCTTCCCGCCCCGGCTTCGCACGGGTAGACAAAATATTTGATATAAAAGTCTACCCGTGCGAAGCCGGGGCGGGCCGCTAGTCTAATATATAAAATTCTCGTGTCACAGTTTTCGTTGCCATACTCCTCCGAAACGGCATGACCGATTTTGATGAAATTTTTTGTGCTTATCCGGTATCTATGAGAATCAGCCAACATCTATTTTTCATCCCTCTAAATGTTAGGGGTAGTCCACCCCTAAATTTTATTTTTATTTTTTAGACCGATTTCAAAAATTCTTTCACCGTTAGAAAGCTACATCATCACTGAGTACCATAGGCTATATATTATACTAGCTTCCCGCCCCGGCTTTGCACGGGTAGACAAAATATTTGATATAAAAGTCTACCCGTGCGAAGCCGGGGCGGGCCGCTAGTATTAGTATAGATAACTGTTCCTGCGACTATTTTCATGCGTTGTTACCAAAAATGACGGGTTTTTATACAAACTTATATCCGCTATTTTACCCCCTTATATACACAGTAAAAACAGTGGCGGCTAAAATGCTCTCTTAACTTTTTGTCACACAATAATATATGAATACTAGCTGCCCGCCCTGGCTTCGCACGGGTGGACAAAATATTTGATAAATGTCTATATGCTCCGAAACTACTAGACCGATTTAAAAAATTCTTTATTTAAAATTTAGGGGATAAAAATAGATGTCAGATTCTCAGACTTACCCAATATGCACACAAAATTTCATGAGAATCGGTCAAGCCGTTTCGGAGGAGTTTAACTACAAAAACCGCGACACGAGAATTTTATATATAAGATTATGTATTCATGCCTGCTGATTAAGTAGTCTTTACCTTTCCATCATTGAGTATTTTTGATCCTAAAAATTAGACCTTGGTATTCACTCACATTCAAACCCCGACAAAAAGGGCATAAACGGGTGGTATGTCTTTTTGTCGGGCTTTCATCACTCATTATGTCTTAAACAATTCTTATAAATTCACCGAATCACCTCGATAGGTGAAACCTTCAACCCACTGGCGTAAGTTTAAGAAGTACATTTAGCATCAAGGAATGTTTACAACTTATTTATTTGCCACCTTAGTTTAAAATTAAAACAAAACTGTTTATAATTTTCCAGAACTCACAAGAACTTAAACGTATTAAATTGAAGTTCTAGTGTGTTTGTTGTAAGTTAAATCCGATGTTAATACGCGAGACGTGTTTGTTAAACGCAAAGAAACTTCAGATGAAATACGAATAACCTTATCTGTTTTATGAAACTTATCCCGGAGAACTCGGGCCGTGAATAAAGGCGGCGTCATCTGCTGAGAGACAAGTTCTCAACTTCGGCGAGTACTCGTATGCTAAACTCATTGGATAGAACGGGTCTTTCTCTACTTTTGTTTGAACAGGTGAATACAAATTTGGAACTTTGAAGAATTTAGTTTTGAGAGCAAGTTTTAAATAGAACTTCTGTTTGTTTGTGTTTAGCATCGCGGTGAATCAACACGTAAAAGATATATCAATCATAGGTTGAATCGAAATATGGGCAGTAAGCTTTTGTAATTTCCAACATCTAATGCATTTAAAACCGATCAACAATAGTTATTTCTGAGGTATCCTTGCGATAGATTAGTCTGTTGAAGACAGACTAATCTATCGCAAGGATATCAATTCACTACATTCCTCTACGCACATGATGTTTCAATTTTTTTTTTCTGTATCTGTAAGTATTGTATTTCAATAAGGACATTCATGTCCTTATTGAAATACAATACTACATACATACAATACTTATTAGCTTCAGCTAATAAGTTGTATATGGTTGATGCAGAGAAGCTTAGATTTTCTGACAGCCATTTTATAATAATTATAAAAATATGTTATAGATTTTATAATCGAACAGATACAAACCTTCTTTATATCTACTTAAGGCAATCGGCGTCTCTTCAAATAGTTACTGCTAGTATCGAGTATCTGGTAAGAATAATATAAGATTTAATAAAATAAAAGTATTTATTTAGGTGCCTAATGACGCGAATACTAACGCTTTCAACTCGAAGGACCACAGGGACTGCGGAAGCATGGCCGTAATTGAAGAATATATGATAAAAATTTCGGAACAGTACACGACAAAATACAATTTAAACCTGACTATTTTTGACAGGCAAAGATTTATATACGATATCGACTCTCATAAACACGATAAATATTTAGTACACTGACATCTAGCGATATTAAAACGAAACTGATTAAACACTGGTACTTATAAAAACAGGCAGTTAATAAAAGTTTGAAAGTAACTTATGTAATAAAATGATGAATCACATCGCCCTAGAGTCATATTGTAGCAATATTATGACCCCTTAAATCAGTCAGTAAATAAAAAAATACTGACAAAATGACACCGAAAATACGCACTAATGACCACTTGATCACAATTTACGAGACGTTGAAATAATAGTGACCGCTATGCTTGACTCCCAAGATCTATGTTCGAGTCCAAAGCGCGTTCCGTACCTGCAATATCAACATAACTACATAGTATAAAACCAAGTCGCTTCCCGCTGTCTGTCCCTAAATATGCTCTTTAAAGCTACGCAACGGATTTTGATGCGGTTTTTTAGATAGAGTGATTCAAGAGGAGGGTTTTTATGTATAATGTTTAGTAGTTTAGGTTTTGAGCAAACCCGTGCGAAGCCGAGGCGGGTCGCTAATACGAATACAAAACAGTTTTTTTTATTAATGAGGTGCCAAAGCTTTCTTGCCACTTGGCATCAAACATTTTCGCGATATTATCGCCAATAGTTCGAATAATATTATGTTCGATATAATTTTCTTACGACATTAGAGCGCCGCTATCAATGTTCCACAACATAAAATCAACGGAAAATGTTACTGCTTTGCTAGAAATATCCTAAGGGTCTATTGAAACCACTAGGCAAATAACTTAGTGCTCCACCGGCAAAATGCTCAGACCCTTCCGCACAAAAGACTATTTTACTATTATAACGAATATCGACACCCTTCCCACGCGCTTTCGAATGCAGGGTCAAATCTTTTGATCTTGGGCCCAGACTCACACGTAACCGAATCTAGCCAAGTGTTAGTGAGTTGCTACATTTTATTGGAACTGTATGAAAACAGCTATTGTTATTATGATTATGAACTAGATATACATGGCAACCTTTGACCAGAAAATAATAACCTCCTTGGGCCCAATGTTGCTAGAACTAGATCCTTTGGACGACGGTCAACCCCTTTACAGAGATACTGGATTTTAAAAAGTTGACAAAAAGGTTTTTAAGATAAGGCTGATACCCGCCCAATTCGTGAAATTTAAGTTTAACATTTATACATTTCATCAAAATACTTTCTCCAATATTTTTTTTAGCAATTTTACTAGCTCGCTTTTTTAAGTTATGTAAGAAAGGGTCATAATGAATATTGAAAATATTAATGTCTTATTAAAATTTGACCCATGCCGAAGAAAAGTATATTTTTTTATTGGTTTCCTCCAACAGCCTCCAATTTATTCCAGTACAATATTCCGTCTTTAAAATCTAAAATTAACTTAAAAGTAATTTCACATCTCATCTGTAATGTCTAAATAATTTGAATTAATGCCGATCTGTTCGATTATAAAATCTATAACATATTTTTATAATTATTATAAAATGGCTGTCAGAAAATCTAAGCTTCTCTGCATCAACCATATACAACTTATTAGCTGAAGCTAATAAGTATTGTATGTATGTAGTATTGTATTTCAATAAGGACATTCATGTCCTTATTGAAATACAGTACAGACAGTACAGAATCAGTGTGAGTCTGGGCCCAAGATCAAAAGATTTGACCCTGCATTCGAAAGCGCGTGGGAAGGGTGTCGATATTCGTTATAATAGTAAAATAGTCTTTTGTGCGGAAGGGTCTGAGCATTTTGCCGGTGGAGCACTAAGTTATTTGCCTAGTGGTTTCAATAGACCCTTAGGATATTTCTAGCAAAGCAGTAACATTTTCCGTTGATTTTATGTTGTGGAACATTGATAGCGGCGCTCTAATGTCGTAAGAAAATTATATCGAACATAATATTATTCGAACTATTGGCGATAATATCGCGAAAATGTTTGATGCCAAGTGGCAAGAAAGCTTTGGCACCTCATTAATAAAAAAAACTGTTTTGTATTCGTATTAGCGACCCGCCTCGGCTTCGCACGGGTTTGCTCAAAACCTAAACTACTAAACATTATACATAAAAACCCTCCTCTTGAATCACTCTATCTAAAAAACCGCATCAAAATCCGTTGCGTAGCTTTAAAGAGCATATTTAGGGACAGACAGCGGGAAGCGACTTGGTTTTATACTATGTAGTTATGTTGATATTGCAGGTACGGAACGCGCTTTGGACTCGAACATAGATCTTGGGAGTCAAGCATAGCGGTCACTATTATTTCAACGTCTCGTAAATTGTGATCAAGTGGTCATTAGTGCGTATTTTCGGTGTCATTTTGTCAGTATTTTTTTATTTACTGACTGATTTAAGGGGTCATAATATTGCTACAATATGACTCTAGGGCGATGTGATTCATCATTTTATTACATAAGTTACTTTCAAACTTTTATTAACTGCCTGTTTTTATAAGTACCAGTGTTTAATCAGTTTCGTTTTAATATCGCTAGATGTCAGTGTACTAAATATTTATCGTGTTTATGAGAGTCGATATCGTATATAAATCTTTGCCTGTCAAAAATAGTCAGGTTTAAATTGTATTTTGTCGTGTACTGTTCCGAAATTTTTATCATATATTCTTCAATTACGGCCATGCTTCCGCAGTCCCTGTGGTCCTTCGAGTTGAAAGCGTTAGTATTCGCGTCATTAGGCACCTAAATAAATACTTTTATTTTATTAAATCTTATATTATTCTTACCAGATACTCGATACTAGCAGTAACTATTTGAAGAGACGCCGATTGCCTTAAGTAGATAAAAAGAAGGTTTGTATATATCAACACATATCAACTTGTAAAATAACAATATATTGGGAAGAAAACATTCGCAATAAGTTCATGTGTTGTACCAGTTATTACTGGTATTGTTAGTTTGGGGCAGTTGTTTAGACGTAAAAGCATCGGAGTTATTTGATATTTTACCACTGACAGATTTCGCTTCAGTGGCAATGTATTGTAGTCAATATTTGAAGTCAAATAACGAGCACATTTTTATGAACCAAGGATAAATATATAGCATAATAAATGTTTGACTACAATAGATGTGTGGTTTGAATGACAATATTGTCCTTAGAGAAGACCATATATATTTTTTAACTACTCACTCCCAAATTATTCGGTGGAAATATATATCTTCACGCCCTCCAGCAAGGTTTGATAAAGCCTAAAGGCGTAGAGAAACCCACTTTTCACCGAATATAATTTAGTGCCAATATGACTGTATGTCAACTGAATATGTTTTACTGAATGTATTTTAAGCTTAATTCTATGATCGATAATGCTCTATTTTCAATAGAGTAGCTCTAAATTACTTGAAACACTTTTAATGTTGTCAGCTGTCAGTGTCAAAGAGATATATTTTTATTATTAAGCTTTTTACTTATTGTGATTCAACAAGACTCGTACATTAAGAACTACATTACAGTACTCTTCAGGTAGGCTCACCAAGAATAAAAAAAAATGTGTGTCAGTTATAAGGACTAAGAGTACTAATAAAATTCTAATCTTATAACGCTGCGATAGAATTTTAAATTGGCTATGAATTTTTAATATTTTGCACGAAATACAATGTTCAGGGTTCTGTACATTGAGTTTCGATTAGGGCTTGGTAAATAAATACCTCTGTAATAGTTCGCTTAGCATCAGCCAATTTGCGGTTATCGGTTCGCATTTCAAATGCGAATTCAGCATCAGCCGGTACAATCCGTAGTAATGGTTTATTTACTTGACATGTTCGGGTTAATTCATGGGATGGTTGCTTCCTATCTATTAATTTGAATGTTGTAGCCCTTTCTTTATGTAGGCACAATCATTGTTGAGGAATTAGTTGAGGATATACCTCGAAGTATGTACAAGCTAGAAACCGTGGTCCAAAAGGACTAATTGAAAAAGAGCGTTTGGGCGATTCACACCGTGGGCGCACCGTAGCCGTAGCAAGAAAAATTTGCTACTACGTATTAATTTATGACGAGACCGCTGGTCTAGTGGTTAGTATACCTGACTGCTAAGCTAGAGGTCGCGGGTTCGATTTATAAAAATAACTAGCGGCCCGCCCCGGTTTCGCACGGGTAGATATTGATATCAAATATTTTGTCTACCCGAGCGAAGCCGGGGCGGGCAGCTAGTATAATATAAAGCCTATATTACTCAGTGATGATGTAGCTATCTAATGAAAAAATAATTATTTAAATCGGTCCAATACTTTTTGAGTTTATTCGTTACATACAAAAATACAAATCTTTCCTTTTTATAATATTAGTGTTTTTTTTCGTAAAATGAACAGCGCTGGAATTAAGTTTTCAAATACGTAGTCGCAAATAATTCTTGCTCGGGCGGGCTACTGTACTCGGTGTGAAACGCCCCAATACCCAAGCTTGTTTTTAAAATGTATGAATCTTCAGCTTATTTATTTTCGATGTTGTAACTATTACAAAGTCGGTTGATGGCTATAATAATAAAACCTGATTCAACACTTAACAAAATAATATATTTTCTTATTTAAATGTACCATGTCGTGTCAAAAAGCATGTGATGTTTATGCCTTCATTTATATGTTTATATTATGTCTCTTATGCTCAGTGACCTGTTTCTTACTTTAAAATATATAATGAAGTTTACTTATTTTAATACTGGATCGCCAGACAAATCTGATAACGCATTGATTTTTAGTGGCCTCCGATTTTACATGCGAAATTGTATTTTGACGACCTTCAACTTCGGATTTCGTATCAGTATTTGACCGTAATTAATTCACAATGTTAAGCAATTTGGCCTATTACTACCATAATAAAATGTATACTACATTTGAACGCAGATCTAGAAAAAATATTTAAATAGGAAAACCATTTTTCATGTCTAAAGGGTTTCAAGGCCTTAATAAAGAGGGTAATTTTTTGTGCGTAACACAGCCCTTGTTCTCTAACCAAGGCAACTGAATAAGTCAAATAACTTATGAAACCCACCGGATATTAGGTTCCGGACTAGCGTTTTTCTAAGTATACGGTAGCCTGCCTAGTATACGACCTTTTAGATCTCAATCATAATGCGAAAAAAATAACTTATAACAAAATAATAATGTACTTGATTTAAAAAGGTGACGAGGCGTAAATTAAGGTGGCTACAGAAGTAAGAGAAAGTACTTGTGATTAACAAGTCAAAAGAAAATTGTGAAAATTGGTTTCGTATTTGCTGTTCTTGAAATAGCCCCGTGATTGAAAAATCAAACCGTTAATTGTGAAAATTGGTTTTAGTGTTTCTGTTCTAGTTAATTATAGTACGTAGAATTATTATTGGATCACATTTTCCGTAGCTTCAATTCGAAATAAAATTATTGTTATTTAGCAATTGGTACAATTTTTACAGCAAAGGTACTGTAATTGTACACAAGTTCTACATTTATAAACCACCGTCTTTGTCGTGTGATGTCACTGTAAAGTCACCAGCTGGTAGGCAATGCACATTTGTTTGTCTACCGGTTGGTTTGTATGTCAAGCGAGTGACTATGTAGATCACTGTTTCTGAAAAACCACCCTCCGAATCTAGTGTTAGCTTCTGACAATTTGAAGGTAGGTACTTCTTTGTAAAGTCTAGTCTAATGAAGGTATCTCTTTTAATTAAGAAGGTCGCGGCTTTTGTCACAGAATGGGTGCGTTGCTGTGGACCACACTAGTTTTTACATTGTACACAACTAGTTAAGATATTTTTTTATTTATAGGTAATTTAGTTCAAAAGTTGACTAATTAATAAATTAATACTGACTGACAGACGAAGTACATCCTAAGGCAGCTTTAGGTATAGTCTCAGAGTAGATAATATGTATAGTCTATGAGATTTGACTTCGGGAATAAAGTTTAAGGATTTATATTCAGAATCGCATATCAGCTAGTTAATCCATTCAGATTCCATAATTACGGGCAGTACTTCACGCTTCATGTGCAATTATAATAAAAGGTAAGTAAGCTGGAAGCTATTTGCCGCGTGAAATAGGGCTGTTAATCTTACAACACAATTTATGACACTCCAAATGAAATAAAGCAGAGGGCAACCCTGTTAATAATTTAATGCCCCTATACATCATCTGCAAAACATTTTACAGCCTTAGAGATTTTTTGCGAATAAAACGTCTCAAGTTTAATATTATTATCCTCTTTTCAACACAAATGGGGAGAACTGATTTACATCAGTTTAAAATGGATTTAGTTCAGTGCCACCAGTGTCTTCGTTGGCATGGAAAATCAATTACTGTCTATCTCACAATATATTATTATCCCTAGATGAAACTACCTACTTAATACAGTTATTAAGGTCACCCAAACGCGGTTGAAAACTGAATACCGCATACGTACAATTCTCAAAAAAATATTACTAAGATTTGTGATTCATTTTCCCAAAACCACTTATTTTGGGGTCTGCATTTTTTTACTATGTTAGCTAATACGTAAAAAAATATGAATAGGCATCGTATTTTTTTACGTATAAGTTGGTTTTGCGTGTGAGTAGAGTACCTATCCTGTGTATGGAGATGTGATGAGTTACGTAATGAAATGGGTTACGTAATTCTTAAATTCTTCTCCACCTTACAGAAGAATGAAAATAAAATGAAATTAAAACATTACTAGTAAGAAAACACCGGTGTCGGTGCAAACATAGGCTACGGTAACCGCTTACTATCAGGTGAAAATTTTACCAGTAATCATATTGCGACGATGACTAAGAGTTATCAATTTAATTAAGATAATAAAAGATGCCGCATTCATTTTGCCAAACAATAAGAAAGAAATTGTATAATTTAGCCAACAATCAACGCAAACTTCTTCATATAAAACAAAGTTAGAGCAAGAAAGATAAAAGCTGTTGATACAGTATTGTCCCTAAGTGGTGTCTGTTACAGTCCATTATCGCCATAAATATGAAACTGTCCTTCAAGTACCATATTAGGGAGTAGGGGACTGTAGGGGAATAAACTGCCGTTATCTGGCTGAGTGACCCAATATTGAGAGTGGCTTTAGCATAGCGTTTTATACGTGTGTCCAGCCAGGGATTTTATCGCGTTGATTTGATTGCGCTCTTTGAAAAATGTGCTTTGAACATTTTCCATAGAATGTTAGTTAGTAAATGAAATTGAGTATTTTATTATTTACTTAACTTAGGCCAATAAGGATTTCTGAATGTCGTTATTATTTGACCAGTTCGGAAAAAGCTACCTGTGAATAAAAGATATTCAGTGCTCTGTCTTTTTCATAATGGGATGGCGTGAAGATATATAATTTAATGACTACATGATCAGATATAAGAAAAAATCGGCAAAATACGAGATGGACTCGCGCACCGACGGTTCCATACTAAAAAACAAACTAGGTTGAATTACAACTTTAAGTTCGATACCTAGACACGGCTATTACACCATCCGCAAATAATTAGTTTGTAAATAATAAATAAGCTCTTTTTAAACTAATATAGCCATATAAACCCTGTGAGCATTTCAAGCGTCTACTTGTTACCATTATTACGATCGAGCAAAAAAATAGATGCTTAGTAGGGGAGCTTTTTAATTTATTATTATTTTTATCACTTGTTATTATAGCGGCAACAGAAAAACACACTAGAAAATTCCAACCTTCTAAAATATTCTACCTATTAATCCGTAATAGGTAGAAAGTTAATGCATGAGACACAGTCCGTTGACGGACAGACGGACGGACAGCGAAGTATTAGTAATACAGTTCCGTTTGTTATCCTTCGGGTACGAAACCTTGAAAAAATAAAAAGTAAGCAACCTGGTCGAAGCGTCGGGAAAAATTAAAAGGTGAATTTCGCGTGAATTCCCGTTTTTATAAAAGTATAAATATATCGATTGCGACAGTGTAAAAGTGAATAAAAATATCATATTAAAGTAAACGAATAAAGATACATTTACGTCATCGATCCGGGTAAGTACATACTTATTTAGTTTTTTAACATGTGTGGAGATACGAACTTTTGCTTCAAGATGACTTCTTTGTAGTGGGATCCGTAATAAAGCTATGTGTAGTTCTTAATAAATTAATGTCTTCACATAGCGCTCACGTTTCGGTCTAAGTAAATTGGACTCCAGGGTCTAATCGGCGTGGTAACTATCTTATGTTAGCTAACTTTGATAACTGGTAGAGTAATAATTAAATTCTAATTGGTCCTCGTTGTGTTGTTGGTTCTACTACTGTTTCAGAATGAAATGACAATATGTAAGGGTATGTGTTCGTTACTAAACATAGTTTATTGAATGACAATGTTTTGTTTGGTTTGTAGTAGGTTAAACTATTTTAGGTTGGTTTAAATTTATCTCATCTTAATGAATAACGAGGGTAATTCCTGATTTTTATGTCTAATAAATATTAATAACAGATTATGTACACCGACTGTGACACGAATGTTAATGATTTGAAGTTTTCTTACCGTGACTAAATAATTTTACTTTTTTTTGTAGCCAATTTAACTGTTTAAGTTCATGTCTTGTACCTATTACTTTCCCTTTTACCACAATTAACCCAGTTCAAACTAATTATCGAACAATGTTTCCAAGGATACAAATGTAAAACCTCAAGAATTTCATATGTTATCATATAGCTATTTTATATTTTATAGGCTTCTATTCTGAACTATAAATAATTCATATACCGAGCGAGATTTCGTAGACTTACGAAATTAAAACAAATTACTTACGGGCAATATTTCACGAGAAAATAAAATAAAACCGCCAAAGCTCAGTAGGTACCCTAATTGGATTTCAGCCAACTATTCGTTAACGAAAACAAAATAGGACGGGTAATATTTCTTTTCAACATTACATGTTTTTTCCTTGAACACCTTGTAATGTTGATAAATTGTTTTGTTCGATCCATCGGCCGATGTAATCTGATTTAAGGCAAGTGAGCGGAAGATTAAATTAGGCAGCAATCGTTGAGTTTTGTCAATATTAATTCTTTTGCTTATCACTCATAACTTATTACTTTTAAAATACTATTATACAATAGAGATTGATAACGGCGTGCGTTAAATAATTTACAAAATAATTTCACGGAACCGGCGGGCACGTATTTACGAATTGAGAAGAAACAAAAGTGTGTCAGATGTGAAATGGCATTCTATACTCTATGAGGGACTTGGCGTGATGATATCTATGTTGTCTATACAAAAAAAAATCGGAAAATATAGGTCATCTAATATTGTCAAAATATTTAAACTAATTCCAATTATGGTTCACGTTTTCTTCGACGAGAGTCAAACATGCGCACTATTGGCAAAAGAATCATTTATTCTTATGCTATTGGTTCGTTATCCTTGTACACTCAAGAGGCATAAGAGCGAGTACTTGTTGCCTTAGTTTTGAGTATTCATTAATAGTAAGGTATATAATTTATTTACCATCAGACAGGAGTTAACAACATCCAATTAGAAGAGCTTTCACCACCCCTACCCCATGTCTTTAGTTTATTTGAATAATCCTGTGATTACATATATATAAGTACATAAGTAATTTTAAAAAAATATGTGTGTACATAAAATTGGCTATTGAATGTCATTACGAAGTAACTAAAATGTATATAAATGAAATACTCAATTTTCGAAAATCAGGAAATTAAATAAAATTCTCAACTTAGAATTAGGATTCAATATAGAAATGATTGAAACATCTTTTTTCAAATCCATTTGCGATTGGTGGCGCAATTTCATTCTCATAATGAATCTCTATCGTAAACAATGAAAACGTAATGAATCAGATAAAATGTCGGTCCCGGACCAGAAAGCGGAAGCATTGCTTCAATCAGTTATCAACCTGGCTTTTTTTATGTGAAATCCCCTTGAAAATAAATAAATGGGGTAATTCACTAGTCCTCAATTTGACCACTAGCGCATAGAATATTATAATTATTCTTAGTTGTTATCAAGTGACAGGACTTACTGCAATAATACCGGCTAGATGGGTACAACTGCAGTAGTTAGTATTATGTGGCTACCAAAGTCAAGTGCATTTTGGTGCTGCTGTATGACTACTAATTACTATACATAGTAAAATTTCAAGGCAAAGACGAACTAGAGAACAATTTTTTTTATACCACTAAAGGTGGCACACAAGAATACGGCCCACCTGATGGTCAGCAGTCACCGTAGCCTATAGCCGCTAGCAATACCGGGGGTCACTCACGGGTTTCCAACCATGTCGTTGATGAGGACGCACTGTGCTAGCAGCATTACTACTAGTCCAGCGTATCCTCGTGGAGCACTGGTAACCTTACATACCGCAGAAACACAACATTACATCAAGTAGTGTTATTTCACTGCGGTCTTCTGTAAGGCGGAGGTACAGTCCCCAGTCGGGCGGCTCCAATTTAAATGGGATAACCCACGGGAAATCCCAAATCACCCTACCTCTCTTTTTAAAAGCTCATGGTGTCATTACACACTATACTTAAGCTTAGAAAAACTCGTTGGTACAGGCCGGGATTCGAACCTTGGCCCATCAGATGACAGGTTGGTTGACAGGACAGGGGTTGCTTCAACCACAAGGCCACCACGGCTCCAAAGATCTCGAGGTGATGAGCTAGAAGTCTTGAAGATTTAAGGATTAAAGGTTCTGAGTCTACGGGTACGAACTACCTTTCGTCTCGTCATCTTAATAATAAAAGAACTTTCCATGATACTCGGACGAACGGAGCGTGTTGAGCGCTCCGTTGCGTGCTTTCCAGCAGTATTCTTGAGTACAGTCAAGTATCAGTATACATCATGTAGTAGGCTACATAAGGGTAATGACACTGTCCACTGGCCACGCACTTTAAACATAATGAAGACATCAAATAGGTGTGTCCGTAATTTTGCGTGACAAATAAATTTGTATGTGCGTTAGATATTAACTTGTGGTTTTCTCTACCAATTAACTCCAATTTATCCTTTTAGGGGAATATCATAGATCTAAATTAAGTAGGTATTTAGTTAATTTCATATTTCTCTCCGCTGCTTTTGCGTGTTTGAGTGCCAGTCATCCTTGCTGGTATGTGCAGAATGGCACGTTTTTCGAAGAGAGATTGCACATTGCAGGTGTTGTGAGCAATTACGCATTTTAATCCGACATGTGTTAATGATTACGACAATACAAATACCTACAATATGTTTTTTCCAAGTAATTAAAAACGTATTATAATTACTTAGACGATGAATTGTATCGTTAATCGACACAGATTTTCCTGCCGTATAATTACCGGACGCGTCTGGGGTAGACCCAAAACGTTCCATAGTCTGATATTTGTCTTCCATTGTGCGAAGGACCGCCTATCATGTTCATATCATCAATGTTTATGCGGCTCGTCCATCATGGCTTATCTATCAGGCCTTCTCTGCTCGTTCAGAAAATATTATATTATATTTCATGATATCAATCAAGTCTATACATTACGAATAATGCCCAGACATTCATCGGTATGGAAACGTTACAGGCTACAGAATACTTTAGTTAATACAAATATTGGTCATATTTATGGAAGAATTATTAAATTTCTTATGTAATTTTATTCAATATAAAGTAACAACTTAAAAATCGGCTAAGTGTCTGTCGGGCCACGCGCTGTGTAGAGTTCCGTAGTTGCTTGTCATAAGTATGTCCCCCTTTTTATTATGCTGTGGCCGCAACTTTGTACGCGTTTAATTCTGCCGTAAGTCAGGGTGCCAGTGGCACACGAGAATGCTCTGCGCTAGTAGTAACAATATGCTGCCCAATAGGGTTGACAACGTGTTAGTGATACCCCTAGTATTGATAGCGGCTATATGCTACGGTCACAGCTTACCATCAGGAGGGTGTTGTGTTCTAATGACTGACGTTTTATTTAACCTAACCTGGTAGATTTTCGCGTGTTGTAAAATCAGTTAGCAGACACCTTTCTTTTTGCGCAGCTTTGCAGTGCTGCGTTGTGATTGTTTTTCTGTTTGCAGTTTATATTTTACATAACCTAATAATACACAGAAAATATATTGTAAGGTCAATAAACCAAAATGATTACAAAGCACCAGCATTGTATTTTTAAGATTTTAAAAATTTCAATAAACTAAGCCAAAGGCCATCCATAGTTCTATCTTTCTTACTGCACAATATAATACAATAAACAACAAAATAAACAATACAAAAAACAGACGGTAAGAGTGTTGAATTTGTAAACAATTCGCCAGCCAAGAAAACATAATAAGTAAACTACGAAGCAGCCAGCCATAACATTTTATATAAGCTAATTTCCCAAAATGTCTGCCCAAAACGAATTCCAAAATAATAAATAAGAGGTTGAATTTAAGCCGATGCAATGCGGTATTTGAAAACGTAATAAGCAGGTGTAATTTTGAAACAAAGCCAACACTGTACCGTTTTTATTGTTTGGAACTTTTTTTTGGCTTAATAATGCAGTTACAACAATTCAGTTGGAACAGTCAGTGGTTGGAACTCTCAACTTTGCTTTATCTGCATATTTTACTTGCCAACGGATATGATGAATCGTCCACCAAAGTTTACATATAAAGTACAAAATTGAGCTGAATCGCAATTTAACTGAAACCAAATCTCTTTTCTATGTATGTAAAAAATGTTTCTTTGTTTGTTCTTGTGTTTGCGACTAAACTATAAAACCAAAAACTTAGCCGCTACAAATGACATGAATCAACACTCACCGTCCACTCAAGATATTATGAGAAATTAATGGGTGCAAATTATATGAGTATTAAAAAATATAATCTATTAGGCTGAATGTATTTTTATCAAATATCTTCAGTATGCAACGCGTAACATGTAGCGCGTAAAATATGGACATATTAACCGTTTCTTACAGAACCCACAACCAACAAACATAATATCACATCTTATACTTTTTACATATTATACTTTGGCGGTCCCAAACGCCACCTTGCATTTACTATTTCTTTGAGTGGGCGACTTTTATATACCTACTAGCTTTTTCCCCGCGTTAAAAAGTAGCCTATGTTCATCAGGGATCATTTCGGCTTCTAATGGTAAAAGATATTTTCGAATCGGTCCAGTTTCGGAGCCTATTCAATATAAACAAACAAACCATCAAATCTTTCCTCTTTATAGCTAGTCTACACTAATAAGTGTAGACTATTTTCCGATATAGCATTCAAGAAATCAAAGCCGAAGTAAACAATTGGATGTTTCCCATCATTATGATAGCTGAAAGGGCGTCTTATCGCTAGGGACGGTTTCCTTATCTTTTATGTCGGAGTTGGCTATCCAAGATTCTCTCCAATTACCCAACACTATCTCGATTTGGCCATTCGCTTCGGGAAATTGGTATCAAGTAAAAACTTCTAATTTATTTAAGGATGAGTTTCAGTGATTAATGGATGGAGGTCGGTGGTGACGGCGAATCGGGTATTTGTAGCTTTTGGCAAACAAACCATTTGTCTTGCTATAATTGTTGGCCCACAGATTAAATTCGTTAAACTTGAATAATTTAGGATACCTACTGATTAATGGTTACCCGGATATTTGACCGGATAAATAATCCAACCCGAGCAGGTTTCAGTGAAATAAAAATTCCCAGCGATCATATTGCGGTAATATATTAAAAGCCGTGGATACACGTGTTGTCGAGTTGCCGTCAGAAAAAACAATCATTACAATTTTTATAAATAGGTTATTGATTTAAGAACTTGTGGGGCGAGCGAGGTGATCATGCTCAGCCACCGCAAAGGGAAGATCTTCCAGCCAGGCGGGTGTTTTGCCTGGGGAACCGCAGCTCCGACTGTTCTAGTCGGAAACTTGTATATATGTTGAATTGCGTAGAAAACTTCGCTAGCGCGTGGCAGGATTGTGACGTCATTCGTTGAACGTTGTCCTGTTAGTTAGTAGATTTCTAACATTGGTTTATGTAGCGGTGAGGTCGCTACATCACTCCCCCCCGAGACCGGAGGTCGATCCAGAGCTTGATTACAGTCAGTGCTTGAATGCTTGCAAGTGCCAGTGTGCTTCGAAATCTGCGGTGAGTCGAGACTGTGCGTTAGATGCCGACTGAGTCCAGTATCTCAATGCAAGCGTACGACGTGGAGCTAGGACGGTGAGCAATGCCGAATGGACTCCAGAAGTGGGCTGTGTGAGGCGGACTTATGGTAGTCGGTGGAGAGGTGAGTGCCAGGACCAGTAGCGCGGTGAGTCGGCTGAGCTGGACCTGTTGATACTCGATGCTGGCTTGCTGTGTGACTGCTGCTGAAGAATTTGATGAGGGTGGAGAAGGTTGCTGATGTTCACGCCAATACTGACGCAAGGGGGTCACCAGTGTGGGGCGAGCGACGCGATCATGCTCAGCCCCCGCAAAGGGAAGATCTTCCAGCCAGGCGGGTGTTGTGCCTGGGGAACCGCGGCTCCGACTGTTCTAGTCGGAAACTTGTATATATGTTGAATTGCGTAGAAAACTTCGCTAGCGCGTGGCAGGATTGTGACGTCATTCGTTGAACGTTGTCCTGTTAGTTAGTAGATTTCTAACATTGGTTTATGTAGCGGTGAGGTCGCTACAAACTTAAATAAGGTACCTATCCAGGGGTACCTTTCAAAATAAAATTAGTTACAACAGTCAGCTATAAATATAAATGTAAGCAGTATAAATGTAACTAATAAAACCTAACTTCCCGCGTGAGTTAAAAATTGAGTTACGGCATTGTGGAATTTTATACGAAAAATTTCATAAATTGTTGCGATGTTCGTTATAATATGTCAAACAAAAGTTTTAGAACGTTGCTAATTTTGTCCTTGACTGCTGATACGGAATAAATAAACAATGTAATTGGTTCTATTACACTTAAGGAAAGTTTTTTTTTCAAACTTACCTTGTAAATTAACTTGAATTAAATTAATCATATAAAAAGTTACTCTCTTCGAAAAGTTTCGTATTGAGTTAACATTGTAAGGGAAAATTGAATAATCCAGGACAATTTATGTAATTACAGCTTTCAAGACGATCTTTTAAAGTTTGCTAACGATACCCAGTTCGTATATTTAATAAGTGTTTCATCACACTGTTAACTTTTCGAGTAGGCATGGGACTCATTAACAATTTAGAAATGTGTACTTCTATTTCTTTCATTTTGTGAGATACTCGAGATTATAAAATGCACGCCTGATTCCCAGCATCATTGGATAAACTAGAAGCTATTAGGATATAGGTATACTATACTAGCTTTTTTCCACGATTTCGCCCGAGTGGGAATAGAACAATTTATAGCCTGTTTTTAAGGGCTTAACTTTCCATTAGTGAAATAATTTAAAAAGTCGGTTCAACAGATCTGCATACACAAAATCGGTATCAACTTTGAAGTAGTGCGAACAAATCCAGGAGGAGGGAGGAGGATATCAATAATGCATAACATAACATTGAGATCACTACGTAATGGCTCCATGGCTCCACAACTGACAATGAAATGTGTAAAGACCTAAATGAACTGACAAGCACGCTATCAATAAAAAGCTAACACAAACAGGAACAAGAAATAATATTTATCACGGTAAATATGGTAGTAAATTGATGGGTATTTCTAATAATTAAGGATACACCCGAAAGAACATAAATGCCACAATAAATATAAAAATATGTATAACTGATCGCAGATCAAATTGCATAAACAACAAAAAAAACATCTGATGCAGTGCCACTTAGAGCAAAGAGCAGTTTAACTTTTGGTTCAGTTATACTTACTAGCTTTAGTCCGCAAATTAATAGGATGTTTTATTATTATTTATTTATTTATTATCGCATATATCACCCGGGAGCTTGAATCATGGTTGTTACAATAGACAAATATTCTTTTAAAAGTGATTTCATTAGTAGATATACAAACAAACATACGAACTTGTGCTAGATATATTCTGTTCTTGTGTGTTTGTATTTAATTATTTTCCTCCTAAATGGTTTGACATACATAAAAGGTTTCTAGTTTCTTAGCGTGGTGCTGTTGTAGATATTCAGATTTCAACGCAGGGAAGTCACGGCAGATAATGTATAGTATTAGGGTAGATATTTCGCAGAGATAACCCATAAATAGAATCTTGGGGTTAGAACGTTGGGTTTTGTCGCTGCCATTTTAACCTAGGAGGATCAGCAGCCCGTACACAGGAACTAGCGTTTTTTTAGTAATCTGAAAAAAATATGTAGAAAGCTCACCTATTATGGTGACTCTTGAATAAAATTTTCGGTGCAATGTGGTTGTTTGTGGATTGATCCGCCTCTGGCTATCACTTCGTAGTAAGGCGAAAAGGTTTTTGGATGGCTTGAGGATATAAACATGAACTAATACATAACATGCCCAAGAAATAATATTTTTACGATATATTGACGATGTAGCTGTATTCAACTAAGAAGTTGTATGTTTGGTTCCTTGTAAATAGTTCAATAGCTTAAGGGATATTATTTTGTTGACCAATTCGACGATCCAGCACCGGCTCTTACCAAAGATCAGAATTATTCCGAATTTTGGTGACAGATAAGTTAACCCTCCGTCTTGGCGTCGCGCTCGACCTTCGTAACTTGGCGACGCTCGCGACGGCATCTTAATAATGGAATGTGCATATCCTGAAACAAGACGTGTCGAATGAAGATATATTTAAGCGCAGCTCGTTTGAACAACTCCGTATCGTATAAAACAAATTGTGTGCGAAATAAAGCAAATTTAATTATTTCATAAATATAGATTTCCGCCTATTTAAATTAAATTAAAATACTCAAAGATATAATTTGCTAGCAATTGCATTACATTCGATACTACTGTACTTTGATTACTTGCCGCAACGTATGGATGTGGTCTATGGTACAAAAGACTTTTCGGAAAACGGCTTGTTCGGAAGGCTGGAAGTCATAAAACCTGCGCTCGACACGATTCGCGACGACTCTGGAAAATAGCTTATAAACATGGCTCGTTGTTTTTAAGCTGATGTGCGGGATATCTTCGGTATCGTGTCGGGTTAATTTGGCTCGCGGGTCTTGGCCGAAGCCGATGGTAGGATTGGTTACTGATGTGTACGGATGTTCTTAGAACTTTTCGACCTCGCCCAGAAGCTTAGGCCCAATCGACAATACTCTGCTATTCACTGTTTTCAGCTGGAAAGTTTCATCAGTTAAGTCAAAGTTACCTCCGAACCGCACAAGATTGGCGCTCAAATGAATGTGCGTGCGACCACCTTCGATACGATAAATTTGTCATGAGTCACAATTGAGGAGTTAGTCATTTTTTCTGTTAAAGTGGCGTGAATATTAACACATTCCTTAGAAATTTAGCTTCTAGTACCAATATTTACAAAACTAATTGAGGTGAGAAGTATAACACTATATTCCGACAATATTTTTCAAATAGGAAGCGTGTGTAATTTATTTGTGCGTATTTTCCTGCTGCTATATTTTCTGGGAAACTGCACCGCTTCTTGCGAATTCCCGGAAAATATTCCCTTTCGTCATTCTTGAATGAACGAAGTTCATAGTAAAAAGTTCATACTAAAGTTGTGGATGTATGATATAATTTAAGTAAGCTAGACTTATATGGATATGAACATTGCATGAACGTGCGTCCCGTTCAAGCATGTCCTCGATCACACGATTGTGAATGTGCTTAGAATTTACCTTAAAATCATCTCGGTTTTACGGTCCTGTTGTGATGATTGCATGTTATTGCAATTATGCGGTTTCAACGTACAAATAATGATGGCTGAGGAAAGTAGGTACCTTACCGTTAGTAATGATTACATCATGTTGAGATGGGTATGTTTTGATTAAGAATTTTGAATTGTGTATAAGTTGGCCTCTTGGGGCACGGTATGATGTGTTCTGAATATTTATTGGATATAATATGATTAAATCTTTCCATGCTTATTTAACAATCAGCAAATTATTTAATAACATCGTTGATGGTTAGCTATCTTAGCCACAGATAGTCAGAGGAATCATTCGCGCACAGCCAGTCCTGAAAAAAGGAGTGGTTATTTTAGGAATTCCTTTTACTACCAATAACCCTTAAAATATCCGAATTTTATAAAAAAATAAACAATCTGGTGGGATGGCTAAGGATGGCGTATGAGAAATATTATATTATCAAACACTATTTTGAATCAAATTCAAAATAATGCAACAGGTTGGTAATTTCACCATCACCACGTATTACGTAGTTGAAGCCTGAGGTTTAAATTCGGATGAACTTAATAAAAGAACGCTCACTAACTTAACCGCACACCTAGACGGCTATTTACTTTGAGTAGGTCACAATTCACAAAATCCTGTTTGTAAATCGAACCAGATTATAGAATTCATGAGTCAGAGCTCAACTATGAACCGCAAATATCAAGTTTATTTTGTGGTTAAACGTCACCCTCTTGGCATAAGAGAAATGTTAATGTTTGCCTAACGTGTTGACACTGAACCATTATGATTTCCCTTTCTGGTATTGTGACGTCAATTCTAATTTTACAGTTTAAAATTCTAGGGTGCGTCATATTTACCGTCGACAAATGGAAAAATAACCAGGAGACATAAGATTGACCTTAGACATTCTTGTATTAATTTCCTATGACTATTTCTTTATTTGAAATGCACTTTTTGACCAAAGTTTTCCGTTCAGTTCCATAGCTTACATACATGCCAATTTTACTCGCTGTTTATCTCGAAAGGGACTGTTGGACTTGTATATAGTATTTTTATGTTCTGTAGGTGTTGCAAGTGTAATATGATAAACTATATAAAAGAGTTTCATTATCATGAATTTAAGAGCCAAGTCGTTTTATCGTTCATATCTTTAGTTACAGATTCATGCTAATGTCATACAAGGAGGTCAAAAAGAGTTCTATTCGTAAATAGCATTTTAAAACCAACGATGTTAACTAATTTGGAAAAAGACAACAATTCATCCCTACTTCTTAACCTCTATTATATTATCTACTCTGAGCCTCTATTTAAGTGAAACTTCCGCAAAACGTTCGCTGTTTTTCCCTCAAAGTTAGAAATTGGGGTCCACAATAAACATTGATGATTGTGCCCTAAGGGTAACCTTTCTGCCCCGGACACCGCAGCCAATTTGACGACGAAACATTTTACGTTTCAAAGAACTGAACTATGTTTGGGGTCTGTGTTTACACTTTGAGATGGTAATACAACAAACAGGTGTGTGCAAGTAAAGAGTGAAATTACTCGAAGATTGACAGTGGTTTTAGAGGTACTATCACCACAAAAGGATAATTTTATATTCTGTGTTTATCATTACATAATAATATAAATAGTTATATTATTGGCATAAGTCAATTTAGTTACGCTTCTATGTTCCTGAGTGTGTTTTAAAATGTTATTAGAGGTTCAGCTTTTTTTTATATTACTTTATTTATTAAATTTGACGAGACCACTGGTCTAGTGGTTAGTACACCTGACTGCTACGCTAGAGGTCGCGGGTTTGATTCCCTCCGGGGCAAACATTTATGTGACAAATATGTTTGTCTTGCTGGGCTTGTCTGGGCGTTTGGTATGTATTATAAGTATGAATTTACGAAAATATATATATATATGTATTATATCGGCTACTGGTTCCCATAGTACAAGCTTTGCTTAGTTTGGGGCCAGTTGGCGCTGTGTAAAAAAAACCAGCTTATTTAGCTTCTGAATAATACTTTGATTTAATATTGCATTCTTGTTAAATAATATTTCGCAATTGTACTCAATCGACATGTGAATGACCGGTCAAGAATGAGTAAGCTTTAACAGATTGGCAATGGTTGAAGCGATACGTCAAATAATTATGACATGCGACCCGTAAGCTAAGCGAAGTCCATAATTTTCTCATCCTTACCTTCCTCATTAGTGAGATGTCACACTAATGAATGTAAGTGAAACTCATAGAATTAGAATTCTTATACAAAAAGGTTTATATAGTAAAAAAATAGTAAAAGTTAATGCTTTAGTCATTGCATAAGTACTTTCTTGTATTATTTCATAATGGAAGTAGTGAAATGCCGCTCTATGTACTCGTATATACTACCTACTCCGAAAGTAATTCGGTGTAATGATATGTATGTATTTTTTATCGTTTACTAACTATATAATTTTAATATATTTAATACTGATAATTTATATCACTACTTTATGGCTATATCACGAATGTCGGATTTATACAAAGTAATTTCTATATTTACTAAATTAGAGAATACTCTCCACGTTTGCTCTGCGTGCTCTATATGTACGTTTCTTAAATAAAATCATTGTTAATATTTTATTGCTTCGAACCCTGAGCCCTTGGCTCAAATATTGATACATTTTCCAGTCATATTTCATCTGCCGATGTAATATCCTGCTAAGTGATTGGTGACATGTATCATAACTATATTTATGTATGTTATCAGGAAGCAGGGACTCAAGGAAAATGCATGGCTGTTATTCAAGAATGGCGTCTATATGTCTGTGTGTAAATTTATCGGAAAAAGGTTTCAAAGGCTCCTTCAGAATGTTTATGCAAATTCGAGCTTCAATTACATTTTAGTTCAACTTAAACAACAATTAATACTTATAATGATTATGAGATTTTGATTTAGATAAAATTGTTTTGTCATAATGTACGTTTTGTACGTCAATGGTGTCGTTTCTGTTGTTCAAAATTACTAAACTTAACTAATTTGACAGGTCTTAAAGTCTCACTATCCCTTTCTCATGTGCGGGGTTAAATAAGGATGGCAATATTTTAGACCTGTCCAATTAGTTAAGCTTAGTAATTTGGAACAACAGAATTGTCTCCAAAACTTTAAGAAAAGTCAACTCAAGGTATAAATACCTTCTGTCTTTTGTGTGATTGATGTTTGTTGACATATTCATATATGTTCCTTGATGAAAGCAGAATCAGCAATCTCGTGTCCAATGAACCATTAATTCAAATACCATATCTAGTGCATTGAAATACATACCTTAAATCTACTCAAATATAATGCTAAATCGTACTCTGCTATCAAATAGCCTTCAGAGCTTTAAATTGCTTATCTAAATATATCAATACACTTTTAGTAGACTGACATTAAAAAAAAAATTGTCTTCGATAAATGTAAAGGTTCCGTCATGTTGCATAAGGCTGGTACAGAGTGTATAAATATTTGATATTCTTATTCTTACCATGTTCCGTCCGCGAATTCGTCTAATTATATATTGACCTGTTGCTAAGAGATAAAAATGTATGTCCTTTACCGGATTTTAAGGAAACCTCCTTACCAAAATTAGACCTTATACCATTAACCAATAACTTCAGGCGCTTAATAGTTAGAAGGTAACAAACAGGGGGACAGACATACTTAAAATTTCATCACGATAGGTCCCTCACGGGGTAGGCTTCACTCTTGACATGCATTTCAATCTTACCTACTACTTAAATTAATTACAATTTAAAACGACATCCAGTATTTAAAGTTTCTGGATGAACACTTCTAAATACCTACATAATTACATAGAACTTATTTACTATCTGTGTGTGTGTTAAGTATTTACATGACGCTAAACACTTAACTAGTTATATTTAGTGTCCGACGTGTTTCAAACACATCAATATTAGCTTACCTTCAATGTATACAATACATGAAGGTAAATAAATATATTGTTATCATTATGATACCGGTCTCAGGGATTAACCTACTATGGAGCTATTCTGTAATAAGGTTTTTTCCATACACAGATAATTTTAATCCACTTTAATATTAACGCCGCTAAGCGCTTGGCTTGGCTTGAGAAGTTCAAGGTTCCAAATCCAGGTTGGGATTTCATGAATATTACTTATCTATGTTTAGACTTGTTCATGTATATGATATTCGAAGACAAACTTAAAATATTCTAGATAATAAGGTTTGCAACCACGTTTTATTTTAATTTTTTTGGTACCAAATGTGCGACTCGTGCGAAGCTGGCGCGGATTGCTAGTGTATAATGAAAACTTTACATATATAAAAAAAAAAGATATTAAATTTGTTATTTATCTAGCCCAGTGGCTTACCATGTGATGAGAATTGAGATGGATTGACTGGGATAGACCTACGTCCAGCAGTAATCTGTGATTTTTGATGATGAAGATGATAATAATAATAATAATAATCCCTTACCAAATATATTAAAATTCTCGAACGGGCCTCTACGTGTTGGATATATATCCCCACGCAAGCCTAGACAAAGGACCGGACCTTATGGGTATTGCTTATGAGGCTCCGTGAATTTCAGAGAGACTTAATAATAAGAATCACAATAGGTAACCATCTAATTAAGTGTATAATCATCTTCAAAGAATAAAAGTAAAATCATTGATTCTTATTACTATTTATTTAACAAAACTAACTTGTATTATTTATTAGCTTAAAAGTTACTCTTAAGAGGTTCATGCAATATAAATTGAAGGGTGCACTAAAAGGTTAATGATTCACCTTGCATTAACACAAAATTTATTTGAAAAATCCTTTGTATCATTTTTAATAGCTCTTGGTAGAATTAGACAAAAGAAAAATACATCAGTTTTTTCTTCATAACTAAGGCTTATAGTTATTCCTTTTCGTGAAAAGTAATATCATAGTTCGTTGCATCAAAAGGTCAATGAGTCATGCGATGACTCGCACAAAATTTGAGTTGAAAAACCGATTTCGTACATTATCATCACACTGTGCAATTAAAAAAAAGAGTGTATTTTATATACCATTTAAACCTTATGCTTAATGTTGCAATGGACCTATGTTCTCTAGATTATATCCTAAAAACATACTCAAACACAAATGTAATAAAAAAAACACATAGAACTAACAGGACGCGTTAACGCCAATAAAGCAATTAATAAATCAAATTACGATGAAATGAATCATTGCAATCATCATTAATGAATGATAAAGTGTTGCAGAATATCGCTGCTTGACCGCACATTCACATAAAAACGGACGTTCAAACCTGTTGAAATTATTTGTTTATACCTCGCCGTCTGGCAAGGTCGTGTGCTGCCACGATGGTTAGCTTTAAATGCGTGTGTATTCTCGTCGCAGTGACGTGTCTTATCGATTTGGGCCACCCCAGGAAAATTTACTACCCCAATAAGAACGATCCAGAATCGATTGTATTCGATGGACCCACTAATTACGAGACTCGGAAACCGGCCGACAATGAAGTTGGTGACGATTACTACGATATCTTAGACGTACGATCAGGGGGTGGTAAAGAATGTCCTGAGGGATTCGAAATGGTTGGTAGTCTCTGCTTTCCTGAAGACTAAGTGCTAAGAAAAAAATATTTCAACAAAGTTTGGAGATGTGAAGTTATCTTGTGAGATATTTGTTATGCAATTAAAGTGCAATAATTCGTATTGTGTAAAATTATTGTGCTTGTGAGTATTGTAAGAGACCCGACTGCCTTGACCGAGTGACGTAAGGGCATTCCGTTAATTTTACGATACGCTTAAGTCTGATTTACGGAGTAACCAGTCTTTGTTCTTCACAATTTATACATTATTTTATTAGTTTTAAATTAATGCCCGTAAATTGTAGTCTCAGACGAGAAATAAATTATATTATACTACATTTAATACTGAACTATAAAATTTTATGGTAGCATATCGTAAATTACCATGTTATGGATAGCTAAAAAAAAGTGATACCAATGTGTTGTTCTGATTATAATGCTAAAAAAATATATTATATATTATGTTAAGTTTTCAAAAATAAATGATAGGAAGGGTTAATTTAATTTATTACAAAAATGTGTCCAGCTCAAAACTAGTTAGGCTTAGAATATAATAATTTTGTATTCAAATTACCGTATTTTATTGGAAGTGCCATTTTAATAAATACTTATTTTTTTAGAAATAATAATACAATCTAAAACGACTTTTTTTTAGTTTTTGTAAATATTAATAATTATGGTTCTAGCCGCCCGTGACAGACGTGCTGGAACATATCTCGCTTAGAGAATCAGCATTGCTATTTAGCGTGGCAATGCTGCCAGCATTCTTGGCACACTCCCGCATGATTCTGGTTTGGGTCAGATCTTTTATCTATAAGTAAGTAGGTTAAGTAAATAGTTTATTCTGTTTTGAATAAATTCCAATAATAATCTCATGTAAAAGTAAGTAAAGGTAATCTATAAATTTCATGGTCATAATTTACTATGAAATTGATAAGTCGTTACCACTGAACGCTGATTGAGCATTCCGCGGTCCTTGTGCCTTGAATAATAATAATCGTTAAGTGATATTTATTATAAGTATTTTTATATTAATGGCACCTGTAATTTATCACGAAAATAGCAAGTTAAATACACAGTAACAATTAACTTGATTATAATGTTCGTTAGTAATATATATTTGTATCTAATAATTTTAGTTTATTTTAGTATTTATTATCACTTATAATTGTTTATCGTAAATAATATCATCAGTAGGTAACTATAATATTAATTTTAAATGATTTAAATTATTATAAGATTTTTGACTGAAATTATTGGTAAACAATATGATGTATCCAAATAAAAAAATTGTGCTTTTACTGCATTGTATTTTGTTTTACTGAAAAATATCTTCATGTTGTCTGTGGGTTTTATGTACACATAAAATACTTTTATGACCTATAAAATTGGTCAAGCGTAAGGGAAATGGTAAAAAACAGGGCCGGTTGATAAATTCTCAAAGATACTGGGTTCAGGAAGAGATACTGCTATGCCAACACCAATTGCCTGAGAACGGAACTTGTAATTACTAGTAATGTTATAACTAACAAATATATTTGCTTAGCATAGATTAGTGGCAATAATTAATTAAATAGACTTAGTACCACTAATCAGGTAATGCAGTTATTTTTACTCGACACCGACTTTTACAAAATATTATACTGAAAGTAATAATAATACTTAGACATTATCACACAGCGACATCTGGCCTCAAACTAAGCAAAGCCTGTATTCACTGTGGGAACCAGCAGTTGATAGAATACTTTTATAGTTTTTTTGGTAAATACATACTTATAATACATACCAAACACCCAGGCGCAAGGCAAACATGTTTGTGTGTGTGATCAGATATCACACAAATTGATCAGCAACTTGCTTTATCATAATACAAGTAAGTTAATATTCTCCCTTCGTGAGTAATGTTTATATTGGATCCAATATATATTCGACTCAAAGTCCCCAAAATGCAAATGGTGTTATTGTTAGCCACCTTTGTGGTATTCGTAAAAACAGTAAACCACCTGAGTGCAATGAATCTTGGTCACTAACATAAATCATAATATCTTGGAAACTAAGCTCGTTTATTCTATAGAGTATTTAATACATTGAGAGGTTCTTACGAATACCACAAAGGTGGCATTTGAGAATGAATCTAGTACAATTTATTAGTTACTTTTTGTTTTGGTTGGGCACTAAGCTATAATTCTTAGTGCCCAAGTTATTAAGGTTTAAAATGCATTGCCCAAGACTTTATATTTAATGAATATTTATACTTACAGTTATACCTACAGTTGATAATACTTTGAAAGATTAAGATATGAAGGAAAATGTGATATGGTTTTTTTGAATCAGCTAATGACGACTCCGAAGCGTCGTACTCATAATTGGTGTCTGAGGATTAATTTAGATAATGGTAATGATACATTATAGTGTAACTAATGTGATATGTAATAAATGAAATGAGCCTTGAGTTATGAGTACTTGGGTTCAATATTCAAGTGGATTTAATATGTATATGGCACTTCTATGCTACGACTAAATTAGGGAGTGATGTAAAATAAATGTAGAAGAAACAAAAAATAAGTATTCCATTCAAGAGTGAAATGGCGCCGTATCTCTCTGCCGAACCCGAAAAGTCTCTGCGTGATGTTATGTAGGTAGAAATGCAAGTACCTACGCAATAGCTTGCTAGCGTACAAAGTATTATTTCAAGTAATGATCCTACGTAACTTTATACAATGGTGCCAATTCTGTTGTTCACAATTACTAAACTTAAATCATTTGACAGGTCTAAAAATATTGCCATCCTTATTTAACCCCATACATGAGAAAGGGATAGCAAGACTTTTAGACCTGTCAATAATCTGTTGTTCGATTTTGAACAACAGAATCGACACCATTATCGTATTAAAGTAGGTATAGTACCTTGTAAGTGGTTATATTTATATCGGAAAATTCTCACGGTATTGTTCTATTTCTAAAATCACAAACGAATAAGTATTGTTACGTGATTTGTATCATAAGTACTGATAATATATATATGTATAGATATAATAATATAATTACGTTGATTGGATGCTAGAATCTAATAGATTTTTGGTTGGTATGGACAAAATAGCTACGTGTATAAAATATTACTTATTCAATGCGAAAGAAGATAGTTATCATTGTACTCAAAGTAAGTACATTGTAGATTTTCCATATTTCATATATAAAAAATATAGCTTTATAAAATAAAATTGCTGCCCTACGAGGATAGATTTACGACGATTTAATAGCCACTACCATGTTTTCAAGAAGTAAGAGATTAAATTTGAAGGACGCATTTAATTAGTTACGTGTGATTACGTCTTGCAACGTCCGTAAATAATTGAGCAACGATGCACATTGCACATGCAAGCATGAATAGAATTGATTAGTTTAATAATACGATTCGAATAGATTCGAATGAATTGATGAAAAAAAGGATACATAAAAATGCAATTGTTATATCCGAATCGAAGTGGTAATTTTTAAATAACTTTAACCTGATAATAATTTGGGAAGAAACATACACACCCTCTCGATTATAATGCCGTTGCTATAATTAGTTTTATTTATTTATGCAAAAAATATGGAGTGCACATTAAAATGTGAACTCGAAAGTACGAGAATTCAAATCCATAAAAAGGTTGAAACCTCATCATGACTACTGAATATTTAAACCATAATAGTACAAGGACCTTTAAAATGAATAAACAATTACTGACTAACCTAACCACATGACACAAGAAAATGAATGTCTTTCTTTAAAAGGCAAATCGGACGCAGAGACGGAACTATTAGGACCCTGACTAATAAAACTTACCATGTACCTATTACAATAATGAGATCACATGCTGCATAAAAAGTATGTGTATGTGCTTTAAAAATAAACGTCAAGACGAATTAGCTAATGCCAACTCATAATTGTATCCTGGATGGAATTATACTTAAAGGAATTATTTTTAAAACATTTTTTTCTTCGTACAAAACTAAGTTAGCAATCAAGCTCCCGAACTACCTGACAGTTATCAGTTCCCGGAGCATATGGAATTGCAACACCAGGGCAGAAGTTGCCCGTTGCCAACCCTGAAAACATCTTTACACAAGATCGTACGCTGTGCTCCCTTGAGAATTTCTAAGCTAGGAGCTCATTTCACAACATGAGCGGCCGCCAAAGGAACGTCTTTGAATACACACAGTATAGGATTCGGGAGAAATTTGTCTCCAACGTGAGAGGGTAAACTACCCCGCAATGGCCCTCCTTTAAGGACCTTTGAGTCTTGGTCAGAAGGTCAGATGAAATCAGTTTTCCCAAAGAATGCATGCACCGAATATGAAGTCGTAGACCCTCTACCTCGTGTACTTAACTATTTAAAATAAACATACTGCAATCTCAACATTTTTTATACCACTAAGGTGTCACACGAGCGTACGGCCCTCCTAGTTGTAAGCAGTCGCCGTAGCTTATAGCCGCTAGCGCTACCAAAGGTATCACTAACGCGTTGCCAACCCTGTTTTGTTGAGTATTTACTGTGGAGCACTGGCAACCTCACTTACTGCAGAAACACAACACGACATTAATGCAGTATTATTTGACAGTCCCCAGTCGGGTGGTTTAAATTTTTTATGGGAAAACGGGAGATCAAATCTTTGCACTACCTCTCTTTTTAAGCTCGTGGTCATTCATCACTGTACATAAGCTTAGAAAATCTCATTGGTACAGGCCGCCGGTGTTTGAGCCTAGGTCCATTTTAGGTGGCAGGCGGTCGCTTCAACGACAAGGGCACCACGGCTATAAATGCGGATATGAGGCAAATGTCTACTAGAGCGCTGGTTAGATCGAACGCTATGTCTCACGAGGCAATGTACAAAGCCTGATATCACTAGAGCAATAACCTTCTTGCTTTGTTCCAAGAATACTCTATTGATATAAGATATCGCTTTTCTTTGTTCTTACTTACACATCGACACTTAAAAAGCAGTACCTACTCCGATATCAAAGATGTGTATTTATTTACCTAACAATTTCAAAGTGCCACGAAACGTACGCTGGTGTGATGATAATTATCATCCACATTATATAATGTATGTATAATTGTATATGCATGTAAAAACATAAAATTAATATTGTCGATCATGATTGATTTGGCAAAAACAGTTTTATGTCACGTTGCTTATTTAGTTTGGTTTGAGTCATTTCGGTTCATTAAGCTGGAGTAATAAAAGCCTTTTTGATGACTCACATCTGCACTACACTATTACAACAGCATAGCAAAGCAAAGTCCCCTGTACAAAATCTGAGCAAATTAAACATATGTCTACAAGAAGGTCTCACGTGACAGGCGTGCTGGATCATAACTCGCTCAGAGAATCAGCATTGCTATCCAGCGTGGCAATGCTGCCAGCATTCTTGGCACGCTACCGCATGATTCCGGTTTGGGTCAGATCTTTTATCTATAAGTAGGTAGGATAAGATATGTTTTTGTAAATAGTTTAATCTGCTTTGTGTCAATAAAGTCATTATGTCTTACCAGAATTAAAATCCAATGCACAATGTTTGAATGGCTTTATTATAGTCAAACGGTGTATAAACAGTTACTTAATTTATTTATTTGTCACTAACATAGAATTAAGCAATACTTCTATATTTTTTTTTAAATATTATTATGATTCTTTTGTCACCACAATAGACAATTATCTGTGATACGACAACCAGCACATGCTGAGTTGGGACCGTTTCATAACTACACTATATTCAGCTTATACACTTGTCTTCCCTTCTTGTATGTATGTTTATGTGTTGTTATGAATATTTATTTATTCAGATATAAAAATTAATCACAGTATTGCGCTATCTATTTTAATCTAGTTCTTTTGTGATATATTAGTTGAATTGATATCTATCTGTTTGTGTCCGTAGTAATAAAGTAAAATTAAAAACTCTTTCTGACTGAATGACACTGAGAGATTAAAATCCATTCAAATGCCGAACGAGCTAGTTTTTCTACAGTTTAACTGTTGCATATTTTTGATTAATTATTTAGGCTTGAATATATTAGACAACCTGTTTGTAAAAAATAATAATCCATTATCTACAATCGTGCAAGGAGTGAAATTACTGAACGAATTTGAATATCAATTTTAGTAAAATGTTCTAGTTACTTTTTAGTTTAGATAGCCCGCATAGCGTAGAAATAGGAAAGAGCGTTACAAATAATGAAACAAATCTTAAGTTTGTTTTATGTCGTGGAGAACGATATACTTAAAAAGGTTAAATTATAGTTGTAATGACGGGTAGTAGCAGCCAGTATAAAAATACGACCGGTGGGCATATTCGTTCGAGTTGGAGTGAAACTGTCTGTTTGCGCTGTTTTTGTAGAATATTGCGATGGTAAAACCACTTCACTCGTTTTTCGTATATCTACATGTATACGCAAGACGTAGAATAACATTACATCATAAACCGGCGACGTTTTTAATAAAAATTATTATATAAAAGGCGTTATTGACTTCGGTTAAAATAAACCCAGTACCAACACACGTGTTTGTTTAATGTGATTATCTAAGTACATACTTCAAAATTTGTCAATAACGTGTAAATATAAATGCAATAGAATATTTAAAGACTGAGAAGGCAGAGTGAAGACTTTTTAGCAGTTATCCGAAGTGCAGAGTTAATAAGACGCTCTTCTTTTGGGAGCAATTCTTTATTTATGAAGCTACCGATGGATCCTCTTTCAGTATTATTACGTGTAACATCTTTCTTCTCGCTTTCCTAAAATCAGGGGAAGGAGTTCGTGAAAAGGGACGGAAGTTAGTTACAGAAAGCTGGGGAAGCGGGCGCTATTTGATTTGACCAATCGCTCGGTGGAAGTTATAGTGTGGTAATTTTGGATAATTATAACTTTTATTTTCAGAATTTCATACCAATTTTAATGCAAAAGTATCGTTAGTATAATCGTATTTGTATGAAGAGTTGGTAGAAATATATGTTCCAATATGAACACGTGACCTTCCTCAACAATTCCCTTTAATAATTATGTCTTGCTTATGCTTTCTTACATTTTGTCTAAAGTAACGGACTTCGGTTGAATATACAGTCCTTTGTAGTTTTGCGTGTATATTCCACCTTTGTTTTCCTTAGTTAGAAGGCACCTAAAATAGCCATCATCATGGATCCCGGCATTGTAACAACAGAGCATCAATGGTGCATACGTAATGAATGGCTATCTACTTAGCTATAATACTTCGGCCAAAATACCTGTATAAAGTTTTTGAAGGCGCTTATTATAAGTGCTGAGCCAAGAGCCATAAGGGCATTATGGCTCTTGGGCTACCCTGTGATTGCAGTATATCAGCGAATTTAGTGGACGCCCTTTTTATTTGATCTAAGGCTATCACAATAAAGTTAACAGTTTCGTTACAAGCGCGAATGCGAGAGTAATCTAAATTTGTGCACAGATTGAATGGATTACAAAGCACTAGTACAATGTCCACATGTCCAGTGCAATGTTCGTTTTTAATTCATTCTTGAGTATTTATCTGAATTTATTATTATTATTACCGTGACCTTTATTAATGTAACCAGATTGCCAATTGTGACTCAAAATACAAATCAAGAAAAACAAACCAGCCAAGTCGGACTCGCGCACCGTGGGTTCCGTACACACTCTTAGGTAAGGCTTAGGTAAGGTTAAAAGTAGGAGAACTTCAAATGAGGTCATTATTCGTCGGTGACTCTCAACAACGCAAAAAGGAATATTTTATAGTAAATAAGCATTAAAAAAAAAAACTATATATTTACGGTTTTCAGATTTTTTCCTTTACTTGTGCTGTAAGACACTGCTTCCTGCCAAAATTCATGGTTCTAGGTTAACGGGAAGTACCCTGTAGGTTTTGATTCCCTTGTGAAATCGCGAAATATGCGAAAATGTGCGACATAATCGGTCTATCTTTCCTCCATAATGACTTACAGGTTTGACTATTTAACAGCCGAAAGAGAATGTCCCGGGTATTTCATATTAATTTCAATTTGATAACTCCACGCGTTCTTGTCTCTTGTCTTGTCTCACTATGGGCCTCATAAGAAAGCTCAGAGTCACTCAACGAGCTATGGAGAGGGCTATGCTGGGTGTTTCTCTGCGAGATCAAATCAGAAATGAGGAGATTCGCAGAAGAACTAAAGTTACCGACATAGCTCAACGGATTAGCCAGTTGAAGTGGCAATGGGCAGGGCACATAGCTCGTAGAACGGATGGCCGATGGGGCCGTAAAGTTCTAGAGTGGAGACCACGCACTGGAAAACGCAGCGTCGGACGGCCCCCCACTAGATGGACCGATGACCTGATAAAGGTCGCTGGCAAGCGTTGGATGAGGGCCGCATTGAATCAGTCATTGTGGAAATCTATATGGGAGGCCTTTGTTCAGCAGTGGACGTCTATAGGCTGATGATGATGATGACGCGTTCTTGAGATAAAAAAATCTTGACAGACAGACAAACAGACAGACGGACAACAAAGTGATCCTATAAGGGTCCCTTTTTTCCTTTTAAGAAACGGAACCCTAGAAAACAATATGCGACGTTCTAATTCAAACCTGTCAGACGAAGCGCTACTCGCAGCATTTGCAGTTTCAATTCGGTCCAAACGATTTGGGCCTGTCTTTATATCCGACTGAAAAGTTACAGACAGCTTCGAATTTTTCACTTTCGAATAAAATTTTCAGTAACGCAATTTTTCACATGAAAATTGACGGCATTAGTGGATGAACATGATGTACATTTCCTCCCATTTTACGGCGAAAATGTGTTATGGATATGACTTTGAAGTTAATTTCCGTAAATTCGTATGGCTTATGTCTTTCATTCATTGACAATTGACATTTCATTTAAACTAATAGAACTTGGCACGTCTTTTGTAGGTATTTCCCTTTATCATGCTGTAAATTATTACTGAACGTGTTTGATCAAAATATGTTCGTTTATATTATAGCAACATCCCACTAATATTATAAATGCGTAAGTTTGTTTGCTTGTCATTCATTTACGCGGCAACGCAGCAATTAAACAACCTTAGAGTATAATAAATATTACACTGTAATATGTATATATTACAGTTAGAGTTAGTTAGAGTATTCTAAGGGAACAACGGACCGACATTATTTTGTCATTTTTCATAAGCCGGGCCAGTGTCATACACTACTTTTGATGCCGTAAAGCTGCACGGTTTCATTCCGTGGAATTTGAAGCGATATATTTTATTTTACATGCACGCGAAGTAAATCGCGAGCAAAAGACAATGGGTACATGTATAATAATTATTGCCATAGCTTTATTCAAAGCGTTCAATACTGAATGTTACCCGATGTTGCTGGTTATCTCGGTATATGCATATTTATGGAAAGTAATGTAACTATGTAATCTAAAAGGTGATATAATACTATAAGTGAGCTACAAACAACATTGAAACCGCCAGATGCGGCATTAGCATTATTACAAAGTGGGAAAGCGGTATTTCTCAGCGAACTATTACTCTAATCTGTTTTCGTGGAATACGTTTCCGACTCTTTTCTAGATTTAGCATTCAGCTCATGTAAAACTATTCACAAAGATATGAGAATTATTACGTGAAGTAACAAGTATGAAACAATATTATTAAATTCGGGCAAATTCAAATTAAGAATGGAATAGTAGAATGGGCTACTATTATTCGTCCGATGTTCTAATATTTTCGCATACAGACTCGTGTCGTATACATTTATATATTGCCACATACTAACTACTGTTTTGTTTTCATTTGCTAACACGAAAATAGGCTGAACAAAATGTGTAGGTACTTGAAAAATATTAAAGTTATACCCGTTTTTGTATACTACTGAGGTGGCACACAAGCATACGGCCCACCTGATGGTAAGCAGTCACCGTAGCATATGGCCGCTAGCAATACCAGGGACATTACTAACGAGCTGACAACCCTGTTGTTGATGAGAATTCACTGTGCTTGCAGCACTAATACTAGCCCAGCGGATCCTCGTTGAGCACTGGCAACCTTACTTATCGCGGACACAACACTACATCAAAGTAATGATATTTCACTACGGTCTTCTGTAAGGTGGAGGCACAGTCCCCAGGGCGGCTCCAATATTAATGGAAATACCCACGGGAGATCCCAATTCGCCCTTCCTCTCATTTTGGCTCATGGCGTGATTAATCACTGTACTTTAGCTTAGAAAACCTGATTGATACAGGCCGGGATTTGAACTTGGGCCCATCCGTGACAGGCCGTTGCTTCAACCACAAGGCCACCACGGCTTTAGAATACCTATATTTGAAACATTAACATACTATTTTGTGGGCTCTTTGTAATATATTTAAATTATTGGCACCACAAAAATTGCCACGCTAAAAACTATGAAAAATACATGACTGCTAATAAGGGCTTTATTCAAAAACGGAGTCCCTCGGAAAACAATGGTAATTTAGCAGCCTTTTAATCATTTTTCATCTTCATTTATTATCCCCATCCCAGACGAATCCAATTAACCAAACACATAAAGTAAGATGAGTCAATTTACGTACCAAAGGAATAAAGTAATTTAATCCACCTACTTTATTAGCCCCAATTTACTGCTCTACAATCCTCTTACCGTCACTAAACCTGGAATAGTTATTCGCTCTGGAATCACTCTATGTGGTATTTGGAATCTAGGTCCGTATTTGTTCAGGGCATTCAGTGTTACTACCAGTTCTCTTACTCGTCCTCTTCACTATTTAGCTATTATATTATCGTCTTTTGCCGATACCTCTATCTACCGACTACTCACGATTGTTTGCGTTTACTACAAAGTTTTATTCTTCTGCAGTCTGCGTCAAGAAATTATCATAATTAGCAATAATATGATTAGGCTGCAGAGAAGTTTCATCCGATTATTTTATTGCGAGTGGAGACATTCCATTATTAAGTTAGCTCGACTTTTATGTCAGACTTATTTAATTCAAGCGAATGGAAGAAGGAAATAGAGCAATTAGGGCTAAGCAGTACCATTTATTGTGACCAGATTGTTACTACTTAAAAAGCAGAGAGGGTACCGCGGTTATGAACATTGCAACTCATATTACTCGTCAATTCCGTTACTATAAATAAGGATTTCATGAATCAAGAGCCGGATCTAAAAACACGAATTAAATTAATAGCTTTGATAAAAAAAATAGTGAACTTACTTCTGAAAATCTTGAATCTTACGTTTTGCTCCAACACGTAAAATATTTTCGATATATTGATGATGATATTTTACGTAAATAATGATCAGATAATTGGCTAATAATAATCTGACCAACTTCCCAGTGTCCGATTCAGCTGAAATGTGATAATACAAGTTTGGTCTTCGTGACAATGCACGATTACCTAAATGCCGCCATATTTAATCCAATATGGCAGCCGCCGCAAGATGGCGATACATAATATCCACCTTAACTCCTACGATATGGGTATCAAATGAAAGGGTGTGATGAGAATAAAGCTTCTGAAAAAAGCTTGTATTGAAAAACCACTAGTTACTACGCTAGAGTCAGTTATTTGCTGACAAACAGTAGTGTGTATACATAACGATGTTTAGGTTCGAAGGGAATTATATACGAAATAATTGGGCAAAGTAGACTTATGAACTACATAATACGAAATCAAGTACATCCACTTCACCTCATAGGAGATCTTAGATACGCTGTACTGGCAGTATGGAAAACTGTATGCTGCTGGTACAATGAGTCCTCTCAACGAGAACGGTTAATACTTGCATTGCAATCTTTTATGGGCTTCGGTGATCGCTTACCATCAGGCGTGAATCGTGATGTACGCTTGCTGGCCACTGCATTTTTTGTTGATGCGAATCCAACACACCGATATATTTTTATTAATTTTCCAGCCTTGAGGTAGGTACTATTATGACGTGACGTCACAGTACCTACGTTAAATTTCACGAAACGTCGAACGGTAAAATCACATAAAACGTGTTATAACACGTAACGTTAGCCGACGACATTATAACTGCGTTTCATAACTTTTTATAGGGCGTTTATTTCACACGGCTGCGGACTTTTGTCGGTCGATCTGCAGATAAAGCGAACGGTGACACTAAATTGGCTCTATGCAACCAGAAAATATGTTTTTTTGTACCACTAAGGTGGCAAACAATCATACGGCCCGTCTGATGGTAAGCGGTTATCGCAGCCTATGGACGCTTGCAACACTAGGGGTATCACTCGCGCGTTGCCGAATCTTCTGAAATCGTTTCACACCCTTCTTGAAGAACCCCATGCTATACTCCTTTGCGAAAACCACGGCGGGGAGTTCATACCACAGTTTTATTGTGCGCGGGAGGAAGCTCTTTAGGAACCGCGCAGTTCGGGACCATTTTGGTTCCAATCTGTGGGGATGAATTCCCCGCTGGTGTGTTACTTTAGTTTTATTGATTATTGAATTAGTTCAAAGTGTGCTATGCACTTAAGCATATGACTACTATTTTAAAGACCGTTCGTTATCACCCTTAAAATTTGATCTGAGTGATTTGTTTCAGCGAGATTCCGTTTTTATATTTATTCGTTATACTTCACGAGTGACTAATGCAGTTCCGTTTTAAATTCACTCACTCGTACGCTGTGAATGATGCACATAAAGATCTGTGAACTTTATGCAACGGAATATTATACTGGCGTTATTTTCGGCTTTTGATTGCAGTCAAAATGTTAAGAACCAGAAGCGTTGTTTTAGAGAAATGTACCTCCTTGTTTACATTCTTCTCATAATATGTATATGATACTAACAAAGTGAATCCTCTAAAAAAAAATTGAGAACGTACTTGTCATACCTCTAGTGATGTGGGCGTCCATATTCTACGGAATAAACAAAATAATATTCCGCTATTTACTGCAATATAGGTTTTATGTTATTATCTTGCTTCGTTGATTAGTAAAACACGTCCAGCGCTTTACCAATTGAAACTTCATCAACCGAACTGGGGCTGTTTCAAAAATTGCTATTTACCAACCATTCGAGAACGATGGACGTAAACGCGAACGCCGCAAATCTATCCTGCTCTGTAAATACTGAAGAACTCGGCAAACTGCCTACCCTATTTGCCATTCATTAAACCAAGCTTCGAGCTACTTTATCAGTTTAAATACCGCTCATTAGTTTTTTAAAAAACAAGGGTAAACTTTCCTTCTCGTAATAATTCAAGATAAAAACATAATTTTTCAAAGGCACAGTAAAAAATATTTCATCCCATCAAGGGTGACAAGAACAAAAGCAATCTCCTTCGTTAGTCTATAAATTACGCCGGGAATGAATCGAGACCGCTGCTACATAAATAAATAAACATGTATACATCGCTTCATAAAAGTGTCTATCTAGGAAGCTGCACAATTTGTAAGATGACGTTGGGGTAAAAAGTAAATAACATACGATATGTTACCGAATCTACGGTACTCACTATTCTCTGCCTAATTTCAAATGGCACGATTTTTTATTTCTATCTAGACTTGGCATGCTCCCGCGTGATTTTGGCTTAGGTCAGATATTTTATCTATAAGTAGGTAGTTCGAGTTTTGCAAATATTTTAATCTGATTTATATTAATATCCAGACTTTATATCACCGTCTAAAAAATATAAACAATAGCAAACTGTGTAAATGTCACGTTGTCAGTGAACGAAGCGGTTGAACGTAATTGATCCGTTCGAAGTTCGATTCCCAGGTAGAGTTAAAAATTTACCATTTTTTATGCTCCAAATTGTTCATCTATCTTTATTATACAACCAAAGAAAGATATATCCGACGAAGCGCGATGGCCTCACCACTTTGTAAAGTTGCAACCTAAAAAATCTTAATTGGGGAATGATGGTCACTGTGTTGAAAGCTCTATCTTTTATTATACCACTTAGGTGGCATACAAGCGTACGGCCCACCTGCTTAGAAAAACGAATTGGTACAGGCCGCCAGGATTTGAACCAGGGTGCATCAGTTGACAGGCCGGAGCTTCAACCATACGGCCACCACTGCTAGAACCTCTAGAAGTACCCTTTCGGGATGGTGCGACGGCATCATTGGTTTTAAGACTAGTGTTTGAAATTCTCCGCAAGTGCACTGCAAATAGCCTCAGAGTAATAAAATTAAAGATTCAGCAACGCGCGAGTGATACCACTGGTGCTGCAAGCGTATGATATGGTAACCGCTTACCATCAGGCGGGCCGTATGCATGTTTGCCACCTTAGTAGTATATAAAAAAAATACTCAAAGCTCACTTAGTAGCACATGTAGACTATTCACAAAACACATCCATTAATCCTCTTTAAAGTATTAAGCCTTCGTCACAGATTTCACTAACTAAACGGGCATCCTTTATGCTAAATAGTCCTAATACTAATTAATATGTCTTAGACCGTTCACCATTTATATCTTGAGCTCGCCTTTACTTTAGAGAGCACGTAAAGCTGTCGACCCTTTCAAAGGCTTCTTAGTTTGAAATCATCTTGACGCATAAAATTAATTTAATAATTTTAGTCCGTATTCTGTGTATGATAGTTTATGGAACTTACCTTTTTAGGTACTGTTCTCACAGTATATACTAATAGGTACCTGTCGTATGAGAGTCTTGTAAATAATAGATAACATTCTCTAGTAAATATTTATTGACACGTCTGACAGTCTATAGTGTCACAGAACGAGTGATGACACAGTGTGTTGGCGCCTCGCGGCAGGCTTACATAAATTGCTGACACAATATAAACCCTACAATATTCCCCCTATTAAAACATTTTTTTACAATAATACCAATTAAAAAAATTAATATATTTAGAAGTACATACATAAAAAATATGTTTACTTATAATTATATCAATTACAAAACAATGACGAGTGCACGCTTCGTCCGTGTTACAATAACATGCCATGTGTCAAATTACACTGCTCATTGAACATGTCTCACAAGCCATAACTTATTACTAAATGGTAAACACAATCACTGCACAACACAAATAACATTGATATTTATTCAGGCGTATAGAACTGTTGCAGGCTTGTTAGCCTGACTGTCTACTACTGCACCCCTCATTGCGTTCGTGGCCCATCTTTTAGCGCCTTTATTACACTTTTTCACCATGAAATATACGCCGATTAACAATATTATACAGAATATACTTGCAGTTGCTATGCCAAACATTTCTAACTTTTGCTCCACAGAGCTATGGCTAGCGTCGTTTGCACCATTTTGTGCAATAATGACTTCTTTACTCTGTGCCTTTCCCATTGTAAATATGGCCATATAAAACACTTACGTACACTTAAACTTAGTGTTCGAAATAATAATGAAGTAAATTTAAAGCATGCTCCTTATATAAATAGGTAAAATGCTTACTTATATTAACTAACATGTCCGACTGGGACTTGAATAAACTGCAAATGTATACAATATTAATGTACTGCACGTTTAAAAAATTGAGTATTTTGTTATACGTAGCCTAAATAACGCATTGTATGTCTATTATCGTATAAACTACTAAATAGTTGTCTACAAAAATTTGTCCCTTGGCATCATTTGGTGAATTATTTTAAATGCATCGCGGCCTTCGGGTATCTCATATTACTACTGCTGCTAAGAAAAATATATCCTATAATGTGCCGAGTTATCACTGTACTAAGAAAAAATGCGACTAAATATCTCGTAGTCCTAATCACTCTTTAAAACGCACGGGTGTCCTATCACTCGCCCACTCTTGGTAACTCTAGGCTTAATCAGCATTTTGTCCTGCTCGTCTACCACCTGCGAAGTGCGTTTATTGCTGTCTAGCAATTGCGGGGTACAATAATTATTATCATTAGGTACCGCCTGATTGTCAACAAGAGTGTCAAGTTCCTTTATTACAAACGCAGGCTTTAGTCTATCGATTGAAATGTGGGATTCGCGACCGGGCAACTGGACTTTGAAAACTTTAGGACCTCTTTCCAATACTCTATAAGGTCCGTCGTATGGCGGCTTAAGTGACTTATGAACAGCATCATCTCTAACGAAAACGAATTCACAATTTTTCAACTCCGAATAGACGAATAACTTTCTAGTACGGGGCTTATCTCGCGTAGGTTTGTAACTACTTATAGTCTCCCGAATCTTTTCTACCAAACTATACGGTTCATTGGGGTCCCTGGTCTTTGACTCGTCATAGAATTCGCCGGGCAAACGTAAAGTTTTGCCGAAAGCTAATTCCGCTGCACTTATTCCACTATCTGAGCGTAATGCGGCGCGTAGCCCAAATAAAACCGTGGGCAATTCGTCGATCCACGAAGTGCTGCCCTGCAAACGTGCCATAAGCGCGGCCTTTAAAGATCTATGCCACCTTTCCACCATACCGTTACTCTGGGGGGTGGTAAGGGGTAGTGCGAATTTTGTTAACACCTAAGAACTGCATTAACCGTGTGAACAAGTTTGACTCGAACTGTCGGCCTTGGTCGGATGTTATTCTTACAGGGCAACCGTATCTGACTATCCAACCTTCATATATACATCGCGCAATTACCTCCGCTGTTATCTCTAGTACGGGGAACGCCTCTGGCCAACGCGTACAACGATCTATAATTGTAACTAAGTATTTATATCCACGCGGAGACGTTGGTACCGGACCAACAATGTCTACGTGGATATGCTCAAAACGTGAGGCGTCTGTGAAATCTCCTACCCCTGACATTACATGGCGATTGACCTTTGACCTCTGACATTGTATGCAGGCTTTACTCCACAGTCCTACATCCTTATTCATGCTTGGCCAAAAGAAATGCTTAGAGACCATCTTACGAGTAGTTCTAATACCAGGGTGACTTAATCTGTGTACACTGTCAAATACAATTTTTCTGAAACTTTTCGGTATGTAAGGTCTAATTACGTTTGTCGAAATTTCGCAATAAATTGGTTTATTACTTGTAGGTAATATACATTGTTTAAATCGAATGTTACTGTCGCTAACCGGTCGTTTTGTCATTTGCAATAAGTACTCATCTTTCGCTTGCTCATCAGCAAGCGCGTCGAACTTTAGTACAGTCGGGCAAAAAAATTTTTCCAACCGTGACAATGTGTCGGCTACGATATTATCTTTGCCATTAATATGTTGTATATCTACGGTAAATTCGCTTATAAAAAGGAGATGTCGCGTTCTTCTAGGTGTCTCCTTATCGTCCTTACCAATTTTAGAGAAAGCGTGACACAAAGGTTTGTGGTCTGTATACACTGTCAGAGGTCGACCTTCAAATAATTTACGGAAATATTTGATAGACTTATAAATCGCTAGCAACTCTCTATCATACGTTGAATATTTTTGTTCCGTAGGCGTAAGTTTTTTGGAAAAATACCCTAAAGGCTTCCAACTACCCTTAACTCTCTGCTGCAAAACTGCACCTATTGACGTATTCGACGCGTCCGTCATCAGGGCTAAAGGGACATTGGGCAGTGGATGTGTCAATGTAACGGCTTTTTGAAGTCCTGTCTTACATTGCACGAAAGCGTTCTCCGCAATATCAGTCCAAATAATCTTAGTCTTGTCGTTTTTCTTCGCGTTAACCATATATTTATTAAGCTCGCACTGATACGTAGCTAAATTTGGTAAGTGAGGCCTATAAAAATTTAACATGCCCAAAAAACGTCTTAAATCTGCAATTGTCTCGGGTTTTGGAAAGTTGACAAAGGCCTCCACCTTTGTGTTAATCGGTCTAATACCGTCTACGCTAACATCATGTCCTAAGAATTCTATGCGCGACTGTCCGAAACTACATTTGCTCAAATTGATAGTGATACCGAATGTATTGAAACGTTCGAATATCAACTTTAAATGCTCTCTGTGTAAGGTTTCATTTTCACTGGCAATAATGACGTCATCGAAATAATTGAACAAAAAATCAAGTCCTTGCAAAACAGTATTACTCATAAACCGCTGAAAAGTTTGCGCCGCGTTTCTTAATCCAAAAGTCATACGAGGAAACTCAAAAAGTCCGAAAGGTGTTATGATCGCGGTTTTCTCTACATCTTCAGGTGCTACGCAAATACAATGATAAGCTCTATTTATATCCAATTTAGAAAATATCTTTTTATTGGCTAAAATGTATGTAAATTCGTGTAGTCTAGGTATTGGGTATCTGTCGGGCTCTGTGATCGCGTTTAACCGTCTGTAGTCCCCGCAGGGTCTTATCTCACCGTTTTTCTTTGGCACCACATGTAATGGACTAGCCCAAGCACTTTTGGAAGGTCTACAAATACCTAGATCTTGCATGATTCTAAACTCTTCTTTAACTTTCTTGTACCTATCGGGTGGTAAAGGTCTGGCGCGCGCGTACACGGGAGGTCCCGTCGTCTCAATATGATGCAATACATTATTTGACGGAGTTTCCTTGAACGACGGTGGTTTAGTGATATCAGGATACATGCACAATAAGTCATAATAGGGATGTTTATCGACCATAGAGTTAATAGAGGGTTGTTGAAAGTTAACAATTGAGCCTATAATATTCAAATCTGTAACTTGATCAATCAATTTACTTTTGCTCATGTCCACTAAAATTTTATGATGTGCCAAAAAATCTGCACCGAGGATAGGCTGCTTAACGTCGACTAAAATGAACTCCCAACGAAATGGCCTGCGAAGTTTTAAATTCAAAACTAGTGTTTTAACACCGTATGTAGCGATTTCGGTACCGTTCGCGGCATATAATTTATAATCAGAGCATTGCATACCTTTACACATTTTCCTATTTACTGGCAACACAGACACATTAGCTCCAGTATCGACGAGGAAGCGTAAACCTGTGTTATAGTCCATAACTGATAAGCGGCTACAGGGTATTATGGTACAGACCTCCGCTTGCGTTCGTACCTCCCCGTCTAGTTTTCCGACCGGCTGTACCCAGCTCCATCCATCCTTACGTTGACCTTGTTCCACGCACACGGTGGTACGCATCTGTGGGCTCTGCTTCTATAACGGAAGTGATAGCTACACAACCAGTCTGGCGAGTCCGGGGTGCGCCGCCGTGAAGTCGAACGGGAAGCTGTTCTTGAACGACTGGAACTGCCTCTCGAGGTAGACCGGGAAAGCTCGATCCTCGCCATCCTAGCGTTAATCTTCGCAACTTCTGCGGTGAGCTCCGCTATGTCGCTGCTCTCTCTCGCATGTCCTACAGTCGCCGTCCTGCCTGCGATCTCCGCAATGTGACTATTTCGCGTGGCCTCGGCGACGTTGTCTGCAATAGTTGCCAAATTATCTAGCGTCTTCGCTTCTGATACCGCTAAAACGCCTCGTACAGTTGTCGGTAGATGTCCTTTCCACAATACCCTTAATGTGTCATCGGGTATCTTGTCCCTTGCCAACTCTTTCATTCGGTGGAGGAGTTGTGAAGGTTTTTGGTCACCCAACTCCATTTCACCGATTAGTTTCTCAATTTGTCGTGCCTTCGAGTCCTCAAACATATTTAATATTTTATTCTTCAGTTCCATAAATTTTCCTGATTCCGGTGGCTGTGTCAAGAAATCCGTCATCTGAGTTAACACCTCCCTGGGAAGCCTACCGACGACCAGGTCGAACTTGGCTTCATCTCCTAGCTTTTGTGGAGCCAAAATAGCCTCGACGCGAATAAACCAGACGCGCGGCTATATATATAAATATATCGCCATAATATCGGCGGATGTCTGCGTCAGTTGAATCGGCACTCCCGTAGTCATTTTTGTGCACTTAACAAAATATCCACAGGTTTCTCACAGTTCACACTACTTAATTTCCAAAATGTCACTCGCGTACTCTTATATCGGGGTCACCAGTTTAGGTACTGTTCTCACAGTATATACTAATAGGTACCTGTCGTATGAGAGTCTTGTAAATAATAGATAACATCCTCTAGTAAATATTTATTGACACGTCTGACAGTCTATAGTGTCACAGAACGAGTGATCACACAGTGTGTTGGCGCCTCGCGGCAGGCTTACATAAATTGCTGACACAATATAAACCCTACACCTTGGTAAGTAATAAAAAAAAAGTGTTAAAAGTGTTATCATTGACACTTGTGTCAATGATAACACTTTTTTTTATATATCACAAAGGTGGCACACAAGCATACGGCCCACCTGATGTTAAGCAGTCAGCTCAGCCTATAGCCGCTAGCAATACCAGGGTTTTCACTAACGGGTTGCCAACCATTTTGTAGATGAGGACTCACTGTGCTAGCTGCAATACTACTAACCCAGCATATCCTCGTGAAACACTGGCAACCTTACTTACCGCAGAAACAGAAAACTACGTCAAACTGACTTAGACATTCGGCAACGGGCCAGTGAAAGCCCTGTGTGACAAGCGTCCATATGCAACAGTATCCGATTACTATCAGGTGGGCCGTAACCACGAATATCATCTTTGGGGTGGCAATTAAGTATACGGTCCGTGGTAAACAAACCAAGAAAAAAATCATTTGTATCATGGATAAGTCCAACATCAGGCCCAAATGTCAATGACCTTGGATGTTCTTATTTACCGTTATCAAAGCCAGAAATGAAGGCGTCATATCATCATTAAAACTATCAACATAATATATAGTGTATGAAATAATAAAGCTCTCCAAAATGAAGTAAGAACAACCTGCGATTTTTCAAGCTACATTTTGGCAGCCAGTGTGTAAACTTATTTTATTTAGGACCGTATATCTTATTCAGTACCTACCTGGCGTGTTTATTTTTGCAGCCTAATTTCAACGAACGTAAAACACACATGTGATATATTAAGAAGGTAAAACGGGTGCTTGATATATTAGTACCTACCTATAAATGTTGGGCGGGTTTTTTCATATTCCTGGCACGTCAGTTGGGTAATGTTTATAACCAAATAAAACTCCGCAATCCTACATCCCTGGCATCTATTTTTTGTCTAGCATATGTGTCTTTTATGTATGAATTTAATGATTTTACTAGCTTAAAGAAAAGCCAACTAATTGTTTATTTAACGAGATTTCTATCGCTCCGTTTGGCTATTGAGTTTTTGTTTACATTAAATGAATAGTAAATAGCTTGAACATAGACTTATTTTTATTCTCGCTTATTATGTAAATAATTCTGTATGAATTACTATTTTCTCAGCCATTTGTGATCTATTACAAGTACTATACTCACTTCATTGCTGTAGACTTGCCTTGTGTAGTCCGTAGTTGTCTCCAAGGTAATACAGTGCTGGTAGCTGACGTATTTTACCCATACAGTGACGGCTTAACAGCGGTTATTCCTATAAACAAATTCCCAGTACTGGATCAATTGTTTCTATCGTCCACATGGTGTTGTAATCACTAATGATGGACTATTTCACCATCCGTCGATATGTATGTTTATCTATGCTAATATTATAAATGCGAAAGTAACTCTGTTAGTTTGCAACCTTTTCACGACTTACGGCTGATCGAATCGTGATAAAATTTTACAAGGAGAAAGATTCAATCCTGGGGAAGGACATAGGCTGTTGTCTTGATACAAATGCAGATGAAGTCGCGGGTAATATCTAGTACTATATAAGCTAAAAACCTGCCAGTCATCCATCTCAGGAAATATAGCCTTCATCTGGGATTTTAGTTATAAAAGGGTTTCGAAATTCAACCCCTATAGGGGTTAAAAAACCATTAGAAGTGTGGATTTTGATTTGGTTCTGGTTTTCGCCTCTGAATAATTTACTTTCCTGGAAATGTTTATTTGCATATTATTAGTTCAATAGCAGTTTTTTGGATATCTTTAATTAAGAAAATGATGGACCAATGATTTGTCAATAAGCATTCAACTTCCATAAATTCCAAACTGTTTTATTTTTCTCTACATACAAGGATCCTATCGATTTTTATTAGAATTATCATTCGTTCAATACACTCTTACTTCAACGAGTAATTTATTTTCTTTGTGTACACATAAAATTGGTTTAGGGAGGAAAAAGCGGCCCAATTTACCGGGCTTGAACAAAGGGAATTGAGAACATGCCTCTTTTTATCTAAAGAGCGCTGTTTATTACAGTGACATGGCATAACTTGTCTCCATTTAAGAAGTCGTCTTGAAATACCGTCTTTACGAAGAAATATATGGTGTGTTTAGGTAAAAAATAAGTGAATTCTCTGCATTTTTGAAGAGTTGCAGCATGATGATGAGTTTACTCCGTGTGATACCAGCTAAGGATAAGGGTTCCAGTAATGCGAGGACGTCACCTACGCAAACATTTATAAAATAATATATAGATTCGAAATATTATAAACCTAGCTCACCACCAACACATGACTCTAGATTGAGGTCGTATTCTTTAGCTACGGTGATCTGTTCCTTTATAACAATATACTAACAATTCTTTCAAATGAGCCACGTACGTTATGTAGTTTTTTGATGTTACTTTTTTACGTGTTTTGTTTTTTATCGTTCGAAAGGAACAAGTCTTTCTCATAATCTATAGCTTGTCTTTGGGTTTTATGCTCAAACCGTATAATAGTCTTTATAGCTTAGAGCAGCTATGCCTAAGATACTATCCATCTAGTCAACATAAATGGCATTAATGTTGTGTCTGTCCATAAAAATTCTGCTTTCACTCTCGGTCCGGGCATACTACTCCATGTGATAATTTATTGGTGATATAAATCCACACACAAAATTCTTCGATCAAATTCTTTATTACAATAGGAAATGACAAAACCAAAACATATGTAATTCTAATATCCCTTTTAAATAAGGGCTCAAATTATTTCAAAGGGATATATTTTAGAACTTAAGGAAACATGTATAATTTACGACAACTTAATTCCAATGTAGTGCTAGTAAATGATTGTTTAGTCGAATATAAATAATAATTAGAATTCCATCCTTATTTACATCGGACCCAGATATGTATTTACAACGTATATTTTATTACTTTATTATTACAATATTGAAATATTTCGTTGATTACAATTATTACATACATATACGTTAAAATTCGGTCAAATTACGACATTTATTTACAAGTGTTTCGGCTACTGTGCTATGCACTTCTCCGTCAAGTATTTACATAGAATACTCTACAAGTCATATTCATTTTATAATACCACATAAATTCACAATATTGTTAAAATCACAAATTACATTCATACATTAAATATTCATATCGATTTATCGACCTTACAGTTTAGCTAAATTTTATTATAAATTTAAATATTTTATAATTTCATCGTCTACTACATAACTACGACGAATCCATAAACTTGTTTAATTTGAGCAAATCAGCGGCATTCGTAAGCTTAACACTTTTGGAAATTATTATGCAGTCTTTGGCATAACACGTAATGCTTTACAACTTTATGCAGAGTAACTTTTTGAACGCTCGCCTGAAGTCCATGTTGAATATTGTATATATTAGGGGGTTGAGCGCCGAGTTGAGATACCCCAGCCACGTGATGAAGTTTATGAATTTATTGGATAAGCAACAGCTCGAGCAGAACGGTATCACGAGATAAATTACGAAGAATGGGAGCCAGCAGACGACGAACACCCCCATAATAATGCCGAGAGTCCGCGCCGCCCGCCTCTCCCGAGTCAATGAAATACGCTGCTTTTCCTCAATAAACTGATAAACTGCGCTCTGTTGGTTGGGCTTTGGTCGCTTTTGTGCCTTCTGTACTGGCACTACCTCATTTATCTCCAGTAATTCGTCCTCGTGTGTGTCTTTTGAATTGCTCTCAGACGATGTGTTTCTATTCTCGAGGTTTTCGCCTATATCTGTGACTGAGTTTTCGTTGGACAATATCGGGATTATAAGCTTGTTTTGCGATTTGTCATCCTTGCTCCAGTAGCGTTTCTTTGGCTTCTTCTTTGGTGTGAGTTTTCTTGTTCTTTTCTTTTTCTCACTTTCATTAGAGACGAGTCGTGTGACTCCTTGGTGTTCGTTGTGGTTCGCCTCGGAGCTCACTGAGTCCTGGTCGTGGTGATCATTGTCTTTAGCTGTGTACTTGTTCTGACCGCTGGATATAGTGCTGATTTTAGTCGCCTTGGCGCGATCTCTCAGCCTTTTCTTTGTTGCTAAGTAAATTTCGAAATAAACAACGGTCATTATCACTAGAGGGATGTAGAAAGATCCGGAGGAGGAAAAGATGACGAAGCCAGGCTGCGAGGTAAGGCGGCAGGGAGTGTCCGGCATGAACACTTCGGGCCAATCATTCCACCCGAGTAGCGGCGGGGAGCTAATGACAAGCGATAGGATCCACACAATGCCGATCATAAGTAGCACTCTTTCGAGTGTCCTCTTTTGTGCGTAGTTTATTGGATCCGTAATTGCCCAATACCTGTCGAGAGCAATTGCGCATAAATTTAAAATGGACGATGTGCAGCACATAATGTCGCAAGTCAGCCACATTTTGCATACGTATATTCCAAACACCCATTGGCCGAGGATAGAGTACGCTACATTGAGTGGCAATACAAGAATCGCTACCGTCAGGTCCGCGACAGCGAGCGACACAATGAAAAAATTCTGGACGATTCGCAGCGGCTTGTACGTGAACACACTGAGAATTACTAGAATGTTCCCGACGATAGTTGAGATGATAATAAGCGTGAGTATTATAGCTGTACATATTGCTTCCCACTCTGGCACAGCGAGCGTCATTCCAAAGCTGCTCGGATATTTAGGATCATCAGCTACGGCGCATACATCTTTGTCTTCGTCAATTACCTCGTACACCTCAGAGTAATTGAGGGACGTGTAGTTCCTGTCGATAATAGTGGACGTTTGGCCCATTTTGACGAGTTTCCTTCCTACATTTCATGTGGTTGCGAGCGTATTGAACCTTGTTACGGCCTCGACGCATTTGGCCAATAAACGCCGGTAATATTTCTTCATATAGAGGGCATACGAGGTACCTTCACGATCCATCCTTTTATAGACGCTTTTTCTGTAACAATAAATAACCCTTTAATGCCTAATGGATATATAAGACGATCGTCAGATTACTTGTACCCGTAACCTGTTTATTACCTTCTGCTCGAAATATTTTCTAGGAACTCCCATTTATGTGACTTGTTCATTTTTTGATGTGTAAACGACTCTGTAACAAAGGAAAGCATCCATCAGATTCAGTCGGGTGTGAAAATAAAATATATTTTACGAGACAGTAACATTAGGTGGAACAATCACGTCAGAGCATTACGCCCAAGGCCAGGGGTCACCGGGCGCGTATAATATTTGTCACAGACATTATGATCTTCCATTCAATAAATATCAATATGGACAAATACTAATAATAATGTCGGTCTTATCAATAAATCACATATTTCTTCGTGGGATTGACATAGTAGCTTTAAGAAAGATATATGAGTATGTCTGTTATATAAATGTAGTTGGCTTAATAGCTAATAATTCGTGAAACTTGTATTAGGAGTGAGTGATAGTTTTTAAAGATACATTGTTCAAGTTACCAATGCGTAAGTATTTAAGGTACTTCCAATGAAAGCTCATTTTCTCCTTTGATTTATTGTAGTAGTTCCTACTTCGAGTACTGGAAGTAGTTTTCGCTGAATAATATGCAAAAAACCTTATTGTAAGGTGAGAAGAAGAATAATAGGAAGGAAAGAGTACAAAGGCACTCTTAACGTACAATAGTGTTTGATTAATCGATATTGAGTGTGAAAATAATTTATTATGAATATATTTTCACGTCCTAATTTATTAAGGGTAATCGATAGATATGCCGGTACGTCCAAACTGTTCATGGCAATACGTTTGCTATCGGCTCCAATGGTAACCTTATCATAGGTGTCAAAGTTATCATATAGTAGCTCTATTACTTTTTATTCTCATACAAAATGCCGACTTCACGGCCACTGCATTTAATATAACGTTGATTTATTGTTATTTTGATTATATCAGCATTTGAATGAAATAGATACAATCACGAAACTGATAAACGCAAGGTCAGGATATTAATTTCTCGATCGTGTATACACAAGTTCATTGAGTCTAGTTACTATGAATAATATTATGTTTAATCATCGCTTTACACGGAACATAATCTGTGTACTGAGAACACAGATTATATCAATTAGTATTAGATCGTGCGAATCTTCACGTAAACCCAAGTGTTGTCTAATAGACCCAAATAATTATCCAGACTACAAATTACTTACGAGATAGGCTCGTTGAGTGACTTAGAGCATCGACGGACCGTTATCTTTGTACTAACTCATTATGATCTTAATTTAACTACACTTTATAGACAAGTAGGTTCTTTCAAATCGTCAGAATCTACCACCGGATTGGGAGGGTCGATTTTGCTCAGAAGAATCTGGCAAGAAACCTATTAATTTATAGAAAAGCAATTACTTTTTTTAAACCATAAGACATTAATTTAATTTATATTTCAAATACTAACGAAACATGAATATTTCATAAAAGAATATAGAAATAATGAAATAACATTAAAACTAGAATCACAAAGGCTATCCTGAAATAAAGTTCGAAGTCAAAGCGAAATGTAGTAAAATATATTACATAGGTACATTAGGTATGTATGGATATGTTAAACAAGTTTTTGATGATTAATTATCACAAATATTTTAAGGTCATCTCCAGTCTTAGGTATATCTTTAACAAAGACATACCTGCTATGTTACTTATATTATTTCAGCACAAATAATTAATAATGTAGAGTTATAAAGCCATACACATCTGTCATATGCTATCTTTCACTCGTTGATTGATGGAAGTGAATAAAGATATAAATGAAAACGACTCTTTATATTGCGCTCTAGTATTCTAGTCGTTCTTATGATGCTTTGTTGAGTTTCTAAACGGATAGAAAGTGTCTACATCTACTATCTTTATTCCTTTGATATATCGTCTGGTGCTTTCAGTTAGTAAGTGGTATTATGGATCGACATTACCTACTATATTAAATCGTAGAGCGCCTTTTACATTTAATAAGTCAAAATCGATTTGGCCTTATCCCAAACATTGTTGGAGTAGCACTATAATTATGTGGCTAATAACTGGATTTTCTAACCAGGTGACTGCCATCTGGTTAATGCAACCCATTTTACAGGGAAATCGGTTTAAGCCAGTTGTCAGAATTTCTACATCTGTCACTTCTGTAACGGTTGCCAAATATGTATTTATTGTTCTCTTCGAGATATAGACGGAACTCGCTATGATATGGACGGTCACCTATCGAACACCTGGCCATAGCCAGCGCTGCTTAGCAACACAAGTTGATTATTATGTGCATTGGCAACTCCGCCACGAGTCTTCCTCGCATTATATCTATTACTAGGAGTCATACAAAGTTTACACTGTATAATTTCTTTGTTTAAACGTAGGTACTAATGAGTTTTGGTTCAAAAGCTAATGCTAAAGCCCAGATCAAATAAAAAAAACTTTGTGAACAAAGAAGTAACGTGTAGTTTTGCTGTTTTCGTAGTAGGTGTTTGTGTGTAAGAATTTTAGACGAATAATAAAACATCCTACAAATGTTCGCAATAAAACGCTCTTTCAATTTCGCCGCTTCACCTTCCTGCGCTTTACTGCAAGTCAGGTAAGAGCACTTGTGAAAGGAAACTATTACACTAAGCCACTGGTCACTTCGGAGCACAAACAATTCCGGACTTAAAGCGCGAACTGGGAGCGAAAAGCGATTTGGCTAGCGAATAGTACTAGTAACTATTTGCTTTAGAACTTAATTTCCAATATCAAGAAGATAATGAGGAGATTTACGCATTATCATCAACTTGTAATATCACGAATATTGCGAGCGACCTTAAGTTACTTTGCCGTTATCTATGCTGATATTTTAATGAGGAAAGTATGTATTTTTGCGTGTGTGTATGTTTGTATTAAATAGGCTCCGGAACTACTGGACCGTTTTTTCAAAAATTCTTTCACCGTTCCAAAGTTACATCATCGCCGAGTAACATAGGCTGTAATATATAGATACGCGGGCGAAGTCGCGGGGAAACAGTTATAGTAGTATAAAAAAACAATAATTTTATATTTTATTGCTGGATGATTGCTATGAACGTTTTTTTTTTATATCTTAACAAATGATGAAATGGCGGTCTACACTCGCTGCCTACCCCGAAAGGGATTTGGCGTAATTATATGTATGCATGTATTTTAATGAATGTCCGCTGACCTTACAATACTCCGCTTCATACTTGTCCCTATACTAACTGCTTTTAGCGACCCTTCTAAGTAACCGTCAGATACACGTTCGTAGGTTCCTTAAAGTTAAAATACAAATTAAAGTACCATAGTGAGAGAGGTTAAATACTTGAAAAACACGGAGTGAATACAGATTAAAGTGTTTTGTGTATGCTCTTTTGTTTAGACTGTAAAGAGTTATCTTTTATCGTTCTTTGCTACTTTGAAATCAATTATCATCGAACCCTTAAATAAAAAATTTCATATCATCGAACCCTTTGATAAAAAAAATACACGGCATATTTCATCGGCATGAAGGAGGCAATGTCTCATCAAAATATTATGAAAAGCTGTTTTTATGCTTAATATTTTTACTATTTGACGAGTTTAGATTATATATACCTACTTATGTGTAATAACATAATGTTAGCGAGATATTTGTTTAAATATTATAAAAAGGGAAAGATTTGTATTTTTGGATTTTAGGGGGTTTGTATTGAATAGGCTCCGAAACTACAGGACCGATTGCAAAAAATATTTCACCGTAAGATAGCTAGCTACATTATCACTGAGTAACAAGGCTATATATAGGCATAGACATTTATCAAATATTTTGTCTACCCGTGCGAAGCCGGGGCGGGCCGCTAGTCAGGAATAATCTGGTTTTTTGTGCGTAGTAAATAAATAAACAAATAAATTCAGACCTAAAAAAATATTACTTACTCAGATACTACCCCATCATTATCCCACCGTAGACGTGGTGTCTAGTACATGTCAAAGGGACAAATCCAACGAGCCCATACATGATGGGGCTATATTGTGTAATAAAGTTAAAAACGTGCAACTCCATCAATAGACCCGATCTATGTTATCATATTATATAATCCTATTTTAGGTAGGAAAACCAGCAAATGTAAAAAAAGGCTAAAAAATAAAGTTAATAAAATCTTGTAGAAAATAAAAGAAGTTCTGGACTATTGTGAACTCTCACAAAACTAAATTACGTCACGACCACAAAATAAATATGCTCTGCACGGGAGCAGGTATGTTCTGTGTGTTCCCGTGGCTCCCTGAGGAAGTGCATTGAAAACTCGCAGTGTAATTTATCTAAGTGCCTCACATTGTTGCTGCCCTAACTTTGTACCGACGCGCTGAAGTTTACTTAACGTGCAGTGACGGTAAAATATATTTACAACCAATAAAAATGAGCTTTCTTTGGAAATGAAGGCTTTATCTTATGCTCGTTATTTGCAACTTAGCAAAATCTAAGCAAGCGTTTTCTAAGTTACCTCTCAGTCCGAATTCTTGCTTCCCCATATTAATAAAGGCATTGATTGGGCCTTGCGCTACAAGTGAATTAATTATATTTAATGGGGCGGGACGATTTGTATACGAGTACCTGTAAGTACTTGCTAGCAACATACTAATACATTATTAAAAAAAATCTTCCAACCTACCCATATTTACTCCTAAATGCCGTTAAACATTAAGCTAGTTATCACAAAAGTTCCATAAGTATATTTGCTTGGGTAAAGGACGGTACTCACTAGGAGCGTTTTGCTTCCGAAGCAAACTCGAGCACGTTCTATCGTCAACTAAACATAACATTTTGTTAGCGATATTACATACGCTAAGAAATAGTGCGAGTGAGTATGTTGATACAAAAATGAGGCATTCGCTTTATGAAACTTCATACTTCTTTCTTAGGAATCCAATGGGGAGCGCAAGTAGCCAAGATACTTGTAAATGTAGATGGGCTTTCTAATCCCTTTTCATAAGTTAATATGATGCATTAGTATAAATACCGCAGAAGTACAATTCAACCGCCTTCACAAAAAATGCGCTAATCGTTCGCAACCGGAATAAACGATTGAAATTTTGCTAGCAAAACAATTTTCTCGAGTAGTGTACGCTCGTAGACGAAATGAACTAGTACCATCCGTCTTTCCTTTAGTCTAAGTCGCCGAAAAATCACAAATATACTCAAATAGCTGAATACTGAAACGCCAGTCAAATCTAATGCCACTTTAAAAGCCGTTTCAGTAGTCGGCCGTAAAACTTTTAGGTCTCAAAAACTTCACAATACCGCTGGTCTTAGTATAACCACTAGACCAGCGGTCTTGTGAATTAGTGTACCTGACTGCTACGCTAGGGGTCGCGGGTTCGATTCGCGCTGGGGAAAATATTCATGTGACAAACAGGTTTGCCTTGCATCTGGGTGTTTGGTATGTATTATAAATATGTATTAACAAACAAAAAGTATGTCAGTAGAATATCTGCTGCTGTTTCCAATAGTACAAGCTTAGTTTATTTTGGTACTAGATGACACTGTGTGATAATGTTCAGGCATTTTTTTTTTTTTTTTAATCTGTTGGGTAACTTCGCGCAAAATAAGCGCCTGCTCGAGTGACGGCCGCTTTACCTAACAACAACAAGTAGTAACAATACAATGAAACAGAAAGAGTAACGATGAACAATAATAATAATATATGGTAACATCATGTAGACAAGTCATTAGCCCTCAGCAGTCTGCGAGACGACTCCACTCCAGTCGAGAGACCCCACTCGCACACTTGACGTTTTATTGTACGTACGAATAAGTTGGATGTTTTGGGGAATATTAAAATTATATCATAGAGATTTGTTTTACAAGCTTTTATTGTTTGTTTTGGAAAAACTTTGCAAGTTGAATTAGAACCTCTTGCACTAATCCGACGAGTTGAATTTTTAGTTCAGTTTCGATTTAAATATGTTTTTTTGTAAGCATGGCTTGAATCGAAGCCCAGGAAGAGCTCCAGATAAAGGAAATCTTCAACGATCAACAGCACAGACGTGTTTTTTTTTACACATTTTTTTTGATAGCCAGTTTTAAGTTGTACCATGACATGGTGGCTGCACTCAAGGTTGGGTCCTGACAAGGGAACTCGATCAATGGTAAGCAGTACATATGAAATAGCTTTTTATAAAAAATGTTTTTTACTTTTTTTTCGTCAGAACGGGTGTGGTTTTAATTAGCATTTGGGTTTTTATCTCACTTAAGACAGTTTGTGTTACAAAACTTTGGAAGCTTCATTGTTGTTTGTTAGTTTTATTGTATTGTTTGTTACCCAAAAAAAACCCTAAAGGGGTGAAAAAGTGGAAAAAAGATTATGAAAAATATATTGACCGAAAGTCTATGCGATATTTTTCATGCTATGTTTATTTCTACATACACTTAAAGACGTGTCAAATATTTATTTTAGCGCTTCTCACTACGATTTCATGATAGCCATAACAATCACTTTCACTGCCCTCAATACAAAATCAAGTGATAGTCTATAGCCGTGACCCAAAATTTGGTTGAAAAGGGATACGGCTAGCATTTCCGTGTCCCCAAAATTGGGTTGAAAAGGGATACGGCTAGCATTTCCGTGTCTCATGATTGGTAGCACCTGGACTGTGCCAGGGACTAATCATCTTTGTACTTGTTAAGTACAAAGATGATTGGTGTAGTGCTGCCTGAAATGTCGAGTCTAGTCTTTTTTACACGCAACACGTTTAGGGCAAATGTGCGTCAATTTTAATACCAATCTTTACTAGAGTCAACTGAATGATCCGTTAGTTACCACACCTTCATTTAGTTTGATTATTATATATTTATGTATTTATTTATATTGAATTATATAGGTTTTTGTTTCTATATATTAGATTTTTATCGTATAGTAATATATATGTATGTTGTGTTGATTGTGTTACCATATTTATAAATATCCTCACTTACTACCCGCCTTGTTTCAACTCAACTCGCACTTGCCCAAGTAAATACAAATACGAAAAGTCGGGCAGACTTTTCGTATTTGTATGTCTTAGTCCACAGAGATCGCGACGGGAGTTTGTTTTCTCCGAGCTTTCTAGTAACTAATAATTATTGTTCAGTATACCACGCCTCAGCGATATAATTACATATATTTAATTAAATGCGAAATTTTGTGTTGGCATTTTTCGATACTCAGTAACGCCAAAACGGCTGAACGGTTTTTAATTACGCGTAGTTGATTGCTCTGATATTGCAGGCATCTATGAATATAGACATATATAACATACATGCACATATAGCTGGCTATTAAGTAGGCCATACGCTTGTTATCCATTGTTGTGTAAACGTTTTGAGAAGAGAATGAAGAGATCAAACTGCGGCACGAAACTTACTTAATACTACATTGCATCTACTCTAGAATGCATTCCCAAAATATATTGCTACGGCAATCGTGCTAATTGCCAGGTGCTGAATGCCGTCGCAACTAATGTGTCTCTTATCATTAATATATGCAATGGAAGCCATTGCAGGCATGCAAGTACATTTGCATTTGTTATCAGATTGAGAATATAAGCACGACTCTAGTAATTTCGTTCTAGTCTTGCTATTGCGCACATCGATTGTTTTAAGAAGCTAAGCATTCTCAATCACACACACACACACACACACATTGCCAACATGTTCACGCATTCACAAGTCTGACAAATACATACATACATACCTATATAACATATTTGCTCTATTGTTAAATATTATTAATTTCTTTAATTTAATATAATTAATTTAACAAATACCTGGTATTCTGTAAGGCCGCATTCCGGGGATGAGTGTTAATATCTGCGACACAGTTTCAAACTACTGCCGTAATTATCGCATTAAAATTTTGTTTTGCTATTTATATTTTGTTTCTGCATAAATAAACTGTGGTCTATAGTTGGATGGGTAGCCGCATTTTTCTCCACTGTTCTTCTTTATATATTTGGTTTGAATTGTTAAAGGTCTGTCAAGAGCAGAAACGCTGACTACTGCGATAAATGGTTTTCCCTGACAAATGGGCAAAAGTTAGACGGCAAACGATTTGGGTGAAAATCGAGTGTACAGTCATATCGGGTTACATTACTGCTTTCTGACACCCTTTTGAATTTATAAAGGACTTAGCTATACAAAAACGAAGCCGTGAAACACACAATTGGGATTATCCTGGGATTCTCCACTAACGTGTAGAATAAATAGGTACATTCCAAACATAAATCTGCTTCGATATAAGTATAATCAAAAACAAAAGTGTTATATTTTAATTTAAATAGCTTGCAAGGCTCGCCACTGCCTGTGGGCGGTCGGTTGTACACAAAAGTGATTTAATGTTCATAAATTGGGCCCAGCGTTCATTAGTTGCGTCAAATATTGCTAGCGAGCCAAATGCTTACGCGGTGGCCTTTTCCTACTGAAAATGGGTTCTCACAATCATGATAAACTGGCACAAAAGTATACTGAATTTCAAATAAGGACTGTAGGCGCCTGGCTTTTATTTTGCTGAAGAATTTTCATATGATTCAAGTTTACGTTCCTCGTCATTTCTTCTCTTTTTTTGGATCTGTGCCAATATTTAAAAATATTTTGTGTGCCGTATGTATACATTATTTCTTAGAGCTCCAACTTAAGATGATAATTTTGGTTTTGAGAAAATAAAATAATAATTCATTTAAAGCCTAGATTTATTAAATAAAAAAGCAATGATTCTGTTAATACGAGCATAACACAACACAGTTTGCGTAATGTCAAACGCAATTTTATTTATGAAATTACTATTACCCCTTTCTAAAAATAAAGATTAAAAAAAAAAAAAAAAATTATGCATATTATTAAGTGTTACTGTGCAGTATTCTTTGATACAAAGTGTTTCACAGGAGGGTATACGTAATTCCTGAGTGTAGCTGTAACGTCTGTAGGTAATATAAATGATGACGAATCCCCATTTAACTTTTACTTTTCATATTTTGTCGTAATAAAACGCGGAATGCTTTGTTCTATTGTCTTGATTGTGGCTGGCGAGAGAAATGCTTCAAGACATGAAAAATCTTGTCATAAATATACTATGTTACTCTTTATGAAAAATAGTATTGGCACGCTTGTGAATTCAATTGAATAAAAATCATCCCCCTCGGCCTATTGAATGTCGATTACCATACATGGATATTCCGTGGCTCAGGAGTATTCGACTTATGTTTCACGTCAGAAACAACCTTTCCGAACATTACCTTTTCCCGCATTCAATTTCTAAAAGAACAAACAGAGCACAACAAAATAGACATGAAAAATAGAGCCGTCAAAAGGCGCATTTGTTTGAATCAAGCCTCTTCTTAGCGGTAACTCCTGTTTTATATTCAGAGTGTGTATTTTATCTCTCTCAATAATGTATTCGTAGAATAACCTCAATTCACTTTGCTCAGTGTTGAGTATCGCGGAGTAAAGTACCTATCGATTAGTGTCACGTAGGTATCCACTAAATACTCCCCCGGAATATAAAACGTTTTGTTTAAAGGCATATTTAAAAAAAAAAAACATAAAATTGCATTATTTGCCATAAGGAGATCTCCTGTTCAAATTGAGAACAGCTTAAGTGATCTTTAAGCAACTGTATTTGGTTCAGGATTCTTCAACTATAGATTTTTGTGTCTCCTTCAGGACTATAGTATCCTGGTAAGTATGTCGCATAGGTTTGATAAGTCCAATTTACGTCATAGCATAGCAATACAAAATAACGAATTACGTGCCTTCATAAAATCCGGTTTCCATTTGCTAACATCATAATATTTCACAAAACTTTTTAAAACATAATTTTAAAAAAAGTTTAGTGAAATAAAAAAATATAAATAAAAGTTTTGTGAAATAAGAATTATTTTTTAAACATAAATAACAGTTGGTTGTATTATCTCACTACGCTAACTTCACAGTGAAATAAACGTTGAAAAATATTGGTACCTATTTGGTTATATTTAATGAAATAGCTTTGAACTTAAAATAATCTATTGTAAGTTTTGCTTATCTTTGGGATAAAGAGAAATAAGTTTTCACTAAGGTACCGAGTCGGTCTAATACAACACAACAATACCAATCAACCAAAATGTATCACAATAATGAGTAAAATCACAATACCATTAGTTGTAATATTAATATTGAACACCAAGCCATTAACAACTTCCTGGCCCCTTATTATATACCAAGCATATATCTCAAAACCCTATTCACATAAGATACATTTTCCCGTATCGTTCAATAATCTTGCACATATTTTCGTGAGGGTGTCCTAAAAGACGTCCGACGTTCATCGATCAATCACTGTTAACGGTCCCGATACCTGACGGATACGGGTGAAGCTGGGATAACGTTAAGATGACGTCATGACCACAAACCGTCATAGTATACATCCATATTACAGCCTCTAGGTGGATTGAAAAACTCAATGAATGAGACATGTTTTATTTTGCTTAGAAGGCAAGCAGTGAAAATCATTTTTTGTTGAAGATCCGAATAGTTTTTATGACTGATTTTTACAAAATTTAATCCTAAGGAAAATATCCATTGCTTGTAGGTATGTATGGGGGGGGGGGGGGGGGGTTACTCTGGACCAATTTAAAAAAGTATTTTTCTCTGATGGAAAACTACTGACTTTAATCATATTTATGACGCGGGAGAAGTTGCGGGGAAACAGCTTGTTCTTAATATGTTGTTAAAATATCCCACGTGTAGTACCTAATATAATATTGTTCATCGTTACAAAAGTTATATTGTCACATTAAATATTTGTGAAATTGTTTTAGATCTCTTTTCTGACGGAATATATTGCCTCGGGAACTGTATGTGTTGAAAATTTCGACTGATTTAAGATATAGGTCATGAAAATAGGCGACTACATTTCAGCGATCTGACTTTTTGAGGAAAGATATTTCGGATGATTAATGGAACATATATGCGTCATCATTTTATATACTATATGATATTTATTACATAATTCAAAGTCACAGGAGACCAAATCTTTTATAGCGAACGTCTTGAAGGTCATAGATATCTTATTACTTATTTATCGTTGTAAAACTGTCCTCTTCTGTTATTCGTTCAAATATAATGATTGGCTTTTGGTTTATCATAGACCTAGCTTTTTTCCCGCGTAGTAATATCATATTATTATATAACCTTAGTTTCTTCTGTTGGTGAAAGAGTTTTTAAATCGGCCCAGTAGTTTTAAAGTTTCCGTTTTATAAAAAAAAATACAAATCTTTTTTCTGTAATTGTAGCCTATAGACGCTTGTCAACACCAGGGGAATTACACGCATGATTCCAAAAATAAAATATTTTAACAGCTTACGCATCATTTTTCTTAGAACAAATTAAGATCCAATATTTGGGTTTCAATAATCGAGTAGGATTCTGTTTCTCTCTACTATTGAATGTTTAATCAGTAGTAAATGGAGCGATGATTTAAGGTTTGTTCTGTTGACTATAATTTCCAACACAGTAAGTTGTTAATTGACCTAGAAATAATTTGTTAATAAATTTGGTTTGTGGCAACCATTGCTTAAGTATTACACAACCGATATTAATTAAACCTTATCTATGGAGGGAATATGCCGTCTTATTGATATGAATTGGGGAATGAGACGAACATAATACAATTTTACTGTTTTTAAAACTTTCGCGATTTAAACACATAGTAATGACATGAAAACGGGTCTTATTCGTTCTACCCGCGAATCAAGAAGAAGGCGATGTACACAACTACAATCAGTCAGCCCGTGACCACGGCCGATGCAACTCGGTCGTAACGTCGGGAGGTAAATAAACAATTTAATATCGCGTATAAGACCCATAATACAATTTTATTTTATTTTCTTTGTGAAAATGTAAATTGTTTATTCACTTATGACACTAATGAGACACTTACAGATGCAGTATTTTACAATGGATCTGAAAAATAAAACCTGAGAAGAACTACAAAGAACACCATGTATAAACTCATTAGATAATTTTATATTAATTCTTGAAACCAACGAGTATTTATTAATGTTGAGAAACTCAGATCCATTTATTGAAGTGACCTTCAAACAAATTTATTAGGAGGCAATGGTATCGTTTGATATTAAACTGTCGAATAGCGATTCATTTAATTATTCTCTGCCAGTGGGCTCAGTGTCTCGCGTCAGTTATTTTAAAATTGACTATTGATATTCCTTATTTATACTATTAAGAAGACTCATACTAATTTTAATATCAGCGCTGCAAATTGGTAGATGCAGACTACCACACTAGTAGATAAACAACTTTATAAAAAAGAAGAAATCTATCACTTGGCTTAGCCGATTGGAACTTTAAGCATTGCCATTCTGATTTCGACTTTATTCTATAAGTATATTATGCTTCGTATTTCTGTAAAGGCTTAGCTTTATGTTAAGTATTTAGCATTTTTTGAGCTTTGGCTTATAAAGGTCTAAAAGCGTCTCTAAAGAGGCAAAGTAGGTAGAGGTGTGTCATCATCCAACACCCACTTAAACAGTCACATCTGGGTCGTCAATGCGCACGTGATACTCCTTGGTGTTGCAGCGTCCATAGGCTACGGTAACCGCTTACCGAAAAAGGCAGCTGTTTGGCAGATTATTATTTTTGTCCCAACATGACTGGTGGTGACATTCTTTTAGCACATTCTAAAACCAGCCTGTACGTATCAAATAGAAAAATAACTATACGAAGAAAATCGTACATTTAACCTAGTCTTGAATGTCGCGATTTAGATATAGTTATCTTTATTACTAGAACGGTCGTTGTCATCTTAGAAAAAAATAAAAGGAGATTGCTCTGGACACAACTGTATAGACGAGATTGCATCAGTTGCACCGATAGGAGCTCAGTCCTTCAAGTTTATGATGATTGGAACTTGTTTCTTAGGTCAAAACTAAGTTTGAAGGATAACTAATGTTATATTCCGTTATATACGATGGCTTACAATGTTGTATCCTTTGCGTGGCTTGCCGAGAGAAAAGTCATAACCCATAGCGTAAAATATTAGGTCCTTACATATGAAATTGGCGTTTTTCGTACTGGCCACTTTAATCACGAATTTCTCCTCTTTGGTAAGGAATTCCAAATTCAAATTTGTACAGCTATAGACTCATGTATTTGTGCTTCGATGATCGTCATTCATTTGTTTTTTTTCTTCTGTTTTTTTCTGTTTGCGTCACTCATTTTACAAAATGGAAAACCTTAAATATCGCATTATTTACGAGTACGAGTTCCGCCGTGGCACTAGTGCTGCGGAAACAACTCGAAGGGTGAATCATGTGTATTGCGGTCGTGTTGCAAAAGAAAACACAGTTCGTTTTTGGTTCCAACGTTTTCGTTCTGGAAATTTCGACCTGCAGAACAAGCCCCGTGGACGGCCTGAGACTCAAGTTGATAATGAAGAGTTGAAGGCTATTGTGGAAGCGGATCCATCGCAAACCACGTCCGAGTTAGCTGCAGGCTGCAATGTTAGTGATAAAACTGTTTTAATTCACTTGAAGCAAATTGGGAAGATTAAAAAGCTTGAAAGGTGGGTACCTCACGAATTGACTGAAACAAACCGGCAAACGCGCGTCGACTGCTGCGTTACATTACTAAACCGGCACAATAATGAAGGTATTTTAAACCGAATCATTACCTGTGATGAAAAATGGGTTCTTTACGATAATCGGAAGCGCTCAGCGCAATGGTTAGATCCTGGCCAGCCAGCCAAATCCTGCCCCAAGCGAAAATTAACCCCAAAAAAGTTACTTGTAAGCGTTTGGTGGACTAGTGCCGGTATTGTTCATTACAGTTTTTTCAAATCTGGCCAGACTATTACGGCTGATGTCTATTGTCAGGAATTGCAAACCATGATGGAAAAGCTAGCGGCTAAACAACCTAGGCTGGTCAATCGCTCCACGCCACTGCTGCTTCACGACAACGCTAGACCACACACTGCGCTACAGACGGCTACTAAATTAGAAGAGCTTCAATTGGAAAGTCTAAGACATCCTCCGTACTCCCCGGACCTTGCTCCAACAGATTACCATTTTTTTCGAAATTTGGATAACTTCTTGCAAGGGAAAAAATTCAACTCCGATGGGGCAGTCCAAATCGCCTTCAAAGATTTTATTGATTCCCGTCCGACTGGTTTTTTTAGTAAAGGGATCAATGAACTACCTATGAGATGGCAAAAGTGCATAGAAAATAATGGTTCATACTTTGATTAATTAAATATATTATATTAAAAAATATTCGACTTTTTGTTCCTCCCATACAAAACGCCAATTTCATATGTAAGGACCTAATATTAGGCAATTCTAAAGTAAAACCAATCTAAAACGACGCATTATATTCTAATTGTTTTAGAACAACACTTTTCTACTCACCTGCTCCAGTACATTCGCGCACAGTGTTACATTATTCAATTTGAACGTCCATGCGGAAGTATACGTCGCTACTTCACTAGTTACGCTGTGTTGAGTGTCACTTTATAGTATTGGATGTCCATGTAGCATTCCTCCGGGCGGTACAATAGGAACATTCGTAGCTCTACGCCGTAGCGAGCTACGCTTCATAGCTTTTTGATGAATTCTATTTTTACTTGAGTTACCTATATCAGAATCAAAACGGGGTAGCTATGAGGAGATCACCAGATGCTTTCATTATACTATTTAATCATTACGTCGCGTGATATTCTTTAGAAAATGGAGATCCGACAAAGAACTTAAATAGATTTTCGAACTTGTATAATAAAACTCATGTCTAATGGGCATTGGGCAAGTCGTTTGGTTAAAGATGGTGGCAGTTCAGGCCTGTAACTGAGTGGTGGTTTGGATACGGCGCGGCTTCATTATACGTATTAGATATAGATTTTATATTTTTCGATAAGCTTACAAATAAGTCTTAAGCTATTCCCGGTTTTAATATAAGATGTGCCATGAATGAAATATGCCAATGAAGTCCGGTGATTTTTAGCATTAACGACAAAATCGTAGAACCTAATTTTTAAGTCCCGCTATAAATCTAAAAATGTACTTGGCTAGAACGAGTACTTATAGCTAGACAATAGTGCAAATTCTGTTGTACGTAATCATTAAACTAAACTAATTTGACAGGTCTAAAAATATTGCCACCCTTATTTAACCCCGCACGTGAGAAAGGGATAGTAAGACTTTTTAGAGCTATCAAATTATTGAAGTTTAGTCATTTTTAACAACAGAATCGACACCAATCTATACCACCTAGTATTGGAAGTTTCTAATAATTGAAAGATAATATTTAGTAAGAAAAAATGTTATTGGTGACTTTATTTAACTAATGATAATAAAGAGAACGAAAGGGTGTAAATTTTACTATAGGTTTTTTTTATACCACTAAGGTGGCACACAAGCATACGGCCCATCTGATGGTAAGCAGTCACCGTAGCCTATAGCCGCTAGCAATACCAGGGGTATCACTAATGGGGTGTCCAACCATGTTGTTGATGAGGACTCACTGTGCTAGCAGCAATACTACTAGCCCAGCGCATCCTCGTGGAGCGTGGAGAGGTATATAAAAAACTAGTTATTAGCCTACCTATGATGTTCTTGTCGTGCAAAATATACCGAATTTAATAAATATTTTAATGAGGTATACGTAATGTGTTATGTAAATGGAGTCACAGGTCACTTACTAAAACACAAAACGCTACCTCTACTTTGGTCCCAAGTAAGCTTTATAGGGCGTAAAAAGGTCCCCTTATATCTTTAGTTCGTGAATTTACATCATGTAAATTCTATGTGGGTGTGTAAAACGAACGGCACACTCGGGTTTCGCGAAGGCAAATGTGAATAATACAAAACGCGTTGACAAATGAATACAATAGTCGGACAACTGCTCAAATAGGCGTAAAAATTTAGAAGATAGACTTTAATAAAACTATTGATAGATTCACAATAGGACTCCACTTCGCTAGAAACAATACGTCGAGACTTCATTTGGTGTTTTATCTGACTTTTGCAACACCATTGCACTTTTGTTTCGGCTAGCTATTGTTTATTGTAGCATTAAAAATGAAAAATATTTATACAAAATGTATTTTTGTAGACATCTATTGATGTTGTTTTACTAAGGCCCAGTTAAAATTACCAACGCATTACTTAGTTAAATAGAAAAATAATTTTATCATTGCGTTTATTTTTCACTGTAATCTGAAAGCTATGGCACGTATCTTAGGTCGGATATGGCTCGCTAGCTTTTTTATACCAATAAGGTGGCTAACAAGCATCCAACACGTACGTAGCCTATGGATGCTTGCAACACCAAGGGTGTCACTCGCACGCTGCCGACCCTAAAGCACAAATAATAGTATGATTAAGAGAACTTTTTTTCGAAGTTTTAGGTAAAGGTAAGAAAGTATTTGGGCCTGATATTTAAGTAAGTATTTGAGCCTGAGGCGATGTATTTACTTTAATATAAATACTGAAGTGCCAGTCAAATCTGATGCCACATATTTTTTTTGTGGCTTGTGATTGTACATGCGAAATTATAATTTGACGACGCTTCAAACAGTTACGTGAGCCTTCGAACTTTCAATGTCATTTAACTATTCGGCCGTAAGACTTTTTATTGAAGCCAACCTTGCAAAACGTGCGACTCGTCAATATCTATCTCTTATGTTTCTGTTTTATGTTATTTGTATACTATGCAAGGGGAATGCAAGCATACGTCCTGCTTGTACGCGGTCATCCTGCTTGCGCTTGCAATATTAGTTTTTTTTTTATTTCAAGTTTTAAGATATGATATGACATGATTGGTTGCAGTAACTAGACAAAATACATACACAAAAAACATAAAAAAATGTTTCCCTTACATTTTTGGATACAGCGCTTACCCAAACATAATAATGTGCAAAGACTATTTGTATATAAAATTCACGGAAAAGGCGAACAGGAAAGTAATTGATATCGATACCAAAGAAGGGACTATGTACATTGAGATCCCATCCTTCAAAGCTGGGATCCCTAAATGTACTTTCTCCTCGTAGGCTTAAGTCAAGTGGGTTACAAATTAGCATAACGCCGCCTGACATGGGTCCGGTCATGTAGTTCCCGGGTAGAGGACCACATGAAGTATCCCTGATGGAATGACCGTAAGAAGTGGGTTAATACAGACCAGGGGTAAGGGCCAAGGGATTTTCTTTAATCTGTGGTTGAGGGATACAGTAATGACATGGGTCCGGTCATGTAGTTCCCGGGTAGAGGACCACATGAAGTATCCCTGATGGAATGACCCTAAGAAGTGGGTTAATACAGATCAGGGGTAAGGGCCAAGGGATTTTCTTTAATCTGTGGTTGAGGGATACAGTCCTGTATTTAACCGTCTTTCGAAAGCAATTTTTTTTCATCAATATATGATGAAAGACTGCCATGGTCTAACTGTTTAGATCAAATTACCATAGTACTCAAGGATGGAACGGTAAAGTACTCGGAACCGGCGGGCATGTATGAAGAGATTGATGAATGTAAAATAAGCAAAACAGGTATGCAAGTCAAGGGCGACATGGTGCTCTATACTGTCTGCCTACCCCGAATGGGATGGCCAGATAAAATATATATCTACATATCATTTTTTAAATACCCTTAACTGTATTTGTCAAAGCTTTTAAGTAAATATTTATTCGGCATATAAGTGTGGACCCTCCCTACAAATAGTGCCAGATAAAATACGTCATACTCCCGGGAGACATTGATTGATGTAGAGCGTAGATTCAATTTGTTTGCGCCTTCCTAACCATTACATTGCGATCCCAATAGATGCCTTTTGATCAATTACAGGGCACATCTATATTAACGTTTGACTCTCCTAATTGGTTTCAGATTAATTATACCGGCGCGCTTTTAATTTATATACGTTAGGGGATTGTTTAAGGATTGTTTTGTGTTTCGGGTTTGTGGTTTTGTTAGAAGTTCTTTACTTGATAATATAAAGATATGTTAAGGTTGTTTTTGTCATATTTCATTTTAGAATTAACAGAATATTTGTATTGGGCTTATTGTTTCAAAGTAGAATTTTGGTCATTCTTTTAACAAATAAATTAATAAGGTCAGCTATTTACTTTTTTATGTATTGGTATTAGGATAAAGTTCTGAAATTTTAAAATTACCCTCTAATAATGATTAAGTATATATATAACTAGCTGCCCGCCCCAGCTTCGCTCGTGTGGACAATTTTTTTTTGCATTTATGGGGATGAAAAATAGATGTTGGCCGATTCTCATAGATACCGGATAAGCACAAAAAATTTCATCAAAATCGGTCAAGCCGTTTCGGAGGAGTATGGCAACGAAAACAGTGACACGAGAATTTTATATATTAGATAATGTATAAGTAAAAGTTATTTCAAAAATCTTACTGCAGAAACATTACTAAACTAGTGTAGTGTACTTTGCCTGTGATCCTCTGTAAGGTGGCAATAATTTACTATAATATACTCTAAATAAACAATGTACTTTTAAAATCCTCGCTCAATCTCCTTCTCTATACAATCTGATTTGGTTTAAAATTATAGCAGTTGAGTATGCCACAAATTCTCATAGTAAACTGTTTCATGTAAGTAGCCACTGTAATCATTATATTATATTAAGAAAAATAAAATGTAAATAATGTATTAAAGACTGAATAAACGTTGTTCAGAGCTATATATGACGTGTTTATGCAATAAAGGCACAAAAGGAAAGGATCTTGAGTGATATTGTGATAAGCATTTATCACAATACACATGATAAACTGCTACTTACCCTAAAAGGACGTGAGCCATACACAATTGTTAGAAGCCCGCGGAACAGTAATTACATAGTACATAAAGACGGATCCTGGCTCTGACTTTCATTAATAACGTCATTAGGTTATGTATTAAGAGCTATTATTGTAGCTGCTCTCTCTAGACGGTTTGTGGATTGAGCATCTCAAGGATAAATGCTCATTAGCTTCGGAAAAACGATGATCACTATGATTTTTGGTAGTGAAGTGGAAATTGAGTAAATGTAACTCGTGGGTTACCGACCTTAGGATGCTTTTTATATTTTTAACACGCTTTTATTGGCTACATATATATATTTATGTATGTATTTATCAATTTAATGGAATATTTCAACCTAATTGTACAAATACCAAGATTATTTTGAAAATTTACATTCGTATTAAGGACCGATGTATTTACAATCAGGATCATCAGGATAAATACATTTTGAAGCGTTTTTTTAACAAGTAATAAAATAAGCCGTGGTGGCGTTGTGGTTAAAGCACCGATTTGTCATCTGACGGGCCCAAATTCAAACGCCAGCCTATACCAATGAGTTTTTCTAAGCTCAAGTACAATAATTAATCCCACTATGAGCTTAAAAAAGAGACGTAGGGTGAATTAGGATCTCCGGTGGGCTTTCCCATTAAAATTGGAGCCGCCCAACTGGGGACTGTACCTCCACCTTACAGAAGACCGCAGTCAAATAGCGTGTTGAGTTTCTCAGGTAAGCAAAGTTGCAAGTGCTCCGCGAATATACGCTACGCTAGTAGTAATGCAGCTAGCACAGTGAGTCCTCATCAACAACAGGGTTGGCAACTCATTAGTGATATCCCTGGTTATGTTAGTGGCTATATGCTACGGTGAATACTTACCATTAGGTGGGCCGTATGCTTACATGCCACCATAGTGGTATAAAAAAACATAATTTTCAGTTTGCAATATACATTTTCTTGTAGAATATTAGTTTCACGCTCACTTTATAGATATCAATAACATATTTCCCACTAACAAATATCGAATGATATGGTCCTGTTATTCAAAACATTATGCAACTGCCTTTACGTCACCGCGTCAGCCGATGTTGGTCCATGAAATCATTAATACATAATCTCCTTATCAGACCGGTTCGCAGGCCTCTGACGCCTAACTACTATGATTGAGGCCTGAGCGACCTTATGATAGCGATGGGAACCGACCCTACTGAGCCGTAAATTTAACTAAACTGCGTACAAAGATTAGGATCACGCTTCGAATATAGTGATAGAGTTAAAGTACATTGAGAGACATAAAATTACCATTTTTTATACTACTTAGGTGGCACACAAACATACGGTCCACCTGATGGTAAGCAGTCACCGTAGCCTATAGTCGCTAGCAATACCAGGGGTATCAGTAAAGAGTTGCCAACCATGTAGTTGATGAGGACTCACTGTGCTAGCAGCATTACTACTAGTGCAGTGTATCCTCGTGGAGCACTGGCAACCTTACTTAACACAACACTACATCAAGTAGTGTTATTTCACTGCGTTCTTCTGTAATATAGAGGTACAGTCCCCAGTCGGGCGACTCCAATTTAAATGGCATAACCCACGGAAAATCCCAAATCGCCCTACCTCTCTTTTTAAAAGCTCATGGTGTGATTAATCACTGTACTTAAGCTTAGAAAAATTAACTGGTGCAGGCCGGGATTTTAACCTGGGCTCATCAGATGACAGGCAGTTGCTTCAACCAAAAGGCCACCACGGCTTCAACAAGGTCACCACGGCTTCAAAATATAATCTCATTTTGGTCAATAATCTACCCCTGGCCTAAAGGTCTGTAATAGCCTGCTACGGCCGTGGATTGTCTCCAGAAATTCCATTTAATAGAATGCATGACTCGAGGCATTTAATGCAAAAACCACTAAAATTTTGCAACTTGATAATTCTCGAACACTCGACACTGGCAAAATAGTCTTTGAAGAGGATTGATTGCCATAGTTGGGAAGAAGAAGAACATATATAATTTATAATTCGTTTAAAACCAACATGTGAAGATTGTCATAAACACACAATAACCTAGTCTCCTCAACCTCAGCGCTTAATCCTAGAGTTCTCCCATTCCGAGGAAATTGCTAAATTAAACGCAGATTGAATCGCTGCCTTCGAGCTATTTGCTTCGGTATTGAACTTACCACTCAATTATAATCGGATTTATAAAACTGTTATAATTTATATAAGGTAATTTTTTTTACACCTCGGGTACCAAACAAGAATACAGCACATAAAATGGTAAGTGATTACAGTAGCCCACGAACGCTTGTTATACCAGGGGTATTAGTCGCGCATTGCTGATCCTGAAACATAACCTTCACACTCTCCTTGAAGGTTTGCTATGATGTAGTCTCTTGGGATTACCACGACATGGAGTTCATTCCACACCCTAAAGTCGTAGTTAAATATATATATTTAGTAGTATTTACAATTTTACACTCATCTATTGTGTTTTATATATTATTATTAGTATAATATTTATTATTCATTTCATATGTATTAATAAGTATATTATGTATTTAATATATATGTAGACGCGGCAAGCATCCGCGTCATCAGAAGTAGGTTTATAGTTAGGCCTTCTAGTTGTCAGGTTCTGTTCAGGATGGCGTAGGTACTGTGGGCACTGTCGTGGGTACTCGAGCGAATTTGAACAAAATAGCAAAAGTACGTAGATAATCACATTACTCTTTTTACAATTAAATTACAAATTACAACTCTCAGGAAACTAACACGTGCGTTGGCTTGGCTCTAACAAATAAGAAGGTCCGTCTATCGTGGCGGCTTGTAGGCTATATACTGGCCCGCCGGAGCACTCCGCTTTCTGCCAACGATCGCGTACGAGCCGGTGGGGTCGGCCGCTCGGGTTTCCTGTCCAATTTTGCCCCGTGGAACTGCACAGATGGCGCTGCCTGATGTGCGCTATCGCTGACACGGCCATTCTGACAACACACACGTCCACGTGTGTTCACTCTGCGAAAGAAATAACACCACCAAGTATCAACCGCTCGGCCAACTCTGACCACTTAAGGACTATGGTCCTCAGAAACACAGATCATTCTACTAGTCAACACATCTTTCTTTGCTTCAACTCATCTGAACCCACTGCCAATACAACCCAGAACAACTGCAATGGCTTGGACCGGACGGGTGTATCCCTTCAACCAACCCACATGGTTTTGGCTCGGATGGCACTGTCATCCATCCAGAAATGATTGAGACCACATTATACGCTGACAGTATTCATCACCCAAGCCATCAAATATCATACGACACACCTGGTTAGTCAGTTTCTCTACGGCGCAAATATACACGCGCTGCTGCCGGCTGTACGCTGACTCGCGCTGTGCAGACGTCGCTGTGCAGACGTCGCTGCGCAGAAGTCGCTGCGCTGACGTCGCTTCAGCCACTGCAGACTGGGTGTCGCGAGGCGATGTGAGCCGCTGCGTCACTCCGACGGATGCACCACTGCAAGCTGATGGGTCCGAAGCACTCCAGTTGCACACCAAAAGTGCGCTATTCTGAAACATTTTAAACCAGAACACGGAATCTGTTTCTCATTCATAGTAAAGTCCTACTTAAGATCGCATACGATTAATAATAGACTAAGAAAATTTACAAACGCCTACTTGTAACTTCTTCACAGCAATTAACTAAAAATATTTTCCTACCCTATTCTCAGTACAAGAAACTTGTTATTGAACTTAACGTAACCTTAGCCGGGAATATATCTCAAAGCAAATTCGTTTCCTTTAGTTATCCTAAAAGATTCTTCCATATGGTCCAATCGAGACACACAGTACCAAAATAATACTATCAAAATGAAAATTAAACATCACTTCATTTGATGCAAAAATTTAAACAACCAATGAAATAAGATTTGAAAGATTAACAAGGATTAATTAGAGCCAGATATTTTGCACGTGTATCAATGTGGGTAACTGCGAGTGAACAGCCCTCCACGCACCTCCGCCATGATACCCACAAAACCATATACTACTACACTACATACTTCTCTATTATTTTGAATGTAAACAACACCGTTATATTCGCTTGTCAAATTGATTTAAATAAACCAGTTTGAAGCTACAACTTTCATAGGGAACATCAAAATCAAAATAAAATCGTTACGACTCACCCGTACTCATAATCAAAATAAGTATTGCCCACATTCTCGCTCGCTGTGACTATTTGCAAGCATTGCAGTTATTGTCCCTGAACCGCTTGTCTCCCACTGCACCAGAGGTTTTGTCATTGCTATATTCATGGAGCTTTGAACTTCAAACGGCATCCGCAGTGAATTCTCTTCAAATCGTGACGTCATCATTATCCTTCATATTTTGTTCAGCTCGAGTGAATCCCACTTCTGATGTAGACGCGGCAAGCATCCGCGTCATCAGAAGTAGGTTTATAGTTAGGCCTTCTAGTTGACAGGTTCTGTTCAGGATGGCGTAGGTATTGTGGGCACTGTCGTGGGTACTCGAGCGAATTTGAACAAAATAGCAAAAGTACGTAGATAATCACTTTACTCTTTTTACAATTAAATTACAAATTACAACTCTCAGGAAACTAACACGTGCGTTGGCTTGGCTCTAACAAATAAGAAGGTCCGTCTATCGTGGCGGCCTGTAGGTTATATACTGGCCCGCCGGAGCACTCAACTTTCTGCCAACGATCGCGTACGAGCCGGTGGGGTCGGCCGCTCGGGTTTCCTGTCCAATGCTGCCCCGTGGAACTGCACAGATGGCGCTGCCTGATGTGCGCTATCGCTGACATATATATATATATATATATATATTTGTATATTATTTTATATACTTAAAAAAGTGAAGACTATGAGTATTCTTGTCTCAAATACGAATTACAAAACATACTCCTGCCTTGCTAATCTCAGCATCACCCAAAGGTTGACTGGTAGAGAACGCCTACGGCATTAAGTCCGCCATTGCAATTGTATTTGCAGGAAGTTTTAAATAAAATAATAAAGTCCGCTTCTTTGAAACCGCACAATACAGCTCTCTTTTGTTTCAAATGTGCAAGATAAGCTCCCAGTCGCGTCGCTAGCAAGAGGACATTTTAATCGTTTAAGAGTATTAACGCCACGTGTCATATGGTCGAATTAAGATCACTAGACGACTTCTAATATACCTTAATACACTGCGTGGGATACAAAATCATGTCCTTTCGGTGTAAAGTTCTCAAATTATATGTTACTAGCGTCCCGCCCCGGCTTCGCACAGGTAGACATTAGTTTCGAAGCATAGACATTTATCAAATATAGCGGCCCGCCCCGGCTTCGCACGGGTAGACATTAGTTTCGGAGCATAGACATTTATCAAATATTGTGCCCACGCGTACGGAGCCGGGGTGGGCAGCTAGTATAATATATAGCCTATGTTACTCAGTGATAATGTAGCTTTCTAACGGTGAAAGAATTTTTGAAATCGATCCAGTAGTTTCGGAGAAAAAAAAATAAAGCCTATAGACATTTATCAAATATTGTGTCCACCCGTGCGGAGCCGGGGTGGGCAGCTAGTATAATATATAGCCTATGTTACACAGAGATAATGTAGCTTTCTAAGGGTGAAAGATTTTTTGAAATAGGTTCACTACTTTTTGAGTTTATTCGTTACATACAACAATACAAATCTTTCCTCTTTATAATATTAGTGTAGATGTAGATAAGCAACAATTATGTTCTACGCTCTTATGTCTGCAATTGAAGGGACACATTATTGTATATCCTTTGTTTGAGATCCTACAATAAACGTAGGTATATAAAGAAACAACAAAGCTACAACATTTTTCGTTAGTACAATGTAGGTTAAGACGAGGCTTGTCAGCGTAGTTGATGCCTCCATTAGAGACTTACTGTAGAGCAAACAGAGTGAATATCAAAGTTATGGTCTACGTGGTTGTTTAAGGGCGTGTAACGTGAATATAGAATGGTATATTTTACGTCTTCTAGACAGAGTAAATGAAATTGTGAAGCTCTAAATACCGTATATATTTAAAAATAGTTGTGGGATGGTATGTGATATCGGCGCGGGATGATTTTTACAATCACTTTATTTTTTTCAGGACTTCAACACTATAATCATCGTCTTTTCACGTCAAAACATATCTCTCTCAATGTTGCTACTTAATAAAAATAACATGCATAGTAAAATACACACGGCCATCCTGATCATTCACTAATGTAACAATTATCAGAAATAATATAAAATGCGAGTGGAAAACTTGATTGATATAAATCTGAACTAGCAAGATTTTAATTTAGACCAAAGGTACAAATGTTCAAAGGAAAAAGTCGCACAAGACGTTGAGTCTTGTCATTTTCCTAAATATCAAGCGTCTCATTAGTTATGAGCTTCAAAAGGCCGGGTGGGTGAAAAAATCGAGAAAAGCGTAAAAAAATATTACAAAGACTCGAAATAATTCAATAGTAGGTACAGCACAGATTGAATAAATTATTTGATATTGATAATAGCAATAATTTTGAGTTTACTTCTTAAAAAAATATTTCTAATATAGGCCCTGGAAATTGTATCAGCACTGCACAACGTAACCTCGTGGAGCTCTAGAAATGAATCGCCTGCTGGTAGGAGAGCTAAAAAAAACTTTTTTATAAAGTATCCATCTATCCGTTCCCGGCAGCCCTAAACCGCAATAGATTTTTCGTATGCACGAATTGAAAGCAATCAAATGAATATTACTCCGTGCACTTCCCCGTGAGATTCTATTAGAATTTGACGTGACCCAATGAAAAATGTAATAATAAAAAAAGAAATCCTACAAAATTATAGGACATCCTACCAAATTATCAACGTCACTATAAAAACTTAAAATATTGACGAAAATATTTCTTAACGAGTTCAAGTCATAAGAAAGGCGTTAGAAAAATGTGACAGCACGTTGAGAAAGGATTAAAAACTTTCCTGGGACCCTTTCCATAAAGTATCGCACAAAAGTAGTGTCGAGTAATATTGCGATTTATTATCAAGAAGTTTTCGTCATAAGGAACAATGCTTTTATGGATTTAGGTTTTATACCAAGTTTCGAAGATTGATGGTGCCTCCATTGTTCTGTCTGTTGTGAATAATGTGTTAAGCATTCGTTCCTGTGTTCAATGTGATTGAATATATCGGTTGGAAAAAAGAGTAAAATATAATAAACATAGGATGAATCTTGAGAGACGAAAAAAAATGACTGGAAGAAAAACTACCCGTTACGTATAAAAAATCGAATCTAGTATTTTTATTTATTAGTTTAATGTTTGATATATTAGGGGCAAGAAAGTTACTGAGTTTAATTTGAACTATAATATTACAAAAAAAAAAAAACCCTGAAAATTTATCCTCCTGGGTTGTCATTTCGATATTTATGAAACAAACTATAAATTTTACACCAATCCAAAACAGGAAATTATGGAATTATTTTGATCTAAGAGTTAATGTATGAGTTGTTAAATAAGTAAATAAATACAAGATGTCTAATAGTCTACGTAGTTAAAATAAAAAAAATAGTTCTGGTTTGTCCCAATCTAATCTGTTGTCCCAAGTTGTCCCAAGACTAATCAACACGTTTATTCGTATTATCATCACTAAACGAATCTCTTAGGAGTTCCAAATTTAAAAATATTATTTGATAAATTAGGGTTTCTTTATCGCTTGTTCCTCGTACATTACCGGCAATGTACAAGGAAAAAATATTCTTCGTACATAACCGGGTAATGTACAATGAAAAACTATTCTTCATACAAAAATACAGTACGGCATTAACTGTTATTAATTATATATTTGCTTATTACTGGACAAAACGTATTGATTTTCTGAAAATCGACAAGAAATGAGCTTCCGTTGATTCCATTGGCATTGATTCTCTTGGCGTTTTACCAGGGTAATCCATTGTTCCCTTATTTTTCATGCAAAAACGTTTGTATTAATTTTTTGTCTAGTAGTTACATTATAAATATATAATTTTTGAGCTCTTATTGAAATGTATGGATAGTTTCGAGGACTTTTATTTTCAAATGCTTTTTTATCTATTGTCTACCATATCAAATATTCCAACACAAAATCCGGAATTCTAAACAAATTTTACTCAATATTTGCATACTGCAAACACAACAGTATTTCAACTGCCATACTAACAATATCAAAACTGAGACAGTCCTTATGCAATTATGCACGTCATATTGTCTCAGTGTACGAGCAAAGTTTGTTCAATATGTTACGTCCTCATCTAACTTTCTGAAATGGGTATAGGACACATTGTTGACTTAGCGAACTCTAGAAAATTCAGTTTTTTATGCTACTAAGTTGACAAATAATGTTATGGCCCGCATGGTAGTATGCGGTGACCCTTTTCTCTGTATCGCTCTGATATTACCGATCCTGAAAAATACTCTTCACAGTCTTCATTCTTTACATGCATGCATGCTTCCTTTTTTTCTTATCTGTGGACTCTGGTGAAAATAGAAAATCTTTATAAGTGCCTTTTAAAGGCCTAAGCTGAAGAAATGCTTATTCTAGTTTGATATTATATTTTTGTAATGCCTTGGTCAAAGCGGCGGAGAGCTCACTGCTTACGGACACTTTCAATGCTACATTTAAAGTATAATCTAATCTAATGAGCGTGATTTATATAATATTTGTAAGAATTATTGCCCTAGTCTTTCTCTACATGAACTTCGGACAAAAAGTCCCTGAAGTAAAATAGATAGATTAAAAACCTTCTCCATGAAAAGATACAATGTTGATTGACCAAACTGTGTTGTAGTTTATCGTAATAAAGCAACATACATTTCTAAACAATATAGGCCAGATATTTATTTACTTCATGTTCAAATCATAATCATTTGATAACTCTTTCTGTATCACAACACACTAGAATAATCATTACGTTGATATGCATATAAACTGTCTCATTGTGTTTATCGATTGATAGAGTATAGATACAGTTTTATTGTATTAAAAATTCATTTTCAGGTGACAATTTCACATGGCGATCTTACCGGGTATATCGATTTGTCTATAAGTACAGTTAAGCTCATAATTTACTACTGAATATGAAATCAAGTTTTCCCTGAAAAGCAATATAATTGACAACATTGAATAGTCACTTGTTTGTGTGAGATAGTAGCTGTAGCAATTAGTATTTTGTATAAAACACTTGCGTATTTTCAATTTGTAGGAATTGCGGGAAGTGTGGCATATTAATAGGCACTTTTTCGATATATTTTTTTCATTCGTTATCATAATTCTCAGTCATCACCACACTACTGGAAATCATTTCACAATTAGAAGTTTATCCTTTTTCGTTAATTTATGGGACGGCAAACCTTATAGGCCCAGGGCGCTGTATTCTAAAATACACCCACACTGTATACGCGACACCTATTATCTTTTAAGTTACATAGCATTTCCATTTCCATACGGAGGCCTATATAAGAAAATCAATTATTAATGAGTAAACTCCAATATTTCTTCTTATATAAATATTTACGTATTAATACGGTCAGGCGAAATTTATGAGTGGAGGTAAAGGTGAAACATATTTAACACACTAAACATTTTAACGGGTTGTTTTGTATCGCCGTATAACAATATACTTAGGACCTACACAAATTATTTACTCCTTCATAAAAAATATTATAAACATGACAATTTGTATTACGGACTGACTTCATACATGGTTTAACACCAACACAATCTATATTTTTTAATCAAATAGTGAAATTACATAATTTCACTGACGCATCAAAAATTCGCAGAAGTTGAAAGCCTACAAACTTGATATTAAACGATTTTGAACAATTATATTCCAAAAGCGGTACAAAGTGGGCAAGCCAGTACGACTCTTTATTATTTTTAATCCAAGATGCAACAAACAAACTTTGCCAACTAACCAACTAAAAAGGAAAACTGCTAAGGAACAATAAAAGTGATTACGCAGTTGCGAAAGTTATTCGGAAGTGGATCGCAGAGATAACTTAAGATATCTTTCTGTACGTATGAACAACGAAAACAATTAAGCGCTTATTACTTTGTTTAACTATTATTACATAAGAACCTACTAGCACTGATAATGCTAAAATAAAATACTGGCATAATTTATTCAGTTACCTTATTTAGTGTTTATTTTAATTTAGGGCTATATAATTTTCTACTATTGAATTCGTCATAAAAGTTTTTAATATTGTAATTTTCTGTAGCATAATTTACAAAGTTTATTTACCAACAACTTAAGAAACAAAATTGATACGTTTATGTCAAAGTTTATCAATTGTGTCTGTGTATTCCCGTTTTGAAAATTTTGAGGTTATACTCTAGGAACCTCAATATTTAATGCACTCAAAAAATATTGTGCAAAATAAATTAATATCACAAAAAATCTTCTTACTAACTAGAACCTCTTTCAAAATTATTACTGTTAATAAATGCTTAGGTATGTTTTTGATGGAAAAGTCGTTTCAGAAACATTGCGAGTTCTTTAACGACATGAACTTCCATCAAGTTCCATCAAGATTATTAAAAAAATATAGGGCATTCAACATGCTTAAGTAATTTAGCTCTTTCCCTACGGACTAACCTACCCGGCCGCAATAAATCATGGTCCAACTATACAAGGTTAGAACTCGGAATAATCTAAGCTAAGGCTTGACAGATTATAATAGAAGGTAAAACAAGCTCCCAGATTCAATTAAGGTAAAACACAAATATTCATAGCAGCCATGTATGCCTGAATGCGAAATGTGATCGGAGAAATGATTTTGACATGCTTAAAATATTAGATATATAAAATTAATAAGTGTATTGGTATGAAAAGTCGATATTTTTTAAGCAGTAGACATCATGTGTGATTTTAGAAGGTCACATATAAGCACCTACAATAAGGTTTATTTTTATTAGAATGAGATGTAAGCCCGAACGTATAAATATTTTTCAGCAGTATTACCCGTTATAAGTAAGTATTCACCAAAAACCCAATATATTGAAGGATAGCAAAGAAACGAGAAAATATTGGCTATATTGATTTTTGCGATCTATTGTGTACGGTCCTTTTGTCTAATTACGCCGAAAGAACCGTTGCCAGCGAATATTTTTAAGGTCTCGTATCTTGAAGGAAAACGGAAGGTTGTCAGCAGAATATCTTCTTATTTACTTCATACGAAAATGGAACGCGTATTTTTGGCTCTGACACACAAGATAAAGGAATAAAAATGACAATAATATTATATTTCATTCGTATATTTTGTGTGCCTATGATACCCAAATGTAGGTATCACTAATTAAGCAATTTTATAGTTTCTTGCCCCTAACTGAAAGCCGACTTTCAGCTGAATACTGAAACGTCATTAAAGCCTATTTGAAGCTTTCTTAAAATACAATTTCGTATGTAAAATCCGAGGGCATCAGATTTGTCTGGCATTTCAGTATTCTGCCATTAGCCAGTAAAATTGTTTGCAAAGTTAAATAGATTGAATAAATTATTTTACACGAATAAGGACAAGCCACATGCCGTGGGAAACCTGTTATTCAATAATAATAGCTGTTTTTTTTATTAAAATTTTGCTATATAATCTGAAGCAAAGATATTATTGTACAAAATGGTATTGCCTACCGCCCGTTAATATACTCGTATGTATCCAAAGGATGAAGTAAGAAGTGCATTTCGAGTTATGACATACAAGAAAAAACTAAGTCTGTACTTAATAACATGTATAATTATGCACATCTAAGAAATATGGTACACCGATTATATTTAGTTTTTTACTGTAGGATGGAATGTCGTTCGTCATGAGAAAAAGTCAAAGGTGACGCCAAAGAGACTCATTGTCTTTGGTATCTTTGCAATAAATTAATATAAAATTCGGGACACCCGACAAACTTTTGCCGGTTACTATAAAAATACACACACACAGACAGATAAAGAGAGAGACACACACATCACACACACACAAAGACACAACAACTGAAAGATTTTTTATAACCGTTCCCGACGTTATCCCTTGCCCCATACATACTAATATAGAGATGTTATTCGTCTTCAATATTGGTATAGATTATACAATCGGATTAAGCACGTATTTGCAGTTCAATATTGAACCACTAATCAGTTTGTTAACTTTAATAAGAAACTTGACAAATTTGTTTGATATCTGCGACGTGTATTTGAACCAAAATGTTCTGCGAATGGGGAAACTTTTTATGGAAGTATCTCCGAAGTCACTTTGGAAACCCTTTCTTTCTTGTCTGCCCCTTATCTGATGTAACCATCTTGTTACGAGTCCATTAATGAGTTCATTTTGAGTAGAAATCACCTCACGTAGGGCTAGTGAAGTTTATTTTACTTGCCTAATAGATTTTCTTAGGATTTGTTTGAGGAAGCCGTACTTTTATAGACCGTAAAATAAATTCAAGTTAAGACGCCAAAGTTCTTCTTTAGGTCTTTATTATTTCTAGCAGACATTATAGTATACAGTTACGCTCAAATCGTGGTAATCACAGCTAAATGCTAAGGTTCTAATTAGAGAGGGAAAAATGTTACATAGAAGGCCATGATTATATATTTTTTTAATTAAACTGGAAGAAAGCTGAAGGGCCCTCCAAAGCTCTGCTTATAATTTTGTATAATTAAGGATAAACAAAAATAGCTTAAAAGCCGTCTCCACTGTCTTCTTTCCGGTAAAAAACCTTATTTATGAGTCCCTTGTTTCTTGTATTTATATTATAGGCTGAAATTACTTTAGGCGTTTATTTACGTTCAAATTAAATTGGTACACTGGGATATATTTTATTTATTGAGATCATCGAACTTAACTGGCCTACAAAAATGAAGTCAGTGCTAAGGTGAATTCTCTTAACTAATGGGTGGCAGCTTGATAATGATACCTCTCGCATTATACGCGGGCAAAGGGTGTGATTGTGACCGTTTTTTGTTGATGTTAGACAGCCCATACGTTTAGTTGCCACTTCAGTAGTTTTAATAAGAGCTCACCGAAGTCACTTCAGGTTCTAAAACATCACAATTCACATCATAAAGTCACGGGTATCAATCCGGGGGCAATTGGGTCTTAAGCCAAACGTTCAGGTTCGGTCACGAAGGTAAACATTACATCGGAACATTACTCCACTTTCATTAGACCTTGCCATAGTAATTGACTTTCGCCGAAAGTTGTTTACACTGCCGGAAAACATCAGGGCGAATATTTGTCAACGTCAAATGAAGGGGTAGCCAAGTGGAAATGTAATCAGGCTACACTTGACTCGGCATGCTTGGGGTTAACCAAGGAGAATCCAGGTTAGAAGCTGAGCCTTTTGCTAGCCAAAAGGCTTTACAGCTTACTAATTTAATTGTAATAAGTATATTTTTAAGAGAGGTAAGACGATTCGGGATATCCCGTGGGTTATTCCATTTTAATTGGAGCCGCCCGACTGGTGACTGTACCTCCGCCTTACAGAAGACCGCAGTGAAATAACACTACTTGATGTAGTGTTGTGTTTCTGCGGTAAGTAAGGTGGCCAGTGCTCCAAGATGATACGCTGAGCTAGTAGTGTTGCTGCTAGCACAGTGAGTCCTCATCAACAACATGGTTGGCACCCGTTAGTGATACCCCTGGTATTGCTAGCGGCTATAGGCTACGGTGACTGCTTACCATCAGGTGGGCCGTATGCTTGTGTGCCACCTTAGTGGTATAAAAAAAAAACATTATACTATTAATATCTATAACAATTGGTGCAATTTTATTAAAACTGTGACTGATATAACTCGTCTATCTTTTAACGCGAGATGTCAAGATCCAACACTAGGCATCAGCCTAGTGTTCTTTCTTGACATCTCGCGGTAAAAGTCAGTCATCAGACTGCGATAAATATATTGCAAAGATAAGATTCATTTGTCTACGCTATTGTATTAGGAATATTTTATACCTGTAATGATAGTTCTAAAATAATAAATAAAAAAATTATTCATTTTAAGCGTGCAAGTCAAGATTGAAAAATGGGGTTCTATAATCTGCCTACCCCGAAAGAGACTTGGCGTGATGATATTATGTATGTATGAATATAAGTAAAAGTTTTTTCTTAAATTTAACATCCCCAAATATAGTCTTTTTGTACCAGATATAATTCAAAGAAACTGAGCGGGGACGATACAGCTTATCAAGGATTTATTTATTTGTGTAAAAGATTATGTGGTATTTTTTTTTAAACTAAACTAAAATCAATACATAAAACTATTAGCTGTAAATGTACAAAACTTAATTACCTCCTTGTAAAATAGCTTGCCGTTTCAGTTAGTAAATTTTTTTTCGATTTTGTTCGATATTGAGCCTTTTGTCCACCATGTTGGTTTTAATTTGATCTCCTTTGTAGGTGGGCTTCATATTATAACGCACGACAGTTTTAATGGGCTTTGTAGTAATGGAAGCAAAGATTATAATTACATTAGCATATAGATGTATCAAATTTAATACAGTGTATGAAGGGTTATGTGATCATTCATATGTGCGTATAGTATTCGATATTTTGGTGCTACGGTACCTGTATTAAATGGCAGATTTACCTTTATATTTTGTCGCTAGGTGGCACTACAACACACTTTTTTTCGTATACCACTTAGGTGACACACAAGCATACGGCTCATCTGATGGTAAGCAGTCACCATAGCCTATAGCCGCTAGCGATACCAGGGGTCTCACTAACAGTTTGCCAGCCATGTTGTTGATGAGGACTCATTGTGCTGCATTACTACTAGCCCAGCGAATCCTCGTGGAGCACTGGCAACTTTACTTATAATAAAAGTCGATAAATCGACTAATCATGTTTTTATAAACGCTAATCCTTCCTGACAGCTGACAATAATTTTATAAGTCTTAATTAATATCTTGTCTATAAATATGATAATTTTTCATAAATATTCTCTTTATTAAAGCAGTAGGCTTTAATATGATAAAAGATATTATTAATTTTTTCGCTTTACAAAACTGTACCTAGCCCCAATGATTCCAAGGCTTAAATTGAAAAGGGCAACTATAACGGAATCGATAATTGAATTGGAGGACGTCGTATTCTCTGTAAGCTATTAAGCGCTCTACGCGTCAAAATCTGTCAATGGCCAATTACATGCAGTGTACGTAATGTATTTATACATTTCCGAATAGAGTTCGAATTATTTATATTCAGTGGTGCCGTCACTATTATCTAGCAATAATGATCCCTAAATATTATTGCACAGAGTTGAAATTTGAAAATATTGAACTACACTAGACCACGTAGCCGACGATGTCGTCAGAGGTTGTGTCTTTACACACGAGACACGTATATTCTTCGATAACTGGGTATGTAGATTTCCCAAATCAAAAAAATACTAGAATAGATAAGCTTCATCAACGTCATGACAAGCATAAATTACTATAATGTATTAATGTAGATTATGTTATGCGGTAGTATTTCATTTGGTGACACATTATTTATCTTTATAGTATCACATTATATATCTAGAAAATATATATAGCTCATATAGTAAAAAACATACCATATGATATTGTATAATTATTAGTATTATTGAGATGGTATGAAATTATATTACTTTTGTCACATCGAAGATGCAATTAAGTACTACTTGTACGTAGTATATTATCTACTCTGAGGTACTACCGAAAATCAATTATAACTGAACCTTCTTAATTTGTCCGAAAACCACATCGACGTAAGAAACTTTAGATTATATACTTATAAACCAAACAAAGTTCAAACAACCTAATCTTGACTCTATTCCTTTGGCTATAAGTAAAAACTCCAAGAGAGCGAGCGACTTAAATCCCACAGCACGCGTCCTATAATTGCGAGTTCACTCACAGAGAACAAACAATCGTTGAGAATACGCCCTCGATCTCGGCAAAAGATCCACAGCTGATAGGAACGAACGTCGCGCCCAGTCTGTTTACTCGAGCCTGATTGCAAACTCTGGAAAAGAATTTCTCACCGAGTAGTTTTGTCAAGCTAAATTAGATTTAGTATAATGGATGAGAAAGTTACTGTGACCGCCATTTGCTTGTCTAGAACACGCTTTGTAGCAATGTCAGATTAGATAGATTTTAAAATTGTTTTCTCAATTCAAATAACGCTCAATTTGTGGACTGAACTCCTTGGCGTTATTTTCCCAATTGAGTACTGAAAATATCTTCGAGCACACGAGTCTCTGAATTCCATACTCACTGCGGAAACTCAACACTACATCAGAGTACCGCAGAGTACCTATTCGGCTGCAATCTTCTGTAAGATGAAGGGTTATCCTTCATCGGACATAAATCATAATTGAAGAAAATGTGATAAAAAATCCAGTCTTGTTTCATCTACTCCGAGGCATAGCAAAATGTGCTTCAAAGATCTTCAAAAAAAAAAACTTCAAAGTTTAAGCCCGGGAGCGTTTTTTTATTCCTATCATTTTTCCGGTGAGCGAAAGAGACAGTGATTTATATGACGTTTACAAGTCTGTGACTGTCATTCACTTCGACAAATTATGACAGCTCAAGGTCATATTACGCTCAACAAAAAGGCAAAATAATTCGGAAACAACAGTGCTTGTACTAAAATTTGCTTATCATAAGTCTCATTCTGTTTAAAATTATCTTTGTTCACAACGATTGTTTTTTTACGATTAGCTATGGTATGTTGTTTGAATACAATGTTTTTCCAAAATCATAAAATAATTTATTCAGTTTAGGCCCTAATAATGCACTTATAAAGGTCTAAATTACCACCGTTATGTGGTGAAATCAACTAAAGTACTAGACGTTGGCCTGTTGCCAAAGCAGAGTTGTCTATCGATAGTTTGGTTACGAGTACAACCCTAGCTTGTTCCTTTAGCCTAGTGGTCACAGCGGAAAGTGGTTGTTCCTGTAGTTTTAAACTAATTAAGAGCGGCGCCTTCACTGTCAGCGCAAGCATAAACTAGCGATGATAAACTCTCAATTCAATCGATTTTCGTGTATATTAAATTACAGTAACAAAATGTTAGTAATCCACGCTAAGACCACGCTTCTATGTACCAGAAAAAGACTTACCGTGTCCAATTGTTTTTAATGATAACACTATAACTACTAAACAAAAAATACGCAGTCATGATGATTGCCGACAGAAGTGAAAACTTAAACTTTGGTCAGCATTCAAGCATCTATTTTGAAATGGCACTTATTTATTTTGTGTTCGCCTATAAACATAATAATACACGACATAGTGAAATGATTAATATTCCAGATGACATACAATCTAAGAATGAACCGAATCGATATAATTTTTAAACATTCCAAAACAATTCTCCCAATATTGGTGCCAATTCTGTTGTACAAAATCACTATACTAAACTAATTTGACAGTTCTAAAGGTATTGCTATCCTTATTTAACCCCACATAAGAAAGGCATAGCAAGACTTTAAGAACTGGTTAATTATTTTGTACAACAGAATTGACACCGAATATCCCACGAAATTAAACCTCTACACTTGGGCCGATTCTGCAAATACCAGTATTTCAATCATATTACGTCACATTACTCTCATCAACCGCTTAATTGGGGCCGGTCATCAACGGGTTACAAATCGGAGCAATCACAGTAGATGACTGTTGTAAGCCGGCGTACACATTGCCAACATCGACAATGCGGCTGTGAAGATTCCATTAAGTTTAAATCGACATCGTTACTGTCAAAACGATGTTCTAAGCCTGTTAAGCGCCCGGGAACCGCAAACGCTTTGATATTATGTTCCGTGAATGATGTTCAAATGGTCTCTTGATTTTGTCATACAAAATCCATTGAAACGTCTAGAGTTTTGGGTTAGCATAGCGAAGATGAACGTTTTGTGCTATGAGTGACTGACTGAACTGCGACTAACGAACTGACAGCTGACTAGACGCAATAGAATTTAGTTACAAAACAAAGGAGTTTAACACAAAAGATATGATTACAGTATGGGTACAGGGGTCCAGGTAAACCTAAGAAAAGATGGATGGATTGTGTGAAAGATGACATGGCCAGAAAGGAAGTGAATACAGAGATGATGGCTGATAGAGAAGGATGGAAGAGTAATACATATTGCGCCGACCCCAAATAATATGGGATAAGGGCAGGAGAATGATGATGATGATGATATGATTACAGTCTCCTATCGGTCAAATCATTTGTAGAAGGAGCAAAGTGAGGCTAGCTGCAGAGACACGGGCAAGCGAATAACATTTCAAACTGGTCAGGCATAACGTTCAACGATAGTCGTCATCATCAGCCAATAGACGGCAACTGCTGAACAAAGGCCTAGCTATATAATTCCATAATGTCCGATTAAATGCGACTCATACTCAATGATCATACAAACGCGGTGAATTAGTCTAAAATGGTTATCAGAATAAACAGATGGTATAAGTAAGGACATGCTGATGTTCATTAAAAAAAAACATTATCAACCAAAATCAAATTATTGTTAGAGAGATAGGGCGGATCTCCCGTGGGTTTACCATTAATATCGGAGCCGCCCAACTGGGGACTGTACCTCTACTTTGCAGGAGACTGCAGTCAAATAACCCTACTTTGATGTAGTGTTGTGTTTCTGCGGTGAGTAAGGTTGCCAGTGCTCCACGAGGATACGCTGCGCTAGTAGTACTGCTGCTAGCACAGTGACTCCTCATCAACAACAGGGGTGGCAACGCATTAGTGATATCCCTAGTATTGCTAGCGGCTATAAGCTACGGACCGCTTATTACGTGGGCCGTATGCTTGTGTGCCACCTTAGTGGTATAAAAAAAACCTGCCATTTGTTTTATTTTGGTTGTTTATAAAATACTTAATGACTTAATTTTTTATTAATATTTGTTACATAAAGTCGTGCTAATATTATTATTTAAGGTAATCCTGTCCTACAACTCTTAATACAAGTCGCGGCGGTCGTACGGACTGTCCAACGGATATCGGTCTTATGCGACAGTACAGGTTCGATCGTGAATGTATTAGTCGTAAAGTAATCGGACGTACAGTCCGCTTTACGACCACAACATTCACGGTTGAACCTGTCGCATAAGACCAATATTCCTTGGACAGTCCGTAGAACCGTCGCAACGTGTATGGCCCGCTTTATATCTAGCACAGGCTTTTAATTAAAATAGACAAACTTGAAAAAATACTCTTTATATACTTAATTTTTAGGTATCGTTAGCAAAAACAATATTTAAGGATTTTATATGAGAGGAGAAAACAAACGATGAAATTAATTATTGAGCCAAGAAAAGTGGTATAAAGGAGAAAAGCAGTTTTTAATTATTGGAAATTCGTTTCTCGAAATTTTATTAAAAAGTTATCATTTTAATTAGACCTATAAAGTTTCATAGTACTTAACATTCTATAAGTGGAAATTAATAGGCGTACCAAAGCAAGTCTAAACTACAACCGGGCAAAACAATCTAACTTTTTCTTATCGTCAGTGCTCTACGAGGATACGCTGGGCTAGTAGAAATGCTGCTAGCACTGTGAGTTCTCATCAACAACATTGTTGGCAACCTGGAAGTGATACCCAAGATATTGCTAGGGGCTATAGGCTACGGCGACCTGCTTACCAGGTGCTTATCAGGTGGGCCGTATGCTTGTGAGCCACATTTGTGGTATATTAACACTTCAGATTTTCAATGTTATTCAGTCGTTCTTTACATTAAAAAACCTGTCCTTTTTAGAGGAAGGCAGATAAATTAAATAGTATGCCATTTACTCTTGTTCTATTTCATTATCTACTCTTCAGTTTACGCATCTTTTGCAAGGGGTGGATCTTCCCTTTTTCATACAACACAGATGACAAGCAAGTGTACAATTTATAGTAAGCGGACACCGTAACCAATGGACACTGTAATTGACAACCCTATTTTGAGAAGGTTGTTAGTTAACAGACCTCGGTAATCTGCAACTCCAAATTAATTCCAGCGCTGCCATTGTGATCGCTACCAGATTTATAACCTTTTGTAGTCTGCTAATTAAATTCATCATCGGATATTGGAAATGATCTATAGATATATTTGAATAGTTTTCAATGGAACCACTATTAGGGAACTCTTCACCTCACGGTTAGTTTCACCTTGGGTTGTAAGATCTTGATCGATGTTTACGAAGGGCAAAATAATCTCTGTAGAATGCGTACGCTAAAACGCAATGCTTCTGGCTTGCTACCGCACCGCGGACGCACCAGCTTTGATAAAGTATAGGAATAGGAATCCATTGAAAAAGGAATCGGATATAACATCAGAAATCCTTAAAAGCTGGATTCCACTCACATTGGGTATTTTTATTTATTTGGTTCTTCGACATTAAATAAATCACACATTCAGAAAGATATGTCAATCTTTCAATGATCCTACTAACGTTTTATATCAATCGAAAATGTCCATGTATGTACGTGACTTTATGCACAAAATTGTGCTTCGCCCGCTTGATAAAGGCAGTTGAGGCCTAAACGTTATCCGGTATTACATTTTTGGGCATTTATTGGTGCTTCCCATTTATTTCCCTTAAACAAAGAGTTTGATACAGGCCGTTAAATGCGGAATTCTAGAAAAAATTTTTTTTCTCTCGTTTATATTGTTTTCTTTTTTTATTATTTTACTTTGTAGAAATTCATACTTAAGTTAAAGAAGATAGAAAGTACTGTGGCCGTGATGGCCGTGTAGTTTAAGTAACTACTTGCCATTAGAGGTAGTACCTATGTAGAGTTATATTTTATTAAATGTTAGCTTAGTCATACCATGAGCTTAAGGTGAGACAGAGTGGAATGAGTTTTTTCATAAGAAATTCGAGCCATCCTACTCCACCTTCACCTCCACCTCGTAGTCGAATAATACTATTCTGAAGTAGTATTATTTCTGCGGTGAATGTGGTTTCTAGAACTCGTCAGGTCCCGGCCAACACTATTTTTTGTATATTCTGTTAGAGCTTGCCTGTCTGAACATCTTTTACTGTTACACTAAACCTGTAGGACCATTGTAGCTGATGTTATTTGAGTTCGAAAATCCGAGTTTCCATACGTTTCGTTGAAATAGGAATTAAAGATAACCATAACAAATAAAATGTGCTGTAATGTTCAACTTTGATGCCATACTAATAAATGCTCAGACGGACAAGCTCTAACAGAATATACAAAAAAAAGTGTTGGCACCGGCCTTTTCAGATTTGGACCAAATCCCTATGAAACACGGATGATGTCCTTTCTCTGGGTTGATATGTTATGTTATTCGCACGAGCTCTTTGGCACATAAAAACATGTAATTCAAGTGTATTTATCTTCCATGAAAGCTAAGGCCGGCCAAAGCTAGCCAAGTTTAAATCCCCGGACGTAATAAATGGCGCATCCCTATTACTAAATACTGACCAACTTCATTGCCAGAAGTTCCAAACTTCCCTTAATGCATATTGTAGGACTTAATCACTTCGGGCTTGTGAAAGCTGCATTAATTCAAATAAAGAAAAAATGCTAACGAACATATATTGAGTTTTCGGAATTCTTTAATCATAAAGGGTCAACTACTGATCTATGCTGGCCGAATAAAATATATGACATGATTAATCCATTAAATTCTGTACTAGAACATCTTTCTTTTATTTAAACAATTCAAGAAAATTTAGAACGTTACTAAATTGCGCTCCTGCAAATTCAGAAATGACATAGATTAATTAGATCTTCAACTTAAATTATATACATTTTCCACAGGCTTAATATTCAATTAAATAATTATTAACAATTCCAAACAATCAGCTTGAATCAACTTTGAGTGTCATAGAAATAATAGGAAATCTAAGTATACACATAATAACCGACACCAAAATTTCCAACACAAGTAAAGCTCTTAAAATGTTCGTCTCGGTTATCGGATTCATTGTAATTTTCTTTGAAATCACTCCAACTTTCAGCTGTTGTTTTACACTGTTTGTTGTATTTTCTTGAAGGCCATCAGATTTGGATGAAAAGCGAGACGCCTTCGAAGATTTGATTGGTAACAACTTTGATATCAATAGAGTCCTTTGTTTTTGGTTTGGTATTTATTGATTTACAGACACTATACTTATATATATATTATACTCACGTGTTTATAGTGACCGCAACAAAACGAGGTTTGTGTTTCGTGCTTAGGATTTGTTGTATACAAATCATTTGATTATAACCATAGGAATAAAATATATTACAATCGTACTTACACTACCTACATTAAAATATTTGCATGCCTAATTTGGATGAACATGTATGATATATCACCTAACATGTATGAATTGTTTTTCATGTATATACGTCTGTGTATATCACTGTTTCTAGCAAATAAATTAATTTTGAATATGAAATTCGAATTTGAATTAGGTATGTAGTGGTTTGCTATAGTGGTCTGTAAATCAATAAATACCAAACCAACAACAAAGGACTCTATTGATATCAACGTAACGTAAAACGTATAAACACATTGTTTTTTTATTTTTGTTATACCACTAAGGTGGCACACAAGCATACGGCCCACCTGATGGTAAGCAGTCACCGTAGCCTATAGCCGCTAGCAATACCAGGGGTATCACTAACGGGGTGCCAACCATGTTGTTGATGAGGACTCACTGTGCTAGCAGCAATACTACTAGCTCAGCGTATCCTCGTGGAGCACTGGCAACCTTACTTACCGCAGAAACACAACACTACATCAAGTAGTGTTATTTCACTGCGGTCTTCTGTAAGGCGGAGGTACAGTCCCCAGTCGGGCGGCTCCAATTTAAATGAGATAACCCACGGGATATCCCAAATCGCCCTACCTCTAGCTCATGGTGTGATTAATCACTGTACTTAAGCTTAGAAAATACTTATTGGTACAGGCTGGGATTCGAACCTGGGCCCATCAGATGACAGGCCTGTTGCTTCAACCACAAGGCCACCACGGCTTTTTTTTACGAATTTATCAAGTACTATTAAACCCAGTCTGATATTAATCCTTATGTTTTCAAATTGATTTTATCTAAACTTCTCAAAAAGCTTTCTCCTCGGAAAATTATGCAAAAACATACTCTTATAAAACAACGTTGTGAAGAATATTCAAGTAAATCCATCGACTACTATTCTAGTGATGCGGAACAAACATACGTAAGCATTTTTTTTATATACTTAAGATAAGTTAAGAATTTCCCGATTTAATTATGAATGATTCTGATACAAATACACAATAGATTTCAAAGGCCTCAATTCTTTTGTCTGGAAAAATATAAGTAAGTTTTCATTTTTCATCACACTACGGTAAACAGCGTTTAAAAACCGATTATGGTCATATTTTTCCAGTCGAAAAACCATTTCCTCTCGCCGTCTGCGTAATTAAAGTCCGTAAAATGTTCGCTTCTTTAAATGGAATAATAGATGCATTTGTATTTTTATCCTAAGGAAAACACTATATGAATACTGTATTTTAACTCAGATTAGATATGATACTACTGTTTGTCTGTTTACCTATATTTACCAATATTAGGCTTTATAATGGGGATTTTAGCTATTATTACGTGACTTGAACCCCTAAAAGCAAAGCCTCTCAATTTTAGGTGCACGCTGGGGCGTAATGTAATTTTCCACAAAAATATTGGGGACTGCACCTTAACCTTACAGAAAATTGGAGCCAAAGAACACTACTATCACGTAATTCTGGCTTTTTATGGACATTTATGTTTCCAGACCCCTTCAAGAAATAACTGACATACAACAAAATACTTTGCCAGCACAGTGAGTACTCCAACACAATGGTTGGCAACGCGATTGTGATACCCCCTAGTATTGCAGTCGCCTATAAGCTACGGTGACCGCTTACCATCAGGGAGGCCGTACCCTTGGTTCTCATCTTCAGCAAGTTATGACGATTAGGGCTAAGTGGCTTCAGGTTGAGAGTTAGGGTCGTTCACAATTCTAATTGCTCGTGGCTGAAATTAGTGAAGAGGCTCCAGCTGGTGTCCAGATACGCCGGCCCAAGACGACAGCATGTTCAGTAAAGGGCCTCATCATTATCACCCTTATGTTCTTGTCAGTGGAGCAATCGCCAAGCCATTCTATCGTTCGCCATCTCTTTGACTCCCGTGTACGCCGTAACGTAGGCCTTTATCTTTAACTGCTGAAAGTAACATATCCTTAACCTCCCTCTATTACGGTGAAATGGGCCGTATACGCGACATATTATGTTACTGCCTTCGAGCCTCAAGATTCTCCTCCCAATTATAAATAATAATCATAAAATCAGTTCCACAATAATCTATACATACACAAAGGAAAATGTTACTCTTTTTTAAGTTAACATAAAAATACACGACAAAATGAAATATCGACGTTTAATAAGGCAAGCATAAGGCAATCTTAATGTCTGTTGTAAATCTTTTTATTCCTGTGTAAAAATATATGCTGCGTAACCTCCTAAAAACCTTCTGAAAGTTTCGCTAATCGTGGAATAATTAATCAAGTTTTCTGGCGGCAAAACATAAGCCTGTTTACGCCCTTATTTATGTACACTATTAAGTTATGGCATACGCGTGAAACTACTATTTAGTTCTTGCACTGCTCTGGCTTATTTGGTTGGTGTAGATGTTATATTTTAACGTCATCCTCCTGACTTTATCCATGTCCTTTGGGAATGGCGGAGTATTTTTTACGGAGTCCTCTCTATTCGTGGTATATGAATTCACTGCCTTTATACTAATACATTTATCACAGACTATCTTATTCTTTAGCTTTTAGATGTTCAAATACAAAAAATAATAACAGTATTTAGACAATATAAATGACACAAAGATATCAATTTCAGATCCGTGGGCGACCAATAAGACTTGCTTATATTGCTTGAGAGCATTGCGCTCTCTGATCTATTGTCACAGGATAATATTGCTTACTTGACTTTTCACTATGGAATTATGCATTACTTCGGGTAGGATAAATTAATTGATGACGATGCATAGTGCAAATCGTCAAATAAATTGCTTGCTATGTGTTTCAATTAGATTTAAATATTTTTAATAAGTTATGTATGATGAGCCCACGTCTCGTATCAACACAAATGCCCCAAAACAAATACCATTAAAATAAAGTCAAATTCATTTTCAAAAATCATTTATTCAGTTTAGGCCCTAATAAGGCTCTTATGAAGGTCTAAATTACCATATTATACATTGTTCACTAATTAAATGTGATTGTGAGAAATCTATATTTATTCTTGCTGAAAACACGAACGATGCATAATAAAGGAGTCAATTTATTTATGAGAACTACGTGTACACGCAATACAACAGTTTCACAGTCTTATATCAAATACTCAATATGGTTATGATAAATGACACAAAAATACGACTTACATGAGTCTACTATTGGAATTTTATTCTACTATCGCTATTAGAGACAATACATTATGGATCCTACTCAGCGACAAAGCCTCCATTTGTCTCTGTCGAAGGTTCAGCCCACCAATTTTGAACGCCAATAATTTAACGTTCACAAACCCAAGCGATGATTGCTATCTGACGACGTTTTACGCCCTCCACGTACCTAAATAAGCCTTTAAGACTATGGACAATAGATGCGCGTTTTCTTACTTCAAAAACGAAGTAAATGGATTGTAGAACTGCAATTTTATTTAGCAATAAAGAAATTGTATGTGGAATTTCATACACAGCATGATTTACCAATGCCAATATATTGACAAGGTCTGTGATATAAGTAAAAGTAATATTTTATAGCAAAAGAAACTAGTTAAGCTATACGATCCATTCGTAAAATAGTAGGACATTTTGTTACCGTCTTCTTCATAAATACGAAACACCACAGATACATAAGTCATAACTCACGATGTATAAAACGATATATATTCAATTCGCCGATAAAAAAGGAACTCAGTTGGAATAAGGCCCGGGTTTCGGTTTTACGAGCGGTTTTATTGAGCCGATACCGTGCATCTGTGTGCCAACGTTCTTACGATGATCGGTCATGCACGTGACTTTTCTAGAATCACAGTTTCGGTCGTCGTTATAATTGGCGGGCAGTGTGAGTATACGCTCAGAGTAGATACGTATGCTGGCTGGTATACGTGACGTTTTGAATTATTTCCTTATTTGATTTGTTTTTTACTTGGCAGAAGAGTTATGTAGTAGTTTAGTGGAATTGATTTACGTAAGAAGAGTTTGCTCCCAAATTATTTGACTAGCTTGCTCACGATTTCGTCTCTGTGGACTTAGGACAAATATATTTTTAATTGTTTGGGATGCTAATGGTTGGATGCCATTATTTTGTCCGTAATGAATTGGTATTTTTCAGAGATCATTCGTAGAGATATGAGTAGTCATAATTTCTCTCTGAAAAGTCCTATACTTGTCGATGAAAGTCCCGTGAAACCGTTTAAACTAGACAAATAAATAGACCGACAGACGGATACACATTTAATAGCTTGTTCTTGTTTCGTCACCTTGCATTTAATAATTATATTAGCTTATGAAAAAGTATTTGTTTCCAAATCCTGAATACACATTTTGATTTTAGACTTCGTTAATAATTTTAAACTTATTTAAACATCGGTTTTGTAAAATTCTTGTTATATAATATTATTTAGATCTAAAATTACAGTTCCTCAGTTTTTTTCGGGTTTTTGTAAGGTGGTGGTAGAATTAAGGGTGTTCAAAAAATTAATTTGTAGTTTTAAAAACGCTTTTCATTTTTAATTGGACAAAAATCTCCGCTGTTATAAGGTAAAACATGGTAAGATTGAACTGAAAAGTGTTAAAAACTAAATTAAAAATTAAAAACTAAACTATTGAACTTTAAATAGATCTAAGCTATATATCAAATACGTAAAGTGTAATTCCCAATAAGTAAATTATTTAGCAATTTCTGAACAGCCCTCCGTAATTTTGAAATGGCTGGCAAAAATAATCAGTCTTATTAAAATAAGAATAAAGTACTCGATTTTAAGAGACCAAATTTTAACCTTTTATAAAAATATTAAGAAGCGTTTGAAGCGTAACTTTTTTTCTTACTAAGTATTCATGTGCCAAATATTTCGTTTTTTACACTACTTCCAAACAATTAATTGTTACACTAGTTTTCTACTCGTGGCTTCATCTGCAGAAGATATATATGTCAGAAAAGATATAAATGCTTATGGTACTATTTGTACATAAGTATTTTTATTGAAACTTAATAAGTACTAGAAATTTAGAGGAAGTGATTGATTTAAATAAACTGTATTAAGAAGAAACTAAAGATTCTCATAGATTCCCATTTCAGATCTAATGACTTATTGATATTATGGATAATTATTCAACATCTTTTAAAACAAATTTGATATATAATTTTTTTCTTTTAGTAATAAGCCATCCTTTAAATACATAATAATAAACACGAATGAACTTCTCATTAAAAAAATCCCCAAATGATTTAAGCTCTAAGTTATTTATCTATAATAAACAACTGTTTTATTTTATTTGATAAAGTATTTCGATTAAATTATTTATTTTATATATTTTTGAGAACTTACCAAAAAGAAATAGTTCTTCACCATTACTATGCTGCAGTTCTTGGACACTTCCACCAAAGTATTATATTATTTATTTACAGTACCTTAAATTATATTCTTGGGACCACATGATTCAATTACTATCACATCAACCAAACAGTTTTATTTTTAGTTACTAAACAGTTTATACGTTCGTAGCACGTAAGCGCGTAGCGTATACTACAACGCTCGTAGCGAACGCCCGTGCGCCGTAGCGACTGGCTATCAACTGGCGCTACGAACTGTCTACGCCGTAGTACTTGGTTTGCGATGAAAAGATTTCTTATATTCTATGGGGTCGTGGTCACGTCATTTCGCAAGTGTAATTTACATTGATGTTAAATTAAAATCTATTTATTATGTATTTAAATTGATATAAAACCAGTAAATTAATTGGTAAGCTTGTAGTTCTCTAAATAAGTTTGCTAAGTTGAGTGGCGCGTGTATGACGTATTCATAATTATTTTTAAAAAAGAAAGTCGTTATCTGGTGTCATAATATATTATTTCTAAAACAACACACATACTTTATGTTTCACCCTAAAATCTCCGATTCAAAATGTTTGTTTAAATATTTTGGACCCTTAGTTTTATGCGTATCCGTATACAAACATGACACTTTAAAACTTTTTAGTGTACGAAATAAACAGGTGAGTTGGATTGCATTTTATGTGCAAATAAAAAGTTTTTTGTTTGTCCCTAAATCTACTTCGTACGTTTGAGTGACTCTGATTGTCATAAAATAGTGATTTGATTTGTTATCTGTTTTATTGTTGTAATTTGATATTTTTACTGTCAATATAACACGTGTAGCGACCTCACCGCTACATAAAACCAATGTTAGAAATCTACTGACTAACAGAACAAGATTCAACGGACTATAACTCCATACGTCACAATCCTGGCACGCGCTAGCGAAGTTTTCTACGCAATTTAAAATAAATACAAGTTTCCGACTAGAACAGTCGGAGCCGCGGTTCCCCAGGCAGAACACTCGCCTGGCTGGAAGATCTTCCCTTTGCGGTGGCTGAGCATGATCACCTCGCACGCCCCACATACGTATTCAAATAAACAATATTAAAATAACAAAGTATATTTTTATATTATGTATTATTATTCAATTGTAGTGCATCCACGATTTAATGGTAGTCCGCTTGGCTCAAGACGACCAACTGGCTTCTGCATCCCATTTTTCAGGAAAAATAACCTGACTAACATTATAAATGCGAAAGTAACACAAGCGTACGGCCCATCTGATGGTAAGCAGTCACCGTAGCCTATAGCCGGTAGCAATACCAGGGGTATCACTAACGGGGTGCCAACCATGTTGTTGATGAGGACTCACTGTGCTAGCAGCAATACTACTAGCCCAGCGTACCCGCGTGTATGCTGTATATGTATCAGCGTATATGTACTTATCAGCACTGGCAACCTTACTTACCGCAGAAACACAACAATACATCAAGTAGTGTTATTTCACTGCGGTCTTCTGTAAGGCGGAGGTACAGTCCCCAGTAGGGCGGCTCCAATTTAAATGGGATAACCCACGGGTAATCCCAAACCGCCCTACCTCTCTTTTAAAATGTGCACAAGGAGATAGAAATTGTTTTGAGCGGGCTTTGGTATGTCATGCTCACTAAACTGCCTTTCCTGCGGCGGCGTCCGAAAGACGGGTCGCTCACTTCTCTCCATAATGGTTGAAGAGGGCGATAGCTGCATTCGCGTCTTGCTTGTGAACAGGTGCTGCTTGTGGAGGCTGGTCATCAAGCCTTTTTTATTAACTTATTAGCTTACATCTTAATTTCAATCGTTATATACTTGTCTATGTGTTAATACTATTTTTAAGGTTTATCATTTTTTTTATATATTCTTTTATGAAATAGGTAATCATGTTAAGTTAGTACTTGAAATGTAAACTTTATGTAATTATTTTGGTTTTTAAAAGAGTAATTGCTGAGTTTCTTGGCGGATTCTTCTAAGAAAAACCGACCTTCCGAATCCGGTAGTAGTGGTAGATTCTGCCGATTTGAAAGTGCTTGCCTGTAAAGTCTAGTCAAATAAAGATCTTTTTGAGTTTGAGTTCAAACATATCCCATACTTTTTCCTCTGAACATTGTAAGTATGTAAATATCATTAGGTGTGCCGTTCACTTGACTGCAACCTTTCTAGTTTTGATATAAAACAAGTGTTTTAAATTTTTTTTAAACATCTTAAAATCACGTTTTAGCAATTTATCATTAATTATATATTTTAGTACAAACATGTATATAATGAGAATCTGAATGGGTATTTGGGTGGTGAAGATTTTTCTTTTGAGTAATAAAATATAAAATGGTAATGTATAAAAAGCTTTTTCATATTAAGAGGACGTAAGCACTGGATTTTTTTATTCAATTTAAATACTTTAAAATAAGAGGCTTAAAGATTTTGAAACTAAATATTTAATTTCATAAAATTGCAAGGATGAATTTAATTTTATCAAAGAAATTCTTTGATCCTCAGTTATACTCAAAATTACTACCTCGCGATTTTCTTCGCTAAGCTTTTAAATCTTATTATAAAATAAAAAGTATAAACCAGTAGTCGCCGGATAAGTTACTTTTGGCGAGCTTATGGCGTTAGAAATTCACCCATAATTCCCCTTGAAGTTTAGCAATAATTTATGTATTTTTCTGGTTATTAATAGTCTCCCTTACTTTAAATAATTATATTACCTTTATTTTTATGATTAGAGTTAGTCAAAGCATAAATTAAGGCAATATTCATCTAAAAACTGTTTTTTATACTAACTATCGCTAAGGTGGCAAACTAGCATACGGCCTGCTTAATAGTAAGCGATTGTCGTAACTCGTAGTCTATGGACACTTGCAACACCAGGGGTATCACTCGTGCGTTGCAGAACTCCATATTGTATCTCATAATGTGACAAATAAGTCTCCTCACTCCAGGTTAAGTTCTGTTTTTTGTAAGTAGTTTTATCTGTTTTGTGATAATAAATGTTATTAAAAGTCTTCAGACCTATTTTAATGGAAACAATGTTCAAATAAACTTAAATATTCTTTAACATTAAAGTTTTAGTATAAATTTAGTTTTATATAACTTGACACCATATTTCAGAGATGGTTAGAAATTAATCCATATTAGAAAGAGATTGGTCCTAATATAATAAATCTACTACCTGCTAATAAATAGACATGCCTTTGACCTTTCAATTAAATTTAAATTGCATTGACTAATTAAAAGTTATCTGAGTGACATAAAGTTCCCAAGAACTAGTCCAACTCGCAGAGTTCAACTAACGCAATTAAACAGAGATGTGAATTTTACTTAAGTGCCTATGTTTTACATCAATTAGCTTCCAAGTTACAATTAAATTGCTACAAAAGACCAAGTAATTAGACCTGAAAGACATAATATAGGTCTCAAACGAGTTACTGTAGCTACGAGATATGGTACCATTACACCACAACATAATTCAGTTGCTAATGTGACTTTCAAAAAGCTATTTTAATGTAATATTATATATAATATTTTGGTTAAATATTGTTTATCGCTTACTCAGAAATCAAGGGCAGTGACAGAACAGTTCGTTTCTCAGATGCTATTGAGTATATCGATTGGTCTACGAAGTTAAGCAACCCTAGCTTTGACTAGCAGTTAGGTGGGTGATCGCCAATACGACACAGAGTCCCTTTAAGCCTTATAGAGTATAGCGCTCTCTCGTACGGTCGTCGATAACGATTGGTAAAGTCGACGATTGCGTCACTAACTATTCATTGAAATATCCAAGTTCCGAGTTTATATAATTTCAGTTTGAGCTGAGTAACAATAATAGCATTTTTTTTCAAATCGAAGCAAAGGGACGTCTACTAACTACTGCAGATATTATAGATTTTTTTAGTGTACTATTTTTTTTTCCACTCCACCGACAAGAGCCTAGCTCTTAAATAGATGATGATGATGATATTATTTTTGTACCTGAATAAATTAATAAAAATAATAAAAAATCTAATATATTCGGCTCTCGTGAGAGATCTGTTAGAAGCAGAATGACGTACTATATTTGTATCTCATTACTTTAGTGATCTGATCTAGGAAATTTGACCTTGACCTTACGCAGGTTATCGACTCCCACAAAATTACACTGACCTTTTTGACTGAGACTTAATATCAGGAATATAAATTAGTGTTCTGTACTCTTAGATATTTTTGCTGGCCGTTGAACTGAATTAACGCGATCTTAATTGACAGTCCGACAGTAATACTCACATTAAGGAAACAGATCGTTCTAAACAACTCATTAATAGCCTGGAAACAATTGGCAATCAGAATTTAGGAATAATATTCAATTTTAACTTATTTCGATTACAACATTTACAAATAAGCTTTTTCCACGACTTCGTTGGCCTTAAAAAAGGTCAACACATGTAGGGATACGTAGTAATGTAATAAAAAAATATGCAGGCATCCATTGAGTAACGGTAATCACTTATTGTTAGGTGTACGCCTGATTACCAGATGTTGTACGGACTAATATGTTAATTGCACTTGTTAGAACATAACATTTAAGGAACCCTTTGAATCTGAATCTGAAGAAGAAATATAGTGATATTTTGTGGCATATTGCGTGCAACACTTTGATAGATAAAAATAGACGCAACTGAGATAAGAAGTGATGTACCTCCCGCTCATGTTTGTTTCAACTTCGAAGATTGTCGTAAGGATTTGAAGTATGGAGATAAATCTCAACAGTTTTTCCTAATGCGATTGCGTCACCAACTATTTGTTATTCCGTCCAAGTTCACTGTTTATCAGTTTAAGTTGTTTCTCGAGCAACAAGTTTAGGAAATGTTTGCAAAGGGACGTCTAGCTTCCGTTCCCAATTTAGCTCGAATACGAAGCCCGGTGCCCCTATTGCGGTCAATTTTAAGGTTCCTACTACAATTCAATTCAAATATACTTTATTGCGCACCGAGTAATAAAATGTAATAACAATACAATGAGGTAGCAGCTTAAACAATAAGGCGGCCTTATCGCAAGAGCGATCTCTTCCAGGCAACCTTTGGGTACATTTTTTTTATACCACTAAGGTGCCACACAAGCATACGGCCTGATGTTAAGCAGTCACCGTAGCCTATAGCCGCTAGCAATACCAGGGATATCACTAACGAGTTGCCATCCCTGTTGTTGATAAGGACTCACTGTGCTAGCAGCATTACTAGCTCAGTACCCTCGTGGGGCACTGGCAACCTTACTTACCTTAGAAACACAACACTACATCAAGTAGTGTTATTTCACTGCGGTCTTCTGTAAGGTGTAGGTACAGTCCCCAGTCGGGCGGCTCCAATTTAAATGGGATAACCCACGGGAAATCCCAAATCGCCCTACCTCTCTTTTTAAAAGCTCATGGTGTGATTAATCACTCTACTTAAGCTTAGAAAAACTCATTTGTACAGGCCGGGATTCAAACCTGGGCCCATCAGATGACAGTCCGGTGCTTCAACCACAAGGCCACCATGGTTAAAATTTCATACTACTTAATTATTACAATACAAAGTCTTCGAGCACAGTGATAGTGAATGAGTGCATAAAGCTTTATTCTATTCTTCAAAGGTAAATTTCGTTCAGGCATCTGTTACAGCTTATGTTGTTTTTTGATTCCCTGGCAATGCATATTTCAGAGTCAAGGTTTTTTTATTTGTGACGAGATCGCAGATGCTAACGTGGAGACGGCTTGGACGATAAAAATGGCATAAAATTCTTGCAATATTTACGGCTTGTATTGCGAACAACCGACATTTATAAGGGTTAATATCAAAAGAGTAAATATTCTTGTTGCTATGGTCAAAATCACATAGTAATTAAAAACTGGTGTGCAAAAAGCGTAAAATAGAAAGCTTCCCGGCTCATGTAGTTCCATTGTATGAAAGGAGATTTCAGCCAAATAACGGTACTCGAATATCGTAATATTTTCTCGTCTTTTCGGTTTTAAATTCTGATCGTGTTTGCTATGCTATTAGTTACTCGAAGTTATTATAAAGAACTTCATTAATTTACTTATTATGATGGGCAAAGTTGCGGGTAAACGCGGTGTTGGTCGAAGAAAAAAGTCCTGGTTGAGAAATATTTGAGATTGGACAGGAGTCACAGGTGCTGCTGAACTGTTTCGCCTCGCGAGGGATAAGGAGAAATATTCAGAGTTGATAGCCAACCTTCAGTGATTGGAGAGGCACCAGAAGAAGAAGAAGATATAATTTACTGTCGAGACACGCATTATTTATAGCAATTTTTAAATAAAACTATTATAGAGATCACCTGGTGATCTAGTCTTTCTTCTATCTCCCTATTCTAAGGTTAAATGCATGGTAGAATGGTAGTGTGTCTGTAGCGTGCGTAATGTAAAGTATTTAATATCTTTCTGCGCTTCTTCTTCATATTTACTTTATTATTATATCACTCTTTGATTATACGACTGAAAAAAAAACCGGCCTAGTGGAGTCGGACTCGCGCACCAAGGGCTCTGTACAAACTTGTTAGTATGGTGTCAAATTATATACGTTCTATAGTTCGCCCATCGAATACTTAGCTTTGATGTGTGTACGAGTGTACTATTTATCATGTGTTCAGGATCTTTTCTTTTTTCAACCTAGACAAAGACACAGGCAAATCAAATTAACACAGTTTGTTTGCCACGAGAGGAAACGAAGGCAGATGTTAACCTTCTTTATTTATTCGAGCATTTATTTATCTAATAATAAAGATAACAAGATGAGTAAATCCATACCAATGATTGGTTTTCGCGACGCCAGCAGACCTACCCTTACTATTGCAGTTTGTATATCACCAATCCGTAGGATAAAGTAACGGTTCCGTAGATTGTATTATTGTGATGTTTTAATTTTTTTATTGTGGTGCTAGTCTTAAATCCTTGTTTTTCAAGTGAATATTATTAAACAAAACTTTTGCAACACAAATCGCTTAGTTTCCAAGTACCTACTTGCAACTCTTTGAGAAACATGCCACCAGCTACATAACTACATAGCGGACCGTGAAATAGTCTCTTGGTACATCATGACGTAGACATGACCTGAAAACCTCCCTTCGTGACGTCACGGGCTCGACTTTGTGAGCATAACCATTGCGCGACATTCTAGTCATTTGTCAGTTCTCGGTTGGTTTTCTTTTTAAAAAAAAGAATTTATTTCCTTATTATGAATACAAACAAGTGAAAAGAAGGTCGTTTGCTTGACGGGCGCGAGTGCCTTTTCTGTAACTACAGAGGTGGCAAATGTGGCAATCTAGAATAATTACTCGCTTGTCACTATACGGTTACTGAAGTTAATTTAAAAGGCTCAGCAACGCGCGAGTGGTGGATACCCTTGGTGTTGCATGCGTCCATAGACTACGGTGACCACATCAGGTGGACCGTATGCTTGTTTGCCAACTTAGTGGCATAAAAAAAAACGGTTACAACACCACAGCTATCTGGTGAGTTGCACTTAGGTTGAGTAATATCTGTCTTAGCAGCCTAAGGTCTTAATATAAGAACAATGCTTCGTCGAGAAGCTCTAGAAACTTCACCGCAGTAACGCAATACTACACCAAAGTAATATAGTTTTCCTGCAATATTTTGTAGAATAACAGGCACCGACCTGTTATTCTTTGAAATGGATAATTCGATTGCGCTCCCCTTCACGTTCCAGTTCATTAAAATGTGCACCACCCAAGAGTCAGTAGTTGCGGCTTATACAATAACGCCCACAGATGTGAGCTGTACCAACCGTCTTATACATTATCTTCAACAACCGAAGGACGTACACTGTTGAACAAAGGAAATAGATTTCCACAATTACCGATTTAATGCAGCCCGCATCCAAACCTAATATGGGTACATTTTACGCATTTACATAATTACCACGTTATAAAATCGACTGCCCTTCTTTACTACAAAAGGTACAAAACACTAGCTTTTCTTGAATTAAAAATGATTGCCCTCTAAATTTTTACAAAAACATGTAGTTTTGCCTGTAAAAGGTTGTAAATATCATTAAACTCAGAGTAATTATTCCTTTTATTGGTCCCTATGTATTTACGTTGGCAAAAAATAATTAAAAAACATTACGTGAACATAAATGCCTATGAATGGACAAATAACTGACAGAGAAAATAGTTACCAATATTCGTGAGAATCGACTTAAAAGCCAAAGGTATCGTGTAAATTCACTACGTGCCCAAACTCTATTCATAGATTGTTTCAAGTGCGGATCACAGATACCAAAATAAGTTCTATAAACACGTACCAACGATAAATATATACGATAGGGACCCCAATTGGGAGATGGAAAAACTACGGTAGTTAAGTTCGTGAATCTTTGTTTGGAGTATAGTATTAACATTCTTGTAGAAAGGTAAAATATAACTGAATTAAAACCAGCACATGTATAAGTAATATTTTGATAGTAGGTAATAATTATGTATGCGGCATGCACTGTGATCATTGTGCCTATTGTAATGAGATTAATGTGATGTAGTTTTTAAAGTTACTGTGCTAGATATAATTAAGAGTAAGCGCTTCGCCAACAAACTGCATTGCAGTTAGACGATTATTTTTAATTGTTTTGTTATTGCACACACATAATAAGGATAAAAAAATAATTTATTTACTTTAAAAAATATGTGGTTTATGATCATTTTATACCAATAGGTCTGTGATCAAAGTCCCCATAATTGACCCATTACATTATTTTATACAGTATTTTTTATATGTGTTATTTTAAAAGTAATCCATATTGTTATGTGATGACATGTGTTCGGAGTTGATCGATTGAAGTAGTTATTTGTTCCATATACGTATGTTATTAAATTATAAGTACTGAATATTACATTTAATCATAAAACGGAATAGTTTACATAAGCCGGCCGTAACAACCGGCAATATCAGATATTGACCTGGTGGCTGAGCTGTCGGCTCGCATCGAGGCGATAACAAACATTGTTAATAATCCCACAGAGACCGCCGTTCTCTCCTTTATGGGGATCGCATTTTCACATTTCATTCCCACATCGCCTCAAGCGAACTGCCTGAAAGCTTGATCGGTATTTTTGTACAAGATTTTATGGGCTAAAAATCTACAATAGTTTTTGTTTTTGAACTTTTATGGGCGAGAAGAACCGTTGTTTTTTTATGTTTGTGAATTATAACTCTGTGCGATCTGGTTCTAAGCTTAACATCACTTGTAATATGGCTACCAAACAACTGATATAATATTTTTGGAAATACATATTCAACATCCAGACACAATGCAAACACAAATGCAAATCACATAAAATGTTTGCACTAGCTGGAATCGAACCCGCAACACCTAGCGTAGTAGTCATGTTTACTAACCACTAAATCAACAGTGTTATCAATTTCCCATCTGATACCATCTCAAGTGAGTACATAAATGTTGAAACCAAAGGAGCTGTGAAATCAACGATTTGGCGGCAACGATGCGATAAGTTATTTATGTTCTGACAGACGGAGCTTGATCGTAACTTTTATCCATAAATATAAAAAGTCCTCACAGTATTTCTGTGTTTAGTTCTCGACTCCATAAAATATGGTAATAGGTAGTGGTTCGTACAAAACAGCCTCCTCACCGCAAGCGAAGTGGCTGGTGATATGAAACCTTGTAATATTTTTATTACACAAGAGAAATTTGATTTAGGACAGAAAACATTTTGTCACAACACAGCTATCGATTTGATGTACTTTGACGTAGGAATGTTATGAAAGTTATATTACATAGATAAATAAGACATATCCAGTTTTACCTTTACGATAGCGAACTGAGTCCTAATAAATGTTCAGACGGACAAGCTCTAACAGAACATACAAAAAATCCGTTGGCCGCCACTTTCAGATTTGGACCAAATCTCTATGAAACATGGATGATGTCCTTTAGAGGTATACATACATGTAATAATAAAACCTAAAAACAAAAGATACCAGAACATCCCCTTGTCAAGGGACTGGTTAAAGCGGATTAATCTGCAAGCAGGAGACAAAGTGAATACACGACGCGTTTGATCCCCTAGCCTACGGCACAGATGTTTTTTTATGGAAACAAAACGTCACATAATGCGTAGCTTTCTTCCCGTGTTCCTACCATAGATAAACAATGTTTTTGTGTGAATACAAAACTATTTCGCGCAAATAATTGTCTTTAAACCAAAATGAAATTCTACCGAAATCTAGGAAAGTTGAGTAATATTTAAGAAAACTTATTTACATTGTGGAGTTAATTTGTTTCAGAGTAAAATAATAATTTTGGACAACGTTTTATTTTTATAAACTTATTTAACTTTCTGGCATTAGAAAAACATTATTAATTTATTTCCATTATGTTTATCTCTGCAAGTTAACCTACTTCCTTGTCTTATATAAGAAGCTTTTATTTAGCTTTCACCTGTCTGGTGGGTGTGTATTCAAATCTTGCAAGTTAAATTTGACCCACTTCCCAGTGTCTAATTGAGCTAAATAAAAAAAAGCAAATAAAACGACGAGACCGCTGGTCTAGTGGTTGGTATACCTGACTGCTACGCTAGAGGTCGCGGGTTCGATTCCCGCCAGGGCAAACATTTATGTGACAAATATGTTTGCCTTGCGTTTGGGTGTTTGGTATGTATTATAAGTATGTATTTACAAAAAAAAGTATATAAGTATTATATCAGCTACTGGTTCCCATAGTACAAGCTTTGCTTAGTTTGGGGCCAGATGGCGCTGTGTGATAATGTCCAAGCATTATTATTATAAAAAATTAATAAACCTTTTTTAGCCACTTGTTTTTAGATAGTAGTTAGTAGTCTGTTCTAATGTATAATTTATACACATATAACACATAAGTGACTGGTCTTAGATATTACAATAATTAACTTCTTAAAAGGTTTGAATGTCTGTTCGTAGCCCTAGCCATGCTGCAACTTGTCAGTCGGTATTCAATTTAAGCCCCGGTGACTGCAATGGTTTCTAGATTTTTACACGAAGGCGTAAAGTTAATAACTGACTGGGATATACGCAATATATTCCGACATTTTTTTATTCTACTAAGCTGGCACGCAAGCGTAAGGCCCACCTGATGGTAAGCAGTAGCAGTACCCGGGGTATCACTAACGAGTTGTCAACCATTTTGTTGTTGAGGACTCACTGTGCTGCTAGCATGTGCTTATTGCCCACACAGTGTGTCCTCGTAGAAACACCTATATGTATGGGTTAACCTACGGGAGAAACGATTTCGGCTTATCTCTCCCGGTTCCCTTAAAAAAATAGTATATCAATATAATAGATTATAATATCGTTTAAATTTCAATTGGTGCAGCTGTAATAATTTCAAAATTGTTTAATTGGAGGGTAGCGGGATGCATACCATATTCTATTCGGCTTAATTAAGTCTAGACCCCAATTACAAATGAATTGGCAAACTTGTAATTAAATCAATTAATATTGAAGTGAAGCAATCATCCGTGTAATGTCTTTTAAACATTACAAATAGAAATTCAGCTTAAATTCGCAATCCCTTTTTAATTATTGAAGTTTATCCCCGTCTGGATGACGACGTAATTCTATTAAATTAAAGGGATCAGTGAATTAACAGAACTGGGAAATGTACATAGCTAGCTGTCCCGACAGACGTTGTTTTAAATAATCTGCATACTCCTTTATTTATTAGAGCATTCTGAAACCCGCGCCAAAAGTTTTTCCTTTCACTACTTCAACCGTAGTTTTTTCGGTGTAAATAGTTATTATAATTCCTCCCAATCAACACTATATAATATAATAATATTATAAAGAGGAAAGATTTGTATTTTTGTATGTAACGAATAAACTCAAAAAGTACTGGACCGATTTTAATAATTCTTTTTTCATTAGAAAGCTACATCATCACTGAGTAACATAGGCTATATATTATACTAGCTGCCCGCCCTGGCTTCGCTCGGGTAGACAAAATATTTGATAAATGTATATTTAGATAGGCTCCGAAACCACAGAACCGATTTCAAAAAATCTTTCACCGTTAGGTAGCCACACTATCATTGAGTAACATAGGCTAGCTGCCCGCCCCGGCTCTGCACGGGTAGACAAAATATTTGATATCAATGTCTACCCGTGCGAAGCCGGGGCGGGCCGCTAGTAAAACATAAATAGGAATAGACATGTTTTATTTCAGCTAATCTTAGAATATGATAACTAAACATGCGACTTATCTACCTACTAAAGCCTTTTCGAGAAACATTTAGCATTTATGTCACTATACCGTAGCGCTTTCTTTCACGTATTTGCATTCACTTCGAATTGTGCATTCTTCTTTATTCCATCACTCATTCGTTTTGTATGCCCAAACCACGTAGCGTATCTTTACTCATGGGTTGGGTATCTCCAGTGGGTTTTCCCATTGAAGATGGAGGCGACTGGAAACTGTACTGCCACCTTACAGAAGACCGCAGTTAAATTACACTACTTTGATGTATTGATGTGTTTCTGCGGTAAATAAGGTTGCCAGTGCTCCACGAAGATACGCTGTGTGAGTATTGATGTTGCTAGCACATGGCGAGTCCTCATAAACAACAAGGTTGGCAACGCGTTAGTGGTACCCCTGGTATTGCTAGTGGCTATAGGCTACGGTAACTGCTTACCATCAGGTGGGCCGTATGATTGTGCAATAAGGCTAGAGTAAATATTAACAAAAGATTCATTTCATACATTCAGTAACGATTAGCAACTCATGCAAGTTGTACTAATGCGAACCTAATAAACACGTTGTAAGAACATTCTTTCTGTGGTAATTACCTCGAAATGGACATATTTATGTTGTACAGTATTGTGTTAGCCGCTTAGTCATGCTAATTATCATTAATTACAATTCTAAAGGTAGACTCCTCATTATTATTACTTAGTATTATATCATCAGAATTTTTATACCACTTAGGTGGCATAAGTGGGCAGCACCTGATGGTAAGCAGTCAACGTAACCTTTAGCCGCTAGCAATATACCAGAGATATCACTAACGAGTTGCCAACCCTGTTGTTGATGAGGACGTCTTCGTGGAGCACTGGCAACCAAAAAAAGCAATAGTGATTAAATACACTGCAGTCTAATTTAAATATATTGGACGAAATGGCCACTTGTGATAAGATAAGATGACAACGCAAAACACCACTGTCGCAGTGCTGACTTTATCAATCAATCTACACACTAATATTATATAGAGGAAAGGTTTGATTGTTTGTTTGTTTGTATTGAATAGGCTCTGAAACTACAGGACCGTTTTCAAAAATTATTTTGCCGTTAGAAGCTACATTATCACTGAGTAACATAGGTATATATATTACATTGATATGCGGGCGAAGTCGCGGGGAAAACAGCTAGTATAATATAAAAATTTTTTGCATGCAAACACAAACATTACAACCATTTTAAACTACGATAGGGACTCAAAGTACTTTATCCTTTTTATTGGCAATTTATCCTACACATTTAGCTAGCAAGCCCTTTTGCGCGCATAAATTGTCAGTAACTATTGAGTTATCACATCAAAGTACTTCATAAAGTTACGTTCACGCGCGTAGTTTCAAGTTCGAGATAACAAAGGGACGGACGTTAATTTACACGTTAACTTTACTTCAGCTTTATGTATGAACGTAAAATATATTTTATGCAGTAGCACAACTAAATAGTCAACAGTTTACTCGATTGTAGCACAAGTTATGTACATGGTTCGAATGCTGCACTGGTTCTGTGCGAGTATATATCTCGTTTTTCTACATAGTTATCGCACTGCACAAAAACAAACTAATTTAGTTACTGTTAGTGTCTGTATATTGTGGCATAAGTATTCAACAGTTTTGGGTAATGAAACACTATGTGTAGGATGATATCTAAAGGGCCAGGGATTTTTATAAGGCAGTGTTCAGTTTGGCGGTATTTTATATTACTCGATAATGTGTCGTGAGATTTAATTAAGAATTAAGATAGAAAGAAGTTATTTCATTATTTGATAGCTTTTTCTCATTATTGTTTATCGCAGTGCCAAAACTAAATAAAATCCGTTAAATCGAAATTGAGTAATTCAGACATGAATCAAGGCTAATCACGGAATCTCAAGAAGTAAAGCTTTGGCAGGTCGGTTCTTCAAATATTTTTGGAAATTCAACCCGTGTCCTTTTAAATTATACATTTCATGGTCGGGTAAAACCTTTACTTAAATATGAATAACATGTCATTCGATTAACTAAATATATCTCATAGCCGGAAACTCATTAAACGACGCCAATCGCACTACATAGTTCCCCAAAACATGCATAATTTCAGTTCACGTCCCACATGGGTTCCATTCTACCTCCCTTAGGGTCGGTTCTTTTATTGCTGCATTGTGGAAATTTCATTTTAAGATGGAAGTTACGCTTTATTTTTTTTATTGCCTCTGCTTTTCTTAAGACTAATACACATTACACTACACTAGGCTACTGCCCTTTAATTATGCGAGTATTATCAACTAGGATCTAAGTATAGTAATGACATGAAACGGGTCATATACGCGATATAAAATTGTTTATTTACCTCCCGACGTTTCGACCGAGTTGCATCGGCCGTGGTCACGGGCTGACTCGACCCGTTTCATGTCATTACTATGTGTTTAAATCGCGAAAGTTTAAAAAACAGTATTAGGATCTAAGTAGTTTAACTCCTGTTACTTATATATTAAAGGTCTAGTAGTAAGATACAGTTAACTTTTCGAAGACTATATCCAAACCTTTAACTGGCATTACTAACATATATTATAATATAAATACCTATAGGCTCATTATTCATATAAATTTATATATAGCCCATAAGTTTGCAAATATATGTTTGTCTGGTTAACTTGTTGTTGTTTACCTAAATATTCGTAGTATTATGCTATATCTTCTTGCAAATAAATAGTTACTAGTATATTATTATCCTATATTAACTGTATATGCCTATACCAGCATTGGGTGAAGGCCTTATAATAATCACGACAGCAAGTTATAATGATTTCGTGCCGAATCTTAATAAATATATATATATAATACTAGCTGCCTGCCCCGGCTTCGCTCGTGTGGACATTTTTTTTTTGCATTTATGGGGATGAAAAATATATGTTGGCCGATTCTCATAGATACCGGATAAGCACAAAAAATTTCATCAAAATCGGTCAAGCCGTTTCGGAGGAGTATGGCAACGAAAACTGTGACACGAGAATTTTATATATTAGAAGATAAATATAATAAATATAAATAATAAGTGTCTAATTACACCTTCATTCAAGCCGTTTTAAATTTTTCACGCCTTCGTAAATCGTGTCAAGACGATTACCTGCGTGAATTGCATAATGGAAACGACCCCTTAATTGCTCCCCGGTACTGACGCATGGTTACAAATCGCAATGGGTGTGTCTTTATGGGGTGCGAAAAGTTTAATGGGCAGTTCTCGTTGTCAGAAAAGTGTTCGGCTGGTTAGGATGGCCGCACGCCATAAATAAGGCTGTGGTGTTTATGTGACTTGACGGCATATAATGTGACTTGTTGTCGAAATGTTTAGCTCGTCTATCTTTCTAGACGAAAAATAAAACTTACGATTATGTACAGTCAAGTACTACACTTCTTCGCTTGATAAATCAAACTTCTAACTTCGACACCTTTTAGGGTAGGCAAAGTTGCTTTCTACCTCCAGGGGACAAACAAGAAACTCTTGTCTTGCAAACCTATTTCTCTTCACACCATATTTGTTTATCAATCTCTTTCAAAAAATATAATTAATTTAAAAAAAAATATATATACTAATAATCTGTTTTTTTTAGTCTAGTAGATAACAGGTACATCCTTTGAATAGGTTATTATTTTCTTTGGTTCACACAAAAATTTAGTACTGGGCACGATGTCTGGAATGTTTCAAATTGTACATTCAACAACCGTTTTGACAAATTTGGACTCGTTATTCGTATCAGTTATTCCGCAAAGAACGTTCTTACTCGATAACTAACTCAATTTTGCATCGAGTAATCGAATAACCGATGGTTCGATTGCAGTTTGGAATGGTTTGTGAAAGTTTTGGCTGCTACCATAACGAGATTGACTTTTCTGTTATATATCTCTGAAAGTCCAGTGAAAAGTTATTGAATGCCCGAGAATGGCACAATATATATCGTAAAAATCATGGAATTTCTATTGATATGTCACCGGAAGATAACAAGAACCGCAAATGTATACATTTCCTAGGAAATTTATCAACCTTCGTAGGATTCTAAACGAGAGATTAATTGTATTAATTTACGTTCACCGTTTGTAACATTGTAGTCCGACATGGCCGTGAGAGGTTAGAAGACTAAGCCGACGTTGGTTGTTTTTTTAGTTCGGTAAGTTCCTTAATTTGCGAAAAGGTGGGCGTAAATTAATACAATTAATCTCTCGTTTAGAATCCTACGAAGGTTGATAAATTTCCTAGGAAATTTATATAAAAGTGATAGTAAGTCTGTAAGTTCATTAATTTGCGAAAATGTGGGCGTAATTTAATACAATTAATCTCTCGTTTAGAATCCTACGAAGGTTGATACATTTCCTAGAAAATGTATATAAAAAGTTATTAAGCTTTTCTGAGTTCACTGTTCATTTTTGTTCAAACGATCATCAAGATAGAGGATATTTTTAGACACCAGTTGTTTATACTAGGATTATGCGAATCATCCGACTAGACTAAAGTTACACAAAAAAAAACTATGATTCATACTAAAATATTCATCGCTTTTACAACACAAAAATGTTACTGTACAGTACTCATTTAAATATTTGTGTAATTTAGGCTAGTGACAAGAGAATTGGCACCACTCTGTAGAAAATAAAACAAACCATGTGTTCGTTTTCCAAAACCAATTAGTACACGAATCACAAAAAGGGTCCAAATTTATCAGAAAATTGGAATCGCCACCGAGAACGTTTCATTCCATACGTCTGTCAGTTAGTTTCCTTTGACACGAGAGCAATGTATTATATACGTTCATGTTGATGTCCAACGCTGTTTGGGTTTTGTTTGTATCGCTATTGTGTTAGTATTATAACAGTAGATCTATTTAGCAGATTATGTAGAAGGTCAGGTTGTTTATTCTTTTACCAGTCTGTCTAAATAATTAAAAGGGATAAGGACACGAATCTGTATTAATTACTTAAATCTTCTTTCTGTGGTAACAAAGTTATCAAATTATTCTCCTTTAACTGACAGATACCTACGTCATGTGGAAAAGGTTCCTTGTGTAAACTAAACTTTGAGTTAAGATTAATATTCTTCTTATGTTGTAGGATACCGAAATTAACGATTAATTTGAATTTTCGAAACTAAATTTATGATATATTTTTAAATAGTCCACGATTTTATAAATTTAGGCTATACATTTCATACTAAATCTAGTGTATAAGATAATTTCAAAGCAGATTTCGTAACAATATCAAATTAAGATGATATTATTACGACAACAATTATGACATATAACGTTTCATGTATCCTATTAAAACTAAATTTCACGGGACTGGCCCCCGGTAAGCCTTTGTGACGACAAGGTTCCAACTACCCATTATGTAACTAGAAACTTAAGATGTTGCTAACTTTATGTACGTCTAAAATGAATTACACTAGCATTGCATGCCATAGAGTTAGTTCATCATAGTATTGTCATGAGCATTTTTTAATTCTTATTCTGATTTTTTAATACTATGTCTGTATTGAAGCGTGGAAGCTTTTTATTATAAAGGTCAAGAACTCTTTTGACACTAGGTAATTCGATGCGGATATGCTTTTGGAAAGGGACGGAAATCAAAACAATTGTAACCTGTGAAGCTCTAGCATATATATCATTAATCAAATCAAATCAAAAATAATTTATTTAGTTTTATTCAGATAAAAATCCCTCTACATCTCCCACATATATTTATATTTGTATTAAGTATATTTATATGTTATTTATGCCCTGCTATAAATATTTGCATATATTTAGTTTGTATGTTCATTGTAATATGTAATCCAATGCACACTATGCTTGTTTTCCTTTTAATTTCTCCTCTCGCGGTTCTGCTGGAAGAGATTTCTATTGAAATATGTGTATGTGATTTCGTTCTTTTTAATTTGTTATGTGTACATAAATGATTAAATAAATAAATTTTAAAAATAATATCATACATTACAAAACTGAAATTAATTACAATACACTTCACCAAGAGAACCTTCAATAGAAACCTGTCTCAAATTAACCAACAACATGCAATTTAATTTAAAATGTTAAAACCATTCTACAATTAATACAACGTATACTTACCCTCAAATTACATCGTGAGATAGGACAATTAGAACTTTGCGGGAGGTTAAACTTTGTACGCTGTCCCTTGATTACATATTAAGTGTATTTACATATCAAGATACGTGGAATACAAGTGTAAACTACCTTTTGTAGTACTTACAACTTAACAAAGGTTTATTGTCTTATGGATCAGAGCTTGTGTATATGAGGACTTAACATTTTGAGCGAGGAGGGTCGGTTATGATTGAGTTATGCCTCTGTTGTTCTAAGTATTCTTAAGCTCTTTTATCCGGCTACTGCGCTGTGTTTGAATAATCTTTTTCTAGCGAGTATTCCGTCTCGCTGTCCCACTCTCCTTTACTTAGCATTCGTTCGTTCATGTGAATTCTCCTGTTTTAAAAAACCAAAAAAAAAAAAAGTTGTTTTTAAGTAATCAATGGTCAGCGCCATTGATTTGCTATCCAGTTTTAGTATGTTTAATAAATAAAATGTATGAATGTAATAACACATTTTGAATCTGTTTTTTTTTTTTCGTTTAAGTTAAGACTCTTTTACTATAACAATTTGGAATATCATCTTAACCAAAGAACAAGAAATTCTCTTGATAATTTCTTATGCAGTATTCTATAGAACATTATGTAGGTAGGAAGGCATACCTAAGCCACGAGGATTAATTGCTATATTCTTTCATAATTCTGCAAAAAAGCGATAAAGGACCATATTATTTTCATAAGAAATGGGCGCAGTCTTGTGCCCATTTCGTTAATTGAATAATTTCGTATCGCAAGATCCAGTGAACTCTCAATGCGTAGAGTAATGACAAAGAAGCAAACATTTTCAGTTGGCGAGGAAGTAAAGATCAGTGCTGCTGCTAAAGTTACGTACAATACTCAAATTTTAATTAGACAAAGCTTCCAATGCCATTATTTTGTTTTGAGAGATCTTTACAGTTGAAGTTTTACCAAACAATATCTCGAAAAGATTAATTAAATGTTAAAATTTATAACATTTTGGACAATATAGAATTACTTTGGGCATTGTTTTCAATGTAGTCATGTTAACATTTTAATGTATAATTTGTTATAGCAGATAATGCAGTATCTGAGTGATGAACGCGTTTCTTATTCGTTTGTTTCACAATCACAAGATACGGTTACCTATACCTTCTTGTATAAACTGTTCACTAGTATTTGACGCTGAATTGAATTGTTTACAATTAACTTATCATTTATAGATCTGGGATATATGCCGCATCCATCACTTCAGTGCCTAAGCTAAGCGATAGAATATCTAGCAAAATGTATGTGAATATATTATTATGAATTCGATATGCGTATATGTTTGTCCCTGACATCGTAACTCCTAAACGGATGAACTGGTTTTGATTTTATTTTCCGTTTCAAAGTGTTTATTTACTTTTATTTCTATCTCCTTTAGTTTTAGTTTTTATTATTATTGACCTGTTAATATATTTGTATACCTAAATAAACTAATAAAAGTTTATAATATCTCTGGACAACAATAATACCCTTCCAATTAAGCGCATAAATAGTAGCAAAGAACAATAAAGCCAAATTAAAAACGTGATTGATAAAAATCTTGAAAAGGAAGCTGAAATTGTTTTGAACGCATCCAAGAGCTTATCACTTTGAAGAAATTCTCCAATTAGGACTGCCTTGTAAAATTTGCAAATCGATGGTTCGGGATAATGACGGTCTGTTTTAAGTTTGGTGTCAAATTTCAGGCGTTCCTATCGCTGATGCGATTCTGTTCTTACAACTCAAAGGTACTGTAGAAAAAAAAATAGAATTTCGATTTTTAGGTAGCTTTCAGATCGCATCCTAAGAACGCTCAGCAATAAATTAATCAATGCTACTGATCTAACATCACTCTACAATTTGAAAGCTAAATTCTGATTATTCCGCTGACTCTGCGTCTCAGAATGAAATTTATTGATGCAGTTAAAGACGCTATTTCAGACCATATTCTATCTGCGCTGTTTAACGCTAGTCAGCAAAATTATTATCCACCTTACTATACCATACATTTCGTTTTAGTTGGTCTATTTATTTTCACGCATCAAATAATTTCGCATATATTCTGTTCAAACAAAGACATAATTATAGTCGTGGAAAAAAGCTTAAACGAACTAAAAGGTAAAGTAATCCATATGACTATATTTATTCAAAAATTCACACAAAGGAGTATGAAGCACAGTTTAAGTTTATGCGGAGGATGAGTGCAGCAAGCAATAATTTCAGTGAATTTATGACTTGATAAACTGCAGGTCAGAATCGCGGTAAGTTCTTACATTACACTAGTGGAATGTAATATTTTTTTCTGTAAAAAGAAGAAGAAGATAAAGAAAATAACTACAAATTCACGGAGGTTTTCAAATGTATTTAGACTTTAAGACTTGAATTTGTTCGCCGGGATTTTGGACCCAATAACCATTTCATTAAGTAAATCTCATTCTAGATGGGAAGCCGTAGTTTTTCAGGGGTAAATAGCCTAGATTACTACAAAGTCCTTTATCTGTAAATAGCAGTTGCATCGCAATTAGTTCGGCCAGACGGCTGAACATTTAAAAAACGCATGTTTGGGTTCTGATAACGTGCAATTTATTTTGAATTAAGCCATTAGACTTAAGCCACCTTAAGCATTTATTATTTTAGCTTCAAGCCTCAGCTACTGAGTTTACGTTGAGATTAATAGTTCATGTTTTGTATTAAGACGACTGATTTCTCCTCTCTCAATGTAAATATATATATGCTTATGTATACGTACAATGTACATGCCTCCGTACCGATATACTGGGTTCAACAGAGGAATGTTTCCTAGTGAAATTCTGTAGAGCTAACGCGTATGTCTTAGTTGGTATATTAGTATCAATACTGTTTGAACATTTACATATAGGCACATAATTTGTAAGTGACAATTTGGATACAAAGGACTCGATTAGCAAGGCGCAATTATTCTTCAGGACATTGGTTGTGTTCCTTTCATTTTCATTTCGTGAACATAACTTAGTCGACCCTTTAAATTAACTCATAATATATTTCAACTATATTTATTGAGCAATCATTTAAGAGTATTTATACTGTTTATATATGTAATTAATTAGAGTTTACTCCTTAAGAATCGATTTTCATAATATAGGAACCCAATATGTTAAAAAATTGTATGAGTAGTGAAATTTATACAAGCCCTAACTCAAAAGCGTTACAGAAGATACGTTGAGAGCACGTCGGTAAAGTAGTTTCTGCTTTACCTTCTACTTCTCCTCTCTAATAACCACATATTATTTGCAGAACCCATTAGTTGCACTTTTTTTTTTTATTCCACTAAGGTGGCACACAAGCATACGGCCCACCTGATGGTAAGCAGTCACCGTAGCCTATTGCCGCTAGCAATACCAGGGGTATCACTATGGGGTGCCATACCATGAGGACTCACTGTGCTAGCAGCAATACTACTAGCCCAGCGTATCCTCGTGGAGCACTGGCAACCTTACTTACCGCAGAAACACAACACTACATCAAGAAGTGTTATTTCACTGCAGTCTTCTGTAAGGGGGAGGTACAGTCCCCAGTCGGGCGGCTCCAATTTAAATGGGATAACCCACGGGTAATCCCAAATCGCCCTACCTCTCTTAAAACAATTTAAAATAAAACAATATCGCGCGCTCACTCTCTTGTCCCTCACACTCTCTCTGCCCTCAACGCCTTCTTGGAGTCCAACCCTGATTGTGACGTGTTCGCGGATGGATGGCAGATGATAATGTCAGCATTCTTGGAGTAATGCGAGTTGAGTGTATGACTGTGGTTTGATTGTTAATTAGTATAATTGGCTTTGAGCCGTTTTAATTGATTAAAATAAATATTTTTTACCTGACCGACCAGAGGCAGTGTATTGTCGAAATTAATTTGGAAAGTACATAGTTATTTCATGTTACAAAAATAAAATAGCCGTACAAATAAACGCATTGCGTTCAGCCCAGTAAAGTGAATGTTGATAAATTCATGGTGGTTTTAATGAAAGGAAACCCGCTAATGGGTATTTCACGGCGCGTGAAGGGTAAGCTGGTATAAATGGATTTCCGTTTCCAAGTGAATCTTTACAATTGCAACCCAGTACATAAGTACATATGTATATCATTATGTACCTACCTCGGAACGTTCTGTTGTTTTAAGTACGGGTACTTAGGCAACATAATCTGGTAATTGAATTTTGGAAGTGATTGAATTAATCATGATTGAGAATCCTTGTAGACTTAAGTAAGTTTATATTGCGCATATATACAAACAGATTACCTTACATACAATCGTAAGACATAACGATTTAACCTTCCTTCTGTGACACGAGGGAAAAATATACAGTTTCAAATCTTCGTACACCACCCCTGCTAAAGAGCCGTGGTATAAAGTTATTCCTGCTATTCTAGCGACGCAATTTCCAATCTCATCTGTCTGTACCAATGATGTTTTCTACCTTTAGTGCAGTGATTAGTCATACCACGAGCTTTATGGTGATGGAAAACATAGTGAGGAAACTTGCATACGTCTGAGAAGAAATACAAGAACTTATGTAGTGCATAAGTGACGGCCATGGAGTAACCATCTATCACGTTGACACCTAATCTTCTTCGGTGAAAAGTGAGTGTTGAAACACCTCTGCCAACATCTTCGGAGACCTTATTATTATTTCACTCGTAAAATATATCGTTATAACTTTCCTTCTGTGACAAAGGAAGAAATGTTTGTCTGTCCGTTTCAAATCTCCGTACACCACCCATGCTAAAGAGGAAATTAGGTATAGGATAATTTAAATTTGATAAAAACTAGCTTTTTCTTGGCGAATTCGCCCGCGTTTCAATATAGTATACTATACCCGTTTTCCCGTAGGAATGAAGCATTTTAAAGCGATAAAAAGTAGCCATACTGTCGGCTTCTAATGGTAAAAGAATTTTTCAAATCGGTCCAGCAGTTTCGTAGCCTATTCAAAAGAAACAAACAATAAAATATTTCCTCTTTATAATATTATATTAAGTGTAGATGTGCCTTCAATGTATATACATAACGTCAATCGGAGCCAAAACGATTGTATCATGCTGAAGTACGTTTATATATCAACAAATTTTTTAAGGCTCAGCGAAAAACGAGCAAGTCCCACCATCACATTAAAGGCACCTTTTATTACATCTTTTTAAAACTAATTACTTTGGAGCAAAACAATTAATAGCTTGATAGAAATATAGAAGCCATAATTCAGAGGCCTAAAAATGGATTGATTACAGGTAGGACGATTACCCTTAGTTGTCACTGGCTAAGCTCTATTACTAGTGAAAAAAAAAATGAGTTACGAGCTAACCCGCACCACGTGTGAAGAAGTATAACCAAGCTTCATGTTTCTAGGTTGAAAAATCACTGGTATCTTTATACTGATAGACTTATAACCCTTATTTATCTCTTTAAGACTTAAAAATAATTTTGCATTGAAAAACTATAGGTATGCCAAGTTGCAGGTTTGTATGCTTTATAGGATTTACTAAGATTTCGCTATAGCATGAGTTAGTGAGTTATTCGTATTTCCCTTTTATATTATTATTTATATTGCCAAACATACGTACATTTGTATGTATAACTCTGAGTTTCAAATATCTATTTCCACACTTGGATCATACAATGATACTGAACAACCCCCGAACATACGGCCTAAACGATGGTTTACAAAAAATCCTGACACACTTTAAATAACTAATTAGCTCTAGAAGAAACCGGTTATCCATTAATCATACAGATTTTGTTGTGCTTAACAAAAATATAAAACATAATTATATTCATTTCCCCACAGGGGTATAGTGATGTTAACCTCATATTTTAACAAACTCCCAAAGCGTAAATACTTACATGGAATACTCCAGTGGAATTTTAAAACGATTCATAACTTTATTTGCAGTCCAAAAACATACCTACCATAGACTGCGAAAGCTATGTAACAGCAAAAACAAATTGATAATACAAAGCTTACACTTGTTGCCGCGTTTACAATGTAAGCACAATGTGTTATTGAAGAACAAATTAATTTGTCGACGATATTAGCACCAAGCCTTAGGAGTTTTTATTAGACTCACTAACCATACATATTTTGTGTGCGCTTTACGTAACGCATCATAATGATGAATTATATGGCAGTATTTTTAAATCTATTCAGAGAGCGATACATTAACATAATTTATCACACCATAAAAGGTTAGATTATTGCTCTATAGGAAAACTGGTGATTTATTAACGTAGCATAATATCTTTTAACGGTTTTCAAGTGTAATATTTCGATAATATCGTTTTCAAATATAGAATAGACATGTTAACCAAGACGAGACAATCTAAAATGTAAGTTAACTATTGCAAACCTCTTTTGTTTCTTTTATCTAGATCAATCTTCTGATACAATAAATGCTCCCCGAGTACTCTTTAGCTTTAAATCATTGAGCACTCTGGTAATTTGATCTAGAAATATATATAGAATAGATCTTGATCTTCCACTGCTTCTTTTTCCACTCACATTCGAATTCTATATCGTTTTGTCTCTCATCTATATCACTGTATGTATCAAAACAAACGCAGCATTCTTATTCTTATATGTACATTGAACAAAAAAGGATATCATCAATTTTGGTCTAAATCTAAAAGTGCCGGCCAATGTATTTTTTTGTATATTCTGTTAGAACTTGCCCGTCTGTAAGTTGTTTACTGTGGCACCAAACCTGTAGGACAATTGTAGAGGACATTATTTGAGTGTGAAAATCTGAATTTTCACACTCAAATAATGAAAATTCAATGCCGTTTTGTTGAAAAAAGGAATTCAAATTAACTAAAACAAATGAAAATATGTCCTGTAATGTCCAACTTTGGTGCCATAGTAATAAATGCTCAGACGAACAAGCTATAACATACTTTCTAACGGCATATTCAGATTTGGTCCAAATCTCTATGAAACATGGATTATGACCTTTAATAATGTTTGGTAATTAATATGCAGGAAATTTTCATTGCGCAAAATAGTATTGTATCTCGACTATTGTCTTTCTTGTAATGGGAAATGACTGCCTCATTTCGATAACATTGTAGCTATTCAAACATGTGAACTGCCTCTGAATGTGTTTCCCGATAATTAATAACTTTTGTATTCTGGTTGCAGGTATTTTGACATTGCTGTGCTAGAGTTGATAGCAGGTATGTACACCGCAATTCATATTTTGAAAACCTGTTTTTTTATTTTTATTTGAGCCCTCATTGGTTGCACTTGGGCTGTGAATGGGTTACTTTTTCTAAGAGATATTCTGATATATTAATAGTATCAACATTAAATTAAATCTTACTTCGAACAATTCGCGCGTTTGCTATGTAGTCAAAAAAATTACTTGACGATTACGGTAGCCTATTTGTAAACTTGTAGAATACAAAAGCTACATACCTGAACAATCGCAATTGAAAAAAGGTTTTTTAATAACAAATACGTACACTTTCAACAATACGCTGGTAAATAATGGTTCCAACTAGATTACCTACCGCGCATTACAGCTATGCGTGTCCAATTTATCAACGCTAATCAGTTTTAGTTTCACTAAAATAAATGTACTTTTTGGAAGACAACAATGAAATGGATAAATAAACATGACTAAAAGTATGCTTGTACGGATGCCGCCGTTACCGTCACGAAATATCAGAAATAAGGTAAATTATACCGTATGTCTTAACACATTAAGTAGATTGTAGCGTTTTATGGAAACAGTACATCATCAGCGATGTCATACGTTACGGTATTTTAGTGTAATTAAATATATCCAAATATCGACTTCATCCAATTGAACATAGGGTTTGATATAGCTAGTCTTCGCTTCGAAGAACGAGGAACAGTGCGGACAGCGTTCCGTAGATAAACAATTAGACTATGAATTTGAATACCTCTGTTTTATGAAATTGGAAAATTTCATTTGCGTGACCGTCGACTATTAGGGGAGAAACACGCGGGTATTGTGTATGTACCTTACAACAATATTACATGTTGTTTATGAACTTGTGTTACTGAATTTATGTAGGTAAAGTTTATTGTATCCACTGCAGGGTCATAGCCATTTCATATGAGTTTGAAAAGGTCGGCCATACTTAAATACGAGTGTCAAAATATTTTATTATAATTCTATATAGCAGATTACAAGGTTTTTACAAGTTATTTGCTCTAGCGTATTCAGGCTCCAGTGCAAATTTTGACGTGCATAATGCCAGTCCAGGAACGGACGACGTTAGTCTTATCATAGATTCACAGAAAGTTAAAGCTATGTCGTATAAGAGGTCAAGAGATTGTTCCACCGAAAACAACATAACTCTTCCATTTATAAGTATAGGTTCTGATCTTCGAAGCAGGCCCAGGGAAGGTGACGTGACAACCTGGATGCATTCCAGGATAACTGAGCCATTATTACCGGGGATAGATAGCGGGGGCACAGGATACTAAAGAGATTCGTTCAGTTTTTAGACTACTAAAAATACACGACAAGTATATTTTAATAAATTGAATTTATTTCTGAAAGCACTTCATCAAAATTTTGATAATTAAATAATTATATAAGCTAGCAAAGTATATAGACAGAACACCTAGAACATAACTAACATTTTGGAATTATGGATATATGTAATTATCTTTTCACGAGTGACTTCAATTGTAATACGTATTTTACAAATTGAGTATAAGACCAAATTTGGGAGCAAGAACAGATGGCAATTACGTTGCGGTGGGACCACTGCTTCTGTTCCAAGTAACCTCCATAACGACAACATGAAAAAAAGAACGCGATATTTTTTTACACTACTGAGTTGCTAATTAATTCACCATAGCCTATAGACGCTTACAATACCAGAGTTATCATTGAGCTGCTGCCAACCCTAGTGTGTCGAGGGGATTAGAGGAGATTTGGTAGCCTCACTTGCCGCAGTATCACAACACTACATCAGAAGAGTAGTCTTATTTGACTGCAATCTTCCATAAGGTGGAGGTATAATCCCCTGTCGCCAATAGTTATTATTGGAAAAACCTTTCACCCTTACTATATTATGTGTAAAGAATTCTATACGCATTTGCCCTTACATCTCATTTTTGTTATAATGTAGCGTCCTAAACAAACTGACGACTATAGAAGACCACATAGTAAGTCACACAAAACAGAATGCGAGTAAAAAATCCTTACAGAGTCCTAGTCTTCTTAATATTCCAACCGCCTCCGTAATGCTAGTAGCCTGATGATATATGAATGGCTCATACAAAAAGCCCGCGTGATAACACAGGTAGCCACAGAAGGCTGTATTAAGGTAGCATTATGATTTTTTGCCCGTACCCTCTTTGTACGTGTCCCTTGTTACACGCCTAATGTTAGGTGCGTGAGGTCGTTAAAGATATTCAAATGGAGTTTTATTGCTAGGTACATCATTTTGCCGAATAAACTTATGTTGATGTTTCATCTTAGTGAAATTAATGTGTTGTGTTGTGATTGAGAATTATATAAAAAATATTGTCGCCCCAATGTTTCATTGAGGGTTTTTTTAATATACTACAATGGTGACGAGCTAGCGTACGGTCTACCTTTTTTTTTTTAAGTCGAACGGGAAAACTTCACAAGGTACCCGCCTGCTTTAGGGAAGCAGACGGGGTATGTGAGTTTTTTACACACTAAAACCCCCCGGTGGCCATCCTCCGTGCATATAGGAGGGCTCCGGGATCTCCAGTGGAACGCACCGGTCCCCTCCAGCACTTTGCCTGAGCACGTCCCGGGGACAGCCATATCGCCGCCCCTGGAACCCTCGCGTGCTCTTGCCAGCATTTGCCACGTCGTGCTGCCACCAGCCCCGGGCCCGCTTGAAGGGATAGTCAGAGCCCCCACTCTGGCTGCCCGGTCTACCTTAAGCTATTATTACCGTTCTTAAATTGCTATTTAATTATATTTATACTAGCAACCCTTAAACTTTCCCATATATATTATGAGTATGAGTATGTATGTATCTTTAAAACAGTTGTTGATTATATAATGTAAGTTGTGTATAAGATAAGCGGTCACCTTGACGGTAAGGTATCCTACAATACTAGAGGCATTTCGGGCGAACTTTTTAATAAGAGGAATCGCTTAGCTAACATCATAACAGAAGATTAGAACTCCTTGCTCTCTCCACAGCGCACCCATGCGGTGCTCTGGAAACTTTTCTCAACGTAGAAACAACACCACAAAAGAGTAACGGTATTAAGCTGTGATTCTATTAAGACATACACAAAGTTTCTCATGGAACAGTTGTTTAACCTAACTAAAATACAAATATTAAACCTGTGAAAGAGCACTCACAATACATTTTTAATGAGAAGTGAAATAACGGAACTTCCTTCGCAGGATGAGTTGAGCTCAAAGGCTTCTCGTATACAATGCATGGTTGCATGGCTTGCATGTTAACTGGGAACGTTAAGGTGAAGTTAGTGGATTTAGTGCGAAATAGTGGAGCTGTAAACATTACTCGTTCAGAGTAAATGAGCTTTTTTTACTACTAAGTAACGAGACTAGCACGTCATTCGGCCTGATGGTGTCACGTGCAACAGACGTATTCCATCTAGGACCTTTTACCGTAAAGACCAGCGTAACACTACACTCGTCACCTCGAGACTTTAGCTCGTAATTTTTGCCCAGTAATTTCAATAACTACAGTCTCCAAGATCTTAATTGGCCATTAAAATTTCGCAGTGTAATAGTTTATACGCACATATTTGCCTTCATTAAACCTTCTAGCCCAGATGCTTACCGACAATTTAAAGACGTGTCTTGCTGTCTAGACAAGTTTGTTGAAACAAAATTAATCAGCATTGTTAACATATGCTTTATGAATACGGCCAGCCTTCTTGGCAAGCTTCAAAATACATAGATTTAACTAATGTTTGTAAGAATTTTCAGTGAATATGTTTATAATAATGAATATATAATATACCAATACTCCTTGCCATAAGGGTCCCCGAAGAGGTTGGCAGTCTTGTGTTTCTGCGGTAAGTAAGGTTCCAGTGCTCCACGAGGATACGCTGGGCTAGTAGTAATGCTGCTATCACAGTGAGTCCTCATCAACAACATGGTTGGCAACCCGTTAGTGCTCCCCTGGTATTGCTAGCGGCTAAAGGCTACGGTGACTGCTTACCATCGAAGATTAGGTGTCAAAGTGACAGATAGTGAGTCCGTAGCCGTCTCTTGGGCACTGCATACGTCCTTGAATTTTTTCTTAGACGAATGCAAGTTTCCTCACGATGCTTTCCTTCACCGTAAAGCTCGTGATGTGAGTAATCACTGCTCTTAGAAAAACTCATTAGTACACACCGGTGGGATTCGAACTTGCGTCGCTAGAATAGCAATCAACTGCAAACACGGGCACCACGGCCTTATACAGGGTTACATATTTTCAATAACTAAATTCATGATAGAAACATATGTAAAAGAAGCAAAAGTACCTAAGTCAAGGGTGAAATGACGCTGTAAACTCTCTGCCTACCCCGTGCGGGACTTGACGTGAAAATATCTATGTATATGCAATAACTTTGAAAAATTGACGAGACCGCTGGTCTAGTGGTTAGTGTACCTGACTGCTGCGCTAGGGGTCGCGGGTTCGATTCCCGCCTGGGCAAACATTTATGTGAGAAATGTGTTTGCCTTGCGTCTGGGTGTTTGGTATGTATTATAAGTATGTATTTACAAACAAAAAGTATATAAGTATTATATCTGCTGCTGGTCCTCATAGTACAAGCTTTGCTTAGTTTGGGGCCAGATGGCGCTGTGTGATAATGTCCAAGCATTATTATTATTATTATTAAAAACTAATATATATTTTTTAAATAAAGAAATGTCATTACCGATATGTATAATAAATTCTGATTCTGTATTATAGTTTTAAGGTGTACAATAAAGAGTTATCTATCTATCTATCTAAATGTGGTATATATGTTACGAACAATCAAAATTCAGGGAAAATCGAACACCGGATAACCGGATTTCCCAGTAAAACGGATTGCGAGTGTCACACGGCAGTTGTTCGGATCGGCGCGGAATAGATCCGACGCATGACATAATCCCATTTTATTAGGATACTTTCAGGTATTTGGTTGTGTATGAAACAAAATATGGATAAAATCTCGCTACTAGCATAGTAACTCATTTGATGTGTAAACTAATAAAAAAATGGAACCTAGAATACAAACAAAGGAAATCATCCATGTTTCATAGAGATTTGGTCCAAATCTGAAAGAGCCGGACAACGATTTTTTTTGTATATTCTATTAGAGCTTGTCCGTCTGAGCATTTACTACTATAACACCAAAGTTGGACATTACATTTGTTTTGATTATTTTGAATTCCTATTTTCAACAAAAATGTATGAAAATTCTGATTTTCGATCTCAAATAAAATCGAGGACAAAGGTCTTACAGCTTTGGTGCCATAGCAATATATGTTCAGACGGGCAAGCTGTAACAGAATGTAGAAAAAAATACGTTGGCCGGCCCTTTCAGATGTGGTCCAAAATGTATGATGTCCTTTCGGCGTCTAAAGTCTCATCAGTGAAGTATGTGCTAACAACATTCTAACCAAAAGGCTGATAATAACACTGTGGTACGGAGGTGTCTCCAGGTAGCCCACCGAACGTGAGAAGAATCCTACACCATTCAAATTCGTCTTTAAATTTGATTGATGTAACCGACTCTGCTTCTATTCTGATGTGTCATTTAAGAGAATCGCCCACGCACTCCCTATAATGTGTGTAATGATTGATCCAGTATAGAACACATTCGAATGGGGAGGCACAGTAAATTCAGATTGAAGGAATATTTATGCTGCATTCAAAACTCATAACCAGTCAAAAGTACTTTGGACTGTAAAAAAATAAGAATTACTCTGATGGTATTCGATATGGCCGTGTTACAAGTAAGATAATATTGGTCACAGAAGAAATCAATCGATATATATAAACTCTTCCATACGATCAAAACGAATTCGATAGTCAAAAGTACTTATGACTGGGTTGTGAGATTAGACTGTTGCAGTCTTTTCAAGAGAGGTAGGGTGATTTGGGATTTCCCGGGGGCTATCCCATTTAAATTGGAGCCGCCCGACTGGGGACTGTACCTCGGCCTTACAGAAGACTGCAGTGAAATAACACTACTTGATGGAATTTTGTGTTTCTGCGGTAAGTAAGGTTGCCAGTGCTCCACGAGGATACGCTGGGCTAGTAGTAATGCTGCTAGCACAATGAGTCCTCATCAACAACATGGTTGGCATCCCTTAGTGATACCCCTGGTATTGCTAGCGGCTATAGGCTACGGTGACTGCTTACCATCAGGTGGGCCCTATGCTTGTGTGCCACCTTAGTGGTATAAAAAAAACACATACATGAGATAGAAACATAATTTATCTCTGTTCGATCCCAGTTGTTCCATTGATATGTATGCCCGCAATTTATTGCAATTAGTTATCATTCAGAAAGAATCAAAATTATTTTGATTAACAGTTCCACCGAGATAGTGTTAGCTTGAGTGAGCAAATATTGTTGTGAGCATGTAAACAAAGTCCCACTTATATTATTAAGACTCCAAGACTACAAATAAATATGTTAATTTGAGCAGTGCAAATAATGTTAATATAAATCCTAACTAAGTACTGAAAATAATTAACATTATCGTACCAAATAACTTTATGAAGTAAAAAGCAGACTGTCTCACAATAAATCTTCTTCATTTTACTATCGTAGAATGTTATAAGGATTTAGGATTAGTTTACTCCTTAGAACATAGAACTAAGGCAGACGTAAAACGATTTTTGACACTCACATAATGGTCCTTCACATAAAACACGCAAGATTCTGCACTAATTTCAATGCTTTTGCAAATTGGTATTAGTAGTGAATATAAAAAAAAACAAAATTAGTAGTAAAACTTTCGACTAATCATCATCATTCTCCTGCCCTTATCCCGTATTATTTGGGGTCGGGGCAATATGTATTTCTCTTCCATACTTCTCTATCAGCCGTCATCTCTGTATTCACTTCCTTTCTGGCCATGTCATCTTTCACACAGTCCATCCATCTTTTCTTAGGTCTACCTCGACCCCTGTACCCATCCACATTCATACATAAAACCTTTCTTACCACGTTATCTTCATTCCTCCGCATTAATCTCTTGCAATAAAACTATCTTCCCTCGGAGATAAGAAATAATATTTCACAAGGGGCGTAGTACTAAGCGTCGTAAACACTGGTAATAGTGGGGCAGGATCCAATTGGGCGGATTTCTTTTGTCGCTACAAGCTGCCTTCCCACTTAGTTTATGGTATTAATGGTCCGTTTTTACAGAAAGCTGGCAGTGTAATGTATACGAGTGGAAATTTTTACTTGAAAGAACATCTTAAAATAAAAATTATAGCTGAAATAAATATACAGCAGAATTCTCCATCGATATCGCTTCGTAAAAGGTTAACTTTTTCTAAGTTAGCTGTAACGGAGGGGTTCTTCGAAATGAATTGGTAAAAAAAACGGTTTTACAAATTGCGACGTATTCGTATTCCTTTTCGATATTTCTAGAATAGTATAGCCGCCCGCGCCATGCGGTGATAATTTTTCTCATAACTTTTTATTTTAATATATTTTTATTTCTTTCTTTCTTTCTTAATCCATAGCCTCCACGACGACCAACGACTTAACATATCGCCACGTGTCTTCATTACGCTTACGAGGATTGGTGTTAAAAATCTTAGTCCTTAAAAATAAAATTTTAAAAGAGAGATAGGGCGATTTGGGATATCCCGTGGGTTATCCCATTTAAATTGGAGCCGCCCGACTGGGGACTGTACCTCCGCCTTAAAGAAGACCGCAGTGAAATAACACTACTTGATGTAGTGTTGTGTTTCTGCGGTTAGTAAGGTTGCCAGTGCTCCACGAGGATACGCTGAGCTAGTAGTATTGCTGCTAGCACAGTGAGTCCTCATCAACAACATGGTTGGCACCCCGTTAGTAATACTCCTGGTATTGCTAGCGGCTATAGGCTACGGTGACTGCTTACCATCAGGTGGGCCGTATACTTGTGTGCCACCTTAGTGGTATAAAAAAAATATAAAAAAATACGTAATAATACTCACTCTTCAGTCTTAATTGTGTGCGTGACATAGGGTATATTGAAACACAGTGTCTGCACTTTATCACGCAGTCAGGTAATTTCATTTATATTTCCTTGTATATTCGAAATTCAAATATACCTCTATACATCTTGAGGCTACCCGCGTACGCAAGAGATGAAGTTCAACAACCTATGTGAAATCAAATCGCCAATCCACACTGGACCCCCGTGATGAACTATGAACACTCGCCCTCATAAGAGGGCAAGCCGGTGCCCGGTAATGGCGACGGTAGATGCTACATGTTCGCAACGATTATGGGCCTTGCTCCATACAAAATTAATATTAAATACATTTTCATCCACGTTATTAATAAAATATGTACCCTAACAAAACCTCCATAATTTATCAGGAAATTAAAACTTTCCCACACTGTCATGGTCTCTTAAGAAACTTTAATCAGTATCCGAGAATGCGTCCTTATTTTTAAAAGGGATATCTTCGCAGCATGTAACGAAATTTCTTGCCTAAAATTGCTTTGGAACTTACAAGTGGTTTTTTTTTAAGTTTGTATATGCGGAAGCGCCATACCCTAACGAATTTTATTTCTAGTTTAAATTAGAATATCCGCATTATGCTAATGTTGGCATTCCAGAATGACTTGGTTTGGCTGAGTTTTTGCCCGTTCTCCTTACAAGATTTTTGCCACACAGGAGGTTGTACTACTGGTAAAGTTAACCAGTAAACACTACATTATATTGTAAGTAGTCGGTAAAGAACTTAGATACAAAAAAGACGTATCTAAATGCTTTGCATCATTTGATCTGGTCCTTACATGCAACCCGGGCAGACTGCAACATTAATTGGTGCCTAATTTTTTTTTTTTAAATGCTACCTTCTTGGTACTGTCTTGGCTTTATTTTATTCGTAAATAGTTTTATGATTTCTTTAATTTATTTCTTATCTATACTTCTATATATATCTATACTAATATTATAAAGAGGAAATATTTATATTTTTGTATTTTTGTGTGTATGTTTGTATTGAATAGACTCCGAAACTACTGGACCGATCAAAAAAAATCTTTCACCGTTAGAAAGCTATATTATCACTGGCACAGAGTGCATAATCACTACGTTATCAATGGCTGGCTGACAAAATATTTTTGTTAAATGTCCACCCGTGCGAAGCTGGGGCGGGGAACGATGTACCTTTATCTATCACTAGTGGCCCCTAGTGATAGATAAAGGTACATCGTTAACCCTGTTTTCCTTAACATAATGTACCTAATGAAATTGATGAAGCCCGTTTCCCATTACGTCATTAGGTGCTTTGAGTAAGTATGTTTACTTATGCTAGTACAATTAGACACCCCATTAGTACGACTCAATAAACATCAAATAACGTGCCAAGGAAGGCTGCAGCTTAATGAGCATTTTCCTTTTATATTAACACTTTGAATCAGTAGCGCCAGCATGAATGAAGCAGCGTTTTCGTATCGCCTCCGACTATTTTTGTATTGGGAAAATTAACAGCGCTGCGGCGGTGAAAATTGAACAAAAATTTATATGAAAATTTTGACATTTCACGAGTTAGGTTTTCGAATACCTACGTAGTCGAAAAATGTTCATGCTACCGGCACTGTACATAATACCGTGGGTTAATGCTACGTAACTATAATTATTATATAAATATATTCGTGGTAAACCGCTCATGATCTTTAAGGACTTTTTGGTTAATCGCTCACAACAAGTTAGAATTGGTGATAACGTCAGTTCTCAAGCACCTGTCATTTGTGGTGTCCCTCAGGGCAGTATTCTTGGCCCAAGTCTCTTTTTGATCTATATAAACGACCTATGTAATCAAATTTTAAGAAATGGAAAAAAAATTACCTACGCGGATGATACTGCGCTGGTATTCCACGGAGAGACTTGGGACAAAGTAGTCCATTATGCTCAATTGAGATTACACAGAGTCAATCAATGGCCTGGCGCAAACTTATTGACATTGAATCTCTCCAAAACCTCATTCATTCAGTTCTCTGTGGCCAAAATAAAACCAGAGAACGTAATTCTTAAAGTTCACGCATGTAACTACCCGAATGATTCCCTTGCGACCTGCCCATGCATTGAGATAGCTAAATCCACGACCGTCCAATATCTGGGAGTTATTTTGGACGAAAAACTTAGTTGGCGCTCTCATATAAACGTCACAACTGCGCGCACCAGAAAACTTAATTGGGTTTTTAAAAAATTGAGGCACGTTGCTGATTTAGATCTTCTGCGCAAAATATATTATGCACTAGGTAAATCAGTCATTGGATATTATATAATAGTTTGGGGTGGTGCTTGTAAGACTTTTATAATAGACTTGGAAAGAGCGCAGAGATCTATCTTAAAAGTCATGACCTTCAGCCCGTACAGACTTTCTACAACTAAGTTGTATGAAAAATGTAGTGTCCTAACAGTGAGGCAACTGTTTGTTTATCAATTGGTTGTCCAACAACATACAATAACCCCCTATAGTGCCGAATACAGTAAACCGCGTGTCATTAAAAACGTATGCTCACCGGTTATATGTCGCACAGCATCAGCCAGACGACAACATGCTTTTAAAGCAGTTTATTTGTATATCAAAATAAATAAATTAAAAAATATACAACCCTTATGTAATCGTGAAATTAAAGTAATTATTAAAAAATGGTTACTAGAACTAGATTATGAACAAACCGAACAGTTGTTGCTATAATACCTTGTGGAATAATATTGTCATAAATAACACACACACACACAAACACACACAGTACGTAACAGATTAAACTATTTAGTAAAACAGAACATTACCTACCTAACTTATTAGATAAGTTAATTTATTTTTTATTTAACATAAAATTATATGTCACTTTACTATAAGAGAGGACACTGATTTCTGTAATACAGGTCTTTTAGCCTAGCTCAGAAATCAAGGACTTCATTACAATTTGTACTTTTTATGTGAATAAAGATTATATTATTATTATTATTATTATTAATTATCTTCTTATATAAAGGTACATATATATTTATGTCATAAGAAGGTAAGATTTTTTGGTCCTAGAAATTCTGAATTTCGAAAATTAAAAAATATTTCACTATATAAGTTTCTTAGACCCATGAAATTGTGAACAAAATACGATTTAAATCTAATAATTACTAAATATTCTGTTTTTGAAGTAGATAAGTATCTAATATATAGGAAATAAATTGGTTTGTTCGTTCATGCTTTTAACATTATCTTAAGTCATGTATCTACTATATTATATCCGATTGCTATAAAACTTTGGAGCGGGTTTATGTTCGAGCCTGCGAATGTATCTGACAAAGAAAAGTTTAGTTTATCTTTGTGGGACCTGCTATTGATAGCCATTTATTGTTACTTATAAAAATTATGCATTGCATTGAAGTAGGCACTGCTAGTACATCACAGTTACATGAACTTTAATTCAGCTCATTTAAACACATGCAAAGAATTCTTTTTTTTTAAAATAAGATCTGCATGAAGTGCTTTCAAGACATCAGAATCTAACACGACACTCGAAAGATTACTTCAGAAGAGAATCCTTAAATAAATGTAACAACACGAAATAAAGACAAACCAACTATACTATGTATGTCTTCAACCGACATCAAGATATCAGAAAACTAATTCAATAAATAACCAGGAGTCTTGCCCTTGTTTCTTAGTAGTTGAATTAACGTTATCATTATCGCTGTCAATATTATTTTAGCCCGATCAAAGAGTGAATGAGGTACGCAGGCATGAAGATTATCCCCACTGACTTGTAAGGAATTTAATATCTGCTTGAGGTGAGACGCGGCGCTAGAGATTTTTAATATTAAACCACTGCATTGGACACATATTTTTCCAATATGTATTATATTTCCAGCATTGTACTATATTTTTGGTACGGAAAAAAATACAAATACAGAAAATTGAAATGTTTGCCTGTCCAAAATACGGCTCAAAAGGTTCAAAATAAATCGCTTTTTTGCGAGAAACGCTAACAAATTATTTAAGTCTGTTTGTACTTATTTTATTTTCTAAAGCTTGTACATATTTCGATTGATTTTGCCAGTAGATGAACATGCACCTTCGAGCGTAATGATTTTGCACGTGTAAATCGCCAGTAGGGGACACGATAACGCTATAGACTGAAATATAAGACTTATAAGAGGGCAAAATGTAATGAACGAAACATATATGCTATATTTATTCTTATGTTTTTACAAAAATGTTGTGGACGGTTCCAAAATATAGAATACTCTATAGAAAATGGAATTGCATAAAAAAATACGAATAAACAAAAAAGGCATTGAGAACCCCTCCCTTTTGAAGTTTGTCAGTAAATACCAGGATTGTTTTAATAAGGCAGTGTAACGCCATTCTTATGTCTTATCCGACCGTGAATGAGAACCCGTTGTGAATAATAGACCCGCATACAGCATACAACTATTTTCCTAACTAATAAACTGACGTATTACTATCCCCAGTTCCAACGCGGGTGCTGTATGCACTTGTCTTTGATGGTGTATTTTCTCTACCGTAATAAACTATTTGATAAACATTTTGTGAAATTTGTTTAATTATTTTTGATAAACAAGTAAACAAGGATAACCGCCTGTTGGTAAGCGGATACCGTGGCCTAACACCAGGTGTACCACTTGCGCGTTGCCAACCCACTTATGTTACACTGCCGACTTTTTTGTTTGTTAAACGAAACAAAAAAAGTTTCGCTGACAGTGCAGTGGTACCTTTTTTAACAGATACATAACTAGAAACTGTAAGCTCTTATTTAAACGGGTCTTATATGCGACATTAATAAACTTTGTTTATTAACCTCGACGTTTCGAACAAGTTGCAAGGGCTAAAGTCAGGAGCTGACTGTATAAATCCCCTTACATATTATATATGATACAATTCTACTTTTCTACTACTACTACACTACTACTACAATTCTATGTTAATAATATGTGTTTAAATCCCAAAAAAAATGAAAAATTGTTCTATTTAGTAACTAAATTTGATGTAAGTATTTAGTGATCTTTTTATTTTTATTTAATATGTCAACTTAAAAACCGATTTATTACATTAAAGTACTAAATATTATGAACCTAAAACTAAAAACCATAAAAATATATAATTAGTAATAGTATTTCGTTACATTTTGAATGTTCGATGGTTCTTCTATCTCCGTTATCATGGGGGTTGGAATGCTATCCAAATTTCGGGTAGTAACGCAGTGGGACCCTGTCAAAATGTTCTTTAATACATTACTTGGGTAAATATGCCTCGGATTGTGACCCTGCATAAAATGAAATTCCATCCTAAGTCTTAAGCCCTTAATGGATCCGCCCAGCTCGGGCTTAGCGATATTCCGTGTGTATTGATATTGCTCTACATGTGTAGAAAAAATGTATTAGTGAAAGTGCTCGTTATGGAGCTTAATACCTTGTTAAACAATGTTAGAATGGTTCTACATAATTGCTGGTTTTTATCTGGATTTATCTAATCTTAAATTCAAGGCTCCACGGCGAGTCCCTTGTTCGTGAGTACAGAGCTTAATTAGAACTACTTTTACTAAAATTCTGACGTAGTCGGAATCTGTACCACTCAGAATCTGCCGTAAATAGTCATGTCGATATAAAGATATTTGTATTTTTATTTATAGGTGCGTTGAATACCAATAATATAAAAAAAATGGTACTTAATATAGAAATTTTAGGTATTTCCTTACTAGATGTTTTTTTATTTAAAGCCCATCTGGTGGCAGTAACTGTATAACTCTATGTGTAACTGTTAAAGTCCACTGATGGGCTAAAAAAATGTCTTATATTTTTTAATTATGTCCAATAACATTATTAAAATATTGGATGTAACATTGTTATATTGGACGCTGTGGTCTCCTATAATTGTAGGAACACACAGAACTGGGACCTACAAATTGCTAAAATTGTATAATTGTGTATCTTTTGTTGAAGATCCTTAAAATAAATTAATAAATAAATATTAAAGGATATCTAACACGTTGCCAACCCTACTGTTGATCTGATGATAAGTAAAGAAAACAGCATTTTTTTTTTCTTGAGGTAGAATTTCCTGCTCGTTTGATTTTTGTGTTTTACGTTCTTGTCACAATCAAAATTATTCATACGGAACAGGATCGTATCCTGTGCATTGCTGCAAAAGAACCATTTAATATTGACCTACCATGCCACTTCTGTGCTCTCGAAATTTCATTTTCAAAGGGAAATGAAATGGATTATGAGAGCTCTAAATATAATGGTGAACACAAATGCGCAAGAATTTGACATCGGACACGTTTAATGACGTGGAAAAAATACAGAAACACTCGTTACAAAGGAGTAGGAAAACATTATTATTTTGTTACAATTGCGATACTTTGAAGAATCAGGTAGTATCAACAGGCTTTGATAACTTGTAGGATTTTCGATTAAAGTCATATTTTATTAGAATATTCTTTCGTAATATCCTTGTGCATGTGATAACTTTTTCTGATATTTTTATGTCACGTAGGTAATTTTTTTTTTTAAATTATATCATGTTATTTGAAAAGAGTAATTGCTGAGTTTCTTACGGGAATCTTCGCAGCAAATAAAGACCTTCCGAATCCGGTGGTAGATTCTGACGATGAGAAAGTAAATAAAGATGATTTTTATTTTGAGTTTGAGTTTAAGTATTGTTAATATAAAATAAAATAATATATGTAGACTGGGACTTGTCTTCGCGTAGATTTGATATCCCCGTAACTCGTAAGGCGCTTCTGTTTACGGCCGCGCTTGAGATAACAGATCTCACAATAATATGGATTTGCATACTAAACCATAAGCCGTAAACAGCTTTTGAAATCTTCGTTCCAACTGGATACCAGACAGTCATAGAAATAAAATGTTTATGTTATCGCAACCATTATGCTAAGTTAAATTCTGTCATTACCTCACATTTAATCGCACTCAATTTTGGCTGCCATTTTCCGTAAAGTAGGCCCAGAACCCAAAAGAGTAGGTGAAAATATTTGGTGTGACGCTAATCTCGTATTTTATGTTTTATAGTCGTTAAATGCCAACTTAATTGCCCCATGTGTTATTGCTATGAGATAAATCCAAGGAGCTGGCGGAACAAGCGGCCCATGAATTTGAAACGTGCCCAGAATCAAAGTGGCAAGTTTTCGCAACCCGCGCTCCCGTAAACACGAGTATCGGACACTCTATTAAAGATCTCTACTCCACTGGAATGGCAAAAGGTTTTAGGCCTCGAAAAGTACACTATGGTTTTTGGTTTTTACCAAAACTTCGACACTCCTAGTTAGAGGAGAAACAAGAACTGTCATTCAAACAGCCTGTCCCATGCCAAAACATTTAATTCCAAACTCATATATGCTTAAAATTCTCAAACTTTTTTTGAGAGTTAACCCTTAAAGCGCCGTAGTCCACGGTAAAAAACTTTTTCAATTTGAGCCCTGTGCGAGCTCGGCCCGCAGTTTTGACAAAGGTCCAAGTCCGAGCATTATAATGGGTTCTAGTGCAATTTTGGGCTTTGCGCACTTTGAAATTGGGGTTAACATAAAATACCAAGATATTTGCATAATCAGTTCGGGGATAAGTTTAAGGGCTTGCGGATCTTTTTTGACGCGATAGTTATTATGTTTGGAGTACCTGTTATGGTGCAGTTGTTATAAGAGAGGTAGTGCGATTTGGGATTTCCCGTGGGTTATCCCATTTAAATTGGAGCCGCCCGACTGGGGACTGTACCTCCGCCTTACAGAAGATCGCAGTGAAATAACACTACTTGATGTAGTGTTGTGTTTCTGCGGTAAGTAAGGTTGCCAGTGCTCCACGAGGATGCGCTGGGCTACTAGTATTGCTGCTAGCACAGTGAGTCCTCATCAGCAACATGGTTAGCACCCCGTAGTGATACCCCTGGTATTGCTAGCGGCTATAGGTTACGGTGACTGCTTACCATCAGGTGGGCCGTATGCTTGTGTTGTGTGCCACCTTAGTGGTATAAAAAAAAAAGATGAATGAGCTTGCCAACACGGCTTTTTTTACAAAAATTGTGAAAATAATTTGACATCCGGAACGATTTGCAGCTATGTTCTCAAGCATTAAAATATATAAATAGCTTAAAAACACTTACCTATAAAGTTACTTATAATAAGAACATGGCTTAAACCTAATGCTTACTGAATAAATGTAAAGAAAACTCTATAATAAATCGTCCCGCATTCACACGGGTGATATTTAATGTCCTGATAAAATTACGAACAAAAATGTCCTAATTCGGTATATTTCTTACATTGATTTTTAGTTCTATTTATCTAAGCTGATTAAAGAACAACATCTTCGTTAACTATTATAAAGAAAAACAACATTGAAAATTACGTTAAAATGTAATACGAAAATAAAAAAAGTAATGTGTTTCAGCAGGCCACATTACATAATCATCTGCGAGCATGTCATGTTCAACTGATGATTAGGCTGAATTCACATTGAGTTGAGCACATTATGTAAATGACCGTCGATGGACCTATTCGGGTGCGCCGAACCCGGCCTTTCACTTACGTTACAACAGTCGTTTGAATATGAGGCGTTGTTTTTCCAACGTGTTATTCCAACCAATATTGGTTATGAGTATACGCACTTATGTACGCATCCCTTTAGAAGGAGGCAGGTGGTATAGATCACCACTCGCATATAACATACTCTGCTTGTCTAAAATGTTCAAACAGCCAGTATTATATATTGGATTTTTTTACGTTCAAACAGTTCAATTTACACTTCCACTCTTAACATTCACTCTCTTTATATTTGGCTGATATTGCACTCTTCATATTACTGCCTTTTATTGACTGCGACATTAATGCTTTGATGTTACCAGGTGGGGTCTTATTGCAAGCGACCGGCTACGTAGGCACCATCGGACTACCGGACTGATATTCTTCCCCCGAACAAAATATTAAAATGTTCTTAATCTCTGATTACAATACCTATAGTTCGTGATTAATCACACCATGAGCTAAAAAAGAGAGGTAGGGCGAATTGGGATCTCCCATGGGTTTTTTCATTAATATTGTAGTCGCCCGACTGGGGACTATACCTCCACCTCACAGAAGACCGCAGTGAAATAACACTACCTCAACACTACTTTGATTCGATAGTGTTGTGTTTCTGCGGTAAGTAAGTCTGCCAGTGCTCCACGAAGACACGCTGCGCTAGTAGTAATGCTGCTACCAGCTAATGTGCTGGCACAGTGACTACTCATTAACAACAGGGTTGGCAACTTGTTAGGGATATCCCTGGTATTGCAGGCGGCTATAGGCTACGGTGACTGCTTCCAATCAGATGGGCGGTATGCTTGTGTGCCACCTTAGTGGTTTAAAAAATGAAGTTATTGTTACCGTAAAAAATATGACTAGATTCAACAGTGATTTGAACGGCTCCATAATATAGCCCGATGTGGCGTTCAGCAGTCAAAATAAAATAAATGGGTTTATGATTATAGGCTATTGTTTATGGGTAATAAAACATGTTTAAATAACAACTGAAATAAAATTTATTAAAATACCTAAATTAACCCACTATAATAAAATTTATACAAGAAAGGGAAAATAATTTTGCTTTTTTATCGCTTTTCCGTTCTAAATCTTCCCAGTTGTTACCCCTAAGATATTATCCACACAATATACTTTAAAGCTTTCAGCTTTTTCCTTGAGGAAGTATACCAAGGTAATGTAAGCATAAAGAATATTACAGCTCGCTTTGTTTACTATGGCCATAATTAATGTTACACAACATGTAGAGATTTTCCTCATTTTTTTTTTTATATTATGCACTCCAGAGCAATCATTCTGGGCCACTAATTGAGTCTGATAATGAATGATTATGTAAATAAATAGCAAAACGTTAAATAAAAAAAGTTATAATCTTTGGTTTTTCGCTGTATGTGAAGAGTTTCCATTCAATATTATATAAATAAATTCATATTATATACTTACGGCACACTTAATTTTCGATTCCCGCCGGGACAAACATGTATGTGTTAAACATTTATGTTTGCCTTGCGTCTGGGTGTTTGGTATGTATTGTAAGTATGTATTAGGTCCTTACATATGAAATTGGCGTTTTGTATGGGAGGAACAAAAAGTCGAATATTTTTTAATATAATATATTTAATTAATCAAAGTATGAACCATTATTTTCTATGCACTTTTGCCATCTCATAGGTAGTTCATTGATCCCTTTACTAAAAAAACCAGTCGGACGGGAATCAATAAAATCTTTGAAGGCGATTTGGACTGCCCCATCGGAGTTGAATTTTTTCCCTTGCAAGAAGTTATCCAAATTTCGAAAAAAATGGTAATCTGTTGGAGCAAGGTCCGGGGAGTACGGAGGATGTCTTAGACTTTCCAATTGAAGCTCTTCTAATTTAGTAGCCGTCTGTAGCGCAGTGTGTGGTCTAGCGTTGTCGTGAAGCAGCAGTGGCGTGGAGCGATTGACCAGCCTAGGTTGTTTAGCCGCTAGCTTTTCCATCATGGTTTGCAATTCCTGACAATAGACATCAGCCGTAATAGTCTGGCCAGATTTGAAAAAACTGTAATGAACAATACCGGCACTAGTCCACCAAACGCTTACAAGTAACTTTTTTGGGGTTAATTTTCGCTTGGGGCAGGATTTGGCTGGCTGGCCAGGATCTAACCATTGCGCTGAGCGCTTCCGATTATCGTAAAGAACCCATTTTTCATCACAGGTAATGATTCGGTTTAAAATACCTTCATTATTGTGCCGGTTTAGTAATGTAACGCAGCAGTCGACGCGCGTTTGCCGGTTTGTTCCAGTCAATTCGTGAGGTACCCACCTTTCAAGCTTTTTAATCTTCCCAATTTGCTTCAAGTGAATTAAAACAGTTTTATCACTAACATTGCAGCCTGCAGCTAACTCGGACGTGGTTTGCGATGGATCCGCTTCCACAATAGCCTTCAACTCTTCATTATCAACTTGAGTCTCAGGCCGTCCACGGGGCTTGTTCTGCAGGTCGAAATTTCCAGAAAGAAAACATTGGAACCAAAAACGAACTGTGTTTTCTTTTGCAACACGACCGCCATACACATCATTCACCCTTCGAGTTGTTTCCGCAGCACTAGTGCCACGGCGGAACTCGTACTCGTAAATAATGCGATATTTAAGGTTTTCCATTTTGTAAAATGAGTGACGCAAACAGAAAAAAACAGAAGAAAAAAAACAAATGAATGACGATCATCGAAGCACAAATACATGAGTCTATAGCTGTACAAATTTGAATTTGGAATTCCTTACCAAAGAGAAGAAATTCGTGATTAAAGTGGCCAGTACGAAAAACGCCAATTTCATATGTAAGGACCTAATATTTAGAAAAAAAAAAATATATGCCGTATCCCCACATGTTCTCATAGTACAAGCTTGCTTAGTTTGGGGCCAGGTGGCGTTGTGTGATAATGTCCAAGCGTTATTTCATTTCATTTCATTTTGCTAGGAAATGACTGTGCCGATAGGATGGGCCAAATGAGTCTTTCTTCTGTCAGTACAGTGTATCTTCAACAACCTCTCGAGATAATCCCCATGAAACCTCATCAAGTACCTTTAAACTCCATAGAGTAAGACTGACACCAGAAAATATGACAATTAAGTAGTGAGTATCGAACAGAATTCCTGAATATCTCAGCTAAAAGAAATACCATAGCTCTATGAAACAGTCCTACTTACTTACCACGGCACAAATCAGGATAACCAATAACTTATTTGAGGAAACACCCTTTAAATACTTAAACGTTAAACTACAAAGCCAAACCATGTCTGCAGTTGATAGCCGAACGTACATATTTCATTCTAAGCCTCGGCATTGAGCTCAATAGGCCATTATTTGTTAATTTTAACTCATTCAAACCGATGCTTCTGAAAGAGAAATAAATAATGAACGCTCCAAATCCTTTGGAAAACTAATTTCGATATTTAAGATTAATACTTTGTTGTGCTTAACTTAACTATAACGCGTAAGAAGTTATAATTTTATTCAGTGCCAGTAGCAGGAACATTGTTGACAACGTATTCGAAAACGAAACTCGCGAAATGTCAAAATTGTCATAAAAATTTTTAGTTCCACTTTTCACCGCCGCTGCACTGTTCATTTGCCAATACAAAAATAGTCGAAGGCGATACGAAAACGTTGTCGACAATGTTCCTGCTACCGGCACTGAATAATTAATTATTTCATATTTAGTTATTACGCCAAATATCAAGGGTACTGCGACTTTGGTAACCAAATAATTCTCAGTTTGTATAGAGTAAAGACCATGTTACTGTCGAGCGTTTTGAGAACACTAGAGTAAATTAGACATATACCCTTGTTTAAATTAAAAGTAAAACAGCAATAAAATTACTAACGTAAAATAAACTGCGGCTATGAACTTATTAAGGAGAGTAGGAACATAATACTTGTGCCTCTCTACCGAAATTTAATTAATAAACTAGGCTGTTTTCTGTTCTAACTGAGGCTTAGCAGCTTTTCATTGTTTACGATATTTTTATTGGTAACACCAAACTGATAGGGTTAGTGAATAAAACAGTTTTATTTTTCTCAATTATGTTTTGACACTCCCATCTCTTTTTTTTAAAGACTTATAGGATGTATGAGATATTGGTGTCGATTCTGTTGTTCAAAATTACTAAACTTAACTAATTTGACAGGTCTAAAAGTCTTGGTATCTCTTTCTCATGTGTGGGGCTAAATAACGATGGCAATATTTTTAGACCTGTTAGATTAGTTAATTTTAGTTTAAAATTTAGCTTAGCAACGTTCCTCGTGGTCAGAGACAGGATGAAAATAGTATCGTAAAATATATCGGACTATAAATATCGAGGTATTATTCAAGAAAATAAAAGAAAAATTAACGCACCCGATACGATAAGGCGATATCGTTGGTCTAGAGGCTAATAAGCTTAACTACAAAGCAAGTTGCAGTTTCGGTCCCCGTATCTATCAAGGCAAACGTGCGATTTAAATTCGCGTTTGCCTTGAGTGAGGCCTGGGTGTTTGGTACTTATTACAAGTATGTATTTACAAAAAGTATTTAAGTATTCTATCACTGGTATGATCTTAATATTCTGATAAAAACCTCTCTTTTTATTCGGGCAATTCGGTTTCCCATTAAAATTGGAGCCGCCCGGCTAGAGACCTTACAGAAGACCGCAGTCAAATAGCAATACTTTGATGTACTGTTGTTGTGCTGATGTTATATTTTTGCGGTAATTAAGGTTGCCAGTGCTCCACGAGGATACGCTGCACTAGTAGTTATGCCGCTAACACAGTAATCCTCATCAACAACAGGGTTGGCAACTCGTTAGTGGTATCCTTGGTATTGCTAGCAGCTATAGGCTACGGTGACTGCTTATCATCAGGTGGGCCGTATGCTTGTGTGCCACCTTAGTGGTATAAAAAAAACATGAATACTATCTTTGTTTGTTAAGGTGGCCATGTATGTGTTCTAACATGATTTTTATTATTACAATAGAGTCTAATCAAAACAATTTTGCGCAAGCACGTGTTCTCAACAGGTTCAGATGACCACGTGTAATAACATGCGCTGTCAACCACGTGCATTGACAATAGGATCAATTAATTAATGAGACACTCGGCATACGTATGCACACATAGCAGGAAGCAAGGTGGACTTTAGTAGCTAGAGCTTAGTTGATGCATTTACATATATTACAACAGGTCAGTACTAATTGCAATTACTTGCAGATGCTAGATCAAAATGTTGTTTCTTAAAAATAGATTGTTGTAACATTCATGATAATCAACTATATTATATACGTTAACTAATAATCATACTAATTTATTTTCTAAAGATATTTACAATTTTACATATGGCATTACAATTACAACGGGCCCCAAACTAGGCAAGGCCTGAATCTTGGGTACCCCGTACTGGTACCATCAAGCAGAAATTGTATTATGTTTGCCAACCTAACTATTAAAAAGAGTACTTTTGGATTAAACATAAATTTACACCGAGCATTACATGGAAAATTCAACAAAAACTATTAAAATATTCGAGTTATTTATGAAATCTCAAGACAGGTGCAAATGTATCTTTGGTATTTCAATGCAGATCAAACATATTATGCATGCCACTATGCATGCAAATAAAGCGCAGCATGTTGCCACGACGGTCTTACTAACCGCCAACGCGTGGCGTCTCACATCTATACTTAGCATAATATCATGCTTGACTCATCTCCAAGGACACACGTGACGACACATTTTTTTTCACGCATGTTTTGGGTTCAGGTGGGTTCAGGATACCTATTAATGTAACGGAATCTTTCAGTCATTTTTACCGACTAAGACGCTGATTAAGACCGATGACAATTTAATAGTTCATAATATTGTCCTATCCTGTAATATCCTGCGGGGGTCGTCTGGAATAATACATTAAAGCGTGTTTTTAGTTTCACCGACCCATGGAATTTAAGCATTATTTTTATATAAAGGCAAGTGAGGGTCGGCAACGCGCGAGTTATACCCCTGGTGTTGCAAGCGTCTATAGGCTACTGTGACCGCTTACCATCAGGTGGGCCGTACGCTTGTTTGCCACCTTAGTGGTAAGAAAAAAAATATGAAAATTTTCTTTAATAAAAATCCCCAAAAAAAAAATAGGCTTTATTTCATTGAAAAACATGTAAACGGGTTAATTACCAAGTTTGAGGGTTTGATATTTCTACCATAGCTATGATTACGGAGGTTGAAATTACAATTATAATGTTCTGTAAATTGCAAATAGTGAGTGTAATGAAATGAGCATGATGACAGTATTTCCCAGCTGTCATACAAAATGATGGAATAGTACTGTGATTTTCCTGTGATATAGTGGTTAGAATATTGTATATTTTTTATTATATTAAGTTGCAAATTATGATGTAATTTGAGATGCGATATTTATTCAAATGTGTATATTTTCACTGTTGAAATTCCAATGAGTCGGTCTTCCATTATAAAAAAAAACAATATAAAATGTATTAGTAGGTTTTTTTTCCACTTTACTATAAGTTTACATAATAAACTTACCCATATGCACCCATCTAACCAGTATGACGGCTAAACAAGAAAACGAAGTTATCTTATAAATATTTTGCTGGTGGGTAGTAATATGGTCTATATATTCATAAGTACCTTATTAGGGCCTCAATTGAATAAATGTTTTGGATTTTGAGTATTTTTGATAGTCCAATGGAAACAGAATCCTTGTACTGTACTGCCCAGCTTAGATCCAGTGCATTTTTCTCTTTTCTTCATGCAGGGTAAAATTATTTTCTCGAGCACTTTCCAAGTGAATTGAATGCTTCATCGCATTGTCTTTGCTTTGAGATGGGAATAGCAATAACCTTCTCGTTGGCACCTTCAACAAAAGCCGAAAATATTAATGTAACCAGTTGTGTTAGGTGGCTGACAACCTGCAAAGAAAAATTAATTAAAAATACTCTGTAGGGCACAATGATATATCGCACTCGAAATAGAAGTAGAGAGTATGAAAAATATTCATTCAGTTTAGGCCCTCACAAGGTAGTTGAAAAAACTAACACATACCGATGTGTGTGTGTAAATTCTATAAAAACTACTACAAGGAGGAAGAAGAAGTTGGTGGTGAGATCGGGGAGAAAGGCGAGAAAGACAAGAATGACAAAGAATTAATTAAGTTTATTCATTTTCACCGGTTAGGAAAAATCGATCTGAGAAGAACCGGTAAGAAACGAATAAAAAGGAATACTCTTTTTCCAGCTGGAATATTACTTCCACCTTACTTCTTCTCATCTACCCTCCTTATGATTGAACCTCAAAGTAGATTATATACTGCGTATAACACACTTGAGTAACAGATTATGTCACATTGTTGTTGTTGACAATAAAGATCACTGCAAACAATTTGAAGTTCATTTAGGAAATAGGAATTGAAAGAATAATGGGTTTCGTCACATGTTCTTGGCAAATATAGCCCTTATCTCCGTTCGATAAGGGCTATGATAAAAGTAGGTAACCGGAGATCTGTTTATAAGGCGAGGACGCCCAATGGGTGGAATATTTTATTGCCTTTCATTGTTCTTAATTAGGTCAATTGGTTTAAAATTTTCCCTAGCAGGGCCGACAGCTCCCAAAAAAATATTTTAGAATCTTAATTTTTTTTTTCCCAAGCCAAGTTTTTTTCTAACGAGAGATTAAAAATGCCCATTCATGCAAATTTGCATCACGTTATACAGTTTGCGAAACAATGTTTGATTTAAAGAAAGATTTCAACTTTAAAATAACATTATCAGACATTGGTGCCAATTCTGTTGTACAAAATCACTAAACAAAACTAATTTGACAGTTCTAAAGGTACACATGAGAAAGGGATAGCAAGACTTTTCGACCTGTCAAATTAGTTTAGTTTATTAATTTTGTACCACAGAATCCAACCTATTACCCATTTAAATTTAAAAAAAAACGAGCTAAACCGCGTGACGTTGATAGTAATAAAAAATATTTGCCACATTCAACGTTGCATTGATTTAATTTAATACTCCAAGAAAATATGTCTATAATTGGGCTTTTAATTAAATATAATATTTAAGTTTGAGTGGTGACCCTAAAGCGGGAGATAAGCTTACCCTGATTTTATTAGGGGCTATGTAAATCAAAATTAGGTTGGAAACAAACCGAGACTCAATGTTAAGGATTTATCGTGCAGCCCATATTATATTTTTACCAACCCAGATAATTTAATAACCAGGTACTAGGTAATAAGATGTAGTAATTTATTATTGTTTGTAAATTAAATTTACTTTATTTCCATAGGAGAAGATGATAATATTTTTCTACATACTCTTTAAATTGATAATACACCATAACATTGTGTGTGAAGTTTGTTTTAACTTTTGTTTGTTTTGTTATTAAAATATGTTGGCGGCTTAAATATAATAGTTTCTGAATTGGATAACGTGAAAGATTAGTTGCGTTACTAAGTTACTTAACGGTTCTTCTCAGACGGCTTTATTCCGAACTGTTGATGAAGTATTCAACATTAATAGCCGACCCAAACTGAATATACAGTTATCAATATTATTTCCATTTTTATACGTAAATAAATACAATTTTCACGTGCAAGTGTAACGCTGTCCATCAGACACACTATACGTCTAACGTCACTGGTGTCGATTCTGTTCTTCAAAATTACTAAACTTAACTTATTTGACAGGTCTAAAAATAATGTCATCCTTATTTAACCCCGCAAATGAGAAAGGGATAGCAAGACTATTAGACCTGTCAAATTAGTTAAGTTAAGTAATTTTGAACAACAGAATTGGCACCACTATCTGCCTTAGCAAATAACTTAGTGAGTGCACATGCGCTCATTCTGTATTCCTAAGTAATATAACTTAATGTCATCTATATAAACCATTGTCATGGAATTTAATTTGGACGCAGTCGACGAAGAAGCTCGATTTACCGTGTTTCATTTGCCTCAATTGGTCCTGCTAAAAATGCATTTTGCCTCCGCACAAAGACGTATTACGTTCCTAACAATTGGCTTTTGTCAGTTGTAAATTTATTGCATTGATTACATGCTGGAAGAAAAAAGTTGTCACGCTCATTTATTTATATTAATAAGCGATAAATTCTGGATGTTTGATTGTTTGTAACAGCGTCTTTGACAACATACAGGTCCTCAGCGATGAGACAAGATTTGGGTGCATTAGTATATTGGTTAAAGAAGAGACACAAGATAGTATTAATCCGGTTTCAAAATTTCAACTAAACCAAAACTAGCGAAACGGATTTAAGTGAAAGTTCGGTCTGAGTTTTATATGGCTTCAAAAGGTTCCTGCGGGATTATTTGTTCTTTATCTACGCACACGAGGTCGCAGCCAAATAAATACGGAACCCTAAAAAGAACCTAGAACTAAAGTATTAATTAACATTATCACGATTAATCAAGATGATAAATCCGTGCTTTTCTGCTATGATATCTAGGTTTGTAAATGTGTAACATACTTTAAAAGAGTCATTCTCAAAGATCTACCATCTGCATCCAGCAATGGATTCCGACGTAAAGATTGATCAAATAAATATGAAAAAAAAAATTGTGTGTGCGAAAATCAAACTAACTTTATTTCACTCTCTTCACCAACACCGTAAAATGTTCCCGACAGAACTAAGAAATCACAATGTTAAATCTAAGTGTAAATCAAGATAGGGAACGTAACTTTAACGCGTCATATAAAAGCAATCGAAAGTAGTGTTAGTTGAGACTTCAAACGGTTTGTAGCTTCATTTTATCGTTGAATTTACTATGACCATTCTGCTTTTGATTGCGGACCACAAAAGTCAGGAAATCGTAGTTTATAGTCTACAACATAAAGTATGTGAGCTCAATACTATGGTTATTCGGACTAAAATTTAAATTTAGTTTTTCAAATTTACAATTTACTCAACTGACAGATAGTTAAAGAGTTATTGAATCGACTCCGGCATACATGAAGAGGTTGTTGAATCTGGAAAATGCTAAAGATCCTCTGTATAGTAAGCGTTAACGTTAACCAATAGACGCTTGCAATACCAGGGGTTTCAGGGACTAGGGTCACGCGTTGGATCCCTGCAAAATTTCTTCACCCTCTTCTTGAATATTTTGTTATACTATAAATTTGGCAAGCAACCTTAAGGCCCACTGTACTTAATTGTTATTTTTTAAGTACATAATCTTACTATTTGTGTGCTACTTTATCCTGTATAATAGACACGTGCAATACCAGTGGTATAAGTAGAACGCCAACCAACCCAAATATGTATTATGTACTTAAATAATAACAATTAATAAAATTGTTCAATCGTTCACTTCTCGTCGCTCTTAATAATGTTATATCAATCAATAATTATTGTCAATACTCGTACTTACATTCTCATGCCATTCCCTACATGGTAGTTTTAGTATATTTTTAATCCGTTATTTATTTGTCACCAATTTTTTTCGCTTAACTTTCCACCTGCTACTTTAACCGCGTTTGTTCAGAAGTTATTTTTAAAGCAGATCAAGATTAAATGGTATGTTTGTTTGCTCGTAACTATAGGACATACAAGGAAACGAATAGTTTTTTACACACACAAACATTACTCTTATGTGTTGCAAACGTAAAAAATAATAATTTTATCGCGACTTGGAATCTGTAATTTTAACAGCTACTAACGGCCCGCCCCGGCTTCGCACGGGTAGACATTTATCAAATATTGTGTCTACCCGTGCGAAGCCGGGGCGGGCAGCTAGTTAAAATATATAGCCTATGCTACTAAGTGATAATTTAGCTTTCTAACGGTGAAATAATTTTTGAAATCGGTCCAGCAGTTTCGGAGCCTATTCAATACAAACCCACAAAAATACAAATCTTTCCTCTTTAGAATATTAGTGTAGATAAGTGTAGATGTAGATTACCTACGTAGTGTTTTCTCACAAGTTTGATTACCTAAGACGAAACGTCACCGAGGGCAGTAAAGTAAATATTGCGTGTGTCAATATTGTGAGCTGTTTGTCTATGGTTGCATTGATTTATATTATTTACTGTTGTATTACTATCTCTGGGTGTATGACATACTGCAGTAGCTTACGAATTATATAGAAGTGGAACATGATACGTAGAGCAATTGAACACATATAGTTATCTCATGTCAGTGGGTACAAAAAATGCATGTAAATAATTATATAATCTGTATTAATAATTATATTTAAATTGGTTAAAACCATATTGGTGCCAATTCTGTTGAACGAAATTATTAAACTGAACTTATTTAACAGGACTAAATTTATTGCCAATCTTATTTAACCCCGCACATTAGAAAGGGATAGCAAGACTTTTAGTCCTATCAAATTGGTTTAGTTTAGTGATTTCGTATAACAGAATTGGCACCATTGTACGCTCAAAAAGGTACTGTATCTGTTGTGTCATATTCTACTCAGTTAATCAATAAACTTACTTACAAGAATAGATTGTTGACTGCACTATGAGTACAAGCCTGTCCGGCTTATAGAACACTAGATATTGAAATAGCAGATGTTATCTAGACAAGTGGACTATTATCTAAGGCTGTAATGGTAGGTATTTGTGCAAATTGAATTTTACTTGCTTAATTTTACTTTCACTATATTGAATTCAAAACTGGGATACGATGGATGCAAGGAGCACTTAGGCGATTGTCGTTGTAATCTATGGGAGAGGTCTTTGTACGGCAGTGTATTTGTTAAATATTTGTACCTGTTAAACCTGTCTTGCACCTGTCCTAAGCTGTATAGTAGCTACTTATAATTTATTACTTAGTTTTCTGTACGACAAAAAAAAGGGGCCCAGATAATACAGTAATGTCAAAATTTGATTTTTTACCTGTTCAAATGAACAGGAATAAAAACATATATAATTATTCGTCATGTTGAACATACTTCCACAAAAATTAGATATCTGCAACCTACGTATTCCAAGTTATTCCCATTTGAAGTTCCTTAGGTAAACCCTGTGTTTGCAGTCCCAACTCCTTGTAAATATCACTGGTGACGCACCATACCATGTACACCATCAGTATAATTTTTCAAATTTTACATAGATATTTGTCATATTTATTTCAGATTTTAAATAGCATAATATTGACCAGAATGGCATACACTTCAATATCGGCACAAATGGCATCAACCTCTATAATATATATATATTTTGCTATTTAAAGAAAGTTTATATAAAAATTCAATAAAATATCATTGTTACTGGTAACGTAATTTCATAAATTAATCAACTATTAAACCTTATTTTTGGGAGGGATTCAAATCACAAACAGAAAATAAATAACAATATTTTTATTTGTACATAACGGCGGCTTCTACATCTCCACGAAGGAACACTCACTGGTCACGCATTATAGCATTAAAACTAGCTTAAATATTATATTAAACTACTATCACAGTCTCAGATCACGAGGCTTATTAGCCTCACGTGTATCGCTCCCGTACTCTTGCGAACATTTCCGCGGAATCCACTTTGCTCGAACCTTCGTTTTTGCCGAAGAAAGTAGTTCTCGTTGTTTTGAAAATGCCTTTTCCTTCCTCGCCCCATTTCCTCCAATACACTGTCTGGACTGCGTGTCTACCGGCGATGTAGCGAGTGGCGCTTCCAATCAGCTGTCTCTTGTCCATTTTCAAATATTATATTTTGAATATCGTTATATATTTTTAAATTAAACTATGTAGCTCTTACGTTGTGTTCCCAACGAACGAAGCGGTAGGTTTGGTGTAGAGCGACGCGCAGTCTCGCTTTATAAAGGGGCAGCCACGTGCCATACGCTTGACGAGTGATAAAGGATCCCTATGCGTGTTGTGACGTCTTCCACGTATACACTGCTTGCATTTGTGAGTGTGTCAACTTTGCACTTTGCGTCCGCGTGCCGGCTTTTAGTAAATATGAAACATATCTATGTAGGTATATTATTAACGAGCTATTACCCGAGCACGCTTTCTTGATATAAATTAATAACTCTTTCCATTTTTTTATTGGTAACATTAAACCTCGTCAATTGCTATTAAACAAAATGAAAATCGATTAGCAAACAGAAAATACAATTGTAATTAGTTTAACCTTTGCCTTTCTTTTGTTATTATTATATGGTTATTGTTACCGTTTACCAACAAGCGGGCTTACCGTTTGTCATATTCGCTGGATTAAAAAAAAAACAATATTATACGCATATGTTACACAAACAAATACATGATCAAATTTTCCATAACATATTTTATCTTATCAATGGTATGACAACAATAATGGTAATAAAATCATAGCATCGCTATTCGATAACTTTATGCGGCAGATTCAGTATAGGTATTTTTTTTTTATACCACTAAGGTGGCACAAGCATACGGCCCACCTGGTGGTAAGCAGTCACCGTAGCCTATAGCCGCTAGCAATACCAGGGGTATCACTACGGAGTGCCAACCATGTTGTGGATGAGGACTCACTATGCTACTCGTAGCAGCAATACTAATAGCTCAGCGTATCCTCGTGGAGCTCTGGCAACCTTACTTACCGCAGAAACACAACACTACATTAAGTAGTGTTATTTCACTGCGGTCTTCTGTAAGGCGGAGGTACAGTCCCCAGTCGGGCGGCTCCAATTTAAATGGGATAACCCACGGGATATCCCAAATCGCCCTACCTCTCAAAATTTATTAATTTAAATGTTACTCTGACGATCTTTCCAGTCCGTTACATCTGCGTCCTTGCATGGCTAAGCCGCTTGCTTACAGATGGTAACATGTATAATATATTGTCAGCTTCTAGACTAAGGTTTTATATTTCTTAATAATAAAATTGTATATATGTTAAAAATATACAATGAGAATTTTACTCTCATTGTATATTTGTAACACTATTTATTTTAAGAGATAAATCCACCCCAGATGTTTATTTATTTTAATGTGTTGTAAAAACGCGTCATAAAAAACTTACGACTTTACAAACAGTTGTAGTCACAAAACAAACACATCGAGTGTAGTACATGGCATCATGTATATTTTATGCTTTGTGTAGATAACACGAGAATGTAATGAATATGTTTATTGCTATTAGAAGGAAACACTCAACATAATGCGATGGTTAGGATTGATCTACGAACAGTCTATAAAAGTTTTGATAGTAAAAACAATGATCTCCTTTGTTTTAAGAAATTAATGCTAAAGTAATGTGGTATTTTTATAGTATGACTGTTAACTAGTTTATTGAAAAACATTTTCTTTTCTACATACAACACATTAGATCTTATTACAAATTAAATATGTCATTTTATTACAACCATTTATTTATAACTAGCTTCTGCCCGCGACTACGTCCGCGTTGAGCTTAGAATCTCAGAGGACCTAAAATTTTCCCGGGATAAATATTTTTCCGGGATAAAAGTATCCTTTGTGTTAATCCAGGTTATGAATTAGCTGTGTTCCAAATTTCATCCAAATCCGTTGAGTAGTTTTTGCGTGAAAGAGTTACAAATATCAATCCATCCATCTATACTCACAAACTTTCGCATTAATTTGTAGGATTTTACATTTTAACAAGATATTGTAAGCGCCAATACGTTACGGTCACCGCCAGCAAGTGGGCTTCCTTAGCACTTTCATATAATGTAGGTATCAAATACCCGGGTCACAGTATTTGTAACCAAACTCCTCCGACACTGCAGATTTTTATGAATATTTTGTATATTTTCTGAATGTCTGAAAATAGGACGCTTACTATTTTTCACACCCCTAAGTGATAAGGTTTGTCTCTGCTTTATTCTGCAAAGTCCATTTTACAGTGTCATATGCTCAGATAGGTTTTAATCATACCAAGTTACGAGACGTAAAGTTTACAAAATATAGATATAAAAGGGTAGAAATAGTGACAGTGACCATTTGAACTTATATCGCGAAACGATTGTACGAGTCTAGCCAATGTTATCGGTATCTTCAACAGTTCACGTGTAGGGGTCAAATGGCAGTGACTTTAAGTAAATATCGATACAATTTATTAACAACATGTAAGGATTATACGGAAGTGAAAATTCGTCTATACTTATAATATGTGTATATACCCAAGTTTTCTTCGCGACTTCTCCGGCGTAGGAAAAATGCTGGATATAGATACTAACGTTATCTTTTAGTTCCAACTACAATTAAGCCGAAGACCCAGTAAGTAAAAAAAGAAATACCGTTGTTAGTGAAACCGTTAGGAGGCAGAATATTTACGAACACATGCACACCGTTCTGAAGATAATATTGTATTCCGATATACAATGATCACACAAGTACCTATAAGAGGACTCCAATAGTTACATAAGCCAAGAGCGACAGCTTCGTCCTTTTTTAACGTAACATGACGTCACGGCTCTAACTCCCCAAAATGTCCAACTACGGAAACTGGGAAATGGACGGTCAGTGACCCGTTGAAGATAGATGGATGTGCTTCAGCCGGGCTCGCGAGGCGGTGCCATAAGCCCTGTAGGGTTGCGTAATGAGAATGCACCGCGCAAAAAACATTTATTCCGCGTCCTCCATTCCCCACGTCTGTCCCACGTCAAGTTAAGGAGAGAAAAATCCGGTCCCGTGCTCCTCAGGTCCATTGTTCACCTGCCGACATAATTATGCTATATTTACCAAACTACGATGAAGCTATGATTTTTACCGGTATGTATGTTGTAATGAACACATTATTATCGAATGGGCTGTCTCTGTCGTTTGGACTGGACTAAAATAAGTTGTTTATTTTGAAGGTCATTTTATAATTGGCTGGATAACTAATAACAACCGTATAACCATTGTGTCATGTACGCCCTCAACGGCAATGTACCTCTTAGTGATCAAATTAAAATCAACTTTTATTTGACATTTGGTGTATGCTGACATAAGATTGTAGGCACTGATTTTTAGGCGCACATTGTAAAGTTTACGGAAAGTCATCAAACAGGTTTAAAAAAATGCATACAAGTTTCTCACTGCTTACTTATGTACTACCATTATGATTTATTTATCAAATAATTTAACAATCCTCTTAAAGAAACATTATATTAATTAAGTACTTATGAACATTATGGTGAGGTTTATTTTGATTGCTTAAGTGACACCGGTACCAATATTATCTATTCTAAGCCGGTACTAAGAGACTGTCTTGCTCTTCAGCATAGGCCTAGCAAATAATAATAAACTGTTAAACACAACAATCTGATACAACAATTCATAATATTTCCATTAGACGTAGATACATTATCTCGTCACACAAATCACCACTATTAACATCTTAAGGCTTACTCCGACTCGAGAATTCGGAAACATTTTTCGCCCAAGAATTTCTTGTCTCACTCACCTAGGTCCTCAGTCGCTAAGTCTGATGTTCATTGTTATTGCCCAAGCCAAGATGGCAATGATAAGGTACTAGTCATATACCTCTAAATGTCTGGCTCTTTAATTACAAATAACACTCGTTTCCCCAGTAATAAATTGTCCGTGCCTGATTAGTTAAGATTTATTACCTTTGTTAATTAATGCTCAAATATCATGCTAAGTTATCAGAATGAGAAGTCGAATCGCTAGTTTTGTATGACATTAGTGATACGTACAAATATTATAAAGAGGTTGAAATTGTTTGTTTGTGTTAACAAAATACATTTATTAATTACATTAGCGCTGGCTAGTATTAACGTGAGAAAAAAAAAACATAAATCTTGCTACAATAATTTATGTATAATTTACATAATTAACTAGGTGACTGCTAATTTCCGAATCTACATTCCACTGCTGGGCAATGGCCTCCTTCCGTCACTCCCAAGATTGTCTTTTATTTACTAGTTACTTAAAGGAATACCTAAAAGTCTTATTTTGCAAATAAAGATAAAAACAGTCAAGGTCCATGAAGCACGTGCATTATCAAAGTAAAACTGATGCAATCGCGTGGAGGTAAAATTATAATGCATATTAATTATTTGTGGAATTTCATTTTAAAGGTTAAATGTAAAATTCCTCATCACGTACTCTGAAAGTAGTCATTACATGAATACGACATCCTTTTACTCATTAATTCATCATTAGAATTACGTAATATAACCACGAATTGTACGTTATTTTACCACAAGTTGTACTCATGAAAAGTGGATATTAATGATGTCCACTGGAAATCAGTGACGAACTAGACATTATAGAATAGAAATACAACGTTTTTTTTTTTTAAATAGCCTTTTCAATTCCGTACGTACTTTTACTTCCAGAATAATAACGAATTCCCATGCTAATTGGGGATTTTTGTGTAAATTTTTATGTAGAACTAATTAATAAAATTGCAGAGGTTCATTGAATAAGTGAAAAGGTAGGCCGATCTTTGCACTTATAAACCGCCGCAGTATCTGTATTTACTTCAGCTGCAGATAACACTACCGGTTTTTGTTACAACTAAATGTCAATGTCATGTTTACAAACATACCAATAATTTGGTCTCTTATCTGATTACAGCTAGTGGAGTACAAAAGTCCAAAATATTCCACTGAAAACAACAAAAATGGTTACATATATTGTTGATCTTAATTCAGATCATTTTATAGGTCTTTATTATACCACTAAGGTGGCAAACAACCATACGGTAAGCCTGATAGTAAGCGGTTACCGTAGCCTATGGACGCTTGGGGTTATCACCCGCGCGTTTTCGACCCTGCAGAAATCTTTTAACACCCTAATAGAAAATGCCCATGCTGTAGTGTAGTCCTTTAGTGGAAACCCACCGCGGGAAGCTATTCTACAATTTGATGTCCGAAGGAGTAAGCTCATTGTAAAAGGCATTGTAACGGATGAACCTGTTTTAATTTAGTTTTTTATGAGTCAAGTGTTCTTGGCTAGGATTTGTAGACGATTTTGAGTCTAATAGAAAATGTTTACTTGAGGTTTTTATATGAATAGTAATAAATTAGCATCGCTATCACTACGTCTCGGCCGTCTGGACTCTATGATTGTGCATCAACAACAACTCTGTTTCCGACAACTGTAACTTTCCATTGGTTATTTCGTCATAATTTGAACAGATGAGACTGTACCTTCGGGCCGAGGACATTATTAGCTTCCCTCACCTTTGCGCCCGAGCCTATCTTATCTTCAATATTGAGTATAATGTTGCAGTTTATTGTACGATTATTATGATTAATAAAATTTGTAAGAGATATTACACAGTTATTGCTCAACAGGGGGTCTTGTAAAACTTTGCTGATAACCTTTAGTCATTAAGAAAACATATCCTTACTTATCTAAATAGGTTTTTTAACTTAAAAAGGTGGTAAGTAAATTATGGCCCGCCTTATGGTATACGGTGACCGTAGCACATAGATGCTAGTAATACGCTGGGTATCACCAAGCAATAATACAAAGCGATTTGCTGAGAAGAATCACTCCTAGAAATGTGCCTTGGTTAGAGTTTCAATTTATCAGTATTATATAATTCTCTATTTAAAATCGAATATATGTACATTCCATCAAAATTTAATAATATTAATTTAATCGTATTATTTTACATAGAAGTAGTTAGAATTTTCACGATTCACGGGTTTACATAGCTAATGTACCTCATATTACCCACTGGGAATCAAATCTATACACACAAAGTACGTCTCTCTGTAATTTCAAATCAAGACTTTCTTAGCTCGTATGGTTATTTGCACGTGTCAAAATTCGAGTGCTTTTTCTGGCTGTTCGATGGATCGGGACGTGATGTCATACCGTCATGAACATAAAAACCCACTACGTGAACCACCCACTTCTTAAGTATAATAAAAACAAAAACATGTACCTACTGGAAGTCAACAAAAACACATGACGTCATATTTGCATACTCTCATTGCAGGCACTATTTCGTAATGCAAATATAAACAATTGATTGAATTAGATACGTTATGCTTGTTAAATTACAAATCTATTTACTACATTTAATTTATTTACAAAGCCCAAGCCCCTTATTGATACGGATAAATACGTAACCTATATTCTGCTGTCCCTTTCCGTTTATGAGAATATGATAGTGACAAATATAAACACATGACGACAAACCATTGACAGTTTTCATAAGTACGGCGGTTAGAATATTAACGCGAATATCTCAGAGTAGATATCATACTACGTACAACTAATATGCATGTAGGATAAACTTGTGAATACGAAACCCATATAAAAGTCTATGTTCATATTTGCATCAGCAACGTTGAATTTATAAACACAAAGAACGATGTTTTTATTTCTGTCTGTCTGTCTTTCTGTCTCTGTGTGGAAATTGTATGTGTAAGAGGCAAGAAGCCGTGCCTTGCAGCACATGTAAAAGGAAAAATCTATAAACCGTAAACATATAGTTTAATAACATAAAAGAGCTAATTTACTATAACGATTTAACAAAAATAGAAGTTTGTACGGAACCCTCGGTGCGCGAGTCCGAGTAGCACTTGGCCGGGTTATTATGTAGATGGTACTTCAGACTCTTCGTAACCGTCGTATAACCGGCATACGGAGTAAGCCCACAGGTAGCCGCTAAGCTGAAAAGAACTGCGCCGACAACGTGGAATGCCAGACAGAAATCATTCTGGTTGTCCAAGACTCAGATGGTGAGAACTGGAAGTTTTAAATAAACACTACAATCAGTTTTGGATGAAAAGGCAATTGTAAAAGTAATTCTCTCACCACTTTTGGAACAGCCCAAAGTATATCTGAAACCCTAATGAACCTAAGTTCACGCCACAATACACTATTGTAGAGTTGGGAATGTAGTTAGACTTAGTTATAGCAGACAATAACAATGCCAACATTTCATTTTGTGATGTTAATAACAAAATTAATCTGAGGAATACGATACAAATTGGGAACTGGGCTAGATGGCTGTAACGAGTCGAGTAACTTTTCAGATCCTTATTATCATAATTCGCCTTTGAAAATGTGTCAATCATTCAGTACTTATGTTTCAGAGTCTAACAGTAAATACAATGATTATTTTATAAGGACTTAAATAAAAGTATTATTGTAACCTTCGGTGACACATTACTCGCGCGTTCCCTCCCCCGCGTCCGCTTCTTGTGGGATCCCTGCTGATGCTTTACTCCTTCTTTGGAAAACCACGGTCAGATGTTAATATAAGTAAACTTGATTCATGTGATTTTAAGATAGTTTGTCTTGCTGCTTTGCAATACGACTCTGGTCAAAAGTTAGATATGTGTATGCCCTAACGTCAGTCAAGCCCAATTAGGAGTTGGAAATCGTGTAGCTTTTTTGTGGTTATATCATCGTCATCACCACCAACTCGGACGTTGACTGCTGAACACATCCTCCATAGATTTTCACAACGACGGTTTTAATTCCGCATAAAACCAACACTCAGGGATCTTAATTAGGTCATCCGTTCATCTAGTTGCGTTCTTCCGACGCAACTTTAGTATAATTTTTTGCCGAATATAATATACATCAAATGATTAATGTGAATGTGTCCTGGAACACACATTACTTTCGCATGTTCCTCTAATGTGCAGTGTCAAATGAAATACGATTCTTTATGTTCGAGCACACCAGGTGCAGGGAATTGTGTGAATGATTACATAGGAATGGATGCTCAATAAGTCTTCCGTCATTTTTACATCACCGTTTGGTAGAAAGAAAAAGACTTTTTTGAATACGATTTATTACTCCGGTAATTAAGAGCACTTACCGAGAGTCCACGAATTCAAGATAAATATTGGACACATGTATTATCTCTTTAACATACATTATTATAATTTAATAAGAATATAATTAAATAAATCTTGCCTATCAACGCCATGAAATGACGACCCGACTTTCTAGTAGTTAAAAAATAAGGGTAACCGTCGGGCGTAGCTAGTGATTAATTAAAATGGGTAATCATTTTATTCAAAGGGCTCTTTACAATATTCATAAGTAAATTCAAAAAATGCCCTAATAAATACATGGATTCAAAACAAAACAGTTTTTCTTATAAATTACAGGAAGTTAAATATATTTCATTTATACTTATTTTTTATTAATACACCGCTCGCTTAACATCCCGAAGAAGCAGAAGTCTCTTCAAACGAAACAAATATTTATATGGAATTTTTGTACATTTTACATAGTAGGTACTCATTGATTAAGCTGGGACTATTCCACTAGTATAATATCACACCTCGTGCATGCCACGTTTATTATGCGTGCAATTACGTGTGTATGAATATGACTAATGTGTATGTGTGTGTGTGTGTGTGTGTGTGTGTAGGTGGGTATATGTTCGTGAATAGAATACGTATAATGAACCACGTGGATACCCACGTGCGAACGTACCGGACGACAACAGCTGTGCGAATGTGGTTGTCAGTACAGGAAACATGGATGACAATGAAATGACTACGTTTTCATTAAACAGTAGTACATTTTTAGGTGTGTCCGTTATGTCGCCCCGCTGACGCATGTCCCTGTACCTACTTCATACTCCCCATTCAGTTTTGGTACGGTAATTATAATTTTCATAAATTTAATATATAGGTTTTAACGGTTAACATTTTATTTGAAAATTGAAATTAACTTCTCGTTGTAATAATGATGCATATTACAGATTAAACAATACATAATATATTGTTTGTCACAAGCGAATGTTGCTGTAATGCAAGGAATAAATTAACATCAGCAAAATTTCTAGTTTAACACAGTGACCGCAACAAACAAAGCAGCAATCATGTGATATACGCATGGGTATTAGAATTGTACTTACAAAATAAGGACAATAATTATTGTTTTCATCCAACTTTTAAGGTTATGTACATTTGAATTATTTCAAATTTTAATAATAGTAACAAGTAGACGCTTAAAATGTATTGCTATATTTTCTAAAAAAATAGAAAATTTACAATTACAAACATATTATTTGCGCTTAGTGCAAAGTGTCTAGAGATCGAACCGCAAAGGTGAGTTTGTCAACTATGGGGGGGGTGCGAGTCCAACTCACACTTGGCCAATTTTTGTAAAATTCTGGCAACAAGTCACGTCGGGTTATATTAAACAAGGTGGTTTAATACGCAGAAAAAATTAATGACATGACGGCACCAGACGGTGCGTGGTCGATGAAATTAATAAACCTATCCATCCATCATTTACAGACTGAAGACCGGCAATCTATAAATAGACGGCTTCTGGAAACAAGCTGGAAACATGATAATCTACCATGATATTCCTTTTCTATTTATAATAATATCTTCACGCCTTCCCAACAACGGTCCCTTGAGAGGTGAGCAGAGGTGTTGCTACACCCACTTTTCACCGAAGATAATTTGGTGCCGATGTGACGGATGGTAAATCCATCGCCGTCACTTAGGCACTACATACGTCTTTGAATTTCTTCCCCGACGTATGCAGGTTTTCTCACGATGATTTCCTACACCTCGCTCGTGGTGTGTCTAATCACCGTATTTAAGTTTGAACAATACATTACATTAAATGAGTCTTCTTGCCCAGTAAACTCTCCAGCTACAGTATATTTTCCCATGCACACTACAGCTGCTGTATGGCAGAATATTTGATACTGTGGTGAGTTGTCGAGTCAATATAAACATTCCACTCGTTAGCTGTTACCGCATCCAATTATATTTGTTGTGGCAACACAGCGCATTAATTAAATATTAAATTCGTGCTATTTTCTGACTTGCTCATTTGATTCCACATTTGAAATGCAAACATGATTATATTTCATACAGTATTTTCTATAAAAATAAGTTGAAGTGCAAGCGTTTGTCGTGGTATTTTTTATGTTGAGGAGTGAAGATAACGTGGTAAGATTTTTATGTATGAATGTGTATGGGATCAAAGATCGAGATAGACCTAAGAAAAGATTGATGGACTGTGTGAAAGGTGACATGGCCAGAAAGTAAGTGAATACAAGATAAAGACACAGCTATACTGTTTTTGTCCCTTACCGCGTGCAGGGTTTTTTCATGTTTTGTAAAATACTTTATGTAACTTTTGGTTCAGCTTAGCGGGATTAGTCACTTGTGTGGCAGTACTTTATGCACATGGACACACACATTGATAACTGTGTCCATCACTTTCTAGGGCACGCGGTACCCTCTTGTATTAGTTACTCAGTCTACGCTATAAGTACAAACTTTGTTTAGCTAGGGACAATATCCGAACATTACTATTTGTATATAAATTGGATTTTTATACCACTAAGGTGGCAAACAAGTATACGGCCCGCCTGATGTTAAGTGGTTCCAATGTGTGGGGATGAATTCCCCGCCGGTGGCGAGAGGTGCGATGGTAAAATGTTGCCGTGGGCATCATTCATGTCAAACCATTCCTCAGAACACTGTCCGTTGTACAACCGGTAGAACACAAACAGGGAGGCAAAATCTTTAATCAGACTTAGTGGTTCTAAACCGCTTATGAGCTTGGGTAATGATGGGTGATAAATACTATACTCCCTATCATTTTAGTGCTTCTACGTATCTCCTAACCCTTCAACTACTAATCGCCCATCCCTGACTGGTGAATTCCTTTCCCTTTATCGCGTGTGCTCGCTGCCCTATCTCCAATATCCAGATTACAGGATCATTATGTCTATTCGGTTGATAATCGAAATGCGGAAGATTTCCGGATTACGGATGGATTTGGACAGGGGTGAAGTCAGGCAAATAATGCTCTTTAACTGGATAATAGGGATTAATCCATGGATTTAGGAGATTTGCGTTAATTGTTACGTAGTATGAAAATGATTAAGTCAGAGTTAGGAAGCCGTGGTGGCCGTGTGGTTGAAGTGACCGCCTGCCGATTGAGGTCGACCACGTTCAAACAAATGCCAAAGAGTTTTTTCAAAAAATGATACTCCTATTTATAAGGCTGGATACGACACTACATTATTCGTTATGAAGTACTTGTTATTTTGTGATTTCCGCCGTGTGTTAGAGGAACGCTTGTCACATTATGTCAAGCTTCGCCGCGTCAGCGAGCAATAAATTGTCCATAAAATAATTCACACGAAACCGCTTCACGTAAATACACTCCCGCTCCCTCCTCACGTGACTCCCATGTTGTGTGCAATCGCTTGAAAAATCAGAATTTATAGCATTTTCTTTCTCCCGTAAAACAATGTAGAATGAGAATTTAAGCTAAAACACTTATCAGTTTGTCTTAAAAATCTGCAATCTATGTTAGTTTTAAAGAAACAAAGTGTTATATTTTAAAAAATCCATCAATATCCTCCACGGCTTGCAAGTGTAATTTTCAGACTTTTCTGGTGAAACTTCTTTTAACTTTGTTCTGACAGCTACGAACACAAAAAAAACCGCTGCTTCGGGCGGCGTTATCAAGTAACAATATTTCATATGCGGCTTTTATTGTTTTATTATTTATATACCTACTAACAAATGTTTCATTGTATGTGTAAATAATGAGTACGCGCACAGTCAAAGCAATCAGCTTTTATATAATTCCCAGCTCAATCCCAGGATATAACTCCCAGAGGTACTGTAAATTAAGTTTGTTAATTTACAACAAGGAAGAAAGTTTCAACGAGATCTCATTCTACTGCAACTGATTTATCTTGTCTGCAAACAAGCTTACTTTGGAAATTATATCTTTCTCACAAGAGAATCATATCCTTCGGAGTACTATTGTCTAATTATGTCGTCATTAATCGTTATACTTGCAATGTAGTATGACAATATTGTACCAAGTGTACCCGACCAAGTCAACAATACGTTGCAGAGATGTTCAGAATTGCTCTATGCCAACGGCCGTCAGCCAGAAATATTTTCAAGATAGCATTTATCTTTGTTTGTATAATTATTCCCATAAGAGTTCAGGGATCAAGATAGACGTGATACAACACCCACTTTTCACCGAAGATAATTAGGTGTCAACGTGACAGATAGTGAGCCTGTCGCCGTCTCTTAGGCACTAGGGTCCATGAATTTCTCAGATGTATGCAGGTTTCCTCACTATGTTTTCCTTCACAGTAAAGTGCGTGGTGTAAATAATCACTGCACCTAAGTTTTTAGAAAAACTCATTGGTACAGCCCGTTGGGATTTAAAATTGCGTCGCTAGAATAACAGAACCTCACGGCCACCACGGCTCTATTAATAGTTAGTTCATTGTCTCGATCAAAGCGCTGGAGTGTATTGCTTTGCTCCAGTGTGCTTGACCTAGATCAAACCTGCGGTGTTCTTGGCATGTTACCTAATAAAGTAACTACTATTTGTTTTTTATAAATAAACTACTATGTTTTTTTTATCATTTAAACAATCGTGTCTCTACCTGACGCTAGATATTTTGTATTTTTTTTAATGATATATTGTCACATATTTGTCAAACTTATTTATGCTTCAATAAGACCTCGTGCCTACATTGTAACCGTCGCGTGGCAGCAGGAACATTGTTTTACAAAGCCCTTTATGTCGCGTTGCTTTTGCAGTCTATGTGTAGCATGTTATAGGGCTGCAAATAAAGTAGGTAAACGTTATTATATTCCACTAGAACAAGTATATTTATAATTTCTTTGCAATGTATTGTAAATAATAATAAAGTATATAATATTTTTATTAATACTTGATATCATGTTCATATTTCTTTTATCAAAACTGCAATTGTCTGCCTGCCTGTTGATATTTTTTTTACCTAACGATGAACTGATTTCAATGCAATTAGATACAAGAGTCAAGATGTTAACCGTAAAGAACATTGGAACGTCTCTTTATTCAGGGTGATTTTCGATACAGACTGTTTAACGGACAATTAGTGTTTTAGATTTATAACCAATAGATGGCGCTTTATGTAAATATACCTATTTTAGCACGCGCTGTAGAGAGTCTCCCAATAGTTTTATTTACCACCACGCACAACAAGACTTGCTGCTGACTGCCTCCACTCCCAGGACTCAGTATGGTGTCATACACAAACAAACAGAACATGTTAGTTCAGGATATAAACAGGGCTGACAGAAATTTTTCCCTTTTTCACACTTTTGTTTAAACATTTATCTCAAATTAAATCTTTCCATTATATTATCTTTGTGTGGACTCTGCGATAAGCTTTATCATCGGGTGATTGACCCCTAATTGGTGACGTCTAAACGTCAACAAACAAAATATTTTGCACCCATTATTACGCAAACGGAAAAGTAAATAAAAAATATGTATGTATCATGTTGCGTCAAGTATAATAAACTTAAACAATATTATGAAAACTGAATGTTATTTTTGAATATGTTTACTAAATAATGTTTTGCGTCGAATATATCGCAACAGCTAACAGCAATATAATCAATAATTAAATATTTTTTTAGGATTCCGTATCTCAAAAGAAAAAAGTAACCCCTTAAAGGATCACTTTGTTGTCCGTCTGTCTGTCTGCTTGTCCGTTTATCTGTCAAGATGTCTTATCTCAAGAACGCGTGGAGTTATCAAATTGAAATTAGTAAGAAATACCCGGATCTAACCTTACAATACCCGGTATCTTTCAGGTGTAAAAATATCAAACCTCTAAGTCAACGTGAAGAAAAGATATGAACGTTTTTGTCGCAAATTTTCGCATATTTTGTGATTTCATAAGGGAATAAAAACCTATTGGGTACTTTCCGTTTACCTAGAATCAAGAAGCAGTGTCTTGCAGCGCTGGTTAAGGGAAAAATCTGAAAACCGTAAGTATGTAGTTTAATAAAAAAAGAAGGCGAATTTATTATAAAACTATCACTTCCTCAATTCGACACTAGATGGCGCTGCGTTTGTTTACGTTATTCTTGAATCGCGCTGTTGAGAGTCTCCGACGAATAATTACCTAATTTGTGGTTATTATTTTTTGTTATGAGTCGATCGGTTGGTATCCAGGTGCAGTTTAGTATTGAGCGGTTCTTTAGGATCTCTACATCCAGTTAATGATACATATCGATTCTTTCGATTGTAATTCATGCAGTTAATCCACAGTCCACACACCATAATAAAATTACTGTCTATACTTATACTAGGTACTGGAAAATCGGAGTGCTATACTTTGATACCATACACCTAAAAGTTTGTACGGAACCCTCGGTGCGCTGTCCGACTCGCACATGGCCGATTTATTTTTTATTGTGTTACACGAATTTATCATCAAATCAAAATGGTTTCATCCATACCAACTGAATACCTTCTCACATCACAAAATACATTAATATACCAAAACAATATCGTTTGAATTCAAACCACGTTCTAGAAACATCCATCACTGAACAAGGAAGGATATAACTTACTAAAAGCACATTAGAATTACGTTAATTATCACATAACGAGTCTACCTCAAAATTCTCGCGTCATGAGGCGTAGCGAAGCAGCCTTGTGCGTGCGTAGCGTAGCGTAGCGAGGCTCAAGGCTACGAGCTACGAAATGGTTTTCGTAGCTAATCGACTTTTGTAAGTCAAAGAGGCCTATGTGGCTGCTTTTTGATATAAAAATGTGCTAGTTATTTGTTAAAGCATTTTATGGATATTTTACATTTAATTTGTTACAATTATAAAGGTTACAAAAGAGACTATATTAAGATTATAATTATCTAATTAATAAATTTATGAATTATTCCAACTTCTTTGCAATTTTCATATTATAGAATAAAGCATTAATCAAATTAATGAAAGATTTTTTAGGCATAATCAAGGCACCAAATGTATCAACATGCAATTTTATAACAATACATTTTAAAATAAAAAGCTCATAAAATTAAATGATTTTTATACACAAGTACAAATTTATCATGACATATTTCAGGGTAGGCAGAGATGTTAATTTCCGTCTTAAGCACTTTTACAACAGAATTATTTATATTTGGCGGTATTCACAAATATCCTTACACGTGTATCTTGCGTATTAATACGAGATATCATGGAATTATACATTCACAAGGAAGCTAAGGCACCTGTATTTGAATGCTTCATTTCATTATTTCTCAATTTGCTTTACGTCTCTTCTTAAAGCGGATGATTCGTTTTTATTTGCCCATGTTTCTTCCGTTCTGAGAAGTTCAAATAACTCAATTGTATCCCTGCCAGATTGTTATTCCACAAGAGTTTTTAGTTGAATGATACTGTAACCAAAATAAATATAAGTTACCTCGTAGTATATAGTGATGATAATGATTTGAAATCTTAAATTGGAATTTCTATTATAACGAAAATTATAAATAAAAAATCTGTGTCAGCTATTACAATTAAATTTAGCTTCTAATCACTAATAACTTGTCTTAATGAAATCAAATAAATCTGCCTTTTTTTCTCTAATGAAATCTTTTTGCCCGCTGCTGACAATTTTGTGGCATTTGTTTATTTAAACATATTTGAAAAAAGATTTTTTTTATTTATTTAAATCCTAGTTTACTCTTTATATTAGGGTAGTTTTTCTCTTGTGTATAAAAATAATCAAGATGCTATAAATAATTTATTATCTTATTCTAATGGAAAGGATATAGAGTCCCGTACATAAAGCCTTAAGCATCGGTCTGCAACGGAAATTGGAAGAGCTGGGCGCATGAATAGAATTTCATAGTGACGTGTGTAGGAGTGAAGGCTTTATCGGAGGCACCTTACATGCCAGTTCCAACCAAAGACCACTTTGACGCAATGTATACCATTGTGCTTCATCTTTCCGAGTAACTCTCATATCGTTTAAGGTCGAATTCATCTCTGAAACTGTAAAAAATATATAAAAAATGACTCTGCTGGGCTAGGATGGCTCCATATCAATTTGAACCTACTATATAACTGATGCAATGCATTTCAAGGTTTCTGCTGATTACTAGTTTCAAAAATGTGTTAATATTAATGCTTGGACATGATCCCACAGCGCTGTCTGGTCCCAAACTAAGCAAAGCTTGTACTATAGGAACCAACAGCTGATACAATACTTATAGATACCTAGTAATGACATGAAAACGGGTCATATACGCAATATTAAATTGTTATTTACCTTCCGACGTTTCGACCGAGTTGCATCGGCCGTGGTCACGGGCTGACTGATTGTAGTTGTGTACGTCGCCTTCTTCTTGATTCGCGGGTAGAACTAATATTGTTATCTACCTCCATATGAGTTTTTAAATTTGGGTCCCGACACACAATCTGTTTAATACAACAACGAAGAGAATACAGTCCGCTATCCATTTTTAATCTGTTTATGTTTAATATAAAAATTAAGAGAATACTGTCTGCTATCTTTTTTAATCGGTCAAATAAAAACAACAACGGCCAACAAGAATGGTGTTCTTTCTTTTTAATTAACACAATCAATTTATTAATCCTTATTAATATGGAAAACATAATTTAAACTAAACATTCTTCCAGTGAAATTTAATAACAATTACCAACTTTATTTGCGGTCCAAAAAAACGCCACACATAGACTGCAAAAACAACGCCAAAGGAAAAACGTCTTGATGATTCAAATTTGTTTTTTATGCCGCGCCATGTCTCCATTATAATGATAATGGAGACATGACTTGGTATTGAAGCACACATCCTGTAATCCAACAAAGTTCAGATGTAACTTCTTCATTTAACCAAACATGTTTACCTTTTAACTTGCATGTTGCGGCCATATAGAGCACCCCTAAAGGTCGGCACATATCCGTAACGCGTTAAGTAACATTTTTATTGGTTTCGGGCCACAAATGCTCGGAGGTGCGAACCGTTTATTTGCATTTGCGAAGCAATGGCGCAATAAAACACATTATCCCCCGTAAAGAAAAGTATACCTTATACTCTTAATGCTAGAGTGCATTTTCTGTTACTGAAATAAATGTAAAACGGAATTGCAATATACGTAATAGTACCACGCACGAACCTGTGCACTTAAGTAAATTTAAGCGGGCTTCACCTGGTATAATTCAAGATTAGGAAGTTATGGATAGATTTCTTTTAAATATAATCAAAAATTAATTTGATTAGTTGAAATAAAATTATACAAAAATGGCGAGAAGAATTTCAATGGCGACATAATGATAATTATATGAAACTCGTGAACAAACAATTTGCAAATAACTCCCATTACTCAATGAAACATATTAAAAGCTAAATAACACTGCTCAAACGCGGATTATATTCACCTAAATTTAGACTTATTTTTTGCTTGGCTTGTTGGCCACTTTATTATAAAAGAAAGCTTAGTTTTTTCCTTGAATGATTGCCTTCAATCATGGTAAGAGTGGAAGGTAGCGAGTTAGAAATTTACTTATATTAACTAGCTGTGCCTACGACTCCATTCGCTTGAAGTCGGATATTGTCCACAATTTCAAGGGTTTTATTATTTTTGCGCGTCTGTAGGCTTTCTACGATCGTCGTAATAAACATTAAATCCCCGATGAAGCTAGAGAAAAGCGACCTTAAAGTAAGTGATAAACATTCGGGACTACCAAATTAAACCCGTATTTTCTTAAACTCGAAAAAATACAATTAACGTAATGAACGCTGCCCTTTTCCGTGTTTATATATTTACACAAAATGTACCTTTTTACGAAAACATTTCGATCCAAACCAAAACGTCCGGATTAACACCGTTTGCGACGAAAAATCCGGATGAACATTTCCGAGATCCGGTCATGAATACACGATATAAATAATAATGAACTCTATAGCAAATCTCGTTTTCCGTCAAATAGGGGGCTGATTGGTTCCAAGTCGGCTCAATGTGAACGTAACCTACTAAAGATCGCGCCTTGATTTTGTTTGCAAAATATGATATTTAAAGGATGTTAAGGATCATTCTTTGATAGGGAAAAGGTGTATATTTTAAGATTAATATTGTATTAACAGTTTAAATAAGTAACACCAAATAAAGGATAAAATAGCCGTCAAGTATCACTCATAAGTTCGCACGTGCCGTGCTTATCGCTTGTCTGGAACTAGACAACGCTAAACTGAATAAGGTGGTTAAAGAAGTACTGGACTGGGCCAAGAGAATAATAAAGTTGAAGAGAGGAAGAGAACAGCTTATTATTTCCAGTGAAAAAAAAATAAGTCTTGGTAGCTGTATGGTTGTTAGCGACCGCCTGTCATCTGATAGGCCTAGGTTAAAGCCCGGGCGACCTGTACCAAAGAATATTTCCAAGCTTTAGTACAATGATACGGAAGATCAGCGCTGTTTGTACGTTATACGACATACAACATAATATGCTCAATATACTGAGTTAGGACTGTTTCATAACTACTTAATTATCTTCCCTTTCTTATTGCATCGTGTTCATAGGCACATACTTGCATACCGGTAGAAATGTCGACGATATTATGTGGAACTTACGAAATAATTTTAAGTTTATATGTTATGTAATATTCCAATAATTCTGAAGTAATTCTGACGTTATTTTAGGTCATCAACATCCAAATAACCTCCAAATGATTTCAAATTTAATTCAGTATAAACTGTTTGAAAAAGGCTTGGAAACAAAAAGGTTTATATAGAGGTTCATATTATATAGACATAGATAGATAGATAACTCTTTATTATACACCAAAATCAATAACTGAGGATCATAAAATACATTATAAATCGGTACAATTGGCGGCCTTATATATATAGATGTCATCTCTTCCAGACAACCTGGGTAGGGACTGGAGAATGGAGTTCGAAACAGTGTTATTAAAGTTAACACATTCTTAAATAAAATACAATTATTTTTGCCCATTTTTATTTTTTTCGGTTTGTGTGATACCCGTGATAAATGTAATGCTAGTTTTTCCTAATACTAGCCCCAGGCTAAGTCAAAATAGAAAACAATTCTAATAAAACTGACGAAGCAATTTCCTCCAAGTTAGAGTCCCACATTTCTGTGACGTAATGCGAAGCAGTGAAAAAATAATTTAGCTTTGTCATAATCTTATACCCAGATTAAATAAAAATAAGTTCACGAAATCTGTAAACCACAATCTTGTTAAGCTGGCAAAGTAATTTCCTTCGAATGAATGCGATATTTCTATTGAAAACCAAGCCTTTCTACACACATATGTTTGTATTTAGAGGTCGCATATGAGTCGTGACGTGAACTGAGATCAAACGACACTTGTTCTGTAATACCAGCCTATATCTGAAATCAAACTAATTTTTTATGATAGAATGCCAAACCAACTAAAAAAATCTTCGAAGTTAAATAATTGTAATTTGACCTTTACTTTTTACAACTTCCCTAAAAGTCTTAAAGAATTCGTGCCCATTATTATCCAATCATCAAGAAAATTACCTGATTCATCAAAGATTCGGGAGCGATCTATTGAAAGAGATTTTCTCAGAAATAAGGCCTTTAGAAATCGTGACCTTTAGTTTACAATTTTGTTGAAAGCAATCATAAGATTTACGAATCCCTGCCGTAAACAATTACTGGCAAATATTTTTTTGCTATTTACGTCCCTTTTACACGGGTTGCCTCTGGGGGCAAGGCGAGTTTAGTACAGTACCTACACTACACATAAAGCGACAGATATACTGCCCCTGTATCACATCATCCAGCTGGGTGGAATATGTAATGCAGAGAAAACCTTTTAGTGCATATGGACCACTATTCGCATCGAAAATAAAAAATTGGCCAAGTGCGAGGTCGACTCGCACACCCAGGGTTCCGTACTAAAAACAAACATATATGACCTGTCCGTTGACAAACTTAATTTTGCCGGTCTATCCCTAGACACGGCTATTACAGCAACCGCCAATAAAACGTTTGTTATAGTAAATTAGCTCAAGTTTTTTTAAATATAGCATTCTAATTCCTGTGCGCATTTCGATCGTCCACTAGTTGCCATTATTAAGATAGAACAAAGATATCTAAAAAACATGTTTTAAGTATGAGAGCCCTTTTTTTTATTCTACCTCTACCTATTATGGATCATAAGATACAGCCCGCTGTCAGACGGACGGACGGACAGCGAAGTCTTTGTACTAGAGATCTGGGATATGGAATCCTACTTATAAAGACGTCGCCGGCGACCCGACTATCAATAAATAAATTAACAATCACCAATAATTCTTGTTACGCGCTATACAATTTATAATTGATATTACAACTCATTTGTAAATATATTTAGTAGTAAGAAACTGGCCACTAAGAAAATGTGAAATAATTTGAATGTATAAAGGAACGAGGGTCTTTTGTTTTTCACGTCAGAACATTTATATTGATTTTGAAAAGATTTTAAATTGTTATTGCTTTTATTTATTAATTATTACACTATTGTTAAGTGCAAGTCAAGTATTTTATTGACGTTATCGATACCGGCTGCACTACCTATAAAGTGAATCAAACGCAGAGCTGTTTAAGAAGAAATACATTTTATGTACAAGCTTACGGCTTGAACACGCGCAGTAATATCGGACGGTAAATTTTTCCAAAATATTTCCTACAGCACCTTAGCAATATAACGATGAAAGGTTGAATTTATTAACCTTTACCCAAAGTCCTGTTTCCCCGGTCACTCCGAGGTCGACAATTACTTCGCGAAGCACGTTTTCGGAAGCTATTTATAAATATTCAATTTCTTATCCTTTACTCTATTCCGTTGAAATTTGATGAAAACGGCTAATATTATATTGCGTAAATTTCCTTACACAGTTCTAAAGCTGGATTTTTTGTGTTCTGCAACAAGAAAAATTAAAATAGTTTTCTTTTATGCTCCTAAAGTGGCAAGTTTAATCTGTTTAGATAAGTATTACTAATGTTGTACTCTACCATTCGAAAGGAACCGGCAGGAAACTTAGTCCTTGCCTTTTCCAAATGCATATACAAGTTAGGTAAATTATACTAATAAAAAATTTAAAGCTTCTAGCAGGCGAGCCCTTTTTTTATTATTTGTGATTATAGCGGCAACAGAAATACACATTCTGTGAAAATGTCAACTGTCTACCTATTACGTATCATGAGATACCCGCTATAAGACAGACTACTGAGTTCAGAGTAAAAACTTTTTACTGACTTGAACTCAAACCAAAGCAATCACCAATCACATGTATCACCACGAGAACATTTGGCGCCAGTTCAAACGTAAACGCGCACGTTGGCGCTGCCGACAAAGTTTTCCAAGCACTAATTGCGTCGGCAACCATCAGGAGTCCTTCGGACGGCACTTTTAGTTGCAAAGTTACTGTCACTGATTTGTGTTTACATTGCAGTTGAGTTAGTTGCAGTACAAATATTCGCCGGTGACTTTGTCCGATGTTTAAGAATGATATTTGTCATATTTCACTCGTTAGATATTTCACTCGGTACCTGCACCGATTTCTTCACAAAATCAAGAACGCAAAATCGTACACGTAGGTAGTTCTATTTAGAACTGTATATACAGAAACACTATATACTATCCTTTATAAGATATCTTTATTTATCCGCGACTATGCGTGCATGTCGTTAATTAACTAAAATACATATTTTTATCAAAAGTAAATATAATATTTTATTCTCAAGGATAGTGTAGAAAATTATGAATAAAATATTTTTAAAAATAAATTAAGGACAGTTACAAAAGTCCCCCTTCGTACAGACAAACAAACTTTACAATAGTAGATAGTATAGAGACGCGTGAAACTATAAATATTTTAGCAAAACAGGCAGCAAACGATTCCTCAGACCGCGCAATGGAATAGAACGACGTAGGAATATCAATGCACGCCACTCGCGCGATCCATGAATACATATATTGACTGCTAGGAATAAAAAAGTGAGGGTATTCCCACTGGCAAATATGTTGCATATATTCCAATACAGTTCACCCCGTTTTAGGATGAAATCGGATATGTAGATACCGTTATTTTGCAGGATGATTCATTCATTTTGTAGTACATATTCAAGGCGTTTTGAATATTATATTATGTTTATGATCGCTCACCCATTTTTTGCAAGCGATTCATTATTTCTGGGAATATAAGTAAAAACGGATACCTCAAGGTACAGTTAGTAGTATCACAGTATAAATATCTACAGTAGTGTGACTCGGCCGTGTCCTTGAAATAAATGCCTACAGCCGCGCGGTACGTAAGCATGCGATAGGGCTGCCGGCCTCCAGATTTTTTATTACATTTGCCTACTTTGTGTTTCATGCAACCAAAAACAGCACAATATTTCCTACTCGTCATATTAAATATGTACTTAACTTATTTTTAGTGTAAAGACTGCGCGGTTATTGTTAAAAAACAACACACCGTCCGTTCGTCACTGCGGCACAGTCGCGACTGTCTGCATACCAGGCGCATCCCTTAATCGAGGCGCGTAGGCATAGCTCGCGCTTCGTCCGTTTGTATGAAGTCAAACTACTGTATGATAATTATACTGTGGTAGTATGGTGTTAGTCCGGGTATGGTGTTTTGTAGGTACCTTTAAGCGAAGAAGGGTAGTTATTTTTCGGAAACTTAAAGACAGAAGATATTTTATTGATTCATTCATGTTTTCTAAACAATAATATTCTCTCAGTATCTTTTTTCTTAAAGGAGTGCTTTCTATCTAGATGTGTGTGATACTGTAAATATCTATTGTAACTGGATTTCCGCATTCTCTGGTGTAAGTGAGTTACCTTGAAAGGTTCCGCGGGAAGGAGAACCAACGTTAAATTGCTCTACCGTATTCAATTAGACACCATGGTATTAACATTTTGCTTTGACACTCTCCACGTGAAGATATGACATTATTACGGCACTTAGTATTTTAAGTTATCAACAAATTTTTCAACTGGATTCGATTCCCAGTTCGGGCTAAAGTGAGAAGATGACTCTTTTATGTGCACGTTAAGACATAAATATATCTGGTGGATGTGCTGTGGCTGCTATTGCTGTAGTCTCTGCCTACCCAATCAGGGTCCCTCTCCTCTATCATAAACTTTTGCGATAATCTCATTTATGCTCAGAGTTCCAGCAAGTAGGTACTGTAGGGGTGGGTACGGTAAAAACACTAAGTGATCGCTTTTCAACGTATATTAACAATATATTTCCTATGACGGGAGTCTAACATCAATGTCAATGTAAAAATTCTACAGTTCCAAGAAGAGTATGGTAATGCATTTTTGTATTACTAAACAGCTACTTGTACGCCCACTAAGGCGTTATATTAATCTTCTAGCGGCCCGCCCCGGCTTCGCACGGGTAGACACTAGTTTCGTAGCATAAACATTTATCAAATATTTTGTCCACCCGTGCGGAGCCGGGGTGGGCAGCTAGTATAATATATAGCCTATGTTACTCAGTGATAATTTAGCTTTCTAACGGTGAAAGAATTTTTGAAATCGGTCTAGTAGTTTCGGAACCTATTCAATACAAACCCACAAAAATATAAAATACTAAAATACAAATCTTCCCTCTTTATAATATTAGTGTAGATAGTGTAGATGTAGAAGTGTAGAAGTATAGATGTAGGTGTAGATTAGTGTAGATGTAGATGAGTTCTTCTTGGAGGTGATAAGATCGCAAATAAATCCCGTATCTTAATATTTAGAAGTCGGAACGTAGCCACAAATAGCATTGTTGGAACATTGGTATCTTTGTATATTTCTATTGTTGTTTAGTCATGGACCCAAACCTGTAGGCCATGCTAATATTTTATACATACCTACCAGTGACGCGGTCCAAATTTGTACGCGGACCAAATCGTTCAGTTTAAGGAACGTATAAATATGAGCACTTACAGACCATTATTTATTTGCATATAAAGATTATTAGAGAGTTTATTAATAATATAGCTTCAGGTTATCTTCAGGTTTCCTCACGATGTTTAACTTCACCGTAAAGCTCGTGGTGTGACTAATCACTGCACTTAACTTAGAAAGTATCATTGGTACAGACCGGTGGGATTCGAACTTGCGTCGCTAGAATAGCAGGCAACGCGTCATACCACCAGGCCACCACGGCTCTTTATTAAAGATAAGAATAATATTTAAAAATTTGAAATTCATATAACACGTTCAGTTGGGTTCAGTTCACCTTTCTTGATTAACTATTTACCTACAATAATTTCAATATGCAAATCCTTCTGTGAAATTTAATTATTCATAAATTATTTAATTATATATCTATACATAATTTGACGCAGTCTGGCTTTAAATTAATTCATAAGCCCTGAAAATAATAACGTAGGTTCAGTTGTGATATACCATTAATGGCGTTAATGAAACAAGCGTTACAGTAAGTCTTACCTTATTTTGATACAAAGACGAACACATTTTTTTATGTGTGCCAAAACCAGTGAGAGCCTTATTTAACAATTAATATTAGATATATGAATAAATAACAATTATATTTTTTATTACTAATTTGGACAATTAAGATAAAAATAAACAAGACTTATGATAACAAAAGCCCTACAGACCGGAACAAACCAATGCATACACACATTGTACTGTCGGCAACGGGCAAATGATACCTGGTGTTACAAGCGTCTACAGGCTACGGTGACCACTTTCCATCAGGCGGACCGTATGCTGGTATGCGACCTTAATGGTATAGGAAAAACACACGACTATTTACATCAAAATATCTATCACTATCAAGATAACTAACAAGATAACTGGCCAATTACAATGTTATTATACTACGTACGTACTGTTTTTAAAATTTGCACAGTATTACCTGCGCATAGTCATAGAAGGAAGAGTGCTAAGATTATTTGTGACAGGCAATTTTAACTGAACATGACACCTCCTAACATCGTCTTTCACAGCTAAAAACATAAAACGTGGCTAAAAAACACCCGTAGACCCAAACACTAGCTATTAATGCTTACAATTGTCAGAACATTTGCATGTGAATGTGACAAGTTTCCCAATAAACATGTTTATTATGATATCCTGAGTCGTGTAATGTCTTACTTTCGGATGACTTCATGTTGACAAAATGTGCCCCGAGGCTCAAAAAATCAATGACGTATTCTAACGATGTATGGTATTTACGAGAATTTCATAGCAGATAGTGAAATCTCCACGAATGAGTAGTAGACAATGAGAAAACTTAGAAATGATGTCGCAATTTGGCTCGTGTGCAAGACAAATACGTAGGTGTACCGTACTACGTTCATAAGGTGAGTCTCCGAGATTGTGCTATTTGTCTCGCGATGCGACACGAAACATGTCACGGGGAAACGGCGAAATTCACTTATTTGTCTCCAAACTTAATTATATGCCTCCAGTTTTTCCCCTTCTTTACAGATATGCCTAACGTGAGACCTATTACGTTGATACTTGTATCAAAGAAACAATTTTCTGTTATGTTTTTAAGAGCTGTCGCGCGTTTCCATGGCACCTTCTGCTGTCTTTTAGTGATCCGTACGTGAAGAAATTAACATTATTAAACTCGTAGTGGACTCTTATTCTTTTTCTTGTTCCTAACTATGGCAATCAATCCTCTCCAAAGAAAATTTTTGCCGGTCGGCAGTGTCGAGTGTTAGACTATTATCAAGTTTCTAAAAAATTTTTCAAAAATCTCATGGTCGTCTTAAAAATATCCTTTTCTCTTACTAACTTCACCTTTAATAATACTTTTTCTTCGTTCTTTAATGATATATTGGTGTCTATTGTGTTTTAAATAAATTCAAAACTAAACTAATTTTACAGAATTTAAAGTCTTCCTGTCCCTTTCTCATGTGCGAGATTAAACAAGGATGGCAATACTGTCAAATAATTTCTGCTTAATCATTTCGTACACCAGCATTAGCACCATTGAAGATATAGTTTGACTTACTTCAGTACGGAACACTTATACATTATCCCTACCAACAATCTTGTCCCGATCTAGATCTAACACAACTGCTTCTCTCTGTCTAACTTTGTACAGCCATCAACGGAAGGAATATAGGATATGACGCGGAATTTGCTTACTAGGCTGTCTCGCAGAAAATTGCCGTCTCCTTGACAGTCGTTATGTGTCGCTTATTTGATACCTGACATCGCGTTCCTTTTATGTAGAAGAAAGTGTACAACACAATAAATTTTGAACCTTGTGTAAGCTAGAAATAGAAGAATACCGCTTGGAAATGAACAGATGTGATAAGACTGATATCTAGAAATGAGATCGTCAAAAGCAATGGTGTTTAAAGTCTAAAGAAATTAAACAAACTCATGGTTACTGGCTTATCTGTATATGTGGGATACAAATAAATTTTAAAATTGTGTACATAGTTATTACGTACAATGGAAATTACTTAACTTGACCCACTGACAAACCAACTGACCTATTATAAGGTCAGTGGGTTTGCCTGTAATTTGTGGTCAGGGCATTGTCTTTCTCTTCGATTCCTCACTATCAGCCGTCATTTCTATTAACGTCTTTCTAGCTTATGTATATATTACAAAGTATTAAAAAAAATAAGTTGAACAGAATCACAGTCTCTAATCTTAATATCTGTGAACAGAATTAAGAACACTAACTTTAATGACAATACATCATACAACATCACAATAAAATTGTATTCTACAAAGTAGACGAGTGAGGGAAATAAATATTTAGTTAGTAAACGGTCAAGATATCGCTAACGAATTGTATTCGGCGGGATTCGCATCAGTCTGAGCAGCTCTGAAGTGCTAGCAATTTTTAACTTCCCAAGTTTACTTTAGGATAAAGCACCCCACGCAATTTCTGCGGGCTAAGATTAAGTGTGTCTGTTTTATCTAGGTTTGTTTTCCCTAAGGAACTTCAGCCAAACCACGTTAAACATTATACGAGGATGTTTCTTAATAGTAATTTGAATGCATTAGTCGCTGGCAAATGTACTGGAATTTACATGATTAATGTAAACGTTATTGTAAATGGATCCAACTACTATGTATTAGGAAGTAATCAGTTGAGTAAAGTTGTCTTAATTGAAGATTATACATATACTAGTGCAGTCTTTACTATGTGATAAGGACATTTTTGATCAGATTTTGATGCAGTAGACAAGAATATTAGAAGACTTATGGGCGAATACTGAAACATTCAAAACATTATATTTGGGAAGACCTGAATGGTAGACTATTTTTTACTTTCATTTACGTTACGAACGAGCACCCGCGTCAGACTTCTAACCTAGGTTAGAACTTACCTATATATTATACTTACGGGCATACTTAATATTATTTGTGAAATCAAAATCAAATCAAAAACCAATTATTCAGTTTAGGCCCTAATAAAACACTTATGAAGGTCTAATTTACCACCGGTTCGGAAAAAAAGCCACCTGAGAACAGACAGTTCCTTCAAGCTATTAAAAACAAATTAATTTCTAATGAATTATTGTTTTAACAACGAAATAAAATATTAAGCATAAATGATATGGAATAAAAGTATACTTTTATAAACAGATAAATTTTGTCAGTCATGCAAAATCAAAATCAAACGCGTATAGCGTATATATCGGCGATCTGTGTCTACTATATGGTCACCTCGCCCGAGAGATACCGTTGGGGTTAGGTTAAGGATATTATAGCAGTATTCTTTTCATTGTGCTCAACAGTTACAGAAAACACTTAAGAGCCAATTTATAACAAACCAGATATAAAAAAAGTTCTGATAAAGCGTCAGCTTTCCAAATATTAGGTCCTTACATATGAAATTGGCGTTTTTCGTACTGGCCACTTTAATCACGAATTTCTCCTCTTTGGTAAGGAATTCCAAATTCAAATTTGTACAGCTATAGACTCATGTATTTGTGCTTCGATGATCGTCATTCATTTGTTTTTTTTCTTCTGTTTTTTTCTGTTTGCGTCACTCATTTTACAAAATGGAAAACCTTAAATATCGCATTATTTACGAGTACGAGTTCCGCCGTGGCACTAGTGCTGCGGAAACAACTCGAAGGGTGAATGATGTGTATGGCGGTCGTGTTGCAAAAGAAAACACAGTTCGTTTTTGGTTCCAACGTTTTCGTTCTGGAAATTTCGACCTGCAGAACAAGCCCCGTGGACGGCCTGAGACTCAAGTTGATAATGAAGAGTTGAAGGCTATTGTGGAAGCGGATCCATCGCAAACCACGTCCGAGTTAGCTGCAGGCTGCAATGTTAGTGATAAAACTGTTTTAATTCACTTGAAGCAAATTGGGAAGATTAAAAAGCTTGAAAGGTGGGTACCTCACGAATTGACTGAAACAAACCGGCAAACGCGCGTCGACTGCTGCGTTACATTACTAAACCGGCACAATAATGAAGGTATTTTAAACCGAATCATTACCTGTGATGAAAAATGGGTTCTTTACGATAATCGGAAGCGCTCAGCGCAATGGTTAGATCCTGGCCAGCCAGCCAAATCCTGCCCCAAGCGAAAATTAACCCCAAAAAAGTTACTTGTAAGCGTTTGGTGGACTAGTGCCGGTATTGTTCATTACAGTTTTTTCAAATCTGGCCAGACTATTACGGCTGATGTCTATTGTCAGGAATTGCAAACCATGATGGAAAAGCTAGCGGCTAAACAACCTAGGCTGGTCAATCGCTCCACGCCACTGCTGCTTCACGACAACGCTAGACCACACACTGCGCTACAGACGGCTACTAAATTAGAAGAGCTTCAATTGGAAAGTCTAAGACATCCTCCGTACTCCCCGGACCTTGCTCCAACAGATTACCATTTTTTTCGAAATTTGGATAACTTCTTGCAAGGGAAAAAATTCAACTCCGATGGGGCAGTCCAAATCGCCTTTAAAGATTTTATTGATTCCCGTCCGACTGGTTTTTTTAGTAAAGGGATCAATGAACTACCTATGAGATGGCAAAAGTGCATAGAAAATAATGGTTCATACTTTGATTAATTAAATATATTATATTAAAAAATATTCGACTTTTTGTTCCTCCCATACAAAACGCCAATTTCATATGTAAGGACCTAATATATAGAACACGATATTAATCCCAAACGGGTAAGTAATTGAATACTTCAACGTCATAGTTGATTAAAGGATATCGATAGCCTTATCATCTTCAATTTATTTTGCGGATCAATCCGGTAAATTCCGGTTTCATTTGGGATTAATGAACTGGGATTTCAATGCTGTATTCGTGATATTCCGGGAAAAGGTTTTATCATATGGAACGGCATCGCCGACGAAAAATATTCTGAGCGACTACACAAAAATTCAGAATGTCCTTTATTCGGTTTTGTGGAATTAAAACGTGATACTCGGTTGCCAGTTTTTGTTTTATTAACACTCAATATTCAATTTAGTATATAATTCAACTAAAGTATAATTATTATCTTAGCTTCTGATCTTAAATAATCCTTAAACTTCCTTAGCATATAAATAACGAAAAGGATGCGAAGCAAAACTGCAACAGTCCGTTCCAAAGATTTAATTCCAAACTGTCTCCTTCCATTACTTTCCTCGAAACGATACAATTGTTTGCAGCTCACTGCTGAGATGAAACTTTATAAACTGCTTAATTTGAAACCGTTTTAGAGACGGCTAAAACCTTATGCAATTTAGTTAGCCTTCTTGGTATGGAATTCAGAATATTCTTCATTCTTTAGAGCAGCTACTGGCAGTAGATTATTAGATCCACGCTGCTAGCTCAGACCGAAGTTTGATGATTAATAGCTATACTTCCTACAATGATAAGATAGGAGTATGTAACGCAAGCTCACCCATCCAAATATTGGGTTAGAGTCGACTTCATGGCCACGCGAGTGATACAACTCAATAAATAATAATATAAATTGCTTTGTGAAGTGAAATATACCAGCAAAAATTACAGTGCACTGTCGAATGACATATTTTCATCACCACCAGGTATTCTGCTTTTACCTCACATCAATTAAATTCGCCAAACTTATGTTTTCACCTATAGTTTGGTGAAAACATAAATTTGTCATAAAGGCAATGTGTCTAGAATTCACAATAAATCACCAACCAACTTTGTATCAAACAATAACTCGCTCACGGTAAACAATTGTAAATTTCAAACAATATTCCCTTCAAAATGCAGTGTTGTGAGAAGCACTTGCCGCTTTCAACAGTGCTTCAAAAAATATTCACTTTTCATGTTATATGTAAGCAGAATGCTTGCATATTCATTTCTATTGTACTTTATGGCTTTGAAATATACAGCATTTTCTATATCATTTTCACGTTTCTGCAAAGTGTGGGCAGGAGGTCTAACAACGCCCTTCAACACAGGTTAAGTGTCGACAAAACAGGTGATGGGTCACTCGTTGTATTATAGCAGTCGTCTATATATTTCCAGTCACATATAATTTTTTTCATCAAGCGACTATATAATGTTATTTAATTTGCCAAATTTGGTTTATACAATATTTTAGCCGTGGTGGCCTTGTGCTTGAAGCGACAGCCTGTCATCTGATGGGACCAGGTTCAAACCCCGGCCAGTACCAATGAGTTTTTCTAAGCTTAAGAACAGTGATTAATCATTCCATGAGCTTTAAAATGAGAGGTAGGGCGATTTGGGATTTCCCGTGGGTTTTCCCATTTAAATTGGAGCCACCCGACTGGGGACTGTACCTCCGCCTTACGGAAGACCGCAGTGAAATAAAACTACTTGATGTAGTGTTGTGTTTCTGCGGTAAGTAAGGTTGCCAGTGCTCCACGAGGATACGCTGGGCTAATGCTACTAGCATAGTGAGTCAGCATCAACAACATGGGTGGCAACCTGTTAGTGATACCCCTGGTATTGCTAGCGGCTATAGGCTATGGTGACTGCTTACCATCAGGTGGGCCATATGCTTGTGTGTCACCTTAGTGGTATAAAAAACAAAAGGATTGTTTAATTCATAAAAAAAGGCCGTGTGTACGTAAAATTTCGACACGTTGTTTCTAGATCTGTACAAACCTACATTCATCCCATCATCATGGTGATGACACGATATTCCCTACATGAGCTGAGAGATCCCACCTGCAGGGAAGGATGTATTTCCTATATGTATATATTGTGATGTAATGTGATATTCGGCCCTGGAGGGCTTATTTGCTAGTGCATGCGCGTTAATTACAACGTCTTAGTTTTATTGTCACATTTCGTACATCACCCCGTAAGATACATTTATCGTGTGACGCTCATTCGTACCCCAATGAGTGTTAAAATGTTCCCGTGCTTACTTTGATTCTAACGCAAATTCTATGTTCATGTTTCATATCAAGTCTTCATACTTCATTATTTGAGTGTAGTGGATCGTAACGACCGGAAAAGATGTCCAAATTCCATTTATTTCCTTGGCAACTTTAAGAGTCGAAACGTTTCTCCTGTGCAGTCAAACTTTTGTTTCGTATTACATCAGAACATTGTGATAGTTGCAACATCAATACACAATTTATATCTAAGATGCGACCATACTTGGACAACTTTGTTGGCAAAATGCCGGTAGTGCGGCGAACTGCACTACCGGCATTTTGCCAACAAAGTTGTCCTTAAAGTGATAAAAGAATACCTTCCACTACGAAAGCAGTACTTTATAACTTTTAACTAGATATCGGAACTTTAACAAGAAGTTATTAAGACTTAACTTCTATTTCATGTACGTTAGTTTATAATTTTAATCTCTTCATATTTTCTCGTGTCATTTTTAATGCACCTTGCATTATTGTATCGCAATTCACTTAAAGTCAATAACATTACAAACAATATTTACAAAATAGTTTAGCTATCTGAAATATTACGAGCACACACACCCATAAATAATTATCACTACTTGTTTAATTTACAGAGCTTCGCCAAAGTATGTAATTAATGGAAATTGGCGTGGCGATTTAATTTATAACGGTAACAATATTTCAATCCACTAGTGGGCAATGTGTGTTGCAGATAATTGAGATATGTACTCGTGCCAATATTTATGTAGTACTTAGGTGTGCTTGGATTTTTTATTGTCATGCTTCGAATTTTCTTATATTCACGCGATAAATAAACTTACGGCCCGTTTAGACAGCGGTCATCTTAGGTTTCAGCTGCTTTGCAATACTATTATTATACTATTCCTACCGTTTATTGGAAGTTTCATTACTTTAGCCCCATATCTCACCTGTACAACGCGTTCATGAAAAGCTAGACACCTTAGGTGACTAAGGTGTCTAGCTTTTCAGAAACACAACACTACATCAAATCACTGCAATTTGCCTTATTCGGTTAGGAGATAACTATCCCCAGCCGAGCAGCTCCGTTTTTTTTATGAAAAATCCCTATACAATCTACCTTTCTGCTATGCTCGAGGTGTGACTAGTCAATTTTCTTTACAAAAATTCATTGGTCCAAACCGGTCGGAACTTGCGTCGCAAGAATAGCAGGCAACGCTTCATACCAAATTATTATGGTCATCACTTACTTTACGAAATCATTAAGTCAGCCAGCTTTTCTCCTCAAAGATTCTCTCACGTGCCGACTTCCACTGCTCATAGCTCTCACGTTATAAACTAGAGAGGAACCGTTAACCCGCGAATTTTACAGCTTGCCCCATTTTGAGTACCTTCGTTATTTTTGTTTGAAAGTTGTTCGTGGCTCCTCGAGTTTAAACTTTTATTTTTCAAGCTCCTTTGTACTTGCTGCTTACCGGTCATGTAAAAATAATTGTACTGTTGTCATTATAATATGATCATAAAGTGTGTCATGTATGCTTAACGTGACAAATTCACAATTTAATAAAAAAATACGGCGCAAATCTTCTTTGACCGTATTTCAACCTTGGGCTGTTTGCACCTTACAATTAAAATACATGCTGCTATGCAAACATAAAAAATATCAGTTTTCATAAACGTTTCTTTTTATACAATCGCTGACAAGAAGAATAAGTCGTTGACAAGATGGTAGGTAAGTGTTAGGCACAGTATATATATATTCAAGCGTGGCACTGGACTGCGTCTTTCAAAGCCTTAGCTATTTACCTTACTTCCCTCACAGCCTCATAGCAAAACTCTTGCACTTTGCAAGATAAAATATGACTTACATTGATCATACAATGATGGCAATACTATTCAATCAACATGGATTAGGTAGTTGCGATTTAAAGGCATGAATTACTTGATGAGTATATATTAGCAAGGATGACGGCACAAAATTATTTACGGTAATTAAAATGTATATGAGTTAAAAGGCTGCAATTAGTGCAAAGCTCCCAAAAGTTCTAAAACATTTTCATTAAATTACATCTCATTCGCCTTAGCCGATTCAAATTAACCCTTAATTTGCGTAAATACATAGGCTTGCGCTACTTTGATAAGGGTCACGTACATTAGACCCCACAAATGCATATACTTTAAGGGCGCAACCCTGAGTTCGACCTAAAATTGTACTTAACCCGTGCAAAAATAATAATAAACACATTTTCGAAATAAATCGTATATCTATTTCCTTGGATTGACCGATCCTCATCCGATTACGTCTTAAGCCTTTTGTAAAATGATGACGAGTTTGCATTTGTAGACGTACTCGCTTAGTTTTACGTAAAAAGAAACACTTTCCTTAAATATAAAATTGTAACTAAGTTTCCAAAATTATAAACATATAAGTATTACCAAATTATTTATAGGTTTTATTAAATTTATTTATACCCACATGTTTGAAAATTAAAGCTTTTCGACCATGAGCGTATAAATAAATTTAACAAAACGATACCCTTTCCAGACTCCATTTAAATACGGGTCACTGTAACGAAATTAATGAAGGGGTCACGTAGAAAATACGCTGTGGTAGCGACTGAATAAATGAATAGGCAATTTAAGGCTGATGTCAAAATTATAACGTTTCAGACACTGATGACGTAACGCAGACACGATTATTTTTTTATAAAATCGTACATACATGTCTGATTTATTTTTATTATTTGTTATAGCGGACACCGAACTTCCTGTAAAAATTTCAATTATATTCCTATTACGGATCATGAGATACAGCCCGCTGACAGACAAACGGATGGACGGATAGACAGCGCAGTCTTAGTAATAGGGTCCCATTTGTTACCCTAAGAAGGGAGCTTTTGTCTTAAATCTACGTGAGAAAAGCTAGTAATAACTAAGAAAGTTGCCATGACTATGTATCTCTATGTCTATACTCCAAGCACGCTAAAACGGTTGAACTTATATATTGAAAATAATCTAAAGTTAAACGTGAAACAAAAACTATTTAGAAGCACCCTAGGTACAGAACAGGACGGACAAATGATTTCATCTCAGTCTTCAACTTACCTTTGTAGTAACATCGGCCATAAAGGAAGTCTACGAGCAGCACTAATCTCCTAATGGTTTTCACTTAGTTGTTTTATTATTGTCCGTTGCTTTTCAGATTCAAGTAATTTGTTTCGCTGTGGATTTCTTTTACTTACAAATGCTCTGGAGAAATCCTTCATTATGACCCTCTAAGGACGCCTCCGAAATACTTAGGGACATCATAAAAGTCTACGATACATAAGACTTGCAACTTGCGTCTTAACCACAGTACATATTAAGAAACAGTACCAAATATATTTAGAAACAAGCTTTGCCCACGACTTTGGCCGTGGTTTTAGAACAATGAAATCCACTTTAAATTGGGAACCTGTTGTTTCTATCCGTAGTAAGATGCTAACTGATAAGTTTTGAGCTTTAACTGACAGTTGGAAGCTCGTTTCAAAGTATGACCCAGACAAAAAAAAACAGCTGGGCTGCCAAAAAATTTTTATTATTAATTTACAATATTTATTCATAATACATACCAAACACTAAAACAGGGCAAACAAAAGTTCATCACATTTATGGTTGCCCTGATACGGGAATCGAACCCAAGATATCTAGCGTTACAGTCGATCACTGGACCAACAATGTCGCCAATAGAATTATCTGAAGAAATGAAAAAATACACTGAAACGAGTATTCGTTAATAACATAAACGCGATTTTAAATTGTTTTTTTACCTCTTTCGGCAATTCGACCGAGTTGCATCGGCCGTGGTCACGAGGTGACTGATTGTAGTTGTGTCCTTTTGATTCGCGGGTAGAACGAATATTAGTACCTACATATGAGTTTAAAAAAATCATATTCGTATGTGTTTAGATCGCGAAAGTTTGAAAATAGTAGTTATGTTACTGTTAGTATTTTGTATTATGTAGTGACCATGTAAGTCCTTTTGGGACTTGAGGAAACGAGCTTCATTAAGACATATTAGACCGGGGAGTCGTAGTGTCCGAAAGACGTGAAAATATCCCAAATTACGTTCTTATATGTTATCCTTAGCCCTCAATGTTTAAAAAAACTGTTTATATATAAACTTCCACCACTACATTATTTCCACCATGTTTTAATATAATTCTGTTCTGTAATTAGATTTACTAGAGAGATCTTAATTCAACCACAATTAGAAATATAAACAAACTGACTGACATTCAGTAAGACATGAGTCAAACGTATGGTACTTTGTGTAATGTTTATTTAATTTAATACTAATGCATATCAAATAAAAAAAATAGTTTTCTGCACTCCTTCTCCATGTAAACTTTAGCGGTGCCAAAGGACATCATCCATGTTTCATAGAGATTTGGTCCTAATCTAAGAGTGCCGGCTAACGCATATTTTTGTATATTCTGTTAGAACTCGTCCGTCTGAGCATTTATTGCTATGGCACCAAAGTTGGAAATTACAGGACATTTCATTTGCTGTAGTAATTTTGAATTCCTACCTACAACAAAAAAAGATTTCCTACTCGTTTTCCATAATTTGAGTCTATATGCTAATGTTAAAAAGTAACTGTAGTTTAAACGCTTGCATGAGGAATCGATGGTAATCGGCAAGGAGTATCAGTCCCGCATTTTCTACCTAAAGCTTATATGAATTGGTCTAGACAAACGAGAAAACACTGCCAACACATCGAGCAATAATATAGTTGCCAAGTATAGTAATTGTTTAGCAGCCTGCTTAAAAATTGAGGTTACATAAAAAGCATTCAGTACCACACGGTTCCCCTGTAGGGGCCTGTAGTATATCTGTTCATAATAATATTTGGATATAGAATAGAACTAAAGAGAGGTAGGGCGATTAGGGATTTCCCATTTAAATTGGAGCCGCCCGACTGGGGACTGTACCTCCACCTTACAGAAGACCGCAGTGAAATAACACTACTTGATGTAGTTTTGTGTTTCTGCGGTAAGAAAGGTTGCCAGTGCTCCCAGAGGATACGCCGGGCTAGTAGTAATGCTGCTAGCAAAGATGTCCTCATAAAAAAAAACATAGTTGGCAACCCGTTAGTGGTACCCCTAGTATTGCTAGCGGCTATAGGCTACGGTGACTGCTTACCATCAGGTGGGCCGTATGCTTGTGTGCCTTGTGGGCATAAAAAAAAACTAATTAAAATAAACAAAGCACGACCGAAGAAACTATCAATATTAGAAATATTATATACGCAAAAAATTAATATTAAGCCTTTCTAAGCCAACCTATAAATCTTTTTTTTTATAGTTATTACGTGGTAGTTCTAAGTTTTCCTACTCAATCTATTAAATATGTTAAACCAAAAAACGAACACTCGACGCAGCCTCCTATTACAGCATTAAAGACTCACTGAATAAATCAAAGTAACGGCTCAAGCAGTAGGTACATGGCTCGGAAGAATTATTTTATGATGCGAAACTTACTGTCGCTAACTTGTTGAATTATTTGATTGAACTTTTACTTTGATGTCACTTGTCTGAGTATATCTTCTTGGGCTGTTAAAGAGAAAATTAGGGTTTTTAGAAATGACCGATTTGAAAGGCTGGATTTCTAACTTCGATAAGCATTGTTCCCTTTATGTCGAGGGTAGATAATAAGAAACGATATTTATTAAGATGATATTTAGGTATGTATGTAAATGTATTTAGGTATGTAAGAATTTGTGAGGAAGGAAATAAATATCCAGACAATACATGGCACAGAAGCATACGGCCCACCTGATGGTAAGCAGACACCGTAGCCTATAGCTGCTAGCAATACCAGGGGTATCACTAACGTGTTGCCAGCCATGTTGTTGATGAGGACTCACTGTGCTAGTGGCATTACTACTAGCCCAACGTATCCTCGTGGAGACTGGCAACCTTACTCACCGCAGAAACACAACACTACATCAAGTAGTGTTATTTCACTGCGGTGTTCTGTAAGTTGAATGCCTATGTTTCTATTTATTGTTTTGAAAAATTATTCTATGTGTTAGTAACGTCACCAATTTTGTTCCCAAAATAAAAGCGTACCTGAGAAACGAAAACCTTATTCCCAAGGAACCGAGAAATGCGCACAGACAAAAGTTTCATTCCTAAGTACAAAAAAACTAATTTGGACGATCGCAAAGATATTCAAATCTAGCCTTCTACAATTGCCTTTTCCCAATTTCCTTTCAGTTCGGTGGCGTCTAAAGGGTCTTGTAAACGTTTTTACTTAGGTATATTGCGTTCTGAATGACCTCAGGCGTTGAAATTTTCCACGGCGAGAACGGTCGGAGTTTAGCCCACCTGTGCCGTAATTGGATTTAAAAAAAAACATGCAGGCTTTTCGCCGGAAAATATTTTAAAAATATAAACAAAACAAAAGTGAAATCTTTATGGTGGCCTGGCGCGAAAACACTTTGTTCTAAAACATTCCATTTTGAAAATACAGAATTTACTTAGAAGGTCCAACAAGAGCAATGGTGCCAACTAATTTGACAGATCTAAAAATATTGCCATCTTTATTTAACCCCGCACATGAGAAAGGGATAGCGAGACATTTTAGACCTGTCAAATTAGTTATGTTTAGTAATTTTGAACAACAGAATCGACACCAATACCGAGCTAAATTGGGCTGTTTAGTTTTCGGTAATTTCGTTAATTTTCCATTGAGCCGTCAAAATTCACCATCACTTATATTCTAGACGTAGCAATAACAACTTTCCACTGCGTATTTGTATCGCTTTCGACTATTTTTGTATGGAAAAATAACCAGGGATGCGACAGTGATAAGTGGAACTAAAAAATCGTGTGAAAATGTTGATATTTTAGAGTTACGTTTTCCAATAAGTAGTCAAAAAGATGTTTTTGCTAACTATACGGGATGTTTCTTTCCTATAATACTGAAAATGAGCTTTTCATAATTTCGTAGTATTTTTTTAATAAAGACTGCAACTTAATTACGGAACAAGAAAATATCTCGCAAGTAATCCTTTTAGCATATCCCGTACACTGCAGATTAAATATCTAATTAGAACCCTAGTATCGTTTACAATGTCTATATCTTTCTCTGTCGCTGCTTTGTTTCTTGCGGACTAGAGGGAGACACTATTATTTGTATAAAGGTCAGAGCTTGTGGTCATAATGCATGCTGCCTCAGTAATCTCGTCGGATGCAGACCACTAATCTTCACTACGTGATGAAACTTGGAAATTGAATTCGTGCTTTATGTATATGTTGTTTAAGGGATAAAATTGTTTTATACCACGAAATTGGCAAGTAAGCTTACGGCCCCTGATGATAAGCCTTCACTGTAGCCTATAAAACCTATAATATAGACACTTGCCAGAGGTATCACAAGAAAAATTGCTATCCTTATATATTTTTTATACCACCAAGGTGGCACTCAAGCATACGGCCCACCTGATGTTAAGCTGTCACCGTAGCCTATAGGCCGCTAGCAATACCAGGGATATCACTAACGAGTTGCCAACCCTGTTGTTGTTGAGGATTCACTGTGCTTGCAGCATTACTAGTAGCACAGCGTATCCTCGAGGAGCTCTGACAACCTTACTTACCGCACAAACACAACACTACATCAATGTAGTGTTACTTGACTGCGGTCTTCTGTAAGGTCTCCACCTTTAGACTGTACCTCCGTACAGTCCCCTTCGGGCGGCTCTTATTCTAATGAAAAAACCCACGGGAGATCCCAATTCGCCCTACCTTTTTAAATAAAAATATGTTGATTGAGCGGAATCAGTTTGCTAGTTTAGACGAACAAATTTCACAACTGCCAGCATAGTGTTCGTGGACTTGTTTGCATATTTGCATAACAAAAACTTCAAGATCTCTGGAAACTTTACTCACCGCGAAACACAGCACTACATGTCGCAGTCAAATAACACCTTATTTGACTGCGATTTACTGCAGTACTGAAATAGTGGCCTAAATTTCCATCTACCTCTCTTCGAGTTACCAGTCGTTAAGTATTATAAGATAAAGTCGACGAACATGCGGAAATCAAATCAAATCGAAAATTGTTTATTAAATTTAGGCCCTAATAAGGCACTTACGAAACAAATCCACCTGAGAAAAACTGGCAAGTAGGTAACTCAGTGCTCTGTCTTACCCACATGTCGCGCACGTACATAAACACAATCATAAGTTAACAGAATAACAGGAGAATCGACCATCTAAATGTTCTGTATTAAGTGATAAGCCTATTAGAAGTCTGCACCTAATTCGCACTCATGTTAGCTCCTAACTCAGGACTAAAGGACTTAGTATCCAAGTTAGGAAGTAATAAAAAGAAATAACTGCCCCTAACTTCGTAGATAACAAATACCAAAAGAACAGATGTACTATGCTTCAAGTGTAGGAGTAATTGAATCTTTAAGATGACCGGGCTAGGCGGGCTACCAACTGTTTAATGGAGGAAAAAGTTGGACGTTTCATATTGTTGGGTTGAATTTTAGCTTTAGTTATGACTCAGAGCTTGGATCAAATAAAAAAAGTAGTGAAACCTTGCGAGTCTCATTCAGCTGTAAAATAATGAAACCTGTAACTCAATATGAAGAAAAGATATGGGCGTATATGTCGCAAATTTTCACATATTTAGCGACTTCACAAGGGAATCAGAACCTATTGGGTACTTCCCGTTGACCTAGAATCATGAAATTTGGCAAGCAGTGTCTTACATACAGCACAAGTAAAGGAAAAAATCTGAAAACCGTAAATATGAAGTTTTTTATTTTTTAATGCCAATTCACTAAAACATATTTCCGAATCGCGCTATTGAGAGTCACCGACGAATAATGACTATTTGAGTTCGCCTACTTGTAAACATACCTACTAACGGGTAGGGAACCCTCGGTGCGCGACTCCGACTCGCACTTGGCCGGTTTATTTATTTTTTAAATACCTACCTACGGGATTGTGTGTCTACATCGTTGGCGACACTTTATTATTATACGTAATAATTTCAGCAAATCCCAAAATAAGGTCGAAAATATTCCCGTTCCTATACTAATAAATATCCGTAGATAACACAGTTTTCCGGGATATTTGTCGTATGTAACTAGCGAATATCAGTAGTTTTCCGGTCCACAACCATAGGGACAAGGACATGAACTATTACCAAACATTTTACGACACATCTTACAACTTGCGGAAAATCTGAAAGAAATCTCATTAAGGATAACATGAACTCTTACAATGACACTCTAGTGGAAATAGAATGTCGTATTTCTCCTTAGCTTGGCTACAAGTTGCTTTTATCATGGCAAATGATTGCTCATAATGTTTGGTTGCCAAAATTATATCATTTCTGTTTCTGCACGGCGCTCGAGACTAAAAACAGTCAACATTAAAACCTGATAGAGATACATTCTAACTCTAGAATATTATCGTGCACTATATGAATAAATTATAACACAATTGGTGCAAAATGTATTCGTTCCATTTCCAAATGTTCTGAACAAATTACAATAATTTATTCTATTTATATTTCCTAGTAAGTTATATTACATAATTTCACTATGATAATAAATAAGTAAGCTCTTTAATGTTAAAATATATACATAACTTGCTACGCCAAGCGTACGTTACGTTTTTAAATTTGTATGGCACATTAGATCCTCAGTAAAAAAAATTTCTTACAAATATCCTTAAACTAAATACAAAATCCTAAATAATCTCTTAAGCTTAGACCAAATTCCTTTGGGGTTGTTTTCTGTTAGTCAATTTAATGGCATATTCTCATGCAACCAGGTTCTCTTGCCTTCGTTGAATTCAGCAGCTGTGTGATCAGACCCCTCCAAGATCCATTTGGTGGTCAAAAGTCCTTCTACGCCAACTGGACCTAAGAACAATTAATATTGGAATTACTCAAAAGCCGTAGCTATGCCGTAGCAGGCAGAAGGAAGGAGTAATAGGACATCAATTAATTGTACATGTCTAGACCCTTTCAAATGAATTTAAAAATCGATTACCAACTTCATTTGGACTCTAAAAACAATCCACTGCCTAGACTGCGAAAGCAACGCTACCGCGTAAAAAAGTTATTTTTGCTGCCGCGCCACATTCGCTATGCAGACACATTTACTTAAGTGCAAATACATTTGTAATCATTATTAAATTAGCCTGGAATAAAGTTCAGACATAAAAGTATTAAACAATAAAACAGTATTTTGTTTTCTTATTATTACATTGCCACAGGGCATAACTGAAAACACAATAGAAATAGTGGAGTAACTTTCCTGATTTGAATCGCACCCTCCCGCGTGACAATCATTTGGGAAAAGTTTTTTTTTTTAATTAAGTTTAGTTTATTTTCTCCCTCCGTTTACAGCAGATATTATAAACTGTTAGGTTACCTCTAGCATGAATCCTAGCGGTCGAGATGCCGACTTCAGCGCCGAGTCCAAAGCGGAATCCGTCCGCGAAGCGAGACGACACATTGTGGAACACACACGCGCTGTCCACAGAGTTCAGGAACCGTTTAGCTGTGCTGTCTGGAAAACAATTAAACTATAGTTCTGTGTGAAGACAGTACTTTCTTTTTATATCACTAAGGTGGCAAACAATCGTACGGCCCACCGGATCATACACGGTTACGGTTTGCAACACCAACCAAGCAACTCGCGACCTTAAAATATTGTTATAGTACTGATAATACACACACCAATATTATTTGCATAGAATTTAGTAAACTTAATTGCAAATGTTTCACAAATTCCTGTGTGATATTAAATATTTACCTACTAAAACATTAATTCTCAAATAACTGAGCAAACAATAACATTCTTGATGCTTGTATAAATAATTTTAAACTAATCATGAGCTATATGAATTCTTATCTAGCTGCTGTGTGTATATTTTAGACTAATTCGTACGAAAAGTTATGAACGGAATACTTTTGCCTATCTCCGGTTCGTTAAAGCTCATTAAAACCAAAACTGCGGTTTTGATGTCGTTACTTAAATAAATATGAGCATAATGGGTAATCAGAGGCTTATAAAATTATACAGAACTAGCTATTTCCCGCGATTTCGCACACACACAGCCTCAAGAAAAAATATAGTAACTTATCTATTGTTCAAAGTAATTTTAGGTTACTAATCGATCAAAAAATATTTTGTATATTACAAATATTTTATCTATTTATAATATTAGTGTAGGTACCTTACCTATTAGCAGTACCTATATATAAGTTTTAGTATGTTATAAGTGTTAATAATGTGAAAGACAAACAAAAGAAGAATTTGTAAAATCTTCAACGTGTTCAGTATTCCAATAACTTTACTTAGGAGTGTCCTTTGTATTATACGTGACTCCCACAAATTCTCTCATTTATCCTCCAAGAACGTACCTATTAACTTCCAATTTAATTCATTGGTTATTGTTACCTTTTCTAATGCCGGGAGAAAGCAAATGCCATGTTTTATCGAAACGAAATGATTGCATTTAGTTTGCCTACCAATAGTTTGTAAATGCTCTCTATCTTATGATGTCAATGTAAAGGCAATCACTCGAGGCAAATATTTCAGTACCTACCAGCACAGCTATTGTTGTTTCGAGTAATAAATTCTGTCGACTACTCAAACAAACCGTTATACAATGATAAGAAACCATAAAGATATCAAAAGTTTATAACACGAGATACAATCACGCGTAAATAAACTGAAATATTTCATAAATTCCTTGTAAGACTTGGCTTCAATATTAAAATAAGTGATATTTACAATGAATATTACTAAATTTAAAAATATATAAAGGCATAAACTAAGCATGTCTCTGAACGAAAAAATGTTGGCATAGTTACTCAAAATATCCATAAAATCAATAAATATAATGGTTTATCTCAATATCAGAATATTAGAACGTAAAGCGAAAACTGTACCCCTTTTTAAGAAAATTGAGAGGATGAAGGAGTGTTAAATAATGGAGGAGTGCTGAAAGCTAAAATTTTTAAATAAAAGGTATTAGAAATACATAAGATTAATACAATAAAATTTTAAACATACTAGCATGCAAACTACCTCAGAGTACGTACAAACACTACTATGCGTTTGACACAAGTCTAACTGAATTTCATAATCATAGTTTATTTATATTTCGAATTATGGTCAAATTTAGATCACTAAGCGACCGCTAGTACGTGTATTCTTAATCAAAGTACCCCTAAAAACGTAAGATAGCTAGATAGATAGATAAATAATCTAACCATTTTCCGTGACAATGACGTCAGTGTGAGAGCTTCCAAATGTGTGGATGTGATTGACAGCTTCATCCATATCCTTAACTACTTCTACGCAGCATTCCAATGCTCCGTACTCAAAGCGCATAGTCTTTGCTGGAGGCGGCCCGAAGGTCAGCTGCGAGGCCAATTTAGGTCCTGCATGGATTATCACTCCTTCGCTCTTCAACATATTGCACACATCATTAAAAAGAGAGCCGGAGATATGATCCTCGTGGACCAATAATGTTTCCATAGCATTGCACGCAGCCGGATAATCACATTTCGCATCACGAACTATCTTCAAAGCTTTGACTGGATCGGCATCTTTATCTATGTACACGTGGCAGATGCCCTCAGCATGCCCTAATACTGGTATATGCTGAGACTGTTTCTGTATACTCCTCACTAATTCAGAAGACCCTCTAGGAATTATCAAGTCGATGTGTTTCTCCATCGCGAGCAAATCACTTATCTCTTCCCTGGTAGAAACCAAAGAAATAGCATCATCAGCTCCAAGGCTACTGAGTGATTCTTTTACTAAGCTCATTAAAGCTTTATTCGAATGCGCGGCCTCTTTACCACCCTTCAACAGAAGACCATTGGCTGAAGCCATAGCCAAAGCAGCTACTTGAGGCAGCGAATCAGGTCTAGATTCAAATATGACTAGAAGTACTCCAATGGGAACTGTCACTTGTTGAAGAATCAAACCTTCAGCTAATTTTGTTTTTCTTAAAACTCTCCCCACATTGTTGTAGCTCGAATCAGCGATTTGTTTCAGGCCTATAGATAAAGTCTTCAGCTTTCCTTGACTGAGAGATAATCTACTAAGAAGAGGTTTAGCTAGGCCACTTTTGGAACCTTCATCTAAGTCCTTGGAATTTGCTTCCAGTATTTGTTCTTGTTTGGATACAAGTAAATCTGCTAAAGTGTGAATTGCTGAAGCACGTTCTTGTGGCGTCAGTTGCTGAAGAACCCTGCTACCGCTTCGTGCTAAAATGATCAGAATTATTATTCGATATAAGACACATTTTTTGTGTCAACAATATGAGTAGCAAATAGAAATACATACCACTCTCAGCCATTGCATCAACGGAATTTGTGGGGTTTATTGCATAATCCGTAAAGAAGGTACCAACTTTCCTGCCACTGATTATGGTTTTAATGGCTTTCTCCTGCATACCGTTGCAGATCACGACGCTGACCCCTCTAGCCATTGCCCAAGTGGCTGCATTTACTTTAGAGTCCATACCTCCAGTGCCAACCTAAACAAACCGAATTTCAAAACAATAAAGTACTGCAGCTGTTCTGTTCACGTAGTGCCAATTGGGCTTTCATCGAAACAAAATTTAATATAAAAGTTTCTTAAACGTGTGAGCTCAAACACCAATTTACTTACATGCGTTATCAGAACAAATTTAATATAACTTCACCAATCTTCTAGCTAGCATATTTACAATGTACCTGCAGTACATTTTCGCGTAGTTAAGATCAGCAAAAGTGAATTCAAACTAAGTGAAAGTTAAACATGATTAGATTAAGTGTTTGTTTACAATTTGCAAGCTAAAAGCGTTTTTTCTATCATATGTGTGAAAGTAAAACGAATTCTGAATAATTTTGTGTGAAATGAAATATTATTATTTTCTGTACTTAAACAATCAAGACAAGTGAATCGTGAGGCGTTTGGTAACTAAACCTATCTGCTGCTTTAGTAACCAACCACATAAATTTGCAATCATCATTAAGGTGGAGATACTCTCCCAGCCGGACAACTCCAATTTTTATGGCACTTTTAAATAACAATGATGTAGTCGTAAGAGAAAACGAAGAGGAATCTTCGTACTTTTCTTCCGAAGGGAAATCCGGATTGTAATCTATGCTATATGAATATTTATGAGAGTAGATGAAGCAAAATAATTTTATAACACGAGAGCTTTACTCAAAGAACCTACCCTAATAATATGACTGTTTTGAACATACCTTAGACTTCTTGCCGAACTCTACCGTGTCTTTGTCCTTTGAAGTGTACGTGTGCATCATACGCGCTCCATCCTCCCAGGGCGGCTTGTTGTAAATACCGTCTACGTCTGACATCATGATGAGCAGGTCCGACTGGATCTCGGCTGCCAATAACGCCGAGAGGCTGTCGTTGTCCTTTATGCCTATACCCTGGAGAAAGTAAAGATCTTGATCGTCCTATTTGGTAATGGGAATTAAGAGTTGCTTTAGTTCTCGTTGCTAACGTATCACAGTTATAGCTGGGCATATGCCTCTTATATACTTTGGAAGAATTGAACCTGACGAGATAATCAATCGAACAGTTCAGTGGGTCTTATATTCGGTAGAAAAAGGTCAAACAACGATTTATCCAGATTGTATTATATTTTATAGTTATTTGTACTACGAATAAATAATAATAATACTTCTATTCATTGCTGAAAACTTTCTAGGCAAACTGATTTCAATAGAAAATATCCGTCCATATATTACATCAAATTTAAAATTTGTTTTGCAACATAACCCTGATGAGATTTAGCTTGAAGTTCAATTTACCACAAACTACAAACTACAAGCAAAGGCAAATTCAGTAATCCAATTTAGGGAATATTCCAATATGTATATTTTTTCCAGGAGAAGATTTTGTACGTAGAAATGGAAAATATAACGAAATATTTCATAGATGAAACTACTTTCACTTTATATATTTTATTTCAAACGATGTTAGCATTTGGTATGCTATAAATTGTTTGATCTCTTAACTTTATAGTATCTAGTCGAAAACTATAAATATGAAGTGGAAAATCGAGTCAAATACCGCCTGTTAAGCAACTAATAAGAAACCTTAAATTAACTATAGTTTAGATTAAAATTACCTTCTTCCCAGTGCCAGGTACAACGCTATCATCGTGAATATACATGGGGGGACTCACAGCATCGTTGGTGTTCACAATTGGTACAATGTTCAAGGATATCAGTTCAGATAAAGTGCAGAACAAATTCTTCCTAGTTTCCTCGTTGTAGAAATCAGGTTTCGTTACTAACACCTGTGAGAAAAATAAAGGGATTAGATATAAATCTTTCATTTCTTTTTAGAAGTAGGTAGCTATGCGTGTCTGCTATTATTGCGAAGCTTTTTATGACATTTTTCGTTGTTCCCAAGAATATTTCGGTATATTACGTAGCTATTACGGTAAACACCCGAGTTAATAATTAATATACTATTCAAAAACGGAACACGATCCTCAGAAATATTTTATTTAGACTAGATATTTTGAAACACAGCTGTAATAATATATTGTGATTTGTCACAATATATTATTTCTATGAAACCCTCAAGCGATGCTCGTTATTTGTACCAAAATAAAACAATGCGGGCTTAGGCTTGGAATCCACACACAGATATAATAATTGAGAAATAACAAAAACTCCAAACAAATTAAATTATTTATTTCTAATCAATGAACTATGATTTATTTATTCCACTAAGGTGGCAAACAAGCACACGACCCACCTGATGGTTAGCTGTCACCGTAGCCTATGGACGCTTGCAACACCTCTCACGCGGTGCCGACCTCAAAACACCCATGATAAAATTTAAGTATAAAATCAAAAATTATTTATTCGGTTTAGGTTAATTTTTTTCATAATTCTACGCAAGGAATAAATAGTCAATAATCTGAATTTGAAGTTTGAAAATACTAATTAAGATCGCTTTGGTCATAGAATCGCTTCACGTGGACGTTGATCCGGACCAACTCCACTTGTACATTATATTTAGCTCGTCTAACGATGTTTAAAACGTGACATATTTTGTGAGCCTTGAAGTTTTCAGAGAGCATGTGGGATTATTTGTTAGGCATTTTGCTTTGTTGGTTGTGAATTTGAATAGGATGTGACTTTATGAAAAAAATAATTCAAGTACTTTTTCGTTCCTTTGTCGCACCTGTATTTTTATTATAAACTAGCGGCCCGCCCCGGCTTCGCACGGGTAGACATGTTTCGGAGCATAGACATTTATCAAATATATTGTCTACCCGAGCGAAGCCGGGGCGGGCAGCTAGTATAATATAGCCTATGTTTCTCAGTGATAATTTAGCTTTCTATCGGTGAAAGAATTTTTGAAATCGGTCCGGTAGTTTCGGAGCCTATTCAATACAAACCCACAAAAATACAAAAATACAAATCTTTCCTCTTTATAATATTAGTGTAGATTGATACTTATAGAAACAAGTTATGGGACATGTTAATCCTTTACGATACGGATCATGCTTCCGACGTGAGTCTATTATTATTAAATAGGATTGTTATTAATTGAATAGTTGTTTTTCTAAATTTAAATCCAGGGAAATACCGACCATTTATTTCAAACATAATAGAAGAACTCTAAATGTTTTTAATTCTCTGGAAAAAGTTACTGATGTAAAAATACCTACAACAAGATTTAAGATGAACTTTTCTTTCCAAGTTTTTACATTACATAGTCCGTTATACTACCATAGTAATATTATTCAGAGGCGGTCCGCCTTACTTCTCAATTCATATTTATGTAAACACTTATATGTTTAGTTTCAGTTTACGCACTGACCGGAAGGCGAAGTGAACATGTCACAAAAACCTCATTATGTACCGACTGACCCAAAACTTGTCTCATGTAAATATAATGTACTAAAACAAACCGAAACTTTAGATATGAGTCGCTAACTGTCGTACGTTACAAACACAAAAGTTTGATATAAACAAAATAAATTCGGTCATCGCGTCGTAACTCTAGCAAATTAGAAAACTAAGGACGTGATAAAGCAAAGTTTGGACCGTTTGTTTAAGCATTGTTTTGTTCTGTCGTTGTTCAGGGGTCGTGGCATAGTTGCTTTTGCGCATATGGATCTGCGTCGCTATGCATTTGAAGTAATGAATCTTTGGTTGAAGTGACCACCAACTTTTTAAGATGTCCGGATTCAAATTCCGGAATGAGTTTTCTGGTATTTGGATGTTTTTTCATCTGGATAAATATTTAAATCTGATTGCTGTACATTTATTTTTTCCGGGCAATTAATTTCAAATAATTTTAGGTCTATTTTTTGTTTGTTAGATAAAATTATTAAACTAAAAAGATAATGGTATCGATTCGAGTCAAACGGTCACACTCAGGTTTGTTTTGTCGCCTATCATACTTATTAATATTCATATTTTAATAAAAAAAATACATAAATAAAAATTAAAACAAGTATTTTATTCAAAAAAATGATGTTTGATTTGATTAAGTTATTTTTTGAGTAAAGTTATTTAATATATCTTAAATTTGTATTTAAATGTCCAAAACCAATTAAAACATGTTTCCCAGTGGCGGTTAATTTATAGCACGATGCGGAACCGTGGGTATTAGAAAGGACATCTTGACTAAGAGCTGCTAACTTTAATTATACCTAACTTTCTGCTATAAAACATTGTGAACAAGATCTAAAGGTCTTAAGAAGTTTTTGAAAGACGAACTGTTTTTAATTAGACAATAAAACTTGCAGTTTTATTAGCTACTGCTTAAATAAGACAATATGTTTTAATATATTCTATGGATGAATATACAAACTTATAATCATTTCGAGCTAGCCAGTGCGAAGCGCCATTTCACTTTTAACTTGCACACCTGTTTCGCTTCTTCTACAATCTACATCGATCAATCTCTTCATACATGATCCCACCGTTTTCTCGCATCACTAACACACTCACTCTTGACTTTTTAATATCACATACATAAACATTGAGAACAATTTATTTTATTTTAACATTGAATCGAATTTTTTACACCACCAATTTTATCAATTTTACTGAATCAACGAATTCCTGACATCAGTGGAATACTTTGAACAATCGGAATGTTTACATCAATTCGCTTTTTTTAATTAAAAAGGGATTCAATTCAAATAGGTCCAACGCTATAAATATGAATGACAGACAAATATTTTTTTCGCTCTGTAGAGTTGGCTTAGTATGGTAATACTGCGGTGCATTTGCATTGCAGAGGTATTTTATATAACTTGCGCACAAAAAGTTTAAATTCACATTATAAATTCACTGCAGCTCGAAAAACATTGGTTTAATATGAAAGTTTGAAACACTTTATGAAGGAAATATTTTGAATAATACCTTTGTGCTATGCAATTCTGCAAAATTTCAGCGTCAGAATTTTGTTGCTGTATTTTGTAAAGACTCAAGTTCTAGACTTAGACACAGGTTTTTAAATAGTACTAATGTGTCATTTTTATTTCAAGGTTTATACTTATAGCAAATTACATGTTTATTTTTCATACAATGCAATATTGGATCAGCAGGCGTACGAGTAGCTTGTTTATCATCAATAATAATCGTTAACGCTATAGAAAACGAAGGAAATGTTTGGGAGCGTCTTTTACACAAATAAATGTGTCGATTCTGTTGTACAATATCACTAAATTAAACTAATTTGACAATACTAAAACTTTATGGTCTTCATTATGGAATTATGGAGGCGCTACCCGTCACTTAGTAATCTAATATGGACTCGCAATTTAACCTAATTTTATCTTTTAAAAAATATTTGTTGCTTCTATACTTCCCTTTAAAATATTTGTTAAGACAGATGAACGGGCTAACTTCTAAAAGTGTCGAACTATTTCAAGTTAGAACGCAGAAATTCGAGAAAATTTAATTTTAAACTAGATAAATTACGTTTCGAACTCTCTTAACGTCTGCCAAACAGTTACGGGAAAAATAGCTGGTTTCTTGTTTTACAGTTATACATCTATGTCTGGCACGCTTTGTTTGAACATATCTTGTGAGAATTCATAGTAAATACTTGAACAATAAGACAGCTAGATTGCTGTATGCGGTTTTGCATTACCGCTCTAAAATTTAAAAATAAATATACAAATATCTATATTTACACAAGTAAAAATTTAATATTTATAAACCCTCGACTCATGACATAACCGATTTATCCTCGAAACTATTTCCTACTCCATCACCGGACCCCTCACCATCTATCTAAGTATAGCCTATTCATTATGACCATTACAATGAGCCCAAACACTATATATTTGCTGCAAGTTAGTGAGGAGTTGGAGAGTGCTGGCCTCCAAACGGCTGGTCAAAATTTCCTTTAATTCTCTAAGAACACTCTAGATCAAGTCACCTTTCAAACAAAAAAAATCTAAATCGAAATCGGTTCATCCGTTTAGGAAGTACGATGAATACTCAGATACGCATTTCAAACTTATTATTAAGTTTTCAAGTATGTCATCTACCTACATTGCAGATAATATTTTCATCAAAGTGTCATTAATGTATTTTTCAATAGAATTGTCTAGATTATTACTATTTTTCATTTATCAGAAATAAGTTAACCCATTGAGAAATAGCGAAGCAACTTTGAGTCTCAGCCGATAATAGAATTTTAACATAACATGCCCGAACTCAAAACTTCGATGTGTATTCCTTTGGGAACATAGTATTGTATTTAATTACACCAAGACAGCGATCTTTCCACAAAACATTGGAGCATGGAATAAGTTATTTAATAAACCATATACTCTGTAACTTCCTCCCGCCTTTCAACTTCGAACACCCTTCATATTGTGTATCATTAAGTTGTCCTAACTTTTGCACTTGTACGCCGGTGAATGTACTGCCAGCCTGTTAATTAATTTAAAGTAAAATCATTTTAGCACCCTTGCACAATTCGCTCCCTTTTTAGTTACATTACATCTACGTTTAGCATATAAATGTACGTATATTAGTATTTTATAACGAGTCTATCAACATATTATGTGACTGTGAATATATGACACGTAATAACAAAGTTTTTGACAGAGAGAAAGATATAAGACTCAAAATCAAAATTAAAAATCGTTTATAAAGTTTAGGCCCTAATAAGGCACATGAAAGTACCGGTTCGGAAAAAAATCCACCTGAACTGCCAAAAATCTCAATGCCCTGTCTTTTGACTACGGCGAAGCCAAATGGAAGGGTTATGATTTTAGCAGTCTATGTATGTATGTTTGTATTGACGTATGCTCCTCCGTGGTGCCTAAACTCCGATTTTGATGAATAAGGTGTCAATCGATTCGTTATTATAGCCCGCGTAACTTAGGCTACATTTTAACCAAACTTCAACAATAGGAGAACGATTTTATCTTGTAAACCCCGATTTTAACCGATTTTTATCTTTTTTTTAGTGCCGGCTTATTATTTTTTCCGTAGTCGGGTTTTTCAAACTTGTTTAAGTAACAATCATGATACTTACCTGAGCAATTTTGACGTTGTACTGCGAGAACATAGCATCATACATCGCCATGAGCTCCGATTGGCCCACAGCTGCCGCGGCTCTCGGGTCGAGGATGCTGTTAGCGTCCTGTAATGTTAACTCAACAGTTTTATGTGCACTTTTAAACATAGTTTTGTTTGACAAATTTAAATGGTTCAGGCATATGCGTAAATAATTAAAAAGTAGTTCAGCATCCAACAGAGCCAAGCTGTCTGGTTGAGTGAAGGGACGGTGTCCCACTCCTGCGTTTCTTACACATATGTCTCAGTATAATCAAAGGTCTCGAACGCTTAGTGTAGAGTTGAATGGACTTTACGTACTTTGAGATTTATTTTTGAATTTCTTTAAGTCAATTATGGTTATATTTGAAATCAAAATAGTAAGCACTCAGAAATATTGTTCCAATATTCATGTAGCCCTTAATGATTTCCTAATTCGTGAAACGTAGTAGCATAACCTCGCACTTTACATGCATATGATAGCCTAATAAGAATATAAGCTTAACTGTTATTAATAATATCGATTAAATAATATATTTATTGGTATGGATTCTGTTGTACAAAATCACTTAAACTAATTTGACAGGCAGGACTAAACATATTGCCATCCTTATTAAACCCCGCACGTGAGAAAGGGATAGAAAGATTTTTAAGTCCTGTCAGATTAGTTTAGAGATTTTGTTTATAGACTCCATGTCAATGTTCAACTCAGTTTATAATTCCATATTAGAACCAACAGAATAGCATTGTAAGTAGGTAATAGTGTCGATTCTGTTGTTAAAAAATACTAAACTTAACGAATTTGACAGGTCTAAAAGTATTGCTATCCCTTTCTCATTTGTGGGGTTAAATAAGGATGGAAATATTTGAGATCTGTCAAATTGAACCTGACAGAATTGGCACCATTGTCTCAGTTTTTAAATTCCATATTAGACCGAACAGAATTGTATTCTAAGGTAGTGCCGGTACTAGGTATAAATTGATAGATGAACTACGGCCGGACGCAATATTTAAAAGTATATGGCGTACCTCTCTAGTGTGGTCACTCGGTGACAATGTTTCCCTCATCGACAGAGACATGAGCAGTTCCTGGGTCAGCTTCTGTCTCCCAAACGCCACGGCACCGCTGCTGACCATTATGCACTCTCGACCTTCGTGATGGCATTCCGCCACCTAGAAATTGAACTTATTTAACAGGTACTTAGGTAGGCTTTTGCAATGCGTCTTCACCCGCGTCGTTAATGTAGCATTCGACTGGTGAGAATGTTTAAAATGTTCAGTACATTTTGGAGTTTATTAATTACAATAACAACAAATATTTGCTCTCTATAATATTAAATTTGAAAATTGTTGGTTTGCGATAAAAAATATAGAATGGAACGAACGAAGAATTTTAAATTTTAATTTAAGATTAATGAAGAATATTTCCGAAAGAACAATCATAAACATTCTTTCTTTAAGATAAAATATATTTTTGCTAGTTGAAACATTGTAAAAAAACCGTCGTCAAAATATTTTACGAATAAAATATTCGACTAAAATGTCGTATTTTAATTTGGCAACATAAAAAGAGTAAATCTACTTTGAAGCCAAGTTAAACTGTGTTTAAGACAGATTAACATTACTTTCACAGTCTTAAAAAGACATTTTATTTGGGAACTTACAAGCCTGAACAACGGAATAGAATTACGTACTGTTTACTTAAATGATTTTCTGGCTCTCTTTGGAGAGAATTAGGATTAAATAAAACAGGGTATTTTTAAAATTAAAATCAAGAAATGATATAATATATGCAGGAACATGGACGAAATATCACTGCCACATTCTACAGCAATTTTTGTGTAGTGTACATTCATCATATTATATACGATATTTATACAAATAAATGAAATGCAAAATGCCTGAGATTTCTAAAAGATTCGTACATATGCACTAATTCTTACCTCTAATCCGAGTAATGTTCTATACATAAGAAACTGCTCTGCTTTGTCTTGCGATATTTCAGCCAAAATCAAAGGCAAGTTTTTTTAGTATAGTTGGTAACGTTACTATTTTTTTTACCTATTTCCTTTTTAAACTAGTGTTATTTCAAAATTGATTTTCGAAGTTACTAGATTTATGTCTGAACAAAATTATCGTCACTGATCGAGATCCACCATCGTGTACTGAATTGGATTATGTCCTTAAGGCACACCTGATGGTAAGCAGTAACCATAGCCTATGGACGCAACATCAGGGGTAGGTATCACTCGCGCGTTGCTGATCCCAAAATATATACTATCTTACCGTCGACTATATAACTGTACATCTAGATTAGAAGTGTATATAGAGATGGAGGCTAATGAATGATATCGGATAAAGGAAAGAGTATAAGAATGAAATACTTGTTCAATAATGGATGCCAATCTTCCCAAAGCGAGACCGTTGCCATCTTCCCTGGTGATTACGGCAGAGCCCAGTTTCACAACTAATCTCTTCGCGTACTTCAGTTGAGATCTATCAGTGAATGTCCTTTGTTTTCGCTCAGCACTCGCTAGTGTGCGCTTATCGACATTCGAACCCTGGAATTAAAACAAAGTTACCGGTTTTGAGCGATAGATGGCTCTATATTTGCTTACTTGCTATCTGTTTATCGATTAGGGTAAATTAACATCAAATTCAGTTATAGAGCTGGAATACATTTCCTTAAGTTTATGTTTTTCAAAAGATTTTTAAATGGCACTAAATTAATTAGCGAATGGGTTCTGTCCGCTCATGTCGCTAATGGTTTTATTACGCGCTATCGTATGCCTCATAAAATGTCGTACTTTTTAACTTTATTAGGATTTTGCGACAGTTGCTACAATGTTTTAAAAAGAAAATTGTATGAAACTTAACGATGCTAAGCTATTCATACTGAAGTTATTAACCTCCGTAGATATATGTCTATAAAAACGGCAACGCTTGCGAGTGTGCGTCGTAGGGCGTTTATTTTTTTGTTTTAGAATAACAAAGAAAGAAGAGCCAAGAAATAGAACGATACACAACACCGTTAGTCTAGTGATTGGATAATCTGACTACTGAGCTATGTATCACGAGGCCGATTCCCGCCAGGAAAAGCTTTAAATACACACACCCAGAGTCAAAGCAAACACAAATTCTCTATTTAAAGTACTTCATTATAGCCGTCTCTTAGTACAAGCATTGCTTAGTTCGGGGCGATTAGGTGCCTGATAATATCAGAAAAAACATATCAAAATGTATCATCATTATTATTAATCCCACTATTAGTCAAGATAATAATTAGAAAACAGTTCTCTAACTCAGTAGTGGAAACATCTTTGCATAGAATTGCGGAAGTTAATTAACAAAACTGATCTACTGGCAAGTCAAAGTTATCCGGCGCCATGCCGGAGATTACCCGCATCTCGAGTTTGCAGGTGCCGACAGTCTCACGAATCCAATCCGGTTTTTTTTTCTATGCAAATGTACGCAAACTTATCTTCTTATATCCTAAGTCTATCTTATACGATTTGTATTGAATATACGTTCTTGGTGCTGATTTAGTCGTCAATATTTTTTCAACAAAAATGTATTTGTAATTCGTTTTCTTCTTTTTAAGCATTAAAAATGCCCTTGCCTTTGGATAGCAACGGCTGAATAGAATAGAATGTAGTAATGCGAATGGCGGTTACCCTGCTGCTAGCGGTACACTCTGGGTACCATGCCTATTCTTTTTTGACACGTTGTTGACCAGTGGCTGATAGGCAGTTAATGGGGGCTTACGACGGGTAGAGCACTACAGTATCTTAGTTAAAAATAAAAGCTGCCGGTCTGATAGTACCTTATAGAAGACACATTATATATTTGTCACATAATTTTTTGCCTCGGCGCGAATCGAACCCGCGCCCTCTAGCGTAGCAGTCAGGTGTACTAACCACTAGACCGGCGATCTCGTCAATCTAACTAGGACTATAGAACCTATACCCTAACTTTATAGCTCAGAGTACATAATATGTAATAGGTACACAAAGCCATTCGCATATGTAACAGACCACTTAAGGTAATTGATACAAATAGACCTTGCGCGTCAACCGCAGCATCGCGCACCATACGTCTGTACTATAATATATAAACGTGCCTATATTTAGATATTACATGATCACATGCAATATATATCCACAACATCCTTATGAATTAACCTAACCGATAAGGTGCCAATTCTGTTGTACAAAATTACTAAACTAAACTAATTTGACAGTTCTAAAGGTATTGGTATTCTTTTTTAACCCCGCACGTGAGAAAGGGATAGCAAGACTTTAAGAACTGTAAAATTAGTTTCGTTTAGTAATTTTGTACAACAGAATAGCACCAAAGATTGGTTTATTATTCCTTTCCTCTCACAATGATATTATACCTTTTTGCACATATAATATCATTGGAGGGAGTTATTTCGTGAAAAGGGACGGAAGTGTGGAAGCCGAGGAAGCGAGTGCAATTTGATTTGACCAATGAGCGGGCACGTTGGTAGAGTTGAGTTGGACGTCATATGACAGATACACATCATATGCGACTACTGTTAAAGCTCGCTCGTTTTTTATTGATTCGGAATTCAAATACCCAAATCAAACCAAAAATGGTACACCAAGAAGTAATAAATCGGAACAATTCAATTAAAACTGGTAACAGAAGGCGGCCTACAAGAGTGATTCGTCCAGACAATCTTGGGTAGGTTACAGAAGGTGCAACGATGGGAAACAATATAATAATAAATACATACATATATTTCTAAATATATGCATTTACGGAAAATGCCGATCGTAATCAGATTCCTACAATACCAATTAGCAATGCAAACTTTATGTATTTTAATTTAATTTCCTTATAGCTAATGGATATAGGATTACTAGGTGCTATTATAATAAATGCGCTATGGTAATTTGAATGGTTTTAGAATCATAATAATGATTTCTTAATACAATAATAATAAGTTGCAAAGCATTTGTTGTTTATTGTTTTAAGCAAATATGGCACCTCAAATGTTGTTTAAACAAAGCACACAAGAGAATTTCGGGAACAGAAAAGTTTGATATCTGTTAAAGATTTGGATAAAGGTCCGTATGTCACATACGTGTTGAAAGATTTTATACTAGAGAAGTTTTGAGCATTTGGGCCTTCTCTTAAATCTTTAATTAGGCATCTACAATTCTTTTTTAAATAATAATATTATTTATGCAAAAAATATTGTGTAAATTTTCGGAGAACAGCATTATTCTGCACTATAAGAAAGCATAAAACAAAAATTACATTTATTTCTACCACTGAATAACAATCTTCCACAAAGAACCCAAGGATTCAATTTCACCTGGGACATCCCGGACCCTCACTAAGTTAGCAACAAAATTATATTCTTTAAGACCATACAATGTCACCACATATTAGACGTCGTATAGTGATTGATAATAATTTATTGTATCCTCGTCTGGTCTCCTTGATAGATAGGTATTTCAGCCAATTGATCTTACACCTATCTGCTTAAAATAAATATACGTCGCTTGTCTGTCGGTCTAAACAGTCCGGTCTTTATCAATACAATTATAACAATTTACTGACATCCAACTGGGTGAAGTAAGATAGAAATTCTTTATCACTACAGGGTCATTGTACATCACTACATTTACGTAAAATGGCCTGTCACAGCGTCAAAATCTGGTAATGGACCTCTGACCTAATAACTTTATTATGATCATAAAAATCTTATCATCACGCGAAGTCCCTCACGGGGTAGGCAGAGGATAAAGAGTGCCATTTCGCTCGGGACATGCACACCTCTTTTGCTTCTTTTACATCATACACGTCCGTTGGTTAAATATAATATGTACTCTGAGCCTTTCCATCATAATATATTAATCACGAAGATTCAAGATCTTTTCATAATAAAATTAAGTCTATTGTTCCAAAATTGTTTTTCTATTGCCCGTTTGTTTTACAGCGATGGTAGAACAATTTTCATCGTTTTGCTGTGACATTGGCAACGTTTATGACATTACATTTTGCATTCATAACTTAGACATGCAATTTGCAAATATCATCAATTAATTTTTACCAAAATACAATATATAGCAGGTAAGTCTTACCTCTGGGAGGAGTTTGGCCCCGACAATTGGAAGGCGATCGTATCCTATAACGGTATAAAATCTTCTTCCATTTACCTTTTTTACAACACTCGTTAATCGCAACATACTGCACTTTTACATACAATTTCTCGGCTCTATTTAATTAAGCCGCCGCACAATCACACAACGTATGCGAGGGACACACTAATGCGTTCTGCTGATAACACGAACAAATTATTACACAGCAAACACTTTAGATGTACTTGAATAAGATCACATCTGACAATCTCTCTATATTCCATATAATCGGAAAGAAGTTTGCAGTTTAAAATTGCTAAATTCAATATTGTTTTAATTAATGATTATGTTAAGCAAGTATTCTGGTCAAACGTATTGTACTTATTGGTATTATTCAGAGTATGTTACCTTTATTACAAAATAATTAATTTTGAATTCCAATGAGTAATGTATCGTATTTGTCCTCTTAATTACACGGGCGGTACGTTCTCATAATTTATGATCGAGTAAATGAGTATTGCTCTACGCTATACTAGTTATATAACATGGATTAATTATCACACAAAAATATACAATTTATATCAAATATAAACTGAACTGTTTGTTTTTGTACTTTCTTTTTATTTCATATATCATCCTCAAGGAGCTCTGGAAACCTTACTCAATGCAGGAGCACAGCATTGCAAGGGTATAGCATTATTTCGGTGAATTGTTATCTTCTAAAGAGGTAATAGTCCTGTCGGGTCGCTTAAAAATCTTATTAATATTGGCCATTCATAAATTACGTCACACGAATTTGATGATTTTTGACCTCAAGTGTGACGTCACATAATTTTGGCTTTTTTTTTTTTCAAGTATTTCGTTAACAATTTCATTACTTAGATATATTCGATTTTCAATTGTGACTTCATGAAAATTTGCAGCCCTTGGCACACCATGTGACACTTCGTCGACCCCCTACCACGCCTTACGTATGACATAATTTATAGGACCCAGGTTTTCAAGTATGTCACTGAACTTTATATAATAGTGGAATAGCAATTCTCTCGTAACTCACATTCTCACTTGAGCGCTCGCCGCGTGCGGACGTGTTCTCGTGTGGATTCTGTGCTGCGCTCTGCCGTCGCACTGCCATTCGATCGAGACTTGCCTATCTAGGCAACGCTCGATCTCCTCGACTGTTTCTCTTGAGACCGCGAATACTGTTAGCCCCATCTGGGTAAAAACCACTATTTGGTGGTCCTCGGTGGAAACCTTACGGTGCTAACGAAACCGAGTGGGGTGTTGACCCGACACACCCGTTTTGCCCCTTCTGGGCAAAACAGTCAATCGGACGGGGTTAGCACCACCGGCCTTGGGGGGACTCCTAGTCGACGCTAACCATCTCCTCCATCCCACCCCTACCCTCTCCCTACCATCCCATTCCTTGGTGTTGTTTGGTTGCTTAAGGTTTCGGCCTAAAGTCTCCTCTGCACCAAGGCTGTTAGGAACCCGTCAGCACAATAAGACTGGCGACGGGATCACAAGCTTAGGGCACACCCTACTCAACCCTGCTTGGCTTTCCCCGCCAAGAAGGGACTACACACCCAAACACACCCCTGGGCCCGTCAAACCCAGGGTTAGGAAACCAGTCCGCACCCACAGCGGTCCTACATATGTGGATTTTTAACCATTTTTAAAAGAAAATGGCCGACGCCACCCTCTTGGCTTTTGTAAGAGTCCTTATGAAGGACCCTTACTTCCAAGAAAAATATGCGGCACAGATGCCAGCCATCGATGACGTCATCGAACCCGCCGATGTTGCCACACGGGCTACCTGCGTCACAAAGACGCCTACCTACCCGATTCACTTCGAGGAAAGCCCGGCGAGTCCACTTGTCGGAATTTCACCGGCATTAATCGTGCCCGTCATTAACGACGCGGAAATGGCCTCTGAGTCCGACCATCTGTCCGACTCAAGCTCCACATCCTCGCCCGATGACTTCCAAGTCGTCGTAGGCAGAAAAAAGAAACGGTCTATCAAGACCAAAACCGTTGAGGGTCCTAACCCGGCCAAGTCCCTAAAGACCGCAACTCGGGTCTCCGCGACCCACGCCTCTCAGGCATCAGCCCCTGCTCAGGCGGAACGGCCCATCAGCCCCCGGGTCAATGAAACCCCAGCCCCGCGGATGGAGCGTTCACCACCGCCCATTTATCTGCACGATAAAGATAAATGGACGGTAGTTTCAAAGTGGTGTAATGACCACAAAGTTCAGTATACCCAGGCTCGAACAACGAGTCATGGGATAAAAATCACGATCCCCACAGCTAAGGACCACAGGTCCTTATCCAAAATGCTCCAGGACAGATCAATGTCCTTCCACTCTTACGACCTCCCGGAGGACCGCCTACTCCGCGTAGTCATCCGAGGGATCCCCAAAGAAATAGACGAACAGTCTATTCTAGCGGACCTACAGTCACAAGACATCCCGGCTCTCGAGGTACACCGCATGCACGGTGCACGTGGCGGCCCTATCTACGACATGGTCTTTGTCGTATCAAAACATACCCCGGCCGCAAAGGCCATTTACAACGTAAAAAAGGTATGCCAACTCTCTGGCATTACCATTGAAGCCCCGAATAAAAGGGGCCAAATCGGCCAGTGCCACAAGTGCCAACTATACGGCCACTCATCTCGCAATTGTTTTGCGAAGCCTAGGTGCGTCAAGTGCCTGGGCGACCACGGCACAAAAGACTGCCCCCGCCCTAAAGACGTCTCACAATGCACAGAGCCGCCTAGCTGCGTTCTGTGCGGTACAACTGGCCATCCAGCCAACTACCGCGGATGTCCAAAGGCCCCCCGCGCCAACCCAAAAGTAGCCAAGCGCAACCAAGCTCGGCAACTGCGGGAAAATCTCCCCTCCGCGACCATTCCCGAACGCCTCAGCCCGCAAAGACCGTCCCCCTGGAACGCGCTCAACCACCAACGCGCATTCCCGAAACTTGCCCCCCAACAACCGACCACCACCACGTCCATACCGCCGCTGATGGCAAAACCCGCTCCTAAACCGAGCGCAAACCTACCGGCTACCGTATCTGCCAATATGACCACCCCCGTGCCGGTCAACAAACCAGTCCCTTTGACTAAGGGAACACCCCAACAAGCCACAGAGGTACCTGACGATGATACCGCAGAGAACATGGCATTCTTATGCCAGTTATTTTCTGCAGTAGACATTCGCAGCCTCAATGAAATAGCTACAAAACTTAGGGCAGCACACGGAAACGTACCTGCCCTTCCGGCAACATTGGGTGAATACGCCCATGTTACCAAGTCCCTCGCCTCCCTACACCCAGGCCAATAAATGGATACTATAAAGAGTAGACTCAAACCCCGATCCCTCAAAGTAGGATTCTTCAATGCCAACGGCATTGAAGAATCGACGACGGCGACGGCGACGAGATCGCTTCGTTCCTCCGCGACCACCAACTAGACATTTTTCTAGTACAAGAGACCTTCCTAAAACCATCTAACCGAGACCCTCGAATCGCAAACTATGCAATAGTTCGCAACGACAGAGTCCGTTCGGCCAAAGGCGGCACGCTAATATACTATAAAAGGTCCTTGTACTGCATTCCCATGGACCCACCTAACCTTTCCCACATTGAGGCATCAGTGTGCCGGCTAGGCATGACAGGACACCAGCCAATCATTATTGCATCAGTCTACCTCTCTCCCGTAGACCATAACATCAACATACGACCCGATATCGAAGTACTCCTCAACTTGGGCAACTCAGTCCTAGTGGCGGGAGACCTCAATGCCAAGCACGCGTCATGGCACAGCCAAACGGGCAACACAAGAGGCAAGCAACTCGACTATCTTAGTGGCATTTTAAACTTTGATATCGTGGCCCCAATGCATCCAACCCACTTCCCAGCTAATATTAACCACCGTCCTGACGTTCTGGACCTGGCAATATTAAAAAACATAAACCTCCGTTTGAGTTCCCTAGAATCACACGACGAACTTGACTCAGACCATCGACCTGTGATCATAAACTTAACCCCCCGCACTGGCCCCCCCGATCCTGGTCAACCAGCCCCGTCAAAAGTGGCAACGAACTGGAGGAAACTTGAGGAACACCTCAAACACACTCCGTCCGTCCACCTCGAATCCATCCCCGATAATATAGTATCAATAGACGACACGATAAAAGCAATCGACTCGCTTACCGATCACGTGCAGTCGGCCATTGACGACTGCTCACAGCAGATCCCAGACATGAGCGATCATCGCTGGAAACTGCCTGATGACGTACGAGATCTGGTAACAGAGAAGAACGCGGCTATCCGAGCTTACAGGACTTACCCAAATGCAACCAACAGATCCTTCATGAACCACTTACAAAGTAAAGTAAGGAGGCGCATGAAAGAAATGAGGGAAGCCAACTGGGACAAGCTCCTAAGCGACCTTACCCCAAACCACCAGTCCTTCTGGCAACTACAACGCAAGCTCAAATCCAAAGAGGTTTGCACCATCCCCCCTCTCAACCGCCCCGGGCAAAGCCCCGCTTTTGACGACGACGAAAAGACAGAATGCCTAGCCGACAACCTTGAAGCTCAATGCTCTCCTAGCTCTCTACCAGTAGACATGGTTCACCTCGAGAAGGTGGATGCCGAAGTCGAACGTAGAACAGCTCTGCCACCCACTAAGAACCCCGAATATCCCATCCCTGAAATATCAGAAGATGAAGTCAAAACTATAATCAAGGACCTCCGCCCTAGGAAAGCTCCAGGGTCGGACGGCATTACCAATAAGGTGATTAAGCTCTTTCCCCCCCAACTTATAATCCTCATCACTGCAATATTCAACGCAGCTCTCAGCAACAACATATTTCCACAATCTTGGAAAGAAGCTGTCGTCATAGGTATCCCAAAACCGGGCAAACCAAAAACCGAATCCTCAAGCTATCGTCCTATTAGTCTTCTCAAAGTCCTTGGGAAGATTTACGAAAGGCTTATCTATAAGAGACTCAAAAATTACGCCGAGTCTAATAAACTCATTCCCGACGAACAGTTTGGCTTTCGAACCAAGCACTCGTGTGTCCAGCAACTGCATCGCATTGTTGAACACATCAGTATTGGCTTTCAGCGAAAGCGAACAACTGGCATGCTCTTTTTCGACGTAGCTAAGGCTTTCGACAAAGTCTGGCATAACGGCTTAATTTATAAGCTGTACCAACTGGGAGTGCCAGACCGCCTCGTACTCATCATACGAGACTTTTTGTCGAAACGAAGCTTCCGTTATCGCATAGAGGGCGCTCTGTCGTCCCCGCGATCGATCCGTGCAGGAGTCCCTCAGGGCTCTGTACTCTCCCCACTCCTATTTACGCTATACACCAGCGATATCCCAAAAAGACCAAAAGTAAACTTGGCACTATTCGCCGACGACACGGCCATTTACTACACCGGTAGTAGTCGCGACGCAATCGCTCGACACCTCCAGGCCGCAGCCTCTGCCTTAGGCAAATGGTTCCGGAAATGGAGGATCGAAGTGAATCCAGACAAGAGCGCAGCCGTCCTCTTTTCGAGATCCGGCGACCAACACCACGCTCCAATCCGACCACTATCGATGTTCGACCAACCGATTCCATGGGAATCAAAGGCCAAATATCTAGGCATCATCCTCGACCAAAAACTCACCTTCCGTGAGCATATAAAGACAGTGCGCAATCGCGCCGTCTTTGCCCTTGGACGACTACATCACCTACTAAATGCACGCAGTAAATTGTCCCTCAAGTATAAGGTGCGAATCTACCTTGCATGCATTCGCCCAATAATGACTTACGCCGGCGTGGTCTTCGCACACACGGCCAAGTCCCATATCCATAGATTGCAGGTGGTTCAAAACCGATTCTTGCGCAAGGCTACTGGTGCACCGTGGTACATCCGCAACAGCCAACTCCATGTGGATCTGAAACTGCCTACCATCAAGCAGTTTCTAAAACAGATGGCCAAACGTTTTTTCGACTCTGCCGAAAAACATCCAAACCCGCTGATAGCAACGGCCGCCCGATATACACCATCTCGAATATCGAAACGTCGTCGACCGAGGCATGTCCTCCTCGATCCCGACGATGACACCACCCTACTCCAGGAAGCCACTAAACGCGCACAAACCGCAAACCAACCCCTATACCGCCCTCGTCGGCGAGGACCGTCGCACTCATCCCGTCTTCTTTGTCCCCAAAGCCAGTCACGGCTCCGTAGCCCATCTCTCAGCAACGCCCCTAGTTCAGTTGCTTAGATTAAGTCCCCCTTCTGGCTGGAGGCCTTAAATGGCCTCGCCACTTTAGTCCGGTTAAGCAGTAAAAGTTCCCTCGAACTAACTGCGAGAGACCATATTCTTAAAAAAAATAAAAAAAAAAACTCTCGTAACTGGTCTCTTGCAATAGGAGTCTAACATTTAATTTAAAAGTGGAATTATCCGTTAAAGAAATCAAAAGTCATGTGCGCGGAACAATATTTAATTTAAAAGTTAAATTATCCGTTGAAGCAATCAAAAGTCATGTGCGCGGAACATACTGGTTAATGGAGATTTTTCTAAACATTATTTGTGTTTTGTGATACGACAGTACGTTGTTGATAAGAAGTAATTAGATTGTTCCTCGTTATTTGATGTCGGCAAATCCTTGAATAGTTTACTTCCTGAAATTCTGAAATATTTTAAAGTCTTTTTCCATATTGACCTCTGGAGGAGATTATTATAATTTATTTCCTGTATTTATCGTATTCCTTTTTATCTTATTGTCTATAATGACCATCATGAGAGTAGATACATATTTATCTTCAAGCGGGTTTACTACCTTAACACGAAATCTAAAACCATTTTCCCCTATTTAGTTTAGGTCACATAAAAATCATAAAGGGTAAAAGTGGCGTGTAGGGTTTTTTATAAAAATATTATTATTCTCTTACCCCGTTGAATTGACCCTCGTGGCTCTCGGACTAATTAAAATTTCTTTACTATATTTCAAAAAGGTTATGGTAACCGCTTACCATTAGACGGACTATGTTCCTACTTGTTATCATTGATACATATAAGTACCTAATTTATAGAATGGTGTGAAGAGAATAAGCGATGTATACATTTGGCGTTGTTGCAAGCATCTATTGGTGACCACTTACCATCAGATGACTCGTAAGCTTAGTCTGCACCTAACTGGCATTAACGTAGCATATTTTAATTATTCATTATTGATTGTTTAATTACTATGTTATTGTGTAATATTATGTAAACAAAATAATTATTTGATCGCTATGAGCTCCTTGTTTACAAAAAGCCTTTATTTGGTTCACGCATATTGTAATTAGTAGTTAGTAAATGTTTACACAGTGTTTTGTTAACAAATGTATTGTCTACAATATACATTGTTACGGAAGTCAATGTCGTTGAGATCCCACTGGATCGTTCCTTTATTTGCGTACTTTGTGGATGTGTTGAGGCCTCCATATTGTCAGGCTCAATGTTCACGGTATGTATGTACGAGTACATACACAGTGAAACAACGATATCTATGTACCACGAACTAGATTGAGCGCTCGAAACAATCGCTCTATTATATATTTTTTATACCACTAAGGTGGCAAACAACCATACGGCCCACCTGTAGGTAAGCGGTCACCGTAGTCTATGGACGCTTGCCATACCAGGGGTATCACCCGCGCGTTGCCGCGTCAAAAATCTCTTCACACCCTTCTTGAAGATCCCCATGCTGTACTCCTTTGGGAAAACCTCGGCGGGGAGTTCATTCCACAATTTGATCGTGCGCGGGAGAAAACTCCTTTGGAACCGCGCCGTGCGAGACCATTTCGGTTCCAAGGTTGACTCGATGATCGGCAACCACACACACACACAACATGCCAGTTACTACAGGATCTTTTTTTTTTTTGTTGTCGAGGGGGAAAACTTTCAAAAGGTACCCGCCTGCTTTAGGGGAACAGACGGAGTATGTGAGATTTTTACACATTAAAACCCCTCCGGTGGCCATCCTCCGTGCATCTAAGAGGGCTCCGGGATCTCCATTGCTACGCACCGGTGAGTTTCTACAGGATCTAGGTTAAGGGGCTCAAGCCCCCCAAATGAAATTTCCTTGAGATGCAGCCAGACCGAACCGCTCCTCCGGTCATTTTGATCTATCCCCTCCCAAAGTAAAACCTGGATCCACCACTGTAGAACTGTCACAATCTGTCTTACTTTTTCTTACCGGCCAGCCGCGCATACGCCGCGAGAAGAAAATTATTGTTCTTCTGATTTCCTATTGTTAGTGTATTTTTCTAGACTTCGGAGAAGATTATTAAAAAAAATAACCAAATTGGTAATTGAACATCTCAGGAACGATGCGGATTTTCTGAAATGTTTTTGGATAACTTAACTTGCATATCCCTAAGTACAGCGTATATTATCTACTCTGTGGTTAAGCTAATTAGTTTTTAGCAGTTTTAGGGCATACAATTTCAATACCATCTCATTATAAAAGGAACTCGTTATAAAAGGCTGTGCATTTTTAGTCAGTCATTCGTTACAGTTTTAATAAGTAGATTTATAGATGTCTTCGTCAAACTTAACTATGATGGATAACAGCTCTAAGTGAGATATTAGTCCTACTGATGAATAGACATCATTTTTTTACTTCATTTTACTCCTGAAACTTATTAGAAGCGCGCGATGATCTGTTGCCAACAAACACATTCATAATTTTTTCAGATTTGGAACTCGATTTAAAAAAAACTGTTTAGTCATCTATAACAATACAATTATCATTCTCATTAAGGTTGGAGAAGCCAACGAGTCCTGAAATACAGATTACTAACTAGTTTGGGAGTCCATACATTAAACCAAAATATTGATCCCATGTATTATGTCAAATAAATAGATTATTATTATCTACATCTACACTTTAATAATATTATAAAGAGGAAAGATTTGTATTTTTGTGGGTTTGTAATGAATAGGCTCCGAAACTTCACCGTTAGAAGGTAAATGATCACTGAGTAAAATAGGCTATATTATATATTATATTATACTAGCTGCCCGCCCCGGCTTCGCACGGGTAGACAAAATATTTGATAAATGTCTATGCTCCGAAACTAATGTCTACCCGTGCGAAGCCGGGGCGGGCCGCTAGTTTGCAATAAGGCAGACAAGCGTACTGATCTATTTAATTAGCCTAGCAACCATTAGCCTATGTAATACTGCAAAACCAGAGAGTATCACTAGTGTTGCCGCATTTTGAGAGAAATCACTGGCTAGTAGCGTATAGCCTACACGAAATCTTATTCACATCAGCATAAAGTACATGTATTATCATCGCACAAAAGGAATAAATTACTTAACTGAACTTTGAAGTCTGTTAATTGCAGTCGATGTGATATATAAATATTAAGTTCAAAACGACGTGTTTCTTAGTATATGTGCGTTGATACAAACCTAGCTTACGATTATCGGACAATCGGAAATTCGGACGGAATTTTTCAAATATATGTGTAGGTATTCTTGGCACCCTTCCGCGTATTTGAATTCATATTCACTTTTTAGACATAGGTAAATTTAAGTCATTTTGTGTTTTGTTTTTCTGTCTTTGTGTGTTTGTTTATAGTAACATTTATTCATATTATTTATATGTTTCGTCCATGGAATTCGATAAAGTTGATTAGTGATCTTCGAAATATAACCGTTGTCATACATATTAATAGAGCGATTCTAAAAACCTTCTAATGTGACTATATTGCCTTGATTGGTACAGCTTGTAATTAATTTAATTTTATAACAACCTTAATTAAAATCTAAGTGAATGTTAAATGTCTAAACTTTCGGCAAAGCAGTCATCGTACATCCTACTAACATGATAAATGTGTGTTATTGTTCGACGGTATATCCATATTTGCTCACACTAGGCCAAGTTTGAATTGTTAATTTAATTAATTATTATCAACAAAAATACTCACGTATTTAATTCCATTGACGGAATAATTTCTAGCTTGAGTGATCCTTGATGGGTTAAGCAGCTTTATTTTCATGCCACCAGCTTTCAAACACAATATAAATTTATTATAACACATTTTAATTTTGTTAATTATTAAAAATCTTAGATAAAAATTTCAACTTCAATTGTTCTTCTTTGCATTCTATTCTCAAAAGCACTCGAATTGTATCACGTACACATTGCGTTTACAATACAGACGATACTACACACCGCTCGCTCGATTCATTAATAATAAATGTAATATGACGTGTGCGATAATATATTGTGTGATTACAAAATACATGGGGTTCTGTCGCTGTTTTGTAAAAGATTAAGTATTTTGATTACGGAGATGATGAAACATGGTAAGTACTTGTTTAGTAGCTAACACAATACAAGTATTGTACAGAAAGTACACCTACCCAATTATGATTATACACGCATTATTTAATTGTTTATTTACCTACCTCTCGACGTTTCGAGTGTTACGACCGAGTTGCATTGGCCATGGTCAACTACGGTTTCATGTCATTAATATTTACACAACCGGAGATAATCTTAAGTAAAATTGAAAAAACACAAGTTGAAATTACCTGGAGGCGCACTCAGCTATAACTTTTAGTATGGATTCTCAAGCTTAAATACATGTTAACGATTTAAATAAGCTGTAGATAATGGAATAATTGCATATTCGTTGATCCTTTTTTTTTTGTTGAATTTTTAGTTCCACTTTTCACCGCCGCAGCGCTGTTCATTTTTCAATACAAAAATAGTCGAAGGCGATACGTAAACGTTGTCGCAATTATTCATGCTAGCCCTACAGGTCCCAATCTATGCAAAACTATGGGAACCAGCAGCTGATACAATCCTTTATACTTTATTTTTATAATTTATACCAAACATCCAGACGCGAGACAAATACAAAATATTTATCACATAAATTTTAATCGAGCCCGCGACCTCTAGCGTAGTGGTCAGATAAATTAACTACTAGACCAACGAACTCGTCAATAGGCTTCAAATTAGCACGTTAAGCTCTATAACTATTACAATAATATCGCTTCAAACTACAGTATTATATTACAACAGCCTATATAATTTAAGCGTGTCTTATTAGGATGTTATTAATACGTTATCACCAGTAATATACACTCAATAGCAAATGTCATGTCGCTACGACCACAGGGTACAAAATAGAGTCTAGTAAATACTTCCGGGTGGCATTACAATACATTATTGACGCATAATAATAATAATTGATCCATACTTTAACCTCTATTCTACTAGGTAACAAATGTATAATTATAAAATATTTGACGACTATGTCTGAAAGATACTAACAAGGATACAAAAACGGGAATTTATTCGTTTTTTGTATTTTTTTTATATTCTATTCTCATATCATCAAAACATGTAATAAAAATGTAACTGGTCGCTGTCTGTACATTGAAGATATAATTATGAGAAAAACTTTTATTGGTAGCTTTTATCAACGCCATAGAACACAACACAATGACACTAATGCCGTTGTATTGTAGGCAATAAGATTAGTCGTATTTAAATAGGGTAAACAAACAAAATGCGTCAATTGAAAACTCACGTTGAAACAACGCACTGCACATCGGATGCATTATGTATTAGCACTTTTGTATAGTTAATACAAAAACAGTAAGCAGACTTCGATAGAAGCCGGGTTTTTCCTTCCATTTTAAGCAAAAGTTCGCTGCCATATTGCACAGCAAAAGTTTCATAAATTACTGAAACTTTGGTACTAATTTACGAGTGACGAGTTTGAACAGATTAAACTAGAGTTGAGCCTCTAGTGCAAGCTGGCGTTAGATGATCCACGTGCTACAGATTTTATACATTAAAAGGTCATGAACCTTTGTAAATGGATGTATGGATGTTGTTGCTTATAAAAACGGCTCAACGGATTTGTATCAAATTTGGCACACGTATAGTTTATAACCTGGATTAACACATAGATTTTTATCCCGGTTCCTCTGGGATTTAAGCTCAACACGGACGAAGTCGCGGGCGGAAGCTAGTCTTTTATACTTTTGACGAATATCGAATCTGACAAGAGGATTGGACCTTAAATGTATTTGACGAATGTATGGCTACCGTACAAGGTCTGATTTTGATTAGAAAGATTACGATGGTTATTATACTAATAATTCTGAGATTGGTTGTTTGTTTCTGCATATTTTTTTTAAATACCACTAAGGTGGCAAACAAGCATACGGCCCGCCTGATGGTAAGCGGTTACCGCAGCCTATGGTCGCTTGCAACACCAGGGGTATCACCCACAATATAGGTATGCGGCACCCACAATATAGGTACGTGATTACTGTAACACGTGTGGGAACTGAGAGTGATAAGAGTATTTATTTGACAACCTTGATAGCACATTTAATGTTTGAGCAACTTATATGCTTATTAGCTAAGCTAATCAATATTTGTGTTATGTCAATTTCATAACAATAATTTTAATGTTTCATAAATATTACGTCTATTGGGTCACGACCACATTATAAGACAACATTTTTATCGCTCCTCATTAAATAACTAATATTGTCCAAATAATAGACTACTACACAGATTTATAGGTATATTGGGGGCACGAGAGCACATATATTTGCAAACGAAACATCTCGCACATTAAATTCCAATAAAATTTTACAAATATATCGAAACGAGAATACATTAATATTTTGTTGTGAAAAATAGGTACTGCCCATACATGAGCTGTGGCCTTATCTAGGCCTCGCATATGCTGCGTACAATGTCCACTGGAATATACGAGTATACTTGTTCATCATGTTTATCTTGCTGCATTTGTATACAAGTTACGTAGTCAGTGTACCTAATGTTTCGCTATTATAGTAATTTAAATTTTTATTTAACGATGTTAGGAATAAAAAAAAGTCTGGTTATTTTGACATAACGTGTATTAACTTATAATTATTCTGACTCTACCAGAATTAAATATTTGACTATGTCTTCTATTTCGTTTAGTTTGCTATCTAGGTGTGTTAAAAAAAACTTGAGTTTTTACAAAGCCTTTTCAGTCCAGACCGGTGGATTTGAAGCTTAATGTCACTTGACCATATAAACCGTCTTTCGATTATCACTCCCTGTTTACCTTAAATGCATAAGAATTTTTACATGAATACTCACTAGGATGTAGCTTGCCATCCAACGCATCAGCAGACCCAACCGCTGTGTAACAAGCCAATTAAATTGCAACAGTTTTGGTGTAAACCGAGATATTTCCTCTATTAGAGTAGGTACCTACCTCCAGTGCGTTACAAAGAACAGAGTAGAACATTGTGGATGAGGTATATAAGATTTTTAAATACTTTTTTAAACTTAGTAAACACAATTACTAATTTCTTTCATATTAAGTCAGAGTAGATATTAATATAAAAATACGCAGCGTGATTTAGAAGTTGAGAACATGTATTATCTATATATTCATATATTCATATATTCAAATTTGTTTTTTTACTACGGAATATACTATTCCCGAATAGCACTATAAGATAGGCTATATTATCTTTATCTTTTGATTGTACAATAACAGTAGATGACCTAAAGTATATTATTTACTCTGAGCCTAAAATATCTTCCTGAGACACTCCGTAACTGTTGAATGCAAAGGATCTAAGTATCTGTCTAGAAACATTTTTTTATCGCAAGCAGATGTTATTGGAAAATATATGTAGGTAGGAATAACGCTACGTTGTCAACATCGTAGTTTTAAAAGTACAGGTACCATATCCAAAATAAATTCTTACAGCATATCAACTAGCTATTTGAATCGGTGCGGCTTACAATATCCCGGCATTTGAATGCAGTCTCGCAGTGGCATGCTCGCCGATACTACACGTTTTAATTGCGACACTACACTACTGATCTGTATTCACAGCGATACCTACTCCATGATTAGATTAGCCATCTCAATGGCACAGAATACTAAATAGTGTAAGACGACTTGTGTAGTGTCGCGCCCGTATCGCCATGATATCTAGGAGTTAGAGAGAGAGTTTTTTTTAATTAAATTTTCTATTTAATATTTAAGAAACAATCTTTTATCTACTAGGTACTTTATCTTTTTAGGAATTATAAGAATAAAAATTAGCAGAAAATATCCGTCGAATTCTCGTATATTAAAATGATCCTTTTTTAATCACGCTATTGCCCTTAGTTTTTTGGGAATTAAAAGAAATCGGAATCATGATCAAAAATCTTGAAAACAGCACTGTTTTTTTCAATTTTCAAACCTAGTTGAATTTTTAGGAAATGGCTTAATGTTCTCTTATCCCTTAAATAGGGCACATATGCTAAATGTTAATCTTTTAGAAATAACTTTTATTAGAATTTAATACTTTAATCTGCCTTTTCATGGTAGAAGCTTTTCTTTTTTCATCTCGGTTGAAGTAGCGGCTAGCAACAAGCAAACTTGGATTATTTTAGACCGTAATCCGTACCTACTAACAAGACAAGATTTAGTAACCTACCTTTACGTACTTCATAAAGTTTGGGTGTGGTAAGGGTAAGTTTAGAATTTATTATGTGCACGAGCTCTGTATCTAATCTTTATATTCAGGAAAGAACATGTGACACATCCCTTATAAGTCAGCTTAACTTTGAGGAACCAGTAATTTGTAGCCCCACGAAATTTACTTAGAACAGCGTAATTGCCGATAGAAATGTAATAAGTTTGAACATTTGAACATCGATTTGATACAGTTGTATATTATATGGTATAGACACATATAACAAAAGTACCTACACTTTTGGATATTCATGAAAGAAATATAAAAAAATTCATCATGTAAATTTGTATTTGCCCTTCTAAACAACAATTTGGGACATGTGCTTTATTTATTTTAATTTTTTATTAGGTTAGTTTGTTCTTCTTTTTCTGCTTGTATTTTTAAAAGTTAGTTTTCTATAAACATGTTTGCGTAGTAGGTATATTGTTTTATGTAATAATAATATTAATTAATAATTATCTAAATCGATTAGATGATTATTAATTTATTGATAGAACCTCATAGATATGTTGAAGAAAAAGACAATGTGTCAGTGCTACCTACATATGTAATTGACAGATGTTTGACAATATTTGTCTTCTATTGAACTTGGATATTTACAAAATTATTAAGACTTATGTAGGCACCTTTGATTATATACTGTAGGCACATAAATTGAGAGAGCGCGAGCAAAAGTTAGAAAAATGTGGTGAGTCCAAATGATTGGTAAAATTATAAATTCAACAAGTGGAAATCCATGCTCTTGCCCGCACCACAAGGATTGCATCAATTGTACTAAGAAGAGAGACCTTAAGTAATTTCCTTGTTTAATAAACGAGTTGGATAGGTTAAAAAATGCCGGTGACCTTTTTTGTTCTGCCCAGGTACAAAAGGTCAGCATCAAAGTGCCGTATTTTATACCCTAGCGTTCATAACACTCCACTTGAGTCGCATTGTCAGTCGGGATTTATAAGTATATGCAATTTGGCTCGAATAGTTACATTTACCGGGAAGAAAATATTGTTCACGATCTAACAATTTACGTTTGTGTAGGTATAGTTTACCATTTTGGTGTTTTTCCTGACGTAAAATCAAACTATAGTCACCAAACGAAGCCGTTTTAATTTAAAATTACGTCGTATTTATTTTTGTTGCTAGACCTCACATCTTCATAGAAGAGCCACGCCACCTCGCATCAAAAGACCCATATCGCCTCTCAGTGCCAATAGTAATCAGCCGATATAAGGAAAGGCCATACAGATCTGGATACGGCTCCAATAACCGTTGGGGAAAGAAGTCAGAGTTACCGGTTCAACGGCGGACAATCTGCCCATGGTACCGACGGCGGAAAGCCCTAAACGAACTTAAGAACATCAATCGCTTGGAGGAAAAGAGACGGAGAATAGAAAGAGAGAACAAACAGAGGATAGAGCGAGAGAAAGCGCGGCGTGAGTTAGAAAAGGAGTATTTGGAGAAGTTGACAGAGCAATACGAGGAACAGCTGAGGCAGAAGGCAGAGCCTCCACCTCAGCCGAAGAAAACCACAAAGACGGCCAGAAAACACAAAGTCAAGTCGGCGTATATTAAGCCCCAGTCTGAGACTAAATATGTCTCCGTTAAAAGGCGGTAAGTGAGTTCCTTTGTTATTATTATTCATTTATAAGACTTCAGAAAGATGTATTGTCAAATCGTCAAAATTTACCTCCCGATTCGAAAGGCTTCTTATTGATAAGAATCTGGAATGAAGCTCATTTTAAGACCGGTAATAGTCGCAAGTCGCAACAGATAAAATATATTCCCATAGATACAACATACTTTTAACCGTTTCGTCTGTATGTGAGTATATTTTTAGTGCGGTCATTAATTCAATTTCTCAACGAAGTAATTTCAAATTGTCCTAATCTACCTCCCAATTCGGACGGTCGCGTTTACTTACAAGATTCTGGTGAAAGTTTAAAGAAAATGTCAACATTGGCTGGTACCTATCGTAAGGAGAAACAGAAAAAATAATGCATAGATACAGATAAATTACGGAACCCTAAAAACCTTGTGTTTAATGGGATTATGCCCCTTAATTGCTTCTGAAGCACCAGTTAGTTCTAAATAACAAATTATTGTTACAGAAGCTCTTACGACTCAATAAAGAACCGTTGTGCGAACTTCTGTTACCGTATCTGCTGCCAGTTCTACTGTTGCCTAACCTTCATCATGATTATAGGCTTCTTCGTCATCATTGCAGTCTAGTGACCGTCAGGAACAATCATGTAAATTGTATTTCTAATATTATAGAACATTGAGTTCATTTTGGTGTGTTACTTGGTTGCGGTAGTTAAGATCTCTGTGTTTAATAACTGCAGCAGGAAAAGCGCTAAGGCCGCGTTCTTTTTCAGGACTCAATTTAGGACTTAGCTCTCTTTGACATAAGGTTTAAATTAAAAACTAAGCTCTATTCCAGTTGAATTTAATTTTACACTCGATTAAAAATGTGTTCAATAAAACATCGTGCTCACGTTTGATACATATCTGTTTCTGCGGTAAGGTTGCCAGTGTTCCACGAGGATATAGTAGTAAAGTAAAAATATGCTTTGGGGTTGGCAATGCGTTAGTGATATCCCTGGTATTATTGCTAGCATGCTTGCTACCTAATGGAATATAAAAAAAAATTGAGCATGGTGCAACAGCAAACACACCTCTGTTAAACGTTAAACGGTTGCGTAATCAAAAGCGTATTCAAAGTCGCATTGTTTTGTTTGATCGCAAATAAAGTTCGTAATCGCTTATAAATTTAACTGGAAAAGTATGCTCTCAAACGAGAACAGTGATTTTTAAATGGCGTCGATATTCGTGTATTCCTTTTCAATATAATGTCAAATATAAAGAAATTCGCAGTATGAAATTCTTTTAGGGTCCTTTCAAAGAAATTTCATTTACTTCTGACAGCAAAATAGCATGGATTAGATTTTATATATGTAGCGACCTCACGGCTACATAAACCAACGTTAGAAATCGACTAACTAGCAGGACAACATTCAACGAATGACGTCACAATCCTGCCACGCGCTAGCGAAGTTTTCTACGCAATTCAACATATATACAAGTTTCCGACTAGAACAGTCGGAGCCGCGGTTCCCCAGGCACAACACCCGCCTGGCTGGAAGATCTTCCCTTTGTGGTGGCTGAGCATGATCACCTCGCTCGCCCCACACTGGTGACCCCGTTGCGTCAGTATTGGCGTGAACATCAGCAACCTTCTCCACCCCCATCAAAGTCTTCAGCAGCAGTCACACAGCAAGCCAGCATCGAGTATCAACAGGTCCAACTCAGCCGACTCACCGCGCTACTGGTCCTGGCACTCACCTCTCCACCGACTACATACGTCCGCCTCACACAGCCCACTTCTGGAGTCCATTCGGCATTGCTCACCGTCTTATCTCCACGTCGTACGCTTGCATTGAGATACTGAACTCAGTCGGCATCTAACGCTCAGTCTCGACTCACCGCAGACTTCGAAGCACACTGGCACTTGCAAGCATTCAAGCACTGACTGTAATCAAGCTCTGGATCGACCTCCGGTCTCGGGGGGGTGATGTAGCGACCTCACGGCTACATAAACCAACGTTAGAAATCGACTAACTAGCAGGACAACATTCAACGAATGACGTCACAATCCTGCCACGCGCTAGCGAAGTTTTCTACGCAATTCAACATATATACAAGTTTCCGACTAGAACAGTCGGAGCCGCGGTTCCCCAGGCACAACACCCGCCTGGCTGGAAGATCTTCCCTTTGCGGTGGCTGAGCATGATCACCTAGCTCGCCCCACATATATTTTGTTTACTCTATCGATATTGGTAAAAAGAAACAAAATTTGGTATTCAAATATTCTATAATCATATCAATAATAATAATAATAACATACACATGGTACAAATACAACTACGAAGACATTGGTTGGAGTTTGGTAAGTTCTAATAATTGGTAAGGTGTAATACAAGTGTATTTGTATAGGATAAGGCACAATTTTAGATTGTCAATGAAACATTTTTATAAAATAAAATTACATGATAACATATTCGCAGGAATGCGAAAATAATCCTGTAAAAAACATTGACATGCACTGTGAAATCTATGCAATGTTTTAAAAATTCCAAACGTAACTAAGATTATTTTTAAAAGAAATTCGATATGAAAACATGTCACTACCTATCCTTGCAACAATGCAATAACAACCTTATTATGATAACACTATAGTTCAGTCTCTCTTATCGCGAATACTGTTTCTTTTAAATTCTCCTTTGCAACGACCATTGCCTTTTTATTTTCAGTCGCAGACGCGGTCGCATCTTCGGAACGCGCAATGGAACTCGCACACCGTTTCCTATTAGGACTGTTCTCTATGTTGACAATATTATCGATATCTTTGAGCGGCGATCTCGGTTTATCGACAGCCAAATTACCTATCGACAACGTTAGATCGGTTGGGACATTTCCATCGAGGCAGTACATCAAAGAATCTGTCAATTTATCGTCCGTATCATTCGACTTGTTTAGAATCGATAGGTCGACAGGCGTTGCAGTGAGAACTGATCTGCTTAGGAGGTATTCTCTGAAGGGTTCTGTAAGTGATTTTATTTGGCTGTTATGTGATATTTTGAAGTGTGGTGCATCGTCACAGAGGGTTGCGTTGAGATCTTCAATGATATTAGGGCGATCGTGACTGATGATAAAACGAGTATTTTCGGAGCGTAAAGGACTGACGTCACCAATAGACAGAGAACGAGCGTCGTAGGGCTTCTGTTTAGGAATCGATGTGCTTGCAGAATTGTTGGACCTGAAATATGATTATGCATTATATATATTTTAACCGTGGTGGCCTTGTGGTTGAAGCAACGGCCTGCCATCTGATAGTCCCAGGTTCAAACCCCGGCCTGTACCAATGAGTTTTCTAAGCTTAAGTACAATTAATGATCACACCATGAGCTTGCTATCCCCTTCTAATATGCGGGGTTAAATAAAGATGACAATATTTTTAGACCTGTCAAATCAGTTAAGTATATTGATTTTGTACAACAAAATCGCAATCAGTGTGAATTAAATAAATTGATGATTATTAATTATGTGTGTATGTATATGACCATTATGACCTATATATTGAAATGTTAATTACATATACGTATTTATTTTTATTTTAAAAGAGCAATTGCTGTCGTGTCTTGCCGGATTCTTCTCAGCAAAAACCGACCTTACGAATCGGGTGGTAGATTCTGACGATTTGTAAGTGCTTGTCTGTAAAGTCTAATAAATTTAAATATAAAATTAAAAATAATAAAGAGCATTTTGAGTTTGAGTTTGAGATTGAGTTATAGCAACACTCCTAGCCTCTTTAATTGTAATGTCGATAGTACTCGATAGCGAAAGATGGACATGTATTGCGGATCACATTTCGTAATTGATTTATCGATATCACATAATGGCCTTCAGACTATGTATATCTGAAGTTAATAAATATTTACAACATGATTTACTGTCAGAGATATAAACTTTAGACACTGAACTAGGTTATCTGTTTAAGAAGTTTTTTTAAGCCTAAATTAAACTTTTTTGCTTTAGTGCTGTCAAAATCAAAAAACGTCGTGTCAACATTGGTTTAAAAAATAGTAAACCACCGTCGGGGTTCAGCCTTCTAATCTATCACGGTCATGTCGGACTACAAACGCGGTATGAAACGTTAACAGCTACACCGATTTCACTTTTATTTTTTGTGTTTGTTATTGTCGATAGAAGATTCTTATGAAAAGGAAAGATTGAAAAAAACCCGGCACATTTTTAATTCCGGGATAATCGAAAGGTCTTTTCTTTAACATATTAATTCATAGCATAAGACAGGACAACGTCTGTCGAGACAGCTTTTTTTATACCACTAACGTAGCAAACAAGCATACGGCCCGTTTGATTGTAAGCTATAGCCTTTGGACGCTTGCAACACCAGAGGTATCACTGTGCGTTACCGACCCTAAAAGCATTAAGTAGGTACAATAAAAAACTACCTTTCACAAGAAAACGAGGATATGTCATCATCATCAGAAGACACGAAGTCGCTATCGTTTTTAGGTGACATGGAGTGGTACACTTCAGACTTGGCCGTCTCGTTCTTGTTCCCGTTGGCCTCCATCGCGTCTCGCTGCTCCGACGTTATGATCAGCGGCTTACGCGACCGCGGGGTCATAATCGATTCCTGGTAATTACATTAAACTTTTAATTTATGGACAAAGGTGTATCCACAATATTCTTTACATGTGCCGCGAGCTGTATTTCGGAAACGATGACATTGGTGTCGATTCTGTTGTTCAAAATTACTAAACTTATCTAATTTGACAGATCTAAAAAGTCTTGCTATCCGTTTCTCATGTGCAGGGTTAAATAAGGATGGCAATATTTTTAGACCTGTCAAATTAGTTAAGTTTCGTAATTTAGAACTACAGAATTGGCACCATTGTTGATTAATTAAAGTTAGATAAAGATAAATCATAAAGGTCTTACTAATTTGGAATTGTGATTTATCTTGTATCTCAATGCAAAATGAATTAAATAATATAATTATATCATCTTCCTCCATTGTATTACACCTAGTACTTTTTTGCACAATCAGGCATACAGAACTATCTAATCTAGCACAGATGACATAATTGAGATGACATTTCAAAAGTAAATTGATATATATGGTTGATATATACATATAATACTCATAGACAATTAGTAAAAAATATATTACTTGATCTTTTATTACAGTGCTTTTTTTCAAAGCGAAAATGTAAAGCATCTATATTTTTTTTTAATTATGATAAATAATAAATTAGACAGACTAACAGACATTACACCTCCAAACTATGTAGACATAGACATTAATCTTTCATAGATTTTTCATTTTTTTTACTAACAATAGGTACTCTATTATCTCGGCAAGCGAGAATTATATAAAAGTCCACCCCTTAAGTATGAAATCTTTGGAGATATTACAAAATATATATCAGTTGTATTTATAACTCTGGGGATTTATATATATTCGATAATAATGAAGTGTTGTCAGTTTAAGCTCAAAGTACATGTTTATTGATTATGATTACAGATAACAAACTAATACAGGTTGTTAATTGCTCAACAGGTGATAAAACTTAGATTATACATCGATATTATGCAAAGATAACATACAAACACAACATACCTTTATATGAAGTAAACAATTGGACTATAGCTGTCTCTTTTACTCGTTTTGAAACATAGGATATAATGAACGAAATCTAAGCTTAGTGCTGCTGTCTAAATTAAAATTTAGTCCTGTTGAAACGGTGAATAGGTTTAAATGACCAACAGAATAGGCCAAAATTTTTAAAAGTGTTTGTTAGTTTTAGACCTGTCAAGTAAATAATAGAATTGACAGTAATGGTGCCAATTCTGTTGTACAAAATTACTAAACTTAACTAATTTGACAGTTCTTAAGGTATTGCTATCCTTATTTAATTCGGAAATGAGAAAGAGATAGCAAGACCTTAAGAACTGTCAAATTAGTTAAGTTTTACAGTTCTAAAGGTATTGCTATCCTTATTTAACCCGGAAATGAGAAAGAGATAGCAAGACCTTAAGAACTGTCAAATAAGTTTAGTTTAGTAATTTTGTACAATAGAATTGGCACCAATATGGTAACCTAACCGAATACTTAATATTCGATAAGAATCTCTGAGAATCAACTGTGTTTAACATTGTGCGATGACATAGAAGTTTAAACTTAATGATAAAGAAAGAGAAGAGTTCAATATAAGATGCACGAACCATGCGAAGACCTACCTGCATAGCCTTGGATAATTTCTGTGTAGACTTAGTAATAGGCGACATTGAGGCCCTTCTGAAGTTAATCGTGTAAGGAGTGGCGCATTCCTCGTCGAAAACCGCTTCGGAAAACCCCGGAGTACTTGTCAGATACTGCAATTTGACGTCATCAGTTCTCTGCGGGGAGCTGACGTCATTTCCCGGACATGACACGTCACTTCCCCGACATGACACGTCATTTCCCGACGTGTCCTGGTCGTCGAAACACGACACGCATGTCCTTGGGGTTCCTCTTATAACACCACTTCGCTTCTGATACTTCTTGTTCAAGTTTGAAGCGGACAGTATTTTAGAGCGAAACAATCTAGTGCCCCGCTTTTTGGTGTTCTTCGGCGTTTCCTCATTCGGGTCGAGGACGCTCAAATTTGGTTCGGACACGAATTTGGGGCTCAATTTTCGTGACTTATTCAACGCCCCTTCCGACAAAGTGCTCTCATTACTGCCATCTGATTCGTAGTCATCTTCCAGAGACTCCGAGCTGGCTATTTTCGTGGCCAAGTTTTTAAGCACAATATTTTTATGAGACACATCTACTTTGCCATCGTCGTTAAACCTTAGTTTCTGTTTGGTCAACTTCTGAAAGTAAGGCATGCGTTTAGCACGTGGTGGGAAAGTTAGGGATAGACGCGCAATGGGCAAAGAGTTGATGAACATAGAGATGCTTGTCAGTTTGTGAACAAACACATGCATATAAAGACGGATACACATTCCTATAAAGTAACTACATATCCGGAACATACAATTTCTATACAAAATAGATTAACTCATTTATACTACAAATATACTAAGTATTTATTTTTAATTTTATGCATAATTCTCAAATTTATTATTCGGTGCCAGTTTGGTGCACAAAATACTGCCTTGAAGGCGCAGTATACAATTAAGTTGACTTCAAAAGATGTCACCTGAAGATGGCTCAGATCTTTTATAATATTTCATCTATGAATAGATAAATATTTTTTTATCGGCTATAATAATAAGTGGTTTTCCTAATTAATATCTAACAAAGTCTTTTATTGTGCACTTTCCAATGAGAAATTTCTTATACACCAACATCTCTTTTAAAACATTCTGAACTAAATCACAATAACCAAGACTTACTAACGTAACTAACAATTTTCCTTCAAGATATTCATAGAATATATTTTGAATGTTTAAGCTTAATTCCAATAAAACTCAAGAAAATATTTGGTAATTATTACTGTATCGTGTCTCCGTCTTTATACCATAATCGGATTTCATGATTAAAACACAGTCAAATAAGCAGTGGTTAAATGTACGTAATAGACTGTACCTCTTCTATGGTGTTAATATTGGGACCGGATCCCTTCTTAGGCGTCTTATTCAGCAGTCCCTTGTTGAAGATATGCCTCTTGATTGAGTCGCCGAAGCTCCTAGAGCCAGCTACTTTACCCGTCCTTTGGATTTGTATCGGGGTACCTGATAGATAAATAAATAAAAAGCTCACACATAGTTTCGATATATAGAACGAATTAATTAATAATTTTATTATTTCTTGTATAGCGGCAACAGACATACACATTCTGAAAAAACTTCAACTGTCTACCTATTACGGATTATTGGATACAGCTCGCTGAGAGACGGACGGAGAGCGAAGTCTTAGTACTAGAGTTCTGTTGGTTACCCGTCGGGGACGGAACCCTAAATATGACGGAACACTCAGTTAGACCACGATTTTCCATGACTTCTTTCACTCACACACTTGTGGATCTTCTATTTTGTCAATCTTTCATCACTCATTGAAAATAAATATGTTTATGCAGTTTATAAGGTACTTATGAAAGTCTACTTTACTACCGGTTTGGGAAAAATACCACCTAAGCAGAACCGGTACCGCGCGAGTGCACATCCTGGTGTCGCAATGGCTACAGTAAGCACTTACTACCAGGCGGGCCGTATGCTTGTGTATAAAAAGCTACGGTAAACGCTTACCACTATGCTTCGTATGTTTGTGTATAAAGAGTGACAAGGGACAAGAGAGGAGGAGGTAGGGAGGATCTCCTGTGGATCTTCCCATTGACTGCAGTCCCTCATGAGGTAGGCAGAGAGTATAGCGCCCCATTACTCACTTACACACCTCTTTTGCTTTTCTTCCATTCATCAATCTTTTCATACATGGCTGCCATACTTTTTTGACTGAGTACTTTGATAATTTGATCTATCATGTAGGACCTTGGCCTTCCACAGCTTCATCCACTCACATTCGCATTGTATATATCTGTTAGTGGTGTATAAAAAGAAGAAAAGTATGAGCGATAGGTGACCGTATCCGTTCTGTCGATTGAAGTGCTTGACGAGCCGTCGCTTGTGCGCGGAGTCGGGCAGCGCCTGTATGTGCGCGTAGAGCTGCGCCAGCGCCGTGGCGGTGGGCAGGCGCGCGTGCTCCTCGCGGCTGCGCCCGCGGTCCACGAACGTGAACACCGTGTTCGCCGCCGTCCTAAATTACACAAATACAGGGTGTTACAAAACTACCCGTAAAGCCGAAAGGAGATTAAATGGGGCGTTATACAAGTACATTCACAATATTTAAGAACCGTAGTAACGCTGTATAACGTATGCGCCAAAAAATATTATTATTTTCACTAAAGTGTAAAAAGTATTTCAGTAAAATTAAAGAGTAAACTGGAGTAAACTACGCATACAGAATCTAACTACATTTCTACCTACAGGGACGTAGGCGATAACTACTCTTTTTTTTGTTATTTTTTTTTATATTTTCCCCTCTGCGCGCATTGAATCGAGGAGACCGCTGGTATAGTGGTTGGTATACCTGACTGCTACTTTAGGGGCCGGGGGTTTGATTCCCACCGAATCAAAAATATGAGACATATGAACACTAACTTATCAGTAATGCTCTCATCCAAGTCGACATCAGGCGACATGGCCCTACGTCGCTCGCGCACCGTGAAGTAGGCCTCCGCGTCCGTCATCAGCGGCGCGGGCGCACTGAACAGCCGCTTGCACTGGCGGATCATGAAGCTGATCAGGGGAGACAACGCCACTGAGTCTGCGTGGAATGCTTCCGGAGATAGCTGTAAGTAGAAAACGATCATATATAATTTTCAGAAAGATCATCAAGAATAGTATAAAATTAGATTGAAAAAAAAAATTTACCCATTCAACAAACTTAACAAATTACTAGATTAAAAACACTCTTTAAAATATATTCATTCAGGTTCAACAAGAACGCATAGAGGATAAACATACAAACAATATTTTTTAATTCATTATTTTTATAGAACATAGATATATTAGAAGCTATAGGTATTGCACACAATTTATTATTTATATGCACAACCCAACAAACTACACCCTTTCTCTAAATCACGGTGTGCTTTATATTGCTACTGTCTACTATTCAATATTCATCAATTTGTGGATACATACATTACATATACGAAAAATAAAATAGCCAATCAGACGGAAAAGGTGCGTGCCGTGTGCTGATTCCCAGCAACCCACGCTCAGCCCTGTTGCATAGTATTGGAGCTTAATTATACTTAAAGGGTTAACCAACCTACCCATTTTATGAGGACATAAAAGGACCCTAAAATGTATGACAGTCAACACCAAAAATAAATGACAGTTTTAAACATACCTTTCTAGGGCACAACAAATGGGGCGTAAACATAGTCGCCAGCGTATCAGGAGACATTCTATTTGAGGCCTCATTGTCCGCAACTAGACTTAACAAGCCTAGTAGCCTCTCTAAGAAACTCCTGTGCGATGCCGTCAGCAGCAGCAGAAGTAGTTGTAACCCTGTCAGTAACTTTGCCTCTGATGATTCTGCTGTTGGAGGGTACTGGGCTGAGGGTACAATCAATAAATAAAATTTTAACATTCAGGACATGTCAAACAATGTCTACTGACCCAAAACTATGCTGGGCCCATATATAAGGTAACATTTACCATGGTAACAGGGAATAATCTTCTATCTATAATTATTTGATAATGTTAAACTAATGTTGCTGATTGTCTTTATGGAATATAAGACACGCTCAGATAAAAATATCTTATACCAGAAATACCAGTAGAACAATAATTTCTTTGCAAAGCTATTATTCTTTAAGGAAGGACCTTCAAAGATCTTTGAGGAAACTGAGATTAACTTGGTCCTCTGAACTTGTTTATACCCCCTCCCAAGAATGGAAATCTTTTCTAGGGTGATTGAAAAGAAATGAACATGTATAGAATAATGTTTAAAAGACATACATACCAGCCAGAGTACAATAAATTTGATAATACTGATCCATTAGTAATGGTTGAGGCAACTCTGCCAGGAATCCTTTTAGAACTGATGCACAGTCATGCACTGAGAATCGTCCTTCCTCCAAGCCAAGGTTGGAGCCTGTGAGCAGAAGTTGACGTAGCTCCTGTTGACGACTAAGTGAGCCAGTACGACGGAATATACCTTCTTGGGTAACATCTGAAATAATATTGATTGACATTTAACTTAATATGTTAATCATACAAGTACTGCTAATGTGTTTGCATACATATTGCTTATTGGCGATTCAACAGCACCAGACTGATAAATTATACTCAATCTGAGATGACAATGTTCCAGCAGTAGCAATCCTCACATTAAACTACTAACACAGTGGTTCCTCTGAAAACAAGGTCTAAGCTTTGCTATACAAGTGTTACTTATGGTACTGTGAGGCCGTAGACCATGAAAATTATAAAATATAGTATTGATTCTTGTTTTTGTATGCATACTGTATTTCTATAAGTATGGTTACCATATTCAGTCAATCATATTTGTGTCCTCAACTAGTGACATAATAATAGTTTACTTGCATTAACAATGTTTTCTTAGCTATAATACAGTGGCAACATGCATATGCGAACATTACTTGCCTTTGAAGGGATACAATAAATAAATAAATTAAAAAAGTAAATAAATTTATCATGAAATATATATATTATTCAAATGGACAGCTTAATACTTACTATCATTTTGAGACAAGTACTCTATCAGTTCATTCAACCTTAATATACCTTCCTCAATTATTGAATTCACTTCTGTATTAGTCTTTGTGATATTTACATTACTTTGACTAGAATTAGAACTAGAACCCTTGGTTTTCTTGTGAAAGTTCCAACGGAATTGCTTTGGTTTATCTGTTGAGTTATCAACACTGAAAAAGAAACACATTTTAAGAATTTAGGGACTCTAAGTTTAAAGTATTTTTACTTATTGGCTTTTTAACTCACTCGTCTGTGTTTATATCCACTACAAAGGATAAATGCATGCGTACTAAAGTATAAAACTGTTCTAAATTCTCTTTTCTAAGTCTTTCTATAAAGCTTAAGTCCGAAGAAGTCATTTTAGTCTTCACAAAGAAATCACTCATTCACAAAAATCCTACATGAAACACTCTTATAAATGCATATCATTTTGTATATATATTTCTGACGTAGGTAAATGTTTCAGATCTAACTGTTTTAATACAAAAATATCGGAAATATATTCCGGAATTATATTTTAGTCGCTATTTGCATTGCATTGTTTTCAAAGTTTATTCAAACGTCCATCAAACGTCATTTTTGTCACAACGGTTCGAAAGAGTACGTTCAGTAACAGCAACTGTTCTATCAACCAAAAGTCCAAAAATGTATACAAATTACAATCGCTACGCTCAATTTATTTATATCAATATTTCTTTGATTATAATAATCAAAGCAATATTTATGTTTTTCTTTATGTCTAGTTGTATCGTATATTCGTTTCAGAAATCGACTAAATTGAAAGCAGTTGAAAGCAGAATAATTGGTCCATGTAAACACATAAATATATTTGATTATACACTTTTACATAAAATCAAAGGTAATTGCCTAGTTTTGATCGACTGCGGTCTTTTGTAGAGTGGAGGTACAGTCCCCAGCCGGGCGGCTTCAATTTTAATGAGAAAACCCACGGGATTGATATCACTGTACTCGTACTGAAGTATTGAAAAACTCATGGGGTTTGAACCTGGGCCCATTAGCCGACAAGCCGTTGCATCAACCGCAATGGCTTATATAATATTTCTTATGGGTGCAAAATTCAAAATGGTTTAAAATAACGCCAGATGGCCATCCACAAAAGCCCGACCGAGCCACATGCAGCTCGCGGGTTGCCCCGAGCAAGAATATTGTGGCGCCCATGTGAAATCATTATCGAGTTCAATTTTTTTTGCTGAACCAGTGTGAACTTATAGTAAGAATTTAATCTTTCCCTTAGCGTAAACTGGAGCCAACGACACGGACAGGGGTAGAAAGTATTCGTTCACAGAGTACACAATGGTATTGGAGCTTTTTTTATTATTCTTTGATATTATTTGCATGGCGCCCCCGAAATTTGGCGCCCTGGGCCGTCGCCCCACCACGCCCCCCTAACGCCGGCACTGTGTGAATAGGATAGATAGGCTTTGTTATTGACTAGTGGGTGATAGCCTGTGAAAAACAAGAAACTCAGAATTTAACGAGACTGCTCTAATATGGGAATAAGATTGTATGGTTTAAAAAATTAAAACAAGAAGAGTACATACAAAAGAAACATTTAGTTACAATATACATATAAATTATACCTAAGTGGAATAAGCACGTGTTTGGGAACCATTTAAAACATATCATCATGTCCCAAGTCTGCTAATAAATTAAGACCTCTTTCTTTCAAAGCTTTTGAGAGTAACTTCTGCTGTTCTATCTTAGCATCTTGCTCCCTTCTCTGGGCATCTAAAATGTCATCTACCGATACTTCTGTTAGGGGCAGATTCTCCTCTTTGTCTTTATCCTGTAATGATAAAAAACATTTTATCAAATAGAAAGTTTAAGACAAATTAATAATATTAAAAGTACACAATTTATTGTTTATTATATACACAGTGAAATTTAATCCTACAGATGGTAAGCAAATGGTCATTAACCATTATACTTAATATTTTTTCTGAGGAATGAGAACTAGCTTCTGCCTGCGAATTCATCTGCATTGAGCTTAGAATCCGATATAGCAATAGCAGTGGTAGATTCTGACGATTTGACAGTGCTTGCCTGTAAAGTCTAGTGAAATAAAGATCTTTTTGAGTTTGAGTTTGATCAGAGTAGTATTTGCGTAATGATATGGAGACTGGCACACAGTACAGTCCTGCAAACACAATTTCAATGCTATGTGGCGCACAAAGGAAGCAGAATATCGATAATATATATTTACTTACAATTTCGCCAAGTAGTACAACATTTTCTCCTCTAACTATGAAAATACCTCTTGGTATGTCCCCATACTCCCGACCGACGTGGATCCGTTCTATTGTCTTGTGCAAAACTAAATTGGCGAACTGATCGACGCATCGCAGGTATCCAATCAAAGTCCTTCCATCTCGCAGCAACACCATTAGTTTCTCTTATGAAAGAAGAACCACTTTGATAAAAACAAATATAACCAACAATTACATTAGAGAAAAAAATACATTTACAGAACGTACTGTCCAATTCGTCTAGTAAATGCGCTGTACCAGCTAAAGGATCGATATTATTCGACATTTTATCAGTATTTGTAGACAATTTATTTATTATTCTTCTTCTCAAACTTCGCGATAAAATTTATGTACTATCTACATAAAAAATAAACAAATTACTCTCAGTACTCTCACTTCAGCTCGTGCTCGCTCATTCTTAAATTTACCTGTCAAAAATTGGCATTTAAAGTCTTCTTCTTCTTCTTCTTCCTAAGTATGGCAATCAATCCCTTCAGGGACTATTTTTGCCAGTGTCGAGTGTTAGAGAATTTTCATGTTGCAAAATTTCTCGTGTTTGCCGCATTAAAATGCCTAGTGTCATGCATTCTAACGCCCAATGGAGTTTCTGGAGACAACCCACGGCAGTAGCAGATCGTAACACGCCTTTAGATTAGAGGTAACCTATTGACCAAAATGATAAATCACTTAACCCAAAAGTCGTATTATGGCATTATTTCCAATGCTCCTATAAATCAGTCACTAAATGAAAATTTACTGCACATATCGACACCAAAAATACACATTAAAGATCACTATAACACAATTTACGACACACTGGAAAAAATCTCAACCGCTCCGCCTGATTCCCGCCAAAAACTCCGGCATTTAAAGTCATTGTCATGGCAACCGTACTGTATTTTTTTGTTTTTTTTTAGAACAAGGAGCGCAGGGATGTAAGGGTCTTAATTTTTTTCCAGCTATCCAAGAGAATACGACCGCTACGCTAGATAGCTATGAGTTCGATTGTCTGTCATCGATGGGGCCTTAGTAAAACCTTTGCTTCGCTTACGCGATGGGGTGATGTTTATCATGCATAATATTATTTTATGTTATACCGTAGAAACCTTTTGTTTTTCGGTGCCTACTGTTTTTCCTTATCTCTCCATACCAAGTATCGACAAACGTTCGAACCTTTGTTCGAACTTTGACAAATTTTAGTTGGATACTAACAATATTTTAAGCAGTACATGTAGCGAAAATTTTATTAAAGGACTTTTTTTGCGAGACTTGCTAGTGTCGAGTGTTAGAGAATTAGCAACTACCTCGATAGTTGAGTTTTCTTCCAGTGTCTCGTAAATTGAGTTATGTCATTATATGCAGTAAGGTTTCATAGCATGCCGTGGATTGTCTACAACAGCTTCAATAAACATTAGAATGTACAACACTAGGCATTTTAATTTCCCAAACACGAAGAATTTAGAAACTTGATTATTCTCTAACACTCGCCAGTGGCATATTTTTTTCCTAGAAGTGGATTGATTGCCATAGTTATAAAAAGAGGAACACAGTTTAGCCGCCAGCCGTTACCCTATTGTCGAAAAGTAGATTTCAAAAATATTAACTTATTTTGCATATCTACGATAAATGAATAAGTAGATGTAGAATAGAGTAAAATAATTAGTTTTCACGAATTTTAAGTGGAGTTCCTTACTTGACATACCTAATAAAATACCTATAATCTCTGTGATCTGTCTTGTTATGTTATTTTGTAATCTATTTCCCTACGTAAAATTTTATGCTCTTTGGTCTACACAAAAAGCGAACATACATTCACAAAATTTTACATTCCAATCCATATTTTTGGTAAAGAAACAAATATGACTCAAGTTCTTTACGAGGAAAGAAGTTAACATTGCATTCCAATTTTTGTTGCTATGTTTAATAGTGCTTTATCTGACCGATCTGGTTATATACGAGTTGAAAAAGTTAAGTAAGAAACATGGAAAAAGACGACGAAATCAAATCTGGTTGTTTACTATTTCCTCCTGCCGGAGGGAACGTGTTTAGTAAATTTCCTAAAAAGGTAAATAAAGTCAATACTCATTATAGTAGGTATGTGTTCATTTCAGGTATTCTTTATCCGTGACTCTACCTATACGTAACCACAGTTTTGTAACCACTTTTCCATAATGAGTCAGGATGTAGAATGTTGATAGTTATGTTAAATTGTAATTAGTGAACATCATGCTACATATTTAAAAATAAATATGGATCACGAATAATTTTTATTGCAGAAAAATTGGCAGCAAAAGCATTGTATATTGTTCAATGCAAGCAAGCAAGGCATTGAGAGACTGGAAATTTACGACAACAAGGACGACGTCAGCACCGGTGCTATACCCAAAATCATAACTCTCGAGAATTGTATTAAAATAACGCATTCTAGTCCAAACACTATAACTATACTCACCAAGTCACACACTCAGCAATTGAGCACTCAGTCTGAAGCAGAGACATTAGAATGGGTGACTGCTCTGCAGTCTGTTGCTTTTCGAGCCCAAGACTGTAGCCCAATAGCTTGTGACGAAGATAATGACCTATACTGCTCATCTGGGGAGGGAGTATTCTCAGTCAAAATGTGCACTTCAGAGGCTTCAACTAGATGCAACTTTGAACCAATCAGGTACCTTCTTTTGCTCACATCAACTGCCTTAGAACTAAGAGATGCCAATGACAATAAGTTGTATGCTACATGGCCTTACCGGTACATAAGACGGTATGGCTATAGACAAGGCAAGTTCACTTTTGAGGCTGGAAGGAAATGTGATACTGGTGAAGGTATTTTCCACTTAGAACATCCAAACCAGTCTGAAATATTCAAATGTTTGTCTCTGAAAATGAAGACAATGAAACAAATGATTGGGAATGATAATCTCCACAGCCCAGAACATAGTGAATTCAATATTCAGTCAAGTGCCAACTTATTCCCTGGTTCTAGAAGTCCACTAGTAGCAGCAAGGCCTGATGATTTGAACTTGAGTACTCTTTCATTTAAAACAGCATCAGTGTCAAGTCAACAGACAATATCCACAGACAGAGATACAGCACCTTTATTGATGCCCAAGCCAGCATTGAAGCCAAAACCTCAAAAACCTCCACGCAAAATCATTAACCTTCCCAAACCAACCAACAAAGACATTCCAAGCTCAACAGATGAGAGCATAGATTTTGGAAAGTATAAAAACCTTGATAACTATGAACCAATTGAACAAATCAAGCGAGAACACAGCCCATCTGCATTGCCATATGACAAAGTTGAAGTGAGAACTGAGGCATGGAAGACATTAGGAATAGAAGACCCAGATCATACAGAATATATACCCAATTTGGGAGACAACCCGAATTGTATGAAACTGATATCAAGATCTCAGGATAATCTTAATACTACAGGTCCTGAATCTTCAAGAATTATTCTGTTGCCTAGTCCTATAGTTGACCCAGAAGATGAGAATTATGACAGGTTGCAATATTTTGGATCTACAAGTAAATTGAACAAATCATCTCGATATAAGAAAATAGAGGCACGACCAACAACTTTAGCTCTGGGGGATCCAAAGAGCAAAGATACTTGGAATGATTATGATGAAGTAGAGAATGTGATGCAGACTGCTCGATTAGCTGATGACTCTCACCTTGGCTATGGTATGATAAGGAAACCAAACACACCTGGACCCCAGGTACCCACTGCTGCTCAGGTGCAAGCCCTGCAGAACCAAGTTGGCTTAGAAGAAGTCAATCATAATATATGTAATGGTACAGACTATGCTATTGTAAGCCGTCCAAAAAGAGTATAAAAATAAGACTGATTTATCAATTGGCTTCTAAATTCATGTATTCTAGCTTAATGTATAAGAAGAGCTGCACTTATAGATCTTTTAGGCAAAATTCCAAAAAGAGACTGCAATCATTCCTTTTTACATTACATTACTTATACATAAGTGAACCAGTGTATATTAGTTAGTAGATGTCATTATATGCACAAATTTGGTTGCTTGTTAAGAGATTATGATAGCTATAATGTGATTATATTGTGCCTTATTTTTATAGAATATATTTCAGATATGATTACCAGTTGGTGCCAATTTTTACTAAATATATCTTAAGTCTTTTTAAGGTATGTATGTATGTACATGTACATTATATTCAGATCTATGTAAGTGAATTGTTTTATATACGATTTTGAATATCATAGGGTTTACTATTTTTAGTTTGGCCATATTTTTGTGATTTTGTAATCTCTGATTTAAAATAAAAATAAATCATATATTCTCCATATGTTTTTCTATTTTATGGGGAATATCTTAAATAGGTAAAAGTTTATTAAGTTAGAAAATATATTCAGATAGACTTATTGCTAAGTTTTGACAACAATCTATTGCGCCTCCATTATATACCTCATACAAAATATTATTTTCCAGTACAGCAAACTAATCAATTTCAAATTTATAGGACACTAATGAGGAATGAAAAAATAAAGAATGTGTTTTATAATAATTTATGGTAGTACAACATAAATAAATATTCGTTCTATAATATCATCAATCTTCCTACTATCACACATAACATCACTTATAACTTTCATACAATATTGAATATTATTTCAATAATACAGTTTCTGATTGTGCTTCTTCTGTCTTCCTGACCATTTCCATGGAGATAAATTCTAAGTCTTCAGACATAATTTTCTGAACTGTCTCGCCCTTCTCTGCCATTATATCTTCAATGTTTTTCTTACCATTCATATCAGAAAACCAATTTAAATTATCAGCAATAAGATGTTTATTTTCGCAACCATCGCATATTACTATAACAACACCCTTATAATAAGCGAGTTTTGTGATGAACTTGTTATTTCTCGTTTCACACTTCTTGCATGTAAACATCAATTGGAATCTTCCTTCTGTTTTCTTGGGCTCACTTGAAAGAGGCACTCCGTTGAAATTTGACGCTGTTGTGCTGAATGTTCTCGGGGATTGTACTTTCGGGGTGGATGTTGAGATTGGAATCGGAAATACTAAACGTCTTCCAAAATAAGAATTTCCATTGCTTGGGAAAAACACTACACTATTCAACAAACGTGGTTTGTGATATTTGACAACAAAATCGATTAAAGTTTTATGTGACATTTTGTATGAACTAAGCTATATTTATTTTAAACTTTATTTTATCAATCACAATCGAGTGTGATGCAACATGAAATTTAAAAATAAATTATGAAACAGACCACCTTTGTTCAAAATCGATGAAACAAGTTTTTATCACAATGTACGTTAAATGAAGCAAGTCAAGCAACTGTCAAGTGAAGTGACAGACAATCGGACGTACCACAGAGGAAATAATAAGTCTTGGTAGAGTAGTACGGTGGACCAAGTATAGTGGACTGGACTGAGTCGGCTTTGCTGACTTGCTTTGTACCTACTTTGATGTCTGTCAGACGTCTTATTACGTCATTCTTCCCTTCCGACTCCGTGAATTTCATTTAACCTCAATGCAATGCCTCGAAGCCCTCAAATTTGACGGACTTAATGTTTTGAAGTGTTTTGGCTGTAATTAGTGTGAAATTAATTCTTACATGTTCATAAATAAGTTCCAGTAAAGTTTCCTCTCTTGTAAAATGCTGTTGATAATGTAATTTTAATATATTGATAAACAAAAATTGAAAAATACAAAAATGGAATCTGTTTGGTTTAGTGCACAATTAGCGGATGAAATAATGAAAAATGACGATATATTTCAAGAGACGCCAAATATTATTACAGGTGAGTGAATTTTAATTAGGTGCTTGAAAATTAACTATCTATACACCGATGTCATGCATGCTGCAGATGCTTGCCTTTAATATCTTTATGTTATAAGTTACCTTACAAGTATATAATCAAGGCTTACATCATAAACATTATTGTTGTGAGTTTAATACTGTGGTAAGATAAGTGAGTTCTAATTATATACCATTAGATATGTCAATATATGCAGTTAGCACTTTAACTCTTTACTGATAAAAATATGTTTAGTTGCTTCAAACTCTTCATGATGCTTGAAAAAACAATGAATTTGTCAACATCCAATAATACAAAAAACTGATTTTTTAAGTACCTGACTTTTGCTTTTAAAACCACTACTCATAAAACTTACCTAAATAGACTAGGTTTCATACATATTTCCAACGAATTTCTGGCAAAATATTGCAGTTTTGAATGGGGCTAAAACATAAGTAGCATAGAATAAAGTATTACTAACATTATGAGCCCAGAAGCCCTAGCAAGAATAATTTGAGACTATGTATTCTATATCCCTTTCGATAATTATTGTATGAGAAAGTGAATTTTATTGCTTATTTCGCTGGTTACAGTTAAGAATACATAGTTGCAAATTATTCAAGCTCGGGTTTCTGGTTGCTTGAATAAAAGCGTTTATCTTTTTATATTACTGTCTACGTACTTAATAATTATTAGGTTTGTATAAATGTTTCAGACATTATGGCAGGCAAAATAGATATCACTCATATAGTGGAGAATATGGCGGGAGTGCTGACAAATAAAGAAGTGGAGAACCGTGCCAAAGGAATGGTCTTCTTCACAAAAATCCTCACCAGCATACCAAAAACTTATTTAACAGAATTGCAGATAAAATTTATATCAAAATTCTACATAGACCGTTTGAAAGACAACCATAGAGTAATACCAGCTGTTTTAGAAGGATACCTCGGGCTTATTGACATGCATAATTATAGCATAAGTTTTTGTGCCGAGTTCTTGACAGTTCTATTCAGAGAAGTACCATGCCAATCCCAGCTGAGACAGGACAGATACAATATATATTACTTGATCAAGAAACTAATGGACAAGGACTTAGAATGTAAGTTTTATATAGTAATATTATTATTTAGTATTTATAGAGTAATATTATTATTTAGTATTTATAGAGTATTTTTTTATATTTTAACAAACTGCATAATTTTGTTTCTATGATTACAAAATCCTTGAATGACATTATCATATTTCTAGTTAACCTACCCATAAATCCTAACAAATTGTCTATTCTCCAATTCCAGATATGAAGTCCCTCGGTCCAGACTTTGTCTATGGAGTTATATCATCGATGGATGGTGAACGAGACCCACGTAACTTAGTGTTTCTTTTTGCGTTTCTACCATACTTCATACAAAATATACCTCTCGGTCACTTAGCTGAAGAGATGTTTGAAGTTATTTCGTGCTACTATCCTATCGACTTCCACCCGTCCCCTGACGACCCGGCGGCAGTAACGAGACAGGACTTAGCTAATGCCTTGAAACCGTGTCTGTGTTCAACGCAGGAATTTGGCGAGAACTGCCTATTGTTGTTAGTAGAAAAACTAGATTCCAGTTTGCGGTTGGCCAAACTTGATTCCTTGAAGTTGTTGGTTAGTTTATTTCTATTTTATTTATATAAGGCTTAATTAATAATACTGGATACACCCAAACTTAATATATTTAATATTACAGGAATGTACACTGTGAATATTGAATTCACTGGTTTTATGCAGAAGGAGGCGAAAAAGTGCATTGCTCACTTAATAGTAGCCTATGGACGCCTAATACGCCTATACTAGGGGTGTCACTTTCGCATTGCCAATTAGAGAATTCCCTGCCCCAGTAGCAGCTAGCATAAATTGGTTTCCTTACTGCCTTCACTACTTAAACTAAATTAAATCCCCCTTCCCTAAAATGTATTACTGTTTTAATATTGATTACAGACAGAAACCTGCAAAACATTCAAGCCAGAAACATATACTCCATTTCTGAAAACTCTATGGTCCTCTATTCACAGAGAGATCATAAACAAAACTGATGATGAACTTAGTTTCGCTGCTCATGAGGCCTTATCAACATTGGTCGCAAAGTTGGCCACCAGCGCCAACACTGACCAATCATTTGAAGTGTTTGTCAAAGGTGTTATTATCTCAATGCAATCTGCTATAGCAGATTCGACAACTGTCGCTCAATTCGTACTAGCAACGAAAGTATTGCTAACAACGGCGAATGCTTCTAAAGAATCATGTCTCATTGTAACCAAATCTATGATTCCGGCTACAGTAGCGTATTACGGTTTTAAAATGTCAGCCAAGCTGCAAATAGCTAGCTTGGACTTTATAGCAGATTTGTATGAGATGGCCAAACGTTGGGAAGTGTTGGCTGAAATTGAACCACAAGTGAACGAAATTCCACAAATATGTCTAACAGCAGTCAGTCAGCCGACTAAGGAATACCAAATGGCTGGCTTCAAAACTTTGATAAGGGCGAAGGATGCATTAAATACAGATTTCGTAGTTCCATTTGTAGAAGTATTAATACACAATGTTCAATACTCTCAAGACAATGATCTGTTGACAGTGAGCGTTGAAACGGTTCATGCTATAGCAAGAAAATACCCGGAATTGATCATGAATTTGGTTGTTAAAGGCAAATGTGACTTAGATAATCTCACGCGAGACAAGACAGCTATTAAGAAACGACTGAATCTACTCTCAAGTCTAGCAAGTATAGATGATTTTACTAAAATCATAATAGGCGAAATGTTGAAGCTCATTACTAGTAATGATACAGATGCATTGAAAGTTGTAGAAGCGCTGAGTGAATCAATGTCAAATAGCAGTTTGTTTTCTGATGAGAAAGTTGCGCAGATCGAAAGTGACCATGGTTTGATAGATTCTGTACTGAAATGGATGTATAAAGAAATAGAATCAAACACGCCATACTTATCTCAAGGATACACGTTGATATCAAATACTATCAGCAGTTTGCCACCAGAAAAGCAGCTGGGAATCCTACTGAAACATACAAATGACATTTTGTCCAAGTGTGAAAGGGATGACAGATATTTTCTAATCATTGATAGTTTATTCAGTCCTCTACATAAGGAAGTATTTGATTCTAAGTTCGAGGATATAATGGCGCTATCGTTAAAGTTTGCTTTGAACAAAGATAATGAGTTAGGAAGGAAGAAGGCGTGTGGTTTAATAGCACATTTTCTTAACAAAGCTGAGTATGGGCAGAAATTTGAGTATTTGTATGAGATATTGAAGACTCAATTGGCAGCGTGCAGTAGGGATGATCCGAAATTGTGTCCTCGCTTGATATCGCTTTACGGATGGATAACTAAGGCCTTGGTTTTGAGAGGGAGCGACATATTCTTGTTTTGGCTTCAAAAGGTGAGTTGCTAACTAGTATTCTAAATCAATGGAGTTACGTTTTCTAATATGTTCTTGCTAGTTTGATAGTAATAGTCGACCAACATATGTAGTGTAGTTCTTTCTGTAAAAAGTTAAAGGTGCCGTGCGCCGCGACGTCATTTTATCTGTACTTAATTATCAGCCTACTGAGATTCATGTAAGGCTTAATATTCTTAGCTCCAGGAACTGATGTGGTGTGAACATTTAATCTTTCCCCAGATAATGGCGACAATTACAAGTCCAGAATACTGCAAGTTGGGCTCCGAAGCTGTTCGTATCATCATGACCGACTGCCCAGACCACTTGACAACTAAACAGCACTGTAGATTTAGTATTCTGTACAGACAAAGGATGTTTCAAACATTTTCAAATATTGCCGAGAAAATTGGTCCCGTGCAAGATGAGACTAAAGAGGCGTATTTACTAAGCTGGGGCTATGTGATCGGTAAAGCGCCGAAAAATGTACTTATTAATGAAGCCGATAAGGTAAAAAACACATTTTGGTTTTCGCTATTTTTAAGGACTCATTGTTTGTATACTATTACAATTTTATCGTAAGTCTGTCTACCGTACTTAGTCCGATTAAAATAACCTCCTTTGCTAGCTTGTTAGACGAATTTTCATTTATTTTTGGACTAGTATAATGTCAAATTTAGACGATTTACATTTCGGCCCTGTCGCCATATTGTGTTATCCGCTCATTAATTACATTGTTTCGAACAATGATTTGGTACCTATTTTACTTTAAATTTTATAAATATGTTGATTTTCAGATAAGCCACTTAGTAATAGATTCCTTGGAAATTGACAATAAAGAATTACTAATAGTAATGCTTGATGTGTTGTGCCATTTCGTGCAAGTGAAACACCACTCTGTAGCTGGCAGCTTACAGACTATTCTACCAAGACTGATTAATCTCTCAGGTTACGTTAAATCTATGGTAAGTTTCTCTTACACCCTCAGAATGTAAAGAAATGTATGTAATAATTATGTATTTTTACTTGTATTCTCTTATTCTTTTTCTTTTTCTTCCAGGATGTCAGAATAAAAAGTCTTCAATGCTTGTTTGAGATAGCCAATTCCTATCCAACAATTCTACTCTTACCCCATAAGCCGGACGTTTTATTCGATTTAGCGCCATCTCTCGACGACAAGAAGCGACTAGTCCGCAACATGGCGGTTCGTGCGCGTTCTCGATGGTTCCTTATTGGCGCGCCCGGGGAAGCTAAAGATAATTAAAAAGAATATATCGCGTTTAGTTTTCGTTTTATAATTTAAATATGTTATTTAATGCGTTTGACGCTTCGCTCATTAGATAACAAGGTCGTGACTAACCTTGTAGAAATAACCTGTGTGGTGTTTACAGATTAAATCAACATATTTTAAACATATTTACTGGTGTATATAACACGTTGATATTACATACTTGTATACATAATGTGTTATGTAAATTATACTCATTATTCGCTGTTGTAAATTTTTCGTTGAAATAAAAAAAAGTCTAAGAAAATTTGAAACTAAAAACCTGTTTATAGATCTGAAAATCTGTATTTTCACGCACATTCAAGTTTTTAAATAAATATTTCAAAATACATTATTTATAATGTTGTCTATAGTGTCTATGTATATATTTTGACATCGTTTTGTTGCAAAACTGGAATGAATATATATTTTACTATAATTTACATGTTTATTATCTTTTACGTTTATTGGTTCACTATGAAAGCATATTTTTAACAATATTTTATTTACTATCACCTGCCTATTGTGTCTGAGCACATGTTGTAAGTTAAATTGACCCACTTCTCAGTGTCAGACAGCTGAAATTTGACACACATGTTTGGTCGTAACAATGGAAGATTACATAATGCCGCCATTTTAATCCAATATGGCGTCCGGCGTAAAATGGTCATTTAATATATCCTTTGTTACTTATTTATTTTGGTAGCCTTGTGGTTGTAGCAATGGCCTGTTATCTGATGGGCCTAGGTTCAGATCCCGGCCTGTACCAATGATTTTTTTCTAAGCTTAAGTACAGTGATTAATTACACCAGGAGCTTTTAAAAAGAGAGGTAGTTAGGGCGAATTGGTATCCTCCCGTGGGATTTCCCATTAATATTGGAGCCGCCCGACTGGGGACTGTACCTCCACCTTACAGAAGACCACAGTGAAATAACACTACTTGATGTAGTATTGTGTTTCTGCGGTGAGTAATGTTGCCAGTGCTCCACGGGGATACGCTGCGCTAGTAGTAATGCTGCTAGCACATTGAGACCTCATCACTAAAATGGTTGGCATCCCGTTAGTGATACCCCTGGTATTGCAAACGGCTGTAGGCTACGGTCACTGCTTACTTAAATAGATCGAGGCCTTACTCCTGGAATGCTTGTAAGAAACAAGTATGCATACGAAATCAAATGTAGGAGGTGCTTCTTCACGTCCTCAACTTCAACTCATTGAAATAAAATAACCTCATAAGAAGTTCATAAGGCCCTATTTGCCTGACCTCTGTACTAAGACTTTAAGAAATACAAAAATATCAATAGGAGGCCGGTTTCAAGCTGTTTCAAGCTATCTACTTCGTGGAATCCAGTGATATCAGCATCGCGATATATTTTAAACCATATTCGCGTAAGCGAGAGCTTGATTCCTTATACTAAGCATTTAACAGACAGTCCCAACCATAGATATAAAACGTGGCGAATATTTGTCGTATTTATTTATGTAGGTATTTGAATGGCGGTAATTATTTTTATTTTGTATTTACTTTTACCCATTACATGGTATTTAGTTAACACCATAATGAAGGCGTCTTTTTTCATTTTCTTCGACATTTACACCTTCTACCCACATCGACCACACGATACGTTCGTCATCGTCAAACAGAAATAAATCCATGTCGAGTAACCCAGAAACATTCTACTTTTGCTAAACAATGCTCAAATAAGACTAGAATTACCTTTATAGGGAAGACATTATTGAAGTACATTCTAAAACCAAGCCAAGCCTGTAAAAATAACAGTCGAAATCGAATCTCAGACCGTTTTCACGTCGGATTAAGTCTTACAAATCTGCGGCCACTAACAATTTTGATCTGAATTTGCATAATCTGTTATCGCATTGCGAACGTTCCCGCACTTTAAATGTTAATGAAGGGTCCGAGCTAAAATCGCATTTTTAAACGAAAAGGGGATTGTCCCTGCGAGCTGTGACTCCAAGGAGTTAAATGGAGGATTTTTAAAAGTAAAATTGCTTTGTACGCATATTTATATTATAAATATATGCTCCAGCTCCTTATACCTAAACAAGCTATACTTATTTCCAGTTGAATTTAATTAAAATAAACATTATTTGTTATCTTTTTTATACCACTAAAGTGTACTACGTCAAAGTAGTGTTATTTGTCTGTGGTCTTCAAAATTGCAAAAGATTGTTATCATAACCTTTTTTAAGTGTGCCGTTAAAATCGTAAAGTGGTTTATTACTTATTTAAAGTTCAGATTACGAATTTTCAAAAACATTTCATTTTCCAACATAATTTGAAACCAAAATATTTTAGAATATTACTGCATTTCGTTTATTAGCGACTTTTGGGATTGAATCTAGTGACACAATGTTTTTAAGTTGGCAGCTTACACAGCCTTTTTTTTTTAGCCTACGGCCCACCTGATGGTAAGTAGCCTATAGCCGCTAGCAATACCAGGGGTATCACTAACGGGTTGCCAACCATGTTGTTGATGTGGACACACTGTGCTAGCAGCATTACTAACTAGCCCAGCGTATCCTCGTGGAGCACTGGCAACCTTACTTACCGCAGAAACACAAAACAACAAGTAGTGTTATTTCACTGCGGTCTTCTGTAAGGTGGAGGTACAGTCCCCAGTCGGGAGGTTTTTTTTCTTTTTTTTATGCCTCTAAGGTGGCACATAAGCATCATTATCACTAACGGGTTGCCAACCATGTTGTTGATGAGGACACACTGTGCTAGCAGCATTACTACTAGCCCAGCGTATCCTCGTGGAGTACTGGCAACCTTACTTACCGCAGAAACAACACTACATCAAGTAGTGTTATTTCACTGCGGTCTAATGCCTACTGTACTATGGATACGCAGTGCCAATAGTGCCATTCCTAACGCCATGGTTGGCTACGCACAAGAGGCGTGAGACCCTCGATGGGTCCCCAGACAGCTAATACCCATTGCAAATTTACGCATACCCTCACTAACCGTTGAGGATTATACGGACAAATCCGACTGATGATTCAATTAAAATTTGCATAGACATTCAGTTACAAATGCCTAAAGAGATATATGATGTTTGAACGAATTATTTACTTTCGGTTAAGTACATAATTTAGGAAGATTTTGTTACGAGTGGGAAGATAATAAACGTTTATTTACACAAAAACACGACGTACATTATTAATAGAAAAAAAGTTAACGTGTAGATATTGGGTAATCAGGTTTTCGATTGTTACAAATATGTATTTCACTGTAAAAGTATGATTACCATTCTTTGTAAAAAATGTTAATGCCTCATGTAATATTTACATACTTAAAATTATGTCAGTATATTACGGCTACCCGTTGCATGAGTGACTTCGACCATCCCTGAGGGACTTCAAAGTGTCAAGTTATGTATACATTATATGCTTACGTTCTAATTAAGAGCTGCTAATGAGAGCTTGTCGAGCTAATAATTTATTAGCGTCGCTGGCATGAGTTTACAGTTGGTAGGACATACTTGTAGCCCTGTGGAGATAGCTGTATGGGGCAATTAAATATTGTACGAAATCTATGTTTTGAATTGAATTTTGATTTTACATCAAAATCAAAATTCACCCCCTAAGGGGATATAACAGGGGTCCAAAGTTTGTATGGAGACACATGATTAAACTATCTGTCTGTATAATGTCTACCTATCCGACCCTAAAAGAGATGTCTTTTGAATCCTAATTGATGGCGGTTGAATTTTTCCACAATAAGCGGATATAAAATAAAATAGATTAACAATAAAATAATAAGAATTATCCCCATAAATGAATGTTTAGTATTTTGAATGTAGTGAAAACAGTATTTCATACCTTAACCTTAGATCTATACGTATGAAGCTAGGTATCCACAATTCTTCTCTTATAATATACTTTCTGTTGCCCGCTGCTTCGCTCGCGTTAAATTCGAGTCTTGTAAAGTTTCGAGATAGGTAAAATTAACATAGATAGGTATACGGAGCTAAAAGCTTGCTCTGATAGCAATATATAAATGGTTCTCACAATAAAATAAATAAGCCTGTATAATCTTAGCCTGCGTAAAGTACCGTAGATGTTTATTGTGCCGCAAGTTACCTTAGCTTACGTCGAGAACTAACTTTCCTAATCTCGGTGTTGCCGTCTCATTTGGTAGGTAGGTTAACCCACGGTTAAATAGCTCTGGGTTGCCATATGTCGTCGACCTATTTTTGCTGTGTCAGTGAGTTTGTAATTCGGCAGATTTTGCTATTAGCTTAATTAATATTACGCAAATGTTGCCAGGTAAATTTAGTTCAATTTAAATGTAATAATTAACTGTGAATTTGTTTTATATATTTTGGTATAATTGATACTTGTACGCAGTATATTATCTAGTCTGAGTCTATACTATTATTCTTTAGTTGGACTATAAAACGGTAATATGCGTATGTTTGTTTGTATGATCGGGGTAATCTAAAAAACAACCGAAGCGATTCGAAACTATATTTCATTAATTAAAAGCTACCCTATCACTGAGTAACATATGTAAGCTGAAACCTAACCAAATAATTTAGCCTACAATAATGTAATATTATTTTTATGCACTGATATCTAAATAAAAAGTAGTAAGTTAAAGTAAAAATGTTGAGCAGAATTATCGCTTAGTCCTACCTGTCTCAAAATAGTTATGAACATAGGTTCAACATAGACCATAGCGAGGGATGTAGTGTCGGATACCCAACATCAATACGCATTTATCAGGTATCATATCCAGACAATGGCATGGCGTGTGAATAGAGAGGTGCAACACACCACACATTTTAACTCGGTTATCGTCGACAACCAAATATTGATGACGATTCTGTTATACAATACTGTCTGACTTTACTCTTATTTGACAGGAGTCGATAGCCTTGCTATCTCTTTCCCATGTGCGCGGTTAAATAAGGAGTGCAATATTTTTTAGTCCTGACAAACGAATGTAGTTAAATGTTTTCGAACAACATAATTTTGGTAATTGTGTACACTGCGTATTTCATACAAATATTTTTAACTCCTCCACTTTTATACTAACAGAATTGTATAAACAAATCTGCTCTAATAATTATAAAGATTTTTTTTTGTTTGTAATTAACTCAAAAACTACTGAACCGATTGAAAACTATATTTGTTTGATCGAAAGAAACATTTTATTATGTAACATAGACTATACATCCTATTTCGCGGGATCCTATGTCACGGGATATAGGCAAGTATTATTATAATACTAGATCATCATCATCATCTATTTAAGAGCTAGGCTCTTGTCGGTGGAGCAATCGCCAAGCCGTTCTATCGTTAGCCATCTCTTTGACCTCTTGGTACGAGATAACGTTAGCCTTCGTCTTTATCTGTTGCAGGTAACTTAGCCTTGGCCTTCCTCTGCCACGCTTTCCTTCGATCTTTCCCTCAATGATATTTCGTATAAATATAATACTAGATGTAAAATAAAATTCATTTAGATGTATGGGGGTAATTTCTGAAACTACTGAAAAGGTTCCTAATATTTTTCTCGGTCTTACTTGATGAGGATGTATTGCCACCTGACCGAACTTTACAACTAGGTGTATCTTTCTCTTTCTGACCTGTATTTGATTGTCAAAGATATTTTTGCCAACTGGGACCAAAGTCTTATCTTGGTCTCCGAGGCAGGGTGGGGACTCAAGCGGTCACCCACCCAACTGTTAGTCAGTTTTATTAGTTTAATCCATCGGGGACAACGGCCTGATAAACCTCTATTAACCATATTGCGTGCGGACGTACACATAAAGACCAATGAAAGGGATTTTCTTTATGCCGTGCCGTGTTGATATTGAGAGATAGAACACAGACTATTTTATAATGAAGTTATTACTCACTTGTATTAGCTTTGATAATTTAACTTGATTAATGATTACTGAAGATATGATTATAGTTAAACAATTACGTTGTCTAATGAGAATATTGATATATCTATTTGACGATATAACATTGGTAATCAAATATCAACATCGTTGATATTTCAAGTTCAATCCTACAACTAGCTGTTAAAATTATGTGTATTTTTTAAACCGACATTCACAGAAAACACAAATAAACCTCAAAATTTTCCTCAAACCAAACAAGAACAATTAAATTACGACACGCTACAAGAAATGCGACGACGGGCTACGACATTGTACGAATGCACCACTTCGTAGCAAATACCGTAGCCCGTGCTAGGCGTAGCGCTCTTGATATTTTGCATGTTGATATAAATTCTCAACAAGAATTAAGGGTTAGTTTATATGAGAAGGCGCTTCCAACACGTCAAACCACTTTTAACTTTATCACAATATATTGTGAACGTTGCACTAGACGCTGTGCTTAATTATCGACCCAATTTATTTGGTTTTAGGGTGTAATTTTACACTTTTAATTCGCCAAGCGAACAGACCTCATTTGGAAATGCAATCTCCTTTCTACAAAACATAAAATTAAAGACAAGTACAAAGGAAAGATAGAACTGCCCACATTAAAGTAAGCGGCAATATTAAAAGTCTTAGATATGACCGGCAATTGTCGAAGCAACGAGGCAGTTAGGAGGTCAAAGCTCGTTTTCTTAATGCATTCCTTGAGGTTTGACGGGACGCGAGCGACCTTTGTTTGCGAAATGACAGTAATTCGCGGTATTCGGTCGGTGGCGTGTTGCCTGCGATGTTATTTACTTGGGTATTTGGGTCGCGTTTTGTTTTGTCATAAAAATGTAAGTACCTATTGTCTGTTTGCATCATAAGCGTTGACCAAGCGTGTAGACTGCTATTGAACAAATAATCCGACACAACGGAATTACCGTTTTAATTACCTATTTATGAATCGAATTCGCTGTAACATGTAATTGACAGGGTAATGGTATTTGGCGATATTTGTTAGTGCCTTATCAAGGTATAGATTTAATTAACAACTGTCACTCTCCTATAATTTTAACTCAAAAATTAATTTTGATTTCCTATTGGAAGACAATTATAACAACTACATAAAATTTTTACTTTGTGAGTCATATACTAATAATAATTTAATTGTCTAATATACATACAGGATACATAAATGATGTATTGTATAAATATTGTGGGTGAAACGATACTTAAGTGCCGCTGCGACGGAGCTAACTGGCTCGCTGGTGCACGTCACACACAACGACTTGAAATAAAACTCGTGGCCATACTGCGAGCATAAATTTATTTATATTAAAAGTAAACAAAATAATTCTTAAACATTACATAGTCATGTTTTTGCTCTAAGAAAATAATCTATGTTACCAATAACTACTTACTTACATAATAATTACGAAATTAGATCTCTTTGTGATATGATTACGTTACTTTGCAAAATACAGGATTTTATTTTACCACCGTATTGCAATTACTTTCTGACGCTGCTTAATCAAACTAATTCAGTATTTTTTTTGGGCTCGGCATAGACTCGTACGCAAGATAACAGACGATAGATATTTCACACTTTGGAACTATACTAATTGTAGTGTCAGATATGTCAACAAGGCGAGTATTCTGCTCGGGGAGTCACTGAGACGATTGTTCTAGAAGGAAAGCTTTTGTAGACAATTCCTATTGGGCGATCTTGTCTCATTTTTCAATTCGGGAATAGCGTCAACTATCGCCATTGCTAGTGGTAACTTGTAATGTTGTATTGTAAATGTAGATTTACATCATTATCAGACTAAATGGAAACAGAGGAGCCGTCCAGATTCTCAACTGTTTCAACAGTTTTAAACTCCTGGTAATTGTCGAAAACCTTCTTGGGATATTTATAGTGTTTCCCAAACGCTGGCTCAGCGTATTTCTTGAACCTTTTAAACTCTTTCTTTTCCCTTTCCCATTCCTTTTCATCGACGTAAAAGAGAACTTTCTGCATCCACTTCGGCACGAATTCGTCCATGTAATAGAAGCGGCGATTCCATACTTTGTGTGTGTCGCAGTAGTTGCCCTTTCCGCCCAACCAATTTGGAATGCTGGAAAAATATTTACGTTTCTTACGGCGATTCCATACTAAATTTAATCCTTAATAGCGACACTATCGAAGGGTGCAATAATTTTTAAATACAACGATGTACTTAGTTGTATTTAAAAATTGTGACGATCAATTTGTGAACTTACAGACTAAGATGCCTCAGTCCCCATCTGTACACGTTATTGTGATACGACGCCTTGGTTGGGTGAAGATGTGGGAATACGGCGGCAGCGTTGTAACCCTCGGCTATGGCTAAGACGATCATCCCGACTTGATATCCGTCGATTAACACCACATACCCATTATTTATATTACTCCATGTTGGTTTATAAGCTAATGGTTTAGCTGTGAACATAAAATTGGAATTTTATACTAAAGAAATAAAATGTTATAATCATATGTACTAAAATAAAATAATATTACACAAGGTGCTGCTAGCCTAGCTTGAACTTGGCTTGACACGCTACCGCGTGTCTAGATAACCGGCCAAGTGCGTGTCGGACTCGCGCACCGAGGGTTCCGTACACACTTGTAGGTAAGGTAAAAGTAGGCGAACATCAAATGAGGTTATTATTCGTCGGTGACTCTCAACAGTGCGATTCAGGAATTTCTTTTTAGTAAAGTAGCATTGAAGATTTCCGCAGTGACCGATTTAATGCAACTAGCATCGCATCTAACGCTTTCCAACTCCCTTTAACGACGCCCGAGCACATCGCAAGCAAGAATAACTTGCGACTCCGTATGCGTATCGCATTCGACTATTTTTGTATGGAAAAATTTACAGCGCTGCGACGGAGAAAAGTGGAACTAAAATTCGTATAACATTTTCAGAGTTATGTTGTCGAAATATGTTCTTGCTACCGTACAGTCCATATAGTCAATTTTGAAATAGTGTTGTAGAAATATGATTACTATTAAACCCACAATTTTAACAGATTTATTATTTTTATATTTATAAAAATGCAAATAAAAAGGTTTCTCACTCGAAGGAAGTGTCAGGTCGAGAGCCAAGCGAGGCTTCCAAAAGAACGTTCCCGGGACTAAACACTGCAATCAAAAGATAATCATCTTAAAAACACATATAAATACATAGGCCAAAGTTAAATACATATATAAATAGTACTTCAGCTAATTAAAGTGGCTGTAGATGATTCACGTCGAAATAAATAAATTTGAATTTCATTAACAATACCCCTGATTTTATGTACACATAAGTATCACAAAACTAAACTAATTGGCAAGACTAAAATGTCTTACTATCCCTTTCTCATGTGCGGGGTTAAACAAGGATGGTAATACTTTTTAATTCGATAAGTAATTTTGTTTATCAGAACCGACACCATCGTATTTGTAAAACCTGATATAATTTTAGAATTTTACAAGATATTCTCTGGACATGGTTTTCCCTAAACTATATTGCCTGTTCGTCTGTATGTCACTGTACTACGTGAAATTACTGCAACGATATTCAGGGTTCAAAGATTATAAAAAAAACTGCGCTTTTATTTATTCCAGAAATTTATGGAATCCCACGAGATAACGGAACATTTAAAGCCACGGAAGAAACAGAGACCTTAATATTCAAAATTTGATTGTAATGATATCACCTTCACTGTAGGTGTGATGATAGCAAATGTAATAACAAAGATAATTTTCTCCATTTTCCACACAGACCTCTTTCACCATACAACGCACAGCGTACTGAACGTGGTAATAAGTCCTTATGCTTAAGTGGTGTCACAATTGTGAATTCCAGCTGAGAGGAAGTTAGTTCACGGTTACCAGGTATTTTACGTTTGCGTTTACAATAACATTCGCGTCTCGGGAGATTTCCTCGAACTACACGTAAGATAAAAATGTCAGTAATTTTGAAGATGTGAAATGTTTGGTTAGAACTATTAATTTTTCAACGTAAAAGTTTAAACTTTACTTTAATCAATTAAATATTTGGGTTAAAATTTGGCAAATAATTAGTAACACTAAAACCCTCAGAGTAGATAATATACTACATACAACTAAAACTATACTTCGCCGGTCAATTATGTCAGTACCTTCAATCAATAAAATATCAATCAATCAATTATTTATTTAATGGCAACACAAAAAAATATAAAATATGCAACGTAATTAAAAGTGTGCATTATTCACCTCAGAACAATAACTAAAGTTAGCTATTGGTTATTAGACTCACCTCAGAACAATAATTAAAACTATCTATTAGTTGTTTTTCTCACCTCAGAACAATATCTAAAGCTGTCTAATTGTTACTATTCTGGGGTTAATGCGTAAATTTTGACAGGTTACCATTGTCGCTTTTAAAGTCGAATCAACATTTTATTTTATGAATAGAGCTTCCAATTTGAATATTATATATAATTTTTGTTTATCATGACCATAATATATCATTATTGTTTCCATTTACCCCCAATTTAAGACCCAGACATGACAGTACGTGTAACAGACAGGGCACCGGCATAGCTCACGTACGGTACTCTCTCAGCTCCTTAATAACTCTTGTATAAATCCCTTGCAGTTAACGTATTGTATGCTTTGTCATTGTCGGGCTTTGTCGGGATACTAAATGCACGCATTGTGTGTGCAGAACAAACGGATGAACTACCGTAAAAGGATTCGTAATATTCAGCATTTTAGGGTAACCAACGGAACCCTATTACTAAGGCTCCACTGTCCGTCCGTCCATCCGTCTGTCTGTCAGCAGACTGTAACTGAAATCCGTAAAAAGGTAGACAGTTGAAATTTCAGAATGTGTATTTCTGTTGCCGCTATAATATTGTAGCGACCTCACGGCTACATAAACCAACGTTAGAAATCGACTAACTAGCAGGTCAACATTCAACGAATGACGTCACAATCCTGCCACGCGCTAGCGAAGTTTTCTACGCAATTCAACATATATACAAGTTTCCGACTAGAACAGTCGGAGCCGCGGTTCCCCAGGCACAACACCCGCCTGGCTGGAAGATCTTCCCTTTGCGGTGGCTGAGCATGATCACCTCGCTCGCCCCACACTGGTGACCCCGTTGCGTCAGTATTGGCGTGAACATCAGCAACCTTCTCCACCCCCATCAAAGTCTTCAGCAGCAGTCACACAGCAAGCCAGCATCGAGTATCAACAGGTCCAACTCAGCCGACTCACCGCGCTACTGGTCCTGGCACTCACCTCTCCACCGACTACATACGTCCGCCTCACACAGCCCACTTCTGGAGTCCATTCGGCATTGCTCACCGTCTTATCTCCACGTCGTACGCTTGCATTGAGATACTGGACTCAGTCGGCATCTAACGCTCAGTCTCGACTCACCGCAGACTTCGAAGCACACTGGCACTTGCAAGCATTCAAGCACTGACTGTAATCAAGCTCTGAATCGACCTCCGGTCTCGGGGGGGAGTGATGTAGCGACCTCACGGCTACATAAACCAACATTAGAAATCGACTAACTAGCAGGTCAACATTCAACGAATGACGTCACAATCCTGCCACGCGCTAGCGAAGTTTTCTACGCAATTCAACATATATACAAGTTTCCGACTAGAACAGTCGGAGCCGCGGTTCCCCAGGCAAAACACCCGCCTGGCTGGAAGATCTTCCCTTTGTGGTGGCTGAGCATGATCACCTCGCTCGCCCCACAATATTAAAAAATCGCACTTGATTGTATAACTTCAATATTTTGTATGGAAAGCATGAGAATAAAAGTCTGAACCATCCAATGTCCATTGTCATATATGTAATACATACAGTTAATCATGCCAAGTCCCTCACGGGGTAGGCAGAGAGAACGCCATTTCACTTCTTACTTGCATTCATATTTCATTTTTGCAAAAGTGCATTCCTATATGCTACTGTTGCCACCCTGTACTATATAGTAGACTAGCGGCCCGCCCCGGCTTCGCACGGGTAGACATTTATCAAATATTTTGTCTACCTGAGCGAAGCCGGGGCGGGAAGCTAGTATAATATATAGCCTATGTTACTCAGTGATGATGTAGCTTTCTAACGGTGAAAGAATTTTTGAAATCGGTCCAGTTTTTTCGGAGCCTATTCAATACAAACAAAAATACAAATCTTTCCTCTTTATAATATTATTATATAGTATAGATTATGTAATTTACAAGTACTATGTACCTTATATAGTTTTATCAAAATACTTTTGGAGAGAAAACAAATTTAGCTTGAAGCTAAGCGACTGAGTTTTACGACCTGACCCAAAACTTCGGTCTCCAGCCATAAACAGTTTCGCAGTTTCATCAATTCTAATCTCCCAATCATAAAACAATTAAGATATAACGCATCAGCGAGCGGGTCGGCCCATAAATCCTGCGCCCAGTGATAACACCCCCTTAATTTTGGGCCTCCCCAACCGGATATATCTCGATTGCTACTTCCGAACGCCATGAATACATTACCATAAAGATCCCTCGTGTTTTACTCAGATGTGTACGTCAACGTTTACGTTATTTAAAAAGCTGCTTAAAAATTCAATTTTATTTACTTACACAACCGAGAATGAAAAAAAATATTATGTATACTTAAATATACTTGAATTTACCTACATACATTTTAATATTATGTTGAATAAATATTTACATCACACACGGGAAATCCCAAATCGCCCTACCTCTCTTTTTAAAAGCTCATGGTGTGATTAATCACTGTACTTAAGCTTAGAAAAACTCATTGGTACAGGCCGGGACTCGAACCTGGGCCCATCAAATGACAGGCCTGTTGCTTCAACCACAAGGCAACCACGGCTTTCTATTTAATTCAAGTTTTTTAAGTATCTCTGAGGGAATATGGTTATTTTTCTTTAAATATGAGGCTAGTAGAATGAATATATTTTTGTACATCAGTAACGAATTAAATTTTCGCTTAGTGACTTTTTAGTAGGTAACTGTTACACTTAGGGCAATTTATCTGGGACACCAACATAAGCCTCGTGGAAACCAAGAATTTGTTTTAGATGCACAGTACTAAACAGTATATTACATACTTTCTATTGGAATAAGCTAACATTCTTAGTTTCCAAGATACACATGTTTATATAAGTGACCCAGATTAATTGCTCTGGAGTGTACATTTTCTTCCAAAACATATAAAAAAACATACAGTTGAATTGAGAACCCTCTCCTTTTTTGAAGTCGGTTGAAAATAGTAGTTGTACGTAGTATATTATCTACTCTGAGATAGTAGTAATTCACTCAGATAAGAGAAAAATTAAACCTCTTTTTAGTTAATCGATTACTAGACAAGGCAAATGCATCGAAAAAGAAACTACACGAGTCTCGTTAAGGCAGTCGCTTGTCTTATCCCCGACTACGGGCACTTCTTTTGTCCCAATGAGTGCAATTTAGTGCAGGGAAAAGTCTTGAAACTGCACTTCTTTATGTTTGACAATTTTCAATTGAATTTCACTTTGAATTGGATAGAACATATTGATTATGTATGTATATTCTAGTTATTTCAGCGTATAAATAGGATAATATAGGAAAAATATAGCCAATCTAGACTAATAGTATAAATATTTGATAGTTTGTTTGTATTGAATAGGCACCGAAACTACTGGACAGATTTGAAAAAAACTTTTACCATTCGAAGCCGACATTATCCCTGATGCACATAGGCTACTTTTAACCGCGGGAAAATGCTACATTCCTATAGGAAAACGAGTAGAAGTATACTATATTGCTACGCGAGCGAAGTCGCGGGGAAAAAGCTAGAGTATTATAAAGTAGGTATGGATTTTATTAGGGAATCAGCTCAGTAGATCCAGATATAAAACCTTGCATGCATTTGCATACAAATAAACTTAACTCGTGTAAATATATTATTTATTATGTAAATATATTATTTGAACGTACTATATAATGGTACCCTAGGTATATATTATTAATTATAATAAGTACCAAAATAATATACTTCTTAGTTTATTTTACTTCTTCTATATTACTCATTTACTTATGTCCATACTCTATTGTTTGTATGTTGTCTATGCCTCTGTTACCGCCATATTTATACTCTTCTCTTAATAAAAGTCTTGTGCAACACACTCTCGTTTTGATATATATATACCTACGCCGAAAGGGACTTGGTGTGTGATCATATATGCACTGCACTATATGTATGACGGTGCCAACAATAATTAAAAAAATAGTTGTTTTGAAATCAAATTGTTTATCACACACTAGGACTTTTGCATTGATGGCATGTAATGCCTCATTTATTTATATTATGTTAGCTATAAGATTACCATCATCTAAATTATCTTAACGTTGAAATCGGAGCCGCTTATGACCTACAATCATCCAACTACTTTATCAAAAATTTACACCATCAATTTAACTCTAGATAAGGTCTAGATGTAATCTGATTCCAATTTAGAGTTAAATACAATCATGTAACAATACAATTTTCTAGATCGGTGTTACATGAATAGAGATACGGGCACTGAGCCAATTACATTTAGTAATTTCATTGCTAGCTCTCCTTAATAAGTGGTGCTCTGTTTAGTTTGCAAGTTGAACTTGAAAGAGATTTCGGTACGTAATCCAAACACGCTGAATCTTAAGCAAACGCGAACAAGAGCTTACCATAAGGTGGATCATATGCAAACTGGCCACATTTGAGGGGTAAAAAAAAATAAGAAAAGAAAAAATTCTCACTTGCAAATAGTATATTACTGTTTTACTTTTGTATGGATTACTATGTTATTTTCAACCTGTATATTAAAAAATGGTGATTTTCACAATTTTGGTCTAAATACTAGCTTTCCACCTATCACTTCATCTTTGCAGCTTACCTATGTTACTCTGTGTATCTTCCAATAATAGTGCCTTTTAAATAAAAAATTGTCTCTGGAGTAAAGTCTACTCCAGTCTGTTACCAAATTGTATCTACTTAACTAAGAGGTAGGGGAGCCTGGTAATCTGAAATACAGGTTTTTTACCTAGCTTGGATGCCAGGAAGCTGGCATCCAAGCTGTGTCCACAGTGTATGTACATATATAATATGATATTGTGATTATCCATTTATAAACAGATGCTCTTTAATAATGTATATGCTGTGTGAGAAGGAATAAACAATTATTATAATTATTATTATTATTAAATAATTTAATAAGTTTAGATCCTGGTAAGCAAGCGTGCGCCGGCACGCTTGCTTAGCAGGATGCCTTATGGTAAACGGTCACCGTAGCCTAAAGACGCTTACAATACTAGGGTAACTCTGTTTGTTTGTTTGTTACCTTTTCACGACTAAACGGCTGAACGGATCGTAATGAAATTTGGTAATGAGATAGATTATAACCTGGGGAAAGACATAGGCTATCTTTATCTAAAACCACGCGGGCTAGCCGAGGGTAAAAGGCTAAAAGCTAGTAAATAAGTATAAATAAATGTATTTCCACTAACTGTTATATTGTATTTGTGTCGTATGTAAACAGGTCTTAGATTTTATAGACCATTCGGTCGGCTCAGCACGCCTCGCAGTGCGACGTTAGAGACGCATTTATTTAATTGGTCTCATCGGATCCACTACAGAGCTATAAAATTATAACCGTACAAATAAAGAAGTAGTTCCGTGGCTTTAATTAACAGTTTTCTTTGTTATCGCATGTCTATCGATTTGCATTATCATGAGGGTCGGCAACGCACGAGTGATTCCCCTGGTGTTGCAAGCGTCTATAGGCTACGGTAACCGCTTACTAACAGGCGTGCCGTATGCTTGTTTTCCACTTTAGAGGTATAAAAAAAACAGGAGGTAATAGGTGCTGTGGTCACGAGCTAAATGATTGTAGGTGTGGCGCCTCTTGCTTTGCGAGCAGGGCTAATATTAGTATCTAACTAGATAGGGTTTCTTAAAAAATATTCGTCCTACCCGCGAATCAAGAAGGAGAGTGCCGACACCTATAATCAGTCAGCTCGAGACCACGGCCGATACAACTTGGTCGAAACGTCGAGGTAAATAAACAATTTAATATCTCGTATAAGACCCGTTCTTTTGTCATTATTATGTGTTTATAATTATAATCTAACATCATTTGCATATTATAAAGACAAAGAGTGTATCTTATTGTAGCCATTATAGATAACATTAGATGTTTAATTAAAAACAATGTGTTGAAGTTTCAACAGCATTTAATGCAAATGCTTAGAATATTAACATTCCGTTGGTTACTCGAAAGTAACTTGGAAATTCAAATTTCATTGTAACACTAATACCTTGTGAGAAGTACTATGTAAGTAGAAACATCGTCCCCAAATTTTGTTTTAAGTTTGATTTTGAATTCAGTGCGATCAGATTTAAGAACCATACTTAAATGGAGTAATCAAATTATTGATAAAGAGATCTTATTCAAACTAAAAACCTTATATTCAGTTTTATAATCAAATTCCAGTGCGAGTTCGTAATCCCGTTTTGATCATATTTTTTGTGCTTATGGTGTCTTCTTAGTTAATCTTACTTACCGTCGAACCCGGTAGGTAGCGCTGTTCTCCAGTTCCAGAATTATTTTCAGTGACCTCACGGGAACAAGCTAATTCATTAATTATGTAAATCATATATACTAAGGAACAGGTTTTTATTATGACTACTGTATTGGTGTCAATTCTGGTGTTCAAAATGACTAAACTTAACTAATTTGACAGGTCTAAAAGTTTTGATATCCGTTTCTCATGCGCAGGGTTAAATAAGGATGGCAATATTGTGTTACATGTCTTACTGTCCATAAATTTCCTATTAATGAAAATTAAATTTTCCTATATTGAAACCATAATTCTACAAATTATTGGCTATTGATCGGCTATCCGGTGGTAATAATTGCATTGGCTAACAACCAAATCAGCGTGGAGGGTGTAGCTACTAGGTACAATTGAATGCATTACTAAGTTGCACTGTTTCATGCTTTCTATGTTCGGAGTATTTATTCTTGTTATATTATCCATTTATATCCCATACAATAACTAGCTTTTTCCCCGCGTCTTCAACCGAGAACCAACATAATATATAACCTATATGGTACTCAGTGATAATATACCATTCAAGTGGAAGTAAAAAACATATATTCAAATCGGTTTCGGTTTTTAAGTGTAATCGTTGCGTACAAAAATACAAAACTTTTCTCTTTATAATATAAGGGTAGATGTGGGTAAAGGAGAATATGAGATAGGATTGGACAGAATTCTATCTCCGCATTCTTATATGATTTTATAATAAGAGGTTCCAAAAAAGAGCGATAAGATAAATAACAAAAAAGAGCGATAAAGTAAAGCTTCCTTAGGATTTAGATGAGACTACAGTTCGTACACTTGTTGGCCAAATTCATAATATAAATACATATATACTAGTCAATATCATACCCCATCGTTTTGCTTCGCCGTAATCGGGTAAAAACAAAGCATTTGGTAAACCTCAATGTGCTAGTTTAACAATACTATACATAATAACATTAATCTGAAAACGTACTTAAAGGAATAAATGTATGCTTTACCATTAAATTGTGAAACAAACTAGCAACAGTAATGCATTAGTATGCAAGACATAGACAGTTTGCGAATGCATGCAAAGCATAATCCATGTGAGTTGGCCAAGCTTCTCGGATTATCCACATTTGCATTTGAATTAGCATATGTGATTATTATATGCATGTTATTTGTTTTAAGTTAGAACGCTAAATGTAAGTACTCAAGCTATGATATCTCTTGAAGGCTGGTTGAAACACTACGAAGTTATATTTAGGCCTTATAGCTGTTCTGACAGACGCCCTGATCCTGACTTAGCTATGAATTCATATGTCAAATACACCATACAAAGAAGACCTTTATTTTATACTGTAGGTAATTAAAAAAATCAGTAAAAAAAATCTTTTCGTAAGAACCTCGTGTTTTTTTTTTTTCGGTCTAGCCCTTCTCGCGTGATGCCGTGACAAAGGGAAATATACATTAATTATTATATATAGATTGGCTGTGCCTACGACATCGTGCGCATGGAATTAATTTTATTCATAACTTCATGGTTTTTTTGCGCAGCACTCTAATTTTCCAAAATGAAAGTAGCTTAAGTTACTCCTTATAAGATCAGTTAGCGACCGGTTAAAAATCGGTACAGCCCTTCGGAAATTACACCGAAACTAACAGCCTGACAAAAATTCACTGATATTTATATACATACATACATATGACATTATTATAATCTGTTAAAGTACAATACATACCTATACATTTATTACGACACACCGTATACCAGTTTAATGCAGGTTCTTAACTGTAAGAAAAGGGGAGCTCCCCATAAGCCTACCTGACATGTCTTTGATCCGGGGGAATACAAATATAATCTGCTCGGAACAGATAAACAATTAGCTTTGGCCTATATATGTACATACAGCCTATACTTTCAATGGTAAGAAATATTGGTGCATTTAGGGTTGATTTTCATCAAGGTTGAAACCAAAACTATTTTTTTTTTTTCTTTTCTTTTGTAGTAGCTGTGGTGTGTTATGACGCGTTGTCTGCTATTCTAGCGACGCAAGTTCGAATCCCACCGGCCTGTACCAATGAGTATTTTTTTTATTAAAGTTGAGTATAGTTAGTTAAACCTTAAGCGGTGAAGGAAAATATCGTGAGGAAACCTGCATACGTCTCAATTAATTCAAGGACGTATGTAGCGCCTAAGGCACGGTAATGGACTCGCCATCTGTCAAGTTGCTACCAAATTATTTTCGGTGAAATTAATGCCTCTGCATATAATGCTTCGTGGACTGAAACTTTCAGCGAACTGAAGGGTTTTTTTTTTATTATTTAAGGATTTAACGCAAAGGTAAAATTTTCAAATGCTAGTAATGGTTTAGCACACCCCTATTTCCACAAGATATTTCCGTGGGCAATGAGCCGGAACACTCCCCTTGCAACGTTCGACTAAGCCTTCATTCGCATAATCTTATTACAGCCTTATTTACCGGATGATATTAAAGTATCTTATATTGATAAATATTTTTATATTATGTTACTTATATACATACAACAAGTGAACAAATAAAATTAAATTAAATAGTGTGTCTATTGTTTTAGATCCTATTGAGGATGAATTGTAACCATTCATCTTGTGAGGTTTCCTCTCTAAGGACGTGCTGTCGTGACCGCTGTTAAAAAATACTTGCGTTTGGGTGTTTGGTATGTATTATAAGTATGTTTTTACAAAAAAAAAGTATATAAGTATTACATCAGCTACTGGTTCCCATAGTACAAGCTTTGCTTAGTTTGGGGCCAGATGGCGCTGTGTGATAATGTCCGAGTATTATTATTATACTTCTTTTTTAGGGTTCCGTAAACAATGGAATCCAATTACTAAGAAATCGCTGTTCATCTCTGTGTCAGCGGGCTGTATCTCATGATTCGTAAAAGGTAGACAATTGTATTTTTTACAGTGTGTATTTATGCTGCCGCTTTAACAAAAAATATAATAATAGTAAAAGGCAAATGCAACAATCGATTTGATACACTTTCAGATTATAGTACACTAGTGACCCGCCCCGGCTTCGCACAGCCAGAGTTAGCCATATAAGTTAAAAACCTACAAAGCCCAAACGAATTGTACATACAAATATTAACCGTATCAAAATCCGTTGTGAAGTTTTAAAAATCTAAGCATACATCGGGAGAGACAGACAGCGGGAAGCGACTTTGCTTTACACTATGTAGTGATGATAAAGATATTTTTATGCAAAATAACCAACATAGCTACTACTACCGTAGCTACTAACTACATACGATGATCGGAGAATAAATGTGTCGGACGCAGTCGCGTGTAATGGATTTTTAATTCCGATGCTTCTATTTTGAACATGAATTTACGATTTCCAATGTTTGACACAGGCTGGCTTTTAAAATAAAACAATTCCACTATGCTAAAGCTTTTAGAAATTGTTTCCAGTTGCATTTGAATATTGTATGTTTTGTATCGAAAATAGATTGCACTGTTGTAGGCATATTAAATTTGGTCGTGCTAATAAGTTATAATTAGTAATACAATTAAACTTTTATCTCCATAAAATATTTGTATGTCCGTCGTTGTTTCTACCGTAGCGTAGCAGAATCGCGGACCTATTACTTAATCTGTGGACATGGATGGTAAGCAGTTACTCCATCTCATCCATACATTCATTATATTTTTACGGATGCTAATATTATAAATGCGAAAGTAACTCAGTTTTGTTTGTTTACTACCTTTTCAGGACTAAACGGCTGAACGGATCGTAATAAAATTTGAAAAGGAGATAGATAATATCCTGTTGAAGGACATAGGCTATTTTTGTATTTAAGCAAATACAGATGAAGTCGCAGGTAACGTCTAGTATCACATAATTCACAATCAGTCTAACGTTGTCAAAACCCAACAGTTTGAAAAAGTTGTTGTGTGAACGCATAAGTGGCGCTCAAAGGGATTTATTTATAAATAGTATGTATAGTTGTACATAACTACAGTAGTAGTAATCGACAAATTAATTAGAAACCCTTTTTTTTATCTCCCTCCGTATACAAAATAAAGTACATGTCACATTGCTTCCTCTGAGTGTTTCCAGTAGATTTCTTCCAACTATTATAAAGCTGGTGTTATAAAGCTTCCAGGCTGCGATCCCAAGTCGGCAGTTAGGCGGTGGAAATTGGAAATTGTTATCATATGCTTCCCTTTTATCCCTTAGAACCGTGTGCATTTAGGGATTTGAATGTGTACCCGCTTTATATTGCGGGCGTAAAGTGGATGTATTAGGAATTTGTTTATTTATTCATTTTTGTGTTTAGGTACCTATGCCTTATCTCATCGTATTGATCTTTTCATGGTCTTAGTAACAGACTCATGAATGCAGCTTGGGGCTTTTTCAATTGAATAATTATACAGGTTAGAGATGTTATATCGAATACCTACTATGGATAGTATTTAAAGTATTTTATCGTTGATGATAGCTTCTGTGATTACGCTGCGCTAGTAACAAGATTACTACTAGAGCAGTGAGTCCTGAATAACAATCGGGTTGGCAACGCGTTAGAGGTACCCTTGGTATTGCTAGCGTCTAAGACTACGGTGACTGCTTACTATCAGATGGGGCCGTAGTAGAAGAAGCAAGACGCAGCGTAAAGTAGAAATGTTTATAGAAAGTGATCATGTCTCGTACAAAGCAATACAGAATATGTTTGAAATTCGAGCATTTTTGGAATAAAAACTGAATACCCTCCCTCTTTAAAAGTATTCAGCAGACACACGACGAAGTTACACAAAGGTGAAGCCTGCGTATGGGTTGATTTTTATTTACATTTTTCTACTGTGCTCAAACGGTAGGAAACGTGAAAAGGCAGTCTTTACCCTCAGATCAAAGCGTTGCCACATTTCGCCATCTGTCCGACCGTATGTAGACTTTTTAGCCGCACAATTAGGCCTCTTCTGTTTTTGACATTGCCCCTACCATGGTGGGTTTCAAACTTGATATTCGTGTTCATACAATACGTAAGATTAGTACAGCGTATTAATTGTTAGTATACAGTTCAGTTGAACCATGTTGGTTTTAAATGTTTTATTATGAAAAAAATACTTTCTATTATATGTTAAGAATTTCCATTCTCGAAAAATAAGTTTCAATATCTGAAATGAAATTAATGGCTTATAATGCTTCTACAAAATGGAAAGCGTATCTAGCTATAATTAAAAAATATTTTACAAGCTATAAATAAATAAAACTTGGAAAATTACATTAACATTTGAGTACCAAGCTAATGCTTGGTAGGTTAAATTTTACAGGTTCGGGAACACGCGACTACAAATTTTGGAAGTGTCCAACGGTCACATCATAGAAAACGGGGAGAAATACAGTTTCAGAAATGTCTAATAAGGTGTAATGTCACTTTTATAGCAAACTCAGCTTTTAGAAGAAAAGGAAATCGAGATTATTCTCGAATCATTTATCTTACAACGAGAAGGTGAATGGTAGGGGCTCCGCAGTTTGAACGTTTTCTGTGGGGAGCATCTTGTGAGGGCTTACTGCGACCTCTACGTACGTACAACTTTACGGATTTATACATACAGAGTGTTTTTTCATCTGTTTTTTCTTTTATGACTTAAAATAAACATATTTAATATACATATACGCGTGATTAATTGATTATAAATTAATAATATCTAGGCATCGGTCTGAGTAAAAATTACTATAAATTTAAAGAACCTATTTATATATAATTTCATTAAAGATGATGATTAGATTATTTTCATTATTTTATATACATTTGTAACTCACCAATGATAGACTTTTGATCAAATATATAAACAACCAAATAGAGATAAAAACGTATTATACTACTTTGTATCAAGAAGTATTTAAAATGATTTATTATTATTGATTCTAGAATTATAATATACTAGACTAGTTTTATAAAAAGTGAACAAAATGTAACAAAAAACGAGTCATCGACCTCGCTCACAGTTTTCCGAAGAAATATTAATTCGCGAGTAAGTACATCAAAGCAACTGCTTTGATGTCGGCACCATCAACAGCATTGCATATAAAGAGTGTTTGTGGAATACCCCTAATGAAGTTTGAAAAAGAAATTGAATACTTAAGTTATTATTTTTTGGTAAACAAATAATTCTCCATTTGAATACCAATCAGACAATGAGATGAGCATAATGTGAGGTAACTACGAGTAGGTCTGTTAAAAAGATAGGGATAGAATACTTTTTCTGTCTCACTCATATATAAGCGAAATAGTAGATTGTTATACAAGGGGCCGAAATTAATACATATATTAACAAGAATGCAAATTAAAATTCTTAATCCTATATACGACTACCTCTAAAACGCACGATTGCCTCTAAAATATTTCTTTCCAATGAAATATGTATAATGTTCGTTAAAATGTGCTCGTCTGACCTTCGCGTTCCCGTAATGAGTTTTAGTTTTACAAGGATTCCTTCTCAGCGAAATCACAAAATAATCAGAAATTCTAACTTCGTTTTAATTTTCTAGTGAACGCCTTTCTCCATTCTCTCTTTGTGAAATTAATTTTTTCACGAATAACGGACCGGCGAACTGAAATATTGTTACAGAATTATTTTACACGTTTTCGTTGGATAATCAAATTATTTTCTCTCCTCCATAATTCATTTTCACAACGACCGATTAAATTAGAAATATTTTTTATTAATAAAAAATCATTCGTGATAAAGTTGCTTTTATGTTGATATTTACTACAAATTATAAGCATCTGTGACGGTAGCAGGAAGAGGCAGTTGTCGACAACGTATTCCAAAACGTAACTCACGAAATGTCAAAATTGTCATACAAATTTTTAGTTCCACTTTTCACCGCCGCAGCGCTGTTCATTTTCCAATACAAAAATAGTCGAAGGCGATACGGAAACGTTGTTGACAATGTTCCTGCTGTGTTTAAAGTGCCTGCCTGTATTTAAAGCTTGTAAAGTGTATTAAAATATACATTCAACAATACTGGGGCCCAGATGCTCTTCAGCTTTTCAAGGAGGTCTCACGTCGGCTGCTTGAGGCCTCCCGTGACAGGCGTGCTGGAACATATCTCGCTCAGAGAATCAGCATTGCTATCCAGCGTGGCAATACTGCCAGCATTCTTGGCACGCTACCGCATGATTCCGGTTTGGGTCAGATCTTTTATCTATAAGTAGGTAGGTTAAGATATGTTTTTGTAAATAGTTTTATCTGTTTTGTGTCAATAAATGTTATCATTCAATTAATTTTGATTGCATCTTATGTATAAGGAAGGTAGCATATAGCAATCGCTGCCATCACTCTATACATGAGTAAATATATTGGTCCATTTCTTCTTGAATATCGTCCAATAAAGCACTTAATTATAAAATATGCAAATTAAAATTATCAAATTATATAGATAAGTACAAAAATCTTTTTAGTAAATACACGCTGTTACAGCGTTTTGAAATGATGAATGAATTTAAAAAGTCGCGGGCACAGCTAGTTCTAAATAAAAAACCCTTGTTCCAAATTTAAATTGATTATATTTTTATTAGTGATCAATCAAAGATTAAGGTGGAATTCATTTTAATATGCTCAGTAGTGCAGATTAGTATTTCCGTTGTTTTTAATCTAGAATCTTTACCATAAGAGCGCTTGCAGGCGTCCGTTTTTTTCACCGGATAACAGACCGTTAATAAACGGCTATCCTTGTATACATTTTTTTTTACCGTTTGAATGTTACCTTGGACTGCCGTCTATATGCGTTTGTTTTGAACTGGTAGTCAGAGATTACACACGTGTGAAATGTCGAATAATAAGAAAAAAAAACTCATATTGGCCTACTATTTGTACAAGAAGAAACAAAAAGAAATAGAAAAACGTAAAAGGACATCGTGGGTGCATCCTATATTATCGGAAGACGAATGGTTAACAATAGCAAAAAAAATCGAGACGAATGCCAATTTTTTCAAAACCTTCATTTAACGCAAGACTAATTTCCCTCCAAGCGGCAAAACTCGACTGTCCATTTTTATAGCACTCTTGGGTTTTGTCCCACAGTACAGGCCTATTTTCAACAAAACTTATTAACAATTCCATGTTAATATCACCCATTTTTAAAAGAACGTAGGTAGACGGCACACAATTTACAGAAAACAGGCAATACGTCCGGCAGCGTCAACACGCACCAATACACTGGCGTGGATGACCGCTCTTTCTTACACCTGACCGGTGTCCGTCACGCCAAGGGGAAGCGGTGGTGCATCCGGCGTAAATTGTTCGCCGGACTGATGTCCGGTGCATGTACACATACTCATTATAAATCATACGCAACCGCGTATCCGGCAAAAAACACGGTCCGTTGTCCGGTGAAAAAACCGGAAGTCTACAAGCGCTCTAACAGTTCCCTTTAGATCCTCCATTGTTCATTGTGCTCATTATGAAAACAAAATAATAATACATTACCTTCTAAGCCTCTTATTTGTCGTTGTAATAAAATGTATGGCGGGGCAGAGTAAAATTTAATGAAAATACTTCAGTACAGACAGACTAATCTTCCTTTTTGATGTAACAGGTATTAAAGCTTTTATCTCGTGGAATTCTTTAGCGAAAATTTGTTTATGCCTGCTCTGGGACATATTTATCCCGTTAATAGTAATGTTTATGCATGCAATAAGAAATCATACTTTTACGTTGGCCATATAAAACGAACGAGTGATGAGACTGAAAAAAATTTATACAATGCCAAAGTGATTGGAAGAAGTCGTGGGAGTCGAATGTCAAACTTGCGAGATCTAGACTAGGTTATAAAGATGTTAGATATGATATAAAATCGTCCTTTAGCTATATCTACACTTCTACACTATCTACATCTACATCTACACTAATATTATATACATCTACACTTCTACACTAATCTACATCTACAGTAATCTACACTTCTACACTATCTACATCTACACTAATATTAAGAGGAAAGATTTGTATTTTTGTATTGAATAGGCTCCGAAACTACTGGACCGATATCAAAAATTCTTTTGCTGAAGCCGGGGCGGGCCGCTAGTTAGCTATATAATCGTTCCTTAACTATATAATCGTTCTTTAGCTAATACTGCAATATTTTTGTTTCCGGACCCAAGTTGTTTTTTTAAAACCATGTTTCTATGACTATGCTAGCACTCTGCCTGCGACTTTGTTTGTGTGTGATTAAGTGAAATCTCGCCAATTGTGACTTTGACTTACGTCTTGAGGGTTCCCCAGAATTATTATTATAAAATAAACACAGTTACCGAAGAAATATTGCTTGGAATACGACTTTCCTCACTCGGTACCCACAATAAACTATTACTCGTAAGTGTTTTTCTGTATATGTATTAAGTTATGTAGGGTGTATTCGTATTGTAAGGTAGGAAAAAGGAAAACCAGCAATAATACTCGTCCCTCAAATCTACTTATAATAAGGCCCTCCTACATCGACAGCGGTACTTAAGCGGGCAAATTATAAGTTATTTATAGTTTAAGAGGACTCAACGAAAATAAAATCCATTTACTTTTCGAATTGTGAACGCAAAACTAGGGAAAACGCGAAACTTCGTTTTGACGTCGATTCCTTTGTTGGCGACCCCTGCAAAACAAAGAGTCAAGACTTAGTCGCTATTTATCGATAATGGTTGCGTAGCTCTAGTTTAAACTTATAAGAATACTAGCGACCAGCTCCGGCTTCGCACGGCCAGCGTTAACCATATAAGTGAAATTCCTTCTAAACACAAATTAATTATTGTTAGTGTTGTTATTTGACTGCGGTCTTCTGTAAGGCGGGGGTACAGTCCCCAGTCGGGCGGCTCTAATTTTAATGGGAAAATCCAAGAGAGATCCCAATTCACTCTATCTCTCAATACTTTCTTCCTATCCTAAAACTTGTGTATTTAAAAACAAAATTTGGAGTAACAAATATACACTAAACAAAGCAATAAGTTTTCCAGTAGTCATATTGAGCCCTAAAAATAATAAATAAAAAGAGAGTCGCACTGCTCTGCGTTGAAACGATAAGTAGCGGTCTCGTTCGAATGCATACTGAAAGGTTTTATATAAGAACCTACGTGTTATACAACCCTACATGCATGGAAGTATGTAGTACGAATGAAACCAGTTAGAAAATTATAGCCGATGCTTTGCTACTTACTATGCGGATACCTTACATTAGACCCAAATATTCATGTGTTCTTTTCTTATGAACTAAGCAGCTGACATCTAATAATTCAATGGCCGGTGGTGCGCTAGGTGGGACAGAAAACACAAAGGACATCATCCATGTTTCATAGATATATGGTCTAAATCTGAAAGTGCAGGCCAACGCATTTTTTTTTATATTCTGTCAGAGCTTGTCCGTCTGAGCATTTATTACTGTCTATGGCACCAAAGTTCGACATTACAGGGCATTTCATTTTTTTTAGTTATTTTGAATTCCTATTAACATTTTCGATGTTCGAACGCAAATATAATCAACGACAATGGTCCTACAGGTTTGGTGCCATAGTAATAAATGATCAGACGGACAAGCTCTAACAGAAAATACAAAAAAATGCGTTGGCCTGCACTTTCAGATTTGGACCATATATCTATGAAACATGGATGATGTCCTTTGTGTTTTCTGTCCCACCTAGCGCACCACCGGCCATTGAATTATTAGATGTCAGCTGCTTATTTCAAAGTGGAATTTATTAGCTCACCACATGGGTACGCTATACCGACGTTTGGTGCGATTCGAATTTCAAGTTGGTACGATTTACACGGCATATCTCGATATATCGAAGATAGCCTAGGGCTCATTATTAATTAATTTCTAACGGCATAATCTATTGCGATTTCATTAGAAACAGCATGAAATTCATCAAGAAAATTTCTGTAGGGTTGGCAATGCCTCTGACTGCCCCTTCAAGCGGGCCCGGAGCTGGTGGCAGCACGACGTGTATAGTGCTGTCAAGAGCACGCGAGGGTTCCAGGGGCGGCGACATGGCTGCCCCCGGGACGTGCTCTGGCAAAGTGCTGGAGGGCACCTGTGCGTCCCACTGGAGATCCCGGAGCCCTCCTATATGCACGGAGGATGGCCACCGGGGGGGTTTTAGTGAGTCAAAATCTCACATTCCGTCTGCTCTCCTTAAGCAGGCGGGTAACTTTTGAAGGATTCCGCCTTGTCAACGAAAACAAAAAGGGTTGGCAATTCATGGTGTTAATCGATTACGGTGACTGCTTACCATCATGCGGTCAGTTAGCTTATTTACCTGTTTAGTTACGTAACTATTGTGGAATAAGATTTTCGAAAACAGCACAAAATAATTATTGTAGGCTGTTCCACTTCTTAATATGAGAAAAAGAAACTGTCAATTGCTAACAGTTCAAATGTCACTAAATGTCTTCGCTCGCTTTTTCGCCTCGTTATTTCTCCGATTCTGCGCTGATTGTAGTTTGCTGACATCGGGGATGATACATTGAAGTATTTGGTTTAATGGCCGATAGGGTTAATATTTCTTTTTACATCGTTACTTTGCAAAGTTACTGCCTACTTTGCTCTATATATAAGCTTAGTAAACGAGACATCCGACAGACGTATTTCTTTTTTGAATTACAATATTTTATTTATTTTTATTTTATTATACCCGTTATATGATAGAATAAGATTTACAAGGGATTTTTTAGGTTCGGCAACGCGCGAGTGATACTCCTGGTGTTGCAAGCGTCCATAGGCTGCGGTAACCGCTTACCATCAGGCGGGCCGTATGCTTGTTTGCCACCTTAGTGGTATAAAAAAAAAAACAAGATATGATGAATGTTTGAAGAATTCATATTTCTACAACCACAAAATGACATGTCCAATGATTACAACAAGGATATTCATCAATAAGCACAAGATTATTAAAACTAGTTACAAAACAGAACCTAATCTTGATGGTAAACGATTACCGTAGCCTGTAATAAATTTTCTACACCACCCTTGAAAACCCAAAATTTTTAACTGCAACTAAGGAAAGAAGGTATGGAAGCGGAGGGTCTCTGGGCGGAATTTTTAATAATATCTAGTACACCCACTTGCCAGGACAATATGACAATAGCCTGTCATGTCAAGAATGTCCATTGTTGACGTTTCAGGATCACTAATGCGGAAGATATTGCTTTCGACTCTAATGCAAGTGAATAGAGCTGGAATTTGACAGGCTGTGCTTTTGGTTGCTGTTTTATTTGTTTAGAAATATGTTTGAGCGGATAAATATTATTGGTTCACTGTCTGTAACGTATATTATTGGAATATATGAATAGGAATAAACATAGGTACAATTAAATTATACATAACATTTTTTTTTAAATATAAATGAGAAGAAAAAACAACGGTTATTTTTAAAAAGTTATTATCAAATTATCTGTCAAAAATATTCTAATTTGGCATTACGGTATCGTATTGCATATTTTAATACTGCCATCAATGTCCAAGTACATACTTGAATACATATTTTTTATTTATTTACACTTCATGCAAAATACAGTTTGCACAGGCGGACTTAATGCCGTAGGCATTATCTACCAGTCAACCTTTGGGTAATGCTGAGATAAACGAGGCAGGTATGAAGTGAAGAAGACACAAAACATGAGAAACTAATTATATAATTTATTTGAATATACATAAATATAATACAATGATATATATACTGATATATCATCACGTCTCATTCGGGGTAGGCAAACTCTTATCGATATTTCACTCACACTCGAATCGCATACCTTATTTGCTTCTTTTACATTCATCTCTTCAATACATGGCATTGTTGCTACATAAAAACATTTTCATTTATTAAAAAACTTCAGTCTATTGATTGTAACTGAAATTGTTCGCTCGGAGCGCTTAAACCACAATTTCCTTAAACATTTCTGAATTATCAACGAACACCACCGCACTAATGGCGGGCGCAATGAAGAGGAACTTTCCGAGGAATTTAAAAACAAAATATTGAGTCAGTCCGTAGTGTTTAATTCAGTTAAGCGCGCCCCGCGAACTTTAAACTCGATACTGAAGTTTATTCGGCGTTGTGGTCATAAGCTCTGACATACGGCCTTAGAGGATTGAACGCGTAATTAATAATATTTTTATAACTTTTTCATCGCCACTTTGTCTACTTAGAAATATCCTATGTTAATGTAGCTTTCCATTAGAAAATTTACGATAAAAACATACACTAAATTTGATTAATACTACCTAAAAACATTTTTTTTCAAAAAATATATTCTGAATTGAAAGAAAATAAATGATGCTCTACGCTGCAAACATTATTGAGACGGAACGAAATTATGGTTTTGTATAATCCATTCAATTTCGGAGTTCTTATCGTATATCTGACGATAATTTTAATTCAAAAAAAATATTTTTATTTTAGACTTACCTATTTATCATACGTGATACTGGCAATATGCTTATGCTAGCACGGTATTCGCCGTATATTATTATACCGCAGGTTCACATCGCATCATTAGAAATCAGCGCGCTCGGTCGCAAAAGCCTCAGCCCAACTTGTTACACAACAAGCTTCACAAACGGTACGTCCGTGTGTATGACTTACACAACTGCGAGACAGAGGTTGCAATCGAATAGAGGATAGTCTCTTGAATGCGTTGCTCGTTATACAATTGAGTAAGTAGGTGCTCCGTGTATTCGTCGGAAGAGCTTTGTTAGCATCGTTATGACGGTACAGATTGTTCAATGGCTAGTCTGGGCACAGAGTACCGGGGATTCTGCTACGAACTTCGCTGAAATGGCGGTGTACGAATGAAATTCATAACAGATTGTTTGGTTAGTGATTTCTAATTTAAGTTACATGCAGCCTTTGGTGCCGCTCTCTGATAAAATCTGTTCCGAAATGCGGCTTCACATATATACATACATCAATCTTTTCATATACATGCCCTTTCTTTCCTTCAAGTACTTCATCAATTTGAATTAGAAACTTATACTTTGACCTCCAGGCTTCTTATTCTACTCACATTTATTTTCATCGTATCTCATTTTGTCAGTATTTCGGCACTCTTCATAAATGCCCAAATCAACTACTGTAACTATTGCAAACGAAGAAAATACATTTCAAATAATATTCTAAGCTAGAATATGTACATTTCTCAGCGCGCTCTCATATACAATAAATTCTAGTTTTCGGTTTCCAAATGGATATCTTCAGATTAAACTTGAAGCTGAAAGAATGAACTCTAAGACTTGATGGATTTTGTAGCAACGAAAACTCATTTCGTCGACGATTTTACATTTCTAATGGCAACTGTGGATCGGGCTGAATCTGTGACCTAGTTAATGAGACGGATAATTAAAAGGGATTCTATGAAAGCGAAAATAAGGAGCGGCAGGGATTAAAAGAGAACTGGAAAATGTTTTCCAAGAATTGATGGAAGTGATTCGTTTGATGAGTCATCATCATCATTATTCTCCTATCCCTATCCCATGTCATTATTGATTGGCGCAACATGTTTTCTTCTTGCCTTATCTCTATCTCTATCTATCGCGTCGTCTATATTTGTATTTCCTTTCTAGCCATGTGATATTTTCCATACATGACAATAACCACATGTTTTAATATTCAAGAACTCTGTGGAATAATATTTCTGTGATTTATTTCCAAGTTTTGAATAACACAACAAATAAATTTGAACTTTCCAAGACAGACGCAGTGAAATATTGCGCAGATTAAAACTTAGTTTTAGTTGTAAATGTAACACAAAAGAAGAGAATGCGGTAACCCATTTCCGGAACAGGACAATGCTTTCCCTAAGATTAATTTCGACTGATTGCGGGTTAAACACATTTTTGCATTAGTGCTAATGAATGAATTGCACATAATATTATGCTATTTCTTTAATTCTTAAACGCATTCTTTAGTTGATAGCAGTTATTTTGTTTTGGTATGGTTATTTGGTTTCAACAAGTCAAATACTGTAAGATTTTCTGAAATAAGGCCGTTTGATTTCGTAACAGGTTTTGTTGTATATGCAAAATCTCAAACTACACACTCAATCGACAATTGACATCTCGATATCGTTCGTCTCTGAGGTTTGCTATCTCGTATCATCAGAAAGTTTGCTGCAGAATACTACTACAAAATACATGATTTGTTTTTAGAATAAATTATTCATTTTTATCTTATTCTTCTTCCTTTTATTACATCTTCCTATTATCGAACATCAATTTACTTTAAGGCTTCAAGAAAAGTATATATAGATCCCAGCTGAATAGTAGTTTGTTTACGCGTACATCTGAAACCTTTTTGTAGTCCTCGACAATTCGCAAGCCTTTTCACCCTTTCTCGACGGTCAGCTTTGCCGAATTGAAAAACGGACAAGACGGAATAATGGCGAACCGGCATCGGACAGAATAATGCCGGAACGGACCGAAGGATGTTAATCGGATCTAGTTAGTGGAAGCTGAGCCTTGGGGAAGATTCGTTATCTGAATTGGCCGAGAAAGGTTAGCTTGTTTACCGTTCTGTGGATTGGCTATATGCTAGCCGGGTGGTTTACGATGTAATCCTAGAATTATGTTTATAGTTTGATTACGAATAAGATGAACACAATGAGTGGCTTTCCTCCTCAAGAGAAATGAGAATAATTATCGAGATGGGATTGTGACAGGATTTGCATTGCGTGAAATATATCCCTGATATAAATATATTTCGGCTATCAGTGCTACGGTAAATACTTTCCATTTGGAATATTGTCTATTTCTAAGTCACATTAGTGGTTGTGCCTATTGTAAACCTGTTTTTAATAAACGATATCAAAGCGTTTGCATTCAAGAAAAGAATAATGAATATCTCCTAAAATCATTATTAAGTAAAATTTACCACTTTTATAGTATGTAAAGTATTTAATGTGACAATCATTACATATTTAGGCCATGAAACCTAAGAATTTTAAAATAATAGTATTATTGAAGGCGATTCAATATACATATAAGTTATCTTCACACATCCAGTGCCCTCTTTCGGAAGTATGTTCATGTCAAAGCTGGGATTCCCCACTTGATTATTCTAGTGACATCGTTGAGGGACCCCGAGCATCTTAAGATCCCCATCAAAATCGGCGCCACTCGGCCCACAGTTATACGGCATACGTCATGTTTGACGTTTATCCAATATACTACGTGCTCGCAGTTCCTTCACCTAATCGGTTGCTGTCTGGATCTTTATTTATACATCTGTCTTTGCTAGATATAATCTATTTTATTTTATCTAAATATATATAACTCAAAGGTAACTGACTGACTGACATAGTGATCTATCAACGCACAGCCCAAACCACTGGACGGATTGGGTTGAAATTTGGCATGCAGGTAGATGTTATGACGTAGGCATCCGCTAAGAAAGGATTTTGATTAATTCTACCCCCAAGGGGGTAAAATAGGGGTTGAAAGTTTTGTATGAAATTCCGTCGTTTTTGAAGTTAAGCGCATGAAAATTGGTATTTGGCCTTTCAGTTAAAAATAAATAACACGTGTTTCAGTATTTTTGGAAATTCCACCTCTAAGGGGGTAAAATAGAGGATGAAAGTTTTGTATGAAAATCCGTCATTTTTGAAGATTAACGCATGAAAATTGGTATTTGACCTTTCTGTTTACAACAAATAAATACTTTTTGAGGCTTATTGGAAATTCCAACCCTAAGGCGGTAAAGTAGGGGATGAAAGTTGGTATGAAAATCCGTATTTATTAAGTTAAATCCATTAAAATAGGTAGCAGTGGGCAAAAGAAAAAAAATAGAATTTTAGATATAGGTACATGTTGACTTATTTACTTTACCACGCGTGCGAAGCCGTGAGCAAAAGCCAGTTGATTCAATAAGTCGTAATTTAATAACGATTCTTTCACTTTAGGCGAAGGTGTGAAATCGGCACCTACTTCATCATCTTTTATAATGCATACGGCAAAGGACTGGAATTCTCTCCCCTCGTCAGTGTTCCCTGAATCCTACCTGGGACTATTTAAGACTAGAGTGAATACGAGCTACAAAGCGAGCTCCATCTTCGACCACGTTTTCATTTACCACCAGGTGAGATCGTAGTCAATCGCTGACCCGATTAATTAATTAATAGTAAAAAAAACAACAACTCCACAATTCGTATAAGACCTAGTCAGTTTTCTTCCCTATATTCGATGACACATTTGCTTTTATAAATCCGCTCGCCTCGCCAAATATTTGTAAAGCATTACGCTCGATTTACAAACACCTTGGGTTTGACAGGGGCCTGTTTTATAGCGTTCTTGAATGAGAGTAGGGTTCTAAATCATTGACAGATTTTTGCTGCTCATCTCAGAACAATAATTTTCTGCTGCGCCGTCGCTGAATAGGACTATTGAGATGCAGGAGATGTTTGGTATATTCGCAGGGGCGTGGAAGTGCGAATTTATTAAGCCGGGGAAGTGAATGGGACGGCTTTCCTATAAAAATTGATGTATCCACAAATTTATTGAAGCTTGCAACGTCAATAATAACAGTATGTGGAATACGTACATTTTAACAATGTGTTTTACGACATGCTACATGGATTATCATTCTTGTAAACATCTTAATAAAAAAGCTTTATTGTTTAGAAATCAGGTTTTATTATTATCTTAGATAGTGGATCGTTGGCTAGATTTTTAATTCACGGTTCATCATCACCTAATTTTTTTTTTTTTTTTAGATATGGATTAAATGTAGTTTGTACTAGGTTTTAGCTCGCGACTTTTGTAACCTTTTGTAACTCTGTGTTAGCGTAGCCATTCATTAGTTTTTTTTTATTCGGTTCTCTTTTTTCTTACACTACCCTATAGACAAAGTAACAAACAAACCAAAGATTAGTATGAGGATCTAAGGTGACAAACAAGCATATAATCACCAGATGGTAAGCGGTTATGATAGTCTATGGACTCTTGCAACACGCGTTACCAACTCTCAGAACAAAATACATTTAATCATGAAACCATTATCCTGATGTCAAAAGATATTATATTGAGAGTCAATGATATTATATTTACAGGAAATTCGTATTTTACTGCGTATGTTTTTCACGAAAGTATTTTTCGTTGAATACTTGATCGAAAATGCTATTTATATGGTGGAACGAGAAAATCATTACTTCGTGTTGCACCCAGGGATGTAGGGTGTTAGAAGATAGAATATATTATTGATGATATTTACATGAAATCTCTAAATATCTCAATTCATCTAGATTATCGGATTGATTTTGAAATTAGAATACTTTTTTCTTTTTTAGTAACATTTTTAAAAGTATGAATGTGACAAATGACAAACTTAAGGTTCGCCTGATGATAAGGTGCTACCGTAGCGTATGGAAAATACGTTAAATATTCCGTTACATTTAAATCTCAGGCTGTAGGAAATGAATTTTTGAGTACCTATAGTAATTTTTATAAATATATTTTTTAAGCCTAATTTGGTATTGAACCTAGTACCTATTTTAAGGGAATATCCCAAGCCAAGATGAAACATTTGAATGTTTCTACGTAGTAGTGTCTTCACCGTAAATAAGGTTTCAGTTGTAAGCACAAAATTACCTTACCAAGTTGTGGCTTCAAAGCGACTCTTATGTTGATAAGAATTTCGTTGTTTATTCTGCTTTATGTTGATAAGAATTTCGTTGTTTATTCTGCTTTATTTTGATAGGAATTTCGTTGGTTATTCTGCTTTATTTTGATAGGAATTTCGTTGGTTATTCTGCTTTATTTTGATAGGAATTTCGTTATTTATTCTGCTTTATTTTGATAGGAATTTCGTTGGTTATTCTGCTTTATTTTGATAGGAATTTCGTTGGTTATTCTGCTTTATTTTGATAGGAATTTCGTTGGTTATTCTGCTTTATTTTGATAGGAATTTCGTTGTTTATTCTGCTTTATTTTGATAGGAATTTCGTTGGTTATTCTGCTTTATTTTGATAGGAATTTCGTTGGTTATTCTGCTTTATTTTGATAGGAATTTCGTTGGTTATTCTGCTTTATTTTGATAGGAATTTCGTTGGTTATTCTGCTTTATTTTGATAGGAATTTCGTTGGTTATTCTGCTTTATTTTGATAGGAATTTCGTTGGTTATTCACATATAAACATGCTGGTGTATTCATGTTTGTAATCTAGTATACACTGTGCACGAGTTGTGCAACGTTCACTGACGTGATGTCCCATTGTCCAAGCCAAGCACAGGGTAGGTGTCGGTAGAGAATGCATTGTGTACACTATGGAGTATTTTTAATAGAGGTAGGGCGATTTGGGATCTCCCGTGGGTTTTCCCATTAATATTGGATCCGCCCGACTGGGGCTGTACCTCCGCCTTACAGAAGACCGCAGTGAAGTAACACTACTTTATGTAGTGTTGTGTTTCTGTGGTAAGTAAGGTTGCCAGTGCTCCACGAGGACACACTGGTAGTAGTAATGCTGCTAGCACAGTGACTCCTCATAAAAACAGGGTTAGCAACTCGTTGGTGATATCCCTGGTATTGCTAGCGGCTATAGGCTACGGTGACTGCTTACCATCGGGTGGGCGTACGATTGTGTGCCTAGTTTTTATTGTAATTGAATATAATTTATTTAAGAAGAGAGAGATTATATCCACGGCGCAGGTTTTTATTGTAATGATTAAAAAGCTATTTTATGTATGTAAGAGAAACCATAAAATTACTGAAGTTCATTCCAGTCGAAATTAATAGTGTTTACACATTTATTTGCAGTTGAATAACACATCATGCCTAAATTCAAAATAGCACGGCTGCGAAACCAACTTTGTATTAGTGAGATGTTTTTGCTTACGCAATCTAAGGGTGGCATGTTATTGGAGCGCAAATAACGTTGGTAAACGGTATTAAATTAAACCGACACAAATTATATTCACTTCCATATAACTTGCAGTGTCTGCGTCACAGTAGTCTATAGTTAACGTACATCGATCGTGGGTTCGCTCCACCTCGATGTTTCATGGACAATTTACGTCCGTCCGTTTGACCCGCTCGTTGCAATATTGTCCCCAGCTCATACCTGTATGTATGTAGCGGTGCGGTTATTCTGGAAAATTCTTTGCTCAGGTGAAGAGAGTGAATCGATTCAGTTTTATTCGTGGCGCACCTACCTTTTTTCTGTCTAGGGGAATATCAAAGGGAAAATTGAGCCAAGTGCGACTTGTATACCGAGGGTCCCGTACAAAAGACTTTGCTGTCCGTCCGTCCGTCTGTCTGTCTGCCAGCGGGTTAAATCTCATATTCCCTTATAGGTTGATAGCTGTTTTCACAGGATGTTTATTTCATTCTGTTGCCGCTATAAAAAAAAGAATGAAAATTGGGGTTCCCCTAGTAGTAACTACTTCTTTTTTGCTCTATCTTAATAATAGTAACAACAAGTAGATGCTTGAAATGCCCTTATAGTGCCTATTGCTATATTTAAAAAAAATAGAAAATTAACTGTTACAAATTTATTATTTGCGGTTGGTGCAATAGCCGTGTCTAGGGATCGAACGGCAAAGTGAAGTTTGTCATTTAACCTTGTTTTTTTTATTACGGAACCCTCTCGGTGTGATATTCCAATTCGCACTTGGCCGATATTTTATAAAACGACGTCTAAATCTTTGCAACCTTCGTATGGAATAACTCACAGATCTCTTATTATTCCGATTTCTGTAGATCCATCCACAGAAACCACATCAGTTAATATTTGATCCTCTTAAGAATTCACCTTATCTTTCTTAAATATAATCTTCTATAATCACAAGCGACACAGCACCACAATGAATTCAGATAATAACTAAGCGAGATAGAGCGACAATTGGCAAAAGGAACAGTCTACATGGGGCATATTGGATTCCGGCCAAATAGACCCCACACTTTACTACTAATTGCATTCAAGATTGTACTAGTGTTTATTAAGTTCTCTTTCAGTGTTGCTTTGCTAACAAAACAAAGCTTTGTTTAGGAAACGACAATTTTATTTAAAGGAAGAACATTTTCGTGCATTTAAACGTGTAAAAAGTCGTCTGATAACTTCTACTAATCCATGTAGGCAAGGTTTTCACTGTGAAATGCAACGATGGTGAACGTGATTTTTCCGAAATGATTGTAAAATACCACATGCGTGCCTTACTAGGACGTAAACCAGATATAAACATTATTCATTTTTATTTAAATTTTCGCGGTCGGTTGTATAGAAACCTGGTATTTTTTTATACCACTACGGTGGCAAACAAACATAGGGCCCGCCTGATGGTAAGCGGTTACCGCAGCCTATGGACGCTTGCAACACCAGGGGTATCACTCGCGCTTTGCCGACGCTAAATCCTGCTACTCTGGCCACTGTGATCATTATCATTATCCATCATCATTATTCACCATCATCATCATCATATGCATCATATTTCACAAACAAAATTCTAACAATGTATGGGATAAAAAGCGATGATGACTATGTATATATCAATAATGCTTGGACAGTATCCCACAGCACCATCTGGTTCCAAACTAAGAAAAGTTTCTACTATGGGGGGAACCAGCAACTGATATGATACTTGTATACTAATTTTTTTGTACATACATACTTTTAATACATACCAAACACCCAGCCGCTAGACAAACATTTATGTTTGTCACATAAATATTTGCCCCGGTGGGAATCAAACCCGCGACCCCTAGACTAGCGGTCAGATATACTAATCGTAAAAGCGATCGACATTTAATATAATATTAATGGTAAAGAACATAGAGTTACGTATCATCTTACTAAAAGGTGTATAAGTTCGAATATTTTCCCCTAAATATTTACCTGACCAAATATATTGGAAATATCGGAGTAGCGCCGCTATCGTACCCGTAAGCGGTTAAATTGGCAAGCTAACTGCAGGATAGGACGCCAGCCGGCCGCAGGCGACAGACAGACTCACGAAAAACTAATTTTCTAGCTTCAACCAGCTCTCCTACTAATTGTATAGGCATTTCGTGTGGTAGTGAAATAATAAGTGTTCCCATTTTATTTATTTGTCCACACCTTTTATTTATTTCTTTCAAATAAACAAATTTTAACTGAGTAATGTTTAAATTTGCCCCAAAAGTATTTGTTTTCAGTCAGGCGACAAAATTCCAAATTTAAAATTTTATGGTATAAAACATTAAAAAAATATAGATAATGTAACTACGTTATTTAAAACATAAATTGTTCAAACATAATAAGGCTTAGACGATAAGAAAACGGTTAAAAAAACAGAATACCTATCATATAAACTAAATAATATCTATGAAAGATGTGTATCACATAAATTTACGTTACTATCAAAATAATAATTCTGATTCCAATATTACGGCGAAACGCAGAGGGTATACCGCGTAAATATTGTAATTTACAATAGATTAGGTTTATCGAGTGTTGCCAGACGCATAAAACATGTTATTATGCTTTATTTTGGTCGGCTGGGCGGGTGCCAGACTGATTTTGGCCCCGGGCAACACTAGGCCCGGACATAATGTTATTGCTGTACATCGATGTTACATGTTTACAATGTTGTTAAGTATTTTGGCTAGGGGTTGAATGTAGCCTGTCTCCTCTCATCTAATAAAAGTTGAACAATTTAAATAAAATAGTTTTTAAGCAAAATAAAAAAAAAATGTTGTTACTCTTAAATCCTCAGGATCCTGTATATTTAGGGTTCCGTACCCAAAGGGTAACCAATGGGACCCTATTATGTACCTCTGTTCGTCCGTTCGTCCGTCCGTACATCCGTCTGCCTGGTAGCGGCTGTATATCTTGTTCTGTAATAGTTAGACTACTACTAGAAACGTGTTTTTGGTGCAGAATCCGTCATGCGCGAGTCCGACTCTTGGCCGGATTTTTCTTATTGCTATTGATTGTTCTCAATTGTAAGCGCAGGCTATAAAAATATAATTTGAATTTAGAATTCGAATATTACTTGCCTTTCATTTGATATTTAATTCGGTGTAATAAAAGGTCTAAGTTTGACTAAAAGAGCTTAATAATATTCAACTTGTAATTTAAATATTGAAAATGGAATTCAGTTAGATCCTTGCATTTGAGTATATTATTGCAATGATTTCATTCTTTATTTTTCTTAAATTGATACTTTTTATCTAATATATAAAATTCTCGTGTCACAGTTTTCGTTGCCATACTCCTCCGAAACGGCTTGACCGATTTTGATGAAATTTTTTGTGCTTATCCGGTATCTATGAGAATCGGCCAACATCTATTTTTCATCCCCATAAATGCAAAAAAAAATTACCACACGAGCGAAGCCGGGGCGGGCAGCTAGTTGCTTATAAAAATAAAATGCCATTCACAAAAAAGCGATATGTAGATATTTATTTTCATGCTTTCTTTGTGATCTATACATGACTCATTGCTTAGTTCAGACATTCAGTTTTGTGTTTATGTTATTAGTAAGCCATTTTTAATATTTTAATCCTTTGTCTTTTCAAGAAGGTCTCACGTCGGCTGGTTGAGGCCTCCCGTGACAGGCGTGCTGGAACATATTTCGCTCAGAGAAACAGCATTGCTATCCAGCGTGGCAATGCTGCCAGCATTCTTGACACGCTACCGCATGATTCCGGTTTGGGTCAGATCTTTTATCTATAATTAGGTACGTTAAGATATGTTTTTGTAAATAGTTTAATCTGTTTTGTGTCAATAAAGTGTATACTTTGTTTGTGATATATGTTACTTGACTTATTGCATGGTTTAGAAGTATTTGTATTTTGATATGATTGGAATTTTAAGCGTGTACTTTCATAATAATAATAGTATTAATAAATTGTTTATTCAGTAAAATTACCAGTTATAAATTTCAGGGTTGAGCCGTTAAGCAAGGATGTGCTTGTCATGAGATTTATAAAAAGGTATGTAATTAAAAACGCTATAGTCGGCAATATTCTCGAAATTAATATAATCAATAGTCAAAATTTTGCCGCGCATTGAAATAGTCAAAAAAAATCCGCACATCGAAGTGCTTTCACACTAAATAGTTACGTGCTGACAAAGAGAACTACGCCGATATTAAAATATGTTGTTAATATAAAACAAAAACCTATCAGTTGTTATTGATATTGTTTTAAAAAGACTAATAAATTTATCTATTAATTGAATTAGAACATTTTTAGGATTATTATTTATTCCATATTCATTTTGATTAATCCCGAATCGTCTGAGTACATTTGCCTCCCTATTGGTCAAGGAGTTTAAGCTAATGTTCTTTAAGAAATTAAGTTAGGAAATAGATCAGGCATGACATATGATAAGTGTGCTATAAAAATAAAATGGAATTATTTTCCTCATCTGGGTTGCAAGAGCACTGTCAGACATTTTAAAAATCCAGACATTTAACTTATTTCATTTAAAATTGTGCATCTGTGGATTACATTAAGTTAGAAACGCAAATGTCAGTGTTCTTATTCGTAAAACTTTTAATTGGCTCGCTTTTAGGGAGCTTAATTAAAATATTACTGGGGACAAAGAGGAATGCCGTTAAGATTAGTGGTTTGTATAGCTTCTGATGTTTTGTTAAGGTGGCAGCATTGGATGCTGGCTAAATAATGGCCGAGAGATTAGAGTGAAATGAATTATAATAATTATTATATATGTAAACTAAGACCAATAATGGAAATAATAATAATGCTTGGACATAATCACACAGCACCAACTGGCCCTAACTATAACTGGTTCCCATAGCTTGTGCTATGGGAACCAGCAGCTGATATAATACTTTTTTTGTAAACCATACTTATTACATACCAAACACCCAGACGCTAGGCAAACATACATGTTTATCATAAAAGAATCGACCCCTCGACCTCTAGCGTAGCAGTCAGGTATAGTAACCACTAGACCAGCGGTCATTAGAGCCTAAACAGAGTAAACAATTTACATTGCTTAAAATTTAAAACGTCAAAGCAAGATAATCTGTTTTGCAGCTGCTCTATCAAAATAATTCGGACCAAAATTTTAGTAACGGTTACCGGGGAGAGTAGATTCGATTTATGATACTTTTCTCGTGAATATTTGAATGTAGTTTTCTACTCGTGAATTATTTGTGTCTGTGTAACAAATTATCTGTCACCAGTGTGAAATATTCTAATATGCATGAGAAAAGTATAAAAAATATTTTTCCGGACTTTACTTGACAGGATGGTAGGTAGTGGGTGTATATTCAGGAAATTAGGTGTTCAGTGCCGGTAGCAAGGCCATTTTTCAACTACGTATTCGAAAACGTAACTCGCGAAATGTCAAAATTGTCATAGTAATTTTTAGTTTTTCACCCCGCAGCGCTGTTCATTTTTCCATACAATAATAGTCGAATCGATAAGAATACTTAGTTACAATTTATTCATGCTTGGTCTACTTTGTTGGAAAAGTTCATAGATTGTACACGTCTAAAAAGGAGTAATATTTTTTTCATGTCGAATCCGGCAGTATATATTGACGATTTGAAATTACTTCTTTTCTAAGTCTCATTAAATAGAACTAACTTTAATTCACATTTAAATTGAATGGTAGTTTCATACATACATGTCATCACGCCAATTCCCTCACGGGGTACTCACGGGGTAAGCAGAGAGTATAGAGCGCCATTTCTCTCTTGAGTTACACACCTCTTTTGCTTCTTTTAGATTCATCAAGGTTTTCATACATGCCCGCCGATTCCGAGTACTCTTTACCTTTCCATCACTGAGTAGGTACTTTGGTAATTTTATCAAGAAAGTTGGACATGGTTGGAGATGGTGTATTATGTATGTAGCATTATTAAACAGTCATTAACTTGTTCCCGTTAAGTCGTGTCACAAAGCATTAGTGGGCGTTCGTTAATTAATTAATGTCAGAGACACTTACTGAATTTCTTGTGCAACATGTTTTGTATTTACTTTCGTCTATGTAACTCAGTATATTAACCTATTTCACTCAAATAATATGTTTGTCTATCTCTATACATAAAATATGTTTCAATATTCTGTTGGTATTATTTGAGAAAAAAATAGGTATTATAAAAGTCAGTTTGAAAGTGTAAGAATTTAGAATAAATTGTAAAGGCTCATCAAAAATGGTTTACGAGCTATGCTTTCCTCCTTGTTTAGTACTTTAAGAAACCTTCTTTATTATTATTTCAAAGAAGCAGCATATTTTCGTGAATGTATCCAAAATATTTATTACTCAGTAACATAACAATAATGTTAATTTTAAGCCTATAAGGCACTAATGAAGTTCTAAATCTCCACCGGATTAAAAAAAAACATCTGCGAAGACCCGGCCAGAAACTCAGTGCTCTGTCTTTTTCATGTAACAATCATTATATAGCAATGTTTGACAAAATTCTTCTACACATAAGTATGTATTTACAAATATCAAAATGAAAGCTACCAAGTTGGTTTTGTCGCTATTTTTTAACTTTTAAATACCGTGACAATAACAAGAGTGCAGCTCAGCAGTCAAGTCCGGAAAAATGTTTAGGTGGAAATAACTTCACGGCACTGTTGAGAATTTCAGCTTGAACGTGTTCTGATTAATTTATTGCTACTTGCAAAATGAGATGATTATTATAAAAATAATAATAATAATGCTTGGACATTATCACACAGCGCCACCTGGCCCCAAACTAAGCAGAGCTTGTACTATGGGAACCAGCAGCTGATATAATACTTATATACTTTTTTTGTAAATACATACGAAACACCCAGACGCAAGGCAAACATATTTGTCACATAAATGTTTGCCCGGGCGGGAATCGAACCCGCGACCTCTAGCGTAGCAGTCAGGTGTACTAACCACTAGGCCAGCGGTCTCGTCGATTTATTATTATTTCGATATATTCGATGATTTCGATTATATTATCGATGATATTATTATTTACTTCCTCTTACATGCTTGTTTATGTTCAAAAACAGATGGCAGTTGCTTGAGTAAAAATCTGGGGAATAGCGTCTTTGGGTGGATCTAGTAACGCCGACATTGTTTGGGAAAATCCAGGACGGTATGAAGCTCTGCGGTTTGAGGGGTATTTATCTCAAAATTTATTTTAAAAAGAACCTACATTTAAATACCCTTATTGTTATTAGGAATCGTTATGGCAATGTGCATGCAAATCGTATATCACATTTATGAAAACTGAGTATGTTCATATATAAATGTTATGTAATTACAATATTTTAACAGCCTGTACATAATACTCTTTAAAATCATCAATTTATTCTCGGTAGAGAAAATCAATATAAATAAAAATTCTTCAATTCTGTGTTTTCATATTTGACAGGTAAGAACAGTTGGTATGGGAAAATAAAATTGATGTTTTTTGTATTTCACTGCAATTTTTCCATATTTTCCCACCGTATAAACCTTACCTGGACTGCCACGAATATTTCAAGACTAAAATTTGCCAAATCGGCTCAGCCGTTCTCGAGTTTTAGCGAGACTAACGAACGGAAATTGATTTTTTATATATAAGATAGATTTTAGTTCACTCAAAAATTATAGTTTCTACGTGGTTCGTTCTCGAAAATATAGTTCAGCTGTTTTATAATAACAGTGAGGAAAGCTCCTATAATGGAAAATTCTTAGCAAAATGTATTTTATAACATAATCGATTTCAAGTCTCCATTTTATGCGAGGTACGCTAGTTTCGTAATTTACGTAAATAAGCTATAATATAATAACAATAATATATTTATTTATTTAAGGATCGCCAACATGACATGCATTACACTTAACATAGATTTAATTTATCAATGAGGCTTATAACTAAATGCTGCCACAATTATAGGCAACCACGGCATGCGATATCTATAAATATAATTAAAATAAATAGCTATTTATTATAATACAATGTAATAAGTAAATGTTATTATAAGTAGGTAGTGCAAAATGATGTGAGAGTATTTTAAGATAATTTTTATATAATAATGAACTTAAAGTAAAAAAAAATAAAAAAATGCACTACTCCAAACTTTAAAATTGTGTATGCTATAATATATATAGTATAATATATAGCTTTACTTTCTCACCCACATCCTAAGGTGTTGAGTTACACCGCGAGAGAAGGCACGGCTCTATAAATTCCCACTTGGTGATAGTAATTCACGTCAACCTTAGTGATTTATATACTTAACTTTAGTTTTTGTGTACCGAGCCTTAGTTTATCATCTGTTTTGTTTCCCTCTGAGCACGCTATGTAAGTTATTGTATGTGCCCTATGGCTTATCTAAATTTATATGATACGATGTGTTTTGAGCAATATAGGATACTAAGGATTTTTGATTAAGAAATTTTAATGTATTTTCATTTAAAGAGATTTCGATGTCTTGTTTTTTTTTTCTTTACGAATTATTCTACTAACCTTCTAATTTTTAAGTTATTTCTTCTAAGTTTAATGATATAGCAGCAATTTGTCCGTCTGTTTCTTAGGTTAGGTCAATATCTGAAACGGCTGAACGATTTTGTCAGAAATCATTGACAGATCAAAGTTGACAGGTAAAGGACTTTCCAGGAGAAAAATATAGACAATTTTTTTTTCATAGCTGCGTTTTATTTCAATTTCACGCGAACACAGTCGCGCTGTTTTTTACTCGCGACTATAATTTTTGCTAGGGAGCTTCTAGGGAGCTATGTATTTCTTTACTTACAATTTATTCACTACAATATTGTTTTGTGACTGCGAAAGAATATTGACTATCTCCGCCTGGAAATCAAATAGGTACCAAGAAGAATTTTCACATAGAACCCGGAGAGAAAAACTGAAATAAACAAGCGAATAGGTTCCCAATATGGCGATTGGGAAGGAACATTTCGTTGTTATAGATACCGAGACGGTATCGTTTCCGCTTCGAATAGAAATTGACTTTTTCGTGTGTATGAATGACTGCCAATACGGCTGGATGTTTCGTAAATTCTCTCGTGAACCCTATCGTATCTATAAGGCTTTTGATACACCGTTTTTTCTCGTACGATTATTATCACAATTTTTCTTTCCACTATTTAGTAAGTAAAAATCTTATCTAAGCCGACTGTTCCTTATCTTTTGTAAGTTTTCCTCGTTAACAGTTCTGCTTTTTTTTCGCATTTCTAAACCCTGTCACAATTTGCTTAATTAAAAATTCATATAATTCATATACATCGAGTCCTTTTTAGGGAAGGCAGAGAGTATTAAATCAAATCAAATCAAATCAAAAATCATTTATTCAGTTTAGGCCCTAATAAGGCTCTTATGAAGGTCTAAATTACCACCGGTTCGGAAAAAAAGCCACCTGAGAAGAACCGGCAAGAAACTCAGTGCTCTGTCTTTTTTTGCATTTAACAATCATTATATAACAATTTGTAACAAAATTCTTCTAGACATTGGTATGAAATTACAAATATCAAAATGAAAGCTACCAAGTTGGTTTTGTCACTGCTTTCATGAAATACATATTCCAACTATTACAATTACCAGGAGCGGGGAGCCACTTGTGCAGAGTGAGTCTATATATTCCAAGCATTTTTATCATTTACATAATCATTAATTTTATAATAGGCTTTATTTATCAAAACTCTTTTGACATGAGTCTTAAACTTATCGTAATTTATTAGACCGCTACATCAATGCATACGCATACTTACCCGCCGGGCCCGAGTAGTGGTCACTCACTATGGGCCTCATAAGAAAGCTCAGTCACTCAACGATCTATGGAGAGGGCTATGCTGGCTGTTTCTTTGCGAGATCAAATCAGAAAAGTGATTCGCAGCAGAACTAACGTTACCGACATAGCTCAACGGATTAGCCAGTGGCAATGGGCAGGGCACATAGCTCGTAGAACGGATGGCCGATGGGGCCAAAAAGTTCCAGAGTGGAGACCACGCATTGGAAAACGCAGCGTCGGACGGCCCCCCACTAGAGGGACCGATGACCTGATAAAGGTCGCTGGTAAGAGTTGGATACGGGCCGCATTGAATCGGTCATTGTGGTAATCTATGGGGGAGGCCTTTGTTCAGCAGTGGACGTCTATAGGGTGATGATGGTTCCGAGTACCATTGACCTTTCCCATCTGTATCTGAGTATATTTTAATTTGATCTTGTCCTTCTGCGTCTTCATCTTCCACTCACATACGGATTGCATCGTTTTGTCATCACTCACTCCTTATATATGCCCAAACCAACGGAGTATACCAATTTTATCTTTACAACTAAACTCTTTCAGCCCAGCTTAGCCCAGCTATATAAGTGACGTAGTTCCTATTCTTTGATTTAATGTTTACCTCTACAATGTAACTTGCTGTGCAACCTGTTATAAAATAAATATAATTATTAAGGCTTCATTCACGTATAATATTTCTCAGCTTTCCGCGTCAGATACCTGTTTTTCAGCGACACGTAACGCTTTTTAATTAACGTTTTTGTTTCGTTCACAAAGAGCTTCGTGTTAACAGAAGCGACAATTTAAAGCCTTCGTCTATTATTTTCTCTTTGATGCGTAATGCGAACAGTTTTGTGACACGACATCACTGATGGATTTTTATAAAAATGTTGTTACTATTTTATTAAAATTGCTGTAATTTTTCGTAAAAAGTTATCGAGATCTTCGGCATAGAAATCCATGTACCAAAACCTATTTGTATTTTGTCGAAGATAATCCAGAATACAGAAAAACCAGTTCTAAATCGGAACTACCCGCTTGCTGTATTAATAGTATCTCCGTAGTAGTAGCTTACAGAAAATTGCATTCCAGTAGTGTTATTTGACTGAGATCTTCTGTAAGTGGAGTTACAGCCCCAGATAGGCGGATCCAATTTAGATCGAGATATCCCATTGTGTTCTATATATCTTCAAATTATTTCTTGCTTTCCTAGGGTCACGTGTCTCAGTGGTAAAGCTTAAGGGGGTTAATTAAAAAACGTTTGTGGTTTGGGGATTTTTCCTATAAAATGAAGTTACATATCTACTGCCCCAACTTACTCGCACACATTGAGACAGAAAGTGCATGGATTTCATTATGTTTTTTTATACCACTAAAAGTGCAAACAAGCATATGACCCACCTGATGGTAAGCGGTTAATAATTACCTCTAACAACACTAGTATCACTAACGTGTTGCCAACCCTGTTGATATTGATAACTGTGCTAGCAGCATTATAAATAGCGCAGCGTATCCTCGTAGAGCACTGGCAACCTTACTTACCGCAGAAACACAACACTACATCAAAGTACAGTCGTTTCTAAGCTCAATAAGCGACATCGTCCGTGTTGAATTTAGAATCCCAGAGGAACCTAAAATTTTCCCGGGATACAAACAACTTCCCGGGATAAAAGTGTTATCTTATATGTTAATCCAGGCTATAAACTATCTGTGTTCCAAATTTCATCCAGTTTCGCTCGGTAGCTTATGCGTGAAAGACTAACAAACATCCATCCATCCATACATTACATACAAACGCACAAACATACGCATTTATAATATTAGTAGGCTCAATGAAAATAATATGCCATGTCTATACAACTCGTACAGCGACGACGAAAACTAAATTTATGAGGACACCCGCGAAGACAGCTCAGCGTGACAACTCAATATAATTAATTAAGGCGGCACTTGGAGGCGCCGAGTGGCATTGTTTTGCTTAAATGTGGTATATAGTAGAGAGGTATCTTTATATGAAAGAGGTAAGTATGAATACCACTGGCAAAGAAAATTAAATTATTGATGAAAGAAAACCGATTAAAAAAAACAACCGTTGGGGTAAACGAGTTCTTTAGTGGAGACTGCGTATGCGTATACGCAAGCGTAGTGTAGGACGCCCTCCGGCTAGATGGAGCGAAGACCTGCGCACTATAGCTGGCAGGAAGTGCACGAGGAGAGCTGAGGATTGAGGTCAGTGGCGCGCCATGGGAGAGACCTACATTCAGTAGTTGACTGCGATAGATTGATGAATGAAAATCTGGTTGGAAGATGATATAGCTAGCGGCAGCTGATAAGAAGGAAAGAAATAGAAATACCAGAACAAGACTCATGATTGACGTTTGTTATGAAGCTTTGCTTTCTATTCTAGCGACGTAAGTTCGAATTCCACCGATCTGTAACAATTTCTGAAAAGAGTTTGAAGAGATGTTTTGAAGAGAGTTTGTTGTAAAAACTGAACTGCAGTGATTTGTGAGGTTTACGGTGATTAACTCACCATCTATTACGTTGCCAACAAATTTATTTGGTGAAAAGTGGATGTTGTAGTACCTTTGCCTTTCTCTTCTGGGACTGATTATTTGGAATTGTCCAATATTTATATCACTACTCGCCATGGTACGGAAATTGAACATATCAAAATGGTCTACAAAATATAAATAGTATCAGCGTAAATGTTGAAAAGAATAATAGGAAAACATGTAACAAATCTACGATGATAATGGCGGGCTTGACAAAAATAATCGTGAGAACTGCGGCTTCATAGGAATATAGAGTTCAAGTTACGTAGTCGAACGTAATAAAACTAATCTTACATCTATAAACTAATCTTACATCTTTAACCAACTTCCGTGTTAAAACTCCCAAGGTAATTTCGTAAAGCAAAGCATAAAATTTTCCAAAAGAAAAAAACATTTAAAACGCCGCTTCAGTGGGTTTCGAGTCAAGAATTTGTGGAATTCATCAATTTGTACAAATTTCTGTTCGTGAAATTCTCCGCGCCGCGCGCCGATGAATTGAACAACCGTGATTTATTCGGCAACTTCTTTAGATTATTCAGCCATTAGGGTATATATTAATCGTGTCTAACGGTGGTCGTAGTCGGAGCTTTTTAATTTTGCCGGTTCATAGTGTCATCTGCATGGATTTACGAGACTTGTTTTATTTTAAAAAGGATCTTAGTCGTCCTTCAAAGAGCAGGATCAGAAATATATTGCTAAGCTGCTTATGACATCGTCGCGTTGGCATTAAAAACACATATTATTTAGTATCAACTATTACTCGACCAGGCTTCGCTGGAAAAGGAAAAAACCTTTATCTTTTTTATTAATTACACTTAAGCTCAAGATACTAATGTTGAAGCCATGGTAGCCTTGTGGTTGAAGCAACAGCCTGTCATCTGATGGGCCCAGGCTCAACCCCGCCCTGTACCAATAAGTACAGTGATTAATCACACCATGAGCTAAAAAAGAGAGGTAGGCCGAATTAGGATCTCCTGCCGCCCGACTGGTGACTGTTTCGGAAGACTGCAGTCAAATAACACTACTTTGATGTAGTGTTGTGTATCTGCGGTGAGTTAGTACCAGTGCTCTATGCCGATACGCTGCGTTAATAGTAATGCTGCTAGCACAATGAGTCCTCATCAACAACAGCGTTGGCAACGCGTTAGTCATCCCCTGGTATTGCTAGCGTTTAGCGGTTGGTTTGTTCAAGCACAGACAGACTTAAACCATGCAAATAGTCTAAAATATTCTCCACAGCCACATTTGTCATCTGCCATTAAAATTCCTTCCGTAACAAAGCGGCGTGACACATTAAAAAGGTATCAGTATCTCACGCGGCGAGCTTTTGCAGTAAAAACCTATTTTATATACAGTCGTAAATTCGCACAAACGTTGCACGAACCAATTTCCTACTTATTTGTCGCTCGAATCTGAAAACACGTACGTTCTATGGACAGCTCTATTTAACCTTCAGAACGGGAATACGTGACGTACCCTTTATGACGTGACACAATTTTTTGGAAAACGTGTCTTCTAATAGTAAACCTTTTCCAACTTGTTTCACTGTGTTGCTAAGTAGCAAGTTTAGTCGACACAGTGCTCCTGGTTTCATTTAACGGAACGATGACATGATATCTTTACAGTCTCTCTGAGTGATGTACAGCTGTGCGCGGCGTAAAATACTTTTTTTAAAGACAATCATTATGTTTGAAATACATAGTTTCAGCGTACATTGAGCGAATTACTAAGTACAAATATATTGAGAATAAATTCCTTTTATCAAATTAAGGAGATTTTTCAGAATATAAAAAAATATGATTTTGAATCTTGACACATTATGAGGGTTATAATATGCGTGTCGAATATGCAACGGATGTTTTTAAGTTATTCGTTTAGTAATTATAATTCCTAAAGCAGTATCTACACTATCTACATTTAATTAACAAACGTACTAAAAAAGAATTCAATATCTTGTATATCATACATCTTAACATATATACGGGTCCTACGGGTCCAATATAATAACGCGTTTAGGGCATTGTTAGGGTTGCCTCGGCACTGCAGCGCATCAGGAATGTTCGCGGCGGCACATGTGGATGGTTTCAACGGAATCATGCGGAAGCGTGTCGCTTCCCTGATGCATCGGGTGCGGGGCAGCACCAACAGTCTCTTGACGACTATAGCCGACAGGCAGGGAGGAGCAATTTTAAAGCACTGGATCGTGACGCATGCTGTGCTACGACCAGCTATACGTAAATAGTTAATACTTGTATTGTTTTAATTATGTGTATTCTAACATAGGTTTAAGCATCTTTACTAACATATAATATGGATTGTAAATTTTCCGAAATAAAAATTATTATTATTATTATTATTATTATTATATATCAGCTTCATATCAATTAGAACTTTTCACGTCAATAATGAAATACAAATTAAGTGCAAGGTAAGATAAAAATTTACTTGAAAAAATTCAACACACATTTTTGTGTTTATTTTACCTGCTTACAACTCATACGCGTCCCCAACGTTAGCACTTATGCCTGCCGTGGACACATCACGTCGCTCATAACCAAAAAAGTAAAAGCATCAATGTGGCTGTAAAACCCTTGGGGCCTTCAAAATGGGGCCTACACGGGCGCCGTTAGCCTGATACATGGTTTCCCACTCTCGCGCTCGTAAGCGTGTCTTTTGTTAACACATATAATGTCGCACTTTAGCTTTTAAACTCCTTATATCTGTTTAGAACATATATCTATATTGTTCGTGATAAAATTACGGGTCTCAAGGTTAGGCGCTTACTCAGCTACAATCATATACGGTTATATCTTCTTTATATTTATATGTATTAGTGAAATGTCACTCGCTCATTCAATCATGATCAGATTTTTAAACTATAAGCCCGATTCACTAGATATTTGGTAGGTAGGTTAAGTGTGGTAGGTGTTCGCTATGAAAGGATTTTTATATTTTCTGGTATCATATTTATATTTTCTGTAAAAAAAAACAGACGCGAAAACGAAATATAAAGCATAATGGTTTCTACCGTAGAGTTCCGACACCCTCCATCTGTTTTATAAGATCTTTTCTACTGGACAGTTTTCAGGGCAACTGGTTAGTGTAAAAGTAGATTGATGTTTACTTAAAAGACCTTTTTTAGAGTCCCATTGTCAAATCAAAGTCGATCTAATCTTTTCTTTGCCCAGTGTAATGTGATTTTGTATACACAAAACACATTTGGGTCTACAATCGTGTGCAAATATCTCCAGATATAGTTTTGTGGGGAAATAGACAAGGTCATGAAGATTTTTGTCAATTTTTGTCCGACTGCGCCAGACGGAGTGTTTGTTTTTCTATTGTATGTATCTTTGGCACGGTTTGATGTATTCGTCTTGATTGTGTGTGTATCTGGATATATCACAATTTTTATACGCTGTCGAGTCAGACTAACTACTACTCTTAATAATGCATGAAAATATAGATTAATGCAAAACAAACAAAAGAGATTTCCAAGTCAAGAGCGAAATGGCGCTCTATACTCTCTGTTTACCGCGAAAGGGACTCGGAGTGATGATATGTATGTAACTTATTGACTTTTGATAAATACATTAAACGTCCATTAATCTAATGCACATCCCGTGTTACATAACTTTACGATAAGCTTGTAAAATGAGACGAAATGGCCTGCATAGGGACTTTATTATGACGCATAAGGGGACGTAATACGAGGATATTATAATTTACGATCAAATACCTAATATACATTTAATGGATGTGCTGGGGTAGAATTACTAGACTCCGTCCCTGTTCATTAATTCTGTGTACATTTTGAAAGATAAGAGAAATATGATTTTAGTTTTAACATAAACGCCACACTATTTTCGACAACGTATTCGAAAACGTAACTCGCGAAATGTCAAAATTGTCATACTAATTTTTAGTTCCACTTTTCACCGCCGCAGCGCTGTTCATTTTCCAATACAAAAATAGTCGAAGGCGATACGAAAACGTTCTCGCAATTATTCATGCTAGCCCCATAGATGTTAGTTCTAAGAAAACCCGAATAGCATTTCAGTACGTTGTCATTGAGGTATTCAATGCAAAATATAACGTCAAATGTTTTTAATATCTTGTATGGTAGGTGTTTAAAGCAATGTTTAATTATTTATGTGGTTAAATCTGTTATCATGTTTTAGGCTGAGCAAATAAATTTTAAATTAGCTGTCGGCCGCATTGATTGAGGTATAATTGCGTTAAATTCTCTTGGAGCACTTCTATGTTAGCCTGCAAATCATGCTCTGTATGAGCACAAATTTTCGTTAAAAGTAATTCGTAATAAAAGTACAAGTAAGTTCTAATAATTTTATTTCCTTCTTGAAGTCTTAAATAAGTCTTTCTGCGTACTTCTTCGTAGGGATGGTTGTTAAGAAATCTTTGGAAAAATACTAAAAGCAATTCGAAGGCAAAGATTGAAAGAAGCAAGTTTCGAAAGCCTGCTGGAAGGTTATTTATTGCCCCAGTAACGAGTTGCCAAGGAGTTATACTAGAACCATTAATAAGTTCCAATGTTTACTTCGAAAAGGTTGCAACTTCTTCCATTGGCACGTCGTTTTACTACCTTTTCGCTTACAACGAACGTTCGTTCGGGAGTAGAGTACCTAATTCAAAAAGGTTGTAAGTATGGTTAGGAGGTTAGTGAGATAGAACTTTGTGGGTGCAAGACGCTATGTTAGCTGCATCGGTCTGATCTAATCAGATCCAGTAAGACTGATGAGTTACATTAATACTGGATGGAAAGTGATCGGATCAAGTGATTGCCTATTTAAGGACGTTACGACTTAAACTGGCTAATCTTAAAGGTTTGATGAGGATTTTGTGAGTAAGTACCAAATTTTATTAAATACCCAACGAATCGTTCAGGTGGATCGGATTCGCACAGGTGCGATTTACAAATAAATCCAAATATCCAACTGTTCTGTCAGATTTCCTAATAATTTCTGTATTACAAACCTTGTCTTGGCAATTCTGAACGAAACAAAGCCATTCTCAAGTAATGATCTTTCATACATGCGACGGTAAAATGTAAGCTTAATCGATTTAAAAAAAAGGAGGAGATTCTCAATTCGGTTGTATTTTCTTATTAGGTACTATAGACTAAGATATTTAATTACATTATGAAATGTACGTATTTTAGATACTGTACTGCGAGGTTATAACTGGCTGGTCAGCCTATGACGGCAACACCACGGTAGAGAGACAAATTCAAAATACTAAGTAGATTGTTTAGAATGACGTTAAGCTCCCGTTACGGAAAATATTGCAAAAGCGAAATAATTGTATTAATTGAAGAATAAACATGCCGAAAGTATTGTAAAAGCGAAATAATTTAATTAATTGAATAAACCTAGATAAACGATCCCGAGTGTTATTTGTAGTGTCTCCTATCACGTCGTGCTCTACAATACCTATTATAATTTATTACTTTGTCTGGGTATAGATGTATGTTAGGCTGCAAATTTAGGTAGTAGGTATATTTTTCAGTTTGAGTTTCTTTTCAACTTCAAATGTAAAAAGTTATATTTTATTGCAGTTTGTATAAATACGATCTACGTTTAAACATTCACCGATTTTTGTTATAAAAGCGCCCCACTAGCGTAGGGGAACCATAAGTCATAAAGTCCTAAATCAAATTCGATTCAATATATAATTATATTACTCAATATTATTTTCTTGTGGGTTTATTAGACACTTTATTATGAATCTATAACTTCTAAATCGTACCATAATAGGTTTTAAACACATTTTTTTTAAATAGTCTTTCTCATTTTAAAAAGGCCATTATATTTGTATATATTGACTCATTCCTGTCAAAGAATAATAACAAGAGTATTAGCAAACTTTTTTGTATGAAGTTATCCTGAAACGAGTCTATTAGTCGGTTCAGTGATCTTAGTAAAACTACTCGCTCGCAAGATAAGCAAGCACTGTAAAAATAAAGGAAGCGAGTTTTCACTTCAATAGTTTTCTTCAGAACGTTATCCGAAGCACTTGCTCGAAGGGAAAGGGTTGACCGAAGGAAATATACTTTTAATTTTACTTAAATGTTTTTTATTGATGTTTGGACATTATCACACAGCACCAGCTAGCCCCAAACTAAGCAAAGCTTGTACTATGGGAACCAGCAACTGATACAATATTTTTTTTTGCAAATATATACTTATAATACATACCAAACACCTACACGCAAGGCAACATAATGTGTCACATTAATGTTTGCCCGGGCGGGAATCGAACCCGCGGCCTCTAGCGTACCATTAGACCAGCGGTCTCATCACTTACTTGGTCCACACGATGATTTTTCATTTGTATTTATTGTAACGTTATTTGTTTAGAACACAGGCACTTTAATCGATTTCACTATACTCGCGTATTTATTTCCAACGATTATTACGTACATACTAAGAGTTCTTATACAAAAAGCTCTATGTTGGCATCTCTGTATTTTATTGAGACATACATAATCATGAACGATGTAATGAGACATTTTTTTTGCTACATATATATTACATGTTTACGTATAAAATATCGCATGTCAGTTTAGGTCAAATTTTTAATGATGCCTTCCCGGAGGGACTGGGTCCATATTGCTGGAGATAAGAGGAATTGGGGGAGGCTTATGCCCAGCAGTGGGTCAGTATTGGCTAGGAAAAAACTATGTATTTATTTACTATATTATTTCAACCTTATTTTATTTTATTATTACCTATTTCAACTTCACTTAATAATTGATTGTATTAAAAACACACAATAAATATAGCTTGTCCCGTAAACCATATTGAGTTATGCTCACCCTACCCAAGTTGGAATCTCTCGACCCTGATTGGTATGTGATTGCGTTAATCAGCGTGATTTATTCCGATCATTACGCGACATCGATACTACGCATTTAAATCACTGTGCATTTTATTTAAAAGTAATAATTACTATCACAAACATTTATTTTAATTAATTACCTTTTGTTGAAATTATAGTTTCCTTATTTCCTTCCCCATGTTATAATCCATCTCAATGCCAAAGATCATTACGAGTATTATTTGACTGCGGTCTTCCGTAAGGTATTTTATTTTGATATAATACAATAAAATATTTTAAAATGTGCAAAGTATTAATAATGGGAAATATTCCTACAGCTTTGACACTTTTGTCCAATAATTCCACGCGCGCCATTGTTCATGGTAACAGACACATAGTGACGTTCCGAAATACATTGCACATTCGGGCGTGTCAGGTTTGTGACCACGCTACATTAACATCGGAGTGACACCAGCAAAATGAAATATGAACAAGTAAATATGACCTGCGTTCATAGGCATAAAGTACTCATTGCATGACTGGCTTTTTTGCCAAGTTAAACCAATTTTCTTCTTTTAATTCATAAACCAAAAATATGAAAAAAGAAATCGTTCGGATTTTTTAATTCTCTTATTTATTTGTGTATTGTTTCTCAGTTAGGCTGAAGCGGTTCAGAAGATTTTAATGAAAATTGACACAAAGAGACTATGAGGTTAACTAATGGTTTGTTTTTTATATTTATAATTTATTTTGTCTTATTTCTACGCGGGCAAATAAAAAGATAGTGAAGTCTAATTTAATTAAATCGGGTATTTCGTATTAAATGATCAGAGCCATTGTATCTAAATGACATTTCTTATCCCAGAATATGGACAACGGACACAAAGAGAAAGTAACGTAAATTTTATTCCATTCGCTTTTAAGGTTCAGCCCAATAAAATTAATCCAATAATTATGTAAACAGATAAAGGCCCGTGGCTCAAAAGATAAAGGCAGGCCCTATATCAACTTGCAAAACCTACAACAGTCCTAATACCATTAATCTGACTTAATCCACTCACCGTTTTTCTCATAATTAATTTCCCGATCTCGCGTAGGTAACCCATGATAATCTGTGTCTAATGTCAGGGATTTGGTCCACGCCATAGGAGCAAAGCGATTTCGATTTATAAGTGCTATGGATAGAAATGACACGCCACTAGTCGATTTAGTTAAAAAAAGTTTTAATGTCGTTTCAGTGGTTTCGTTCAGCTTCAGAGTAATAAAAGATCGATGAATGTAGAAGGAGGAAATTAGTGTGTGTGTGCAAGTTTAGAGTGAAATGGTGGTCAACATTCTCTGCCTATCCCTTGCGGGACTTGAAGTGATGATATCCATGTATTAAATAAGATAGTGTTAAATATTCAAAGCGTACATTATTTATTACTTTAAGTAATTTCCACTATACACCAATCTCGATGAGGCCTTACTTACGTGGTAAAAAGTGCTGAGGTGGTAAGGAGTAAGGAGTGAATGTCAAACAACAATATGAGTTCAAATATATTTTCCTTCTATACTTAAACCACCTTTACTTGCCCTTCCCGTATATCGGCCTACCTTCATATTCATCAGTTACTTCAATGGCTGCCCATAACAAAAAAAAAAAACAGTTTTTTTATGTATCATCTCCGTTGCATATAGTTTAAGCAATCGCAATGCATACAGCATTAAGACGTCATAATTTAAAAGTTCTAAATAAATTATTGACAACGCTACTGCTTATGACTTAACCAGCACTTTAAAAGGACGTGCATAAATTAACCATGTGTAACGCGATTAGGGCGGCTCAATGAAACAACCGGCGCGCTCCGGGTGTCTTTGCGGCCATACACCTTCATGGAAAAATATTACCCTTTAAGACCTAGTTAAAATACCAGGCCTTTTAGGATTAATTCGCGCGTAACATTTGGGAGTTTTTAAGGAGTTTCAAATGGTAACTGGTAACATTCAGGGCTCTTAAAAAGACAACTAACCAGAGCCTGTACTGTACTATGTCAGGAACACTATACGTTATATAAGCAGATATTAGGGACTGATATGAATGCATCGTAGATAAAAATCAACCAATAACATATTATTAAACCTTTAGAGTACTCGGAACCCTCGGGCATGTATGATCGTTCATATGATCATTATACGCCAGAGTTAATATGCTAATATTATTAAATCATAAGTAATATGTTCAAGCTTTCGCACAAGGATCCCCGAAGACGTAGGCAGAGGTGTTACGAGAACCATTTTGACCGAAGATAATTTGGTGCCAAGCAACGTGACAGGTGGTGACTCCAACGCCGTCTCTGTGGCATTACGACGTTTGCAGGTTTCCACACGAACTTTTCCTTCACCGTAAAGCTTTCTAGAAAAACTCATTGGTACAGACCGGTGGGATTTGAACTTGCGTTGCTAGACTAATAATATAGTAAATTATACAAATATTGAGTCCTGTAAACTTAGATATCAGTTTCTCTTCAAAGGAGATTTAGATCTACGAGTAATAACACTGACACATTGGCAAAATGTCTCTTGAGATAGCACCTTTCACTTTGACATACACGTCTTATAGGTTAGGTATGTATACGTATAGGTATTAAATATGAAAGCACGAAATGATTTCTTTCATCGTTTCCTAAAGGTTAATACATACTGTACACGTTCTGAATACGTTCCCGAAGATCGTAATATAACGAGTTATATACTTTGTTTTATATTGCCGTATTAAGCGAGGAATCGTTTCAACTCGCGCGATATGAAGAATATCGACCTCGCGTTTAAATATAGGTTAATATGCAAACGAACATACCCACAATTTTAGATCATGCTTGATCATTATTTATAGTGAAATCGTCATAGGCTCGTACGGAAATGGACTTTGGAAAGTTCCTACTTTTATTTCCATGGAGTTTGTAAAGGTGTAATCGTATTTGTATCAATATGTCAAAAAATTCGTGCTATATGTTACATAGCCACTTCTACTATCACTGTATCAGTTTGTTACACCTTGTAAATTAAAATGCGTACGGAACTCGATCCTAGCTTTTCAGTTCTGGCGTAAACTTTAGTGTTTGAAAATGTGAGACGCGTTAACCTGGGTATTATTATAAAGAACAACTGACGTAACAAAGTAACTGTTTTTTTAGTTTACTATATACATGCGTATGTGACTAAATTATATTGAAAAAATATTAAGAAGATATAATTATGCCTACTTTCGTTAAGCAAACTCTAAAATGATGTATATCTGAATTAATCTGCTAAATGAATATGGTAACGCTAGATGTTTTTTTTTTTTGTATTCTTATTTTATTTATTTAATGGTAAGCGGTTACCGCAGCCTTTAGACGCTTGCGACACCAGGGGTATCACTCGCGCGTTTATTAAAAGCAAATTTTAAAGCTATAGTTAAAAAAGTTACTTCTAAAGCTATAGATAAATGATGACGGCTTACATTGAAACATTTATGTATCGATAAGAAAGTTGAGACGTTCGAAACATCGCGAGCTGTCAAGAAAATTTGTCTTTTCATTCAAAATGTCTAATATAAGTTTATAGCTTCGCAAAAGGCAATTTCGGGAAATTTATTGCCTGTCATTCACGTCAAATGAATTTGCGTCTAGGAATTAAAATCGTGAAATGACAGGCCATCTATGAAATTTTGTAGAACGGTTATTACAGTACCTACTGACAGACGAGAACCTCCGGAAGGTTATCTTGAAATAAATCCCTGGTAAAAAAGATTTTTATAACAAGCTTGTAGCATATCATGTCTGTGCTGCTAACCATTGAGTGAGAGTTATCTGATGCATGGAGGATGCCCACATGGGGGGTTTTAGTGGGTAAAATTCTCATATACCCCGTCTGCTCTCCTTAAGCGGATGGGTACCTCTTGAAACTTTTTGAAGGTTTCCCCTCGTCAAAATAATATGGTCGCTTGTAACACTAGGGTTATCACTTGCGGGCTGCCAACTCTAAATAATTACCACGTTGCCTTTGACACGTTGAATTTCTCTATGCAAATGAAGAAGGTCTATTGGTAAGAATGACGGACGCCTCACCAATCATACGGTGGCTTATTAAGAGCCTCTTGGTGTTTAATCAACGTGAAAAATGCTTAATTAAATTTCAGCCTAGAGGCCGTAAGGTGCGCCCCGATGTTAGGGCTACCACAATTGATGTTTATGGAGGCTATCAGGAATAGCATTTTTTGAAACTTTCGCGATTTAAACACATATTATTGACATGATAACGGGTCTTATAACGTTTCGACCGAGTTGCATGGGCCGTAGTCACGTGCAGACTTCATGCAGATAGAGATTCTATAGTTTTGTGTATACTATTGGAGGTACTAAACTTTTGGGGCAATTGGGACACTTTCTTAAATTAAGCTTTTAGTTTTATTTGTCATTATTTATATATTTTTTGTCACATTTGTGGTGATTATCATCACTTTATCCCAAATATTGTTAGGGTCAGTACCTCAACTAACCCAGTTGGCTAACACGAATCGGCTGTCACGTGACTTGGTATACATACATTAGTACATATGAATGTATAAGAAATAACCTGATACATTCCCTTTTCCAGAGTCGGGCTTAAATGTCAAAGGTAGGTTTTAGTCACAGACTAGGATTTTTATAGTCTCAGTTTATATTTGGCAGCCCTACATCGGTCAAGTTTTTCTTAATTTAGCCCAAAGTGAGCTACGTCCCTTTAAGCTGGCCTTAACTGGGCCGTAACAAGGAATTGTTACATTTTTCTTGTAAATAAATAAATTGTTGGGAGTTGATTAAATCCGCCATATTTTTTAGTTAATTTCATTAAGGTTTGAAGTTCTTAAAAACGTTTGGTTAATAATGTTTGTAGAGATTTTCACAACATCTAAATAAAAGCCGTGATAGTCGTTTGGTATTGATAGCTGCCTGCTATTACAGCGACGCATGTTCTAATACTACTGGTATAAAGAAATTAGTTTTTCTAAAAACTTAAGTGCAGCACCACGAGCTTTACGGTGAAGGAAAACTTCGTAAGGAAACCTGCATACGTCTGAGAAGAAATTTAAAGACGTATGTATCGTATGTAATGCCTAAGAAGCCAACGTGACGGATGGGTGTTGCAACACCTTTGTCTACCAATTCGGGCACCCTAGTTCGTTAAGATGGTAATAATAATATTAGGATTGCTGTTTAAGCAATCCTGTCAAATATAGGGATATATTGGTGTCGATTCTGTTGTTCAAAATTGCAAAACTTAACTAATTTGACAGGTCTAAAAGTCTTGTTATCCCTTTCTCATGTACGGGGTTAAAAAAGGATGGCAATATTTTTAGATCTGTCAAATTAGTTAAGTTTAGTAATTTTAACAACAGAATTGGCATTGTGTATCTTATGCCTACTCCGGAATTGTATTTAGAGCCTCATAATCAAAAAGCTCAAAAAGCCAAGCGTCGAACCGCTTGAGCATTGGAAGTGAATAAATTAATTATTTTACAAAAATAACTTATAAAAAGACTATCTGGGACGCGGGATCCCTAAAATTATTTTCCATTTAATTACGACTTGTTTCCGTCAAATTAAATATTCGTTTGTCAGTCTGACGAAGTGATTTGTAATTCAAAACGCAAGTTTCAAATTAAAACTTTTGTCTGCGATGGAAGTTGCTTAGGCTCTTTAGAAACTTTGTTTGTCATTCACAGTTTTATGGCGGTTTTAACGAAAATCCCCGAAGATGTTTTTGTACCTTCAACAAAAAGTTTATATTACAATTACTTTGTAGGACCTCACGATTCAAGTCTCAAGTTTGTAATTTAGGGTACAAACGCTCCTATGAATATTACTGTAATCTATACTGATATTATAAAGAGGAGAGATTTGTATTTTTGTATTGAATAGGCTCCGAAACTATTGGACTAATTTTAAAAATTATTTCACCCTTAAAAAGCTACGCTATCTCTGAGTAACATTAGCTATATATTATACTAGCTGTCCGCCCCGGCTTAACACGAGTGCACAAAATATTTGATAAATGTCTACCCGTGCGAAACCGGGGCGGGCCGTAATCTATAATAAATAAATAAATTACTCATACAAAAACTAGAAAGAAAACGCTTCAAAATTTATTTATCTTAATGATCCTGGTCAGGATATTAGGATCAACTTATGAAATTATTGTATTGTCATCGGTCCTTAAGTGTGCAAATTTTCAAAATAATCAGACGTCTGGAGTGGGTTAGATTTTGTTAAAAATTTCTGTTACATACAGTGTCGGTAGCAAGAACATTTTGCGACGACGTATTCGAAAACGTAACTCGCGAAATATCAAAATTGACATACAAATGTTTAGTTCCACTTTTCACCGCTGCAGCGCTGTTCATTTTTCAATACAAAAATTGTCGAAGGCGATACGAAAACGCGCTATAGTCGAAGCTAATGAAAACGCATTAAATTATAAAAAAACGTGTGTGACACGTAATATGCTTTTTATCATTTTATTCTGTTAATTTGCGATCTAGTTGGAACATATTGACACATCATTGTCCTGTGAGATAGGTTTTATATCGATTTCCAATATTGCTACAAGCCTATAAGTTTCCTACCCTCTTGTAAGCTACTAAATATGTTAATTGAAATTAAGTGATTTGCAATTATATCAAAAACATAAATTTATTTATTTCATAAAATATCTTAAAAGCTTTATGTTTAAATAAAATACAATTACTTTAACGCACTTTGTTTTTAATATAATACAATATTACCAAAATATTAATCGCTCGCATAATAACGGGCAAACTTAGTTAATTACTGGCAACACTGCGCAAATTCCTTAAACAGCCTCGTTTAGCTTGTGCATTGAAAAGAAATTTCCTTTATGGAATATTCTGTAACGCCAAACTTTCGTAATTAATGCGAGGGACGTATTACGTAACTATTTGATCGTAAGTTTAACATCAATTTATCATACATTTTTATTGCTATAAAATTTCATATATCAGTTGCATTTTATTGCTGTATTGGTGACATTAAGGGAGGTCCCATAATGTCACCAAAATGGCGAAGACAATATTTTTCCATAAATAAGCGAAAAATCTTAATTGAGAATAATAATGTTATCATAGAGAAAAGGTGTTTAGGAGTAATGAAAAATCATGTTACAACAGGGAGGAATAGTTGTAAAATACAATAAATTGTTTCCCTTGCATACCTACTTGTTTGATACAGGATACAAGCTCCAGCGGTTTTTTTATATCATCATCATCATCATCAGCCTATAGACGTCCACTGCTGAACAAAGGCCTCCCCCATAGATTTCCACAATGACCGATTCAATGCGGCCCGCGTCCAACGCTTGCCAGCGACCTTTATCAGGTCATCAGTCCATATTTCGGTCCGGTTTTTTATAGGTATTATTCCTAAAATCCATCTAGCTATCGAGCTATATAGCTTGCGTACTGTGGAAATTATGGACTTATCAATAAATTACTATGATTTAAGCATAACCAGCACAGGTATAATTTTTTAATTAACTGAACACTTGAACTGGCCTTTGAGTATTTTCATGCCACTTCACCACAATAGAAAATAACTATTACAAGTCTGTTAGAAGCAGAAAGTTTATCAAGTGGTGTAAAACAGGTAAATGATTTTCTCTGTTAAATGGGTTGCGAAGGTCCAGAGCAGTCGCTCTGTGCAAAAATCGGGCAAATAACTACATCAGATTAAAATAATATAATATATTTAATACCGACACAACCATGTTTGGAATAATGCCAAAGCGATGATCATGACGATGAAGTTGGCATACAACCATATTTTAAGCTTCCTCATGGTAGATGAAAAGGTTACATAAAGTGTTTACCTATAGACTTATAAATAATAATCATAAAATTATAAATATCCATACTTGTTAAAAGGTGAACAAATTTTGTGTCGTATTATATTTGTATTAATTGATAAATGTATGATTATAGTACCTAAAGCACTCGCGTCCTTTCAAACATATCGTCACACCCTTCTTTGAAAAATTACAAATATTTATAAGCGAGTTGGAATCTTGCACTTGGAGCACGCACCACGTTGCAACAGCACGCCACCCGCCACAATATACGACATCGTAAACTACTGTCGCTAAGCTTCAGCGTCCGTGCTATTATTGCCTTTGAACAACTCTACTATGATTATGATATATGTCTAGGTAATATTTTATAATCATTTCAAATAGCTTTGAACATTTTATTGCTGAAAATGCACTTTGTGGTAAAGGCCACCATTGATATTATGGTACTGTATCGTTGAACCAAACAAAGAATAGCTTCAATTATTAGATTCAATATTATTTGACACTCGATGATTATGAAACAACAAGGCATGGAGCCTTTGATTATACACCTTGAAATACATAATCAAAGCACGGAGCGGTCTCTGGTTTTTGAGAGTCCATCCAACCATTTTGAAAGTTAGCTACGTGTTTTTTTAGAGTCCATCCAACTTGTAGCCATTTGAAAGTAAGCTCACTTTGCAGATCGATTGGTTTACGCAGTGTCATGTGTGCCACGTCACGTACAAGGGTTTTAGTAACTTAAATACCTACATGCAAACACCACATCAAGTATCTTTTGGCGTAAGAAGAGAGAATAGAGCGCCTTTTCACACTTGGCATGCGCATTGCTCATCTCTTTTGCTTCTTTAATTTACTTCTACTTTAATTAATCTTTAATTTTCATACTTTCCCGCCGGTTCCAACTAACTATTTTGTCAATTTGTCATTATTATTATTATAATCTATGTCATTCAAGATTACCGTACCTTCCACTAGTGAAATAATTTTGAAAATTAGTTCAAGATTTTTAGAGTTTCAAGAGTTAGTTTGTAGGTAACAAAAAAACTCACAAACATTACCTCTTATTATGTTAGAAGATTAAATAATGTTGGTGCAATTTCCAATAAATATACATACAAGTAGGGTAAATTAACTTATAGCCTATCCCGTCGCCATTGATTCACCTCTAGAGCCCCCCCGAGTAATGTGTGAACTGGCAACTTCGCCCCGTATGTTATCGGCTTCAAAACTTTTGTTTTACGAACAATTAAGTGTAACGTTAACCGCCCCTAAAGTTGCTATTTGGAGTTTATGGCGGTTGAGGTACACCGAGATTTGTTACATTTATTGGTTCTTCTAAGCCCGAAGCTATACAATAGTCATCATATTAATATTCCTAGTAATAATATATTAATAAAATGTTTATTGGAAATAATAATGTATATATTGAAACAATTTTACTAGAACTTTAGAGACCGCTGGTCTAGTGGTTAGTATACCTGACTGCTACACTAGAGGTCGCGGGTGCGATTCCCGCCGGGCAAACATTTATGTGACAAATATGTGTGCCTTGAGTGTTTGTTGTGTTAAGTATGTATTTACAAAAAAAAAGTATTATATCAGCTACTTGTTCCCATAGTACAAGCTTTGCTTAGTTTGGGGCCAGATGGCGCTGTGTGATAATGTCCAAACATTATTATTATTATGTTACCCAGTGATAATGTAGCGGTGAAGGAATTTTTGAAATCGGTGCAGTAGTTTTGGAGCCTATTCAATACAAACAAACACACAAAAATACAAATCTTTCCTCTTTGTAATATTAGTATAGATTTTGGACATTACTATCACAGATGGCACCACCTGTTTGGTGTCGGTGTGCTCTAAGCTTTAATGTCTGACACGAAATTTAGGGTAGCGCGTTACACGATACTTTACCTCGATAACATTGTTCAACACTTAGAGATTTTATGATACCTTTGTACCGTATAATACCTTGGACGAGCTGGCATAAGCTTTTAAGGTTTAATAACATCCAAATAATTGTATTAAGGTCTTATAGGAATTCATGTTTCAATATCATGTAACTGTAAAAAAACATCGTAGTAAATTTGATCGCGTGAGAGAGATGATTTTCAACTAACGATATAGACGACATTGCAAACTAAAATTTTCTAATAAAAACAGTTGCGAACCTCCTGTTTCGTGGACGGCCTACGGACATATAAGTATTTCGGTTCATACCTTCAAAATGGAATGTGGTATTTACTGAATAGCTGCATTAAGCAAAAATAATTTTTAGCACGAGACCTTTAAACAAAAATAATGACTTAGATACAAACAAAAGTATTGAAATCGATATTATAGACACACAGCACCCAACAGGTCTTTAAGAAGCTATAAGCTGTGTATGCAACGTGAAACCATAAGCTTACATTGTTGTTTCAATGTTTTATTCAAGAAGATGCATCTCTAAAAGTATTTTGCATCTAATATCATATTTTTGCACACATTTCAAATAGAGAACTTGAGCAATTTTGTGTTGCAACAAAAAACAATATTAATATTTTTATTATTTCTTGCCTTAATATTCTTCCTTTTAAGTATTATTCCAGCCAGCATGAAGTGAGGGATTGTAGTATGAAGATCTTAACACCGCTAATAATATTGTTTTTTTGTTTGGTGGTATTCCGCAAAGCAAGCGTACACCTCCAATGCTGGCGGTAGGTAATAGGTTTCAATTACAACTTTAAAGTAATGTCATTTGACTGCTATCTCCTGTAAGCAGAGGTACTGTTTCCAGTCGGGTGGTACAAACTGTTATGAATAATCGCGTCACTCCTTATTCTCTCTATAATTATACGCATATTTCTTTTTATACCACTAAGGTGGCAAACAAGCGTACGACCCACCTGATGGTAAGTGGTCACCGTAGCCTATGGACGCTTGCAACACCAGGGGTATCGATCACGCGTTGCCGACCCTTCAAAAATCTCTTCACACCCTTTTGAAGAAACCCATGCTGTACTCCTTTGGGGAAACCTCGGCGGGGAGTTCATCATAAAGCATAGGTAGTGTTCGACCTGCTTCCTATGCTTATACTCTCAAACAGACTCGCTAGATATGCAATACTTCTACATACACATAACAAGTATGATTAGACGTCTTTATGAAGGTAGTCGTTGAACTTTGGCGAGGCTTTAACAAACTTCAACAAAAAGGATTGTTTGAAATAGTCGCGTCGTGAAACAGAATGGTTGAAATAAAAACAGTATTGCTGGAATAAAGCTCGCGATGTTGTGCCGGTGGATAAGGTTATTTATACCTAGTTTGTTAGCTCTTGTCTTTAGAAAGAGGAAATTTATCAAGCACTTACCACAGTTGTTTTAATTTATTTGGTTATGTCTTTTAATATAAATTAAGGACTAGCTATACACGACTGCGCTTCAAACACAAATAACTGTTTCCAATATTTGACTTGTAAAATTTTACCTCTCAACTTTCCAACTCTTACCTGGTAACGTTACTTACCGCATAAACACAACACTACATTTAAATAGTGTTATTTGACTGCGGTCTTCTGTAAGGCGGAGGTACAGTCCCCAGTCGGGCGGCTCCAATTATAATGGGAACACCCACGAGAGATCTCAATTCGCTCTACCTCTCTTACCTACTTGTTATGAAAACACTTCACAAAAACACACAGAAGTGTTTTCAATGGAATTTCAAAATGCGAATTGTACGACGACGCTTCACTACACTAAACGCTCCGAGGCTTATGTGCATAATCCGTGTTACAGAAAATAAAGGATTACGTGCTGTCTACTAAAATTAATCATGTAGTGGGATTAACCAATTCTGCTAAACACTTATCTGAAATGTTCAACTAGAAAATATTTTTAAGAAATAACTAACGTACCGAGATTAGGGCTAACACTTGTTTTTTTTTTTAATTACATCTGAATTGAACGCGTGTTTACTAATTAATTACGAAATATCAAGTTGGGCGAGTTAAAAAATCTAGTAATAATTGAAAACGTTTAAAAAATCCATTTGTCATAGTATAATAATGTATCTAAGACAAATAATACAAACAACACGTAATTAAATCGACGAATACAAACACAGCTGATAAAAAAAATTAAAACTTTCCCGATAAACATTTTCTGTGCACCCAATTTAAAAATCAACAATATTTTTAACTTACGTTTTCGTATGATCAATTAAGCGCTTCACCCAGGGCCGGATTTAGGGGAAGGCGACCGGGGCTACAAACCCGGGGCCTCCACAAAAGAGAGGCCCCCACTGTAGAGAATTCGGAAAACTAACAATTTCAGACTACTAAACACTATATTTGGTTCTATACTTGGTTTCACAATAAATTATTTTTGGAAAACTCAACTGAAACATTTTTTTGGATAATAATTTGGGACCAGGTCGTCCACTCCTTCGTTGCCCCGAGGCCTCCAGACCTCTAAATTCGGCATTGGCTTCACTACCATCACGATAAACACATCAATGTAGGCATCCCTAATTAATTGGCGCTATCTAGAACCTTCGTTGGAAATCAGCGTTTTTATCAGTTCCCTGGGCTATAAAATAGGCTGAAGACTTTCAACCTAAAGATGAAAGTGGTAAGGTCGCCTTTCTAGAAATAGGATGCCGGCTTAATTTACAATTTTCTGGCTTACTATTACAGAGGGATTAAGTTCTACCCACGGATAGAATCTTTAATTTCCTCAGGGTGTTACGTTACTGTCGACGGAATGATATTTGATTCAAGCTTTATCCTTGGATTGGACATACCATTTTTATAGTATTCTCCTGAAAAAAATGAAATACATTTTATATCCTTATTCTGTAAAATTATGAATGTTATACGTGAAAAAAGACGGTTGTTCACATGTCGTTTTTTTCTAGAGAGGTCATAAGGGCATTATTAGGGCCTAAACTGAATAAACGATTTACAGGGTTCCCTACCCGAAGGATCCCCAACGGAACCATATTATTAAGGCTGCGCTATCCGTTTGTCTGTCAGCGGGCTGTTATCTCATGATCCATAACAGGTAGACAGTTAAGATTTACACAGGGTGTGTATTTCTGTTGCTTCTATAACAACAAATAATAAAAAAAAATTAAGTGGGCTCCCCTTGCTTGCAATTTTTGCTCGATCTTAATAATGGCAACAAGTAGACGCTTAAATTGCTCATAAAGTTCGTATTGTAAAATTTTCTTAAAAATGAGCGGATTTACTATTTATTAACAAACTTATTATTTGCGGTTGGTGAAATAGCCGTGTTCGATCGAATGTCATTTACCCTAGTTTGTTTTTAGTACGGAACCCTCGAGGTGTGGGAGTCCAACTCGCACATGGCCAACTTTTGATTTGATACAATTGCAGATAGATATAAGTCATCTGTTTGTGTCGCTGAAATGAATAGGTAACTATTTTAGACTTCCTTCAAGACGCAGATTAAATTATAATTAAAAGTTAAATATCATCAAAACTAAGCCATCAAAAAGTAAAAAGTTAAATAAACCTTATAAAATATATATTTTATCTGTTCCCTTTTTCTTTAACTTATAATTCCCGTAACATCTTTGGCTTATCTCCGTCACGACATTCGTTTTAAGCGCCAAGATAGCTTCTTGCTTAGCATCCTGGTAACACGATAACTTGCGAAGTCAACACAAACTTCATACAACCCGCGCGTACTTATTTATGTAGACGTGTTTGTTAACGAGTGTTAATTACAATTTATACAAAGCAAAGACAAATAGAAGCGACAGAGAGACGAAACTTGTTAGGGCGTACAATTGTAGGGACTCTTTTGTTGTAGGTATAACATATCCAATTATGATTGGAGATGTTTGTGTTGCTACGTATTCATTTGCTGGGCTTGTGTTCTTTATCTAAGCATGTAATATAATTACAGATTAAATAAAGAAATAAAACGTGCTTACAATTTCTATGATCCTGGTTAGTCAGACGATGTTGTGAAATTATTTTGTTTTTATCCGTCCTCAATGTGTGCAAATTTTCTTATAATCAGAACTCTTGAAGTCGGTCAAAATGATGATGAAATAATTCGTTATATTTATAAACAAGCTTAGAGCTTCTAGTTTGTTCCCTAAAATACCATTGTCTGAATTCGCTACTGAATTTTCGATAGGGAATAATGTAATAGAGCGATAAGCGACATACAGTCGTTTAAAAAATCCTAACCTACTTAGTTAATGACAAAAACTCAATAGATTTTTTTTTAGATATGCATCAATTTTTAGCTTTACATATAATATTTAACGAAAACTCACACATGCACATACATGAAGCATGTTAATAAGTTTGGTCAACTTTTTCTTGCTTACGTAGTCGTACGAAAGTTGTATGTAATTTGTATTCTATTGGGTCCTTAAGGTAGCTTTGATACATATAGATTGACTGAATATACCTCTAAACCATTGTAGGGAGCAAGCACAGTAAACAAATTGTGATATTAAACACATTCTTCCATTTAAAGTAGTTTAAAAATAGTACATTCGAAACTGATCCTACAAAAAATTACCACCTAAATTTGTTTCTTGTAAATAATAAAATAAAATAAATCGTCAAAATTATGAATGTTGCCATTCGACATTTTTGCTACCCGAAAAACTAAAATACGAATACCTACGCCACAATCCAAAACTGTCAGGTTTACATAATTCGTAACTGGAGGGTGCAAAATACAACCTCTATAAATTGTCATAGCAACAACATTGAGTTTGGTGACACTTTCAAAGTAATATTTACACACCATTGCCCTACGCTGCGAGTCAGAGAGCGAAATAAAATTTTCTTACCGGAGCAAGTTTCGTGTCGTCAGCAAAGGGGGTTGGCAAATGCTTGTACTTTTGAAAAAACGATAAACATTTAGAATTTGGAATAAAGGTAAATATTATTGGTGTTTGGAATTTCCATCAACTATTATGTCATTTGGTCTTGTCGAGGTTTCTTGCTATAGAGCCCCATACACGTTAGCCATACTGGAGTCGGTGTTTTTTCTTCGCTTGTTTAGTAATTTTCAAAAAGAGATCTGGAGAATCAGCTTTTTTATCCAGCGTTCTTAGCACGCTGCCATGTGATATAATAATTTATGTCTATAAATAGTCTCATAACTGATTGCAGTAAGCAATAAATTAATGAATTGAAATAAGTTAAATATTTTTGTATTAGAAAATGAACAGCGCTCCGGTGAAAAGTGGAAATCAAAATTATTATGAAAATTTTGACAATTCACGAGTTACGTTTTCGAATACGTCCTCGTTTGAATAAACCGTTATAGGCGAAATAAAGCAACTTATAGCATATTTTGTATTTATAGTATCGATGCAGTTACAGTCATGTTTGTTAGCGCTACATCGGTATTACATTATGTATGTATGTAATATATAAATGCGACGTCATTCAATTTATCTTCGTCAAATGTCTGTTTCTGAAGCTCTCAACGGAAGACTCAATTACAGCTGATCTCTTCCCCTACAGAACACAAGAATGCATCAATTTCCAGTTAGTAACTTGAACATTAGCAAACAAGGGGTGTGGTTACACTGACAAACACATAACTTAATCGTACTTAAAATTGATCACTGTTTCATTTTTTATTTGATAGATTTTCTGTGAAATTCTCGGGAATTTGTGTCACTGTCTTCAAATCTGTTTGTCTATGCGTCTGTGTATGTTAGAACTGTTTTATTCACAGGCTCTAAAGCTCAGCTGATTTTTTGTAAAGAACTTTCTCCTGACAATAAAAAACACAAATTAAAAGAATTAGCGAAATCGGTCCAGCCGTTCACGCGTGATGCCGTGACTAAGGGAAATAGGAATTCATTTTTATATATATAGAGATTATAAATATATGGGGACATGACAAATTTATATATGTGTGTGTGTTAATATTTCGTACGATTATTACGTACGGTTACAATACTCGTATAACGTATAAAACAAAACCTACCGACAGGTTTCCTTAAATATGTGACGTCCGAATGTGAGAGCCACCTTCGAGCAGGGAAAGCAATTTGCCGCACCATACCAACTTAACTTTGCATTCAAGTAACTACCAAAACTGACCACAGACTCTTATCTCTAAGCGAGAAGATTGAAAATGGGAGGACAGTTTTTGTAAGATGCAAAGCGTTAATATAGAGGGGGCCAGTCCAAACGTTATGGAGTGTTACCGACGCGTATAAAACATAACTGAAAGTGGATTTCCGTTATTACATACACGTATTTGGTTGGAATTGTGCCAAGCGATTTTGAGTTTTATAACATTGGATCCTTTTGTATTGATAGTTACGAATCCAGAGGACCTACACAGCGACGGTGGGATTATCAAACGTATGGCTGTTTGTTTTGGTTACATATTGCTACGGAAATATAGTCAGAAAACGGTTCCGTAACTCCAACCTGAAAAGACAAGCGCGAGCAGTAATGGTATGTACGGAGATAATAATCTTAAATAACGTAGGTGAGCTCTATGTAAGGAATGTTAAAAAATCAACCCTTGAAAAATGAAAGTAAATCTACTTAACTTTTACTATGAATTTAAATTTCATCACAAGAATAATACAATGATCCAGCTCCTAAAGGAGTAAAAAGAAATTAAATTAAGGCGCGTTCCGTATGAGGTTTTTGTGCTGCATGCAAAGCCGATGATTATCTCTCCACGACGTGATTATCACTAAACTGGGTCATGATGTACCATATATGGCTTCGCCAGTCCATATACCATTTAAGGTACACAAAAAAAAACATGAATGGAGCTGTTTATTTAAATATTTAATCAAAGCACTTCTAACTATTATCAGACCCTACATACAATCAATAATAAAAGTAGCATAATAATTATAATAGTGAATAATTTGCTTAAAGTTTGAAACTGCGCAATTTTAAACTCATTGCTGCTGGTAAAATATGCGTCATATTGCTCGCGGGAAATCTAGTTATTTATAATTATTTTTAATATTTAATTGTTTCTTTATTTCTTTAAATTAAACGTTTTAATGATATAACATGGTAAATGTACATTCAATACAGAACAAAAAAATCTTCTGCAAATGAATTAAATAGAGAATTGAACTCTGTCGTGACTTGATAAAAGTATGATGATAATATTCAATGGAACATCTAAAATCTAATTAATTCCAACAGTGGCATCATGTTCGCATGTGTGTCAAGTTGTCTAGCCAATTTGTACCTCGACTAGCCAGGATCGATTGACATGATTAACGTAATGTAGCTGGATTGCAATGGCTCTGAAGTATCTCCAGGGATGATACTACGCTTCCAAGGCTACTAGGGAGGTAACGTAGCACGGAATTTTTACTTCTGTTATGTAATTTTTTTCTGTTCCATTTTGTTCACTTTGTGCTGATAATCTCAGCTCCTTAATATGTGTGAAGAGATTTTTTGCTTTTGTTTTTGGGTATAATGTCTTTCTGATAAATTTGTTCACAAGCCAATCCAAAGCAGCGATGCTTTAGTAGATAATCCGGGTTTCTTGCTTAAAAGAATATACACAAAAAATACTAAAATTGTACAACCTTATACGGATATAACTCAAATACTTTCAGGTATAGAGCCAGTGTCTTTCAAACATGCTCTCCTTTCATGTCACGTGAATAGTGTTGAAAAGGGCTTTTGTGTGACCTTGGGCTCAAAGAGACGGTCTCAACGCTGCAGGCAATTCCCGTATGATGGAATTTTTAATAACACCAGGCAGTTTTGAGCTGTGACAATTTTCCTTTATTACAACAACACAATACGGAGGGTGGTTTTATAAATTGCCCATGAATTTTGGACTGAGCTGCGGGTCGTTTGCGAGTGAATTTTGAGGTATAATTTCAAGTTGACTATTTTGTGAAAAATTCTACGTGATTACGTAGGAAACGAATGCTTAAACAAAAGGCTTTATTTTATTCGGGTACCTAGCCCTTTCATTGATACCCATATCGTAGCGGTGATTGTGGAAATTATAAAACGTCATTTGTGGCGTTCATCATATTAGATTAAAAATGGCATTTAGATAACCATGCATCGTCACCAAACATAGACGTGGGGAAGAGCATAGAGTGCATAGCCACTACGTTTGGGAAGAGCGTCAAATTTTGCTTGTAAGATTTGATTACACATACATAGGTACACCCGTCAGGTGACACTAAATAAATATGCACTCATTATATATATTATTTTTTTATATATAACGGCGCGTGGCATTATTCAATAATGTAAATCAGTTAATTTTGAGTGTTGTCATTTAATTTGTTATTTTTTTTAATCGTTAGTAGATATTGTTAGTTTTGAATTTGACTAAATGGTAATTATAATTAAGAGCGGGTAACACCGGATGGAGTTGCGTCTGTCATGGCGGGCGAACGGCGGTTGAGTTCAGTTAGTTATTCGACAGCCGTTGCACGTGGTGGTCACTCGCAAACCCATTGGCTCTAAAATCACTAATTAACACTGTAATCCCTAATCGTTTGAGTCATTTAAGTGATTGTACAATTAAAATAGTGAACAACCAACGCTACAGTGTGTTTATTTCAACGTTTCCTGGAGTCTAACGCCCACTATGGATTCTCATGCTGACGAAGTCGCGAATCAGCAATCAGATGCAGCAGCCCGGCCTCCCGGTTTCCCGTTATATATATTACTAAGGTGGCACACAAGCATACGGCCCACCGTATGATGCAATGATGGTAAGCAGTCACCGTAGCCTATAGCCGCTAGCAATACCAGGGGTATCACTACGGGGTGCCAACCATGTTGCTGATGAGGACTCACTGTGCTAGCAGTAATACTACTAGCCCAGCGTATCCTCGTGAAGCACTGGCAACCTAACTTACCGCAGAAACACAACACTACATCAAGTTGTGTAATTTCACTGCGGTCTTCTGTAAGGCGGAGGTACAGTCCCCAGTCGGGCGGCTCCAATTTAAATGGGATAACCCACGGGAATATACGTACCATTGTCAACAATAATTATATTTTCATGATCAGAACATGCTTAGAAACTAGACTAATTGTACACTATAAGTCCCAATAATTGAACTCGCTGGAAATTTGTTAGACCAGAGTAAGTGAACAACGAAATTCTTAAGAAACCCGAGTAGGTCTCACGTTTATTTCTTTTGCTCAAATAATAAATGTATTGGTAAGTAAATAAAATATAAAGTACCTACCTTTATTCAACAAAGAGAAACCAAAGAATAACAGCCAACCGTCTGAATTACATAAGGATTGGGACGTAATGGAGACGTTATTAATGTTAGCTACTTAGGACATGTTTATAAAATTTACATTACAAAATATAGTTCCTAAGATAGACGCTTTTAATACTGTTTCTTTTGTTTTAACAAAGTGTGCGGCCCACCATTTTCTTTCTTTATTATCAGCCTAATTAGAAATAATGGGGATAGGTGTATATAAAAAATGCAAATCCCTGAAAATGGGGAAAATCGGGAGAAGTGGAATAACTCATCTGATGGTGAGCAGTTATCATCACTGACACTGGCAACCTAATAATGAAAAAATATCGAAACGTGCTCCTCGAAATTTGGTAACCTTATTGTTCGCAATCCACAGATACATAACACTACATAGAAGCTGTGTCTTGCTCCGATCTCGTGTACTAGACTAATTAGACAAATACCATCATAAACGGTAGCTCTCAATGTAGCCTACTGTTTTATTTTAATTTCTTCTAAGAAGGCAATTTAAAAAAAATTTGGAAAATGGGATCTCTCGTGAGTTTGTCCATTAAAATTGGAGCCGCCAGACTGGGTATTGTACCTACTTTACAGAAAACCGCATTCAAATAACACTACTTTGATGTAGTGTTGTGTTTCTGGGGTTTACACCCCAGTGCTTGCAGTGTTGTCAGTGCTCCATGAGGATACGCTGCGCTAGTAGTAATGCAGTTAGCACAGTGAGTCGTCATCAACAACAGGGTTGGCAACGCATTAGTGTACCCCTGGTATTGCTAGCGGCTATAAGCTACGGTGACCGCGTACCATACACCATAGTGGTATAAAAAAAACAAAAAACTTTTAACGGTATATCGTTCTTCTCTCATTGTATCTCCAGCTAAGTTACCTCGTCTCATAGGAAAGCATTTCTGTTTGATGTCTGATACCCTAATGTTGATTCCCCTCTCGTCCATCCGTTCATATACAGCTTTTAATAAGATTTCACCGGCATATTATTGCTCCTTGTTGCGTAGTTTATTGAAGGGATTTTTCATTTAGGGCAGTTGATTGCTTTTGTGAATGTATGAAAGGACTGGGGAGTTCCTAATGCGTTTGTGCAATCACATTATTGTGATGGATTTCATTCTCCTGCTCATTATGCGTTTGATGTATTTTCAACTCTACGTTGTTTGGCCCACAGCATGTTTTACGATGGTATCTCTGACCGACCCAGTAGGTCTTGTGAAGAGCCTTACCGCGCAGCAGCTCACTTAGGCTTCCGTTCCTGGTTGAGTACGAAACACTGTACATTGAGTACTGTTTGTACAAGATGATTTAATTGGAATGTCTTGCCACAATAATAAAGCTAAAAGGTGAAGAGTACGTACTCGTAACCGGCGGTTATGTATGAAGATATTGATAAATGTTTAAGAAGCCAAAGAGATGTGCAAGTCAAGCGTGAAATCTCTGTATATATTGTCTGCCGATCCCGACGATACTTGGTGTGTTAATATGCAAAAGTCTAAACAGATGTTTTTGCCTCTTGACCGATTCATTAGAAAATCCTATTTCCTATGGCCAAACATAAAAACTATACCTCATGAGATATCTAGATTAAATTAACTGATTAAATTACTATAAAATTGTGAAGCAAAATCTCCTCTTGAATACGCAAAAGGATTGATTTCAATGAAACCGTGACTACCTAAGAGTTTTACCTTTGAGTTTCCCCTTTGTAGCTCAAGTTAAAACCACCTTTTGTAATGCGAGCCTTGAGAGGGGTAATCTCGGCTAATACAGCCTCTATTGTTCACCAGCGTCTTTGATAACGAAACAGTCTCGGTTTAGAAATGCAACTGGTGCCCTATTTGGGGTTAGTTGTTTCTTTTGTCAACAAACGTTGAGTTTGAGAGAATTCTTAAAAGAAATATCTAACCCTTTTGTTTTCTTTCTTCATTAAAAACTTTTCTTTCTTTCTGTCAAAAGTGATTGTGTTGTCGTGTTTGTGATTTTGTTTATAAATTCCATAGTATGAAGATTCTTTCTATGTACATATATTATTTTATTAGGATACTGTTGCTTGGAAAACAAACTATCTCACTTCACAATATTGTATTAACGTTATTCAACTGCTACCATCTATTCGTTATAACCGGTTTATTATTCAAAGACATAATGGAGGCATTTTGTTGTATATGTCCTTGCTGGTATAAATCTAGATTCTTATTTTTGTATTGAAATAATTATCACCAAAAATTTTAATAGACCATCTTTAACATTAATTTATTTTAAAATTAAAACGTTTGTCATCCTCGATGTTGATATACGAAAACAAATAGCTTACCGTAAAAGAATAATGACGATTCTCTCTCTAATAATAATACCATTATTATAAAATTACAACGTCTGACACAATACTCTTTCGTTATTTTTATACAGTGAGAGTGAACGTTAGTGAATTTTTTATGAGAACTTATTTAAAGAACTGGTTCTTTTTTATTCGCCAATGAAATTAAGGGCCGGTGATAATACAATGACTTTGTGATATCCTGACTAGGATCATCAGGATATCGCACAGTGTGTTTTATTATTCTTCAAACAACTCTTTTTCAAGATTTATTCTATTTAAGCCAGCTTGAACACCATTTAAACGATTTAGTTAAGAAAGTACTTTAAGTTCGATACTTTTCCCAACTCCTTATCCCAGTCAGTATATCGCTCAAGTCAGTAATAATAAAGTTAGCTTAGTTTTGGGTTTTTGTTAATGAGGAAGCTTACAAGGCATCCGCCGGGGACTGTTAGAATAATGAAATTAACTTTTTTCCTACAACTGGACCTCCTGAGTTGTGGGATTTGAGAATTCTCGAATTTATCTTTGGAACATTTACTTTGAAGACCTAAAGTCTGTATTTTAGTTTAATTTTAATAATAATATAGTCTAAGCTAATTTCAGTTCGTACGATTTTAATTGAGGGTTATTTTGGTTAAGATTTCATTTAAGAACATTAAGGAACGTAATATAAATAAAACTATAGTGTTGACGACTAAGCAACTAATGTCTTATCTCCAGCACAGAATACAAAATAGGTAATCAATTATGTTATTCTCATAGTACTCCTCCTCCATTCTTTGTTCGAAAAACATAAGAATCCTGTACACGAATTCTCAAACTCCACACAATTATATACTTATTATTTTTAAAATATTGCATTTATGTTGCATCCTACTCCATACGTAGCTAAAATTATTTTCAAAGTACTCTAGTGTTGTTTATTAACAATTCTCAAACTCTGAACTATGAACCCCCTGACAATACGTGCCGCGTCAAGGAGTACTGGCTCCTGTATTCAACCCTTGACCGAACCATCGAGCGAGAGCGACTTGAGGTGTTATGATTAAGATTATTTTCCTTGCCAATATTATTGAGTCATTGATAACTCTGTAACCAGTAAGCAGGCTTGGCACTTACGGCTTAAAAAGTTCGTGTTCTCACAGAGTTGAAAAAAAACATACTAAACTTTTTACATGCAGTGTTTCCTCTAGCACCAACTAATAATAATAAACCCTTAAGATAAAGTGTAAACAAGAAATATGGATGCGCTACTACCAAAGCTCATCAAACAAATTGCTTCATCGTCCTCTGTGCATTCCATAATATGTATGAACTGGATTTATCGCCTTATAAATTGCTGTGAAGGCAAAAAAAGCTCCACTAATTCTCGTTGCATTTTTCGTCTAATCGCTCCGAAGGACCGTTTAACTTATCAACAGGGTAATCGCGGATGTAACTTTACAGTTTGTAATTTAACAGACGCCGACATAAATAAAATTCCAACATAATCTTCGGGGTTAGTCGATATTCTTATATCGTTAGAGAAATTTGCGAGCGATTAGACAAGGCGAGTGATTTGGGAACCGCTTTAATAATGATTTGTATTTTTACCACCTTTATAATAAAATACTGTAATATATGAGTAGGTATGTTGGTGCCTGGTCTTACTGTTTTTTATTTGAAATGGCCTTAGTATAAAAATACTAACATGCAAATGATTGCCGTAGCACACGATACTGAAATAGTGTTATATTATCGTTAATTATTAAACAAATAATTTTATACCAGACAGAGTTAAATGTTTGCTTTTTGACACATTATTTCGAAATGCAGTCAGTGTATTTATTTACAAACGAATAAATTTACGTATACTCGTATACTAATTTGTCAGTGTAACTGATGTGTGGTCCCAGTGTATTAATTTCGTAGTAATTAATTGAATGTAACATTGACTGTGACTTATTAAATACATTTACAGTTCGAATGATATAATCATAATATGATATTGACAAAATGATAATGATTTATCGTGCCCTTCTATAAGATTACTTTAGATTAAAATAGCATTAACTAACATATTTTTAAATATGCTTTACACGGCTGGCCATTGAATACCAATTTTAAGATTAATAAAGAAATAATTTGAATTTTAATTTTGTTTTCTTTCAAGACTTAGTGTTACTTCAATTGGTGAAAAAATATTTTCTCAATGAAAACGAGGAGCTTCAAGAATTGACCCCCAGTTCGTCGCCCTGTGAAGCATTTGTCGGCAATACCTCTATCATTAAAGAGCACACTACGGACAAAGAGACCGCGCATTCTTATATCATACGTCGTAGTGTTTTGTCAACTTGACGAGCTGAGGCTTAGAGGGGAAGGGTCAGCTTGGAAAGGTCGGCTTTATTTATCATATACATAAAGGCTAGAATTATAGATAGTCGATAATACGAAGTGCCCAACAGGATAATAAACAAAAACCAGTATTATCATACATCGCAATCTAAGCTAGTAATTATATTTAAGGGTACCATACAACTGATAGAATTCATATTTTTTTGAAAACACATCTTATAAGCCGAATTCGCCGAATAAGCTTTGTTTCCCACCTTAATATAAGCAGATCAATCGAGACATCCGTACAATATCGCAGTTATTTTGATATACATATATACACATACCTATATATCTAAGTGAACAGTAAACCACAGAAAATGAAAAAAAAATCCCCGTCTCCAGAGTAATGAGGCGAAATATCGGGCGTTCACGCACCACCTCCGCGTGAATCGCAGCCTTAAATGGAAATACCTGTTCGTTATACCTATGTGTACACAGTAGGTGTACTTACGTCCTTTATATAAAAGCTAGTGCGTTTAGACATTTTGTATTAGAGGCTATTGTGAATGCAATCATTATATAAGCGTTATATACTTGTATGTGTTAATATTATTTTTTAGTGTTATCAATAGTTTTTATATATTATTTTGAGAAATAGGTATCCATGTTAAGTTAGTATTTGAAATGTAATTTTTATGTAATTCTTTTGGTTTTTAAAAGAATAATTGCTGAGTTTCTTGCCGGATTCTTCTCAGCAAGACCGACCTTCCGAATCCGGTGGTAGATTCTGACGATTTGAAAGTGCTTGCCTGTAAAGTCTAGTCAAATAAAGATCTTTTTGAATTTGGAATCGCAAGTTATGATGTACTAATTTTCTCCGCGACTTGAATAGGATAACACATAATTATCCTTATGATATAATATAACCTATGTCACATAAGGATATTGTAGCTTTTCAATTGTGAAAAAGCTATTCTGGTTTTAAACAAAACAGTACGTTGTTTGCTTATGAATTAATTCTTTCGACAGGAAAATGTTTCTGCCAAATAATGATTTAATGTAGATACGTTTTTTTTTCTTTTTTACCATTATTCTTTTTCTTTTGTCAGGGTGTAAATTAGGCCAAGTATTAAAAAAAGTATACTAAGTAGTACTTCTAGAGCAACCACGCTAGTGACTGTAAATATTCGAACTATTGGATAACATAAGTTATATCCTGCATAGTGCTATACTTCACTACATAGTGGATTTGTAAGGTATTTCACTTAAATGGCTAACGTTGGCCGTGCAAAGCCGGGGCGGGTCGCTAGTAAACATTTATAAAGTAAACATATCCGTCTAGAATCTGAGTTCATTGAACCGTACGCGGAAACGATCGGTTAGCTCGTATAAGGGTATGTAAATAATACATAAGACGGGCGCAGTATTGGGTGGGCGAAGGTTCAAGTAAATAAAAGTTAATAGGTGCTGGGGGGTGTCTTTAAAGAAATTTTATTTGAAATATCTTTCAAGGTGTATCCACCTACAAACATTACAAGAAGTTAAGAAAAAAATATCGAATATCTGTGATTTATAAAAAAAAAATAATGAATTCATTATTAGCTTGTAAAAAGACGTCAGTACCTAAACTTGGAGCTAGAAAAGAATTTATTTTCTTGTTTTGGTAGAATTCTCTACCTAAAATGTCGATGTGCGTGTGGACCTAGTGAGGAGAACTAGGTCCACACTCCTAAACAGTGTGACCAATTTTGATGATTTTGAACCTGGATGGTTCATGCCTATGATTTGATCCGATAGATGGCGCTGTTCTCGAGATTTGATTTCTACGCGATCGAAGTCGCGAGGCAAAAGCTAGTACTTTAAAGTTAATCAAATTCGATTAATATTGAATTGAGGTACTTCAATAAAAACTTGAAGTTTGAAATCGACACGACCCGTTCGGCATCGTAAAGAGCATCCGATCGTTTGACTTAGAAAAGTAAATATCCGAACCGAAGTTCAACAAACATTCCCAAAGCTACTTTGGAACTTGACTGCTTGTCTCTTTGGAGTATTGGCTATATAGCAGGCAGCATATCGATTTTAATTATGTTACGGATACAAATATTCTGACGTCATTTAGAAAACTACAATTGTTACAAAAAAGATGCGGTGTTGTTGGCAATGCGTTAGTGTTACTCCTGGTATTTCTAGCGACTGTATGCTACGGTGACTGCTTACCATCCGGTGGGCCGTCAGCTTGTGTGCAACCTTAGCGGTATAAAAAAAATCACAGATAATCTTTTTCGTAATTCAAAACTAATTTACACACAACGGAAACTCCTCGGTAATGTTAAAACTTATTATAATTATTAAAATGTTTGTATGAAATGCAGTTTCTCAGTAAAGTGTTGCGATAAGGTTGTTTGTTCAAAGGGTTGGAGAGCAACAAAGGGTGTCTTAATCGGTGATTGTGGCGTACTTCGGTGCCAAGTTGTAACATTAGACGCAATGGGGAGAGTGTGTAACTAACTACCTTTGTACATAGATATACATGACCAAAATGTACAGACATACCTTCACATACCTTAGAAGGATGATAAAGGTATAATATTTAAAGAAGTGTGAGAGACAAGTACAGCGGGGTATGATGTGAAGGTAAAGGATTTTATATAGCATACAATTTCTTCAACTAGTTTTTACAGCTTCGACTCACAGAATTAAACAAAAGGATAAACAACTAATTTTAAATTTGAATAAAAAAACCAAAGTTATTCCATATTTTCTTTTCTGTCCCATGTTTAAGAAGCTAGAACATTTATTGCTGTGCTCACTGTGTGCTTACTGTACTGTGCGCAGTGCTGTGTGCTTCGCATAGGCTTAGGCAATTCCTACATAATTAAACATAAAAACCTTCCTGTTGAAATACTCTATCTATTTAAAAAAAATGCATCAAAATCCGTTGCATAATTTTAAAGATCTAAGCATACATACAGACACAGGGCTTTGTTTTATACTATGTAGTGATATTATATAATATATCATCAAGCTGAGTCCCTTTTGGGGAGGCCGAGAGTATAGAGCGCCATTTTACTCTTGACTTTCACACCTAAAGTTGACCTACAAAGTTCGAATCTAGGACTCACGTAAGCCAAGTCTCACATTAGTTTACCCGCAGAGGTGACGTAATATTCAACAGATGTCGTAATTAACATTATTCATAAATATTTACATTTTAAATATTTCAATTACAATATGTAATTAATAATTGTAAATATTTACCTGCGGCGTGCGTCGTGAATATGTTTCGAATGACTCTGTAACCTTAAATAAAATTATACGCAAATTTTGCACTTATTATATTAGTAAGTATTCATATAACGAAGATAGAAGTAATATAGATTATTAAATTAAGTTATGGAATAATGTTTGTTTGAAAGAGAGAAAAAATATGTTTAATTCCTTAAAAAAAATCTTAGTAAAATATTAATTGCTTATTTAAATTTAATACATGTTATGTACTTGGCCATACCAAGTACATAACATGCCCTGGGGCCCATATAACCCTGGGGTATAAAATAGCAGCTCTTTCATTTACAACTTCATTGTATTTTATAGTAAACTAGCGGCCCACCCCAGCTTCACACGGGTAGACATTCATAAAATATTTTGCATACCCGTGCTAAGCCGGGCGGGCAGTTTGTTTACTATATTGCCTATGTTACTCAGTGATAATGGAGCTTTCCAACGGTGAAAGAGTTTTTGAAATCGGTCCAGTAGTTTTGGAGCCTATTTAATACAAACATACACACAAAAATTTCATTCCTCTTTATAATATTAGTATAGAGATATAGATGTTGTTGTTGATACAAACTAATAAAACATATAAATCGGTAAGCTTAGAAAACAAAATTTTAGAATTGAAGATTCATTAGAGGAAAACATAAGATTTCACGTTTTCCCTATAAATTATGGTCAGTACATTTTAATATAAAATATAAGCTTTCCGGGCTCATTCTCATAACTTTTAATTGTACCTAATTTCATACTGAACTGGCCGCGTAATTTTCGTAAATATGGTTACAAAGTTTCACGTATTAATATTTAGATAGCACTAGCCTGGCCCGCCCCGGCTTCGCACGGGTAGACATTTATCAAAATATATTTTGTCTACCCGTGCGAAGCCGGGGCGGGCAACTAGTAAGTAATTTTCTTTGCTATAAACCTCACGGAGCCCGAGACCTTTCCAACGAATGCAAAACCGTGGAAATCGGTTCGTGCGTTCTGGAGTTATAGCGTCAGGAAGGAAAACCCGACTTATTTTTATATAGTAGATAATCAATGGATAGTTTTATTATATTTCATCTCAATTTTAATTCATAAAGTAAACGTGTTAGTACAAAAACAAGTAACACAATTTATTGAAAATTGTAGTTTGCATACCTCGGACATAAGTTACTAAATCATTGCAACAGATGTCGAGAACGAGGGTTGAACAAGTTTAAAGTAAACAGTTTTGTTTTATGTATTTTATTCATAAACTTGAGGACTCACTTAGCCAACTAAATTTAAAATAATATTCGTTGGTTTCTTTGTAGTTGATTTGGTTAATTAACAAAGGGTTGATTGGTTTTTTTAAATGTACTTTCCATTGAATTTCCAGTCAGTCATTCTTGTCATGAACACTAGTTTCTCCACATAGTTCAATTACGTCAAATATGCGTTGTATAAAGGTTTGCGAGTGTTTCTCATGAAAGTCAATCTCATAATAATCTAATTTAGAAATACTAAAATTTTATACACATCACTTATCTTATATCTAATATATAAAATTCTCGTGTCACAGTTTTCGTTACTATACTCCTCCGAAACGGCTTGACCGATTTTGATGAAATTTTTTGTGCTTATCCGGTATCTATGAGAATCGGCCAACATCTATTTTTCATCCCCCTAAATGTTAGGGGTAGGTCACCCCTAAATTTTTTTTTTTAGACAAAATTTTTAATTTCTATTTTTTTATGGTACAACATACAAAAATACACACAAATCTCAATTTTCACCCTTCTACGATCAACCCTTATTTTTTAATATTAACTTTTAATCACACTGGCCATATAAGCTAAATACCCATAAAACACAAATTAATTATACATAAAAACCTTCTGTTGATGATCTATCTATTGCTGAAAACCGCATAAAAATTCGTTGCGTAGTTTGAAAGATCTAAGCATACATAGGGACAGACAGACAGTGGGAAGCGACTTCGTTTTATACTATGTAGTGATGAAAAAAGCAGTAAACAATAGAAAATAAATATTTTAAAATGGACCAATCTCTACCAAAGCCAAAAATTCGATATCTCAAAAAGTCATGACAGTATTGCATGCAGTATTTTTAATCCGGTATCTATGAGAATCGGCCAACATCTATTTTTCATCCCCCTAAATGTTAAGGGTAGTCCTCCCCTAAATTTATATTTTTATTTTTTAGACCGATTTCAAAAATTCTTTCACCGTTAGAAAGCTACATCATCACTGAATAACATAGGCTATATATTATACTAGCCTCCCGCCCCGGCTTTGCACGGGTAGACAAAATATTTGATATAAAAGTCTACCCGTGCGAAGCCGGGGCGGGCCGCTAGTAATTTATAATAATATTATCAGTAAGTTTAAGCACGTGTCTATAGTTTAGAAGTAGGTACTGCTTAATTAATATTTATTTGACTGTGCACTGCGATCAAGCATAAAACAATTTGGCTCGTATTGTTAACGTGTGTAGGTAATTAAAGTTCAAAATTTATTTTAGAATAAAATTTATATGTAAAGTTCTAATTATAATAATGCGTGGAATTACATATTGAAGACATAAAAAGATAAAAAGTTCCACCGTGTCTCTGCGCTCGCATAGTTTAGTAATGAAATATTGATAGTTCGCTCCGAAAAAAATTAGAGATTTCCCCGACTCAAACTCCTCTAAAATCTTAGCTAAGGACACTCTCAATGAAATCACCCTTGAATAAAATAAACAAACTTAATCCAAATCAGTTCATTCGATTAAGATCTACGATTCCGCAGACAGATACACCAATACACGTTAAACTTATAACAAACTCTTTGCGTCGAGTTTTTGGCGGGAATCAGGCGGAGCGGTGGAGATTTTTTCCAGTGTGTCGTAAATTGTGTTATAGTGATCTTTAATGTGTATTTTTGGTGTCGATATGTGCAGTAAAGTTTCATTTAGTGACTGATTTATAGGAGCATTGGAAATAATGCCATAATACGACTTTTGGGTTAAGTGATTTATCATTTTGGTCAATAGGTTACCTCTAATCTAAAGGCGTGTTACGATCTGCTACTGCCGTGGGTTGTCTCCAGAAACTCCATTGGGCGTTAGAATGCATGACACTAGGCATTTTAATGCGGCAAACACGAGAAATTTTGCAACATGAAAATTCTCTAACACTCGACACCGGCAAAAATAGTCCCTGAAGGGATTGATTGCCATACTTAGGAAGAAGAAGAAGAAGAACTCTTTGCGTCGGGGATTAAAAAGCAGTAGCGATTACAGACGCTGTATATCCTGTATACCTTAGCTTAGAACTGTTGTTGAGTCTGTGGACAAGCAAAATTTTGTTTGGGACTTGAGTTGAATAGAATTTGTTGTTTAGTTTCGAATTAAAATCTGTCGTTTGTGTTAGATTAGAAGGGCTTATGTCAAGACCTCAAAAAAATACCTCAGAGTAGATAATATACTACGTACACTTATAAGAAATATCTGACAGATTTTAAACACCTCGCATTTAATTGGTTGGGTCGGTGGGAAAACACGCCAGTGATACCCTGTGCCGGTAGCAGGAACATTGTCGACAACGTTTTCGTATCGCCTTCGACTATTTTTGTATTGGAAAATTGAACAGCGCTGCAGCGGTGAAAAGTGGAACTAAAAATTAGTATGACAATTTTGACATTTCGCGAGTTACGTTTTCGAATATGTTGTCGACAATGTTCCTGCTACTGGCACTGGTGTGGCGAAAATCCATATGCTACAGTAGCCGCTTACCATCAGGCTGGCCGTATTGCTTGCCACCTTATTGGTATAATATATTAGGTCCTTACATATGAAATTGGCGTTTTTCGTACTGGCCACTTTAATCACGAATTTCTCCTCTTTGGTAAGGAATTCCAAATTCAAATTTGTACAGCTATAGACTCATGTATTTGTACTTCGATGATCGTCATTCATTTGTTTTTTTTCTTCTGTTTTTTTCTGTTTGCGTCACTCATTTTACAAAATGGAAAACCTTAAATATCGCATTATTTACGAGTACGAGTTCCGCCGTGGCACTAGTGCTGCGGAAACAACTCGAAGGGTGAATGATGTGTATGGCGGTCGTGTTGCAAAAGAAAACACAGTTCGTTTCTGGTTCCAACGTTTTCGTTCTGGAAATTTCGACCTGCAGAACAAGCCCCGTGGACGGCCTGAGACTCAAGTTGATAATGAAGAGTTGAAGGCTATTGTGGAAGCGGATCCATCGCAAACAACGTCCGAGTTAGCTGCAGGCTGCAATGTTAGTGATAAAACTGTTTTAATTCACTTGAAGCAAATTGGGAAGATTAAAAAGCTTGAAAGGTGGGTACCTCACGAATTGACTGAAACAAACCGGCAAACGCGCGTCGACTGCTGCGTTACATTACTAAACCGGCACAATAATGAAGGTATTTTAAACCGAATCATTACCTGTGATGAAAAATGGGTTCTTTACGATAATCGGAAGCGCTCAGCGCAATGGTTAGATCCTGGCCAGCCAGCCAAATCCTGCCCCAAGCGAAAATTAACCCCAAAAAAGTTACTTGTAAGCGTTTGGTGGACTAGTGCCGGTATTGTTCATTACAGTTTTTTCAAATCTGGCCAGACTATTACGGCTGATGTCTATTGTCAGGAATTGCAAACCATGATGGAAAAGCTAGCGGCTAAACAACCTAGGCTGGTCAATCGCTCCACGCCACTGCTGCTTCACGACAACGCTAGACCACACACTGCGCTACAGACGGCTACTAAATTAGAAGAGCTTCAATTGGAAAGTCTAAGACATCCTCCGTACTCCCCGGACCTTGCTCCAACAGATTACCATTTTTTTCGAAATTTGGATAACTTCTTGCAAGGGAAAAAATTCAACTCCGATGGGGCAGTCCAAATCGCCTTCAAAGATTTTATTGATTCCCGTCCGACTGGTTTTTTTAGTAAAGGGATCAATGAACTACCTATGAGATGGCAAAAGTGCATAGAAAATAATGGTTCATACTTTGATTAATTAAATATATTATATTAAAAAATATTCGACTTTTTGTTCCTCCCATACAAAACGCCAATTTCATATGTAAGGACCTAATATATATATATATATATATAGCTCGTAGAATTTAGTTCCAGAGACCTTGCTCGTGACGAATTGCATTTACATCAACAACGGCCATGCTTCTACTTCGCAAAATTATGGGCATAATTTTGTGCCCCAGTTTCTTTTGTGGCATATTTTCCCGAAAAGTTTTCAAGTTGCAGTGATTTAAATTCCGTTGTAACAGATTTATGTCCTTCTCTTAAACCTTTGTGGTAATTTTTTTGTATTCTGTTGTAAGACGAATTATATTAAAAGAAAAATAATGATAAATAGTGAGTTTATTACTTAAAGGTAAAAACGTCAATCTTATACAAACATTTCAATACATACTTCTAATATTAGATTTCACAAATCAGCATAAATAGTTCATCTTTAAATTTATGTATAAGCACAATGGTATATGTACCCTAATCAGTTCAAAGATAATTGCTAATATTCATATTTTATAATAATAAATATTCGTTAAGAAATATAAAATTGTATTGCTATGTTCACACGTTAATAAAAAGATCATTAGACTCGATACGTGTCATCATTTTTGATGTGAAAAGATACTAATCCTTTTTAGGTTTTTTAGTTGTACTCTCATCTGCACACTGAGTCTGTGTTTTAGGTTTTGGCGTTGTTGTAGTTGGCTTTGTTTTTGGGGCCTTAGTTGGTTTTTCTGTTGTTGTAGTTTCAGTCGTTGGTTTTGTTGGTTTTTCGGTTGTAGTAGTTTCAGTAGTTACTTTTGTTGGTTCAGTTGTCGGTGCTTCCGTAATTGATGCTTTTTTCGTCGTAGGACATATCGTAGTTGTGGATACTGGTGTCGCAGTGCCAGCAGCTGCTGCAGCGCTACTTGCTGCTGCTGCAGTGCCACTCGATGCTCCTGTAGCGCTGCTTGACGCGGCCGCACTACTTGTTGCAGCTGCAGCTGCACTGGGTGCTGCTGTTGTACTATCTGATTCTGCTTTTTTCGTCGTAGGACATATTGTAGTTGTAGATCCTGATTCCGCAGTGCCACTAGCTGCTACAGCGCTACTCGATGCTGCTGCACCAGCATTTGATGCTCCTGTAGCGTCGCTTGATGCGGTCGCAACGCTACTTGATGCTACTGCACTGCTATTAGATGTTGCTGTAGCACTACTTGATGCTGCTGCAGAGCCAGTTGATGCACCACTTGATGCTGCAGCTGCAGCGCCACTTGATGCACCATGTAATGCTGCAATAAATATGATGTGAATTAGCTAAAATAATTATAGATGGGACAAATATATTGATCTAAGAAATATAGACAGGCAACCCAAAACATTTGTTTTGCACAAAGTATTTGTTGAGAGTCCAAATAATTCATTGCTAACAATATTTTTGGCATAGAACATGGCCTATTTATCGGTTTCTGTTTAGCGTTGAGCATGAATTCTAAGACATTTGGAACTATGTACGTACCATAATTAGAAATATTTTAAAAATATGCGATGTTTTACATACCAGAACCAGGAGCGGCAAAGACGTAACAGATCTGAAATACAATCACAGGGAGTCAGTAACAAAACATAATTATACCCTACCAGTAAAGCATGGCTTTGAAATGTGACTACATTATAACTAGCTATATATTTAAGAAGAAGAAGCCATGGAAGGCCAAGGTCCAACTTTCTAGATCAAATTACCAAAGTGCTCATGATGTTAAGGTAAAGAGTACTCGGAATCGGCGGGCATGTATGAAAAGAGTGATGAATTCAAGAGTTTAATGGCGCTCTATACTCTCTGCCTGCGTCGTGAAGGTATATATAAATATATGGTTAAGAATATGAAACCCAAATATAAAGAGGGAAATAGTATTTCAGACAGAAGGCGACAACGTTAGTCTTCTAAGATTAAGAAGAAGTTAAATAAGCAAAAAATATTTAAAGAGTAACTGAAGAAGAGTTAAGTAACCAATAAAACATTTTTAAAAGGAATCATACAAAACTAATTGAACACGTACTTAAAATACGATAGTGACATAATTAATTGAAATATTTTGTAACATTATTAGCAAGAGAAATAAATGAATGTAATTCTTCACTCACCAAAGTTAAAAACGCGATAACTGTTAGTTTTCTCATTTTAGTTTGTGAGAAAGTAGAGAGTAGCTCTGGAAGACCACGAATGAATAATGTAAATGCAATCAATCAAACTGCATTTATATATTAAATTGTGTTACTATGTTGTGGTACTTAATATTGTCTCAGGTGAAACTATATCATGAAACAACTGCAGAGTAAAGTGACTATTAAATATATTACACTGTAGTGCATTATTGATTGGCAATATTATTGTAATAGTCGTGTTATGATTACTAATTTATTCATATTACCAGTTTTAATTGTAGAAAACAATTATCTTTAAAACAGACATAACAAATGAAAATATTTTCCTTTACGTCGTCAAAGTAAAGAAATTATTATGACATCAGCGTAGACTTTGCGTCAACTAGTTTAGTTATACTTTTCTGAAGTTCTAAAGACTGATTACATAGATTGTTTAATATATTTATGGCATTCAAGTCTTAGATGAGTCATTATAGTTTTAACATAAATGTTCTCATCATCGCTAAAAATACCAATGCAATAACTAATTATTGGAGCAAATTTTCTTTCTTGTAACTAGGCTCAAATTATATATTTACAATGTGTTCGAATTTTGAAATTAGAATATATGCATAGCTTTGACAAGTTTTTGACAGGACTTAATTTAATCTTGTAATTTAGGAGAGTGGGTCACCAGCACCAATATTAATTAATTATTATAATTGCCAACTGAATTTCTCATCCTCTTCGCACTAAAAAAATATTTAGTTTAATATAGTTTATAGGCTATTGATAGCCTTGAAATTTAATAACATTTTAGTACACTGTGGGTGACTGAAGCCCAAACTAAGCTTTGTAGGATTATATTTCAGGTCACCAAGTCTCCACAATTTAGGTAGCTTATTAATTTATAAATTGATTAATTTGTATTTCCTTTGGTTAGTTGATAAGGTACACCTAGAGTCTATGCTTCTTCATATTTCGATAAATGGAGAGTAAAGTATTTTTTTCATTTATGCCTCCTTTAGAAATATCTTTTTTCTTAAAAATTCATAATAAACAAAGTTTCAGTTCAAAGTTTATAAATCCTTTTTATTATTAATAAACAAATGTCATAATTTTTAAGGATGAAGATGTTCAATTGTATCCTTGCATTCATTTACTGCGTAAGTTGCGATTGACTCTAGAACGCAAGATCGCCGACATGAAAGATGGTAGTAATGACGTGACTGTCTTGGGATTTGGGATACAGCCCCATTGTAATCTGACACAGGACTGGCAGCCCCCCGGTTTCCAAAAAGAATAATCCATAGGGCACAAACCAGAACTCCTCACTGTACGGCTACAGATATCATTTGTAACGGTCTGTTGTAATAATTTGACAATCGTACTAAATAAATAACTTTCATAGCAGGTAGATAATATAGAGCGCTATTTCCCTCTTGACTTGACTCGACGAGACCTCTGGTCTAGTGGTTAGAATGCCTGACTGCTGTCGCGGTCGTGGGTTCGATTCCCGTCGGGGTAAACATTTATGCGATCAACATTTGCATGTATGTACAAAAAAAAGTACTAAGTAGTTCTATTAGCTGCTGTTTCTCATAGTACAAGCTTCGCTTAGTTATGGCATGTCATGGGACAAGACAGAGCTGATTAAAAAAAATCTCCTTTCCGTCCTCTCCACTCAATACTCTTAAGTAGGTAAAACTATTAATTTGCTATGCGACTAAATTAACATAACAGTATTGTGTCTGAATTTTACTGTAGTTTAAATTTAATTCGCTATCGAACTTGACAGGTCCTGAAGGCTTGGCTTAAAGCCTGCTTATTTTCCACCATTCGGACGAAAGTTGCTATTTACGACGACAATTTTAATGCCACTTGTTAAATATAAATTCGCTGTCAAACTTCGCTGTATTTTGTTGGCGGCTTTTAAAGACCATAGGGCTTTTTGATTCAACTGCGATTTAAACTCCATTTAATTAGAAAACATTATAATAAACTTAACAAACTCGATATTGTATTCGAAGTATTTGATCTAAGAGATCGAGGAGTAAGAATTTACGAACTATATCCATTAATTAAAGCTTATTCATGATTATATTGTTACTACATATATCATTACTGCGAGGTGCTTCAAGAAGTCTGTGATGAGATTTCTGCAGGATCACATACCAGGGGTATCATCGGTCGGAAATGCGTGAGTGATACCCCTGGTGTTGCGAGCATCCGGAGCCTACGGTAACCGCTTTCAATCAGGCGAGCTGTATATTGTATACCATCAGGTATGAACAAATACTATTTAAAAGTTATTATTAGATCTGAAAGTATAATAATAAAATAATAATAATATATTTATTTTCAAAAACTTTACAGTAACATAAGTAACTGACTCCCACACTAGGCAATGCCTGTCCCGTGGGAGAGAGTAAATACGACTATCCACAATACATGTTACAACTAGAGTAATATACATTTAGATATTTATTTCAAGATAACTATTTCACCTTAAATGTATATATATATATATATATATATTTATTATTACGAAGTAAGTTTTCAATATAATATTTTGAAATTGTGCGGTGCTTGATTGTTATCAATTTATTGTTAAGAAATAAATTATACTTAGTTTGTTACTATTTTACTAGTCAACATAATCGTCAGTGGACATATTTCATGCTGATAGTTAACTATTGTTATTTGTTTCACTATAAAAATATTATTCCATACTTAGCGTATCGTGATCGACGGAATATTTTACCCCGTAACTAATTTCGCCCAAGAAATTAATTATTGCTCTTTCTGTACTGGATATTAATATACTTAATGAGGTTACCTTTTCCTTATCCAATATTTCTTAGATTAATAAGAAACCTTAACAAATGAGGAGTCTTGTATGTGGAACAAAAGTGAAGTATAAGTACCTATTATTCTCATCTGCACGATAAACTCGTTAAATTGTAGTAGGTAATAAGTAAAAAAAAACACCGCTTACAATCACAAACGACTTTTGAAACTGCATCGAAGTAGAATAAAATCTAGATTGCGATTCTCAACTCTTGAACGGAGTAGTTGCAAGTGAAAGGTTCAAAGGTAGAATATAATCAGTTCAGGAAAGAAAATGTAAAAGAAAATTGATTGAAAACTGTTTTCGTAACATATAATTGACTGGCCGGTGAGAAATATATATTATACAAATAAATAAAACAAGCGGTCGTTTTATGTTCTATGTATATTTAACCGAGAATTAACATTGGAACAATATTGTGATAAACATGAAATGTTGATATTTGAACTAGTATAATGGTATCGATTATGTTGTTCAAAATTACTAAACTTAACTAAATTGACAGGTCTAAAAGTGTTGCTATCCCTTTCTCAGGCGTGGGGTTAAATAAGGATGGCAATATTTTTAGACCTGTCAAATTAGTTAAGTTTAGTAATTTTGAACAACATAATTGGCACCAATATGTTCGTTTATGAAGATTCCATTATAATATTCCGTGATAAAATGGACTACATATTTTATTTTTATTTTATCGCTTACACCACCAGAGGTTACAGTTTCCAGCCATATATCCATACTAGTACGCTTCAATCGCGGAACAAAATCAAGTACAGGAAAGTTGGCAACAAACAAAAAGTTTTCAGAAGGGGAGGTTATTAGCACCTCATTCAACATGATCTCAACCCGACTGGGAATCTTGTTACGAGTCAATATTTTACGTGGGTGCATCAGACCGTTCTCCGATGCGTTCCGATTTTGACCTGACATTTTGTATCTATTGTTTGATGTGACATTTTAATATTTTTACAATATTTAACGATTACCAGTGTTAGATACTTCTAGAGGGTTACTTTTATAAATTATTTTATTACTAGATTTTACCCGCGACTTCGTCTGCATTTGTTTAAAGAACAGAGACAGCCTTTGTCCTTCTGTATATAATCTATCTCCTTATCAAATTTTATACGTTCTTCCGTTTAGTCCTGAAAAGGTAGTTAACAAACAAACAAATACAGTTACATTATAATATTAGTATTAAATGATAGTCAGTACTCAGTATTCAAGGGGCTTACGCTAATATGTTAGCGTATCGGAAAACTTGCTGTCGAGGAGACGGCTAACTAGGGAGAGAGACGGAGTCAATTTGACATCAATTTTTTTTAAATCACTAAGGAGGAAAATTAGCATACGGCCCGCTTGATGGTAAGCAGTTACCTAGCCTATGGACGCCTGCTACACCAGGGAATCACTCACGCGTTGCTGACCCTAAAAACATTACTTGACAACTGACACCTATGACAGTTCATAGTTTTGACACTTGACAGATGGGATTGTAGAATACAAAATATATTATAATTTGCTTTGTCCGCTTAATGAGTGTGATACGGTCGAACGGCCTGCGCCCAGGTGAGCTCAGCCGTGGTTTCTTCCGACACGTGTTTCAGGACTTCCACGTCCCATCATCAGGGTGCCGCCGCGTTGGTCGAGCAGCGTGATGACACATCGAGGTCTGGAGTGTGATACGGTCGAACGGCCTGCGCCCAGGTGAGCTCAGCCGTGGTTTCTTCCGACACGTGTTTCAGGACTTCCACGTCCTGAAACACGTGTCGGAACACGTGTCATCACGCTGCTCGACCAACGCGGCGGCACCCTGATGATGGGACGTGGAAGTCCTGAAACACGTGTCGGAAGAAACCACGGCTGAGCTCACCTGGGCGCAGGCCGTTCGACCGTATCACACTCATTAAGCGGACAAAGCAAATTATAATATATTTTGTATTCTATAAATATGAATTTCCGCAAAGTAAAACCTGAATCAATTCAATAGATGGGATTGTGGTGACTGACAGTCTCACTTTTCAACAACTTCATAAAAGTATTAATAAAATCAAGAATATGGAACAAATCTCGGTACAGAGTTGCACGAATCGTCCCAAAGGTAAATTATAGACGACACGATTATATTATTTGTCTTGTGCAATTTCAGTAGGTACTAGTGCTACCTACTAGCTCTTCAATTTTGAAAATGGAAGAAATATCTCACATATGTCATACTCCAGGATATGCAGATAGATAGACATCGAAGCGAGGTTTCTTTTCGTACTTTCAGGTAGGGAACTCTTACATCATTTTATCAGGCTAGATTATGTAGGCACGCATTTATCTGGCAATACTATACTAAAAACAAGTTTGGCATGAAAACAAACGCCTTAAGTTTAAGGTGCGATAGATACAGATTAAAGTCCCAGGTTTAAGTCTTATCTGATACATAACAATGAGGGGGTTTTCGCCCCTTTCCAGATCTCCATTTTACGACGTCGGAAGACATTAAAATGCTGCAGAAAGAGCATGAAACAACGGACTCTCGCTCGCCCCTAGGGAATGTAATTCGAATCTAAAGGGGTATTTTAAAAATTGCTGCGCTTTGTATTTTGTCAAGGAATTTGGATTATGCTCATAAAAAAAATTAAGGAGTTGCTATGTGTTTACCTATCATATTTATATGTATATTTTAGTTATATACTAGCTTTTGCTCGCGGCTTCACATGCGTGTAAATAAATCAACATGTACCTTTACCTAAAATTATTAATGATAGCGTTAGCTCACTGCTGCCTATTTATTATGGATTTATCTTCAAAAATGACGGATTTTCAAACAAAACTCTCATCCCCTATTTACCCCCTTAGGGTTGGAGTTCCCAAAAATCCTGAAATACGTATTTATAAATTTTTAACTGAAAGGCCAAATACCAATTTTCATGCGCTTAACTTCTATAACGACGGATTTTCATATAAACTTTCAACCCCTTTTTTACCCCCTTAGGTGTGGAATTCACAAAAATGCTTTCTTAGTGGATGCCTACTTCATAAAAGGTACGTACTGTCAAAATTTCAAGTCTGTAACCCCAGCCGTTTAGGCTGTGCGTTGATATGTCAGTCAGTCAGCTTCTTCTTTTATATATACAGATACCGTGTGGTCCTATTATCCCTTAACTTTTCATAAGTTAAGTTTATTATTGCGTAACATTTGCAAGTAAATTGCTTACCATCGATAGGTATTTTTACTTATTTCGCACAATTAAAATGTCTCTAGAATTTTTATGGTTAGTAGGGCTAGCATGAATAAATTGCGACTGCGTATTTGAATCGCCTTCGACTATTTTTGTATGAGAAAATTAACGGCGCTGCGGTGGCTAAAATTGGAACTAAAAATTAGTATGAAAATTTTGACATTACGCGAGTTACGTTTTCGAATACGTCGTCCAAAAATGTTCCTGCTACTGACACAGGTCTGCGTATGACCTAACTAAAAATTACTAGTAACTAGATTTATATAAGAAGCAATAGCATACTGAGTTGATCAATTGTCCAACTTTTTCACATCTGTATTCCAAAACTTGTTTTACAATAAATAATCTATTGTATTCCCGAGTAATAAAGTCTCTATTTATCTTATGTTATTTTAGAATAACACTACCGACTTACTACATAGGCTTATCGACTATGTAAAAATAACCGTGTAACCAATGTTGGTAATGGGCGATGTGTCTACGTGACGTAAAATCCAGTAATATCCTTTAAAGAATTTATGCGTCAATTGTCCCACATAAAATCACAGAACGCGTAACAAAATGTGATCCGCCATTTTAGCGGCACGCAATAAAATCTACACTTAGACTTATCGGCAGCCGCTGTAATTTGAGAATGGCTCAATTTGGGCAATTGATCAGTACGGTGATACCGTCCGCTATGGTGACGTGGATTTATATCGCTTTGTGGTACAGCTGTTTTTATTATTGGTTCTTGTACCTTTGTCTATGTTCAACATCTATAGTTATGCGGGATATATTCAATAAGAACCTTAAATAGCACTGTTATTGCGCACTTGTCCGAAATATTTCTTTTTCCTCACACTCATGGATCCCACCATATAAGCCATAATATGAGATGAGATGAGCTACGAATACTATTTACCAGCAGGTACCTATACCATATAAGCCGTGCTGACCATGTTAAGTGACTGATTATGCTGGGTATGGTGGGATACACTGAGTTGAAAGTTAGACGAGACTTCGCGTTAGCCGCGTATTTAGTGAAGCTATTGCGGGGAGAATAACATAACCCAGGAGTGCTGCAACGCCTGAGTATCGGCGTCCCGGACAAGTTCGTGCGGAGGCGACGCCGCCCGCCGCTGCGTGCCGTCCCAACCGCCAGGACCAAGCTCCTAGTTAAGACACTCCTCAATCGAGCCATACACACTGTGAACGAGCTTCATTCCAGGATTGACATATGTGATGATGCGTGATGGAGCGGCGGCTCAGTGCGCCAAATTTGAGGAGCACCTTATGAAAAATAGAAAATAAATAAGATGTGCTCCAAAGCTCTCTACCTCCATGTAGTTGGCTCCAATTAACGCTAAAGGAAATATTAAATTCTTAATATAAGTTCACATTGGTTTAGCAAAAACTTCAATCTCGATAGTGATTTCCTTAAGTGGGCTACAAGCTACAATATTCTTGCCCGGGTCGTCAGTGGCCCTAACGCCGGTACTGCATCTCACAATAACAGAACGCTGTCTCAAAATAGCGTGACGTATATCTTGAGGCCTTGCTGATAATTTCCATGTGTCATTCTGTTCGCGGCCTAAATGTCTGTCTGTTTCAAATTGTATCATTTAATTTCTCTTAGCTCCACTTTATATTCGTCTACCGAATACGTACTTGTCTGCTCGGGATTGTATCTCTATTATTCTACCTTGACATTGATACGACATTGCGATATAACAAAGTGGAAGGATGTTTAAGCGAGTGCTGAAAATATATACATTAATAAAATACCCCTGTATTTACGTATCTGATACAAAATCTAAGTTGAAATTAAATGCTTTGCTTTTATTATCATTTGAAAATATAAAAAACAGTAGCATTATGCCTGATAGTCAAACAAATAACCAACAACCATTGCCATTATCTGTTCCACTGAAACAGCAATTTTAAATGGAAATTATTTTTATCTCTAGATCAGGAATTTTCTATAAACCAACAGCTTGTTAAAAAAGAGAGCGTATCATAACGTTGTTAACACGTAGCTGTAGTGATAATATCAATAAAGCAAGTGGACCCACGTTGGGCGCCCATGCCGTAATTGTAAAATTATTTTATATCGACGTGTATCGCTCGGTTTAATTCGCAGACTCGGGCAATTTCCGCAGTTCGTCGCTTCACTTCCGACGCCCCGTATGATGTCCGTGGTGCAAGAGACAATCCGTAGCGTCTTAGCACAGAAAAGTCCCTTACAGGAAGTATCAGTTGCTCAACCCTTACTAGCTACCTTACTAATTTTAACATCGGGTTTTTTATCATACCGACAAAGTTGTTTAGAAGTGTTTCGAATAAAAAATACATGATTTATGGTTCTTCAGCATTAAAATTTAAATATGATTGACATTAACAGAAAACGCTTCAAAAATTTGTGGAAGAACACACCATTCACAATACACACACTTCTTGGGTACCCTATCTTAAATCAAGCAGTATAAATTATTTGTATTTCTTTTGTGTGTCTGTAGCGTGTTTTGTTCCATACTACTGGGGTGGCAAATAAGCATATGGCCCGCCTGGTGGTAAGCGGTTACTGTAGCCTATGAACGCTGCCAACGCCAGGGGTATCACTCGCGTATTGCCGACCCCGCACACCCTCCTTTACGTCTTTATCTGCCAGTATAGAAATTCCATTTTTGGAAAAATGTAAGCGATAGCTTTGGTATTTCCAGTATCCACAGGCGACCGCTGGTCATATTATTTTCCCTTTTCCACATAATGAAAAGTATATAAAATAATAAACCTAGCCGCCATGAGCTTATAACATACACTACCACCTGCATGAACTCCGTAAGAAATTGAAGCGACCTCCCTTAGACGGACATGCTGCTAACTGCCACTAACTTTTACCTACTTTTCTCGCACCACTTACGGCACAATAGAGATTATTCGACGTAAACAATGTAATTTCGAGAAAAAACTTTTTTGGGAAGTTTGCATGTCTACATTTAAAGTTGGTTGCTCGTAAGGCTTTCTCTGTTATGTAGATTTTGACGTGTTTCTATGTGGTAAATTGAGGCGTTTTTTTGTCGGAGTCTAGGCAACTGACTAGGGATATAACCTCCACACCACCTTTTACCCCTTACAGGTCGCAGTCAATAACGCTACTCTGTTGTATTATAGTGTTTCTGCGGTGAGTAAGGTTGCCCGAGCTCGTCGCGTATATGCTGTGCTTGCAGTAAGAAGTAGGTACTTTTAAACTTTTATTTTGCTAACTCGTCGAGTTGTTACTCAGGATATTAGAGGCGTCGATAGGCTACGGTGAGCACTTATCATAAGACGGATCGTACGCTAACTCGCCACATGCGTTGTATAAAAAATATTGATAATCATAGAGACATCTTATCTCCATAACTCATTTATTTACAAAAAGAAACCATCCAACGTTCCTTAGATAGATCAAGCCATGACAAACCCTTCAAAATTGACACGACTCCAAGGAAAAATCCCAGCGAATTCCGCCCACGAATTCACTTGAGTGAGTGTGTAAATGCAACCACGTTTCGAAAAGATTGAAAGGGTTACAAGAGATGCAAAGGTCTTTGTGTCTATGTTTATTCATGCTGCTGGCGTGCCTGCGACGGTGAGTGATGGCATATAAGGCGGAGGTACTTTATACACGCTGAAAATCGTATAATGTATAACATAGTGAGAGTAACACCGGACTGTACCAATGCGTTTTCCAATACTTAATTGCGGTGATTAGTCACACGAGCTTCACGGTGAAAGGAACACCGTGAGGAAGCCTGCATACATATGAGAAGATATTCAAGTTCAAAAGAGAGCCATTGAAAGTAATTAAGGCCTGTATCTTATTATTATATCTAATTTAATCACTCCACGTGCGTAATAGAGAGGTACGGCGGAGTATTTAATTTTGAAAATAAAGTAGTCGCTCTACTGGGACAGTAACTTCAACTTACAGAAGAACCAGCCAAGTTGATATTTATAATTAAAAGTCTGAGTACACGTCAAAACTAATTACGAGTTATCGTTAATAGAATTAGTACCGTAACTAACTTTTGTAACTAGCGTAGGTACCTGATGAATAATTCAAATAATTTTCGAAATAATATTGAATATTGTTGTTAAATATTCACTTAATTGAATAATGTTACCTAGTAACGTAATTGAAATGAAATGTCAAAGCAAGTATACATATGTAAATGTACTTCTGTTTGTTAAAACATCTGTTGAAATGACTCACTTTAAAAAGAAAGGCTTAATAAAGGATGTCAGTTACATTGCTATGTAGCATTTAACTTCGCAAAGGTCGCTGACTCAATTCATTCTAGAAATTCAGTTCATGAACTTTTTACTGAAGCTGGATTCGTTCATTCCATCTCTTCCAGTAAGTTTCTTAGTATTTAAAAGTTGCTGTTCATTTAATGGCACTGTAGTAGAGAACATTTCTGACTCAGAAACTAAAGAAACACTGTTTTGAGGTATCGGATGCGGTCTAGTCACGTAGTTCCCCGCACGAGTCCTTAGGGAAACTACAACTGAACAGCCGTACAAATGATTACGCGTCTTATCGTTGAAGGCAGAGGAATTCTTTTGGAAGAAATTCTACAATGTTATGTTTGATATGTATGATAAATGTAGCAAATTAAACCTAACTCTAGCGTAAATCCGTCCCAAGCGGTTCTTTTTTCCGAACCGGTGGTAATTTTGACCTTCATAAGTGCCTTATTAGGGGCTAAGTGGAATTAGCTATTTTCATTTTTAAAGAAGAAAGATTTGCAGTTTTTTTTATAAAAAAATATACCGACATATTTTAGAACGTCTAAATTTAATTTGCGCGCCCCTCCTTAAATACAATATGTCTTGCTTTATTGATAAAAGTTGAAGAAAACGCTAATTTCCAATATTTTCTGCTTTAGTCATAAATAAAGTCAAGGAAAGAACCAAAATTTATTTCATAAATCATATTTATATCTTATACCAGTCAACATCGATACCTTTCACATCAAATTAATATGATTATTATTATTTTACTTTATATCAATGTGCTGTTAAATCAGCAAAATGTACTTTGTACACAAAAGATGGTTTCTGAGCATAAATAAATCAATTACGTTATATTATAACATCCGGTAAAATGCAAGCGTCTTTGCGTCTACACAAAAAGGTACTGTGAATATTATTTAATTATTTCGTATTATTTAATATGACAATTTTAATTTTAGTATGGATGGCAGGCTTTTAGACATTAACAAAGTATTTAAATATTCTGGTCCCAAATTAGTGCGTAAAGTTTCCTTTTTCAGCTTGATCTCGTAGTTGATGGAGTCACTGGACATCAGAAATTAAATATTTAATATAGCGTGTTAAATGGAAACTTTTCGCACAATCCCACACGATTCGGTTTTGTAAAAAGATTAAGGCTGATTTTTGAAAAATATTATACTAATAAATATTCATTTTTTATTTATGTGAAGTTTATTACCGGTCAATCTTCATCGCTTATCTTCATCTATGACGTGTCATTGGTGGAATAGCTAAGTCCCCTAGCTCCTCGCCATTAAATCAAACAAAAAAAATCTGAAATGTGAAGCCAAATTTGTAATGTTCAAATAACGTTTAAAACCCACCACAAAAATACAGATACAAAATAAACTTTTTCAAAAGTTGGTGGTGAAAAATCGCCCACAACTCGGAGCTTGTAGGGCGGGCTAGCTAATTTGCGGACATCGATCACTGCCGGTGGGGGTCGATATAGCGTTTCTGGAAATGACATAGAGCTTATTTCACATTTTATATGACGAGACTCAATTGGAATGCAAATACACCACCAAAAGTATTATTTATAAACTACTAGCGGCCCGCCCCGGCTTCGCACGGGTAGACATTAGTTTCGGAGCATAGACATTTATCAAATATTGTGTCCACCCGTGCGGAGATTTTTTGAAATCGGTCCAGTACTTTTTGAGTTTATTCGTTACATACAAAAATACAAATCTTTCCTGTTTATAATATTATTATTATTATTATTTATTTATAAACTATAGAACACTTGATATAATGTTTGGACTTAGTCTGAACTAAATGAATTAATTATTATAAAGCTGAAAAGAGTAAAGGTGAGGGTAAACAGAGAGAGAAATAGAACGCTAGCAATTAATTTAATGTTAGGCATAACAGCATATCCTGTCCTAAGCTGGAGGTGCCATTCTGGAGCAGAACTTCCACTTTACAAAAGATCGCCGGCAAATAGCTCTACTAATATGTAGTACTGTGTTCCTGTGATGAATTCGTACGTTCGTCCTGCGAGCAATAAATGCTTACGTACACATCCTAAGCAAACCGCTTATCATTAGCCATTAGCCAGGCTGTAGTTAATAATAAAAAACTTAACTCAACATATTTTTGAGCAAGATATATAGGTTAGAGTGAAAACATTATATATAGATTATTATATAAATACAAGCAGCAATTCTAGATAGTAATATGTTTATATCTTTGTGTGGAACCCGTACTTTGCTCTGGCGTTTGCCAATTTCAATTCAAATTGCGGAGAGTGGTTTTCAGGACTTCCCATTGCAGATTTTAAAGTAATTAACTGTATGTGTGTTGATAGCTGGCATTGATATGCATTAAAAAATTAACGAAATATTTTTTATGATCCAAATCTCCGGCTTACATTGCATATTTTTTTGCTTTTTTGTTTACATACTTCTTTTTTATCATCCAATGAGTGAACATAGTTATATTTATTTTGTTTCTATACACGATGTCAAGAATAATACACGCAGTCTACCAGATAGCTTTAAAATCAAAGACGAAGTTGACTGAAATTCTAAATTCTCTTATATTTTGTTTCATTTAGAAAACGTTAATTAAAAATATCACAAGAGTAAATCTCCACATTTCAATTATTCAAATGATCACAACTTTACCTTCTCAGATGCGAAGCGTAAATCTATTCAGTAAACTCAGCAGACCACTGTGCATTCGAAACGACCAGTCAACGTTTCCAGTGGCTTGTGGTCGTCCATTTAAAGTTACTCATGTTTGTGTACAAGGCTTATAATTAAAATATTGCTTTTTATTTCATTTAGTTAGGCTTTTAAGCGGTAGCTATTGCAAAGTATTTATTATACAAGTGACCCGCCCGGCTACGCACGGCTACATTTTTTTTACTAAATAAGCGTGCGCTACGTGTGCTGTCGATTGCGTAAGATGGCGCAGATTCAAACCGATTTTTTTGAAATTGTTTTTTTTTTGTTGAGAATTTAACCCATATTTTAATAGTTATTCTGTCATTCGCGGTGAAAACTAATATAACAAATCAGAGATAATTTAAATCAGTCAAGCCGTTCTTGAGTTATAAAATGGTGTAGCTGACCTGATTTTATTTTGTATATTTAGATTAATAGTGTATGAAAAGTTGTACTCTATCATAAGTTGTGAGAGAAGTAAAAGAGAAGTGAGAAGATGTACTCTATCATAAAAGAGGTACAATATTAAGACACATCATAATGCTGAAACTATGATATACTTACATATTGCTTTTAAATCGAATCCAATAATAGAAAAGTTTCTTTTAATTTATATAGTATCCTAAGCTATTGTTAACTAGCTTTTGCCCGCAGCTTCGTTCTTCGGAAGTTCATAAAAACTTTCAACTCCTATTTTACCCCCTAGGGGTGGAATTTTCTAAACCCTTCTTCAATGTATATTATAAAAGGTGCCTACTGTAAAAAATGCAAGTCATTAACCCCAGTCGTGTCCGCTGTGCATAGATATGTCAGTCAGTTTCTTCTTTTATAGTGGAAATTAATACTAAGGTGCCTACCCTATCACTCTGCAAGAGGACGTTTATTATTTTGATAGGACCTTATATAAACAGTATTGCAATTTTTTTAACCATGAAAGGAAACATAACGTGAAACTTCTATTATATATATCCAAGGATTCTTCGCGGCAGCTTTTGTGGTATTCATCTCGGAAACATAAATTCTACTTAAATTCCAAAACCTTTATCAGATAAAAGGCTGAAGCACTCTAGTTAAATGGAAGAGAAATGCTTTAACAGAGCCGTGCCATTAAACGTAGAACATTTCCTAGTTGCCAGCGGTATTTAAATAGCAAATGTTCAACATGAAAGTGCATAAACCTCTATATGTTATTTATTTACTTACATAACAAAAAAACAAGTAACAATAACTGTCTTAAATTTCTTGAAACATTCAACTGTTTGAAATTACCACTTGACTTATCAGGTCGTTAGTGATAGTTGGGTGAGTGAAGTCTCTCGTTTTTGAGAATATTAAACTACTAGCTTCTGCCCGCGGCTTCTGCGTGGTTTTCCACGTTTCCACCTGCGTGGATTTAGATGGATAGCCTATGTCGTTCCCAAGGTTATAATCTATCTCATTGCCAAATTTCATTACGATCGGTCGCTTAGTCGTGAGAAGGTAGCAAACAAAAAAACAGAGTCACTTTCGCATTTGTAATATTAGTATGAATAATCTCACCGGGGATTTAAAAGTGGTTAAGCAAGTGAGCTTTTCAGAAAAGCATAGCTGTTATAGTAGCCAGATTGGAACTCATTATGTGCCTTAATGACTAAAAATATATTGCACGTCGATCTGAAAGTATTTTCATAAAAATACAGATTTATATTCAATTATTAAAGTTACAAAATCAAACTGAGAGGCATACCCTTCAAAATGAGGTCGCTGAATAAAAACTAAATAAAGCCCCCGGCTCGAGGTAAACAGTCTTTGAAAAAAGACAATCCAAGTTTGGCGGGCAAAAGTTTTTTAATATTTCCACCACTCAATGTAATCCCGACCCTGCGAAATTCTCCGTAAGGGCTTCACCGAATGTAATTTTGCATGAAGAGATGACAAACTTTTAGCCATGTTAGTGGACATCTTTCAATCTGAGAGGTACATCGTTAAAAAACTTGTAGTGCCCGATTTTTTTTTTCGGTGGCCCTCAATCATCTGGCCCACCTGATGCTAAGCAGTCACCGTAGCCTATAGCCGCTAGCAATACCAGGGGTATCACTAACGGGTTGCCAACCATGTTGTTGATGAGTCACTGTGCTAGCAGCATTACTAGCCCAGCGTATCCTCGTGGAGCACTGGCAACCTTACTTACCGCAGAAACACAACACTACATCAAAGTATTAGTGTTATTTCACTGTGGTCTTCTGTATGGTGGAGGTACAGTCCCCAGTCGGCTCCAATATTAATGGGAAAACCCACGGAAGATACCAATTCGCCCTACCTCTCTTTAATCTACATCCTAATAGAATGTCGCAGACAAATATCAATACTCTGGTGTAGTGTTGTGCTTTTGGGGTGAGTTAGAAGCTCTTTAATAATGCGTTATACTGGCAGTAAGTATAACATATGCTGTTAGCACAGGGAGTCCTATCAAGAAAACGCAAGCCGCGGTAACTGCTTACCACCAGGTGAGCTGTATGCTTGGTGACCAAATCAAATTAAAAAAAACTATATAGTTAATAAGGGTGAGACTCGCCATAATAGCTTTCGTGTTTTCTGCGAAGACCTAAATAAGCTTTTATTAATTGGGTCTGTATTGTGTGAATATGAATATTTTTCTTTGTTTCAAATCGATGCCTAGTTCTTTTTTCTATGCCACGGATACTACCTAATGGACTTATTATTAACGAATGAAATTACGAGTTAGGTGGTATTCGAGTCTACGGTGTCGCAGTGTATATCTGAAACTTTTGTGTGTTCTTATTGTGTAATTTTGTTCCTACGGGAAGTAGTGACCACACTGTTATTATCTGAAGATTTTTTGTTATTTATGTAGTGTTCTGTCTGTTATAATATTTAACCTGTGGACCCGGTATCCAAGTGGGCAATATTTTTTTGGGCTTAAGATTAAAATTTCATTCCCTACTCGGAGACTTAAATAAATTGTGTCTGGTATCGCCTATCATATATCTACACAAGAACAAAGGACCTAATAAGTCGGGTTTGCTTGTTCTAGCTAGACGGAAGTCGTAAAGGTTAGGGGTGTTTTGAAAGCTGTGACACTTGGGCGGGTCATTAATCCAAAATTAAATAGACAAGGGTGACGGCATCCACAATTTATTACACAGGCGCTTTGTGAAAAGTACACGTCTTTGACACCTGTGCCTCTCTTATCTACCTCTGCTTATACAATTTTATATCCACCTGTACGGCAATTGAAAGCCCTTTGAATACAAGCTTAATCCTGTACTCAAACATTAAAAGAGTACAGTGCTGCTCTAAATTCTTACCTCCCCAGCTTAAGAGTAATTTCGGACAAAAAAGTCATAATTCCACTCATTAGGAGAGGGTCTCCTATTGTGAGGGGAGGGAATAATCCGACAGACACAATGCTTCCTAAATGAAGGCAGCTCTGGCGTACAGAATTAGGGACGTATGCTGCTCCCTTCACGACACGTGGGATAATGTATTCGCATTTTGTAAAGAAATTAAACCTGACAAATATGTCTTGGATGTGGGGATATAAATGGTGGTTTGGTGTTGGTATAATGAATATTTCAATATATATTATGTTTATTATTATTTAACCATGAAAATTGTAGCAGTAATAAGGTAATGTACTATAATTTCGCATTTCAGCAGGCATTTCATTCTTAGAAATAAGAAAAAAAAATAGAAAAAAATAAATATATATATTTATTCTTAGATATTTTCAAATACATACATCAACAATTTTATCTAATAAAATAATGACAAAATAATGGCACAGTTGCTTCTGACACTAATACCCTGATTCAGCTCTGTCTAGTCGAATGTATTGTTGTATTTTAATAATATTATAGTCTATTTTTACTTGCACTTTTAAATTAAAACTATTCGCTCCTTTACTTAACAATTCATACTATAGCTACGTGACTCATACTCGTAAGTTCTTCCAATAATATGAAAGTTGCAACAAAATGTTTGAAAACATTTGTAAGTTATTTCTCAACAATAGCAAACGTGACGTAATAATATGTAGGTATGTACGTAATTTTAATAATGTTGTAGATATTTCGATTCGCGGCCCGTCTCCGAGATGCATCGAGTATGCATGCAAATAGAGATCCGCGCGGGAATGCTTAGTACATGCAATGAATGCAAATTCACATCTGTCTCCAAGGAAATACGCTTTTACAACGTCGAATTATGTTTACGAAATACATTACAAAATTGTCATACGTGAACAAAATTACGTTTCATATTGAACCGTGAATGCGCGTACCTATTTACGTAATTTACGATGTGGGGATATCAGTTTTGCATAATTTCGATTTTGACGCTCGTTTTCACATGTGGTTCGGTATGATGGATTTAGGCGTGAGATTGTAGATATATGTTGAGGAAAACGCATTTATTTGTCGTTTAATATCACTAACGATGGACGTGGCATTCGTCATATTATTTAAAAGGAACCGTACACTTCTGACTTTCTCACTACACATGTTTTTTATTACTATTGTGGCACACAAGCATACGTCCCACCTGATGGTAAGCAGTCCCCGTAGCCTATAGTTGCCAACGATATTGTTGATGAGAACTAATTGTGCTAGTAGCATTACTAGTGCAGCGTATCTTCGTGGAGCACTTATATACTGTGCTAAAAATTTGACATTTCACAGCTGTTACAAACAATATTTCCTCGAGTTTTTTTGTTATGCTGTAAGAATTGTATGATGAAGACGAACGCCCGTATTGTCGGTCTAAAAAGCTTGAGTGCGGAAATTCGTAAATTCCATAAAAGGGGCTCGTTGGTTGTAAAACCAAACCGCGGTCACCAACATCAATAAACCTTTCAAGTAAATGTTTACGCCCAGCCGCGCGCTCTTCCGAACTTCGCTCGCTTCTTTAAATAAAATGGGCCCCAAGGAAAGATGAGGGTTCTGCTCCCATAGCGCAGACACTGGTAACTGGCATTGTTGAAACTATTATAATAACTTTAAAAATGGAATTGTATAGTCTTTGTTCAAGGTATTTCAAAATCAGAGTAAGCGCTTTCTTTAAAGAGCTGGAGCTAGATACGGTAATCGGTAATATACAATACAATCAAGAGTCATTATTATATATAATACTTTATTTGCACACTTAATCTTAATCAGCTCTGAATAAAGGTTAAAATTTCAAAAATGTTGGATGCGTTTATACTTCAATCAATGGAGATGATGCTAAAAATATTAAAATATGGAATCAATGAACAGGTTGATACAGCAAGACCAGGGTTAGTATGTCGCAGGTAAGGTTAAATATGTATGTTCGTAATATCAGCTGTTTGCAGAATGTATAACTAATAACACCTAATGACGTCACGTAGTGAATCATAAGCTTTTTCAGCGTAAAAGCATTACCCTGCTTTATTTAATGTAGCGGCTGACGTACCTTTTATTCGAATGAATATAATGAAATGTGAATGTTATTGATTTAATCAATTTGGATGAAATTTACAAAGAATATCCACGATTAATTTCGCTGACGGCGATTGTACATTTAACTTTGTTGACGTCACTGATCAAGGGAAAATTATTTAACTGTTACATACTACATTCATATCCGAGTCCTTTACAGGGTAGGCAGAGACTCTAGAAGTCCCATTTCTCTCTTTACTTGCAGAACTCTTTTGCTTCTTCTACATTCATGACTGTCTTAATTTCTACAACGATCTTTATTTTATTTTAACTGTTATGTACCAGATTCTTAGTCCGCACACTACCCAAGTGTCTAGGCTCCATAAAGAGCAGTCAAACTTTGTCTGTCACCGTTCTGTTCGGCCTAACAATAAAAACTCCCCTTAGGGTCAGGTACTTCGCCGATTTTTATGATGAAAAATGACCGGCTCTATTTCAGTCCAACGATTGTAAACTGGCGAAAACATTTGTTTATTAGCCGCTCTGCTTAGTTGGTAGAGATTTATAAAAAGTTTTTATCGGTCTTGTTTTCATTTCTGTAAGCGTATGGAATAAAATAGAAAATAATATGTAATATTGATTTAAATAGTATAGTAGCAGGAACATTGTCGACAACGTTTTCGTGTTGCCTTCGACTATTTTTGTATTGAAAAATGAACAGCGCTGCGTCGGTGAAAAGTGGAACTAAAAATTAGTATGACAATTTTTACATATCGCGAGTTACGTTTTCGAATACGTTGTGGACAATGTTCCTGCTACCGATACTGTTCAAGAATGAAACATCGCTCTATACTCTCTGTCTACCCCGTGATGTACTTGGCGGGATGAGATCCATACTAATATTATAAATGCGAAAGTAACTTTCTTCGTTTGTTTGTTTGCTACCATTTCAGGACTAAACGGCTGAAAGGATCGTAATATAATTTAACAAGGAGATAGAATATATCCTGGAGAAGGACATAGGCTTCTTTTGTCTTTAAACAAATGCAGACGAAGTCGCGCGTAACAGCTAGTGTATGTATAAATGTCTGAAATGTATACACAGAGATCATGTAATCAGTTTTAATATGGTTTAATTATCTTCGGCATAGAGGAACACAAAACCTCGCGTAATTATAACCTCAGTTTACCGTAATAAGCTCTGTTAGGTTAGGCCCAAAATTAAACCTTACTTCGCAAGGAATAATTATCATTTAGACCCAATTATACTACGGGAAGTATGAGTTATTTTCAAGCTTATGTGAATTAATACGCCGTTTGGGTTTGGGCTATTATTTAAGTAATACAGATAATCCACATTATTGGTAAAGTTCATATAGGTTATAAATTACTCAGTACTAGAATATCTCTAATATATAAAATTCTCGTGTCACAGTTTTCGTTGCCATACTCCTCCGAAACGGCTTGACCGATTTTGATGAAATTTTTTGTGCTTATCCGGTATCTATGAGAATCGGCCAACATCTATTTTTCATCCCCATAAATGCAAAAAAAAAATTGTCCACACGAGCGAAGCCGGGGCGGGCAGCTAGTAATATATAATATTCTCATTTGATTTATAGCTATGTATATTTACGCGGGTGAAGTCAGAGGGGCAACAGTTACTATATTAATCTTTACATAGTAAATAATTATTCCGCAGTCTGTTCGCTCAGATCTTTAAAACTACTCAACGGATTTAAATTAACATACTACATTTGTTAGACATCTATATCATACCATCTGATTGTAATCGGTTACCATGTGGCCATTTGTATCACTAATATCCATATCTGACTTTATTTATTGCCAACAGTATTTTATAAAAAAATAATGACCACCCTCATATCGAGACTGTTTCGGGCCCAGGTATAAATATCTTTTAAATAAAATTCTTAATAAATTTGCTGCAGTTTTAATGTGAACAACGGTTGAAATCGAAAAGGGTAGAGACAAAAAATAGTGGTGCGACATTACGAATGAACAAAGAACGAATGAATGGAATGGTCGCACTAGAGATGTTAATATTTGAACGAATGAATGATTGCATGTAAATTAATTTATCTTCAGCAGAGACTATTATAAAGGCTTACGAGTTACTCCTACAAATGTCCGTTCCCTCTATCGTAATACCATAATACTACGTAGATATTAGTATAATTTATAATCCCTCTGTAAGCATTGTAAGCCACCCCTTTATACCGCAGTCTTTGCCATAATTGTCCATAGTTTAATGCTTCCTAGCTGATTGATTGTGAAATTGTAGAAAAATCTTACTTACCTACATCACATCTCACTAAAGTGTGATAAACCGTGGCTGTTTCTTGATATCTTTTCCATACAGATGATGGTGGTTGTACGTAGTATAGTATCTACTCTGAGATGGTACTGTTCTGTTTCTGTAGCGAGTAAGGTTGTAAGTTTAAAAACATTGGTCTTCTCAATGTTTTATTATAATCTTTCTAATTGTTCCTATTTTAAAAATGTAATACCCACCAGTAGTGATTATTAAAAATATATTATACTTCCACTTAGAACCGCATACTGTAAAGAGTATTTAATATAACAATACAACCCACACGCAAAAAATAAGAAACTATTCCTTTTTAATATTTGTAGGTTGTCCCAAGAGGTTTTCCTTCCTGAAAAGGCAATAGTATCATAAATCACCGTACATAAGTTCCGGAAAACTCATTGGTACGGATCGAAAATCGAACCGGATTATATTTCTCAAGAGAGCCGTTTCCCCAATCGGTTGCCTAATTTATAATTATCGGAATTCCGGAAAATGAAATAAATGTTTAAGCAAAAATAATTAAATCAATGAATTACTCGGCAAAGATCAACAAATTAATATTCACCGAAGTAAATTTACTCAGCGAATTCTCCCGTTTTCGAAATCGAATTTTAAATTGTTATTTAAGTAGAACTCCCCGGGGTACGGGGATTATTGAATGCGACGTTTGTACCTTCCTAGTGGCGTGCATGCTTAGATGCGTAGGGAGATAACGTCATATCATCATTCAATATATCGACTGCGAGTTGGACTCACACACCGAGGGTTCCATATTAAAAACAAACTGAGCTTTACGGTGAAGGAAAACATCGAGAGGAAACCTGCATATGTCTGAGAAGAAATTCAAGGACGTATGTAGTGCCTAAGAGACGGCGACGGACTCACGATCTGTCACGTTGGCACCAAATTATCTTCGGTGGAAAGTGGTTGGTGCAACACCTGCGACGTTTGCACCTTCCTAGTGGAGTGCATGCTTAGATGACGTCATATCATCATTCAATATATCGACCAAGTGCGGGGTGGACTCACACACCGATATAGTATACATGACAAACTTAACTTTGCCATTCGATCCCTTGACACTTTTTGCAATATCAACCGCAAATAATAAGTTTGTATTAGTACCTACATTTGCTCTTTTTTAGAAAATATACCAATACATACTCTATGAGCGAGTATAAAGCCTTCTCTTTGTGTCTGCGTAGAGCAGCATAATGTTATTGCCTGGTATTATTATGTTACTTCCTCTAAGGGTTGGTATTAAAAATGTACGAATGAGTGATTTGTTGACACAATTGATATAGTGATTAAACTTAAAAAACTATGGCTCTGTGGATGAGCTTGAAATGATGAGTTGAGGTGATTAAAATAGTTTTTCATAGAATTAATTATATTTTCCGAAGTTGTAAGGTCACAAATTTATAATTCATTAAGCTTGACCTTTGATTTAAGTACTCAGTAACTGGAATTATAAAGTTTAAAACTAGATGTTTAAGTTGATGTTAAAGATCACGTAATTTCAACTAGGTACGTTACAAAAGTTAAAAGTAATGTTCCAATTTAATAAAAATTAAATTTTGTGCTTAAAAGTTAAGTTATGTTATGGTATTCGATTTTTAAAAATATCCGATCCGAATTGCTTTACTCAAATATACCGATCACAATACCTTTATTTTGGTTCGGTACCCGAAGGGTATCCAACGGAATCCTATTAGTAATAGTAGACTCCGCTCTCCGTCCGTCTGTCTGTCAGTGGCCTGTATCTCATGATCCGTAATAGGTAGACAGTTGAAATTTACAAAAAAAAATATAAAAGTAGACGCTTGCAATGCTCATTATCGGTACTAATGTACAAGACAAGGACACAGCTATACTATGTTTTGTTCCTTACCGCGTGCAGGTTTTTTCCCGTTTCGTAAAATACTTTTTCGTAACTTAATTTGTTTTTGGTTTAGATTAGCGCGAGAAGTCACTTGTGTGTCATAATTTTACGCACACGTTGATAACTATCTCCATCACTTTCTAAAGCACGCTGTACTATTCGTCTATTAGTTACTCAGTTTACGTACCAAATATAATTATAAGCATCAGGATAAAACACGGCAGATTGAAATTTTTGAGATAGCAACCCAAAATAAAGGCTCCGACCGGAATGTCGACCCTCCAATCCAACTGGCGCACTTGATTGAATCAGTCAAAATGGAAGAATTTCTCAAAGTATATTATAATATGGGATGGAGTTCTAGAAACTTTTTCCGGGACAAGGAGGAGAAAAACCGTGTTTAATATTAACCTAATTTATGTGATGCACTGAGCTCATCAATGTTTGTAGAGGTATGAATAAAACACCTACGTAAAATATATTTTTGATACCACTAAGGAGGCACACAAGCATACGGCCCACCTGTTGGTAAGTAGTCACCGTAGCCTATAGCCGCTAGCAATACCAGGGATATCACTAACGAGTTGCCAACCCTGTTGTTGATGAGGACTCACTGTGCTAACAGCATTACTAGCCCAGCGTATCCTCGTGGAGCACTGGCAACCTTACTTGCCGCAGGAACACAACACTACATCAAAGTAGTGTTACTTCACTGCGGTCTTCTGTAAGGCGAAGGTACAGTCCCCAGTCGGGCAGCTCCAATATTAATGGGAAAACCCACGGGAGATCCCAATTCGCCCTACCTCTCTTTAAAAATGAATATGTTATCGACATTAGTTTTGAACAGGCTGAAATCGAATGGTCAATATAATTTTATTATTTTCGTGTATTTATATTTTTAACCCCCGACGAAAATGAGGGATGTTGTTGGTAGTGTGTATCTTGTGTATCTGTGTCTGTCTGTTGTATCGTAGCTCCTAAGCGGATGAAACGATTTGCACTTTGGTCTTTTTTATTCTTGCGCTGATTTCAGATAGATTTATTTAAAACTAACTACAAAACCCGGCGTTTCCCGGGGGCTCAACATACATTTTTACCACCTACTTAAATCTACCATTATAAAACTCTGTTACTCACAAATTAAGACTAAGGGCTATCTACCATTACAACTATGAGTACCTAAGATAACCTTTAAGTTTTTATAGAGATATAAAGGCTAGACAAAACCTCAACCAATTCTATTGTATGTATATTGATTAACTTAACATTCCCAGAACGAATTTAAAATAAACGAAATACATTTTTATACAATTTAAAAAATAAATTCGAATCCCAAATAATTTCAATAATGCGGCACACTACCGATAAAATTATCGTACTAGCAATTAAAACAGAAATTGTAAAGCAGCGCTTAATCGCTTGATTTATTTCGACGAAGCCGTAATAAAAATGTAGGAAAAATTCAGAGAGCTTCAAAAGCGGTCCCTTTTCACGATCCCCGTTGGTGTATCAGGTCGGACCATCTTATTCAAATGCGAATGGCAAATAACAGCTAAGCCGTGTACAAATTTTGTGAATATTTTTGTGTATTTAATTTTGTTTCAACGCCTTTGTGATGTATGAGAATTGTGCTTGAGTTACAGGTGTTTTTGTTTGCGAAATGTTACAATGGCTGATTCGGAGTTGCGGAATACATTTCATTACTTTTTAATGCGATCATTAATTTTTATATGAGTATGTACGTACTTATCATTCAATTACAAATAACATCGTGTGTTAAAATAACATTATATTCACGCCTTTCAGCGATTATGAAATGGGTATTACTTTTCTCCGGTTATTTCACGAATTAACAAAACCTTTCAAATTACTGGCGTAATATTAAAACCGAAATAAATTATTTGAAATTAGAATATTTGAAAATTATTATATTTTCAAATTAAGAATATCAAATCAGAATTGGAATCTTTTCGAAATCTCACAATAGATTATGTACCCCACAGCATAAAAATAGTCGCGGAACATCAACAATAACTCAAAACCGATACAATGCCATTAATCACCGAAAACTGAAGAGCAGAAAAGTTTTCCGATACATTAATTCTCTCGCCCTAACATAAAGAAACGAATAATTATCCGTAAATAATGTGATTAGTTCGCCACCCTATTAATTCTCGCTCGACTTACTTTAATTTAAATTATGTAGGTTGGTATTCTAAATATTCGAATAAATGCTCGGATACAGATATATATGTGATCAATCCTTAAATCGATTTATATTAAAATGTGTAAATTTAATGAATTTTATACGAATCGATAAAATAATATATTATATTGCCATTCATACATACTATTTGTGTGTGTTTACTTATTCTTCCTTTATATAATTATGCTTCCTATGTCAATTAAGATATATAACCGATTGCCAGAAAAAATAAGAAATGAAAACAACTATAATAAATACATAAAACTAATCAAAACATTATTAATTGAAAAATGTTACTACACGATAAAATAATTCTTAAGTGATAAACAGAAATAGTATATTTAGTTGTAAAATAATATAATAAGATAGTTATAGTTTTATTTGCTATGGCAAATTATAATATTATATATAAAATAGTAGACATAAAGTTTAGTTTAATAAGTATTATCATTTTGTCTGTGATATTAAATAGCAATATTAAATATAACACATTATTATAATTAATAAGATAGATGTGAATTCAATTATTATTAATATTAGTTGTAATATAAAATAGATATTAATATAATTTAATAAATGCCCTCTCCCTATCACAATTGCTGTGCCCTATAAACAGGGTGTGTACTGTATAAGTATAATTTTAAAATGCTGTACACTATTGCAATAAAAATTTATGATTTATGATTTAGTATGTATTTTTCATTTATAAAATTTGCCCTGAATGTGGTGTCGCAACGAATAAAGAGAGAAAGAAAAAGTATTCATACGTCATAATGTCTGTCTGTTTTAATATGTTAAGGATACTCTGTTTATCGAATACGACTGTGATAATTCTCAATTTTAAGACTAACCAGTGCCGGTAGCAGGAACATTGTCGACAACGTTTTCGTATCGCCTTCGACTATTTTTGTGTTGGAAAATGAACAGCACTGCGGCGGTGAAAAGTGGAACTAAAAATTAGTATGACAATTTTGACATTTCGCGAGTTACGTTTTCGAATACGTTGTCGAAAATGTTCCTGCTACCGGATCTGAAAACGTTAGTAATACAGATCACGAAAATTATAACAATAGTAAATGTATCTGTAATCACACTATAATATTGTAAATGCGAAAGGTTGTGTATAAGTGTGTGTGCTTGTACCCTCTTCTCGTATAAACGGCTTAATTAATTTGTATGATATTTGCAATGGAGGTAGTTTATAAGCTGGATTAACATATAAGATACTTTTTGTCCCGGAAAATTGTGTAGCTCCCGAGGGATTGAAGAACCATGACATCGCGGGTTAAATCTACACATACATTTGGCGATTCTAAACAACCTCTACAAAACGGATTCTTGTACCAATTTGCATTTTAATGCCGTCAACTAAACCACCGAATCACAGACCATATTTGATTCATATTTGAAACTGAAAAGGATGGAAATTGTAATGAGCAACGAGGACTACAGGGTATGATGTTAAAAGAAAGCGAATATTTTACAGCGCACAATTTATTACTCTCACTGCGACGACAGAAAAAATAAAAAACAAAATAATAAGAATAATTTTGAATTTGAAAATAAACTAATTAATTCCAAAAAGTATTTGCTGTCGCCAACAGAAACATAATATCGAAAACTTACATGGGCATTTTCTAGTAAGACATCTTCCGAAGATTCCGAAACTTCCCGTGTTGCACTTTGCTGATTGCCCCCTTCTGTAAAATGTAACAACTACCATTTTCCTAACAAATGGGAGCTAATTTCAGAAAAGCCGACTTAGGGTGCGAGGGTGCATCTGTAATGCTGTAACTACTTTCAGGTAGAGAATTGAATTGCTCGGAGCTAGAAAAATTTGACAAGCAGGGAATGCTTATTAAGTTTGTAGAGCTATTTTAGGACATACATGATGTTAGTCTAAATTTACTTAATACGACCTCTAGTTGGTTGAACAAAGATTAATTACAAGATGTATTGGCGAGCTAGGGGCGACATTTGCTGAGATAGAGGACGTGTTGTTCAGCGAAAAACACCGACTCAATTACGTCACAGATTTTTTGACGAAAACTACAGCTTTTAGGCGGCTTTGTCACGTGATAAAAATCTGAGAACATTGCTCATTTGATCCAATATAATATTTAACGTAAAGTTGTTAGTGAGACGTAAAAAACGGGACTTGTACGCGGCTGAATACCTTCTCCAAACGCAAACAAAACATTCGTAAATCGATAGATACCTCTCAAAATAAGAAGTCACGCACCTTTTACTGCAGTAATAAAACCATGCAAGGAGTACTGAAATAAAAATAAATAAGTGAAATAAAAGAGGGCTCACAAAGACACCTTCGCGGGATAATATAAATAAAGTGATCTCTATTTTATAAGCTACTTAAAAACATTGAGACTTATTTCTTCGGGCGGTTGCTTTAAGTAACCTTAAAGCTAGACAGAAACTTCTTACTGAAAATAAAATCCAATAGGTACTTTTTTATTAAAGTGTATACCTTTTTACTGCCGTGACTTTGCATGCACAATAAGACAAAAACAAAGCATTGAAAAATCCCGTGAGAAGGCATTGTAATTGATACCCTGATATAGAAGAGTATAAGCTATTACCACAGAGTAGGCTATAGGTACCCATTCGAAGTTTAATCTCAATCCAAATAGTAGTTCAAAGGGTCAGACGGACGGATAAAAGATAAAAAAAACCGGCCAATTGCGAGTCGGAATCGCGCACCGAGGGTTCCGTACACACTTGTAGGTAAGGTTAAAAGTAGGCGAACTTCAAATGAGGCCATTATTCGTCTGTGACTATCAACAGCGCGATTTTTTTGGTAAATTAGTTTATTTAAATTAAACTACATATTTACGGTTTCCAGATTTTCGCCTTTACTTGTGCTGTAAGACACTGCTTCTTGCCAAATTTCATGATTCTAAGTCAACGGGATTGTACCCTTTAAGTTTTGATTCCCTTGTGAAATCGCAAAATATTCGAAAATTTACGACATAAACGGTCATATCTCTTCTTCGTATTAACTTACAGGTTTGATATTTCCACAGCTGAAAGAGACCGTAGATCCGGGTATTTGATGTTAATTTCAACTTTATACTTCCACGCGTTCTTCAGACAAAAGTTCTTAACAGACAGACAGACGGACAACAAAGTGATCCTATAAGGGTTCCTTTTTCCTTTTAAGATACGGAACCTTAAAAAAACATGTTTTGGTTTCTTCGATAAAGAAGGTTAAATAAAAATATTTAAGTAGAGATTTAGTCTGCAAACAGTTCTATTATACGTAATATAAAGAAGATAGATAAATTAATGAAATAAGAATATCGATAAGCTACTTACAAATAATTAAATTGTCCAAGGGCCCAATGTAACATAGTTAATGTTATCGATTTGCGAACCTTTTACGCAGTTGCATAGGTCACCTACAATATACCCTTTGTGCTTGAAAGAGCACGTCCAGCCATTGATCCCTATAGCGAATAAAGTTATAATCTTTTATTTCTCACATTTAAACAATAAACACATTTACCATATTTGAGAGTTAGATAAAGGATGGAGGATCAACATTGTTCACTATTTGCTACGATATGACGCAGTTATAACAAATTTCATGGAAGGAAATATCAATTTTATGCAGATAACAAAAACGATTAACGTTGTATGTATGACCTATAAGGAGGTCACGAATTATAGAACGGCTTGGTGATTACACGGACAATAGCCTAGCTAAATATAATAAGAATATTATTATTATATTTAAATATAATATAAAATATATATATCGAGGTGTCATTGTAATACATACTTATTATAAATGCGAAAGTAACTGTTTTTTTTGCTACCTTTTCAGGACTAAACGGCTGAACGAATCGTGATAAACTTTGGCAAAGAAATTATACCCTGGGGCTGGACATATGCTGTCTTGTCTTTATATAAATGCAGACGAAGTCGTGGGTAACAGCTAGTAATCTATAATTAAGTAGAAGTAAGTATTAAAGATGTAATAAAGATATATTAAAAGAACAATGTTTTTGTTTCATCGTATAAACTAACTTCTCACAAATATATTGCGCACTTTCTGTTCTCAGCGATAGTCTAGTCTCGAAAGAGGGTTTTACAAACATTATTTATTACAAGAACAAACAAACAAGAAATAACTAGTTATACCTCTGCACAATTGTTTGAGTTACTACCTATAATGTACTAGTGTGTACAAAAGTTCTACTGGCCTGCGAGTCATACTGGTCCCAGTGGTCTCAATGGGCCCAATTAGAGCCCATAAAGGGACAGGGGACGTTTGCAGAGGACCGTAACGAGGTACCAATATATTATGCACTGGAGATTTGATTCTTTGTGACTTCAAACGAGGTATAATAAGTACCTACCATTTACTGAAGGATATCATCTGCACAGTAATCGATTCTCAATTGGTGAACTTGTTTGTTTAGTCTAGGCATAGGTCAAGGGCTAGGAGATTTATGGTTATAGAATAACACATGGAAAACTAAACAAAATATGTAAAGCTCCAGTTTGAACATAGATAAAAACTCTTAATTTAGTAAGCTTGTGCACGATCATAATAATGTATTTCTTGAAAAAAAAAACAACAAGTAACCACGGCCTCCGCAACTCGGCGAAACTAAATAAATAAACAAATTATTTTATCTATGTGCTTAGAAAACTAAAGTGTTACATCATGCGAGTGGTTTCTTTATTTTCACATTATTATTAACTAGCGACCCGTCCCTTATATAAGTTCAAAAAACCTTGCTCTTGAATTACTCTATTTATGAAAAAACGCATCAAAATCCGTTGCGTAGTTTTAAAGATCTAAGCATATATAGGGACAGACAGACAACAGGAAGTGACTTTGTTTTATACTATGTAGTGATGTCATAAAAAAACACCAATGAATTCAACTTATCACTAGAGGCCATTTCACCTTGGTTAGCCACCTCAGAAGAGGAAATTAAAAATCTCTCTTCAGCGTAGAGTATCAACCACTACGCGGTAAACGATATCCAAGTATAATTAAATTGGCCAACTTATGAGAATCTGGAACAAGCGCCATATTAAAAAACTTTACTCGACCGCTCTCCAAATTCAATGGAAATATTCGGTAGGTAACCAATATTTATTTTTCAATATTTTCGTTTCGAACCTTGAAGATACTAAGTATGTCAAATTTATCGGAATTAGTATGTCGGGCGAGCGAGGTGAATATGTTCTGCCGCCACAAAGGGAAAATCTTCCAACCAAGTGGGTGTTGTGCCTCGAGAACCGCGGCTCCAACTATTCTTGTAATCGTGCTGATTTGCGTAAAAAACTCTCCTAGCGCGTTGTAGAAGTGTGACGTATGTATGGAATTTCTACCAATCATGAATAGCGCCTTCTGTTGTATGTTATGTCAGTTAGTAGATTCCAACTATGGTTTATGTAGCGGAGAGGTCGCTACAGGTAAAAAATATTACTCTTTTTTGATGTTGTTTCATCGCGATATTTCTTGGGAACAAGAAGAAACGTTTAGTATATAAAATCAAGTAACGATATGCTGCTGTACAACAGGAGAGCCTCTAACGCCGCAAGTATGTGTGCCTCGGAAGGGGCTACATATTTGCTGTGTTTGCGGTGCAGTCCCTGGGACAAGTGTTTTATTTTTTTTATTTTTTTATATAAGGTTAGTTTTTTTTTCTTATAGTTTTAGTAACGATTGATGGGAAGCCTTGGAAATAAAAGATGCTTCATCCATTCTCTTTATGTCGTATACGGCTCTCGAATGAAGTGTTGGGAGAGCTCTCGACGCTCAAACGTGCAAATTATAAGCACGTGTTTGGTGTCGAAGGGCTCTCGACGCTGGGTCAAGTTTTTGAGGGATGGAATAATTAGATCTCCGAATCCGAATTCATCAAGCTCAATTAGACGGGCTTTTGTTCTTAAATTGCATTGAAGTGGTGCTATGTAATTTAGGAATTAAAAACCTTTGAAATATGTGTTTACATACATACATAAAATCACGCCAAGTCCTTCACGGGGTAGGCAGAAAGTATGGAGCGCATTTTCAGTCTTGACTTGCACACCTCTTTTGCTTCTATGTAATTTGAGATTCTTTATGAAGGATGTGAAGAAAATTTATTTAGTTAAAATGCGAGTATGACCGCTGATATTTTTTTGTATCTTTGCTAATAATACATCCAAAACTAAACAATGTTGTGGCTTCTTTCTTAATTTGTGATGTATCTAATGCGGAAGAACCAAATAAATAAATAAATAATTTAATTAATACAATATGTATTAATTAAATTATTTATTTATGAAAGCGTCAGTCAAATAATTACCTACATTTAAAAACTTGTCAAAAATGGTAAATACAATTAATTTACCAAAGTATAGTATTCCTCTTGAAACCACTAAGGAATCAGTATCCTCGTTAGTAGCAATTCAAATATAATAAATAGTGTTGCGAGTAGCGGTACTATCGGTAAATCGATTTCCCTAAGATATCGATTTTTCCACTAGAATTTGTATTGTGTATTTATTATTCTCTTCTCAATACGATCCGATCTATGCATATTTCCTAGATATAAAAAGTACTAGAAATGTATGTTCTTAAATGTAATCAGGATAGTCACAGCGAATTAAGCTGCGAAACGATTACATACAAACATACAGCTCCTGTCCATTATAATAGTTAAATTACATACGGTCAGATCAATGTGACTTGTAAGAGGTTATGCCGAATAGTGGGTTGATAGAGCCTGAAGGGTAAAAGCCGTAGTGGATCCATGTTCAGACGAAACTTCGTCTGAAAAAGAACACAACTGTGTTCTTTTTTAGGATTCGCAGTGAGTGAGTATAGAGATTCTTGTATCTTATTTTGTGTTCTATTTGATTTGGTCACAGTTTCTTTTGGAATGCTGTATACTCGGTTCTCCGATACTCGGTTCAATCGATAAATTTATCGATGGATTATTTTCTGTCCTATCTCCTCACTATTCTTCGGAGGCCTGTAGAGAGTTCTGTTGATTTGATTACGAGCGATTAATTAAACCAGTCCATCCGATATCATAAGCTAGGAACAAAGGCCTTTAATTACTTCTTAACATTATAATTTTGCACCCAATTGATGAGTGATTGAAATTCATTTTGTTTTGTTCCGTGATCCTGGAATAGGTAATCATAGGTACTATGCTATTTGATTATTACCAAAGGAATTTTACTGTGGAGTGAAGAAATGTAAGTACCTATTCTTAGATTGAACTTTATTTGGCTTCGTTTAGAAACAAAGGCGAAAAGGTGAGCTATTTTAAATAGTAGTGAAACAAAAGTCTCAAGGTGTTTAGACACAATTAGTAAATAGTTAAATTGCATCTTATTCTAGTTTGGACAGAGTAGGTTTTAGTTTTTATAGACTGCATTTCTTTGTATCGATATTTCTACAAGCATTGCATTATTACGTTAACATTTACATCTAAAAAAGCTATATAGGATTTAAGCCTGAGAGTAATTACAAAGGTTCCAAAGTAGACAACGAAATATTAAAAAAAATATCTCAATTCCATATTTTTAAAGCAAATGAGAACGTGACATAAATTCAAATGGCGTCATAAAATTCAGCGTGGGTGCAGAGGAAAGTTCATTAGTTAATTGGCTAGTATTCTAAATTCAAAGCCTGTTAGGTTAATTCAGTGAAGAAAGCAGCTTTTACTCGCACCTCTGGCGAGCAATTATGTATGTGTGTGTCCACCACTCAGACAAGAGTGAAAAGTAAGAGTGAAGTGGCTCACTCCGGGCTACTAATTAAATAAATTCAATAAATAAAAACGAGATTGCGAATTCGCAACTGCATTATTAATTAGCGACATGTCAAAATTACAGTGAAAATCGTCCTCTCTTTTGAATTCGCAGGATGATTTTCCCATTGTAATGGGCAATACAAATGGTGTTATTAAATTTATTGTATCTATTTATACCAGCTTTATGTACGTGTCTTTGTCTGCGCGTAATAGATCTTAATTTCAATTTTTTTTTGCTAAGTTATTGCATCAGATTTTTTATGGTAGTAATAATTATAAAATGTTATTTTATTTGACTTTAATATTCAGTCTAGTGCTGTGGGGTTACAGACTGGCAATATGCATCAGTGGCGCTCGATAGGAAAAAGTTTATCCTACTAGCTTTTGCCCGCGGCTTCGCCCCCATGGTTCTAGATAAACATTTCCCTATGCCTATTTCCTTCACCTTTTATAATCAAAGCAAACAAAGTTACTATCGCATTTATAGTATTAAGTATGGATTGTAGGCAGCTACTGTATAAAATTCTTATAGTTACTCCCGTCCGTTACGCCTTAAATAAATCAATTTAACATTTCAAATTTACCCAAACTTTTCTTCTGAAGGAACATAAATTCTTGCCTTTAATGAAAGCCGGCACATACAGGTACAAAGACGTTGAATGTAATCCAATTAGCAATACATGACCCGGCTACGTAGCTACGTGTTCGCTTATTGAACAAGTCACTACAAATTGGGGACATTTTCAATTCAGTCGCATTCAATCACACGAGGAAGTAAAAGCGAGTTCATTAACATTTATTTTCACCGTGCACACCTGAGATTTAATATCGTGGATTTTAATTAAGTACCCTAAAGTAAGGATGTAAGGTAGAGTTTCGTTTGTTAGCGTTTTCTTGATTTTGATGTATGGGGTAAGGTTCGGTGCCTGCGTTCGGATTAAGATAAAAAGCCAAATATACATTGACGTATTTTAGAATTTACAAACATATATCATTTTGGATTGCTAATTACATGTGATGACATCATGACCTTCATCACAGGATGAAACGAGATTTTTTTTTATCCGATTGCAATTATAACACATATATATATAATAATAATAATAATAATAATAAAGCTTTATTTAATTCCGTACAAATAAATTCTACTGCAATGCCGTACATTACCTTAAATTTCTATTACAATATTTAACAATTTCCTTTATACAGAAATAGTTATTATTGAAAATTTAAAATAAATAATAATTAAATTAAAGAACAAAATTATAATCAATAAAATCCAACAAAACTAATGCATTAAAATTATAGAAATTTAAATCTAAACAACAATTCATTCATGCAGAATAATTATAAATATATTTAAATTAATTTAAATTAAAAATTGTGCGGACCCCTTTCGGGTAAAACCCTCCTCCAAGGAATTCCATTGAGATCTGTATTTGGCTGACACATATATACCCTGACGATAATGATCGTAGTCTTTAGTGTCAGTATTTTTGTATTGTCTTCATCAATCATTGAATAAATGCAATGAAACCGGTTTGTCCCAAACGGCACCTATACTTGTACGTAGTATATTATCTACCCAGAGCCTATACAAACACATTGAGACCATTTCTGTTGTTCAAAATTACTAAACTTAACTAATTTGACAGGTCTAAAAATATTGCCATACTTATTTAACACCGCACATGAGAATGGGATAGCAAGACTTTTAGACCTGTCAAATTATTTCAAGTTTAGTAAATTTAAACAACAGAATCGACACCATTGTATCTCTTTATGACGAGACCGCTGGTCTAGTGGTTAGTATACCTGAGTACTAAGCTAGAGATCGTGGGTTCTAATCCCGCTGGGGCAAACATTTATCTGCCTTTTACAAAAAAAAGTATTCTATCAGCTGCTGGTTCCCATAGTACAAGCTTTGCTTAGTTTGGGGCCAGGTGGTGTTGTGTGATAATGTCCAAGCATTATTATTATTATATTAATATTTATGATTCTCGTAGACAATTTTTCTTCAAAATCTTGAGATTCAATAATAAAAAAATCATAACCCTATTAAGGAGGTATATAAGTTATTTTATTGTAAAGCTACTTTCAGAGTAATTATTTTCAGAGTAATTAACAATATTCCGTTGAAAACAATTCACAATGCACCTCGAGTGCTGTAAATCATAATTAATTCATTATTAATAACACGCGCCCTTAGAAAAGCGGAATAATACATTTTAATTATGATAAATGAATTCACGTTGAACTCCTAAGGGGTTTGAAGTGTTATCTAGTAAATTACAAACACTTGAAGTTGATTGAAGGGTTGAAATTGGCGATGCGTGACTATTTTACTAACTAATTTGAAGATAGTTAGGTAGACCTGAGGGTGATAATTTTATTTCTATCTTTAGGCATAGTTCTTTATCCATTGCCATGGAATTATTGTAGGTATTTCTATTCACTATATTAGCTACGTTTGCTGCAGTCTTGTGCCTCGTGAACTTGTTTTATAGTCCCTATGAAACAGACGAATTCTAGCTTTTTTGTAGAAATAAAAATCTTTCCTTTTTTGGCACCACCATTGGTCTAGTATTTAGTAAGCCCGACTGGTACGCTAAATTTCGCGAGTTCGATTCCCAGCATGGCATAGATTTATGCGGTAAGCTTTTGTATTCGTATTGTGTCTGTTTGTATGGTTTGTATATTATGAGTAAAAATAAAAAAGTCAAATAGTTTAACCCGTGACGCTGGATATCATTTACTCTGAAGCCCAGTCCCAAGTTACCGACTTTCGAAAACGATTTTCTCTGTTACATTTGCAAAAGTCACATGGCAGTTGTTTTGTCTAATAATCTGGTAACCACTCACATTGGATACGATCTAGCTAGTGCGGCCCTCACATTATCTATACACTAATATTATGAAGAGGAAACATTTGTAGTTTGTATGTAACGAATAAACTTAAAAACTACTGGATTGAATTAAAAAAATCTTTCACAGCAGAATGCTATATTACCACTGAGTAACATAGGTTGTATATTAAGCTGCTGCGCGGGGGAAGTAACGGGGAAAACGCTAGTTTTGTATAAGCCTAGAGTTGTTGATGATCTTTGTCATTTCCATATTTTAATATAAATTACAATATTAATCTTTTATCTGTATTCGCTTATATATTTGTTAACTCGCAGTTTTTGTTATTAGTTTAGATATCATTGTACTTTCTTAATGTTTACATACTAGTTATCTTTATTAGCTGTGGTCGCCTATAAGTAGATGTACATATATTTATAATCTCCTTTTATATTAGCACTAAGATATTGTTTGAATGTATTCATCTGTTGGAGATCCTTAACCTAAAAACATAGATACGTTTCGTATATTTTTAATTTCTTTAGCGTCCTTAGCGTACGTTGGTTCCACCCCTCCTTTTCTTTCGAGTCCCATCTAGCGAAGATCGCTTGTTTACCCACTCGATTTGTATCGCAGATTGATGGAGATGGATGGAAGGTACCGCGCCTTTGTAAAGTACATACAAGCGCTCGGTAAAAAAGAAAGGCAAACAGTTGGGGTTAGAAATTACTTTGTTTACACGAAAGTAGGGGAATCGAATCGCTGAAATAAATAACAGTTTTTAAACACTTTATAGTGACTATGTAACATATTGCTTTATAAGTCAGTCAGTAGTCGAAGTAGTTAGCAGTAAAGAAGTGGGCGTGTATCTCAAACTTTAGTAGGTTCTAGTAGTGGAAAATAATTTACATAAAATAATAATTTAATAAAAAAAATTTTTTTCATAAGAAATACTTTCTTAACCGGCTTTCGTGACCGTAGCGGTAGAATTCGCGAGTGCGCACCTAGATTGATTCCTTGGTGAGGTGCGTAGATTACATTTATATGTTTTTGATATAGATCAGTCCAGAATCGTTCAGCGATGGACTCACAAGCTATGACATTGTGACGTAAAATATTTACACTCAGAAGTCGATTTTGGCTGGTGGTACTCTTCAACCTACCGTCTTGGGGACTTTTTTCTCGGGACGGCTTGCTTTCTAGGGATGGCGTGAATTATTGCCATTTCTGTAATTCTACTGCAGGTCTCGCGAAGTACTGGTTATCTTAATTAGGGTCGGTAACGCGCGAGTGATACCCCTGGTGTTGAAAACGTGCTTTTTTGCTACATTAGTGGTATAAAAAAAACCCTGGTATAGCATCATCATCAAATGATTAGCTCGCGTAACCGCCATACTTGGTTGTAATAGTTGCAGCACTAAGTACTGAGTAAGTTTATTCTAATCTTAATTACGTTTCGCTCAAGTAATTTACATTATTTAAACCAGTTAATGATCCCAATTTATCATATTTGCATATCATAGTGATGTTTGTATCACAGAGACACAGATTAATCAACATATTTGATCTTAATCACATTTTAATGGGCTTCTGGCAACAAGACTAAATTCAACGAAAATTTCAAGAGGAGTTACACTAAATAAGGAATCTAAATTACTCGAATTCTTGTATGTCATAAAATGTCTTTGAAGTTTATGGAATTTTATGGACCCTGAAATTAACGGTACGTTGACCGCTCAAGGAAAATGGTGTACCAAGACTATTTTCATTAAAATATTTAAAGCTGTTTTGGAGTTTTAAGGAGATAAATATCATTATCCAGTGTTTTTAACAAAATTGTTGTGTAACCATAGAAGAATGGTTTTATTAGTACATTTATAATAATACCCACAGCATACATTATCAGACACCGCTAATTGGCCCCAATCAAATCAAATCTTGTACTTTGGTAAGCAGCAGTTGATACAATACTTATATTTATATTTTTTGTAAATTCCTACATACCAAACACCCAGACGCTAGGCAAACACGTTTGTAACAAAAATCTGCCCCGGCGGGAATCGAACCCGCAACCCATAGCGAGCAATCAGGTATACCTACTAACCAATAGACTACTCGTCATGTTGTTTGTGGGGCGAAGAAGACCATAATTATCGAAAAACAAGAGAAGGGGCGCGCTATGCTCTATGATGACGTAAAATGACAAGGACGTAATGAGTTCTTTGGATCGGTAGTCTACTATATAAAAATAAGTCGGGTTTTCCTTCCTGACGCTATAACTCCAGAACGCACGAACCGATTTCCACGGTTTTGCATTCGTTGGAATGGTCTCGAGCTCCGTGAGGTTTATAGCAAAGAAAATTACTTACTAGCTGCCCGCCCCGGCTTCGCACGGGTAGACAAAATATATTTTGATAAATGTCTACCCGTGCGAAGCCGGGGCGGGCCGCTAGTGCAGGTATATAAAATTACAGAAGGAAAACATAGTTATTGTACATCTGGCCACCGGTGACATTAGTTTTCGCCCGCGATACAGCCTTTAGTACGTATATAATGTACTGCTGTTAACCGCGACTTCGTCAGCATTTGTTTAAAGACAAAAGTAGCCTATGTCCTTCCTGATGTTAAATCTATCTCCTTGTCAAACTTTATTACGATTCGTTCAGTCGTTTAGTCCTGGTGATCAAGATAGTAAACAAACAAACAGGGTTTCTTTCGCTTTATATCAGTATGTTTTTTTTAATTAACACACATAAGGCGAGCCGTAAGCTGATTTGCATTTGATTTGTAATTTTGAATTCGAAAACAAAAACAGCTGAACGATATAGAATTATCAGAAAAAATGCCATACGTTTCCCTCGCTGTATAAATTTTCCGCTAAAGCTTTTTAGCTATAAACCGAAGGCTGACAGTCTGTCTATGAAACTTACATAATGTAACACTCGTATGTCTGGTCTAAAATAGGTTCTATATTCCAGAACGCTGAGTGATGGCTGCATGCAGTCTGATAGATGTTGGAATCTGCAGTTGGACGGGAGCCCACTCAGATAAAATGTTTGATCGATGTTTCATGTAAATGAGATTTTGTTAGGATACGTTTCATCTAACATCAAGCTTTATTATATATATAATATATAACCGATTGCCAGAAAAAATAAGAAATGAAAACAACTGTAATAAATACATAAAACTAATCAAAACATTATTAATTGAAAAATGTTACTACACGATGAAAGAATTCTTAAGTGATAAACAGAAATAGTATATTTAGTTGTAAAATAATATAATAAGATAGTTATAGTTTTATTTGCTATGGCAAATTATAATATTATATATAAAATAGTAGACACAAAGTTTAGTTTAATAAGTATTATCATTTTGTCTGTGATATTAAACAGCAATATTAAATATAACATATAATTGTAATTAATAAGATAGATGTGAATTCAATTATTATTAATATTAGTTGTAATATAAAATAGATATTAATATAATTTAATAAATGCCCTCTCCCTATCACAATTGCTGTGCCCTATAAACAGGGTGTGTACTGTATTAGTATAATTCTAAAATGCTGTACACTATTGCAATAAAAATGTATGATTTATGATTTATTTTTGTTTGATTAACATAAGTGATACGATTATTTATTAAATAACCCCTGAATTTTTTTATTGCCATCTCGTTCTTTTAGTAAAGGGGAGTTAAAAGCATATTGTGACAACTAATGCATTAAACATTTCTCAAGATTTTATTTTTTCACAAAAAAAATCTACATAGGTACTAATGGTAAAATGAATCCCTATTTCCCTTGGTCATGGCGTCAGCGTGAACGGCTAGACCGATTTCAATTTTTTTTTCTTAATAAAATAGAGACATAAAATTTATTTCTATTGGAACAATACATTATAACATAAACTTAAATTAAAAACTTAAACTAAACTAATCCAAGAAGTACAACCTGAAATACCTACACGTAAAATAAATGTCCCGAACCACCGTCACGGGGAAGTGTGCCAAGAAGGCTGGCGGCATTGCCACACTGTATTGCAATGCTTAGCCTTTGGGCCAGATATTCGCCAGCCCTCTTGTCACGGGAGGCCTCGCATAATTTATTTGAGGTCTCTTTAATTATTTTTTTGTATTTTATTATCAGGAGAAGGTCTTTATGAAAAGAAAAACGGAACATTTTTAATTTCGGGATAAAATAAATGTCCGCTTTTATATGGTGTATTTGACATATGAATTAAAGAGGCGACGTTTGTTGGGACAGCTAGTCTATACTTCTATACTATATAATAATATTTTAAAGAGGAATGATTTGTATTTTTGTGTGTATGTTTGTATTGAATAGGCTCCGAAACTACTGGACCGATTTCATAAATTCTTTCACCGTTAGAAAGCAACATTATCACTGAGTAACATAGGCTATGTATTACATAAGCTACCAGGCCCGGCTTCGCACGGGTAGATAAAATATTTGATAAATATCTACCCGTGCGAAGCCGCGGCGGGCCGCTAGTAACAAATAAAGGTATTAATATTATGCAAGTAACGTTATCCTAGAGCCTCTTTTCGCATCTTCATCTCACGATTTCTAATCGAGCTTGATTTACACAATCTCCATTGGCACAGATACTCACACACCGGAGCGGCAATGCTCATCAATCCGAAAGTGATAAACAGGCTCCATTGATTCACTGTACCCGCAATGAATATATTAGACGAATCTATATCAATCCGAGTATAATGAACAGATACTTCTTCGGTAAAATGAGGGCTTACAAGCTAAAATCGACTTCTCCTTTTGTTGAAGTCGATTAAAATGTAGCCTATGTTACCTGGGCGGATATCTACCATAATCACGAATCGATTGATACCTTATTCATTAAAACCGGGTGAATATTTTACGCGCTACGGAGGAACATACGTAGATACATATACTGCTTAAATCATAACCCTTCTTTTTGGCTTCGTTGTAGACGTGTAAATACTATTATTGGGAGATTTTATCAACGTAATACAGCCCGAAACAATGTTTTTAGTACTCTGTTTATTTGATTGTCTGTGTGTTTGTGCGCGCTAATCTCAGAAACGGCTTAACCGGTTAGGATGTCGTTTTCACTATTGTATTGTGGTAATATTCACTTAACGTTTAGTGTTTTTTTATTTCTATTTGATTATAAATAAAAAAGTTATGTAAGTTAAACAATTAAACGATGGCACTTCATTAGTACAGCTAGTGCATTGTGAATATATTATTTTATCGCCATTCATCAGAATGTAATCTTCGTACCGGTACGGATGTCAAAATAATTTTGTCCTTTTTGATACCCTGTGGGATGACATTCAATTTAATGATAACAAATTGGATTCTGTCACGGGAATCGAAATTGCAATTTAGATTAATCACATTTTAGGTAATTCTCACGCATATTTTATCTCCTAAATTGCTGAATGACTTGTACATTTACTGACAACGATCAGTTAGCATTACTGGTAGCAATAACATCTTTCGACTACGTAATCAAAAGCGTAAACATTCAAAAAGCCAAAATAATCATACAAATTTCGAGTTCTACTTTTCGCCGACGCAGCGCTATTCATTTTCCCATACAAAATTCGTTGAAAGCATACACCAAAATTCATAACTCAGGAAGATATAATACATTATTAATCGGTACAATGGCGGCCTTATCACAAGACGACATCTCTTCCAGACATCTATTATGTATGAACATATATGTAAATGGTTATTAAAATTTGTTTTTAATATATCTATCGATAGTAATGGACTACAGTTAGTAAAATGAAATGATGGGAAAACGTATTCCCATCATTTCATTTTGCTAACTGTGCTCATTACGCGCTACATGAACTTGTTATCCGAAGTTATGGCCGTGCGAAATAATTTACAATTTGATATTTTGTACTCAGCTAATTTATGTACTATACAGTTAATTGGAGGCCACTTGGTTCAGTTTAAGATGAGATAGGTACCCATATTGGTGCATTGCGGCCTGTGCACTCTGAGAGAGATATACCCTCATATACTCTCTCAGTTTCTGTGCCCAAACTGAATTCGTGTCTTAGTTTTTTTTTATGCTAGATAATTTATTTTATTTTTATGTGTCTAAAAATTTGATTGACACAAAACAGATTCAACTATTTAAACAGAACTTAACCTATCTACTTATAGAGAAAAGGTCTTAGTTCTAAATTTGAAATCACTATATATTTTGTGTAATATAAGCTATAGTGTGACAAGAAATTTTAACTTTTATATGGGTACTTATTGTAAAGCACTTACAATAAGTGAATATGGTTATAATTATTATTACATAGCACAGCTATTGCTGCTACTTGTATTTTTTTAAATAGGCTTACGAAACAAATATTATGTCTACTTTATCTCGACATAATAAAAAATATTTATACAATTTTGCTGTATACGAAACTAGAGCCTACTAATGGAAATAAAAGGCTGTCAGGCTGTGACACAATCATTTTGGATTTTAAAAGCTTGCTCGAGGAGGTGCTAATAAGATGAAATATTTCCATACAAAGGCATTGGATTTCGTTCTCCTTGGGACATAAATCTCAGGGCTGTCACCTCGCCAGGTGCACCCCTTGCGACTGTGAATACAAATGATAATGAAACTGATGCGATCCCGTCAAACATTCGCACTGGTTAGAAACGCTGCGTTTGTTTTGGCACACAAAATCGAAATCATTTTTCAATTTAGGCTCTAATAAAGCACTTCTGAAGGCTTAAATTACTACTGGTTTGGAAAAAAGAGCCACCTGACGGACCGGAATACGTTCCAATTAGATTTCGCATTATATCACGCTACAGTTAACTGTGTGACAGGTAGAAAGTAAGTTTGATAGTGTTCATTAAAAAATGTAAAGTGTGGTGTAGTCTGACAAAGGTAAACTAACTTCGAAAGTCACCTAGTAAGTCACATCGCAACTGAACTTATCATGTCGCTTGCGATTGCTTGTAACAACATAAGGCAAGTGAAGTTGAATTGCAAAGTAGAGTACAGTTACTGATTTTGAGAATATGAATTTTAAATCTCTCAAAATAGCTCAGCAGTAAGATAACTGCAAGAAGGGCTGGTTGCCAAATCTCAGAAACAGCGTAATGAAAGGTATCAGTCGTTCAGTGTGTCCTTAACGCGAGAGCAAGGTGCTATTTTCGAGCGCTTTGGGAGCGGCTTAGGAATCCGTACATCTTAAAGTAGTAAGGGTTTCTCTTAACCAAAGCTGCAAAGATATTATCTTCACGAATACACTGAATGCTACTTAAACGTTGATTTTTGTCAATAGTGACAATAAAACGCGAAAACATGCGGCGTTTATTGCGCTCAGTGCGAACAAATCTTCGCGTTGACATTAATATATTTCGGCAAGCAAAATATAATACTAATGAAGTGTCACTCCAGTCATGCAGATCAGCTGAACGAATGAAAAAACTTAAATTGTCTCCTTTCCAAATAAATAAGCTTAATAAATGGGATTATTGTATGAAGAGTGACAGTCGGTCGGATTAAAAATGTTTCATTCGAAGCATTAACAAAGTTAACGCATTGACTTTCCATATATAGTATAATAAATAAAATTTCAAAGGAGAAGAGAAGAATATTAAATAAACATTTATCTTTACAGTTAAGCAACATTAAATGCGGTGAGCTTTTGGATGAGAGACCAGTTTGACTATATGTATAAGTTATTTCGTGACTCAATTCTTGGATTCCAGTTAGAATAGTAGTATGTAGAAGTGACAGTAGAATATTTAACAAGTTCCTAAGTAAAATGCGTCTATGCCTCTCAAATCAACTATTCGGTCAGCCGGTTAAACTAATATAAGTATGACGTAGTTATTGTAGCGCATGACGTCTACAATTTAGAAGCATTGATAACCTCGCCACATTATCTTTTTTTTAAAGTAATTAATTCGAACTTGGTTCCTTATAATTATCAATCAATGGTGTTAATTCTGTATAAAAAAAACACCAAACTAAACTAACTGATTTGACAGGACTAAAAGTCTTGCTAGCCTTTCCTCACGTGCGGGGTTAAATAATGATGGCAATATTTATAGATCTGTCAAATTAGTTTAGTTTAATAATTTGCTACAACTGAATAAGCATCAATATTTCCGTTACCAGCTTGCTTAATACTGTCTATAGATACCAATACGCCGGAAACTGAATAAACAAGAAAATAATATGACAGAACATACAAAGAAACTCTATAGGAGCCCTAAGAACAGGTGTACTATATTATTAAGCAATTCATATCAACCTTATTACTAACAAACTAAAGTGGAAATGACATATCATAGCCGCAAATAATAAGTTTGTAAATACAAGGTACGCAAGCCTCTTTTGATTTGTGGCGCGAAAATAAGACAACGTTGTTTATGGTTTCCTCGGCACACAAAAGAATAATGTTTTGCGCTGTGAAATATACCCTAAGACTTGGCTTTGCTTTTTATTTTCAACTCTTAGCGGCCACCTGTTAGTTTTCCAGCCATTTAATAATGAGCTGAGTTTAAAAGAATTTATTATATTTTTTATGTAACTATAAAATAATTTAGCCTCTTTTTAATTTCGCTGGCCGTTTGAGTTTGACTAATTAAAAATAAAATTAATATTTGAATTTGGAGCAAGTTCTCCGAACTGACAAAATTGAGATTTTATATTAGAGCCCTAGTTTCGAATTTTCAAATCTAGAAATGTCTTCACTGATAATAAAGTTATAATTAAACGTTCTGGCTGCCCCCAATTTGATGTTGACATTACTTGGAATTATGCTACATTTCAAACCATGGATATCGGTGTCGATTCTGTTGTATAAAATACCCAATCTTAACTATATCGAAATGACTAACAGTCTTGCTATCCCTTTCTCATGTGCGGGATTAAATAAGGATGGCAATACTTTTAGTCCTGTCAAATAGGTTTGGTTTAGTTTTATACAACACAATCGTTGTTTAAAATGTTGATTGCCTTTCAAATCGAAGCCGCAGTATTTGTAAATCGAAGCCGTGATACAATCCCACAAAAAGCAGTCGACTTCACATAACAAAGTACAATCCTCTTGATTTAAGAGCAGACTTATAAGGAAAAGTCAATTAGTAAGTAATATTGTAGATAAAACTTTAGGAGCAAGATCCATTGCCAACTGACTTTCCAATTAGGGAGCCTGTTCTTGTAATATACTAAGTTACTACACTTTTATTATCTATTAAGTTATTTATATAAGCTGTGGTTATAGCCTTTTGGTATGACGCGTTGTCTGCTATTCTAGCGACGCAATTCGAATCCCACCGGTCTGTATCAATGAGTTTTTCTAACTTAAGTGCAGTGATTGGTCACACCACGAGCTTTACGGTGACGGAAACCATCGTGAAGACACCTGCATACGTCTGAGAAGAAATTCAAGGATGTATGTAGTGCCTAAGAGACGACGACGCACTCAAGGTTTGAGGACCTTTTTGGAAAGGCGTGAAGATAATTATATTATCATTATTTTTAAACAATTCTTTAGTCTAAATTAAACGATGATTCTGTGAAACTCATCAAAACATGACTATCTATATAATATAGTTTTATATGTGGATCCATCAGATTGTATTAAAGCCAACATATCTCATTTGTGAGGAGGGATGTGCCCAAAATTAATCACAGCCCTAGTAGCCGCAGCCCAATTGAACGGGGGTCTTCGGCCGGAAACATCTACATTGTGTTCCTGTCATAAACAGTGACAGGCTTACGTAACCGTAGATAAATACTACCTTTGGGACTTCGACGGTAGTCGAGTATAGGCAGTGTATCAGGAAGGCTTACAAATTAAATTGAGCCTTAATTAGGAAGAAATTAATTCGAAATCGTATTAAACAAATTATTACAGAAAATGTGAAAGTATCGTTCAATATTTTTTTTATGATAATATAATCCACATTCTCTGTGCTGTAAGGTTGGATGTTGTATTAAAAACACTATATTATACAAGAAAGCTTGAATCGCCAGCTTTTATTTATCAATTGTTATTAATAATATTAATGACAAACATTTTCGTCAACTTTTTCGTTACGATTCAACTTTTAATAGGTAAAAAATAAAAAGAAATCAAATAAGCATTCATAACATAAAATCCTACAAGCTGGGACTCTTTAAGACTGGACGAATAGGCTACTAACTAACTTCTAATGAGGTCATTATTCGTCGGTGACTCTCAACAGCGCGATTCAGGCATATTTTTTAGTAAATTCGCATTATAAAAAAAACTACATATTTACGGTTTTCAGATTTATCCTTTACTTGTGCTGTAACACACTGCTTACTGCGAAATTTTATGGTTCTAGGTTAACGGACCCTGTAGGTTTTGATTCCCTTGAGAAATCGCCGACATATAGACAGACAGACGGACAACAAAGTGATCCTATAAGGGTTCCTTTTTTCCTTTTAAGGTACGGAACCCTAAAAAAAGGGTCAAAGAACCACAGGCTAGGAAAAATACCTAAAAATTAAATTATCTTAAATATTTATTGTCAATTTCGTCTTACCCCTCGATAAGCTGAGCTATACATATAAGTGATGCTCCCTATCCCTAATTTACACTTTACACCCGATACTTTCCCCCTATAATAAGGAAGCGGATGATAAACCACCGTTTCTCATAATTCATATCGTTTGCCCCCAAATTGCTCCCTTCCGCGATATTATTGCGTTACATAACACCACCATGCAAATTGCGCGTGGATAACACCCCGCTTGTATTTGTAGGAGGTATTACCCACACCGCGATAGCTATTGGCAACAGTCTGTGCTTGCACGAGAAATGAAGAAAGAAATGTATTTATTTCTTCAAGATAGACAACAAACAACTTACTTTAATAAAAAAAAACTTAGCCATGTAATTATTTTATGGTGACTTAGCCGGGCCAAAACTTATAATCTGTATATTATATTAGCTTTTCACATAAGGAGAAGGACAGTATAAATTAAGTAGTAATAAAAAATCAACTAAGTCGGTCAAGAAATACGAACACACGCAAACCACATTTAAGTATAATTATACATATTACATTACGAAGTACGGTTACACCTAGCTCCAGCTGGCTAAAACTAGATTTAACCGAACTTATGTTTTCAGCCGTTACATATAGGGTCGGCAACGAGCGAGTGGTGTTGCAATTGTCAATAGGCTGCGGTAACCGCTTACCATCAGGCGGGCCGTATGCATGTTTGCCACCTTAGTGGTATAAAAAAAAAAAACATAAAGATTTGAGTTATTAGGCGATTGCATAAGGAACTATCTGTCCCGACAGACGTTGTCCTGTCTTAGCTATGAATTCATATGTCAAATACACCATACAAAAAGGGACCTTAAGTTTATCCCGAAGTTAAAATGTTCCGGTTTTTTCCAAACTTGCCAATCTCTAGCGAGCTCTAGAATGCTGCCACAAGCGGATTTGTATTTATTACCCATGATGTGATGTAGGTATATTAGATTTCTCTAGCAAAGGTTATGAATCTCGTTTGCTCAGGCTTGACACAAATATGAAAAGATCTCGTTATATGATTTAGGGATTAAGTCTATGTGATGGAAAACGTGTGGCATTTTCACTGGCAAGAATAGACACATTATTTTGTTGTTTTTGATACTAATTTAATGAACAATAGGCTGAAAACGACATGGATAACTTAGGATCAACGCATTTTTTTGTTAAATTTCTATCAGGAACTAATCCTAGTCGGTATTCATTATACTTCACTTTATTAGTATTAGGTAGATACATGTAGTAGTATGTAGTAGGTATAAATCCTTTTCTTTTGAAGATAATAGACGCCATCATCTTTTGCTTCTTTTTAATTTCTTCCTTTATTGAACCAAGCCTGCGTTTTGGATCAAAATGTGTTTATATCTTAGTGACACTTACTTGTTATTGGTAAAAAATAAGTTTTCTGACCGTTGATTCTTGAGTAAAATTACCTACAATTTATTTTTCACTATGCACTTTATTCATCAACAAATATCTTAACGTCAGAGGCATCCTACACACCCGTCGTCTTCTGCGAAGTTTCGTCATGTATCGGCGGAAGTTTTCATTGCGCTCCGGCCATGAATAATGTTTCTCCATTGAGCGGAAGCCGCTTCCGGCGAACGCGGTGCGACCGCCACGTCTGAGCACGCCCTTATCTCACGAAGCCGGTTCGGTTTTTAAGCGTGGAGTTCTGTGGGTAATATTTTATTTCACTCGGGAAAAAAGATTAAGTTATTTATTGTCTGCACTACGAAATACTTTCATTTTTTTATCGACTACAGCTAAAAATCGCTTAACTAGAAGCTATAAATTACGCAAAGACAACTTTTAAGCAGGTTTTTGTTAGGATTCTGATGAAGGCGTAATTGTAATTACTAAGTTTTTCCGCGATTCACCCACATAGCAATATAATATATAGCCTGCTAGCTTTTACTCGCGGCTTGGCCACGTGGTTCTAGATAAATGTCCTTCCCCAGGTTATAATCTATCTCATTGCCAAATTTCATTACGATCCGTTCAGTCGTCAAATAAACAAACAAACAGAGCTACTTTCGCATTTATAATATTAGTATGGATGGATGTAACGCAGTGATAATATAGAATTCGGTTGGCGAAACAGTTTTCACAATTGGTCGAGGAGTTTTTGCGTTTATTTATTACAAACAAAAATTACAAACATACAAAACTTTTATCATTATAATATTAGTAGGTTTACAAGTACAGATGGTACAGACAATCTTTTATTTAGTTAGTAACATGAGTTTACTAACAAAATCTTATTAAACTATAGCTTATACTTATTACATCTTTAAGTAATGTAATATACAATATTAAAAAATAATAACTTTTCCCTTTCAAAACTTAATTTATTCACAATCTTAAACCCTATCAATGCAGAAGACCTTTTATGAAAACTCGTGACACTGACACAAGCGAAGGAAATTAAAGATTCTATCTTTGTAACGTACTCAACTAGAATAAAACAGAACAAAATCTGGATCATATTAATCTTGCACCTTATTTTGTGTAGAATAGAGTTTGATTTGGAATGATGGTGGATATAAATGCGCTCGGACTTGTACGTGTAAGTGCGTCTTGTTAAATCTTTCTTTTCACTAATAACGATTGAAAGTTAAACTTTAACTATTGACGGTAACTGTTTACTTTTACATGATTTAATGTTTAATGTTTCGGGATTGCATTTAATCTTCTTTAAGATTATATATGATCCATGAGGATATCAAATAGGAACATCGTTTATCAAAAAACAGTCTAAATTGAAAATAGTTTATCTAGTTTAGGCTTTACTTAGGCACTTTAAGCCAGTTTTCCATATTTTTTTTAATTATTTCTCGTAAGATTCTTGTCATGAACAATATTTATAAACATCGTATTTTAAATACATACATACATAATATCGTCAAGCCTAGTCCCTCACGGGGGTTAGGCAGGGTGTATGGAGCGCCATTTGATTTCAGTCTTGACTTACACATCTTTTGAATATATAGTTTTTTTCTATAAAAGCTGAGTTTAGTTGTTGTTAATTCAGGTTATCAGAACCAATAAAGGATGAAAACAACGTTTCCTTTGACCACTGCCTTTGACAAACCATTCAATCCAATGTCAGCCGTAAATTTCCTTGTCAACAAAACATTCGCATCTCGTGTCCGGAGCGTTATTAACTGACCTAATAACTTGACCCAAATACCGATTCATTTTGATGAGCGAAAATGGACACATTGTTTTATACATACCTATATCTTTATGTAGGAGCATATTTTTCGCACTCAAAAGGAATCGATATTTTAATTGCATAAATTAAATATTTTTCTTATTATTCAGCTTATTAGAAATATTTAGAATTTGGTTTTATTTTTCGTGTTCTAATTTCAAATTTAAAGTATTATAATTGTATGTTTTTTATTTGAATATAATATCTTAAATCAATATATAACACAATATACAATTGACACAACAAAAAGAAGAATAAAATTTCGAACAAAAGCCGTTACGTACGTACGTCTATCTAAAAACGTAATCAAGATAACTCAAAACGGACCTTAATAAAATCTCAGTGTCAAGCTCCAAGCTCCCGTCAAAGATACGTAGCGCATACAATGGCTGGCTAATTTGCGTCGTGTCACGCTGAAAATACGCGAAATTGTAACAAAAATACGTTTTATTCCTTCGAGTCACAGAGCCTATTAAAAGTTGGAAAGCTAATGTTGTGCAGAATGGCTCAATTAACTCACACAAATGAAGATACTTTTTGCTGAACAGGCACGCTGTTACTTTTTACGACTAAAAACTTTTTGAATTTAGAATTAGCTTTTCGAAAAAAAAAGTAAATGCACCCACAAATGGGTTGTGTCGTTGTTATCGGTTGGTTATAAATGTCAAAATCTGTTTTAGGCAAAATTATTTTTTTGGTAAACCAAGATAGTGACTCGTTTATGACACATTTCTTGTTCATTATTAAACTGTTGTTCAATAATATATATAAAGTCGAATTGAGAACGTACTTATTACGGGTTACCTACCTTGCGCATTGAACTAGAATTTTTGTCCTTGAATTTATTTGCTGTCAGAAGTATAACCTAAGATACTTACCTCCGAACAATAACTTAGCGAGCTTTTGTTATTATTCTGCGGGTACGTACTACTTCCAAATTTAAATATAACGTGTGTTCGAATATCGCTTTTAAAATACTGTAAAGTAAATGAAACTCAGTAAAAATATTTATTTAAGATGATTTTATTATTGAAATCAGAATAATTTACATTGTAAAAAATACACATACTCCAATAATACGCTAAGGTTAACATTTCTTCAGCTTTTACGCTCTAATTTCCATTAATCTATAACTTCAATCTCATTTATTAACTAGACGTTTGACAGCGTTTTGTAAATGCTTATGCTATTGACGAAAAAACAAAAAATAACCACATTTGTCATAACATTATGATGCACGTAATATACTATTGAGAAAGCAAGGTAAAAAAAATATCCGTATCATACCATTTTTTCTTACTATCGCTAAAGAGTCCTTTTGTTTCTCGAACAAACTTTAAAATGGGTAGGGCGAAATGTAATAACTATAAGAATCTTAAAATACAGTTCGAAATTTAAGCATAAATAATTCTTTGGTATAAAATAAGAATTTAAAAATGTTGTCTTACTTTACGTCATTTTTAATGTCTTTGCAAAGTCTGTTGTGGAGTCTCTTGAAATGGTAGTAGGTAGTGTAGGGAAGCGAAGATATACTGAAATCGAAGCGTAACTGCGAATGTATTAATTTTCCCGTTGCTTCGAAATATTTCTGCAACGCTTCGATCAATAGATAGCGACAACTAAAAGCACTGTAATACTTCCATTGTATAATATTATACAAGAAGGGAAAATAGTTTCATAGAAGGCTTCTCAATCTATGCTATCTTATTTTAATACATACTTAATATTATTTTTACACTTAAAAGTATGAAAAATCAAAGCTGTTTCTTTGGGTTGATATTACACTGATTATTATCTAAAGAAGGAGCTACATTTTTATTGAACTTTTGTCACGATGAACGCTTAAGTAAACGATATGTATTATTAACTATTTTAAACGATTCCCAATGTATGTATTGTCAGGGAACTATTAGTAAAATTTGCGGTACGTTAAGTTGAATGAAGCGAAATTATTAGGGCATTTTTTTTGTAGTTTAAGACACCATATCATTTTGTACTGGAGCAAAAAGTGAGATATTGGATACAAATATATATTTACTATGTAATCAAAGCATGATTTTCATTTAGATATACCTAGTAGTTGGAAACATTAAAATACTATTCAATACTGATACTAAAAATATATTTTAAAAAAGACAAGATTTGAGGACAAATTTTGTTAGGTACCGCTTAGCTCTAATCTTATCCTTCCTATTTATAATTGACAAAAAACCTAAAAGTTTGAAATAAGCTTACTTAGATACAGCTGGGTACAACTGAAATGGAAAGTTATTAGAACGTTGACAGTCATCCCACACTAATTAATTTATACACAATTTTTTACACACACCACGGAATTAGGGTCCAAAAGTAAAACGTTTAAATTGGAATCAAACTAATTTAATATTGGACGGACAGAGACAGATGTTGAGAAGTTTACAAAATTATGTCTACAAAATAGTTACTAACGTAAGAAGGACGTAAATGAGGAGCTTTTAGACGCGAAATTAGTCAGACTTTTTTAATAGTCAATCGATAAATTAATAAAACAAAAATGGCAGTAAAAATATAAGATCTCATTGGTAAGGTTTTACAACTGGCCATCGATATATTTTGTCAATTTAAAACATAAAAAGAACTTGGAATTTGAAATGCGAATTACGTGAGATTATTTCGCCAGTCTTCGTGCTGTTGCGCTGCAGTGCAGTTGGTTGCGCACCATCGGGACTGCGCTGTGGGCGGACACGGTACACCTCCAGGTCGTTGGCGACGGATCACTCGGCGCGTGCGTAATGCTGATCCAACGCAGCCACCATCGCTGCGACATGGGCTCCACTCGCCCCAATCTGACACTCGGCAATCTAACAGTCCTGAAACGAAGAAAGTCATAAATATTCTGTCGTTCATGGCTCTATCTCTCTAGTTTATCATGTCAGCCAGTAATAAAAATATTGAATGGGTAACGGACGAATCACTTCTTGCCTAAGCGAGCACTTTAAGTCATTATTTCCTAGTGGTAGATTTAATGACCTTATAAGGCCTAAGCAAAATAATAATTAACGGTTTTTTATTTCAAAATCTTTGGCAATCGTCAGAAATCTTTCTGAAGCACAAAAGCTTAACAGCTAGTTAAACTGATTTCCTCTGCAATAATGGGCTGAGAAGATCAGATGGCAGTTACATTGTGTGTAGTTTGAGATAAAGGCAGTCAATGAATGATAAGTAGTAATCATAGTGTTTAAAAAACATTTTGACGAGTTTTTACAAAGTAGTTTTTATTTCATTGGTTGCCCGATATTTCGATGCTGTTGCAAGCACCATCATCACGAAAAGAACCCGTCAAAATGTATTTTAAGCATCATTACTGCGAAAGTTTGAACCAATGACATATAGCAATGACAGTATTAATGAAGTCCTCACTAGCTCTTTTCCGCTTCCTCCTCTCGGCAGGGTCAGTGTTGTCAGCGCGCATCTTGCGGCGTCGTCTAGCCCTATATCGCCGCGCCAAGCTCCGAAGAGCTGAACGCTCGCTCGCTGTGGGCCCTGATGTAGGGAGTTCGTTCGCTGACCGAGGCTCTTCGGTCGTGCTCGAAGTTGTATTTGTTCTACGATGATATTACAATAATTAATCTTTAATAGCGAGGAATACATTTTTCATAAAAAAAGATTCTTTCAGAATCCTTCGATATGCAGTATTTATACATATTTTGCTACTGATTTGTTGATGAGAGATGTCAAACTACAGGGACAAGCGATCTGGGATATCTTGATCATACTTGTCGCAAAAATTTGACAGCTCATTAAAAAATCAGTAATCAAAATCTAAAGCAGATCTATTTTAGAAAATCGCAATACAGCATCGTAATGTGACCTGTAGCGACCTCAACGCTACATAAACCAACGTTGGAAATCAACTAAATGACATAACGGTCAACGGATGACAACTCTATACATACGTCACAATCCTACAACGCGCAAGCGAAGTTTTCTGCGCAACTAGAACAGTCGGAGTCACGGTTCCCAAGGCACAACACACGCCTGGCGGCTGAGCATGATCACCTCGCTCGTTCCACAAGCCTATAATCCAAGAACTTATACAAATGTCACTTACATAGTATAATAAGAGTAAGCCCCATCAGGCGTGGTCATAGATCCCTCGGCATAAATCCTCGGTGCTTCGGCTCGCTCCGCTTCTTCGGCTATAGACAGGGCTCTGTTCCCGTCCAGCACGTCGATACTGTTATGGTTCAACTTGTCCAGCTGAAGAACGTCGTATCTCCTGTCGTCACTGCTTCGATGGAACACTTCAGAGAGCTCGTATTCTCGAAGCTGGAGGAAAATATTGCTTTATACTTTTGACTGTGGTGTGGCAGGCGGAGGGTCCAGGTAAGGTGATAAATTAAGACACGGTAGCAGGTAGTAGTCAAGTTGAGGCTACATTATTAATCGTTACATTATCCCTACGATTTAGTTATATATTTACTAATAGGTTAGTTCTATGTAGGTCATATAGGGTAGTACCTAGTTATATCTCAGAGTAGATAATATACTACGTACAAGTAATATGGTGTACTACTGGTATATGTGATGAGACTACAGAACGTTTATGCTTGATGATTTTTTGTGATATATTATATTCATTATAAATATATTTGATAACAAATATAATTATATGAAATCTAAATCTAGGAGTTATCGGTATAATGCACTCAGGAAAAAAGTATCCAGGTCACCAACGTAAGCCTAATTATCTTCGAAATTAAGAATTATAGCTTATTCAGTTAAAAAGTATTTCATAGACTATTTAATACTTCTGCAATTAATACAAATTGATTCTAATATTTTTTACATTCTAACACTCTTTATTTGAGTAAGCTATATCATTCTAAGTTTTCGAGATATTTTTAGGTAAGTGACCGGAATGTATCGATCTCGTAGTACGTACGTCTAAGAAAGTTTAATAGGTCCAAAGGACTAATCTAAGAAAATACAATCGCTACGTTTAGAAGTTAGGACGTGTAGAGTAGACTAGTGATAATTTAGTGATGATAATAATCTTCATTTATTTATTTATTTATTTTTATTATTAACTGTTACTGGTATGTTTTTTTCTTGTGTCGTGTGTGAGTGGAAAATAAAACATTATTTCTTTCTTTATTACTAAGTCTGACCTGAATACGCGAGCATATGAATAGCGCTGCTAAGAATACTTACCTTTATGAACTGAAAGGTGGCAATAGGCGGAAGTCTTCTCAGATGGGGGTAGAAGAAAGAGCCCGCAGGGTGGGACGGGTATTTGGAGGTAATCCGGTAAGTGACCCCCTGTGGTGCGGTCGGCCAGTTAGGCGCTGTGAATGTGAACCCGTTGTCTGTGCCGGCGTCTAGCGGATCCACCTGCGAGCGTGATCAAACCGTGAGTCATTTTACAGTGAAACTAACGCTATTATATTTTATTTGTTTTTTTTCACTACTACGTTAGCACGCATGCATAAGGTAAACAGTCACCGTAGCTCATAGATGCTAGCAATATCAGATGTTTTTTTTGTTACAAATTGTTCTATCATGACGACATGAAAAAAAAGACAGAGCACTGAGTTTCTTGCCGGTTCATCTCAGATGGCTTTCTTTTACGAACCGGTGGTAATTTAGACCTTCATAAGTGCCTTATTAGGGCCTAAACTGAATACATGATTTTTATTTTGATTTTGAAGTATCGCTAACGCGTACTCCACCCTATTGTTGTTGAGGACTCACAACGCTGGCAGCATACAATAACTAGCGCAGCATATCCTCGTGAAACTCTGGCAACCTTACTCCCTACAGAAACACAATACTAAATCAAAGTTCTGTTACTTGACTGCGGTCTTCTGTAAGGTGGAGGTACAGTCCCCAGTCTAGGGGCTCACTTATAGATAACAGTTAGTTACCTCAATTGTAATGCTATCCAACCAGTTGCCGTCGACACACAGGTCGAAGCTGTCCACGCCTATGAACCAATCTGGTGACGGGATCATACGCGCCATCACCGATACCTGCAAGAAAGTTCTATAAGTAACACGTGCCGGGCATAAATAAAAATACGTCTACAGTAGGTCCAAGATAAAAGGGGACTTTTAACAAGACCTTAATTTCTTTTATTATTATTTTATTTAGCTTTTATTATTATTTTTATTTTATTTAGCTTTTATTATTTCTTAATGGAGAAATTATAAATAGCTGTTTTGAGGCGACCGCCATATTGGATTAATCATGGCGGCTATGAAAAAAAGATATACATACTACTTTTCGACTTTTTACACAAACATTTATCTTTTAAACTTGAGTAAGTCATGACTTTAACTTTTATAATTTATAATGTAGTTAATTTAACATTTCATTGGGATTTTTTTTATTGAAAATAACACGCAATAAATGAAATACTCAATTTTTTTATTGGAATAGTAGCAAAAACCTCATACAAAATAATGTTGCAAGTAAACAGACACTTCCGGACGAAGATTAAATCCCTAATGATATCTCGATTTCAAGTGAGAGGATAATTCCTGGGGTCCTATTATGCCAGAGCGGGGATAAACCGGAAAGAGATAAATTTGTGTTTATTTTGCTCTTGATTATCGCGGACTGACATCCGATATTCATTTTGTTTAGATAAAAAATATATTCTTAAGGATTATTTATATGTTTTTTTGTAAATATATCTTCATACATTACCGAATCATTTTCGAGGTAGGCAGAAGATATAGATCAGCATTTTACTCTATTTTGCTTATGCTACATTCATCGATCTCTGTAGTTTGACTTTCGTAAATGCATTATTAGGGCCTTCAATGAATAAATGTTTTTTGATACTTTTAACCGGAGGGTATCTTCGTAAATCATTATTCTTTTTCGAAAGGGTCCCTAAAGTATTAGGCAGATGTGATATTTTAGGCACCAAGGCGGTAATCTCAAAAGGTCCAGTTTCGGAGTAGCGTAACAGTATTTGTATAGAAAATGTTTGGTTTGTAGTTTTGGGAGCTCAATGGCATTAAAATACGCTTTAAAATATTGTGATTGTTTTAACATGTCTGTCGGTTTGTGAATTCCGTAAAATAGCCCTTATTTCCAACCGACTTCAAAAAATGAGGAATTATAGAATATCCTTCGTTTTTCTGTATGAGCTTAAACAGATGGCTGGTAGCTCATACCACAATTTTCTTAACATGATTAAGGTTTTTTTTAATGCTGCCTATTGAAAAGGAAATCACAGACGAAATTGATTGATGAAATACTTAGCGCAACAGTAAAAATGTGCCAATTAGTGCCTATAAATCTTTAGTGCTAGCTCGATAATGATAAAGCAGGATTTAATGAAGTATATAATTAATTTGATCATAAGCTTTTTGCTGCCCAAACGAGGGTTTTTGCACCACTCCCGGCCGATGTGACCTAATTATCTCCTACTTTGGGGAAAATTAATTTATCTTTTTAGTAGATTATTGATGGCTTTAGTAGACGTTTTGTGGTCTTATGTCCTGTTCTGGTAGACATCGATCCCTTTGGATATAGTCCTGTTATACTCACTCATCATCATCACCTTGGCCTTATCCTAAACATTGTTGGGGTCCGCCCTAGTCTAGATAAAAATACAATATGATATATGTAATTTGTTTTATTTTTCAAACAGTCTGCGCCCAGGTGTTAAGAAACTGTATCGTATAAATTTAAGCGGAATAAACCAAATTATATCATATTTGTTTTTATAAATATTTCCGCAAAGTAACGCCTGATTCTATTAAATATATTTCTAGCCTAGATCTATACCAATATTTAATTTAAATTTACGAAAAACTACGAACATCACATAATCCGCAACTCATAACAGTTTTAAAATTTTCAAGTTTCAATATTATTATTATTTTCATCCCAAAATTGCCCTCTAAAAGTATACAATATTGTGTTAATGTTGATCTATAAAAGCAAGGGTGAAACAGGCAGTAAACATGTTATGGTATACGTAGGTATTCACTAGCTTTAGCAAGTGAATAGTGAATTCTATAGAACTACTAGGCTTTACCCGCGTCGCCCGCATGGTTCTACTATGCTTAGGGAAACTCACAAGAAGTCCTAAAGTAACATATTATAGGACTTTATGTGATCCAGCTTATATGCTACCTCCATTTCAAATATCATACAAATTCATTCAGCCGTTCAGGCGAGAAGAGGGTATAAACACACACATACAAACTTTCGCATTTATAAAATTAGTGGGTTTCTGAATAAATACAACACACACACATACATACATATCATCGCGTACTTTTCAAAGAGGCAGAGAATATAGAGCGCCATTTCCCTCATGTAAATAAACGATTGAACAAAGTAAATAAATCTCAAAGTTAGAAAAACAGGTCAATAGAAATTCTCAGAAAAAATACCAAATAGAGAGCTTCTTTTGAGAGAGTAATCACGTGCCAGAAGTCCTACGAACATCAAGGGTAATGCTAAAATTACGCTTAAACGCCAATAAAATGAAATTCCTACGATATTCTATACGATTAAATTCCCCCTTTATTACTCCATCCATTTGAACAGTATCGTTTTTTGATTCGATCTCTCGTAGAGTATCGAATTGTTGTTCAAGTTGTTATTCTCTGGGGCCTTAATTAGTGTAACAGTATAGTGTATGCGAAGGAAAACTACGGTCGCAATTAAGCAGGCTTTGTAGTGAAATAACAATATTATGTTCAAAGGGTATTAATTTAGCGCTTCATGTTATGAAATACCATATTGATTTTTTTGTAAATATTATGCACATTGTAAAAAACATTATGAGCATGTTTTGTCTGGTTATTTATGGAGTTATAAAAAAACCTCAAAAAATATTGAATATTTTTTTAAAGAAGTAAATAAAAATCCTATCGTCTAAATATATATGTTTACTAGCTGCCCGACCCGGCTTCGCACGGGTAGACATTAAAAAAAATTAGGGGACTACCCTTAACATTTAGGGGGATGAAAAATAGATGTTGTCCGATTCTCAGACCTACCCAATATGCACACAAAATTTCATGAGAATCAGTCAAGCCGTTTCGGAGGCGTTTAGAACTACAAACACCGCGACACGAGAATTTTATATATAAGATTGTACTATATAAATATACGCACACTATTTCTGTTATATTTTGGCCATGATGACTTACCCTCGAGTGGTTTCCATCTACGAAGAATTCCGCTTCGGTCCTGCCCACTCCCTGCCCCACTGCTGGGGCTCCAAACACGTCCAGGGTTCCTGTACTCGAGCCCAACGCATCAGATCTTCCCGTCTCAGCGAACTGCCGTACTGCAGATGACACTCTTCGGCCCAAACGGAATAGCACGTGAGATCGGTTGTGCGATACACCTGTGGACAACGAAAAGACATTACCACTTATATGCATTATACTGGTGTTTTTACCAAAATTGTACCATAATTTACCGTTAACTTTATATTGCAGGCTTTATTCTAAATGTTGCCATGTTCATATTTCAACAAGAGTAAACAACATAGACAAGAAAATGATGATAAGACTGCATTTTTAAGGAGCTCCCGAAAACACCCCACTTAATGGATGTTGTCTTAAAAATGAATTAGTCAAGCTTCGTTTTACTTTGAGTGCGTATTTATCAAAAATAATCCTCCTTTTTTCTCTCACTTTTTTTTTCTGTGACGAAACATACGCGTCGCATTTAACTATTATTTAACTTAATTACGTGTTCGGTTTAAGAAAAAAAATTATACTCTACTATCGACTCGCTCCGGCTTCGCAAGGGCTACACAACCTAAATTAATTATACATAAAAACCGTCCTCTTGAATTGCTATCTATTGCTGAAAACTGCATTAAAATTCATCGAGCAGTTTAAAAGATCGAAGCGAACAGACAGCGGAAGCGACTACATTTTATATGTTCATGTAAATATGGGTGCGTGTAAGCTTCCAACGGCATACAAATTAGTTTGTTTACGACCTGAGAAATACGTCAAAATGTTGAGCTTACGCAGAATTAAATTCATTTTAATTCGGATGCTACTTTTCCCTGAACTACAAGACCTACAATCATTAATTCTGTAGGCTTATACATCGTGAAAACAATCATAAAATGTACAATTAAACACTTACAAAAGCATTTATAAAGATCCACCCACACGCACCCCAATTCGAAAAGATTTTGGCAAAATTTAACAAGGATTAAGGGGACGAATGTGTTTTAAAAAGCAGACATGTTTACATAACACATGAGTCATTTTAATGATACGAGTATATTGAACTTTGCTTTGCCAATTGGCATTGCTACAACACGATAAACAATATATAATCGCGTCATAGTGGTTACAGAAAAAATATTTTTATTTCATGTTGGTAACAGATGAGTATTTTTACGTTAAGTGTATGACTAACTCACTAGAGACAGGAATACACACGTGTCAATTGTATTTTTTAAATAGGCTAGCGTACGTACCGTGTGAGGATAAGCGGTCGCCGTAGACTACGCTTGCAACCAGGGCATTACTAACGCATCTCTAAATGTACTGTACTGTTGAAAGAACTCACTGTGTTAGCAGCATGTGATCTTCTTACTGCCAGCACCTTCGTAGAGCTTAGGACACCTTTACTTTCCTACATTTATGTATGTACCTACATCCTTTACATGTGCCATTTCTCATTAGGGTGGGCAGAGAGTTCACCAAATTGCTACATGCTACAACATCCATCCAAAAGACTTTTGTCCGGTGCTTTTTTTCCTATGTAATTATTATCTTTGTAATCTACTTTTCAATTTGGAACATTTTCTTAGTCAGATGTCAAAGGTATGTTATTTTCGTTTGACACCTCACATCAAAAAGTGTTGCAGAAAAGCTATCGTTTATAGCTTTATTATAGGCTTTATTATAGAAGTTTTTAAGTAGGTAAAAATAATCATACTAGCGGGTTCCTTTGACATTTACACCTATAACGTAGAATACATTACAACAGTAACTAACGCCTATAGTTTAATTATACATATGCGAATGTATCTTCACACTTCACGTCGGATGAACTTTCACTAGACCAAAAGGTTGAAGCAAAATGAATGAATTCAGCCCCAAATAATCGGCAAAAGGTTTTCACATGAATAAAATATGATAGAAGGGTGTGCTTTGTCCCTAATTTAATATTATTTTAGGTTGCCATAGTAGTAGTCCTTTCATTAACATTACCTAAGGGGCATTAATTAATTAGGAGAGGTTTCCTATTAGGTTAGTTTTAGCTGAAGTAGGCCCGGCATTTACACCTGAAATAGCATTTGGCTTCGCGTAGGTTACATAAAAAGGCTACATAAGGTATTTGAAAGCATTGTTTCAGTGTGAAGTGGTAACGGGCTTAATATTTCTAAGCATTCACGCTTACTGTTTGTAGAAGTGGATCAAAAGGCTTGTAACCGAAGCTATTCGAAATGGTTAACTTTTGACGATTATAATCAAACGGAGTTTTCAAGTGAATAGATGAGTCCAGTTTTTGGCGGGAATCAGGCAGAGTGTGAGAGAGATAGAGAGAGACTTTTTCCAGTGCCTCGTAAACTGTGACATGTATATTGTGTTATAGTGATCTCTAGTATTAATTTTTCGGTGTCATGTGCTGAAAATTTCCTTTAGTCACTGATTAATAGGTACATTGGAAATAATTCTATAGTATGACTTTTGAGTTCCAGAAACTCCATGAAGCATGATCATGAAGACACTAGGCATTTTAATGGAACACGACAATATTGAGAAACTCTATATTTCTCATACACTCGACATGGGATTTTTTTTTTCTTGAAGAGCAGTGATTGCCATACTTAGGAAGGAGAAGAATAGATGAGTAAATTAAGTTTTAAATTATAAAAAAGTTGCTTGGGTCCCGCGAGACGACGACGTCGACGCAGACCCAAGAAAAGGGGCGACTTGGCTGCATTCCGAGATAACTGGACGTAAATCGGCGGACACAGAACGCTATGAATGAAATGAAGGAAGATTTTTCGTTCGTATGTATGGAATAATCTATGGAATTACGAATTAATAAAATAACAATTATGAATGCCTAACTATTACTACTATTAACAAGGGCGATAAATTCACGGGAAAAATAATTAGGTGAATAAATACTTTTTTGCTCGAGCAGTTAAATTTACGTTACATTTTTGTCTAAGACACTTTAATCACTTTATAGCAACAAGCATTAAACATGTACTAAATGACTAAAAACACACAACACATTCGAGCTAACGATCGCAATTAAGGACAGGCACACCTTAAAGTAATGGCCCTGTTTTGCTCGACCGACAGCTCTCTGCCTAATTTCTTTTTTCCTCTCCGACAAAAATACTCGAGTTTTATACAAACGACGGAATTAATTCGGTTCGGATAAATATACGTGTCGAGCCCTAAGATATTGGTATGAGATTCTAGGTTTACTTTTAATGTTTTTTTTATTTAGTATTGGCTGGTTGCCATGTTCGGTGTAGTAAGGAGGTTTTAAATGGGCATGCGTTTAAGATTAAGTAAAGCTGGCTTGGGTAGCTAATTTTTAGGTTACTATTTAGGTTAGATAAGGTTTGGTGTAGTAAGTAAAGGAGGTTTTAAATTGGCATGCGATTCAGATTAAGTAAAGGTAACTTGGGCAGCAAATTTTAGGTTAGTTAAGGCAAAGCTCAATATGACGTCATGCGTAAGATTATTTTAAGACAAGTTTAAATTAATTATATTACCATTTCCTTACTTTTAGATTGTTCTGCCAAGTCCGCCGAAGTATATGTGGGTTTTACGGATTCTGACAATATAAATTAACAGCTGTGAACTGGCCGTGCTTGTATTGGGAACCTAACTAGTAAGTAAACGCATTTTCACCCACTTCCAGATAATAAATGCAACATTTTGTTACAGACTAGCAGGCATAACTACTTATATGTCGATTATAATATGTATCACAAGTGCTGACATATTATATGTTAACTATTAAAAAAAACACCTTAGAGTTATGTTGTTATTTTGTGTCTTTTTTTATTATAAGATAGATTTGTTGGTTTTTCTTTTATTTCTTTAGTTTAAGTTTGTATTATTAGTAGAAACCATGAATTCCGTCAAAACATTCGTATCGAACACTACAAAACAAATGAGTCGTATTTTAAAGTATCCTTATAATCAAAAAGATAACTCGCATTTAAAGACCGATAACATAACAGGTTTGTTCTCAGTAATTTCTTTACCAGATCCTTTGAAGGAACTGCTGGCCATTTTTGGTCTCTAGTTCCTGCCAAGGTTATTTCCTCTATCAGTTCCTTTGGAGCAACTACAACAGTGATAGTAGTCTGACGTCATAGCCGCATTAGAATAGAATTTCTAGCTCAGTACACAGTCGCAGTTAACCTAAATAAACACCATTTCGATAACGAGCGACTTCCGTGACGTCACGGTAAATAACTGTGTCACGTGGTGTAATGGATTTACGGATATTCGTATTCTACACATGGTAGCTTCAGCATGGTCGGAAGGTAGACCTTTATCGAGAAAGCATACTAAAATAATATAGTTTGTAAAGCAGTGCTCCATTTACAAATTATCCTGGTGTTGCAAGCGTCCATAGGCTACGGTAACCGTTTACCACCAGGCGGGCCGTTTGCTTGTTTGCCACCTTAGTGGTATCAAATTTATTAATTACTAGCTGTTTTCCCCGCGACTTCGCCCGCGTATCAATATAATATGTAGCCTGAGTTACTCAGTGATAATGTAGTTATAATGGCAAAATATTGTCTATATCTACACCAATATATATATATTGGTGTAGATTGGTGGATTTGCCATTGGTGTGCAACCAAATCCACCAGTGGCACAAAAATATTCGCAATGTGTGTTGCTTGCCTCGCGTTATTTACAACACAAAAATGACTGGGTGTTCATAAGGTTTAAACAATAATTGTTTATTAATCTTCACACTATAAACTAAATTACCTACCTTAAAAGACTCGTTTCCTAATCATGATCCCTTCTCAAAGAACATAACTAATTATCGGTTCCGTAGTTAGAGCGTGAAAGCGTAACAAACAAGCAAACAAACTCACATTCGTATATATAATATTAGTTAGGATTTAATATTCCTAAGGATTGATTAGTCTTGCATACAGCATGTAGCTTGTTTTACGTTAAACACCAATACTTGAAGACAAACTAGGTAATGCTTGAAGACAAACTAGGTAATGCTCCAAGTCGTTAGTGAAAGCTGTCATTTAGTTAAACGTCTAGGTACTTAGAGTAATACTGGTCGTTAGAGCAATCTTCATCGTAAGATTTGCATATAAAGTTATACTTGTATATCGTTTAATTGCAACAGTGAAATCAACTGCACGTCAATAAAATAAAGGACATCATCCATGTTTCATAAAGATTTGGTCCAAATCTGAAGTGCTGGCCAACGATTATTTTTGTATATTCTGCTAGAGCTTGTCTGTCTAAACATTTATTACTAAGGACAATTCATTTGTTTTGTGTTTGTTTTGGTTATTTTGAACTCCTATTTTCAACAAAAAATTATGAAAATTGTGACTTCGAACTCAAATAAAATCGAGAACAAAGGTTCTACAGCTTTGGTGTCATAGCAATATATGTTCAGACGGGCAAGCTCTAATAGAATATACAAAAAATTGCGATGGCCGGCCCTTTCAGATTTGGACCAAAATGTATGATGTCTTTTATCAAATTCTGAATTTCCAATGTATAAATCAACTTTTATTGACATCTTGCTCTGTAAAATTAATTACTCTCCGCTATAACAAACTTAAATATAGTATTGTCTCATAATTCACCCAAATGATACAATATACCTTTATAAGAATGGCGTATACGAAAATCTAATTATATGAAGCCGGGAGAGAAAATTAACAAGATTAACTGCCTCAGGAATAGGAATCTCATCAAAGCTGTCCCGGCGACTCATAAATCTACGTATGTCATGCATTCTCCCGCTGAACGAACCGTTGAACGGAGAATAGTGATGGCCAGAATTGTGATTGAGCATTATCGATATAATATATTACTATTATACTACTTATGTATACTAGTACTTAGTATACATAAGTAGTATAATATTATTAATTATATATAATATAATATATATTATAATATATTATATAATATTATATTAGTACTTATATATACTACTTATGTATAAGTAATTTAATTATCATTGTATGCTTCTCACAAGCACAAGCACAATTTTATATTATAATTTTACTTTTAAACCTAAGTTTGAATGTTGTGCTAACCTATCATTTAGTTACATACATAGTTACTTAATAATTTGTATTATATCTAACACTGATTTCTGTATGTATACTAGTTGGTAAGCCTTATTAAATAAATAAATTACGATAAACGACTTAATTTTAACATTGATACTAATTATGAATACTACAGGGAGGAGAACATACTGGAATGATACTAATGTTTTTTGTACATAGTGTCAATTTTTTTAAAAATAAGGTTAATATTTTCACATCTTTGTGATGTGCCGTGTTGGTATGGAACTAGTTTGACTGGAGAGTTGTAAACCGCCCTAATGGATTTCCATCCGGGAAACATTTATGTGATAAGCACTTATTTTTGCCTTGTATCTGGTTTTAATCTTTCTAATTCTCGTGTTACAGTGTTTGAAACGGGTTGACCGATTTTTATGTTTTTTTTTCGTTTATTCGAGAGGTCTGCAAATGGGACGTAGGTTATTTTACATACCCCTAAGTGATAAGGGTGGTCTAGCCAATTTTTTTTTATGAAAAAAAAAATTGAATTATTTTTTATTGCAAAACAGCGTTTTGTGAGACAGCTATTAATGATTATGATGTATACTGTGTATGTAATTACAACAAAAAATATTTTGGTACTTTATAAGCTTTGACTAGAGCCCACCTGTTAAATAAATAATGTTAAGCTTTGTTTAGTTTGCTTAACCGGCGATGTGTAATTAATTATATGCGAAAATTATTATTATAAGAACTTGTATGTATTCAAATGCACGTACAGCTTTATGTTAGCGTAGCCAATATATTGAGTTCAATGCAATCAGAGATACATTGTTCTATATTGGACGAGACCGCTGGTCTAGTGGTTCGTACACCTGACTGCTATGCTAGAGGTCGTGGGTTTGATTCCCGCCGGGGCAAATATTTATGTGATAATATGGTGGTCTTGCGTCTGGGTGTTTGGTATGTATTATAAGTATGTATTTACAAAAAAAAGTATATAAGTATTGTACAAGCTTTGCTTAGTTTGGGGCCAGGTGGCGTTGTGTGATAATGTCTAAACATTATTATTATTATTAAGCATGAGAGCTACTTAATTGTCATATTTAAACAATGCTATTGAATTCGATACCACTTCAATTACCCGATGTTATTGCAGAAGATATGGAACACAAATTATTATTGAATTGAATTGGAAAATCATTACCGTTATTTATTTTAATTTGATTAGTAATATTTGTACTTTTTACAAAGAGATACATAATGGATTTTAAATATGGAAATAAAAAACAAACATTGCTTTTTTCCACGGCCTTTGTATGAAACTGACAATAAATTCATCTTGCGACTATTTATAATTCTTGAATTAAAAAAAGATTAACATTCTTCGCATCGATAATATATCGATGTTTTATTTTTACATCACTTTAAGGTAAATACACAGTAGAAATTTGGCACGGGGACGTGAGAGTAACACTCAATAGTGACACATTCACATCGTGATGTAATTTTACGTTACTCTGATCATAAAATATGGAAGATAATGGCTAGTGATTCATTCAGGTCATAAAAAGATACTAAAAATGGGAGTAGGTATCTGGGTGCAAGAGTATAATGCGATGGATATTGTATTATTTCCCTACTTCCCCTGAAAGAGGGAATTATTTATCGAGTGCATTCATTTAATTCTATAACAATACCACGCTTGAGGGCATTTTAGTATACGATTTATCGTAAGATTTATCGTGTACAATCCACAGATCAAAGAAAACAGGAAGATGGCACTTAGCGAGCAACGAAGTGACGCCGCTCAAAACTACGCCTTGCAGTGAACATATACAAAGTAATACGCACACACCTACAATGAATACAAAGAAATTACGCCTTGCCTACGCACAACATGTTTACAAAACTTGCGTCATTTCATTGTTTGCTTCAATCTCCTTTTTTATTTGATCTGACGTACAATCGTACAACTTTAAATAAAAAAGAGATCGTGAATATAAGAGAATCAAATAATTATATTTCAGGTAGGTATTTATATTTAGGGTATGTGGGATTTTTTATTTACTAAATACTTTGTTTATTTTACTGGTTCATTTCACAAATATTTTTCGAACATATTATTTCTTTTTCAGGAATTGAAACTGTCAAGAATTGCAGTTTTTACCTTTTCAAACGGCAAAACACTTTTAAGCAAGCCCGTCTAGTCTTGAAGCACAGTGAAATGTAAAATCCCGGCAATCTCCCAAATAAAATAATTAGCAGACCTCGATGACGTCACGGGGCTCATTAGCGTTCCTTATGACTTTCCTTAACGACTCATACCAACTCCGGGGGCTCGTTTCAGGAAACATTGCCAATTTCGTGAGTGTTGGGCGCCAAAATTCTGACATATCAATCTGCGGCCACGGAAATAGAATTTCGTGATTCAGTGCACAGGCTCGCTAGACTTGGAAGCTAATCATACAATCGTTCAGGTGTTCATTTAAAAAGCCTTGAAGTATGTAATTATGTCTTTGGTTTGAATCATGATACATATCCGTAGAATTATTAAATTAAAGATGACTTACGCGTGCAGTCACATAGAAACTTAATAAGTATAAATAGATTGCAGTCACAAATGAAATGGTTCAATAACCTACACAATTGAGTTCAAGAAACTAGTAAAATAGTGACACATAGAACTTTAAATCCAGACAAAATGTAACTCGTGAAAGAATACGTCAACTCAATATTTTTACAAAAGTAATCAAAGAATTTCATCGAACCATATAAATATGATTCATACATCTCATATAATTTTATAATATCAAGTCCTTCTTGTCCATTGTCAACAGCATCATTATTATTGACCAAAATAGCACTTGACCTGATTACAACAAATTCACAGCAATCTTACTAGCGAATGAAACAAAGCCGTAAGTATCCCATATTTTCCGCAAAACGTTCAGTTATGTACATTCTGAAGATGTTTACCATCCTAGCCGCGGTTCATTTGTCACAAACTTGTAATAAATAACTCTCGCAATGAATTATTACTATTTTCTTTATTTGTAGGTACTTCCTAGGACCTCATTTTTTATTAGGGATAAGTGTCATCAGATATGGTGAAGTCTTTACTTAAATTTAGTTCTACTCTTAGAACTAAATTTACTTTGTTTTGAATTTGGATTTCAGTAGGTTGTTTTCATATATTTCTTTTATCTTTCGCGTTATATTAATGGAAATAGTAAAGAGCACATTTGTTCTTTCTCCCCTCATTCCTCAGCATCATCAATCTCTTCATACATTTTTCGTAACTGATGAAACATTGATTATCACTGCTGATTATCATCAAGAGTAAGCGTTAGCCACCTTATTAGCCATGAGGGATTAATTATAAGCCAAGACTGACATACATGAGCCAATTTAAAAGGCAGCTGTCAACGCATATGGATGGGCATGAAAATTGAAAAGAATTTCGTTAGACGTGCCAACAGGAGCTCTTATGAGTATATCGTATAAAATTTGGTACATAAGGTATGTATGTACCAAATGTAGCAATCCAGTAAAAGGGAGATAATGAAGAAAAAATCGTCAGAACTATTTCATTAACCCCTGCGCCAAAAGTAATCCGCAGTTGCTTAATAAAATAACTAATTATTTACCCGAAAAGGTATGAAGAAACCTTCGGGTATAATTAAAGAGAATTCAGTTGAGAAGTTCAAAGCGGCGTTGATTTTATGAGATTTCAGTGAACGAGCTCTTTGAATATTTTCCTCTTTCTATTACTCTCTGGCAGGGTGGAAGGGTTATTATATAATGGGTGGTTGATCTGCGCGGATAAGATAAAAACGATTTCCTTATAGAAAGGTCAAGAGAAAGGATCTAAGATAATCATTAAATGTTGGCAGTATCAAATGTCACTTATAATTATTATTAAATCCTACAATTCCATTTGCGATTAAATATGATAACGTTTAAAGCCTTAATTTAAATAATAAAGAATAGATATAATACCTAATGTTAGATTCTTTATATTTTTATTTTGGTCCACTAGTTCCGTTTCTCAAATACAAAGAAACAAATATAAGTATAGGTCCTACAAGGATAAATCCTATTCGGATATAATATCTTCAGCAAACTAGTATCATCAAAAGGTATGTGTTTGTGGGTACATTAAATCATAAATGCGAATGTTTGTCACAATATAGGGTGTGATAGGGAGAGAAAGAAAACACAGGAAACAACACGACATCTATTCATTAGATTATATTTTAGGTACTTTAGGAATATGTACTCTAAGATCTTCTCACTGAAAGTTTACTATTCAAAGATCCCTGCAGTCATGAAAACGTGAACACTAAAACTAAACAAACAAATTTTAAAACTATTTCCTTTTAGATCTGACTCGCTAGTTAGTTGCTGCTGCTTTGAACTAAACTTTATCATTTTCCGGAAATTAATATTGTAGTGTTGTCTGGTTAAGATCCGGTGAAATATAGATAGCTTATTTAACACGTGTCTAAATGATGTTTGTCGTAATATAATAGTGTTGTTACTGAGACTTGTTTCCTGTCACTATCGATAAGTGGCTATTTTAAAGCACGATATTTGGCCCCCGGCCAGAGACGCAAAGGGAATTTAATTTAAAGTTGAAATTAATTGCTTGTTCCTTTTTGTGCTGTTGGAGCTATTTATTAAAGTGTCATATAAACCATGCACGATTTTATCATATAGGTACTTTACGAGATAGCAATGTTAAGGGCTCTATAACTTAAATAATACTCTAGAGATTTTATATTAAAAGTGATTTTAAATTTATATTCTACTAATAGCTGTGAATAATGTCCTACTTACACTTGTCAATTGTTTTCAAACATTGCATTTAGTCCTTTACTACAATATTTTTATCGCACCGTTGCGTTGCCGCCTACTCTTCTCTGAATCATCGCTTCACCTTGCAATGTTTTGTCGGAGTATTGTTTTCGTAACAATGGTAATTCTAAGAAAAGTTCGTGCGGTTTGAATGGAAGAATGGAATAATACATGAATAATATTATTGACTTGATTCTACCTTCAATCATTTGGACTTCGAAAACATACAAACAATATATTTACTTAATCATATGTTCTTTGCTTATAACATAAATGTTTACTATATTGACTGGTACAATAGGTGCCTAAATTTTTAAGTTAATATTTACTTTTGCTACGAATATTAGTCGAATAAGTCTAATGTTATATTAGAGGATATTTAAATTAGAATTAGGTATTAGTCTAAAGCAGAACGTTCATAATTTGAACGGATGCACTTTGTAACTTTATTCAAGTGTGAGAACATCAGTTTCCAGTAATTTCATTTTTATCACTTAGGTATTCACCATTGCAAAAAGTCGGAGCATTTTATTGTAACTAGTTAAGTCTTGAATGTAAATTTATGGTTGAGTAATTTATTCATTGCAGGTTATTGCGCACAAATTTACACAATGGTGGAAATTTATTCGTCTGGGCCGAACTTTCGAGTGTCTCAACTCTTGCAAATAAAGTGCTGTTTTGCAATTATTATTTTTTAACTTTTCATTATGGAGTTAGGCTTTCCGGCCGTGCCTTGTTACTTATTAATTGCATTAAAATAACTCTAAGCAGGTTTTTAAAAGGCGAACAAAAATATGATTTATATTGGACATATTAGGAAATAAATAACGATAATAATGCTGTCAACATCGAATGAAGTCCTGTCAAAACAATGAATTATATTGAATTCCAATAAACAACAGACTGGAGTAAATGTTTTAGTTTAGTTTTAATCTAGACAGAATAAGCAAGATATTTAGAACTATGACATAAATACTAAAGTAGACTCACCGTAAATTTTCGACCACTGGGCTGGTGGCCGCCAGTCCGGATAATGTTTTGGGAACTTTTCTCGTGTCCAATAAGTATGTAGCACCATTCGATAAATGGTCATTTTGTCCGGATTACATGCGTCAGTATCACTCGGTGTCGGCGCTGCCGCGACGAGCGCCGGCAGCAACAGCGCAAGTAACAATAGCGCCATTTTATCGATAACAAAATATCGACACTGTCACAACACTAAGTTTCACGGGTCATATTGGGCCGCTGTCACAACATGTCACTCCGGTGTTTGTACCTGTAACAAAAATGTTATTTGTTACATAAAAGTTATACTCGGTTACAACGGTTTCGGTTAGATAACATCGTTAAGGCTGACAACTAATGTTCAAAGTTTTGTATGGAAAAACTACCGTAAACCGCAAGAGGTAGAGTTTCGATTGGAATAACAATATCGTAAATCTTATTACAGTTCTTTTTATTTAAGAGCTTTAGGAATAAACACAGTGGTTTTTTGAGGAATTATAGATTCTATAGTTACAAAACAATTACTTTTGGTACTTAAATTGTAATTTTATTTAAGCTCAATTGTAAAGATTTTTTTCAGAGAGATTCATGGAATCCCGAAATAGAAAAGTCATAGTCGTTTTCATCTCTCGGGTTTCTTTGAGAAAAGGAAAAGAAATGAGATTTTGAATATAAACGCATTTTCGATTAGGTGATGTTTTTCCACTAATCGAAATTTATTAGTAGAACTCAAAGCAGTTTTTTCTTAGACCTGTATACTATAGTGACGATGTAACCTACGTAAACTAAATGTATCGATAGAAAAAGTTTAAAATCCCAACCCTACAAATTCTAAAGCTTGCCACACACATAACCGCTATACTTGCATGAATACATTCAGTACAATAACCACATTATTTTCCCCATGAATGGAACGGTGTAGTTATCCCCGTGAATAGAACAGGTCATCGATCGGACTATTTCTGTCTCTAAAGGTATATTTTAGACGTAATGACTCAACTGTGGATGAACTATGACAGACGTTTGATGAACCATGGCTTTCTGAAGCCGCGTAGACGTTGGGACTAATGTTTGAGGAAATGTTGGTTGAAATATTAAGCTCCACAATTTGGTTGGGCATAGTTTGGCAAGCCTTGGGACCATTAATGTAATTTCGATGCATCTTTTTTTAATCAATAAAGAAAGATTTTTGCAAAATGCATTTTATTTAATATGTTTTTGTACCTACATGTTTACTCCACAGAAAAAGGTTTTCTATATTTTTAAAATTGAGTCTTAGTTACAGAATGGCGAAATTGAAATCCTTATGAAATAACAGCAACGTGTAACCGACACGGCTAACAGCTACTCTTCTGAAACACAAACTAAAGATACGCCCTTATACTTTTCACGACGACGGAGTTCTGATAGGTCAGGGAAAAGACAACAGCTTTGTATAGAGACGTATAATCAGAAATAACAGAGAGAGGGAGTTTTTGGCGGGAATCAGGCGGAGCGGTTGAGATTTTTTCCAGTGTGTCGTAAATTGTGTTATAGTGATCTTTAATGTGTTTTTTTGGTGTCGATATGTGCAGTAAAGTTTCATTTAGTGACTGATTTATAGGAGCATTGGAAATAATGCCATAATACGACTTTTGGGTTAAGTGATTTATCATTTTGGTCAATAGGTTACCTCTAATCTAAAGGCGTGTTACGATCTGCTACTGCCGTGGGTTGTCTCCAGAAACTCCATTGGGCGTTAGAATGCATGACACTAGGCATTTTAATGCGGCAAACACGAGAAATTTTGCAACATGAAAATTCTCTAACACTCGACACTGGCAAAAATAGTCCCTGAAGGGATTGATTGCCATACTTAGGAAGAAGAAGAAGAAGAACAGAGAGAGATTTTATCGTAGTATGGTCTTTGACATAGTAATTTGATGGAATGAAACAATGGTGCGATGTAAATGACGTGTGGCGACATCTCTCGGACAAAACAAGTAAACTTAAGACTACGAGCGTGAACACCCTACTATTTAGAACTTGAAACTTATTTATAGATGTCCTAGACACACATTGTAAAACATTTAAAATGAACATTGCACAGTTTAATCATGCCTTAGTACTTACTAAAAGTATGTAATGGCTTGGGTCTAGGTCTGAACGTCTGGGGTCTGGGACAGTTTATTGTTAGAATGGAAATGGGGACTAATCCCAATGTAATCCAACATGTTTCAACTTTAATAGGGCGAATGTTAAGGTGATCTTGGGAGTTCTAAGTTTCTTAGTCTTTGTGGCGAGAGATAATTGGATTTTGTTAATTCAGTTTTATATGTAAATTAAATTAGATTTGTTCGCGCTCATTAACATCGTATTCTTGGATCATTTAAGAAACATTGTATATCTTTGCTTTAATTTTTATTTATTGGGATACATACATATCATCACGACAAATCATTTTCGGGTTAGGCAGCCCTCTGCCTAATACCCAAAATTGTTTTTGTACCTTATCCCTATAAATGTTAGCTAGCACACCTTTAATTTTACTACATTTATGATTATCTTCATACATGCCCGCCGGTTTCGAACTGATTGCATTCCCGACACCGCGTGAGCACGCTCAGTATTGCATCATTATTTTAATAATGTTGTAGGATAATATGAAAAAATCCTTTTTATTACCAAATATATTGGTATTAGGTAACTCATTGAGATTTTTTAGGGGTCGGTAACGCGCGAGACATACCCCTGCTGTTGCAAGCGTGAATAGGCTATTGTAATTACCATCAGGAGTACCTAATGCTTGCTTGTCACCCAAGTGATATAAAAACAAACTATCCGAATGAGTAGGTACGTCTAAATACAAAACAATCTCCACACCGAGTTTGTTTGGTTTAGTCCACATTCAACACCCACAATTTCTATCCCCGTCCAGGTACAACCCCTAAGCGTTGTCTACGTTCAACCCCCAGGGGTAGGACGTGGACTTCAATACATTAGTTTTTTTTCCGTGTCAATCCATATCCAACCCCAAGATGTTGAATATCTAATAATAAAATTAATTCATGGATATCTAGGGGTGTTTAAAACAATGAATGCTATTCAATTCCCTAAAATGCGAATTCGTAACTGAATTTTGATGCGATATTTCAAAGCAGCCTTTGTCATCTCACTAATAAAATATCTATCATAACACTGGTACTTACTTACTACTGTACTACATTTCTTTGAGAGATAAAAATCAAACTGAAACTCAAAATCATCTTTGTTTGACTACACTTTACAAAAAAGTACTTTAAAATCGTGTGAATATACAACCGGATTTCGAAGGCCGTTTTTTACTAACAATGAATCCGGTGAGAAACTCAGCAATTACTCTTTTCAAATAAAAAATATAATTTACATTTCAATTACTGAATGATGAATATATCAGAAAAAGACAGATAGTAAAAAAAAATACATTCACACGTAAACAATGATATTTATGCTTGAATTACAAATTTAAGCTCCTAGTTCATAAATAAAAAAGGCTTGATGACCAGCCTCCACAAGCAGTACCTGTTCACAATAAATCGATATCTTAAGAGCTTGATATCACTCACTTACATAAGAGCGGGTTTTTCACCCTTCGGATGCACTTTACCATAAATCCATCATAAATATACTTCGTACACAGATCCCTTCCAACCCATCCTGTCCGAGGGTACCAACCCCTTAGCTCAAGTGGTATATTTTATGGTACACTTTGCAAGAAATATATCGAATCTTATTTATAAATAACTAAGCATTTTATTTTATTTGGTTTTCTAAAAAGCACTGATCTTTAGTTTCTGCAAAAATAAAGTAAAGTAAATCTTTATCTTATTTAAGAATAATTTTGTTCAAAAATAAATGTATAACGCGCAAAGGATCAGCATTGCCATATGATACAGCGGGGCAATGCTGCCAGCCTTTTTGGCGCCCTCCCGCGTGGCAAAGAATTGGGACAAATATTTTATTTATTTGTTTATTTCAATAAGAGTAGTTTTTTGCCTTGTGTATATGTTTATTTTTTTTATACAGTTACCTTTATTCAAAACGTAACACAATCTAAAAAAATAGAATTAAAAAAACAGTCCAATTAGTATCTCACAGGCGCGTGCTATTTAAAGTTTTTGATATTTTTAATTCAGTTAATCTTTTACAATAATTGAAAATTTCATTTCTACAGATTTATATACTTACTGAAATACGCTTCTCAATAGTATTTGTAAGTAAAGTTAGTCAACGAAACAAACTCAACGAAATACCTTCCAATCAGCGTCAACGTAATTGTTTAATTAGCTTGGAAGCGACCAGCCCAGTTGGTTAATAGAATAAATAGACCGTGACGTGAACTAGAATTCCGTTGTTAACATTCCCTATGGCAAACGACAAAGTCAATTTTATTACCTACTAACGGCCCGTCCCGGCTTCGCACGGGTAAACATTTGTCAAAATTTTTGTCTTAACGTGGGAAGCCGGAGCGGGAAGCTAGTATAATATATAGCCTGTGTTACTCAGTAAAAATGTAGCTTTCTAATGGTGAAAGATTTTTTAATTCGGTCCAGAAGTTTCGGAGCCTATCCAACACAAACATACACACGAAATTCTATCCTCTTTATAATATTGGTATAGGAGTATATATCTATACTTCTATACCAATATTATAAAGACTACACTTAAATTAAAATAAGTATTTGTGTATAAAATTAACTTGCGAGTAGAACCCCGCATATGAATGGTTGAATGAATGGTGATGAGCTTAAGATTCATAAACCTTGAAATATATTAAAATAAGACTTTTATAAATTATTTTACGTCGTCCATGCTAATATTATAAATGCAAAAGTAGCTCTGTTTGTTAGTTTGTTTGTTTGCTTTTTCACCACTAAACAGCTTAATGGATCATAATTAAATTTGGCAATAAGATAGCCTGGGGAAGGACATAGACTATTTTTATCTTTGTCTATAACTATGCGGGCTTAGCTGCGGCAAAAAGATAGTATTATATACGACTTAACTTAATAGTGTATTGCAGTAGTGAAGCCCAGTAATACCTACATGCACTAAAAAATAACATCTTTTGTACGTTTTTAATTCAGTATTAAAGAAAACACAATTTGAGTAGTTTAATCGAAACACGTACATCAATAGAGAACCCCGACTATTGATTTCGCATTAATCCCAAATTAATTCAGTTTACTTCTCAATGTAATGAAATCACGAAGCCAGTATCGAGCTCTTGACGGTGGAATCACCATTGGAAACATTCAATTTCTTCTTTCGCTATACGAACTCAATTGGGTGGGCGTACGTGTTTTGAATATGTCACTGTTTATTTCTTATAAGTTTTTTACAGTTACGAATTCAACTTTTCTTACTAGTAATTATTACCACTTAGGTGGCGCACAAGCATACGACCCACCTGATGGTAAGCTGTCATCGTAGCCTATAGCCGCTAGCAATACCAGGGATATCTCTAACGAGTTGGCAACCCTGTTGTTAATGAGAACTCACTGTGCTACAGCATTACTATTAGCGCAGTGTGTCCTCGTGGCTTACTTACAACTTTACTTACCGCAGAAACATATCATAATAGCGATCGTGTGGCCTTTACCGAAGTTCCATTAATTTTTTTGGTCTCTCGCTCATATTGTAAGTTAACCTTTAGGCCTTTTTCTGATGATAAATTCAAAAGTTTTGCATTCAGGACTTGACATTTGACAGGGCGCATTCGATTCAACGCTCACCGCTAATCTCGGTTCGATAAAAAGCGCCACGCTATACATAAATCTCCATGTTACCAGTTTGTTTCATTCATACGCTTTTGTAACGGACGACTAAAATCTCCCATGCACATTAAAATGTACTTCGTGACATGTATTTCAGTATAACATAAGTTAAGATTGAATATTTTCATCGTCCAATATACAGTTCTAAACTGTAGTCGGAGCACTAACAAATTTTGTGTAGAAGCTTCAAAGGAGATTAACTTTAAGAGGGTCCCACCTAAGACAATATGAAGTAACTTGATGTCCTTATTGTATTGCCTTAAGTTTGGAAAGTTAAACCAAAGCAACAGACAGACCAAAAGTGACCGATAGCAACAGGATCTCCATCCTCAGGATACATATCACTATAAGGAATATAGTATTTACTCTGAGCTATAAGGCATTGAAGATGATATAGCGCCGTCTTCATAATTTGGACTTCAGGGTGAATGATGATGGCGCTGTTGAAGATCGCCATGAACTTGATCATTATGAGAACATTGACACTACCTTTCTACTTATACAGTATGTAGCGAGAAAACAGTCATTATTTTGTCTGTTGCCCACAATCTTCACACGACCATGTCTGAAAATCACACTGGACATTTGGAGAGAGGGACGTTTACGTTCAAGTTTTTCATTGAATTGAAAAGTGTCGTAATCAAATTTGTATAAACACTAGCGTCCCTATCGGTCGCAGCGTGATATTATATAGCCTAAAGCCTTCCTCGATAAATAGACTATCCAACACAAAAGTATTTTTTCAATTCGAACCAGTAGTTCCTGAGGTTAGCGCGTTCAAACAAATAAACTCTTCAGCTTTATAATATTAGTATAGATTAAAAAAAGAGTGTATTTTCCAACCTGATTTTGAAAATAGTTAGCTTTTCATTCCTTGCAACAAATCAGACAGAAAGCCAATATAATTCCAAAGCTTTGAACAAGCAACAAGCAATAAGCAAAATCTATGGCTTGCAAGCCGTGCAAATCCTATAACTTTTTACACCAACCCATTGCAACTTCCCTGTTGTTTTTGAAAGCCAGCGCACAAATAATTTGATTATGGTATTGCTTTATGAGGTTGTATTTGCAAACTGTTGTCTGGCGCTTGGTGACGATAGCTCGGGGAGAGATAGGGGCGAAACACTCTAAACAACAAATTGTTTGGTTTTTACGTAGGAACACGGATCATATTTTTACCCGACTACGACGAAGCCAAAAGGAAGAGTTATGATTTTAGCAGTCCATGTATGTCTACGTATGTACCACCGTATTGCCTAAATTATTCATCCGATTTTGATGAATAAAGTGTATTATATTTTTGAAATTAACAAATTGAAATTTAAACCCGCTGCGCATAAATATAATGATTTAAATACGCTACGGATTTTCGGTGCCACATATCAAAATACAGCTACTAGAGTTCCGTTACGAATTCTTTAACTGTATGAAGAGCTAAGAAACCACATAATTTGATTAAGATAAAGTTTGGACATTACCACTTAGTGCCTGGTAGCAATCTAAGCTAATATTGTAGGTAACGGTCATACGCATAGTAAGAGTAACAGGCAACTGATAAATCGCACCATACGTGGAATAAGTAGGTAAGTTCACTTACGCGTTTATTTTTTTATTATTCCAAAAAATCAAGCGTCAAATAATACACCTCCTCAAAAAAATTCATAAAAATATCTTAAAAAATTAGAGAATAAAAGCAATAATTTTGAATTTCTGCAACATAAGAAAATTGTACTAGTCAACTGCAATAAATAAGTAAATGCATATACGTTTATTTAATTTAAAGGTTTCCCGGTTAATAAAAGCTTATTTACAGTTACACAAACGTTTCACGAAGATTTATAAAACAGTTTATACGTAAATAAACTTGAATGCCTATTCTAGGATCTGATCGAGAGAGAGGTGCCGTGCAAGTCTAGTTACTTACTTCTTTCACCGACACTTTTTAGTGTAACTAATTTTATGTATTTATTCAAAAAAGGTAACAAGTATGTAAGTATTGATACACAAATGAAGTGCTCGTGGAATAACTACGTATCCTATACTTACATCTTTACACTAGACTGAGACCAGAGTGTGAATAAATGGGTAACTAAAGTTAAATCAGTTAACCACAGTGTATAAAAATTAGTAACAAATCAATAACCGTACCTACTCCATCATTTAATTTCATGGCTTTGAGGAATATTGTGGTAACACTCTTTTTTACGTTTTTCTCGAAAAATATGAATAAGTTCAAGAATAAAATTATGTTCGGACGTAACGGCTACTCTTAGCTAACATTTGCAGTAGGTGAGGTATTTTTAGGACTTAAATTGAATTTATGGCATAGTTTTTTTACGCTCCTGAAAACTTGGTTGTTTTCACTTATTGCTTTCTTCCAGGAAGGGTGCGAAATTATTTTTATAATAAAAAAAAAGTATTTCACAACGCCCATCACTTGCAAAACTAGTGCTCAATACCAAATTTTGCTCTAACAAGTTCCAAGCCGTCCTATCCGTCGTACGAAGCTACTGACTTATGAAGTTATTACTAAGCCCACCCATTTTACACCGTTAGTGGATATTGTACTTGCAGTTATGGTTCAAATGAGTTTTAATAATTCACATTGCTTCGTACTTTACCTGTTAGTAGCTTGAACACAACTCAGCGACTGTAATGATTGCGTAGCTAGGTTGTACAGTTTAGTTCTAACTTTGAAATTATAAAAAAATACACATAAAACCTTGTACATGTTTTAAGAGAGGTAGGGTGATTTGGGATCTTTTTCCTTTTAATATTGGAGCCACCCGACTGAGGACTGTACGCCTTACAGAAGACCGCAGTGAAATAACACTACTTTGATGGAGTGTTGTGTTTCTGCGGTAAGTAAAAAAAATGAAGATTATATTCTATATGCTACCAAATTTATAAATAGCTTTTATATTATTTATCAGCACTCACTTCCTACCTGTCTTGTTGGAGAAAAGCTTACGGTATTAGGTCCGCCTATGGAAACTGAATTTGTAAGAAGTGTTAAGAATTGAATAAATAAATCTAAAACCTACTTCTTTTTCGAAGTCTGTTAAAAACTGAAAACATTCTCGTGATTTTACATCTTGCGTAAGTATATTACTGGGTGTGTTAAATCACCTCTCCTCTCTCTTAAGAAAAGTATCAGTTATAGCTCAGATTAGATAATATACTACGTACAAGTTATACCTTAGATATTATTCCGAGCAGTTATTCCTTTAATTAGTGCGAGAAGGATAATTATTAGTAATAATAAGAAGTCACTGCATTTGCTATAGAAAACAACCGTAAGTTTATCTTTATTGACACGTCATTTTCCTGCACTCAATCATCAACTCACCGTTCCCGATATAAAGTTTAGTATCGCTGGATGACGTGAATTGGGGTTGCATACTGCATACGGCTTTTACCACCTCACCAAAGCCTGAGTCAAAATCATAATTGGCATAGTTACACTATATAAAATATGTTTTTATTCCAAAGTTCTTTGCTTGAAGCCTAGTCTGTATACGTCAAATCACTTACTTGCAATATTGCATTAATCTAACTTCAAAATGCACAAAGATTATATATAATAATTGATTGTTTTTAAAGCCAGTGGAAAAGTTACCAGATATTTCTCCACTTAATTTTGTAACCAACTAAAACCAACCAAATATAAAAACAAATTTGATTAAATTGGTTTTATATTTGGTTGGTTTTATATTTTGCTCACATAATTTTTTAATTGAAGTAGTTTTAAGTTCGACGTAACGAAGTTTGAGTCGTCCCATTTAAACGAATGCATGAAACGGACCTCTCTTTATAATGCTAATTACCAAAGTTTGCAACAAGCTTAATATTTACAATCATCTGTAAGTAACTTTGGACTTCGTAAATGATGATTTGTTTAATTAATGAGCGTTTGTTTGTTTACTTCACAGTTTTTAGAACAGACTTTGTGAGTTGTAAGCCAGGTGGTTGGAATACTCAGCAAAAGTTTAGGACTTGCCGTAAATTTTATTGTAACGTACATTAAAATTTAAATAATGTTTCGTGCCACAATAAAACATTAATTATAATTTATAATTCTGTTTATAAGTTGAAATACTTACAAGTTTACAACGTAATTTGCAGAGCAACAGTTCTTTAAACAACAGTTCTTCAGTTTGGCTTTCGCAAAGTTAAATATGAATAGGCCGTACATGTATCTTCTTGGGTAAAAAAATATATGTATATATTAAAAAAGCAATCTGCATTGCCATCCAGCATGGCAATACTGCCAGGATTCCTCTGGTTTCGGTCTAATATATTGTATTCAATTAGATAGTTAAATAAGGTTTGTTTCATTGTGAATAGTTTAAAAAAAATGTGTCAAAATGAACCCACATTATTAGTATCGGTTACGTACAAACAATACTACAATAATATAATAGAAGCTGCAATAATTTAATTTCATTACAAGCTTTTATTTAGTTTCATCTGTCCCGGTGTGAAATTATATCTTGCAAGTTAAACTTGAAACACTTCCTAGTTTCAGATTGAGCTGAAATTTGTCACACACGAATTTGTGATACACCATGAGCACAAATTTTAGATATATAATTTTAAAGTAACCCCTATGATATTAAGTATCAAATGAAACTTGATGTTAGAAAAAAGGTTGTTTAAAAAGACATTACATAAGAAATAAGAACACAAATAAGCATTGTTCAACTACATCCCTGGAGATGTAAGTATTCGATATAATAATTTAACGCGAAATGATGTCAGTGTGATTTTCGTAGGCACTCCCAGGGGCAATACTTCTAGTAGGTACGTAACGGCAAAAACTGGGTTATGTGCTTAAAATATGCTGTATTTTTGTGTGAAATAATACATTACATAATCCACTTATCAAGATGTTGGTGACATGAAGAAAGAAATAGTTTTGCATTTAATACATATACATATACATAAATCAATAAAATAAATAAATAAATACAACCTTTTTCTGTATGTGGGTGTTTCTTGTTAAATTGTGTTAGAAGCCTCTCTCAATTACTGCTTATCTATCTTATACAACTGTTTTACAACATCTTTGTCTCATTCATACACATATCACAATATCTTTATATTTATAATACACAATCTTGCTCTCTATTTGTATTATCCATACTTCTTCCGTTCGCGCCTCTGGCGTTCTATCACTCAGCTTATCTGTCAAACCCGTTTGACATTCTACGTTTTGTTCCATAGACAACCTAGATAGGTTGTAAAAGGCTAACAATTGTATACCTACTACAGCTTTTTCTGATGCCACCGTTGGTCAAGTGGTTACTGAATCAGGCTGATACCTTCGGTGTCGCGGATTGGAATCCCGTCCACAAACATTTACGTATTACGTTTGACGTGCGTCTGAGTGCTTTATAAGAAAAGGTATACAGGATGTCAAGCCGTTTCGGAGATTACCGCAAACAAACAGACAGAGAGACAAAAAAAATAGGTTTTTTGTCATGATAATCGCGCTTACGTTCGTATGTTTAGTACAAACAGGCACTTCAGTTTTATTTATTTGTATAGATTGACTAGAATGGCGTTTACTTCATTATAGTCTTGGCTTAAATCTTACGAACCGGAGCAGCCTGTACAAGTATTTTATCAGTGTGGTATTCACAGCCACCACGACTTCACCCGCGTAGTAATACATATAACAAAAAGCCAAAGCTACTCAGTGATAATATAGTTCGTTGTTGGTCGTTTTTTTAATTGGTTTATTCTTTAATAACAAAAATACAAAATATTATCTTTATAATAATAAGTATAGATATAGTCTTGGTTATATACGTTAACTAACAATATTACGTAAATAAACTTTAAATAAAAGCGAGTCATGGAGAATGTGGGCACATGTGTGGGAATCCGTATAGAGTATGAATTTGAAACATACGGCCCACGTGGTGTGGGCGTGCCTTCGAAAACTGAATTGATATAAATATATCTACTACTTCATATTGTTCTGTAATTTTCTTTAAAGAGTCTTTTAAAGAGTCTTCTTGTTTTGCCAGGTCCTGTATTCATACAAAAATATTTTCTGGGTCTATGTTTCACTTTGTATCCTTTAAAAGTGCAGTAAATATATTATATGAAGTAATAAATACCGTCATAAACGTAGTTTATTATCTACTCTGAGGTCATAGTATGCCCTAACGTAATGATGAAGTGATTCGCTCAATGCAGGTATTCATTTTTTTATGCCACTAAGGTGGCAAACATGCACCCGCCCAAGCGGCCTGCCTATGGACGCTTGCAACAACAAAGGTATCACTCGAGCGTTGACGATCCTTTTTATTTTAATTTGAACTAAATAAAACAGGCAGCTTTAAATGGAATTGTTAATCATTCAATTAAAATCCAATGAATTTCCATGGATATTTGGGACGGATCATTATCAGATAAATGATCCTATAGTATTAAACTGATTAAAAAGAGGGATAATGTTTCAAACAATTCATTTTCCCGTTGATATTTTCACTGTGGCGTGACGTATTACTGTGACGTGTACCTTAGTCTCTGGCCACAAATCCGGCATGATGATATGCATTCTATAATATATTCAACCCTATCGTCAATGGTATAAGGTCTAACATAATATCCAATTAAATATACAGTTTGAAGATATCGAGCTAATGGGTCTATTATGACTAGTAATTAAGATTTATAACGTTGTCCTAAACTAACATTTGTATTAAATAAGGAACCTATTGCCGACTTAAATGACAACCATATAAATAATTTATAGGCTTTCCATTTACTCAAATATTGAGACTCAATTAAAATCGGTTCAGTAGCGAGAGAGGCAAGTCGTTCTCCTCGGCCGAGTTCCCCTTAGGATCTAATTATCGCTAACGCGTTGCCAACCCTGTTGTTAATCAGGACTCACTGTGCTAGCAGCATTACTACCCAGCGTATCCTCGTGGAGCACTGGCAACCTTACATACCGCAGAAACACAGCACTACATCGAATTAGTGTTATTTCACTGCAGTCTTCTGTAAGGTGGAGGTACAGTCCCCAGTCGGGCGGTTCCAAATTTAATGGGAAAACCCACGGGCTATCCCAATTCGCCCTACATCTCTCTACATAATATCCAACCACTAAAAGAAACGGTTTAAGTGACCGATAAAAGTAGACACTGTTGTTCATCACTATTCAATTAGCTACGTTATTTAAACCGGACATATTTCAGACTACTCCCATTTTACCACAGCTCACATCAGGCTATCTAATAATAATTTTTCGCGCCATTCATCGGTCACTACTTAATGTATATTTAAATCAAAGAGCACTTCAATTAAAATTATCGAACGATATTCATGGCACATTTTGGTGGCTTATTTTTATCGAGTATATTTATAGATAATTTGTATCCAATTTACCAAAGGAATGTTTCCTGTCTTATTGATAGCGAAAGAAGTGGGTGGAAAAGACGTGAGACATTGTTTGAATGATAATAGGAAATCTGATAATATTTTTAGGGTTCCGTACCCTTATAAGAACCCTTATAAGATCTGTTGTCCGTCTGTCTATCTGACAAGAAAATTTAAATAATAAATATCAAACCTGTAAGTCGACGCGACGAAAAGATACGCTATGTTATATATCCTACTAGCTTTTACCCGCGGCGTTGTGCGCAGTATTCTTTGTCCCTCGGGAACCACTCAAAACAAAAAGTATCCTTTAAGTTAATACAGCTAATAAGCTACCTCCGTTCCAAACATCACGCAAATTCATTCAGTGAAGTGAAAAGGGTACAAACAGTCGCACAAACATTCGCATTTATAATAGTAATATAGTGTGATTAATATGTCCAACGCGAGCGTAGTAGTAGCGGGAAAAGGTTGTATGTATGGTATATAAAATATAATTTATCCCAGAAATATGACAACGAATAATATTTTCGTTTCACAACTAACTGTTGACCTAACTCCGTTCTATTCGGGGTGCCTCCCACGCGTTCAAGTAATTCATTCACTCGGAAGCGGGCTCATGAATAAATTATTACACCAGTTGAACTGTATTTCAGAACCACACGCCAGGATACTCAGCCGAGTATTGATACGGTTCTGTGATTTGTATGGTGGCGTCGATTTCCTTAATGTAGATACTTCATATTTTTTCCTCATACTAGCGTTCATCATTTAAGGGCGTAAGAAAATGTTAATAATATTTCACAAATTTATTTTCAGATCGTATAAACTGCAATTAAGTTTTACATGAGATATTTTATAAAACGATCTTAATCCATTTCATTTTGCACCAATCCGCTAACGCTGTTAGATAAAAGCTACTGTGCCATGCGAGCGAGATAGAACACAAATCATAAACTGTAAAATAATCTAAAATTACAAACTCTGTTACGCTTGCACGCGTAGTCCGTTATTTCTACTCTTCGTATTGAAAAAGTATAGAACGATTCCATTTGCTATTTTACCAGAATTGCACTTCAGTGCCGACCAACTCTATAAACATCAGTAGCAAATGACACCCGAATTGCTCATATACAGAGAATTTCAATCACACTTCTGCCTTGATTGTATGCGATGTATGCGATGTGGCGAGATGCACTAATCTAGACTAAGGTCGTAAGGAGAATAATTCAGGACACAGTCTAACCACAGTAAGCTAGGGGCACGCTGAGATAATTATACTGTAAGTACCCAAGATTATGCAAGTAAGACGGAATTATATTAAAATGTGAAAACGCGCCGTGGCGGTCGTGTAGTATGAGGATTGCCTGCTATTCTAGCGACGCAAGTTTGAATCCCACCAATGAGTTTTTCTAAAAACTTAAAAACACTAGTAAGGCACACCATGAGCTTTACGGTGAAGGAAAATATTATGAGGAAAGCTGTATACGTCTGAGAAAAAAATCAAGGACATATGTAGTGCCTAAGACACGGCGACTCTACATCTGTCAAGTCGCTGAAAAATGAGAATTGAATCACCTCTGCTTACCTCTTGGGGGAATCCTTGTGAGAAGGCATTAAGATATGTTATATTTATGATTAGTTGCAAAACTTTTTGAATGATTGCGTTATAATGGCAATGAGAAATTTTACCTGCCAACATAACATGCTTAATAAAAATATCTTCTGTTTCAATTTCAAACGTCCGCACCACTGATTACTCCGTAGAAACAATAAAATTGAAGAGTTTACATACGCGACCTTGGGAAGAAACAAAGTTATGACACACTGACACATAAATGTTTGAGCGTTACGACTGGTTACTCAGACTTGCGGGTTTGGACGACCTCAAACGTGGCTAAATGTAAGCTTTGAAATATTCACGAGCGTATTTTAAAAACGTATTCCTTTCCTTACAAAATATTGTAAAGAACTTTGAAGTATTTAAAAGAGCTTTTCTATTAAATGAATCGGGTTTTTAGTCCATATTATTGTCGCTTATGTTAATTAATTGAAAAAAAATATTACATAAATAGATTAAAATATATTAAAATAACCTACCTAATCACTACATAGTGCTGTCTGTCTGTTCCTATGGCTGCTTATAATATCTATAAAACTACGCAACGGAATTTGATGCGGTTTATTTTGGTAGATATAGTGATTCAAGTGGAAGGTTTATAAAGTATAATTCATTTGTGTTTTGTAGGCTAACGCTGGCCGTGCGAAGCCGGGGCGAGTCGCTAGTTATAGATAAGAGATGACCCAAGCCAGAATCGCAGATACGTGCCAAGATTGCTGTCAGCATTGCCACGCTGGATAGCAGTGCTGATTGTCAATGTAAGTTAGGGTGATGAAGGTTACCGGAGCTCCATGAGAAAATAAGAAGTATAACCTAAGGTGACCTATTCGTCTCTTACTTTCTAGCCAAGCGATTATAAGCTGGATATCCCATCCATGGAAAACCCTGCATTTTTAAATTTGAGTAACACGATGTCTGAAATGTCTTAATATATTTAAAAACACGTAACTATTTTGTAGAATACTGAAATAGACATGTTTATTACGTGACGAATATTTTGAAGTTACAAATGACTCGATTAATCTTTCCAAGTATCAATTAGTCATAGTGTAGTAAAAAAATAGGGAATTCAATCCAATACTTTTAGAAAATACCCTCTGACTGTCTCTGTATGGTGCAAGGAATGCTGTAGGTATTTCAACGCAAAATTATATTAACACCACTTGTTCGTAGTATATTATCTACTCTGAGGTACCACTGGCATTACCGAAAAATGGTAAACAGAAATGACGTCATAGTTTCTGGGAGACCACTAAAATTGAACCTTCATCCTACTAGACAATGTTATGCTCCCAGATGGGAGAACAGAAAAATTATACCGACTCAATGGATTTGTATTGAAATTGAATTTGGTCGACGATTAAATTATGTGCTTGCTTCAGAAGCGCCAGTCGGCCGTTGTCAACGTTCGATGACCTATTTCAAATCTATTTCGGTCCGGATCACTCTTGGCTGAAACCGCGGTTTCCTATGACTAAAAAAAGTGCCGCCGGTGACACATTAGAAGCTCGATTTATCTTGCATAGGTGAGAGTAGAATACTTATTTTCACTCTAATAGCTTACACCTGTTCTTTGCGTACACGACACGCGTAGTCTGTGTCGTGTATCGTACACGTACGAATAATCTTTAATAAAATCTTAAACTAAAGATACTCCTTACATACTTACACTTAGATGAAGATATTAAATTATTGATACTATTACTACGTACATAATACGAAGGTATATTGAAAAACTTGCGTCTTGATATTGGTGAAAATTATGTTGAAGGACAAGCTATTAGGAATTAAAATTAATGCCTTATACGCCTGTTATAAGGCATTAATTTTAATGCCATCTAAAATTCTTGTTTTTTACTGTAAGGCATGGTAGCTTTTTAAAGGCAATTTAAAAAGTAAAAAAGCGTCCAAATGAAACAAAATGGTTACCTGTAGATTTATTCACACGTGAGCGGTTTTATTCAGTAGCGTTTTTATCGACTTGTGTTGAATTTTATACGCTCGGCGGTGAGTGTTGAATCGAATTCACCTTGTAAAATTGTCAACGTCTGGTTTCAACGCTACGACTTTAAAACTTTCGTGTGAATGAGGCCTAAGGTATTTCAGTAAACGACATACTTGTATATAGTTTTTAAGACTTATGCGATCAATTTTAGTCTTAGTGGTTAGTACTACACACAACATTGGACACTCAAATTTAAATACATAGTACTAACCCGTAAAAGGTTCTATAATAGTGTAAATTATCTTTGAACTGAAAATATTGATAGGTATTCATTTTCATTACTAATTTCTTCAAAACAAAATATAATTCCTAAGTTAGTGAAAACTAAACCTGGACGCAAGATTTGAGCACAGAAAATGTTCTAATATAAATTGTACAAAATTGTATTACCAAAAATCTATACCTTAATGACCCCATTCGAAGGACCAACTGACCAACTTTGTCTAAGTTTAGGAGTTTGCTCTTTGAACTAGGTTTGCTAAAATAATAACTGAAGTGTGGCTGTTTATTTCTGAACCCTCCTTTAAGACTTCAAGCATCAGTCCACACTACTACATCTACACTAATATTATAAAGAGGAAAGATTTGTATTTTTGTGGGTTTGTATTGAATAGGCTCCGAAATTACTGGAGTGATTTCAAAAATTTTTTCACTGTTAGAAAGCTAAATTATCACCGAGTAACATAGGCTATATATTATACTAGCTGCCCGCCCCGGCTTCGCACGGGTGGACAAAATATTTGATAAATGTCTATGCTCCGTAACTAATGTCTACGCGTGCGAAGCCGGGGCGGGCAGCTAGTTTTACATAAAAAGGTTGTATTAAGATTTCACCATTATTTCGATTGTACATCCTGCGATGTTATTGTATAAAAAACAACGTCTGATGTTTAAAGCTACTGGATGTTTGACTCTAGATGTCAAACTGCAGAGCACCTTTTACATTTTAGTTTTAGATAATTTTATAGCCGAAATACCTACCACACGTTATATTTCTAAAATTGAACAGCAATTCCCAGAAAGAATACCTCAAGTCTAGTAGGCTATATATTTTTCTCCTTTGTGGTATCACGACGGATTAGGACAGCTAGGTAACTGTTATACAGGGTACATACGGTAACGGGGAAATAGGCCAAATCATAATAGTTACCAGCGAAATATATAAAAGCAACTGTGTGATGTACTTTTTAAACTATAGATAATCGAGAAAATCTGCATCCTAAGAAATACTATATAATATATAATTCCTTTTTTGCATTATTATAGCCTGAATAGTATTCAAAATATAGATGTGTACATTTTTTTAAATGCCTATAAACTTAATGCTCAACATAATTTTTATTGTCTTGAATCATTTTATGTACATTTTTCAAGAAATCTACACAAGCAATAAAAAAATATCAAACATAACATAATATACATAATTAGAATGTAGATATAACTGCTCTTTGGATTAAAAATTTAAAATAAACTAAACTAAGAAGTAAAAATCTTACCTACACGTAAAATAAATGTCCCGAACTACTGTCACGGGGAAGTGTGCCAAGAAGGCTAGCGGCATTGCCACGCTGAATTGCAATGCTTAGCCTTTGGGCCAAATATTCGCCAGCCCTCTTGTCACAGGAGGCCCTCGCCTAATTTGTTTGATTTTTATTATATTTTTGTGATAACTATGATCACTGCGTATCATACGCTTCCAGCTTTGTGTCGACTTCTGGGATACCCTGAATATGTAGGCATATAAAGGTTTACAGTTATTTTAAGAGAGGTAGGGTCGGGTGTCCCGTGGATTTTCCCGTTTAAATTGGAGCCGCCGACTGGGGACTGTACCTCCACTTTACAGAAGACCGCAGTGAAATAATACTACTTGATGTAGTGTTGTGTTTCTGCGGTAAGTAAGGTTTCCAGTGCTTCACGAGGATACGCTGGTCTAGTAGTAATGCTGCTAGCACAGTGAGTCCTCATCACCAAAAATGGTTGGCAATTCGTCAGTCATACCCCTGTTATTTCTAGCGGCTATAGGCGACGGTGACTGCTTACCATCAGGTAGGCCGTATGCTTGTGTGCCACCTTAGTAGTATATAAAAAATAATAATAACCGGATAGAAAAGTTGAACTTTTTTTCTGCGCACCTCAAGCGCCATATTTTCATATTGACCTCGCAACGCCGGGTGGAATAAATTCAGGTCGGGTTAGCGGTCAGCGAATGATTGTACATCTGTATGAAGAGTGCTGTTAACCCATTTTTTTTTAGTGTGCTACATGCTCGGTCGAGAACTACGAGTTGATCTTTGTATGTATCAGCAATGTGTATGGATTTTTCCCCTTTTAAGCATTCATTTAGTTTCACCTGTCCGATGTGAATTAAATCTTGCAAGTAAAATTTTACAAAGTACCCAGTATGCTCTCCGTAAAAAAATGGTACCCAAATACATAGTTTAACAATTTCGTAAAATGTACACTACAGTTATAATAGCTGTTGGCACATATTGCCGAGTTGCAATCAAGCTCTAAATTTTCTTAATATTTCTAGACTATGTTAAAGTGATTGTTACTTAAGCTGTAAATAAATAAATAAATTTCCATTGTCTGACTTTCCTTACAGCAACTTGTTAGCTTAAACGGTATAAAATGAAATAGTTCGAATTCTTATGCCTTGCACCACCCAGATATTTATTTTGCATTAGTTTCAGCCACAAGTCTACAAAGGAATCATCATTCTCCTGCCCTTATCCCATATTATTTGGGGTCGGCGCAATATGTATTTCTCTTCCATCCTTCTCTATCAGCCGTCATCTCTGTATTCACTTCCTTTCTGGCCATGTCATCTTTCACACAATCCATCCATCTTTTCTTAGGTCTACCTCGACCCCTGTACCCATCTACGTTCATACATAAAACCTTTCTTACCACGTTATCCTCATTCCTCCGCATAACATGCCCATACCATGACAGACGCTTGCTCCTCAACTTTTCTGTCACTGGAGCCACTTTCAAACTTCCTCTAATAAACTCATTTCTTACCTTGTCCATTCTCGTTACGCCACACATCCATCTCAACATTCGCATCTCAGTTGCATGCAGTCTTCTTTCATCCGTCGCCTTTGTGGCCCAACATTCAGATCCATACATGACAGCAGGCCTTATCATGGTCTTATAGATTTTCCCTTTAAGCTTAAGCGGGAATCGGGAGTCGCATGTAGTTCCCGTGACCTGCCGCCATTTCATCCATCCTGTGTTAATTCTATGCTGCACGGCCCTGTCTACATCGCCATCTCCTTGCATGAGCGAGCCGAGGTACCGGAAGTCGGAACAGACTGGTATAGGTGTTCGGTCTAATGCTATGGCCGTAGGATTGGAGACACCGCCGAAATCGCAGAACATGTATTCCGACTTGGTTCTGCTGATTTTCAAGCCAACACTCTCCAATTTTTGTTGCCATTTTACCAGTCTGCTCTGGACCTCGAGCCCATCTTCACCGACCAGCACAATGTCATCGGCAAATAGCATGCACCAGGGTGCCTCTTCCTGTATCACCGATGTCAAGGCATCCATAATCAACAGGAAGAGGTATGGACTTAGAGCCGACCCTTGGTGCAAGCCTACCTTGACTCTGAACTCGTCGGTGATTCCCGCGGCTGAACGGACATGCGTACTTGATCGCTCGTACATAGCACGAATTAACTCCACATACTTCACAGGCACACCTTTCTCTTTCAGAGCCCACCACAAAACCGTACGGGGTACTCTATCATAAGCCTTCACTAGGTCAACAAACACCATGTGCAAGTTCTTATGCGCACGTCTATACTTCTCGCACAATTGGCGGAGAGCAAATATGGCGTCCGTTGTCCCGCGCCCCGGCATGAACCCGAACTGGTTTTGTGTTATCTCACTTTCTTCTCGCAACCGTTTCTCTATCACTTTCTCCCAAACTTTCATACTGTGTGACATGAGCTTTATTCCTCGATAGTTGTTACAATCCTGTACGTCACCCTTGTTCTTAAAAATTGGCACTAGTGAACTTTTGCACCATTCGTCTGGGATCGTCCCTTCGTACAGCAACTTATTGAGGAATAAAGTCAGCCACTTGAACCCATCTTTACCTAATAACTTCCATACTTCCACTGGTATATCGTCTGGCCCTACCGCTTTTCCATTCTTCATACTCCACACTGCCTTTCTTACTTCATCGTCACTGATCTTCCTAACCAGACCGATATTCACTACTTCATCTTTTAAGACACCATTCCATTCATTCTCTTCATTCATTAGCTTTTCAAAGTACCCTTTCCATCGTTTCCTTATCTCCATATCCTCTAACAAAACTTTCCCTACCACATCTTTTATACATTTCACATGCTTGATATCTTTTGCCGTTTCTTCCCTGGATTTTGCAATGCGGTATAGGTCTTTTTGGCCTCTAGGCCCATCTAAGGAGTTATAAATAACATCCTGCGCTTCAGCTCTAGCAATAGCCACCGCCTTTTTCGCCTTTCTCTTCCATTCCCTATATTGAAGCTTTTTTGCTTCCTTCACACTTTCGTTACCATCTCCAGTATTCTGCCATTCTCTAAATGCTTTTTTCTTTTCTTTCAGGATCTTTTGTACTTCTTCACTCCACCACCATGTATCTCTATTTATCACACCTTTTCCCTTCGTTTCTCCTAAAACATCCTTTGCTACCATTCTAATACAATCTGCCATTTCGTCCCAACATTCATTGACTGATTTACCTTCCATACTATCAATTTCTTCCATTCTACTTAACATTTCATTCCTAAACTTACTTGCATACTTTTCATTCTCCAGCATTCGCCATTTAAGTTTTGGCGGGGGCCGGTTTTTGGTTTTACTGACCTGGACCATAATGGACACCTCCATCATCAACAGTCTATGTTGTGACACCACAGCTTCGCCTGGCAGTACTTTGCAATCCTTTATATGATTGAGTTTGCTTCTTCTTGTGAGGAAGAACTCAATTTGTGTCGCATGGTGTCCACTTTTATAGGTGATAAGGTGTTCGGGTTTTTTTTGGAACCAGGTGTTTATTATGGCCAGGTCAAAGGCAAGAGCGGCTTGCAGAAAATTCTCACCGTCACCATTTCGATTTCCGTACCCCCAACCTCCATGCACTCGTTCGAAGCTCTCATTTCCTTTCCCTACGTGTCCATTCAAGTCCCCTCCTACATAAACTTCCTCACTATCGGGAATGCCTATCATAACTGTATCAAAATCCTGCCAAAACTTATCTTTCGCTTCTTCATCACATCCAGTCTGAGGTGCATACACACTTACTATATTCAAAATTACATTCTCTAGTATCACTTTCGCTGCTATCACTCTATCACTCACTCTTTTCACATTCATAACCTTGTCTTTCAACTGACTATCCAACACTATTCCAACACCATTTCGCTTGCCATCACTACCACTGTAATATAACTTATAGCCTTCACCAATCTCTCTAGCTTTCGCACCTTTCCACTTGGTCTCTTGTAGACACGCCACATTTATACGTCTTCTTTTAAACACGTCCGCTAGCTCTCTTCCTCTTCCAGTCATCGTGCCTACATTCCAACTTCCGCACCGCAACCTTACTTCCCTTGCATTCTGGGCTCGCTTCTTACGTCGCACCCGCCCGTGTTGGTGCAACAACCCTTGTCCACTTCCCACAGAAGCCGGGTGCTGCCTCTGCGCGTCGCCTGCGGGGGACGCCCTAGCCCGATCGCACTCATTTATTCTCTGATCCATATTGCTGGGGTTTTGGCAGATAGTTTTACGACCGGCCGCCTGCCTGACATCAACCCTCCTTGGGAATGCTATTGTTTTGACTGACTGCGCCACTGGGGATCAAAGCTGTGGTTTGGAAAAACCAATGCTTTGATTCCCACTGGCGGGCGATGGGGTCGTCACATCCCGACGCCAAAGTCTACAAAGGAATCAAAGGTAATTAAAAATTGTATGTCAACTTTTATATACCTTTCATACTTTGCCGGTAATTAGGGTCTAATCGAGCATGTCGTCTGGAAATATTCAAATTGGATAATATTATAATACAAAACGAGAAATAAGAATTATTTTATAATATCATACGAAGATTTTCAACTTGGAATTATACAAGTTTCGATATCAAACGAATCGAACAGTATTACAAATCGATCAAGTATAAATATTGTACGAATTTACAAAATTAGAACGACGGTACGAACTGAGAAGTATTACGAAGTCGTAACATATTTTTAAACCACAAATATCTATAGCTATAGCTTAAATATGTATATCTGTCAAATTATATTAAATCTGTCATGTATTAAAGGCATGACTAGGACGGCCGACACGAAAACGATACTTTATCGAATCTAGAGGTCGCCTGGTGATCGAAATTTGACCGCAATAAATAACACGTAGCGTAAGTACATACTGGTGCAAATTCTGTTCCTCAAAATTACTAAACTTAACTAATTTGACAGGTCTAAAAATATTGCCATCCCTATTTAACCCCGCACATGAGAAAGGGATAGCAAGACCTGTCAATACCTGTCAAATTAGTTAAGTTTAGTAATTTTGAACAACAGAATCGACACCACTGTGAGATAAAAATAAAATAGTATTGTGACTTTGACACAGGACAACGTCTGACAGGGCTGCTTCACATTCAGCATTGTGTGTTTAAGTAAGGTTGCCAGTGCTCCACGATGATACGCTGCACTAAATAGTAATGCTGCTAGCACAGTGACTCCTCATCAACAACAGGGTTGGCAACTTAGTGATACCCCTAGTATTCCTAGCGGCTATAGGCTACGGTAACTGCTTACCATCAGGTGGGCCATATGCTTGTGTGCCACCTTAGTGGTATTAAAAAACTGTGACAAATTTCATACTTTTGATTGACGTGTACACACGCATTACTTAAATTTAGTTGTCTCTACGTAAAGGAATATTAAATGTGAACAAGCAATTATCTTAATTGGTACAAAGCCTCGAATCGATCCTTCCACAAACCACTTCAACTGTTAAGTAACTATCGATAGTATACGTTTGAAGTAACCCATTAAATTGAAGATGTTTCAAGTGGTTTTAAAATGTGAAGCAATAAATAATATAGTTACCAGACAAACATAGTTCCATAGAAACATACTCACTCAGTGTAATACGCTAGAAATACATCTACATGGAATCGCTGAAAACCGAGATTGATATTTTCTCGAGCACTTTATACATTCAGCGGGTACGTTTTACAGCTAAAGTCGCTTTCAATTTCAAGCCAACAGCGTTTTACAGCGGCCTGCGAGCGTGACGGGCATAAAATCTCTAGAGAAAGCCTGATGCCGCGAGAGGATTACTGATTTTCAACCATATAACCTACATGATACAACTGATTACGGTCTACACGCTCGAATGTAAAAAGTCTTAATCTTCATCGGTTATTTCAATTTTTTCCCGGACAGATGTTGCCGTGTTGAACGATAATGAAAACGTAACTTATAAGTTTTCGTTTAACTTTTTATGAGTCTCGCAAATTAGATTGTGAAATGTTTCGCCGGTCGGAATCTGGTGTATTTGAGTTTGAAATAAGTCGGAAGTTAGAGCAAAAATAACTTAAATAACTTTGTAAATATTTGTAGGTAGAGTAACAAATATCAATCGACTAAGTATACTATATACCTACTGAAGAGAAATTGTTGCCAACTGTGATATAATATTATTTAATATACAATAGGTTTAATGCAATTTTCCGGGAAAAAAAATATCCTATACTTATAAGCTATCTCCACCCCAAATGTACAAATTCATTCAGCCGTTGAGCCGTGAAGAGGTAACACACACACACACACACACACACACACACACACACACACACACACAAAAACATTCGCACTTATAATATTAGTATGAAACGTCATTGTAAGTATATTTCAACAGACATAAGCAAAACCTACGGCTTAGTAATATGTTATCTACTAATCAAAAGGCAGACTTGGCTTCTTAGAAAGAGGCCTTTACGTTATACCAGAGAAAGCTTAACCTCAAATAATATAGAATAAAATGAAAATTAATCAATTAATTTGGCAAGGCTTGACGTGCGTATTGTACGAGCGGTCACCCATCCAATTACTAACCCAAGTTCAGTGTCCTGAGCAGAAACTTCATTCGAAAACGTTAGTCTCGTTTCGAAATATTCAAACGAAATTTTAGTTCTATATTTCGCCGCCGCAGCGCTGTTAGTTTTCCCATACAAATAAAGGTGAAATCTATATGAATGCGCACTCGAAAGCTATTCGATGGTCTTCCTGCTAAGGCTACAAGTTGGCAGATCAATGTGATCAATCAATGATCAATAATTTCGCATTTATTTAGCTACCTAAGAACAGCTTAAACACATCACACTGATATAAATGCGAAAGTTTGTGTGTGAGTGTGTTTGTACACTATTAAAGCCTCAACGGCTGAATGTGTATGATATTTGGAATGGAGATAGCTTCTAAGCTGGATTAACATACATGATACTTTTTATCCAGGAAAATTGTGTGGTTCCCGAGGGATAGTAGAACCATGCGACGCCACGGCTAAAAACTAATACAAACATATATTCATCAACGTAAAACATCCAAGAACGACATGAAAAATATTACGTAGATACTTATCATAAACAAGTTAATCTATTGGACAAACTTTTACCATTATACCGCTGACATTTTATGAAACCTTTATTTAAGTAGAGAACTAAACGTAGGACAAATTACTTGATGTCACGGAATAAAGCACTAAAGTTGACCCGAAAGGTTGAATTAGCCTCATAAAGGCAAAAGGCTAAACCGCTGAAGGTTGGAGAGCCTACTTCCGATGGCTGGGATTTGGGAAAGATAATTAGGTCTCAGTTAATGTAGAAGTGTAATCACGTTAAAAGGACAATGGAAATGATTATGGCGTTTACTTGATTTTGATTTTTGGTTCTTGTTTATCTTTTCTTCGTATGTAATGCTACTAAGAAAAGGGTTTAGTTTCTATCGTACTATTAGATTGGACAATATAATTTTTTCGGTATAAAGTTAAAATTATTTCAAGTCAAACTATGTAAAAAGTATTAATTTATCATTCAAATAATATTTTAACGGGTCCTTACCACATACTGTCACCTGTGTACAGATATGGCTAGCAGGTTGGACCTTTTGACTCGGTTCAAAAATATGCTGTACAAATTTTCTGCAATTCCGACTATACAGGGCTAGAATCCTATGTTTGTTGAGAGATTTTGGCTCCTTGTGTGAGACTCTCGCACAATGAGGAATTATTTTAATGTCTCCTATCATGCTCATATTTTTTTCTTTGTGTGCCTCCGGCCATATGCCTCTGTGCCAACTAGTATAAAAAAATATTTTCTTATTTCCTAATGCGACGAAACCTCAGCGTCAAGGTTAACAGGCCATTTATATCAATTCAACGCATTTACACGACAAATTGGGCCCAGCTTGACACTTTTTCTACTCGTATCTACGTTATCTTGAAAGCCTGCAGAGTAAATCGTTTAATCCAATACATTTGGTTGCAAAAATCATGAGGCCACCGATAAAGTGACTTCGCTAGCAAAAAATATGGTGGCCATATTTTTTCGAGTGGCAACCTTAAATCACTGCGTATGGCGGGCTAATGGAAAGTGGGGGAGATTAAACATTATTCCGCGCTATTGAAATTTATATTCAAATATTCAGCTTCATAACGCTTTTATTTAATTGTTACGCGAATTACTTTTTGAGTGGATTTGAATCGTTCGGATAAAAATATTTGATAAGTTATTTTTTTAAGATGGACGTTTAATTTAAAAGAAGCCACTTTTCTATGCCTTAGCTTTAGATTAAAAAACTTTAGTTCTAAGTAATACTTTAGCTCTAGCTAGCTATATACGGATATCACTAAAGGTGTTGCCAACTGTTTCTTTTTGACCACCCAACCACTGAGGTGGCAAACAGTAATCGGGCTCGCCTCATGGTAATCGGCTAGCATAGCCTATGATCACTTGCAAAACCAGGGGTAGCGCGCGTTGCCGACCCTCACAAATCTCTTCACACCCTTCTTGAAGAACCTCATGCTGTACTCCTTTGGGAAAACCTCGGCGGGGAGTTCATTCTACAATTTAATCGACGATATTCGACCTCTTAACTCCGTTCAGCCGTATTTGAGTGATTGAATTACATACATTGATTTATTTTTTAGTAGGCCGCATGCATACGGCACACCTGGTGGTAAGCCGTCATCGTAGCCTATAGCCACTAACAATACCAGGGGTATCACTAACGCATTGCCACACTGTGGTTGAGGACACTATACAAACAGCAAATCCTTACTGCTAACTCTGCGTAGCATCGTGGAGCACTGGCAACCTTAATTACCACAGGAATACAACACTATACCAAAGTAGTATTATTTGACAGCAGTCTTCTGTAAGCTGGAGGTACAGTGCCCAGCTTAGCCCAGACTCCAATTTATGGAAAACCCACGAGAGATTTCGCCCTACTCTCTTTAGAGGGTATTTTTATGTCTTCACTCCTCATGATCAAATTGTTCGTCATTGTAACGTTCCAGAGCGGGGAAAAAATAGAATATCCTATTCTAGGGGGAAAAGTTTTTACTTTAATATTTTTGTCTGTTACATTTAAAAACGAAAATATTTATTAATAAATAGAACAATTATTAATAAATAATCGACTTATTACTCATTTAATTCGGTTTTTGCATTCGTAGTGAAAAGCAGAGTGTTACACACGGTGCTAAAACTCATTGTAACTCGATTTCTATTCACTCTGTCTAAAGCTCGCGAGTAAAATTACCTCGTATACAATGGGTCACTTTAGCACCTTGTTTAATAATCTACTATTTAAGGATATGTTTGTGTGACGAATAGTAAGTTTGTGATATAGCACATTCTTATTGGTTCTGATCTTCTGCAAGGAGTTACTATTCCAGTAGCTTCTATTTCACACGGGATATCCCGTTGTGTCCTATCGTAGTGTAGCTAAGTGCAGTTCGATGTAAGGCTTAATATTGCCATTTGTAACTCGGCTTCAAATGTTGTTTTATTGGTATCTTAATATAAAAATAGTGTAAAGCAAAATCGCCTCTCTTTTTAACTACGCAACGGATTTTAATGCGTTTTTCACTCATAGATGGAGTGATTTTTCTGAATAACTAGCGGCCCGCCCCGACTTTGTACGGGCAGACATTCATCAAATATTTTCTCTCCGTAAGAACCATCCTTGTATTTCAAGGAATATTCTAAATAAAAAGAATTAGCGAAATCGGTTCAGCTGCTCTCGAGATTTGAGCTTAGCAACATTCAGCATTCATTTTTATATTATAGATAGATTCATTAGGCTACAAATAGTGCATGCATAATATAGAAGAGAAAATCCGACCCGAAATGCGACTGTACGAAGCCGGGGCGGATTGCTAGTTTTAATATAAAATAGTTATTAGTCATTATGTTTGTGGACTCCTATGCCTATAATATTAATCCATAGTGTGTACGCGCACGATATACCAGAAATCAGACCACAAAAATTCAAAGCAAAAGTGGAATTTTCTACCTATCTACACTTGATTTCTAAGAAGACCTCTTCGAAGAAAATATAGTACTCTAAGTGATTGAGGAATGCCGGTATCGGTAAACAATAAAACTACAGTGAAACTGTTGATATCAGAAGTTTTTTTCTATTCAGTTAAGAGCTAAATAAAAATGAAATATTCCGTTTTCAACGTTAAATTTAGTGATAACAGGACGAAGTTACAAGAACGTGCAATGATAACGTTCAATAAATTATTTATGAAAGTCAATGACACAACACACAACTTATCATTTTGCTGGAATAGGTATTTCAATACAACACAATATAATATAAATATTGGCACATTCCTCAAGCTGATAAAATGTTTTGAATAACATTATTTTGGCATACTTAAATTAGCATTTTTATGTATTTTGCAATTAGACCACGAGACTGAAATAAGCTAATATATTAATCTTAAATATAAGTCCTCGATAATGGAATTTAGTTTCAAAAAGCCTATAATATTAATAGAAATCGTAGCACGTCGCTACGTCCGTAGCACCGTAGAATACACAAAGTGCTACGGAGATTGTAGATGAGAGCTTTAAAACCCCATAAGCAAGGGAATACCCTTTTTATTTTAGTCGCATCTATTGGGAATATTAAAATAAACGAAATTACATTTTGTACTTATACACTTGTACAAAAATTGTACTTGTATAAAAATACTATATTTAAAAATTAGTTGGAATTTGGAAAGCAAAAAGTTATGTCATTCTACTAAGAGACGATTGTTTTTATTCATCGTAATAAAACTAGTACTTTTATTCCCATTCGTCGTAACATTACTCCTAGACCAAGATCGTAAAAGCACCATGAATTTTATATGCCCTTACCTCAAAGAACATTATTTCGTAGCAACACAAATCCAACAAAAAACAGTAAAATGGAATAAACAAGTGCAGATCGACTCAATGAAAGAAAGATAAGGCGTTATCTACCTCAAATTGCACTCACCGTAACATCAGCTACATCATATCCAGACACTGTTAAATTTATATGCACAGTCTAATTAGCTTGCGAAGGAGAGATCGTTAAACCGTTTTCATCAATTTTTCATTAAGGACCCGGGTATAACACGTTAGTAACGTGGTAGCGGTACGGACGGCCACAGACGCACATCTAACCGGTCCGAGCTCTCGGATGGAACTAGGATCTCAGAGCCATCCAGCCCGAATCGTGCGCGACAGAGACGGGGACAGGGAGCGAGTGGGATGCAGGGCGAGGTGCGCAGGAAAGAATTAGATGTTTATTTGGGCTGCTTGTAATGGGATAACAGAAGCTTGTGCGTGAGCTTGTTCCAGTTTCGAGTATTGGGTACGGGGTACGCTATGGGGCTTTTCTTTGCAGACTTTTTCTAAGTATGTTATGGATTTTATGGCTACGGTTTTTCTCATGGTGTGATTAATCATTGGTACAGGCCGGGATTTGAACCTGGGCCCATCAAATGACAGGCCGTTGCGTGATTCACAAGGGCACCGCTCAAAAAATTGATAGCGTGAAATGGAAGAATACGTTACGCGGAATTTAACGCGAGCGAAGTTGCAGGAAAAGCTAGTTCATATAATAATATGGTTTCGCCTGGGAGTGGAATGTACCCAAATGAACCTTGATAAGAAGGTGGTAATTGATGTCATACTGCATACTCCTGAGAGACCCTTCCGGGAAGACGTACAGAATATATTTAAGACACAATATGATATTAAGAATTCTGCGTGGAATTATAATTAAACTGTGCTATGATGTGGACTTTGATATTATTAAAATGATAGTAAAACACGGTTTTATAAGCTTTATCTATAAATATATGTGAGTATGTATCTATCTATTAATGTAATGGAATCTTTGAACGAACTTTTCTCATACTTCAAGACAACTGATCATTTATAAAAATTAATAAAGGCCGATGACATTATAATATGGATTTTTGGTGAAGGAAAATATCTTGAGAAAACGCTTGAAGGAGTTGCATACGCCTGAAAAAAAATTCAAGGACGTTTGTATGTAGTGCCTAAAAGATGGCGACGGACTCACCATCTGACACCAAATTATCTTCGGTGGAAAGTGGGTGTGGTAACATCTCTGCCTACCATCGGAAACACGCGTGTTTTTTTTTTCATGCTGTAATTTATTTTGTTTAAAGCCTTATACATAGTACACATACATAAAAGATAAAAAATATTTAGTTATTATATAACACGGCTACCATTGTCCGTTTATCGTAGTCATTGTGTCCGTAAATCGATTTATTGGTTAAAGTCATTATAGCACGGCGCCCTTTGTTCGCAGATTTTTTAATAAAAGCCTGAATATGTTACCTCATGACGTAAGGTGATTATTGCTTTGTATCGCAATTACATTGAACTACAAAAGGCATGTGCTGAAATAACAGCTATGGGCTGGAATAACACAAATTTAATATGGAGTTCTGTTGCTGTGGTGAGTAAGGTTTCCAAGTCTCTTTCTTTCTTTGCATTCTCTGTGTGAGAAGCCTCTTTACACCTTCCCACAAGGGTCCCCGTAGAGATAGGCAGCGGCATTACAGCACATCCATCTCATCGAAGATCATTTGGTGCTAACGTGATAGATGGAGAATCCGTCACCGTCTCTTAGGCCTCGAAGTTCTTCTCAGACATATGCAGGTTTACTCGCGATTTTTTCCTTCACCGTGGTGTAATTCACCACTGTACTTTAGTTTTTAGAAAAACTCAATGGTACAGACCGGTTATATTCAAGCATGCGTCACTAGAATAGGCAGCGTTTCATACCACCACAGCTTACTTTACCGTTGTTTTAAAAAGATACTTCTCTGCGAGAAGTAGGTGTTGTGAAATATCACACATCTGCCAACCCTGTCGGCTATACTTTTAGGAAGGCGAAACGATATTACTTTTGTTTATGAAATCAGTTGTGTTTTTGACGGGTTAAAAGTTAATTCGGCAGCGCAAACGTCGCTTCGCTTTCCACTGACATATAAATTACCATTGAGAAGGGATCACACGCATCATTTCGTTTTCATTGCCACATGCGCAGTTTATGCTCGCTATAAAAGGTGTCGTTCACTCGGCGTACATTAATGCATGAATTTGTGGACGGTTTATTAAGGTTCGGATCGTTTATGAAATTCATGGAGAGACGAAAGCACTCAGATTAATCTGCCTGGTTCCAACTTTACCTCAAAATTTAACCAATGATTTCATGTATTAGAGATATAATGTTCATGCAATTAAGTTGACAAACAAGCATTCTTCCGACTTAAGGGTAAGCGGTTACCGTAGTCTAAAAGATAAGATACTAATTCTATACTAATTCTGGCCCCGCAGATGAATAAAAAAAGGTAACTACCTATATGGAACTTGCGAACATGCGAACAACGCAACAAAACCAGTGACGTCAGTTTTTTAAACATTAAGTGTGTGTGTGTGTGTGTGTGTGTGCAAGGCGTTTCCTTGTATTTGTTGTAGGTGTGTGCTCGTAATTGTGTATTTGAACTGTTACCAAGCTTGTTGAGGACTTACTGTGCTTGCAGCATTACTGGTAGCACAGCGTGGAGCACTGGCAACCTTACTCACCCCAGAAACACAACACTACATGAAAGTATTGTAACTTGTTTAAAAAATCCTCTCGGCACCAAAGCAAAAAAGGGAAAATAAGGCTAGGTTCAATAAATGTCAGCAGTGCATTGCCTGTCGTGGGAGCGTCCTTTGGGAAATCTCTCGTGTGCTGAATACAGTCGCCAGCAATGCATAAGGTGTTATGAATGAGTTTAAATATTTGAAGTGTCGTGATTCTGATATGTTCCACGAGAGGAAAGCGCCAAGTTTAAATTGAACTTTAATGGTTAATGGGTAAGGTAAGGGTAATTAAAAACCGACCGAATTTCTTGGAAATTACCTTTCCAAGAAATTCGATCGGTTTTTAATAGAAATAGTGTTGTATTTTAGGCTTAAGGTAAGAAAAGTCCAATACTTAATATCATCACGCCAAGTCCCTCACAGGGTAGGCAGAGAGTATAGAGCGTTATTTCACTCTTGACTAACACCTTTTTTGCTTGTTTTATGTTCATCCATCGATTCATACATGCCTGCCGGTTTCGAGAACTCTTCACCTTGCCATCATTTAAGAGCCAAAGCCTGCCTTTATCACTGGCAGTGCTAAAAACATACTCATGTCTCTAGTGTTTATAGTTTTTCATATTTGGATGAATGGTTTTGGCGTGCCATTGCTTTTGGTACACATCAAAACGCATTACAAAATCGTGAACTACGTACAACATTCATGAAACAAGTTTGTGTACTCTAATACAATTATTTAGATAGAAGGCAAAAGTTGGGCTTTGAAATATTAAAGTGTACAACATAATTAGAAGTTGAATTGAAATTATTATTAAAGAGGTAATTTTTATGTATTTTATTAAGAGCATTATTTGCAGCATTAATTGCGTTTTAATTTAAAATAATAAAGTGTGGAAAGAGCTCCCCATCGTGGTTTTCTCAAAGGAGTAAAGCATGTGGTTCTTCAAGAAGTGGGTGAAGAGATTTTTGCAATGTCGGCACGCGCGAATGTTACCTCTGGAGTTTCAAGCGTCCATAAGCTACGGAAACCGCTTCCCATCAGGCGGGCCGTATGCTTGTTTGCATCATTAGTGTTATAAAAAACTCTAAATCGACACACAAGCCCTCTTAGTTCCATCATGAATGAAACCCCAATAAGTACCTACTCATTATCATTACAGAGCGTCTTTTTTTTTTCCCAACCACCCCATCATGAGCATTATAAATTAAAAATTTACCAGGCGATTCCGATTGTCACGTCCCCTAGCATTCAAATAATGAACACCATAATTCAGAGCATTGATGTAAGAGCTCATTGAATAGACGATGGAACAATCTCATTAATTAGAGAAGGTTCATTATTACAGCAATCACTAGAAGGTAGGTAATTACATACTTTATTGATCGTTTTGTAAAGTAGACGGGTAATAGTCGCACCGATGTTTTTTAAAATTGTTTTTCAGCTAATTTTCAGACTTGTTCCTTTTAAAAGCACATTTAGTTTAATGTAGCTAAGTAACTTCTTGATTATTCCGGGAATACATTTTTTTTATACCAGGTGACAAGCAAGTGTATCACCCGCCCGATTTGCAATGTTTTTTCTCAGGTGGCTTTTTTCCCGAACCGGTGGTAAAGTAGACAGTTATTAGTGCTTTACAAGGGCTAACTAAACTGAGTAAATGGTTTATGATTTAGATTTTTTTAATACCAAGGGTAAGTTTCACTAGTGCGTTGCTTACTATATTGTTAATAGGACTCACTGTACTAGCAAAAACTGCAAGTACAGCGTATCTTTGACGAGCTGTTGGTACAACACTACATAGAGAAGTGTACTTTGAATACGCGCTATGTGGAAGTTCTGAGAGAGTCGGACGGCTTGATTCTCTTTCTCAAGACTGCCAGATTTTTTTTATCAAGCACACAAGCGTACGGCCCACCTGATGGTAAGCGGTTAGTATTAGAAAGGCGTTTCCAACCCTGTTGTTGATGAGGAATTTCTGTGTTAGCATCAATACTACTAGCGCAGTGTACCGTCATGGAGTACTGGTAACCTTACTCACCGCAGAAATACAACACTTGATCGTAGTAGTGTTTGACTGCGGTCTTCTGTAAGGGGAAAGTACAATCCCCAGAGGGCGGCTCCAATTTTAATGGGAAAACGAGAGACCTCATTTCACCCTACCTCGCTCATGGTGTGATTAATTACTGTACTTAAGCATAGAAAAACTTATTGGTGCAGGCCGGGGTTTGAACCTGAGTCCATCAGATGACAGGCCGTTGCTTCAACCACAAGGCCACCACGGCTATAGATGTATATTTCAAACTGAAGAAAAATTCACCTATACGAGTATGTAGCTATTACGATAACCTCTAAATAAGTTTAAAATCCGACGAAGCGGTAATTTAATGTAGAAATTGTCTGTCACCGTACAGGCAACATTAATCTCCCTGTCCGTTGTCGCGAGAAAATCGAATTGTTACATGCCCCTCACAAATCAGTCCCCATCAGATTCTTGTACAAATTGAATTCTATTATGCGACATCATGTACGTACCTACTTATTCCAAATCCCTTTAAAAGTATAATGCGGGACGAAATCTTCCTGCTTCCATTTAGTTATTAATGAATTCGATTACCAAAATCGTTGAAATGAATATGCCTTCCTCCAATATCTTTTTACCTTTCACAGGAAACGTAAAAGTAAAGTTTTAAGAGAGGTAGGGTGATTTGGGATTTCACATGGGTTATCCCATTTAACTTGGAGCCGCCGGACTGGGGACTGTACCTCCGCCTTACAGAAGACCGCAGTGAAATAACACTACTTGATGTAGTGTTGTGTTTCTGCGGTAAGTAAGGTTGCCAGTGCTCCACGAGGATACGCTGGGCTAGTAGTATTGCTGCTAGCACAGTGAGTGCTCATCAGCAACATGGTTGGCACCCCGTAGTGATACCCCTGGTATTGCTAGAGGCTTTAGGCTACAGTGACTGCTTACCATCAGGTGGGCCATATGCTTGTGTGCCACTTTAGTACCTAGTATAAAAATCCTTTATCTGAGGTATATGTGAGAAAAAAAAGAGGTATATGTGGGGTGTTTAATGCATATCGATGGATCTGCGAGGTTAAGCAACCTTTTCTATGGCTGATAGTTAGATAGGTGACCTCATGTCATAGTGAGCCGCCCTGTGCCACGGGGTTGCCAATAAATCAGAAGAAGAAAAACTGACAACTAAGCTAGATTTTTTATTACGAATTTTCATACAAATACCGGTCTTTTCATTTAGTCACCTAAGGGTGAAAAGTTTTAAAAAGTAAACATATTTTTATTAGTAACAAGAACTTAAATTTTACTGTTTTTTTTTTAATTATTTTGACGAGTGCTTGGCCACTGTAGAAGTGATACACCGCTAGCAATACCAGGGATATCACTAACGAGTTGCCAACCCTATTGTTGATGAGGAGTCACTGTGCTAGCAGTATTACAACTAGCGCAGTGCATGTAAAAAGAAGTGGAACTGATGACTTGCATTTTGGCGAGTGCTTGGCCACTGTAGAAGTGATACCAACAATATTTTATGTTTTTAGCTGTTAAGATCTGATAACTGATCAGTCTGGGTTGAAGTTTTTAACCCCGACGCAAATAGAAAGGGCTGGTACAAGCTGAACGTGTAACTGTGGACCCGTCTGTGGCATCGTAGTGCCTAAATGGCTGTACTGATTTTGATTAAGATTGTTTTGTTTCAAAGCTGACTCAATCAAGAATATTCTTTGCTTTGAGTTTGAGGTTTTTTTTTCTTGTATACCACTAAGATGGCGAGCAAGCATACGGCCCGCCTGATGGTAAGCGGTCACCATAGCCTATGGACGCTTGCCACACCAGCGGTATCACTTGCGCGTTGCAGACCCTGCAGGCTAAAGAGTCAAGGGTGTTTTAAATTTAAATGTAGGTTATTAATATCAACAACAACCTTTCATCTAATGGAATTATGTAAATACTAGCTGTTACCCGCACTTCATCTGCATTTGTTTAAAGACAAAAGATGTCCTATGGATCCCAGGATATAATCTATTACCTTGACAAATTTTATCACGATCCGTTCAGCCGTTTAGTCCTGAAAAGCAGCCAACAAACAAACAAACACACACAAACAGAGTTACTTTCGCATTTATAACATTAGTATAGATGTTTTTATTTAAGGATGAATCCAGCTATCTGGCTGGAATTTAACGTGATAAGACAATAAATAAGCGACTGAGTGAAAACAAACGTAGACAGTAAATAGGAAGTTCCGATTCATTCAATTAGCGTTACCAGGCAACTGAATCCCCTTCAGTATTAATTTACTTTAGTTCATGTTTGCGCTTGAGTTAAGATTTAAAATTGATTTTATGGTTATGATTTTAGACGTTAAATAAACTTTAGTTACGGTTTTAATTTTAGAAACCTCATTCCATTTTCGGTTATTGACTTCGAAGTTGTTTTAGTGATCGAGTGCGACAAGAGGCTTAAAAATAATCATTTCACCAGGACCTGAGATAGGATAATAATATCCACCTAAGCTCATAATAAATTCACTAAGCTGCCTACAATACACGCGGTTTACTGAGTAAGTATATTAGGCATTGGTTTTTGTATACCACTAAGGTGGCACACAAGCATACGACCCACCCGATGGCAAGCAACACCGTAGCCTATAGCCGCTAGCAATACCAGGGATATCACTGACGAGTTGCCAACCCTATTGTTGATGAGGAGTCACTGTGCTAGCAGTATTACAACCAGCGCAGTGCATGTAAAAAGAAGTGGAACTGATGACTTGCCCGTGGACATTTGCATTAGCCAAAGTAATATTTGTCATGTTAATTGAAACTCCATTTAATTCCATGCACGTATCTGGATGTATGGGCATTGTGACTGAAACAATCACTAGATGCTTACACGTGCCCCTGTTTGCAAAGGAAATTGCTTGGGCATTATTTCAAGGGCTTGTGTCTGTGATGATTCATTAATGAAGTCTAGATTTTTACAATTCATAAGTTTTGGATTGTTTGGTAATTATTACTAGGCATGAATGTTATTTCTTTTGTTTTGTGGGCCCACCCACGAAGTAAGCTACGTGGTTTGTGTTTATTCTTACATCCATCCAAAGGCGAGTTTTGTTTTCTAGCTAACGAGTGCTCAGCAATTAAATTTGTTAAATTTCTCCTTTAAATATACATAATATATTACTGGATATATTTGCTGTACCTATTTATGCTCTCAAATAAGATACATTCAAAACGTGATTATTATTATTTATAAATCATATGTCATTTCTGGCAAAAACGCAGAATACTTAATTATCTTCATTTTCAAAAATCAGCATCTTATTAAAAAAAACACAAAGGTGGAAAAGTAGCATACGGCCCTGATGGTAAGCGGTTACCGTAGCAAGTGGACGCGTGCTACACCATGGGTATCATTCGCTTGTTGCCGACCTTATTTTTTCAAATAAATACAATTCATATAATTAATTTAGATACGTTACTAAATAAAGTATATAAAAGATGTTTTTTTTTAATAATAAAGAGAGCAGTTACTCCTGAGACGTCTGGTCAAATATATACACATAAATATAATTGAAGTGTCTGTTTTTAATATTAAAATAACAACTTTTTACGAAATGCATATGAAAGTAAACACGTTTTTAATGGCAAAACGCAATTAAAAAAATGTTCGTCTGTCTGTCTGTTTGTTTGGGGTAATCTCCGAAACCGCCGGACCGATTTCAATTGAATTTTACTACTGGCAGATAGCAAATTTTACTGGGCACAACATAATATCCTTTTTTTTAAATAAAATAGTTCCGCGCAACTAATAAAGAACCCATAAAGTTGTGAACAACATTCGAACGGCGGGACTTATTTGAACAGGACTTTTACTGAAAGGTAGCTGATGCTATAAGCGTAACTTAGGTATAATTTATTTTGGATCAATAATTATGGTACGGTGCAACAAAAAATATACCCATTAAATTGTCAACAAAATTAATTCCACGCGTACGAAGTCGCGGGCACAGCTAGTATAATAATAATATTAATAAGATGCTCAGACTACAAGCCGTTAATCTTGTGGTGCATGAATTTGCACACTAAAATTTTCTTGTGCAATGTTCCAGCAATTTTGGTCATGACAAGGCTTTAACTGAATACTACAAAACTAATATACAATGTTCAATTAATTGAATTCGCAAAACGCTTAAAGCATTTTACGCCTTATTGGATAAACTGAAAATGATATCTACAATGTTCTTTTGAACGCTTAGAGAATACAAAATAAAATTATATATAGATTGTCTCGATAAGTTATTAGTCATAATTTCACCTCATCAAAAATAGATTAATTTTATATCGCTTATTCTTTAGTGAATGTTCACTAAATAAATCATTGATAAAAACAGGAACAATTTTAATTTCGATTTAAACTAAAGGTCCTTTTTTCTATGGTGTATATAACATTGGAATTTATAGATAAGACAAGACAACATCGGGGCAGTTAGTCTTATCTAACAAAAAACTTAGGTATTTGATCCTATCCAAATAATGATCTATAAATCCTATCTTTAAATACTATCTCTTATGTCAACCTGAGGCCATCAAATCTTCGTACGAGTGCAATATGCCAAGTGGAAGTGCAAGATTGTCCTCTCTCGGGGGTTATGAGATTGTCTGCATTTGCATGCGGAAATTTCCCGCCGTCTTCTTATATTTGTAAAGTCGTTCCTCAAAATGATTGGCGCAATTTGTTTGCTTTTTTCTGCGGCAAATTCTTTTTAAAGTTCAATAAAATTATGCGAATTGTTTTTGTGTTTTGATGTTTATTCTTTGTCAATACAATACTAGCTTTTGTCCACGACTTCATCTCCGTATAAGTAATATTATCCTTAAGATAAAATGTAGTTTATGTTACTCACAGATAGTGTAGCTTATTATTTTTCAAATTATATTTTTATAATCGATTGATTTCCCTTAATTACTATCTACATACAAACAAATGTTTAACTCATTATTCTATTATAAAACAATTAGTTTACTTAATATTATTGTTATTATTAGTATCGATTAAACGCGACAAATACATCAACATCTGATGTCTAAATAATAAGAAATGTTATCTTTGTATAACAAAAATATCTAAGAGACATATTTTTCCAGCCATATAAAAATATTAAGTTAATTACCCGACTACGGCGAAGCAAAAATGAGGGTTATGATTTTGTCCGGTATGTATGTACCTATATTATTTTCATCTGTTCCCTAATAACTTCTAAACTACTTATTATAATGATTAATCGTCCGCTGGTTATAGACTGTGACGTCACGTTAAATTAAATGTGGCGCTCTCTAGAGTACATTAAATAATGAACTAAAAAAATAATGATGCCGTGTATTTTTAATAATGATTATCGATACTCAGTATAACCCTTACCAAAAATAACAGTTTTTTCCATCTTTATAACGGAGATTGGTGGTTAAATCGATACCAAAGTCTCCGCGATCGGCGGCACATTATCGAATTAAAAGTGGCAGACTCAACCCGTGGGGTGGTGACTGCGCACTCCGCTGTGGTGTCAAACTGAGTTTGCTGCAAATTGTCCCGTGTCTGCAATCGAGACTACTTCCACAGCTTCTGGTTCTCGAACGGGATTAAGGTTCAAAATATTCAAACACGCGTAATGGCTGTGTATAGACTAGACATTCATATAAATATAGGCAGGTTTTATACAAGTAGGGTGGAACCATAACATAACTTTTACTAAAACTACTTAACTTTTTATGTAATAAAAAAAAAATTACTCTCCGTTTACATTAAGCCATGCTGTGTACACATTTATTGGATTGCAACCTAGATCAATGCAAATGGTTCATGTGTTAATTCTAGTAATTGATGTAATCTGTTTGTGAATGTAATCATTAATAAATAAATAAATAACAACTTCAATAATTGCAGTAGGTGTATTATAAATGTCATATTTTGATTTAACAATAAGAAAACGTAATTTTTTTAACTTCACCATAAGTCAAATTGGTTTTCCATACAAACTTTAAGTTGAAGACTTTAAATACCATCAAATAATTAATGCTATAATGAAGAAAGAAGTATTTATTACACGCAAATACAGAATAACTATACATAAGACAAAAGCTACCAATAATATAATATGTGTATTAAAGTTTAAATAAAATAAAAATATATTTTATATAAATCGAATGCGTTGAAACATATGAACACAAAAAAAACACAAAAATAATAAATAGTCTATGGCTTTGAAGGAATAGAGCACAAGATGAAAGCTTGTGCCATTTGGTTACGATATTTTGTACTGTGGAGATACAATCCCGTAGAATATTCCCGGTTTCTGAAAGGCCTGTCAAATAATTGTTCAACTCACATAAAGAAATCAATATATTCACAAGTTAATTTGCCGAAATGCACTGATTAGTTAACAAAGCTTTTGACAGACGAATAATCTATGATCAGGGCTTAACAAGCGTTTCAGAAACCAAAATGGCGGTTGATATGCACTTTTCGAGTTTCATGATGATCAAATTAACTAACTAAACATGGTTCTAGCAACCCAATTTACACTTCACAAGAGAGTTAACAGGTCATTAGTAAATTTTTGCGTTGATCAACCTTTCAGAAACTGAGTGTAAAATCTATTATGCACTTACCTCAGGATTATCGATCTACGACCTATGGTAAGAACCTGTGAAAGTGAAACTAAAGGACTGTTTCATAGCGACAGTGAGCGCAGAAATGACGGGCGGTTCTCTGTAAGGTGGGGGTATATCCTAATTAGATGTATGCAGTGCAAGCGTTCAAACATACCTATTCTCTATTAATTTTGAACCTTCGTACTTTATATATATGATTTTACTTCGTAATATTTCTGTGGATACTGTTTACCATTCTGCATTTTCAATGTCTATATTTATCTACGCTTAATTAAATTTCAATGAAAATAAAATAAACAGAAAACATATTTTTCAAGCTACAATTAATAGATGGTGAAGTTAGGCCGTAACCTTTTTCCCTAAACTAAGAATATGCTATTATAAATGTAAAAATGGGTAATTTTCTGTACGGTTGACGTACTTACCCACTCGGTTAGTACTTGGTAGACGGGTACGCCTCTGTACTGTTGACCTGACAACTCGGATATAATTCCTAACTATTTTGAGATAGAGGTCCGCCAAATAAGAGGGACTTGTTAAAAAATCGTGCTTGGAAACAATAAGAGCATTGCTCCCTATCGTGTCAGAGATCACTTAGAATTATACTTTTGACAAGTTGGCTTGTATAGATACAATCGCGATGTCGTTCCGTGACATGCTTGTTTAGCGTTGTGTGATTAGATCTGCGTGTTAAGTAACATTCTACGTCCTCACGTGCGTCTCTCGTGGTGGAATTGGTTTTTGTAACATAATGCAAGCAATGGTTTGAACCTTCAAACGCTCGTGGTCCATATTCCCTCTTTTTTTTTTTTAAACGTAAAGTTGCTTTTAGGACCTTGGTCCCGGTCCCAAAAGTCTGAGAAGTTAAGCTGAAGAAGTTTTGCTGGGATGAATCCGGCAAGCAACTCAGATATTACTCATTTCATACTATATTGTATCCGTTTACTATGTGTTAAAAATAATTAAATTAGTTAATACTCTCACTCTAAATGGAACTCATTAAAAGTTCATTTGTATGAAAAACCAATGAAGAATAACTCGCCAGAACAAAATTCAAAATTGCAATCCATTTGAATTCGAACGCTGGCTTAGGAATTAAAATCAGCTGAATAGTGCGAGGGTGTGCTATTAATCTTGCGGGAGTTGTCGGTACTATGTCCGCTGTCCGCCACTGTCCGGTCGACGCCGTAAATCTTGGACACCCGCGTCCTGTCTGGTATCTCACTGCGCATACAAATATTCTCCACGTTTCGCTATAATAGAAAATTCGTTGAAAAATACCTTTTAATTAAGTTTTAACAGGACGTTGTCAAGGGCATGTTGGGTTTTATCAACAAAGCTCGTGTTGTGGACTGCATTTAAATGGGACTTATCAATTTATTTTAGTTTCGTATTCAGGCTACGGTTTTCACTTTAAATATTTTTACTAAATAGACGTCCTCATGAAAGCTATCGTATTCTTTACACCTACCAAAATAATCGATTTAAAAAAACTACATTTTAACCAAGCTTTTTTTTATGCCACCAAGGTGGCACACAAGCATACGGCCCACCTGATGGTAAGCAGTCACCGTAGCCAATAGCCGCTAGAAATACCAGGGGTATCACTAACGGGTTGCCAACCATTTTGTTGATTAGGACTTACTGTGCTAACACCCAGACGCAAGACAAACATATTTGTCTCATAAATGTTTGCCCCGGCGGGAATCGAACCCACGACCTCTAGCGTAGCAGTCAGGTGTACTAACCACTAGACCAGCGGTCTCGTCGTTATGCTAAGCCTTCAGTATCTATGTATGTAAATGTATATTCTCATAATATAAATAAGTTTAGATTTGACATGAATCATCATGTTGAATAACGTCACATCTTAAGACGGCGCCATCCATATCTATATTAACATACCGTAGAATCAACTTAGCTGTACTCTCTTGGAATTACACAAAATTAAAGGTTAATTGCACTAGCTCGAACCAGACTGATCCTAATTAGTTTTGCAGCTTTAAGACTTCTTTATACCAAATCAACTCCAGTGTTCTCTTTTGCAGATGTGACCTCTTATTTATAATATGCAACGATTTTATTGCATGTAATAATAGGAACATAAAATTGTATATGCAAAGATCTGGAGAGCCGTACGATTGCTTGTCAGTTCCACTTTTTTGGTATAGGCAAATTAATCTTAAATAATTATTTTATTTTATTTTACTTCAATCAAGATTTTAAACTCGCTTTCAGAGTTTCATAGACTTTTAAATTTCGATTTGTTCCGCATTAGCTCCACATTTTCGTCCCAAACTCCAAAAAAATCCTTTTTTGCCCCATCACGTGGAAAACTCGATTGGGACACATAATAAAAGACTGCCTCTTTGTTTTAATATCACTAATTGGAAAGTCACTCAGTTTGTTTGTCTCTTCAAGAACACATGAAATTCTCTGCCCTCGTCAATGTGATTGAATTCAACCTGGGACTCTTTAAGACTAGAGTGAATAGGCTACTAACGGACAAGCGAGCTCCACCTTCGACCACATCTTCACTTACCATGAGGTGAGATCGTGGTCATTCGCCGAATAAAAAAAAAACATCGTGCCTATATTGTGATCGTGGCGTAGCAACAAAAACGACTGTTTTATCAAGCCGTTTTTTCCATTGATGTCGCAACTGACACAATAGTAGGGGAGCCGAAGCGGGGATTTTGGGATTTACACGAGCGCGTCAGATTAACATAAGGGGGGTACCCTGCACCATGATGAGTACCTCCGCCATATAATATGAGCCCTCCATATAGGTCCGCGCGTCTAGGGCACCTTTTTTAGTTTTCAAACCATCAGTTTAAGAAATATCCTCTCTATCACCGTCAGATTATAGTGTCAGCATGACTGGGACATCAAGCTGAACCATCTGTAAAAAAATCTGACGCGCTCGAGTTTTCAAAATCGCTTTTTTGTTTTTTTGCATATTGTATTTTCAAAAATTCATCACGAGCTTGCGTCACGTCCGAATCGTCAGTCTTTCGAATAGTAGCTTTTGTCGGGTTCGCTTAACCCCCCCTCTGAAAATCTGACGCGCTCGAGTATGTCCATGTAGCTGTTTCATATACATTTTTTTAAAACTTGCAGGTAGGCGGTTCCCCACCGGCTTAGGGGGGAGTACATCATATAACCTTATTTTCTACCTACTATCTAACCTTCAAAAATAGGTCCCCATGACGCTCGAGTGAATCCCCATTAAGCATTGTGGGCTCCCCGACTACAAGCTATACTAAGTTGACTAAACAGACAGAACTCTAAAGAAAACGCTTAAGCTCTTGGCCAATGTTGAACAATACTAAGTATACTTTGGTTGAACTACAGTTGAATGTAGTTGTTCGCAGCGGTAATTTATATAATGAGAAATCCTTGTAGATACTCGTAACAATAGTGCTTAGGCATCATCTCCTTTCTACAGAATGCTGAATTTCATTCGTCTAGAAGCTGGAATGTGAAATTACATATTTTCAGGGCTGGCATGTCGATGCTATGTACTTTCTTATTATTTTTAATATTTTAACATATTGATAGAATAGAGAATTAAAATATTATGTATATTCAGAAGCTCGTTACATTCTTTGATTTCAAATTAAATTAAACATTCTATAAACTTTATTTTCTTGTACCATTATTGAAACAGCAGATAATTTCATTGAAATTTAATTCGAATACTCTGTCTACATTCACAATTTATATCGCAAATCGAAACCGGTGTTAACCCAACAACCAACAGAAAAGCAAGTGTCTATACACAGATAGGTCAATAACCCCGGATCCTTTTCGGGACAATAACGAGCAGCCTCCGAAGGGTTTGACAACTAGTAGTTTCGTTTTGTACTGTAATGAAACAATTTTACCTAGGCGACTGGCTATTATTTGCGAAGAATCTTACATCGCTCTCATACTCAAATACTTAAGTAAAGGGCTTTATGTATACGTCTAAATTAAGATGTCTTTTAATTTATCAAATGCACGAATTAATTTAAGTTGGATTTGATTGTAGTTTACATAGTGCGAAAACAAAGCTTTTCACACTAATATATTGTTATATTTATTTTGCAATAGTTTATTTTGGCCCCTTTTTAGTAGACATTCATATTTAATAAACAGGTTATAATCGAGGACCTCTGTTATTCTTACTTTATAGCCAAACTCAAAAAAGGAAGGTTCTATGCTTGTTTGTATGTATTTTGAGTCTGGCGGCTTTTGGGACCAGGACCGTGGTCCCGAAAGCCTCTTGAAACAAAAGCATAAGTGTCAGTTTAAGATTTACAAACCAAGTTTTGTAACTTTATGCCAAATACAAATTATTATTATTATTTAGCCGCGGTCTACTTAAAAATAGAAGTAATTTCACTATCTGCACTGTTACCTCACTACTCTGTCTACTGGCTTTCTAACCTAAGAGTTGGTCGCATTTTCGCTTAGCTGCTACAAATCGTTATTCCTTGCAGACGCGAACACAATAAATTGAAATAAACCTCCACTGCATTCCGCAGTCAAGTGAACTCGTATAAACAACGGCTAGCTGTGCGAATCCTAAAAATAACCGAACGAATTCTTATTTTGAATAGCGAGATGTTAAATAGTTGCTTGTCTACTGTTATTTGGGCAATGCTTTCGGTGCGTAGTATGACACCACGCTTATCAAATTTATTTTGCAATTAATAAAATCATTCTATGTCGTCTTTTCTGGACCTAATCTCATTAGTGGGCTATATTAGAACCTATATGTTTATATAAAGTTACTACATAAATATGTTTAGAAATTTTAATAAGATATCTCCTAGTTTTCGCATATTTCGGTGCAGATATTAGAATAGAAAATAAACTATTTTTTGTATAAATTATAATTAGGTATAATAGACGTTTCCGTAAAATCAGTTCCGTATTTTATTTAGACATGGTATTTATAAATAAAATATAAAACATTTTTTTCAGACGTTTCTCATTATTGAGTAGCAAATAAATAAATAATAACGATTTTTTTTTTAAATGAAATGAAATGAAATTAGTTAGTACGCACTAAGCTTACGGTAAGATTTGAACTCTCTAATTTGGTTCAAGAAACCTTGGTAATTGGAATGACAGATGTCAATTTAAATTCTTGCAACAGACGACGTTATTGCAAGCAAAGGTCATTGTCCTGGAGATTACATCTCCTCGTCAGAAATTCAACAAACGACTACTCATAGGGGTCATGCCAGTGACATTTTAACAGGACCCCTTTGGTCGCAGTTAATACATCTATCTCTAAAGTACCTATTTCTAACATAAAATGTAGATTTATCAAACCTCGCAGGGAGCTTGGAATATTTAGCAAAAATTAGATTAGTGACGAAAAGTCTTAGAAGAATAAAGGAAAGTATAACTGATTTCTAGCACCACAGTCTGGTTCCCTTACAATAAATACTAGGAGTTAGCTGAGTGTGAAACTATGGCCCGTATTTTGTACTGGAAGAAAGAACTACGACTTTATTTCGATTGCGAATTTTTAGTTCCACTTTTCGCCGCCGCAGCGCTGTTCATTTTCCCATTCGAAAATAGTTGAAAGGTGATACGAATACATAGTCGCAAGTGATATTGCTCGGGCTGCTGTATGGAAATTTAATTTACCATGACGTCATTTTAACGTAGCAGCAACATAAAAGATGGCGGTTTAGATTGTGCTGTGTGATAATGTCCGAGCATAATTAGTGTTTTGATTAAAACTGATACTTACTTCAAATAGATTATACTATGTTGTCAGGTTTAGTATGGAATATGTATTCTTATAAACTCCATTAAAATTGTTATCACAAAACTCGGCTAACAGTTTTCGTAAACGATAAAATTTACATAATATTTTCGGTACTTTCTTGTATTGGAAAATATTACCATCAAAATCAACAACGCATACTTTTACACTAAAGAATTCGCAATTGTAATTCTCCACGTCTCGTCCCCTAAGCAAACCATATGAATAGATACTCCAAAAAACCACAGTTATCTCGAACATTCTCGACTCATCTCGATACTTGAAAAGTTACCGACCTCGGAGATCTCATTCTCCTGACGCCGACCAGAGAGCCGAACAAATATCAACCGAGCTTTCCGAATGAATACTGTTAGTTCCAGTCTTTGTGTAAGGAAAAGCTTTATTCTACTTTAAAAAACATACTAGCGGTTACCTGCGACTTCGTCTGCATTTAAAAACAAATGTAGCCTCTGGCCTTCCCCAGGATATAATCTATCCCCTTGTTTAATTTTGATACGATCCGTTCAGCCATTTAGTCCTGAAAAGGTAGCAAACCAAAAAACAGAGTGACTTTGGCATTTATATATGTAATAAGGTTTTTATACCATCAGTTAAGTCGTTTCAGAGATTAGCCTGAACACAAATCATACGGAGAATAGCCGCGTGTTTTTTACAACAGCGGGCAAATAAACCTCTATTTCGAATGACTTTAATTTAATTTGTTAGTGCAGATGTATAGGTAATGAAAACACACTGAAACTCACGCAACACTCTAAAGGCAATTCATTTGGAGACACGACCGCGCGCCCTGCACAAGTTGTCTGCAAACATTCTGCGTTCCATTACTTAATTGCTAATTATCTCCCCGCCCTCGATGACGTCTTGATGTAGAAGTCAAATTGATAACTTTTTTATCTAAGAGGGTCCTGGTTTCTTTTAAAGACAAGACGCTTAAAATTTCGCATGTACTTTGACGTTAAACAGAATGCCAAATTGGTACAATGCTGAGAGTTTAATATTATAAAAGGATATAAGTCTAAGGTATTTGTTTTTTAATTCTTGTAGGTAGTATATAAGTTTTTATTACAAAGCAACTGTCCGGCCGTCTGACCTCCACAACCCATTTTAAAGGGTACATAAGATATCAGGGTTGTACTGTTGGATCTCTGATCATAATGTAATTTGTTGATTAAATTAAATAAAAAAAATAAAATAAAAAGTAACTATTATGTAGTCTGTGACCTGGGTGAAACCAGTTGCCAGACTTTCTGCTTCTGATAGTCATTTGCTAAAGGTTGGCAACTTGAATCACCACAATTGGTAACCTGGACCGACGGCTTACCGCATATGTGTTTTGTTTTATACCACTAAAGTGGCATACAAGCTTACGGCAGTCACCATTGCCTACAGCCGCTAGCAATACCACGGGTGTAGGGATTGCAAATGCTGGATCCAGCATCCTGCAATCCAGCTGGATCCAGCGCCATTTTCAGCCTGCTGGACCCAAGCTCATAAGCGGTTTAGAACCACTCGCCACCGGCGGGGAATTCATCCCCACACATTGGAACCAAAATGGTTGGGAACTGCGCGGTTCCAAAACAGCTCCCGGGCACATTTTAACTGTGGAATGAGCTCCCCGCCGTGGTTTTCCTTGGTGCTGGATTGCAATCCCTACACGGGTGTCATTAACGCGTTGCCGACTCTGTTGTTGATGAGGACTCACTGTGATGCAAGCGCACGTGGAGCGTATCCTCGTGGAGCACTGGCGGCCTTACTCAACGCAGAAATACAACACATCAAAGTAGAGACTTGACTGCGGTCTTCTGTAAGGTCCTCAGCCGGGCGGCTCCAATTTTTATGGGAAAACCCACGGGAGATCCCATTTTACCCTACCGACTACCGAATAGACTGTACTTAAGCTTGGAAAAACTCTTGGAAAAACATTGGTACAGGCCGGGGCTTGAGCCTAGGCTCATCAGATGACAGGCCGTTGCTTCAACCACAGGGTCACCACGGCTTGTAAAGATGTATTGTTTGATGACGTAACTCTATTTGTTTCTCGCCTACACTTTAACCTCGCCAACTGCCAAGCTTCAACATTTACCTATATCTGTGTTTCTCAGGCTTAGCTTAGGAATATTGGAAAAGTTAAAAGCAGCTGCATTTTGTTGTTATTGTTGAACAAATCAGGAAAATCGACGAAGTTAAATTGGAGATCACTATCGAGTTGGTGATTTGAATCCCTGTGTTGTAAACATAATACATGTTAATCAAACCTTGGAATATAAGGGGACTTGCAGAATTTACACAATATTCTGACAGTCTACGAGCGGGACATTAAATAATTCATAATTATTGCGACCACTTTATTTATTTATTCGGATTAAACATTTGTCACGTTGGCATGAAATTGTCTTCGGTTCAAAGTAGATTGTAACACCGCTGCCTACCTCTTCGCGGGCCCTTGGATGGTTGGTTGGATCTACAATTATTATTGAGTTGTCTTATTCCTTTAGCGTAAGATTTGATTAGTTTGGGATCAGCGCTGTGATTCTATAATGCACAAGCATATTAATATTTAACTTATTTTTTCCAAAATATTAATGCAACTCACCACAGCTCTCAAACTCATCTTCAAATCTAACAAGCTTCTCGTAGAACCCATATAATAATGTAGCTCAAGGGACCTCTCATGAATACCAGCATTGTGCAGTTAAAATTCCTCTAAACTAGAGAGGAATTAATTTATTTCTATGTCCTCTATTAAAGCGGGGATGTCGCTGGCATTGTTCTCGCTGGAAACTGAATAATAGCGTTGATTGCAGATTTAAAATTTCAAATTAGGATCCCAGAACATTATTTATTTATTTATTAGTAGTTCAATATAGATCCAGGTGAAGACTTTATAATGGAAGGCTTTGGGTCTCTGCGCTAAATAATAATATAATAATAATAATTCTTTATTTCAGGCATCACAGTAAAGTAGAACTACAAATACAGGGCCCATAGATAAATACCTTAATCTAACATATATATATTTATAACTTAATCTAATTTACACGTTGTTCCAGCGACGTGTGACGCAACTGCGCGGTATCCGCTATCTGTCCTCGGAAACGGCGGAATATGACACCCCTCGGCCAAAACTCTTCCTTCATGAAAGTCGACAGATGTTCGGTCGGCACCCTCACCACAAAGGAATTGAAGCTAACATTGTGGCGGGACTCCAACCGTTCGACTCTCAAATTAAAATTGGACTTGACCCGCATGTACTCCGCCACCTCTTCAGCCTTGACGGAGTAGTGCACTCTGGACACATAGAGCTGCGTCGTGGGTATCATTGGACGCAGCAGATGTCGCGGACAGGTCGGTGCAGTACCGCACTTGTTCTGACAAGTGGGCTTCCTCTTTTTCTTCCTTTCCACTGTGACGAAGCCCTCCTTGTCGCCATGCTCCTTGCGAAGTGGCTCGACCTTACGAATGGGTTCGCAGCGGTCCTTTTTTCCTCCCTTGATTGCCGTCATCTCCGATGGACGGGTGACGGGCTTTCTGGCGGGGGCAGCTGCGTATGCACGTTGGGGAGACGACGTGACACGTGACGGGATCTCCGCGGGGGGAGAAGGGTGGGCGGGGCATGGTGCCTCGCGAGCGATGACGGCGGCGGGCGATGCATCCAATTCCGCTGACTCGAAACTGCCGATGGATGCATTTTGCGCGCCGCGACGTGTGTTTACATTAGAGGCTTCGGGTGACCTACTTACTGTATTCAGTAACTGAGTACGTAGCTCACATATTATTCTATCCGATGCCTCTAATTTCACATGTACATCGGCCAGGCTGGCTTTCAGGAACGTGATGTCCTTCAGCAACCTGGTGACGTCGACGTGGTCGAAGGTGACGGGTGGCAGCTTGTGCAGCTGCTTCGCCACGAACGCTGGCACGTCGTCCGGGTCGGTCTCCTTAAGCAAGGTGATGATGTCCTGGAGACTCTTCTCGCCTCCATCCCTGCGGCGGGATGGCATCTGATCGGCCTTGCCAAGCATCTGGAAAAGCAGCGCCTTGCCACTGCGGACCTCCTCCTCGTTGAAATTGGTCTTGCAGATCTGCACGAGGCTGACTTCATCCATGGTATCGATGGCGTGTTGGATAAACGCCAACAGCTCGTTAGCTATAAGTTGTTCTGAACCCATAGCGGTAGCGGGCAGCGGCTAAGCCGCGCGTTTCGCGAAATATAAAATTCAAGACATAATACAGTGGGACACGTCCGTTACTGAATACGAATAGACTAAAGCATTAATGAAATCATGATCAATGACAGGCGAGTGATACCTTGAAAATTCAAAAAGATTTTTATTTGACTAGAATTTACAGGCAAGCACTTTCAAATCGTCAGAATCTACCACCAGATTCGGAAAGTCGGTTTTGCTGGGAAGAATCCGGCAATCCTGGTATTGCAAACCTCCATAGGCTACGGGTATGCCGGTATAAAAAAGAAAGTGAGAACATTTTTACAATTATTTTGGATGTTCATTTCTAAAACGAACGTTTGAAGGTGTCTCATAGTATCATTAGTTTCGTGCTAACTTAATGCCAAGTTGCATTGCTGGCTTAGTAGTATATGGGACAGATATGTTTCTTCACTGCCAGTAATGCAAGTTTAATAAACTTTGGAAACCTTACTCGCCACAGAAACACTTCAAATCAAAAGTAGCGGCGATTTAAAAGAAGTTATATTATTTGACTATCAACTCCATAACACGGTAGAAATGATCAATGTCAATTCTAAAGAAGAAAAGATTTCTGAAAGCGATATCGTTAATATTACAAAAAAACTGACTACTCCACCGATTTTATCGGTACTCATAAATACTTGCTTTTTATTCAAATGAATTTTTACATTATATATACATAGGTAGTAACTTGTAATTTATGCAATATTACCAATTCGTAGATAGTCTAAAAATTGTTTAAAAAATCTCAATATATACCTACTAATTCCCAGTCAAAATATCTCCAAAAGCCTATTAAAAATCAAACAAAACAAAATTAAAGTAAGCTTAGTTTAACTGCACTCTAAAAACACAGGCGAGGCAAAATGTTTACTTTAAAATACTTCAAAGTCCGCCATTTGTACTAATGGGCAACCCTAATGCTTACGGACCCTGCACTCGGCAGTTAAACAAGAGCACTGTAGCTGTACACTAGGTCTAAATGAAATCCCGTAAAAGAAGCAGCAACTAAAATTTATATCACTTTATATTCACGAGAAAGGCAGTGTCCCTTACACTGCCTTAGATTGGTTTTCTTGTTGAAAATGATACATTTCGTTTTCATATAATGGAGTTCTGTGAACCATATTTCTAAGAGACAGACAAATTTACTAGAAACTATATTGTCCAAGACAACGATAAGTAGCTGTACGTACAAGAACCTACTTACGCGGCCTTGTCTAAGCCCAAATTTGGCAAAACATATTATATTTTATCATCGTTTTTGCCAGTGTGATTCAACCTAAATGCTAATAAACTATATAGGTTGACGGTTGAATGTTTAGTTATGTTTATTGCTTTGACCTTAGCTCAAGCATTGTTGGGCTAAGGCAACCTCACTTACCGCAGAAACACAACATTACATCAAGTAGTGTCATTTCACTGCGGTCTTCTGTAAGGTGGAGGTACAGTATTCAGTCGGGCGGCTCCAATTTAAATGGGAAAACCCACGGGACATCCCAAATCGCCCTACTTTTTTTTTCAAAAGCTCATATTGTGATTAATCACTGTACTTTAGCTTAGCTGGGCCCATTAGATGACAGGCCGTTGCTACAACCACAAGGTCACCACGGCTTTCAAGCTCGTGAAAACTATTTCATTTCCGGTATTTCCCTAGTAGGGCAAGAGGTACCCGAGTATTTTTTTGTAGTCGGGTATCTATTGTTCCATTTGGTCAGTAAAACAACATCAAGTTTCTTGTGGGTCACAGGACCCAGCTGTTACCGTCTCAAGGTAAGAAGCTCATTCAATATTTACGATAGGGTCGCGTTTTGTGTGTACTATTAGATAAGCGACAGCGTTAGCGGTAACACTTTCATATGTTTCAAATTTGAATAACAAAAACCCTATTTGCCTTTATTTTTTTGCATATATTTTGTAATTTTTAACCTGTAATGCCTTATTCAAACAATCGCTACTTCTATCCAATTCTTGGTTTTACTTCAGTTGATTCTGCGTTTATAGAATACAACTTTCAAGATTACATAACATTTTTATGTTATGAAATTGATTTTGGATATTGAAATTCTGTATACGAACGCTTATTTTTATGCGATGGGGCGAGTCAGAGTCAACCGTTCTGTATTTTGCGTTCTGAGCACACCTCATTCGCCTGTTCCACATTCATCTTCCATTTATTACTATGGGGCTAAGATTCCCACGGCTTTTTATTTTCTGGTTCTTTACCATTACCATTTTACGTTGTATATTATAAAGTGGTTTCTTATTAACAATCATATATAAAATAACTAGGACAAACACACAGACACATACATACATACACATATTCAGACACATACACACACACTATTATTGAAATTGGAAATATTTCTTTAAAAATATATATAAGTTTTGAAGTATGGATTGTTATGGATATGGAAGAGCGGGATCTTCTGACACAGGTATTCTTATATCTAATAGAAGGTCCCAATCTACAGTAATTTAAGAAATTATTGGCTACAGAAATAAAAACTTATTAAAAAAAACGTTATTATTTGCTGTCAAATTACCAAAGTACTCAATGAGAGCAAGGTTAATAGTACTCGGAACTGGCCGGCATGTATGAAAAATAAATGTAAAAGAACCAAATGAGGTGTGTACGTCAAGAGTGAAATGGCGCTCTGTCTGTCTACCCGAAGAGGAACTTGCCATGATGATACGAGTATGTAATTAATTTAAGGCAAGAGTATTCTCAACTTGTAATCACTCGATTTAACGTAGACTCCACACAAGACTTATCAAAGTTGTGTTTCAAGTAAGGTGTCATCTTGAGGGCATAATATTACAGCTACTAACCTGGTCTTCGCACAATTCCTGACCTGGTCTTCGTTACCTTTGCCGCTTTTTTATACATCATTCATGCTATCAAGAAGTTCGTGATTCAAGAAGACATATAGGTAAAAGGACCAAAAGTTAGAACTAGCTAATTTTCTACTTGAGATTACATAATATCGTTATTGATAGTAAAACTTAAATTGAGCTGGAGTCTCGATGCGGGCGGAATTTTAAGGGTTTTCTCCAGACGTTCTTCTTCTATTTTGTTCTCACAGTTTCCATGTTCAAGTTTCATTTTAAAATGTAGGTAAGTTGCGACCCAATTGTTTATTTATTACTTGTAGTAATAAATCATTATAGATAATACTAGCGGCCCGCCCCGGCTTCGCACGGGTAGACATTGATATCAAATATTTTGTCTACCCGTGCAAAGCCGGGGCGGGCAGCTAGCCTATGTTACTCAGTGATAGTGTAACTTTCTAACGGTGAAAAATTTTTGAAATCGGTTCAATAGTTTCGGAGCCTATAGACATTTATCAAATATTTTGTCTACCCGAGCGAAGCCGGGGCGGGCAGTTAGTATAATATATAGCCTATGTTACTCAGTGATGATGAAGCTTTCTAATGAAAAAAGTATTAAAATCGGTCCACTACTTTTTGAGTTTATTCGTTACATACAAAAATACAAATCTTTCCTCTTTATAATATTATTGTCTATCAATGTAAAGATATAATGTATTTAAGTAAGCTCCCATTTTCAATCTTAATACACAAAGTAATATGGTTGGCAACACCTAAGTGATATCCTTGGTATGCAAATTCAAATCTTTTTTTACTAGATAAGTCTAGTAAAAAAGTCTAGTTAAAATACTTTCAAATCGTCAGAATCTGCCACCGGATTCGGAAGGTCGTTTTTGATGAGAAAAAATACACTTTAAAAAAGTTCATGCTTATGTAGACCATGGTGACTGCTTTCCATCGTACAAGCGGTATATTCTTTGTGTGTGTGTTCGATTGTAGTGTGATTGTAGTGTTTAGATTTAGACAATCACTAGCTGTACCGACTATCTTAGCTATGAATTCTTATGTCATTACACCATAGAAAAAAGGACCTTGAGTTTATCCCGGAATTAACAATGTGACGATTTTCTTAAGTTTATTTTCCTAGCAACCTTCTCCTTACAATAACAAACACAAACACAGAATTTGCAAAATCAGCATAGCCGTTCACGCGTGACGCCGTGACCAAGGACAATAGGGATTAATTTTATATAATTATTAGATTTTTTTAGATTATATTGTGGTTCGGACACTATTTGCGTGAATTTTGTACTAGACCCGACGTCCTAGTGTTTTTAGGTCAGTGGGATTATTAATCTGTTGCCTGGCTTCAAGGCAACAGCCTCGTGATACCGCTATTATTGGATGCTGGGTAGTTGAATGGATAATGAAGAGGTGTCGCTCTAACGCACGAGGACACCGACTCAATGAACCGAGACGACCTGGTTTCTGGGTCTAATGGACCAAGAGTTGGGTCCTAGCCGTGTGTGGGCTATTTTTAATGGACTTTTATTTTTAGTCTGTTAGCGCTAATTCTTTTGGCACGCAATTTCCTAAATTAAACTATTAAATCAAGTCTGGACAATACAATGAATTCAATTACCTACATACCTAAATATTTAAAAAAATGCATTTTTCATCAATCAGGATATATACATATTCAAATTTAATAATGGAACTCTGTTTGTACGGTTATCAATAATATTCTTTTGGTGTTTTAAATTTTTTTTTAAACAAGACAGTAGTCGGCCTAAGGCTTACCTATCCAAAATCCATAATTATTTATTACTTTGGTAGAGATAACATATAGGTACAAGTAGCGATTTTCTAATAAAAAAAATTAGATAGTACTGCTGCTTGATATAACACATATTTACGCGCTGGAACAGTATTCAATCGATACGGTTTTCCTACTACCATCCCGCAGTTATCAGTCTAATGCAACATATCCCAAACAAAATTGTGTATGCATACACAGTGCCGGCTGTGTTTGCACTTTGCAGGTTGTACGGTTCGTTTTCAAACTCGGCCTACACTCCACTATGCATAAGATTGCCGATGTGAGCACACGGTGAGTATAGAAAAGCGGATTTATAAAGAAAAATGGTTTATTGGTTAGTCACGATTCTTGCGAAAATGGTAAGGAAGTGTGTTAAAATTGATGGTTTTAAGAAAAGTGATGGATAATTCAGATTGTTTTATTTTATTCTAGGAAATTGACAACCTTTTGGACACACCGGTTAAAGGTCACCGGGATCACCGTACCGTATGTTAATTAAAACGTATTTTTTGCTTTTATTTTTAGTAATCTACCAAATTCGAAACACCTAATGGAACTTGTACATACCGCTACATCTCTTGTCCACGAATCTCTTTGTACTTACGTGGTTTTAAGCGCTTAAAGCGTCGAATGCAGCGCGGCATCGCTTGAAGATTCAAGAGTGTGAAAGCAAACGGTTCACTTCATCGCGAATAAAAGGGCATTTTATAGTCTACCCCTTTTTGGGACAACGTTTGACCCATTTTATGTTAAGTAGGTTTTACTAACATTTTGCAAGGAAGTCTTAGCCTTAATGCATTTCCATTAGGATTAAAACTTCCTATTAATGTACTTTTAAAAGCCTTAGTTAGTAGTAAAAAATAACCTGAAAAATATACTTCATTAGAAAAAGTAGACAGGTATGTTAATTACTTAAGTAAAGTACTAAATTATGTAAGTAACTTTTACATTGTTTTCTGTGAATAAGGCACTAAGATTACTTAACAAAGAAAACACAATTTATTCATAGTGCATTCCAGACTAATATTTAACCCTCCCGGCGAGTGAGACAAAGAAAATTTAACTTGAATAAATGTCTTGAGAGTTGTGACGGCTAAGTCGTACAGGTTTAAAATGCAAAGCTGGTTGACGGGTAACCTTCACTTGACCTTGACACTGCAGGTCTTAGATAAATATAAAGAGGTTTTGTTAATTGATATAGGGCTTTTCCGCCTTACTTTATAACTATACCGTTATGAAGTTGTGTTTTTTTTATTAATTACATATTTAGGTTCTGAAACATTATTTAGATAAATACTAAAATGGCATTCTGAGATGGTAGAAATTTTACCATTGAAATAATCCTCACCAAAACGTTATAACTAAACTAACACGGTAACACATAAAATAGGGTAACCACACGTCCGTAGTTGGTAATCCGCGGAACGGGTGGCCACTAATGGCGGATTACCGCGGACAGTCCACAATCAAACGGGGATGAGCATCCGAAAGGGAGGGATGAAGTATACTTACCGCCTAACCGTCCAAAAATGATGCTCTGTTAATTACAGATTACCTTGATCCCATTGTTTTCTTATATATAAAACCTACAATTACTGTATTCTGAGAGATTCTGATATCTATAGAAATAGAAATAGGAAATATTTTATTGTGTAAAAAGCTAAATGTTACCAACAAGTTGGTGGAGCACCCTTTTAACTAGGTATCATGAGACACCAGCTGTGACAGAGACTGTATTCCGCTCTTCCTTATCTAACTTACACAGTACTATAAGTAACACTTGATACAAAGTTATTTAAATTATCTGATATATTATTTTAATCATAAGTGTGTGTGTTTGTGTGTATGTGTATTTGTGTGTGTGTGTGTGTGTGTGTCTGTGTGTGTGTGCGTGAGTGTATGTTTGTGCACTATATTATCTATAATATGAAAATGAATCGCTGAATGTGTTGCTAAGCACAAATCTCGAGAGCAGTAGAACCGATTTCGCTAATTCTTGTTTTAGAATATTGCTTGAAGTAAATGATGGTTCATATGGAGAGAAAAAAATTAAAAATTGCCTGAAAATGTCTAAAAATGGCTAGACCAAATATTTAATAATTGTCCGCTAGTGAATAATATAGATGAAAGTTTTCTATCATTATTAGGGTTTGAAAGAACTTCTTCGTGAAAAGGTTATAGTTACTTTCACATTGATATAGTATTTCTCGCTAGCAACCCGCCCCGGCTTCGTACGGGTTCAATTTACTAATAAATCTAAATTCTGACGTTTTCAGTGGATATTCCAAAATAATTCTTACATACAAATCTTATCGTGATAATTATGAACACACCAAAATTATTATCCAAATCAGTCGCACCCTTTTCAATTGATGGTCTTTCATACATGTGAAAGCCTTAAAATTACGTAAAAGCTACTCAAATTCCAAGAACATTCATTGATACCTACGTCAATTCAAAGAAGGTGCTTTTTCTGTATAAAGCGCAATATAGAATCGTTTATGTCTTCTGGCGAAACAGTTAAGAGCCCTTATCACCATCCAGTCTAAATCTCAACACTCACCCACATTCAATATCGATATTTCTCCTCAATAAAGCCAAGATTTCAAAGGAAAACACGTCCTTAAGGCTATTTGCAGAGATTTATAAAGTTCCACTCTACGCTATTCTACGGTTCGCCTTTTCTAAATAAAATGCACTAAAACAGATTTATATGATATCGTTGTTTATTTTATTTTTAATGCACTCTATGGTCTCTTCCGAAGAACTCTATTAAAAGAATATTTATCTGTGTTGGTAATTCAGACGAATTAAGCAAATACAGCAATTACCGTCATAACATTAATCATTGCTGGATATTTAAAATTGAGTATAATTCTACAGATAATGTATTAGTTGTAATATCTTCATTACTTACCGCTATACTCAATGCTGTCTCTGGAGTAAAATCTACTCCAGTCTGTTACCAATGTATCTGTTAAATTATATTATTATATTGTGATTATCCATTTATAAACAGATGCTTTTTAATAATGTATATGCTGTGTGAGAAGGAATAAAGAATTATTATTATTATTGCACGGGCGAAATAATATTCATACTTGTACAACAGCCAAGTCCTTTCTTTATACTACTAAGTCAAAAGATATAAAACTTAAATAAATATACTGATTCACAGAATCAGATAGGAGAAAAAAATCTTTGTAATATTTAACTAAATAATAATAACCGGTGGCTCTCTCAATTTTAAATAATATTTTTATGATTATAAAATTGTAAAAAAACAACCTAAGATGGGATGAATAATATTAATAGTCACACTGCGAAGGAAATATCCAATTCTATTGTACAAATTATAATAATGCCACCATTCATTATAAGCTGCCTCATTAATAACAATTCCTCCTCCAAGATGGTGAAGGTGTCAGCATACAAAAAGCCAGTTATTTGTATTTTCTATTCACTCTGCAAAGGAAAAAAGCAATTTTCTTCACAAAAAGTGGTTCGTTTCCCGGAATCTTGCGGATCATCCGCGGTTGGCCACCGGCCGCAGTGACGGGCGGATACTCGTATTTCGCCAATCGTGACGCGGCGGATCAGCGCCCATTATTCTTCAAACAATAGATTTTTCCGGGAAAGTCGTTAATAAATATTTTTAGAAATGTACTTTGGCGAGATATGCCTCTATACATTATGTACTAGCTGTGCCCGCCCGCGACTTCGTACGCGTGGAATGATTTTTTCATGGGCTAAATTAATATTTTTGCGTGGAACCCTAATATTTTTTACAAACTAAATGTAACGTAAGAGCCGCCTATAGCATCGTCAGCAGGAAGAATTAGGAACTCCCGTGTGTTTTCCCATGAAATTGGAGCCGCTCGGCTGGGGACTGTACCTCCGCCTTACAGAAGACCGCAGTCAAATAGCACTACTTTGATGTAGTGTTGTGTTACTAATAATAGTAGGGGAGCCCAAGCGGGGATTTCGGGATTTACTAAAGCGCGTCAGATTAATATACAGGGCGATACCTTGTATCCGGTTAAGTACCTCCACCAAATATGAGCCCCATATATAAGGCCGCCCGTGAAGAATAAAGGATCAGATTAGTAAAAAAAAAATTATCATTAGAAATTCTCGAGCGCGTCAGATTAAGGTAAGGTGAGTTAATTACATGCTAAAAAGTGTATATTCCACTAATCTGACAATTTGAGAGTGACGTAAAGAAAGGGGGGGGCAGCAAAGTTGTAAAAAAAAATGTCATCTCGACATTCTCGAGCGTAGCCAATTTTTTTTTATTTTTTTAGGAAATAATTCAAGGATAACGAAAAATATATAATCTGACGATTTCCGTAAGCCGAAATAATAAAAAATCGTCGATAAAGTTTAGTGCGTGCAGCTGGGTCATACCTGTTGGGGGCAGATATTCCTCAACGTGAAGAGTAAACCAAAGTTGTATTAAACACCGTTTATTATAAATCAACGTAACATATGTACAAGAAGGAATCTAAAACAGGAGTGCAACAATAATATGTCACTCGATTGATTCTTGACACAATCACACATTTAAACTAGACACGGAATAACTTTCGTTTAATTTAAATAGGCATATTAAACCTATTTCAACACTCCCCCTTAATATGCATATTCATAGAAATAAAACATATTAAAACAAAAAGACTCTAAAAGAAAGTATTACAAAGGAACAACAACTTTAGCAAAATACACAATTAACAGGTAATGCCTAAACCAGACATGCACTTATAGTGCTTAACTTTAGGCAAAGCCTTCGTTAAAATATCAGCGAGCATAGAATCAGTAGACAGGTACAACAATTCTATGCTTTTGTTGTGCTTTAAAATACTCCTTATGAAGTGGTGCCTTATATCTATGTGCTTGCTACGAGAGTGGAACATCGGATCATTAGCAAGACATATCGCCCCCTGATTGTCTACATGTAACGTTAACTGTGCAAACTTACGTAACCCAATTTCAGTTAACAAGCTATTTAGATAAACAGCTTCTTTCATTGCTGATGACAAGCTCACATACTCGGCCTCACACGTGGACGTCGCAACACACTTCTGCTTCTGTGACTTCCAGGATATGCATGCGCCACTTAACATAAAAACATAACCAGAATAAGAACGTCTGTCTAGTAAACATCCTCCCCAATCCGAATCAGAATACCCTTGTAATGACTTGCCTGTTTTCTTGAATACAAGTCCGTATTCTATCGTTCTTTTCAAATAACGTAGCAAACGTTTTGCGGCATTCCAACATTGCTTGTTTGGACAATTCACGAATTGTGCCAACTTCGCAACACTATTTGTAATGTCGGGCCTTGTTCCTGTTGATAAGTACATTAATGATCCAATAATTTCCCTATACGGATACTGTTCACCCTTATCACATCTTTCCTCCACAGAAAACTTGCTTTTTACTTCCATTGGCGTAGAAACAGAGTTTTTGCAATTATTCATGCCATATTTTGTCAACAAATCGGAAATATATTTTCGCTGTGACAATCTGATACCATTGTCACATTTGTCAAATTCTATTCCCAGCATGTATTTGACAACTCCGTAGTCTTTTAATTCAAACTCGGTGGCCAGTAATTTTTTAAATTCTTCAATAAATTCTCTTTTCTTGCATGCGATTTGGATGTCATCGACATAAACTAAAACAAAGAGTTTTATATCCGTGTCTATGTCCTTAAAATAAAGACACGGTTCATTCAACGATTGTCGCAGCCCCATACGTTTTAATTGTTCGTCGAGTCGTATGTTCCACTGGCGACCAGCTTGTTTGAGTCCATACAACGACCTTTTCAGTCGACATATATCGCCTCCAGCCTTTAAATCGTCCAACATTTTCTTAGCTCGCTCATGAATATCTGAACCCTGTATTTCTGTCTCTACTAACTTAAGTAAACATTCTTCTAAAAGTTCTGGCAGCTTCATATAGATATTTTCTTCTAACAAATCATTCAAGTATGCCGTATTAATGTCCAACTGATGAACCTCTAGGTCTAGCTCAACTGCGAGTGCAGCTAACAGTCTTACTGTATCAAGCCTGACGACAGGAGCAAAAGTATCGTGGTAATCAATACCATACCGCTGGCTAAAGCCTCTTGCTACAAGTCTCGCCTTTTTCTTCTCAGTTTTGTCGACATTCAGCTTGGTTGTTAAAACATATCGACAGCCTACGACATCACGATTCATGGGTTTATTAACTATCTCCCATGTGTCATTCTTCACAAGGCTCCTTACTTCAGATAAGATAGCATCTTTCCATCCTTTACTTTCACTGCTTGACAAGGCTTGCTTTAATGTCACTTCTGCGACTCCAGCAAAGTCTTGACAGTCCGTAAATTCTTCATTGGATTCACTACTATCTTCTATAGTTGTAATTGTCTCTGGTTGCGCGTCTGGCACCATTTGATAATTTTTTCTTGGACGTCCAACTTGACCTCGCACTATACGCGGTCGACCTGGCCCTCTCTTCATTCCTCCCCCTTCATTATCGTGAACATCGCTCTCTTGATGATCATGATGTGATGGTCCTGAGACGATCTCGGGTTCTTCGACTGGCTGATGTGAATGCTCAGCTATCTGTTTCGAATGAAAATCTATTTCAACTGTACCTGGTCGATTCACATTGGTATCCAATTTCTCCGCTTTCACTTCAAAGGGATCTATCTTTAAGCTATTATCTTCATTTCTTTCACTCTTCATTTCGTGAAATTTGACGTCTCGTGACATTATTATCTTCCGTTGCTGTGGCAACCATATTCTGTAGCCTTTTCGATCTCTTGGATATCCTACAAAGATTCCGTCCGTACTACGTGGAGCAAACTTATCTTTCCCTTGTTCTTTGTCCAATACATGCACCTTCGATCCAAACCTCTCTAAATAATTTATCTTAGCAGGTCGGTCGAACCATCTCTCAAAAGGTGTATTTCCTCCAAGACTGCGCGTTGGACATCGATTTCTGACGTGACATGCTGTTACGACAGCATCTGCCCAGAAACCTGGTGAAAGTCCAGACGAAATGAGCATACATCTCGCCATTTCCACTAAAGTACGGTTTTTTCTCTCTGCTATCCCATTCTGTTCTGGGGTTCGAGGACAGGTTAGTCTTCGAGATATACCTTCGTTCTTCAAGAACTCATCGAAATCACGGTTACAATATTCGCCACCGTTATCTGTTTGAAGATATTTTATTTTCTTACCTGTCAGATTCTCGACGTAATTTTTGTATATTTTAAATACAGTAAAGACTTCACTCTTCTTACTAAGTAAATATACTTCACACCATCTTGTATGGTCGTCGATGAATGTGACAAAGTACTTCGCGCCTCCTATGGCTTCATGTTCCATCGGTCCAACAACATCTGAATAAACAATCTTTAATTTTTCATCACAAGGGCCTTCTGATTTCGAAAATAGTAAGGCACTCATTTTCCCCCTCATACAAACATTGCAATCATACAACTTTACAACATCTGACATCTTGACATTCATACCAGATTTATTTAAAAGTTTTAGAAGATCTTTTGCATTTAAATGTCCTAAACGTTCATGCCACAACCAAACATCGACCTCTTTGTTTGAAATCGCCGACGCTGTTTCACATCGTTCCTCAACGTAATATAGATTACTTTTACGATTTGCAATTAGCTTAGTGTTACCATAGCTATCTTTCACACTAGCTACACTACCTTTAAACGTAACACTATAGCCTTGATCCGTAATTTTTGCAACTGAAATTAGGTTACATCGCAAATCCGGAACATAAAGTGTATTGGGCAATTGAACCACAGTTTTAGAACCATTATTACATGTAAACAATCTTACTGTACCTTTGCCTCGTACGTTTTAACTTGTATTAGTTGCCAAATTTAGCTTTAACGACACAGGTAACATCGTATCGCCAAATTTACTTGCGTCGTTGCATAAATGTGACGTACACCCACTATCAATGATCCAATTTCCACTCTCGTTGCTTGCAGCCTTGTCATCTGAAAAACAATAAAAAGTTATAAAATCGGAATCACAAATATCACTGGAAGTACTATTTGTTGACACAAACTTAGAAGTTTCTTGGCATTGACCCTTATTCTTCTTCATGTTACATTCTGAAGCCCTATGACCGTACTGATGACATTTAAAACATTTGAATTTAAATTTCGAATCCGCTTCGACTGTACCACTCTTTGGTTTAAAAGGTTTCTTCCCTTTTACAAGAAATGCTTTGTCTACATTTTCTTTCTGGTGTCGGGAACTTCCTTCTTCCAAAATCTTTACCTTTAGTGTTTCTGGATCTGGCAACGAATCTCTAGACTCTATTGCACATCTAAAGTTCTCGAAGCTAGATGGTAAACTGTACAGCAGCATAATTGAAATCAAATCGTCATTCATTTCTATTCCCATATCAGCCAATTTACATTTGACATCAAAAAATTTCATGACATGTTCTCGAACGTCACCATTTTCCTCCATTTTGTGAAGCAATAATTCTTTCAACAATGTCGCCTTTTTCGCAGGTCCTTTTGATGCATGTATGCCTTCAAGTTTCAACCATACTTCTCGCGATGTGTTGCATCCTCGCAGGTGCCTCAGTTCACTTGGGCAGATCGACAGAACTAGGTCCGACTTGGCTTTTGCGTCGCCTTTAGCCCATTCGATGGCTGCAACTGGTTCTGCCGGTCTTACGAGGCTGCCATTTACAAAGCCCCAGGCATCGTTTTTCACAAGAATTGCTTCGACTTGGATTTTCCACGTCTCATAGTTTTCAGAATTTAGTTGTTCAATTTTCACGGTTGTCATTTTTTACAAATCTTTAGTTTCTCTGTCCTGGGCCCATAACCAATGTTGGGGGCAGATATTCCTCAACGTGAAGAGTAAACCAAAGTTGTATTAAACACCGTTTATTATAAATCAACGTAACATATGTACAAGAAGGAATCTAAAACAGGAGTGCAACAATAATATGTCACTCGATTGATTCTTGACACAATCACACATTTAAACTAGACACGGAATAACTTTCGTTTAATTTAAATAGGCATATTAAACCTATTTCAACAATACCTATATTTCCCTCTCCGCGTTTCTACTCCTGTGGGCATTTTTTTTTAATTATTTTCTTATAAATACAAGTATTTTACTCAAAAAACATATTCTTATTTATTTGCATGCTATTTCCTGAGCTTCTCAATTAATTATGTTCAATGATTTAAAAAATTGAAAAAAAAAAAGTTTTTTTATCAGATTAGGCGAATCCCTTTAGATAATCGTCAGATTATGAGACAGCACGTCTAGAACAATAAGATGAACAACATATATCTTAATCTGACGCGCTTGAGTATTTCAAAATGGCGAATTTTTTTGCACATTATAATAATCGCCGCAAGTTTGCGTCAAATCGAAATCGTCAGATTATTGGATGAGAGCTTTTTTTTGGTGCACTTAACACCCCCTTAGAAAATCTGACGCGCTCGTTTTTTTTTTTTCATTTTTAACCCTTACGTACAACCACCCGCATCATGCAAATGATCAGATTAACATACGTACATCATTAAAAATACGTAGGACATTGAAGCTATCAATATCTGACGCGCTCGAGTATGTCCATGCAACAGTTTTTTTTTACATATTAAAAAATCTATAGCCGCTTCCCCCACCGATGAAAAGGTATATATTATAGATTGAACGGCGGGTAGTTGTGGAAATAAGGTTAACTGTATCTAGCTCCTACATAAAAATTGATTTTTAATCTTAAACAAATAGATTATTACCTTTTAATGTACACCACTTTAAGCTGACACAATTAATCTACCAGTTCAGTGTTAATATCACTTTCGCTCACTGTTTCAACACTAAATTCACATCTTCAAGATGGAATCTATGGAGCAAGCTTTTTCAAGCCTAAAAGAGAATCTCCTGAAGCGCATGACCCAGTTTGAAGACCTACAGAAGTCACCCAGCACTCCTGTCACTGCTGCTACCTTAGCTGCAGACTATGCAGTGTTCAAAAAGTTTGTGATTGATTCACTAAACTGCTTCCAACAACAATTGGTTTTTCTTGCACGTTGCAATGACCAGACGGAGATGAGAGGCAGGCGAAATATTTTGTTGTTCCATGGAGTACCAGAGGAAAAGAAGGAAAAGTCAATAGGTGTTGTGGTCTCTGTCGTCACCAAACAGCTGAAGATGACAGAATTTTCAGATCCTGATATCCAGAGATGTCATCGGTTAGGCCGTACTCCTATTGCTGGTAAACCCAGGCCAATTCTAGTGGAGTTCACTAGCTGTAGACTCCGCGATAATATCTGGTTTACTAAGACGAAGTGTAAAGGAACCGGGATCACTATTTCAGAGTTCCTGACTAGGCCCCGCCATGAAGCTTTTATGCTAGCTCGCCAGCGATATGGGATGTCTAATTCGTACACCCATCAAGGCATTGTGTACGTCCTAGGTCCTGGGGGCACCCGCCACAAGGTTATCTCGGTTGTAGACCTGGATAAAATTCCACCAGCAGCGACGGCGGAGCAGGCGGACGTTGCGAGTGAGGCACCCACAAGTCAGCCCACCACCAGTACCACGACCAGCAGGAGCAAAAGACGGAAATAATTCGTCTTTTTTCATTAAGTAATGTTGTCTTCCCGTATGTATTTTTCTTTGTCCGAATCTGCTATCCACGTACTACCTTCTATTCTGTTTTATTTTACTTGATAAAATATGTTCACTAATTATGCTACCTTCCGAATTAATTGTATTGTACGTACGAGATAATTTATTTTTGTCATATCTGTCAAGTCAATACGCTATTGTCATTGTCTTCTTCTTCTTCTTCTTCCTAAGTATGGCAATCGATCCCTTCAGGGACTATTTTTGCCAGTGTCGAGTATTAGAGAATTTTCATGTTGCAAAATTTCTCGTGTTTGCCGCATTAAAATGCCTAGTGTCATGCATTCTAACGCCCAATGGAGTTTCTGGAGACAACCCACGGCAGTAGCAGATCGTAACACGCCTTTAGATTAGAGGTAACCTATTGACCAAAATGATAAATCACTTAACCCAAAAGTCGTATTATGGCATTATTTCCAATGCTCCTATAAATCAGTCACTAAATGAAACTTTACTGCACATATCGACACCAAAAATACACATTAAAGATCACTATAACACAATTTACGACACACTGGAAAAAATCTCAACCGCTCCGCCTGATTCCCGCCAAAAACTCCATTGTCATTGTCATGATTCATGTAACTTCATCTCTTCCATACGTCAAACGACATGTCAAACTGACAATTTGCGTTCCAGGTATGCATCGATTTAAATTGACACTTATGTAGCATTTATTTATTATCTTGATCCTCTGATTTATTTTTATTTTTTTAATTGTAATTTTTATTTATTTTTCCGTTTTAACAGTTTTCTGTGTATTTTTTTTTTCTTTTTATTTTATTTCTTATTGTATACACTGCACTGGTAGGTTATTGAGTACCTGCTAAGTTTTAGAATTTTGAAAGCATTTCTAATTTTGTTAGCTACTACACTTATTGTTAGTTACTATACATAACATATAATATACTTATTTTTGGTATAGTATCTATGTCTAATGATGAATTAGTAAGTAGTGATGCCGACGATTTCTTTTCGGCCAGTAGTACCGATGATGACAGCAGCTACGTTAGCTTACCATCGCTCGCTGATACTCTTAAATGTAGTTTTTCCGATGTCTCAAAAAACTTCAATGTGATTCATATTAATGCTCAGAGTATTCCGGCTCATTTCCCTGATATGCTGACAACCTTCGAATCTCAGAATATTCATGCAATCCTTGTTTCCGAGTCATGGCTGAAACCATGCCTCCTTTCGACTTCCTACTCCCTTCCTGGCTTCCACCTCATCAGAAACGATCGAACTGATGCGGGAGGTGGTGGTGTAGCCATCTATCTCCGAAGTTATTTAAACTTTTCTTTGATTAGTGCGTCCTCACAGCCGCCGCCAGCTAACACCGGTGAACATCTTTTACTTGAGGTCGAACTAAATCATAGCAAAATTCTACTTGGGGTGTTTTACTGTCCTTCACTCCGTATAAATTTTTTCTCGTCTTTTGAACTCCTACTTGAAACGTTTTCTCCTTCATACAGTCACACTATTATAATGGGTGACTTTAACACCTGTTTGTTGAAGAATGACTCCCGTTCTTCTTCTCTCACCACTATTGTAGAATCTTGCAACCTAAACATTCTTCCTCTCAATGCCACTCACCATTTCCCAAACTCTGTTCCTTCTCTTCTTGATCTCATCCTTGTCTCTTCTAAAGATCATGTCGCTAAGCATGGTCAGTGTTCAGCCGACGCGTTCTCATATCATGACCTTCTCTTTCTTTCTTATAAAATTCGGCCACCAAAGGCAAAATCTAAAATTATTCTACAACGTAATTTTGGGGGAATGGATTTGGATCAACTACGCGTGGATGCTAACAGCATTGACTGGTCGTCTCTTTTTGCCGCTGAGTCGGTTGATCAGCAGGTAAGCATATTTAACGACAAAATTTTGAGACTTTTTGATGTTCACGCTCCTATACGAGCAATCAAAGTAAGACATGCACCCGCACCGTGGCTTACTGCCGAAATAAAAACACTGTCGGATAAAAAAGTGTTTGCTAAATCACGGTATGCGAGCCGACCTAATGATGTCAATCGTGACAAATATTTAGCCCTACGTAATCGCTGCAACAAGGTGTGTAGGAGTGCACAACGCCAGCATATCCATAAATCAGTTGAAAGTGGAGATCCTGCTAAAATTTGGAAATTCCTTAGGTCATTGGGAGTTGGGAAAGCACCAGATACCGTTTTACCTAAGGATCTAGATATAAACTCGTTAAATAAGCATTTCTCTGCTTCGCCCAATTTTGATGGCGCAATTAAAACTAACACCTTAAATTCTTTTTCATCGCTTCCAGCTCCGAATCACTCTCCTTTTACTTTTAGTCAATTTACTGCTTGTGACGTTAGGAAATCTGTTTTGTCCATCACATCAAATGCGGTAGGCAATGACAATGTCACCCGAAATATGATCGTCCCTATCCTTGACGAAATCCTGCCTGCTTTATGTCACATTTTCAACTCTTCAATATCCTTTGGTGTCTTTCCGACGGAATGGAAAAATGCCCAAATTATTCCCCTCCCCAAGAAGCCCAATCCAGCTTCCTTCTCCGATTATCGTCCGATATCAATCCTACCGTTCCTTTCCAAAGTCCTTGAACGTCTTGTCCACAAGCAAATCAGCAATTTCCTTACCAGGAATAATATCCTCAACCGCTTCCAGTCTGGTTTCCGCCCTGGACACAGTACGACATCAGCCCTTGTTCATATTACGGATGACATTAGAGCCGGCATGGAACACGGGAATCTAACGGTGCTTGCACTGTTAGATTTCAGTAACGCTTTCAATACCGTGGATTTTGATGTGCTTCTTGGGACTATGCATTCTCTTAACGTATCTCCAACAGTAATTGGCTGGTTTCGCAGTTACCTGTCTGGTCGTCGGCAGTGTATACGTATAGATGATTCTCTTTCATCCTGGTGTAGTACTACTGCAGGCGTGCCGCAGGGTGGCGTGTTATCACCTCTTCTTTTCGCAATTTTTATAAATTCTATCTCTGACAATCTTCTTTCCTCTTACCACCTTTATGCAGACGACCTTCAGATCTATTCTCAGGCTTCTGTTGATCGACTACCTGAGGCCATAGGTATGATTAATACAGATTTAGCCAAAATAACTGAGTGGAGTCGTGCACATGGCTTACAAATTAATCCCCTAAAAACCCAGGTTATTGTTGTTGGCAGCTCGAGAATGATAGCCAGGGTCTCATGGTCTCACCTACCTCAACTACTCCTGGATGGTAATGCTCTGCAGCTCAGCCGTGAAGTTAAAAATCTTGGTATCTATATTGATAATTGTCTGTCTTGGAACCCTCAGCTGCAAAATCTTAGCAAAAAAGTATTTGCGTCGTTTGGGTCGTTACGAAGACTTCGCAATTTCCTGCCCATTTCCACCAAAATTACGTTGGCGCAATCTCTCCTCCTTCCTATACTAGACTATGCAGATGTCAGCTATCTAGATCTCACCGAGGCCCAGCTTAATAAACTTGAGCGTCTCCAGAACGTCTGTATACGATTCATATTTGGTCTTCGCAAATATGATCATGTTTCAGAATATCGAAATAAACTCAAGTGGCTACCCATCCGCCTTCGCCGGAATACTCACATTCTGTCTCTACTATATAGTATATTGTTTAATCGTTCCACTCCTTCTTACCTTAAGCAACGTTTTTCATATGTTCATGAATCGCATTCAAGAGAACTTAGATCAGAGGCGAACCTTAGTCTGAGAATGCCACCACATTCCACTAGCTTTGTTGACAACTCGTTTGCAGTACAAGGTGTTCGACTATGGAATGCACTACCTGTTTCAATACGCCGTTCTACAAGTCTCAACCTATTTCAAAAACATCTGAAAGACTACTACCTATTACTTTGAGTTCTTAAGCGTCACTGACAGCTCCTTTTTCTATTTTTTTTCTAATTTAATTTCTTTGAATTTGTTTACATTATCATTTATTTTCATATTATACTTTAATATCACTATATTATATGTTATTTAGTGTACTAATTCAGTTATGGTACCAACGGGTACCTTTTCCATTTGTGTATTGTGTACACCCATATATCTACCCTCTCCCAAACTCCATTCTCCAGTCCCTACCTAGGTTGCCTGGAAGAGATCACATCTAGTGATAAGGCCGCCATTTGTACCGATATGTATAATAAATTCTGATTCTGTATTATAGTTTTAAGGTGTACAATAAAGAGTTATCTATCTATATTATATAACTTTTTTTTCTTTTTATCATCTAAGCTTTGCAACCTAATAGGTCTCTATGACGCTCGAGTAAATCCCCATTTCCGTGGGCTCCCCTACTATAAGGTTGCCAATGCTCCGCGGGGATACGCTGCGCCATTAGTAATGCTGCTAGCACAGTGAGTTCTCATCAATAGCATGGTTAGCAAAGCGTTAGTAATACCACTGGTATTGCTAGCGGCTATAGGCTACGGTGACTGCTTACCATCAGGTGGTCCATATGCTTGTGTGCCACTTTAGTACCTAGTATAAAAAAACTTCTGTCAGTGAATGTCCCGATTGGCTTGGTCGAACCGTTCGGATTTGGTTCAGAATTTCATGGGTTTTTTTTTGTTGTGCAGAACCGTAATTATTTTTCCAAGTTAAAAGTAGCCTATGTTGCGCCTTTTAGCGTCAGCTATCTAACAGTGATAGTTCAACAGTTCACCCAATGATTCCATTGAGTCCAATAAGTTCAATTATTTGGTTATTACTATTTCAAAGGTTTTTATTATTGAGCCGTGGTGACCTTGTGGTTGAAGCAACGGCCTGTCATCTGATGGGCCCAGGTTCAAGCCCCGGCACAGGACGGGGTTTGAAGCAATGAGTTTTTCTAAGCTTAAGCGTACAGTGATTAATCACACCATTAGCTTTTAAAAAAGAGAGGTAGGGTGATTTGGGATTTCCCGTGGGTTTTCCCATTTAAATTGGAGCCGCCCGACTGGGGACTGTACCGTCACCTTGCAGAAGACCGCAGTGAAATAACACTACTTCATGTAGTGTTGTGTTTCTGCGGTAAGTAAGGTTACCCGTGCTCCACGAGGATACGCTGGGCTAGTAGTAATGCTGCTAGCACAGTGAGTCCTCATCAACAACATGGTTGGCAACCCGTTAGTGATACCTATGGCATTTACGTTCAGGTGGGCCGTATTCCTCCTATAAAAATTAAAATCTTGTAGCTCCTTGGCTTGTATTTTCAAGTCATGATCTATTCCAAACTGATATTACCGCATAAGAATTTTATTCATAAAAAGTAATAAAACATATTATGTTACTATTTTAAAGTAATTCTATGCTAATGCTAACTTGGCAATAAAAGCAAATTATTGTCGCTGCACACAATGACCTAACGAAGCGTGCTCTGATTTATGATTGGCAGATTAATTAGCATTGGCTGTTTTCAAAGTGCATATTGAACATAATTCAAATTCCATAATGCGAGCAACAATGCTCACATTCCAATCGCAATAGTACATGCAATTAATTCAATAATTTCAACTCGTTTAGTTTTCCCTTTGGGATAACGTTTTGAAAAGAACTTAGGTGACCTTTACATCATATAGAGTATTGGATTGTGTTAGTAAATTAGCTTGACTGTAGATATTTTTTTAATTTAATCCAGTTGTTTCCGAATCAATGTATTAACAGATGCGTACAAGTTGAATGTCAACGAAAGAGTGGGCTAAAACCTCAGAACAATATCCAAAGCTCGCTGGAAGAAAAACTCAAGGATACAAAAGTCGATTTGGTGGGATATTTATAAATTAAAAAAAAATACTTTGGATTGCGGACTTCACGAGTTCAGTGAATGATGTCCATTGAGCTTACCAAATAATATGTAGTTATTAGAAAATATACTTTCTCGGTTTCAAACGCATTTTTGTTATATTATAACAACTGCGACGAATAAATAAAAGTACAAATTGTTCCCTGTAGGCCAAATGACAGTTTATGGACTTTTTTTGTTATCGTTTTTGTGTTTTATAAGTTGCCATCAAAACTACTGAATGTTTAAGTTTTTTTTTTATATATATACCACTAAGGTGGCACACAAGCATACGGCCCACCTGATGACAAGCAGTCACCGTAGCCTATAGCCGCTAGCAATACTAGGGGTATCGCTAACGGGTTGCCAACCATATTGTTGAAGAGGACTCACTGTGCTAGCAGCATTACAACTAGCGCAGCGTATCCTCGTGGAGCACTGGCAACCTTACTTACCGCAGAAACACAACACTACATCAAGTAGTGTTATTTCACTGCGGTCTTCTGTAAGGTGGAGGTACAGTCCCCAGTCGGGCGGCTCCAATTTAAATGGGATCCCAAATCGCTCTACCTCTCTTAAAAATAAAATACAAAGTACTACACACTTTTGTACTTGAAAGCTTCTCAACTTTTCAATGGTTTTGAATAACAATCCAATCCAAAGCGGTCATCTGCTGCCAGTGGCAACTGTCAAAAGTAACAAATCTATTAGCCTTATCGCTGCACACCAAGTAGGCCAACTTGGTGATCCCTTTATCTAGTTATCCCATAAATCATTTTATCCTGTCGCTTTTTATTACGGACTTAGAGTACTCAAAAGCGGTCCAATATTAAAATTATAGCGAGAACAATGTGGAAATAACGATGTGTTTTCTGGTATAAAGGACTGACAATAAATGTAGTAGACATTTAAAAAAATCGGCTCATGTTATAGGGCACTCTGGCAATCTAGTTAAATTCATTGACAATGCCAACATCTCTCCTAATGCGTATTGTAAAATAATAACTGGTTTCTCAAAATACAAGCTCGGCCTAGTTTGAGAACCTCTGTTTTTTTTTTACAAATACATACTTATAATACATACCAAACACCTAGACGCAAGGCAAACATATTTGTCACATAAATGTTTGCCCCGGGAATCGAAACCACGACCTCTAGCGCAGTAGCCTGACCAGCGGTCTGGACAAGATCATGGACGGAAGGTTGCTTTCGCTTATACATTAGACGGCGCCTTGAAAGGGTCTTTTGTATCCCTTATCTAAATGCGGTTTGATTAAGCCATTGTGTATCGCAAAACCATTTGTTAGTTACTTAAGAGGAATCACTGTGGAGTTATAACAAGTTCTACTTAACTTTCCAACTTTACTTAACGGAGATAACAGTGCCGGTAGATGGAACATTTTTCGACAACGTAAGCGAAAACGTAACTCGCGAAATGCCAAAATTGTCATACTAATTTTAATTTCGCAGCTCTGTTCATTTTTAATACAAAAATAGTCGAAGGCGATACCTCAGAGTAGATAATATACTACGGCGATACGATAACATTATCGCAAATCATTCATGCTTGCCCTACAGATGCGAAAAATGCTGGTGTTTAAAACCGAATAATGTTTTAAGCGTATCCAATGTTACTATTTAAAAACATAAAACTAATCCTTTTTATATATTAGTACTTGTTATGCAATGATCCTTATTTAAGAAATTAGCTGCCCATTTTCACTCCACACACACAGAACAAAATGTTATCCTCTAAATAATTGTAATTATCTTCCTTAGGTATGGTACGAATTTCGTATTACTCTATTATTCCGAATCCCCGAAGACCGAAAAATTTTCTATTAAGACTCAGGCCGACCTAGATTCTGAATCTATTTTTTTCAAATATCATCTCATAATATATTATGTCTCTTCCACTCTTTGATATATTTGACCCATTCTGATAATATACACTCGTAAATACCCAAAGGATGTATAAAATACACTTTTAACAATGGTAAAATAAATTCTTCCCAACATTTTATTGAATTGTATCCAGTTCCAGGGGTGATATTGAGCGGGCAATGTATAATTTATGCATCGGCATGTCGCTCTTTATCGATGTTCATGCCTTACACATTTTTCACTGGTAATTGATTGCGGTAAACTTCCTATGCTTATAGAGTTTACGTTTGAAGTTTACCCTATTTTACGAAATTTTACGATTGCCCTATTATTTGTTTTATATCTGTCTGTATATATAAAAGATCTGTCTTCTGTATGTGTATTTGTGTATATATAAAAGAAGAGGCTGACTGACTGACTGACTGACTGACTGAGTGACATATCAACGCACAGCCTAAACGGCTGGGGGTACAGACTTGAAATTTTGACAGTACGTACCTTTCATGACGTAGACATCCACTAAGAAAGCATTTTCGGAAATTCCACCCCTAAGGGGGTAAAATAGGGGTTGAAAGTTTGTATGAAAATCCGTCGGTTTTTAAGTTAAACGCATGAAAATTGGTATTTGGCCTTTCAGTTAAAAATAAATGAATACGTATTTCAGGATTTTCGGAAATTCTACCCCTAAGGGATCAAATAGGGGATGAAAGTTTTGTATGAAAATCCGTCAGTTTTGAAGATAAACGCATGAAAATTGGTACTTGGCCTTGCAGTTAAAAATAAATAAATACGTATTTCAGGATTTTTGGAAATTCCTCCCCTGAAGGGGTAAAATAGAGAATGAAAGTTTTGTATGAAAATCCGTCATTTTTGAAGATTGTCGCATGACAATTAGTATTTGGCCTTTCAGTTGAAAATAAATAAATACGTATTTCAGGATTTTTGGAAATTCCACCCCTAAGGGGGTCAAATAGGGGAAGAAATTATTGTATGAAAATCCGTCAGTTTTGAAAATTTAAGGCATGAAAACTGGTATTTGACCTTTCAGTTGAAAATATTTAAATACTAAAATGAAAACTAAATAGGGGTAAAATAGGGGATGAAAATTTGTATGAAAATTCTACATTTTTTAAGTTAAATCCATAAAGATGGGTAGCAGTGGGCATAAGCTATCATTTACAATTTCAGATATTGACTTCTTTACCACGCGTGCGAAGCCGCGGGCAAAAGCTAGTTTATCATATACTATGAAGTTGGCAAGCAAGCCTACAGCCTTTATGTTGGTAAGCGGTCACCGTAGCCTAATGCCTGCAATACCAGGGGTATCACTAACGCGTTGGCAACCCTATTGTTTGTTGAAAGGCCAGCACAACGTATCCTCGAAGAGCGCTAAAAATCCTTACTCACTGGAATACAAATACGATAATACACACACACATATGTAAGATACTACAGTGTAATGCTATTTGACTGCAATCTTGGAAGAGGTCAAAATAGATGTACTAAGCATGTTACAAAGCCCTGATTCTCACAAGCTCGTTCATACAATGTGAAAATTAGACATGTGATGTAATATATATATTAATTTGCATGCACACTGCGCAGATTGCAAGCGGTGGAGGGACCCGTTCGCGCCTGATGCCGCGTAATGGGCTGTAAATGAGACGCCATCATAATGTATATGGCACAGATGGCAGACCCTTTGTCGATAAAACGATGGCCAAATTTTTGGTGCTTCATGAAAATACAATGGGTTCGAACGTGGAGAGAATGTAAGCACTTAAATTTTATAACAATAGCCTTTCACGCTACATAAATAATATGATTAACTAGTTCTACCTGGCGTGCGTTGTAATGACTATATTTCTTTCGATTATGGCAAAAAAATAGACGTAATAAATAATAAATATATCTTTATTGTCACAAACACATGGTTTTAGGTAATACTTATCCCCTGATTCCTGAGCTAGGCTTAGACACCAGAGTCTTGAGCTAGGATGAGATACCTGACTCCTGATCTAGGCTGAGATAGGCATTCGTATGGTATATATGATAAGGTATATGGTATATAAAATACAAGGCAATTTCTAAAATTGATTACGTCAAATCGAAAATTGAGACTCGCTTTAAGATAATATCCCGCTTCGATCGTGAAATATTTAGTTGTGCAACGAGATTACTGAACCATCAAGTTATATCGAATCGTCACTGAACTTATCAAGAATCGAGCATCGAATACTAAATCGATAGTGATCTCCACAACTAGCCAACATCTGCTAATTGAGGCATGTCCGGTCATTTTGTTCGATATCTAAACTTTCAGAGTTCGGGCTTGTTAAGGGCAACAAATTCGGAAATCGCATCCAAATGTTAACGAGAACCAATTTGCGGGCCGAATCGACCCCGAGGCCACTCGAGGGGCTTACCGAAACATAGTATTTTATTAGGGGGTTGATTAGTTGTTTGCTCTATGGCTACCAATCGACGTGCCTGTGGGCTTTTATACCCGTTTTCTTTTGAGAAATTAGTCATTAAAGTTTCGTTGTGTGTCGATGTAAAGAGAATAAACTAATACATTTTTATAGGAACTTTTTTATTGGAACTTGGTTTGGTTAGCTTGTGGTTTTCCTGTGCAGGGATCGTAATTATTTTATGAACGTGTGTTATAAACTTGCACATATTAAAACATCCCAGTATCTAAACTTTGTCTGAAACAAATAAGAAGCTTACGTATTTTTTATGAAAACCTGACCATAATAATTTCCATTCCGTAGAGTGTAACAAAATGGCCTGTTTGGAAAGGCCGTAAAAATAGCTTTGCTGGAAGCTAAAGTGTCGGCTTCAAATTTACACTTATGCTTACAGCTCATATAAAGTTCGCTTACTTTTACTTTACCTAAAAGTATGTACCTACGGAACCCTCGCTGCACAAGTCCGACTCGCACTTGGCCGGTTATTTCATAACTCTTAACGAGTTTCTTATTGCTTCGTATATGCATCTCCCTGCAACGAACTACTACTATTAAATTACTAGCCCAGGGCATAACACGTAATATCAAGGCAACATAAACGAGATACGTCCGTAATTGCGACCTTGGTTAATTTTCCGGTAATCAAGTATGAGTTGATGCGATTTTGAGGTTATGTCCCGCCCGGGGCATGACGCTCCGACGGCCGCCATATTGAATTACCGCGGTGACGTCAACGTCAGCCGCTGTGAAAATTACCAGATGACATATGAAATTACTGGAAAAACTGCACGTGGTATATTTGTGTTCCAATTTTAAAGAAGTTTTTTTTTTAAACACTGCAAAATCGCTCCCTACATAATTATAAAACACATACATACGTATTTTTTTAATAAAATGTATCAATTCACCCTCTATGAGCATTTCAAGCGTCTATTTGTGACCATTATTAAGATAGAGCAAAAAGCCTAAAGCCCTGCTATGTGACTCTCACAATTAAGACGAAAAGAAAATACATACATACATCTATACATAATTACATACGTACATTGTACACTCTTGAAAAACAAACCTCCTTCTGGCGCAGTCGGGCTAAAATATTTTTTTTTATATTTTCTTCATTATGTAGAAGAAAACTTAGCTTCAGAAAACATTGTTCTCGTTGCGTTGCAACAAGCTTATTAAAATAGTTACATGGTAGGAACTTAATAATGTCTGTAGCTAGAACATTTTTATATACAAAAATGTTGTGTTAATACACAACGCTGTAAGCGATTTTCGTGTTGCAGATTTTAAAATGTATACAAAGCAAGCGATCAAATTGAAGCGTCAGGTATTTTAGGGGAATGAAGCCTTCGCTTAAATGTTTTTGTGTAATGTATTATTTTGTGTAGTGTTTGTTAAAGAATGAAAGAAATTCTGTTGTTCAAAATAACTAAACTTTAGTAATTTGACAGGTCTAAAAATATTGCCATCCTTAAATAACCCCGCACATGAGAAAGCAAGACTTTTAGACCTGTCAAATTAGTTAAATTTAGTAATATTGAACACCAGAATCGACACCTATTTCAAACTAGCGACTCTCCTCTCTCCTTAGTTCGTATATCCAACAACTTAAAATTAGTACTCAATGTTGAATTTTATGTCCGCCGCTTCGCCCGTGTGGATCTAGATAAAGATAGCCTGTCCTTCCCCAGGTTATAATGTATCTCATTGCCAAATTCCATTACGATCTGACAAACCATTTAGACGTGAAAAGGTAGCAAACAAACAAATAAATAAAGAGAGACTTTCGCATTTATAATATTAGTTATTAGTATGGAAGTATGGATATTATATTTTACACACGAAATACACGCTTAGAGTACGGTAGGCCGTAAGCGCTTACTGTAACTTGTATTCATGATTGCATCACCGGAGTCAAGAGCTTTGCCTAAAGATCTGCTCAGATCCTTTTGAAGGGCCCCATGCGGCAACATGGTCACTTCACTGATCTATTTATCTGTAGCCTGAGCAGGAAGACTATCGAATTGCTTTCGACAGCGTATTCGTATCGCTTTCGACTTTTTTGTATGGGAAATGAACAGCGCCGCCGCGACGAAAAGTGGAACTAAAAATTCGTATGAACATTTTGAACGTTTTCGAAGCATAATCTAAAAATGTTCCTGTTCGCCGTTAAAAAAATGCCAAGCAAATCATTTTTGTATTTGGAATCTGCTATTGAATAAATAATTAAAAAACAACAATTAACAAATTCATTCATATTGTTAATTGCGTTATTTTTCCGATATCGTGCTGTATTAATATCTCCATAACTCACTTTCAGTTTCACTGGTTGGCACCAGTGTTCACCTGTAAACGGTAATAAAATGGACAAATTCGGAATATTCGTCGTGTACGTGAGAGGCATCAGTGTATTCAATGGGGCTTTATAAGTTCTTTTGTTTTATGTCTCCCTAGTACTCAGAACAGGTAAGAATTTCAAATAACACTATTTTATTACGCGATAGATTAGCTTCCAAGTTCCAACGTAGCTTTATGAAGATAGTATTATTTTTACTTATTGTTTCGAAAGTAGTTTTTGTACCGTTGTAGCGTATGACAGTCAGTACATTATTTCATGAATCAACTGAAGTGCCTAAATATTTAGTGGAGCCACATTAATTTGGCCAGATTTGGAATGGATGGCAGACGTATGGTAAGTAGCTAGAAATCCTAGTAAAACATCACGTTAAAATTACTCCATTCTAAACAGAATAACAAAAATTTCACATCCATACCTTCCCGCACAAATTCAATTTCCTAAAACATATAGGTACAGGCAACAAAAAAGAAATGACCGGGTATACACCGTGTCCGAAGCAATATAGCGCGAGAATTCCGCAGGAAGTGACGGACCCACAACGACGGCGTCATCGCGTCAGCGGATTTCGTCAGAGGTAATCCAATATGGCGCGCGCGGACAGCACGCCCGTCCAAGGCTTGCTCCAAAGCTTAGGCTTAAGCGGGTCTACTACAAGACTGAGAAAAAAGTTATATAAATTTTCATTTTTAAAGCAATTTAGGCTAAATAGTAACAATGACACAGCTTAAAGCTAGCAGCTATATAAAAAATATATTCTTTAGATAAGAATCGACGATAGGTGGCGCAAATCATTGCCAGAATTGTGGCCAAGTGAATGTAAGTGAAATGTTGGTAATCCGGTGGCTAGGTCGAAAAACGACATAGAAAAGTTAACATCACAAGTCAATCCGTATCCGTAATGTATGTTGGACAGAATAGAGGCGAATGACAGAAAAATATAGGCATATGCATGATACAGTAGTAAGATGATGAATGCTGTGGATGATGATGATGATGAGGTAGATAACAAACTGCTGCCTTGAGTCAAAATATCGACTAATAAATACTATTCCATAACAGAATACATTTACGTCACTACATAGCATAAAACAAGTGGCTTTCCGCTGTCTGTCTGTCCCTATGTATGCTTAGATCTTTAAAACTACGAAACGGATATTGCTGCGGTTTTTTAAATATAGTGATTCAAAAGAAAGATTTTATGTTGTGTTTTGTAGGTATTTAACATATATGGATAACGCTGGCCGTGCGAAGCCGAAGTGGGTTGCTAGTCAAAACTGAAATGAGTTTACAAATTAATTTTACGAACTTATCACATAATTAAATAAGTGAATTTAATTATGGACATGGCTCACGAATTTCATGATCAAAATATAATAATGTAGAAGAATGCTCAATGCTAATTTTAATATTGAAATTAATTCAATATTCATTAATCCATTCCAGATTTCATTACGTAGCTACTTCTTAATCTGCTTCCTGGTTCTCCACTTAATCTTAAAAATACTTTTATTGTTGTATTAAATTAAGTAAATTTGTAGTGCAATTCACATTATCTAAACCGAGGCCGCTCCAAGCTTGGACCAAATCCAAGAAATAAAACGATAAAATACTTCAATCCAGCCAACTCTTCATTTTATTAGTTTTGCTGAATTTTATTAAAGAAACGTTTTTTGACATTCCGAGAATAAAATGGCTATGGTTTATATTACGTATAACATAGTTGTGTTATCAAAAAAAAACCTTAAAAAATATCCATTATTGATTACATTCTCCCATTGCTGCCAATATAAATTAAAACGGTCATGGATATGTTATAAAATAAGAATGGACATTATCTTCAAACTTCTTGATATTATGATTATTCCATACCATCTTAGAATACTCTAGTTGCTTTCCTCAAAGCAATATTACACAAAAACTTAAAGGAAACATAAATATCAACGAAACATTTGTTACATTGGAAGTTATATTTTCTGTTTCAGAAGCCTCTGTCGTTCTATTCTAAAAGTTTCCACATAACCCAACACTACCCTCGAAGATTCAGCCAAGTGTGCATGCTTTAAAAATATCTAACATCCTATAGCACGAGACTTCCTTATACGACCATGGATGATAGAAAAAGTAGATGCGCTATCTCCCAGTCTCACTTCTTTACTCTTTGGCATTATAATTTTAAAATATCGTAACTTACATCTCAATCTTTATCTATTTATATAGGGTAACCAGTAAATAAGATTTTAGACACTTTGCCTACAGAATTCAAGATTCTAACTGATACATTCCATCAATTAGCTACGCCGTAGTTTCTTCTTGGATTTGTCTTTTGTAATAAATACATATTTACATTGATCGATGGTTTAATACTCACATACAATGTGCACTGTCAGTGTTCCATAATATACATTTGAGGCATAATTAATTATCAACAAATCAAAAATTCTAAAACAAACTTAGTAAACCCTTCAAAAATGGAAAATTAGTCTCACAATAAAAATACACGATTATTCGATAAATTTTAAGTATATGAGAAATAAACTTAGCACCTTTTATTGGCTTTATGTTAACAATCCATTACTTTTCCAATAAACAAAAATAAAACAAACAAATAAATGCCTTCTCCAACAAAATTCGTATACCAAGTTGATACATCCTATACGAAAGTTAAGCTGTGCATTTTGTGAAGGTAAAGTAGTAAACCTACACCGCGGGAGCCACGCTGGCTCTATCCTATGTTTTCATGCCTTACTTTGCAAATCACGCTACATTTTAGGGACTATACAAAGGTTTTTTTAAATTTTCATATTAAATTTGCGAAAGTTAAGATTGAAATAATGCTCTGTTATCTCTGCCCGCCACGTGTGTTTGTGTGGTGTCGTGGTGTGATGATTAGATGGTCGAAAGGAAAAACAAATGAAACGCCACTTCACTGGTCGAAAATTAGTTTTATACGAATTTCGATAGAGTTTTAAAATTCTCTATAGATCATTTTAGGCTAGAAGCCAATATGAAAATTTACAAAATTTTAAATAAAAAATAAAATTATTAAACTTTGAGCAGCTCTGCTGATCCATTGGCCTTATAGTGCTTCATTTGTTTTCCGCCACCGATATGTATTTATTCTGTATGTACCTATCTTTGCACAAATAAATAGAATTGAAGTGTCTGTGAAAAACTTACAACGTTATTACGTCCAGGCACGCCACAGCACATCTCTCGGCTTTTATTGGCTCATCTCTTGGCAAACATTTGTATGGTGGCGTTTTGTTTGCCAAACTGTTGTCGCTCATTCAAACCGTTCCCCTAACAAACAAACAGATAGTACCTATTGTTGATATTCCATAAGTAATTTGTTTGTCCAAATATTGCATGTTGGTTAGCCATACTACCAACGACATGATCATGTTTGATAGCAGCTGTTAATTAGAGATCTTAATTAACAAAACTATTTATCTTCGTTCTCATCTAATTACATTACAATATGAGTAGTAATACATCATAAGTTTAATATTACTAGCTTTTGCCCGCGACTTCGTCCACTTTGAGCTTAGAGTCCCAGAGGAACCTAACAGTTTCCCGGGATATAAACCTTTTCCCGGGATAAAACATCATTATGTTGATCCAGCTTATAGACTATCTGTGTTCCAAACCATCCAAATCCGTTCCGTAGTTTTTGCGTGAAAGAGTAACACAGCAGTAGGATAATATCATATATTAGCTTTTACTTGTGACTTAGGCAGATAATGGTGTCGATTCTGTTGTTCAAAATTACTAAACACAAATAATTTGTCGTCTAAAAGTCTTGCTATCTTTTTCTCATGTGCGGGGTTAAATAAGGATGGCAATATTGTTAGAGCTGTCAAATTAGTTAAGTTTAGTAATTTTGAACAACAGAATTGGCACCAAATATAGAGCGCCATTTCCCTCTTGACTTACACACCTCTTGCTTCTAACATCCATCTATCTCTTTATTCTTGCCCGCTGGTTCCGAGTAGGTACTCTTTATTTTACTTTTCTTGGCCGTCATTTATAATTGTATTGTTAAATTTGAAATAGGAAGTCTTTTTTATTTAAAAAATAAATTAAACCTATCCATAGCCCCAACCATTATAGTATGATGTCAAGTGTTACCCCGGGGAGCGCCTGACTAGATTTATGGTTCACCCAACTTTTGTTCGGAACAGATGCTGCCTTTGTTTTCTATCGGGTAAAACAAACCATCTAAGATATCCTAGTTTTATCCCAGTTCATGGTAATTAATGCTAGCCCCAATTGGAGTGAATTTACTAATACTTGGAAATTATCACACAACAGCCATCTGGCCCCAAACTAAGGAAGGTTTGCACGCTCTATGAGAACCAGTAGTTGACAGAATACTTATATCCTTTTTAAAATACATACTTATTTATTAATACATACCAAACACCCACTAACCACTAGACCAGCGGTCTCCACCGGATAACAGTAAAATTAATGATAATAATAAAATTATGATACATACTGCCCATTATTGGACAAATTATTTTAATTTATCCCTCTCCCTACATCCAGTATTTAAAAAAATATCAACTTAAAAAAAAATATTTTCGGTTTGTTTCCATCCTCATTAAAATTAGAAACACTCCTTCAAAAAGACTCTTACGTAAATTTACCAACTAATTTAATATCCCGGAAAGTCCAACTACTTAACCGTGAAATAATTAAGTTAATTTAAGCTCGCTAAAGTTAGGAAACAAAGCGTCCCAAGTAAGAAGTGACTTCTTAATATTTATAATATATCATTTTCACGGTTTTGCGTTAGTAAACTTTCATAATTCAAGTTGGAAACTTAACTCGTTGCATAGGGTTGGCCGTAATTCAAGATAACTTAAGATTTAGATACGGTTAAGTGGGGCTAAGCTGAAGTTAAGTGCTAAGTTGGAAAGTCCGGCGTTGTGGATCCAATATTCGAGGCGAAAGGAGTTGAATATTGTTAAAAGTTCAGCGGTCTGCGAGTAAATAACATTTTACACAACTCAAACCCGTTGTGGTTCCAGTTAATTTGTTTGTGAATTATGTTCCTCACAAGTAAATTTCGAATTACCAGTGTCCCAGGTTTATTTATTTATTTGGTCCTCCAACAAGAAGCAAAAGAAGTGTGCAAGTCAAGAGTGAAATGGCGTTTAATAATGGCCCGTTAGGGATTTGGCGAGACTGATTTTTAAAACACTTTTTTGCGCATATAAAGATAAAGGTCAGAAAATCGTTTACAATCCATGTATGGTAATGGTTAGCAGTCCTCTTGGTTTCGAAGATATTATGGTTTATACTGATGACCCGAATTCATTGCTCCTAAGAGTGTAAGTCATTGCCTGAACCAGGGGTCACTATTTATTGTTCGTTGTGTCAGATTTTCAAAATAGAATATATCTTTTTAATTAATTTGATCCCTTGTTGACCGCTTGCATGCAACAACCTTAATTTATTTATGGTGAAGTAGAGTGGTACGCCAAATTTGCGGTTACTGGCTAAATTATTAACTAGTTGGTTTATCAGTAGTTGCTCGCCGCAAAAATGGGGCAAACTCGTTATGCATTCATTAAAGTTTCTGCTTTAATTCAAACGTTTTTTTTTTATTTTACACCCTGTTGTGTGCAATAAAAAAACTACAAAGGTGGCAAACTAGAGTTCGGCTTGCCTGATGGTAAACGGTTACCGTAACATTAGTGGATGCTTGCATACACTACCAGGATATCAGATTCTAGTCTCGCATTGCCAAACTTATGTTTTCTAGAATCACTATGCTATTAGTAGAAGAAAATATATTACAAGAATATTTTAGAAAATGAAGGTATTCTTCAAAATGTAAAAAAAAAAGAATTGGTTCACCCTTAAATTGAAAGTTTCAAAATTCTGCTCCAACCATGCAAACATTGTATCTGCCTTTATCAACACCATTCAAACATACACCTATATATACAAGTATGTATATATACTACATACTTCTACCGTTAAAGGTTTTACCCTTTTACCATACCTACCCTTGTACATAACAAACTGATCCCATTAAGCCGCCAGCCATATCAACTCCACAAATAATTAAGGCAGGATCCAAGCTGAAACAAGCGGCCATTTGTTAAACTATGGTACTGTAAAAATATGCTGAAATGACAAAATATTACAACGGAAGAGATCAAATGCGGTTTCGTGTTTTTAAAAGTAAAGATATATTTTTTTTTTATGATATTGAGAAAAAAAATGTGGACAAGTTTTCAGAATCTTGAATTATTATATTGTTTTTTTTTTCAGTAAACTTAACAGCGATTTATTTGCAGACAACGAAGTGATTTTTGACCTCTGTCCTAGAAGCAGATTATACTGCTTTGGTTTCTCTTCATGAACTCCACAAAGTACAAAAATATGACACATCATTATAAAATAAATTTAATTGAATTAAAATTATTTAGAACTGGCCCAAAATACGTGATTGTATCAATTATCGTAAAAGCCGATAGTTTTTTTTTTTAATTTATACATCTATATTCATATTTAGAACTTTTTTTAAATCTGATGTTAGAAACAAAATGATGCCAATTTAGTGCCGGTAGCAGGAACATTGTCGACAACGTATTCGAAAACGTAACTCGCGAAATGTAAAAATTGCCATACTAATTTTTAGTTCCACTTTTCACCGCCACAGCGCTGTTCATTTTCCAATACAAAAATAGTCGAAGGCGATACGAAAACGTTGTCGACAAAGTTCCTGCTACCGGCAGTGATGCTTGAAATCATTAAAGTTTAGTCAAGTGATTATACGATAGTATCACTGGAGTTCGACTTCAATCGTAGAACCTATAATGGTGATATTTTAGATAGCATAGAATAAAGTTCCAGTTCAAATTGTTCAAGAATCAAGATATATGACATCATTTTAGACTTTTTCATTTGCCCCTTCTACAATAGACGTGATGTCTAGGTCTATAATATTATCTCTAACTTTGTACAAAAACGACATTGTTTAATCCGTCGAGGCCTCAATATGTTTTTTCATTAATTTACCAGTGAGCTTATTTCTTAAGATGGTATTGAATTTCGGTCATTTTGACGAATTATAGAAAAAAAATACGAAAACACTGTGAAATTTTGTGTATGATTGTGACAAACCGCTATGTTGGCACCAAATAATCTTCGGTGAAAGGTTGGTGAATCTCTTGCCTACCTCTTCGGGGACCTTTGTGGGAAGACGAGAAGATATATTATTATTATACATAGTTAATCTATGCTCAGCTAACAACACTCAAGTTGCCAAAGTAGCCCTTAATCGCTAATCAATTCCGTGCAGCCGAGGCATCTTGGGATACTAAAGGCCTTTGCCGCATTACAAGATAGTTTGGACAACTTTGCTCGAGCCGCTCCTATTCGTTAACCCTCCTATGTCCTTCGTTAGATGATACCTCAGTTTGATGTTTAAGGTAATATTAAGGTAATAATAAGGTAATAATAAGTAAGATTTAAGGTAATATTACATTTAAGTCATCAAGTACGTTAGGCACGGTTGGCAATTTTTAACTTTGATTATTGTTTAGACACCCTAACAGATTCTCAAGATCAAAATTTTAATTGACCAATGCCTTTAATGATTAATTCATCAGCATCTGGTTATAAAATAAATTTCTAATAAAAAGATATTTAAATAAAAAAGCAATGATTTTTAAATTTATAAATATTTTATTGCATTATACATAGCTGTTTTTTTATTAAACTGTACATTCCTAACATAAACAATGAAGATGAGAACTGAGTTTTAATCTGTGTGGGACCGCAGATTAAAACTTGTACTCCTACAAATAATTATTAATTCCAAATTGGCGTTCGGGAAAGCAGTACCGGTTTCAATAGCCTCCCGAATCAAACTATCAATAGTTCCACTAGGGCAAAGCTACCAAACTGCAAAGACAGCCCACAAAAATTGCCTACTACCAAAGCGATGTAAGAGTGGTAATCCATCAATTTGTTAGCCAAGGATTAAGATGTAATGGACGTTAAATATTGGCAATACCGAGACGTGACCATACGACCCGCTAAAGGATCAAAACCTTTTTCTTTTCACCGCCCTTCGGTTGAAATGGTAGTACCCTCCACCTGGCTTGGGGCGAAAGATTCCAAGATATTGTATTTGTCAAAATGGTTGAGTTTTAATCGTGGAATAAGTTTTAAAGATATACAGTTGTGAAATTCATGTGTCTATAATTTATGTCTAATAATTTCGGAAAGATTTTTTTTTATGAATTTCAAGAATTATTGTTTAAAGGGATGGATTTTTATTGGTAGGTATTGCACAAATGTGAAATAGGGTTAAAATAAGCAAGGAGAAATCATGAGAAATACTTGTTCTTCCCAGCTATTCATAAAACTGCACGGAATATTTAAGTACAGGTTAGAAGGAATTTGCTTAACGCTAATAACTGCAAACTACCGATTTTTTTTCAGCCCTCACATTGGCCATAATATTCCTAATCAACTAATGCAACGTAGAGAGTAACAAAAAAGTACACAAACATGATTCATTATATTTCATTTTTATTGCAACACAAAGCCTTCAAAATGTCGGTACTACGGAGACGAGGTCATAAAGTGGAGAATTTACGCAGCCAGACGATCCAACCGAAATTGGGAAGCCGCACGCGATCTGTTCGATATCTAGTCCTCGAAGCTCGCCCGGCTATCTTCATGATTTGATACGGATAAGGTTTGATTAAAACTAAAACATTGCTATTCTAGGATAACTATTTTGGGATGAGGAAATATGACGACGACTCCACTCGTCTAGTAGTTAGTATATCTGACTGCTACGCTAGAGGTCGCGGGTTCGTTTCCAGACGGGGCAAATATTTATTTGACAAACATGTTTGCATTATCTGGATATTATAAGTATGTATTTACAAAAAAAATAGTATACAATTATTATATCAGCTGCTGGTACCATAGTACAAGCTTTGCTTAGTTTGGGGCTAGATTGCGCTGTGTGATAATGTCCAAGAATAATAATAATTATTATTATATTAATATGCGACATTCGATATCTAAGCTGAATTTATAATATGAGTTGCTCATGCATATAATGGCATTGGCATAAGATATGCTTAAATGTAGCCTCAATTTTAAAGCGTAGAAAATGTTACAATTATTTATAACAATACAGTTCATAATAATACAAGGCGTCTGCATTGTATTTATTATTTTAATTATTTATATTTATAAAGAACTTAGGATACAAACGCTGCACGAAATGATAAATCATTTTAAAGTATTTCGGTAAAACCTCATAAAATGGTTTTCCTATACCTATGTGGGTTCGTTTTGCCTATCATGTCGTTGAATTAAAAATAAATAATCGCCTAAAATATTAGGGAGCAAATTAACACAACCTGTGACATAGAACGCCTCTAGAAGAGACTTTAAGGTTATAATTATTTCCGCTATTTTTTTAAAAATATACGGATTTTCCCTACAAAAGAAGATGTATTATAGAGAAAGGGTTACCGCAAAATACTAACAGATTCACAAAACTATTTGAATAAAAATCTGAATATTTTTTTAAGTCGGGTTAAAATTCTAGGTATCTAATATTATTTTGTTGTGAAGTATTAATCAGTGCCAAAATATATTAAATCTATTTCGAAACATACTTTATTTATTTTGAATATTTTATGAAAGATCAGGTTTTAGATAAATAACTCTTTATTGTACACAAGAATTTGTAATAAAGAAACATATTATAATAAATTGTATAATGCAAATCGGTACAATTGGCGGCCTTATCGCAAGATGTGAACTCTACCAGACAATCTGGGTGGGACTGGAGAATGGAGTTTGAGACAGGGTAGTTAACGCTGTATACAATATTATATGAAAAAGATACCCGTTGGTACCAAAAACTGAAATAGCAAAATATTAAATATACCTACAAACAGAATATGTTGCAGTCAAAACTCATTAAAAGTACTATTGACCGTATCGAAGAGCTGTCTATCGAATTTAATTTTATGTTTGGACACAATAATTTTATAAGTCGTCTGATAAAAAATATTGTATCTATGTGAATGAACCGTTTAGTCTGTGACCAGAGTTGTGAGGTCAGGATACACAAACAAGTTCACAAAAGAGCCGCCTAATTGCCAATTTACTCATGTTTACAATAGTACCTACTGTTTAACCAGTTGGTCAATTAATATTTCGCATTTAAGCCCGGCTCACCCCGCGTATCTGTGTCAATGTCAAACAAATGAACATCTAGATGGTGTCTAGATGTATGTAAAAACACTGTGAAATTTTGTTTGCTTCTAGAATCCTACTTCCTACTAATATCATAAATGCGAAATTTTGTGAGTATGGGCGGATGTTTGTTACTCTTTCACGCAAAAACTACTCAACGGATTTGGATCAAATTTGGGACACAGATAATTTATAACCTGGATTAACACATAGAATACTTTTTTCCTGGGAAAATGTTTTTATCTCTGGAAAATATTAGGTTCCTCTGAGATTCCAAGCTCAACGCGGACGTAGTCGCGGGCTTGTTTTATATAAAGTAACTAATGACTACATCATTAGGTTTACATTTGATCCTGGATTAATTACCAGGGAAGGTAACTGCCTATAACTTTTCTATGATTGAAGTGTAAACAATTTTTGAGCATGTAGAAGTCGTTTTCCGAAAGGGCTCACTAGTTTTCACGTTGGGACGTAAAACATCGTAAGTGAAATTTGTGTATTCATTGCTATAAGAGCCTACCCTTTCGAGAAGGCTTTCGTTTGAAGGAAGCCGATTTTTTAAGCTTGTAAAACTAGAGTGTTTTATATTAAGAATTTAATTTATACACACCCTTACGGACGCCTCTAGTGAGCGCCCACGTGCTTATTTCCAGTTTACGACACAAAAACGCTTTACAGTCTCTTTTGAGGTAGGCTGAGAAATTCTCAAGCTCCATTTCACTTTTGACTTCCACACCTCTTTTGTTTCTTCCACATTTATTAACGCTTTATTTAAAGTTTTTACCAATTTGATTTGTGTACAGGAATAGTTTTATATCACATTTCATATCCTTTCAGTTTATTATAGTGTCACAACTATCAAAACATGGGACACAGAAGTGGTTTATTATGAGGTTAAAGTTAAAACTTCATGCGAACCATATATCCGGTGTTTGTAAATCTTTACGCACAGCGGAAATTTAATGTTGCTCCTAACCCTGTTGCGTAGCGTGGTAAACGGCAGGTATTTATTATTTATGTTTATGATAACTTTGTGAAAATAATATCACGTTATATACAGTTTTATATTCAACTTACATTATGTATTATAATATACTCTCATGCTTCACAATAAAATTTACTATATTATATATATAATTAGTGTGTGTGTGTACGAGTGTGTGTGTAATCAATCAAATCCCGCAAGTTAAATTTTAACCACTTGTCAGTATCCGATTGAGATGAAATTTTGACATAATATACGTTCCCGTGACAATGGACAAATACCAGAATGCAGCCATTTATGATCCAATATGGGGTACGTTACATACGGATATGGGTATCAAATGAAGGCTTGGTGACCGAACAAAAGGTTATACTAAAACTATTTATCTTACTCGTTTACAAGATTTCTAAGCCTTGTTCGTCTACATTCAGCAAGTAGGTAACCTTGTCATCTGCGCCGTAATTTCCGGGGACGAGTGACAAGCTAACTTTACGGTAGGTGGAATTCCGTCGACACATTACTGTAGGTATAAATGTTTTAACTTGTTCCTGGGTTAATGTTCACGATTTACAGGAAGAGGAAAGTAGCTTTTTAAGAACAAATATGACAATGAATAATATTTACTTTTATTACTGTCATAAAAACTATTCTAGGAGATTATTTAACTGTGTTCTAGGCTCAAGTATCTAACTATGATTGTCATTATTTGTTGCATTTTAAAAAATAACCAAAGATATAAAAACTCATTTACACACAGTTATGTTTTAATTGTTAGAGATAAAAATGCAACGTTAGACGTTTTTAAATAAAAAAAACATGATGCACGTCTTCAAACTTTTGTAATATCAAAAGAGTTGAACTCTACGCCTTTTTATTCAAATTGTGAAATGTGTTTGGAATAACTTTAGTTATTTTCAGTCACAAGTTTTCAATTTATGTTTATGTCTTAAGAATATATTAATTTTAGATTCAAAATTTCAATTTTGACATCAAATTTTCGGTTGAAGTTTATTGTAGTTATTTTGGTAGTTCTTTGGTTTTTAATACTTCAGCTAAGTATTTGTAAGAAAGCAACTGATTAAATTTGTTTTAGTTTCTGTTGTGTTTATACATGTTGTGTTAATATTACAATAATATACTTGACCTTTTATTGCTAACATTTGTTTTGCTGTGTGATAAAACCACCTGATGGTAAGCTATATAACATAACTATAACACCATAGGTATAACTCGCGCGTTGCCGACCCTTACACTAATTATTCTTATAAATAAAAAAAATCTGACTAGTATATCCATTTTACCTATATTTTGTCAAGCGCATTTCTACCCAAGTCTCATACAAAGAGCATTCGCCTTTTAAGTTGGCTATACTTCAAGAAGTGTCAGTGAGTGCGTATTATTTCGTATAAACAGAAGATAGAAGATTGTAATTTAAAACTGATATTGACCAATATCGTCGCGTGAGGACACGGGTGTGACGGGAATCGATCCCGCTACCCAAGTGATTGATGAATATACCATTAGTGTGTTTACTTTAAATTGAGGGTTCCATGCGAGCCTATTTAGCGGGGGTTGGAAACCCTCGGCTTTAGTAATTTAAGGGCTCTTTCAAGTAAAGTGACTGGCTGCGGTTTTTAAATAATTTACCTGGTCCATTATTAATACTTAATAATCTTTACTAATATTATAAAGAGGAAAGATTTGTATTTTTGTGTGTACGTTTGTATTGAATAGGCTCCGAAACTACAGGATCGATTTCATAAATTTAGGTTATATATTATACTAGCTGCCCGCCCCGGCTTCGCACAGGTAGACAATAAATTTCCCAAATGTCTACCCGGGCGAAGCCGGGGCGTGTCGCTAGTTAATAATAAAGTTCGGAGGTGGCACTCCATATTCTCTGCCAACCCAAGGTGTCAGCATGATGCTATGTTTCTACGTTCGGATATTTGTAAAGACTGAGGAACAATCATTGGTACAGACCGGTGGGATTGGAACTTACGTCACTAGAATAACGCTTTATGCAAGCTACCATGACTCTCTGTAATATTAATATGAATAAACTTATCGAGAAAATTGTCGACGACCCCTAGCTCACAAGCGGCTTAGAGCTACTAAGTCTGAGGAGAGAATTTCCCTCCCTGTGTGTGTTCTACCGCTTGTACAACGGACAGTGTTCAGAGGAATTGTTCGACATGATGCTCACGGCAACATTTTCATTTTACCACTGCACCTCTCGCCACCGGCGGGGAATCCATCCCACACATTTGCACCAAAACGATCCCGAACTGCGGTTTCAAAGGAGCTTCCTCCCGCGCACAATTAAACAGTGGAATGACCTCCCCGCCGTGGTTTTCCCAAGGGGTTCTTCAAGAAGTGAAGAGATTTCTGAAGGGTAAGCAACGCGCAGTGACATTCCTGGTATTGCAAACGTCCATAAGGTACCGTAACCGCTTACCAAATAGCTTAGAATTATGCTTCCTCAAGCTTCCTCATCCATGGTATAAAAAAAATATTACATACATTTAGAAGGCACATAAACTGAGGAACCCTTAAAGTTTTTATAAGAGAACTAGTATGAAGAATATCGCAGCACTATCAATCAATCAATCGGACACTTGCGTGTAGAGTGTTCGTTCTAGCTCCCAGATTTATGGATAAAATATTGGGTAACACTTTAAGCGCACCTGAGGCCTATCGATGTGCTTAATACCTACTCTTTAGACGAAAATGTAGTTACCAGTTGTAGGAATTCAGAATGATATGGGCAATATTGGGGAGGAACGGTCGGCTATTGAGGGGTGTAGCACTCACTTTTCATAGGATGGGCACTTTATTGATGAACTATTGAATTCAACTTTACAATACTTCTGAGTCTAGATTTGCTCTTGATATATTTTAGTTAAAGTGTATGTTTTATTTGAATTAATTGCTTTGCAGTCACTAGTAAATATAGCTAAGTCATTGTCAAGATCTGTTTGTCTATTAATTGGAGTCAATTAATTAGTATCACGATTCATTTTAGTGGTTGTTAGCCCCAGATAGATAGTCGCATGGAATCCCAAAGAGAAATAAACTTAGATTTAATACAAAAGGAATTCAAATAAAAACACTAACGTGATACACCCTCCAATGAAAGTCACTTTCAAACACATGTAATCTCTTACCTCAAAATGAAACCACGGAAACTATTTCAAGCATTCACTGTGATGTCGAGTGATCTGACAAGTTCAACCACCCTGTCCTCTGATCGTCGAAAATCTACTAACTAGCTAAACAAATAGGTACGAGGTCATTAAATGTTTGTTTCACATTTATTTCTTTTGGGGAAAATTGCATGTAAATAATACTATTTGCATTGGGATTTAAATGTTTGGAAAGTATTAATTTACTGCACATGAAAAGTTATAAGTAACAGCCACATAGCCGTTATTATGACATTCTTGCTCAAAAATGTTTTCAATGTGGCAATTTTTCTTCAAGATAATAAAATAACTTTAAAACAACATTCCTAAGACTTAATACTTTATAAATAAAACAGATGCACAAGTCTGTGCCCACGAGCTTACTAATCGTCACTCCACTCATGTTTATTTCCGTCGAGAGAGCAACTGAATCAAAAATAGAAAAGTCCACCGCATCTCTTCGACGACGCTACTCGTACGCACGAACAGATATCATAATTTCTCCCAAATAAATTAAATAATTCCAAAATTAAATACGCGTTCGATTAGCAGTGACGTTCACTCACCATGATGGCTTGGCGTCGATTGACCGCCATCTTGATTTTGTCAATGGCAGTGTTCAACCTTGTTATGGGTTGTGATGTTGACGATATGGCAGTTTACAAAGTGAAATTACAAATGTTATGGAGTGAAGAGAGGTTTCCGAAGGACTTTCCTAAGCATCGACCGAAAGCTCAGTGGTCGCAAGTTTTCCGTGAGTACCCACATTTATTTATTGTTATCTTTTGTTTTTAATAGAAAAGCATTTGCGTTCTGTGTTAACACAACCTCATGAAGACTGCGACGTAAAAACCTGTTAGGGCCAATTCATTCAGATACGGTCTTAATCTAACATAAAACAACTCAAATGTGAGTTCGTAACGAATTTTATTCACAACAGCCTATATCTATAGCCAGAAAAGATCACCGATAGGGAATGAAAAGGCCTAGAAAAATAACAAAGGAAGAACTAAAGACACGAGTTATTTTTATCTTCTAACGGTTAAGTGTCATTTTGCGGCTTTGCTCGCCCTAGATAGGGCGGTATTTATTTGTTGGCGGTCCCTTACAAAGGGAGCTGATGTGATAAAAAATATTTATTTTGTCGGTCTTCTAGGTAGGGTCATTATTTACTTTATTGTGGTTTGCACGTCATTTTGTTATTTACTTTTTGTCCACTTTGTCCTGTAACTGTTGCATCGATTCACAGATTTAAATAAAAATATTTTTATAGAGCTTCTGATAAAAGTATTTTAAAACATCGTATACAGATTTATATGTGAATAAAACGCTTTAGGATAGGGAGGGATAGGGATAACCTTTGAGCTGACGCGTCCATAGGCTACGGTGTATGCCAATCCTGTATTCATCTCTTCACATCCTTCTGTTTTTATACCTGTAAGGTGGCACAGAAGCATACGGCCCATGGTTAGCATTAAGAACCAAATCCACGGCGCGGAGATCATTCCACAACCTAGTCAAGCTTTTGCAAGCTAGGAAGCTTCTTTGATCGAATTCCTCTCTATCAAACGTCGTCTCTATATTCTTTTCCTTTCTTTCTTTATTGGGAGTTAATAGATAAATTGCTTTTCGTGGTAAAATGCAAATAATGTTGGTAATCTCTCTAAAGTCTCTTTCATTTCCAAATATATTATGACCTTTCAATAACAAATCAGTAAATTGGCGCCGACTACAACCAGTGTTTGCCATCAAAGCCATGAATAAAACAGTTTAGCCCAAATCTGGAATAGCCGGTAATCTATTTTCATTTATAAATAACAGTACGGTTGAATATTTCACTTGCAGCAGTCACGGCCTAACAGGAAAATAGTTCTGTTTTAGAAAGTTTTAGTTAGTTTGACTATTAGTTTAAAATATTTTGATATTAGCTTCTGTCTCCGACTTCGTCCGTGTTGAGCATAGAATACCAGAGGAACCCAACATTTTCCGGGATAAAAAGTAATCCTATATGTTAATCAAGGCTATAAACTATACGTGTAACAAATTTTATACAAATCAGTTGAGCCGTTTTAGTGATTGGTTAAATAAGTAATTAAATAAATGTTATATATTTATTTCAATAAATAAATCAGTCTCTAGTATACCGATATGATCAATATCGTTGCCTTTGTCTGTTTTTGAGCTGGAACTAAAATATAGGAAGATATGGTAGGAACCTTGCCTACGCTTGCTCCACATACATAATGCTAATTTGCGCGCTGCCGACTTAAAAAAAAACAACGAATATTTTTTGGAGTAGGTTTTAAATTGATCAAAAATAGCTTTTGGATATGATTTGTGTTAAATTCTTAGTGATCATCTATATCGCAAAAGGAGTGGGTATGCCTCATATCAAATTAATCGGGCATCGGGCTAGAGGAGGACTGAAAAAAATATGGGATCAATTTTGTATTTTTTATCAGCGTCAAGATCGACCCACACTCTCATATAGTTACAAAACAATCTAGAAAATGTGTACCAATATCGAAAAACAAATTAAGATACGTCCCAGTGTTGCCTTCAAGAAAATATCGCTCCGTCGACGACCGTGACCAGAAAACGAAGTTATCTCCATTATATTATGAGTGATATTGAATTATCCGAGCTTGGAAATAAATCTTCGGGTACGGAGGAATTTGAAAGGCATTTTGTCCTTTTTGCGAGGAAAAAATCCTTTTGTTTGTTTTCAATCAAAGGATGGGACGATCAGGGTTGCCACGGAAACAGGAATGTATTTTAATAAACCTTTCGACAGTGAAAGGGTTAAAAGGGTGATTTATTTTTGTTTAAATGTGACAAAATATTTACATATCCTTAAGCAGAGATTAAAAAGGGGATCGCTTCGTACCAATATTTACATCTGCTCCTGATTTTAATAAAGATAGCCGGTTTTTGTTATATTCACTGCAATTCATGCAACGATTTAAAATATTAGTTCATTGTCATCACAATTGACAAAACATGAAACATCTTATTTCATATAATGCATAGAAGAAGTGCTAATACTTGTATACCATTCGTTTAACTTTCAAGGGGCCTTCAGAAAAAGAAATAGTTGAACGAAATCAAAGTCTAGATCTAAAAGTCAGTTTCAGGAGTTCACAAATGGAGACTACGGGAAATGAATGCGTTCATTAGTGTGTCCAATTAGACGTTTTACCGAACCGGTGGTAAAGTAGACCCTCATAAGGCCTTATAAGAGCTAAACTGAAGAACCGATTTCTGATTTAATTTATTTTAAAATAGTTTTTACCTGCGGCTTCGCGCGCGTCGTGCTAGGTAAATATCGCCTTTGTCCTTCCTCAGGTTATACTCTATCTCATTGCCAAATTTCATCTTGATCCGTTCAGCCGTTCGGTCGTGAAATGGTAGCAAATAAACAGAATTACTTTCGCATTTTTAATATTAGTATGTTTTTTTTTAATTAATCGAATAAGCAAAAGGATTTTTAAGGCTTAATCAAGTAAACAGCCCTGTCCTAACGCAACAACAAGAAACAAGATAAAAGTTGTTAGATGCGAATAAAATTTATATTAGCTGCCTGTGAGTCGCTTGTCATGTGATGGGCAAACATTATTTCGTTTCCCTTTGTGCTAGGCTAGGCCTTTGTATGTGTCACGGAGTGAGGTAAATATAAGTCTCTTTGATTCCTTTATAAATAACAATAAAATTGTATCACTTGCCTCTAAATAAAAATCTATTTCGTATTGATTTTGCACGTCAGTTTTTCATGATAGCGCTGAGAATGAAAGTATATTTAGGCGGTACCTTTCTATAGGTTGGAAGTTTAGGACATAATTTTTTTTCAATAATAATATGGCACACAAGCATACGGCCCTCCTGCTGGTAAGCAGTTACCGTAGCCTATAGCCGCTAGTAATACCAGGGGTATCACTAACTTGTTGCCAGCCCCGTTGCTGATGAGGACTCACTGTGCTAGCAGCATTAATTTATGGGAAAACCCACGAGAGATCTCAATTCGCCCTACCTCTCTTTTTTAGGCTGGTGCGGTTAATTACTGTACTTAGGCTTAGGAAAACTCAGAAGTACAGGCCGGGGTTTGAACCTGGGCCCATCAGATGACAGGCCGTTGCTTCAACCACAAGGGCACCACGGCTTTTTTTTCGACAGTACGTTTCTATAAATTGGATGTTTCGGACACCAATTTTTTTATTCAAACCTCGATGCACCAGTGATATTAAAACTTGCATTTGAATTAAAATAACACGTCCCCTTTTAGAACTCCGCTAGTTAAGCTCATAGTATATTTCTACCTCAAAACTAAACTAATACACTATTCTCGAACTTTTAATGTATAAACACAGGGTATATTTTCTCACTCATGACTCGCGAGGCATCGTTAACTCAATTCCATACTTCATATTCTGAAATAACTACATAATCCGTTTATGAAAACAAACCGTCATTCATATTTCATTCTGTAAACTATCATGAACACTTTACGATCATAAATCAACTTGTTAACGATACAATTATGACATCTTTTTCTTTACGATAATAAGCTGATGTAAGCTTTTTTATAAAAAAAAATGGTGCAATTATTAGTTATTTTAGGTTCATTTTAGTGATGGCCGTGAGGTATTGAGCGTTGCTTGCTATTCTCGCTACGTAAATTCTAATCCCACCGGTCTGTACCAATCGGTTTGATTAAAACTTAAGTGCAATGATTGGTCACCAATCACTAGCTTTACGGTGAAGGATAACCTGCATACGCATGAGAAGAAATTCAAGGACGTATGTAGTGCCTCTTCGGGGACCCTTGTCCCACAAGGCGGCATGTTTATATTATATATGTATATTTTGAAAAGAGAGGTAGGGCGAATTGGGATCTCCCGTGGGTTTTTACATTAATATTGGAGCCGCCTGACTGGTGACTGTACCGCTACCTTACAGAAAACCGCAGTGAAATAAAACTACTTTGATGTAGTGTTGTGTTTCTGCGGTAAGGTAAGTGATCCACGAGGATACGCTGGGCTAGTAGTAATGCTGCCAGTGACTCCTCACCAACAACAGGGTGGCAACTCGTTAGTGATATCCCTAGTATTGCTAGCGGCTATAGGCTACGGTCTGCTTACCATCAGGTGGGGCGTATGCTTGTGTGCCACCTTTGTGGTATAAAAAAAGCATAATTAGATAATAAACTGACCCAAAACGAGCGTAGCTTACCGAATGTTTAGTGAGGTGTGATAAATCGTTCTATTTACGTATAAGACTTTTTATGCCACATTATACGGCGTTATTATTTATAGACGGGTCGTTGAACTTAATGGCTTCCTTAACTACTTCAGGGATAATATTATATTATTAAACTTAAGAGTATCAAGCTTCAACGTATATTTCACAAACATTGTTGCTAATTCTGTTGTACGAAATCATTAAACTATTGCCCTCCTTCTTGAACTCCGCACATGAGAAAAGAATAGCAAGACTATTAGTTTTTATGCGAGATGTCAAACAACACTGACAAGCAGTTTTTGACACTTGTCTAAGATAATAGTTCCGAATTCAAATGCTAGTTTTAGCTGTACATGTTTGATGCGTTATTAAAGTAAGTACAAGTTGCGTAAAGAAAACAGGTAACACTGATCTATAATAGACAATCAATTACAGGTAAAGACAAACTAGAATAGCGCGTAATTAGTCATCGTAATGTCTTAATTATTTTCTAGGTATGCACTGAAAGAATCAACTAATGATTTTTATAACCTACTCATGAAGCAAAGTTGTTACTTTTATAAAAAAAGTTATAACTGGTTACATAAAAATTAAAGAAGTCAGTAAAATTTTATCACATTTAAGTTTAGTTATATTTCTTATTAAATTTAGTATTATATTGGAATGTGCCCATAATAATGTTGAGTGGTTCACCTGTCACGTTCGAACATAAATATCTTGGCTCAGCGTACTATCTGCTTACCCGCAAAAGAAGACATGCTCTACTACTCTGCCTACTTCGAAAAGTGGACCGTGTCTCTATCATCATAAGCTTTGTATTTTGATACAGTATTTAATTATCAATCCGTGTGCATCCCGTCCCGTAATTAGACTAGCAGGAGAGAAGGCGGGTTAGAAAACTGCTTTATTTGCATATCGCACTCGGGTTATTCTGAAGCTAATGGCCTATAAAATGCTTCGATAAAGGCTGAAGCAAAAGCGTGGGCTATTCAGCATCAATATACGGAAACAAAATTTTCATAAGTTTTTTGAAGGATCTACACCAAATTTGTACAAGCAATACAATTTCCAGATCAGCAAGCGCTTATCTATGGACACAAGCAGCACAAAGAGTAGTGTTTTGCAACATATAAAAATTGCGTTGGAAACTAAAATAATTGTTGTAATTGTTGTTTTCTATCATATTCTGTTAATAAGTGCCGTCTTATGGCATAAGCCAGTGAACGTCCCGTTCAAATCCGTCCAGCCGTTCGGATTTGATCACAATTTCATGGGTTTTTTTTTGTTGCTGAAAACCAATTGGCGCAACAAAATATTTTACGCCTTTAGCTATCTACCAGTGAAAGTCCAACCATTCAGATTTTTTTTTAATTGCATGTGTTTTGTATGTTGCGCGGAACCCTGATTGCATGAAAATTTCCAAAATAAATTAAGCTTAAGTCACAAATTATAGCATCAGCTGCCTGCCAGTGAAAGTCATGTTCAAGTAGATTTTCAAAGTATCTTTAATGTACAGAATTGGACTTGTTACAGTTTAATTATAAGTACCTGGTCTATAGATGTATCCCGTTATATATTTAAATTTCATTATCAAATTATATGTAAAACACATGTTATAATATAATAAATATTCTCAGGTATAAATCTATAAAGACAGAAAATTTCGAAACGAGATTCCAAAGCAATAATAATTTATTCAATTTAGGCCATTATAAGGCACTTATGAAGGTCTACTTTACCGATTCGGAAGGTACACTTTTTATTTTATTATTTTAAGGTACAGCGCGGAATTTCCCAGCAGACGATAGTGAGACGCTTGAATGAGCCGTTTCCTTTAAAGGCCTTTACGTTATATTGAATTTACTCTATCCATGGCTCGCGTTACACTGGTTTTACTATCTCTGTGAAGAGACTACGCAGCGATGTAGCAATTAACTTACTGTTTAGGCATTCCAAATGGATAAACTTACATCATACACATCACATAATCTTTATGTTTTGTTACACCATCATCTTAAGATGTTAGAAGCTGATTTTGACAAAGCGCTAGTATTATCAAAGGCGCTAGTGATGCCGTAGTTGCAAGCGTCCAAAGAGTACGGTAACCGCTTACTACCAGGTGGGCCGTATGCTTGTTTGCCACCTTAGTGATAAAAAACTTTTTTTTAAAGAGTTAATAAAATAAAATGTTTTAATTAACTTCAGTTCAAGCACACAACGCTTCTCACGCCTTGTACCACATCGGCTCGGTGGCTAGTCCGTCTGTTCGAAACTTCGCCCAGTACGGTATAATAGACGAGCTGGTGAAAGAGGGAGATGAAGAATCCAGAATCTATGACCAATTCTCAGCGCCAGCCGTACGTGACGGAACGGGGGAAACCGAGAATCTTGTGTTTGTCGATGGCGCTTATAGCTTGGTAAGTGAAGAAATTTGTCAACCACTCCGTCACTCAGAAACGTCGGGTATTTATGACAAGATAAAGAATGTAGAAGAAGCAGAAGATGTATGTAAGTCAAGAGTCAAATGGCGCTCTAAACTCTCTGCCTACCCCGTGAGGGACTTGGCGTGATATGTATGCATGAATCCAAGAAGGTATGGAATTTATATTTATAAAAAAAAACTATCTTCTGTGACCTAAATATTTATCTCTTTTCAGGTATCCCTAATCAGCCGCATAATCCCTTCACCAGACTGGTTCATAGGTGTTGACAGTATGGACCTGTGTGTAGACGCTACGTGGGTGGATCAAGTCACGTTGGATGTGAGTTCGAATCCGTGGTAGCCGTACGATTGCCTACCATTTGGGGTACCCCGGAGGCCTGTAACAATGATAAAAAAGGGTAGTGCGTAATGGGATTTGACAAAACAAAAGCTACCCGTCTGAGGCCAAAACCGAAGGCACAAAAAACACTAGTCTGATATACTGTGTTTCTGCGGTGAGTAAGGTTTCAAGAGCTCTTCGAGAACATGCTGGGCATTGTTACCACCAAGTAGGCCATGCAAAAAGAGGATTCTTTTTCGAAACCGTGGTGCATTCTTTGCGTAAAGCTTCCAAATTATCATGCAAGTTGCCGTTGTGGGGGTATCGATAGTTGACCTGAAAAATCAGATATAATATTTTTTATATACCACTAAGTTGGCACACAAGCCCACCTGATGACAGAAACATAACTACATCAAAGTAGTGTCATTTGAAAGCGGCAACACTACATAATATATACTTTAATAATAGATTAATTAAAAACACAGTGGTCTAGTACCTAGCAAACGAAATTCCTTTCAAGCTTTAATCTCTTTTTGATGCAGTTGGAGCCCCTCGATGCAGGTGCAGCCAGCGGCTTGACCTTCACAGCTCCCCGCTGGGAGACCTCCCCTCCAGAGCCCGTCACCAGACTCAAGCCTAAACAACCGAACCACCCGGCAGCTGGGTTCTACTACCCTGAGCTTAGGGAGCTGCCAGCTATAGCTAAAGTGGACTTCACTAAGGTATGTGCAGTTAGGCGCGAATTAGCGAGTTTATTTTTGTTATTAAACAGAAGGTTAGCACCTGGTAGTGTCAAAGTTGTTTTGTGTGTTATTAGTCTATAGGTATACTTTTAGAAAAGCAACTGAATTTTAATTCCATGAAGAATTATTATCTTTTTCACTGATGATAAGTAATTATAGTATAAATAATAATAATAGTAGTAAATAATTAATGTATGGAACGCTTAAAAGATAGCCCAACGCATATTTAAACAGACCTTAATGAAACAGTCTACAAACCAATAAATGTATAAAATATTTTATGGGCATTGTAACCCTTAGGTTACGTTTTTTTATCTTAATAAAAATACGGAAAAGATCGTCTTAATTATGAGGTAACCGTCAAACAGAACCATTACCAAATCCGAGGCGAATTAATTCGCAGGTTCACTATAAACTGTAGTATCATATTTATATCTTTCAAAGCTAAAATGAGGCTTGCCCGCTGTATTTCTGATTTCTCACCATTCCATTCTCGATAGGCCGTGGGGCGTTCCTCGTAATGCGATAATTATGATAATACCGCAGAGATAGATGTTGCCGTTTTGAGCTCCATCGAGCTGATACGGTGTAATGGAATGTACGATGGATGTAAGTGTTTAGTGAATTTAACAATTCTGTTGCATCACATTAAATCCTGCCGTTAATAATGCTTTGATTTACTCCGTAAAGCCCATAGATTACGTGTTGTGTTTAGATAAAGTTTTGGGTAGTAACGCTTCGTTTAGTTAATTTCGTCATCGATATAAGAAAAGATAATAATAATTCAAATGTAAATATAAATGATAGTACGTAATGACGACCAGAGTAAGAACTAGTGACTGGCTCAATACGTGAAAATAATGATATTAAAATTATCTGAAATCGGAATGTACAAACATAACTTACTGATATGTACCAGGAAGACGATTGCCAAACAAAAAAGGAATATTAAAAAAATCTTACTATATTACAGATGAAAGTATACTCAAAGAAAGAATTAAACGATTTCATGCGAAAAGAGTTAATAGCTAAGCTGAAAGCGAAAGATTTACGTATAGGCTCACCTAGAAACGAAGCGACTGAAAAACCATTTGAAGATGCTAATGAAATGACTGCCAGAAGTCAAGTAAATTTGCTTAAAGAATTGGAAGAAGAACCAGTTGGAACTCCAATGCCTAACAATCCAGATAACAAAGTGGTTGTAGTAACGACTTCTTCTACGTAAGTGTTATTTAATTGCCTAATGGCCTGAGAGGCTTTCGGTCTATATTTAACTACGATACAGCTTAAACCACTTTAGCGAGATGCGTCCTCAGGCGCCATGAATTGCATAGCTATTTAGATGTAAAATCTCAGGCTTTCGACTCAGCAGCGGCTGATTCAAAGGCCTGAACTGTGATAATTATTAAATCACTCTCATAATATGAGAATAGTTTTTTTCCGCGACTTCATACTGCATAGAAATATATCGTTAATATAATAATATTAGCCTATACTATGCCAAGATAGTGTACTTTGCCAGTTCCAGAACTATTGAACTGATATCAACGATTCCTACCTAGAAATTACCCCTAACGTACAAACAAACGGATGTCTTTAATTTAATTACTATCTTATATCTACAAATGAAAATATATTCAATAGCTACTACTATCATAAACAATTTTATTTTATTGCTATCAAAGTAGCTAGTTGAGCTCTACTGATAATACTGGAATTTTGTTAGAATTCTAATACATATCGCAAATTGCGATTGTACAAAATTAGAACGTATTTTTTTAAAAGGTCTATAGTAGTGCCTTATTACCATTATTTACAAAAGATTTTATTAAAAGCTATTGATATCCATCAGAACTACAACAGAGAGAGAATTTGACGAGAACCTACAAAACTTAGATGATGTGGTGTTGGCTGTTGCTCATGGCAAGAGGCTAGGACTGGGGAAACATCTGCCAAGACACTTCAGATCACGACTCCATCACGCTGTCAACAGAATTAGACGTGAGTTTCGATTTGCAATTTCTCCTCGATGGCTCCTACGGCTTAGCACTTCTAGCAATGTGTATCACTATTTGTTCAAACAATAGTATTGCTAATGGTGATTTTGCTTGCTTCTTGCACAACTCAACATGACATAATCATCCTTGTTGTCATTCGGGAATTGTCAATTCGAGCATGATTGAAGGGACATCGTCCATGTTTCATAAAGATTTGGCCCAAATCTGAAAGTACCAACGATTTTTGTCCCTTAAATGTCTGCAGGACCATTTAGTTGAGATCTAAAATCAGAATTATCATATTTTTTTGTTTAAAATAGGAATTCAAATTAACCAAATAAAATGAAATGTCCTGTAATGTACAGCATTGATTACTATGGCACCAACGTAATAAATGCTCACCCGGAAAAGCTTTAACAGAATATATAAAGAAATGCTTTTGGCCGTCACTTTCAGTTCTGGACCAAATCTCTATGAAACATGGATGATGTCCTTTAGATCTTTTTAAGTAAGACCGTACCTACATTACAAGTTAATGCTACACTTAAGAAATTGAAATGAATATATTAGGTCCTTACATATGAAATTGGCGTTTTGTATGGGAGGAACAAAAAGTCGAATATTTTTTAATATAATATATTTAATTAATCAAAGTATGAACCATTATTTTCTATGCACTTTTGCCATCTCATAGGTAGTTCATTGATCCCTTTACTAAAAAAACCAGTCGGACGGGAATCAATAAAATCTTTGAAGGCGATTTGGACTGCCCCATCGGAGTTGAATTTTTTCCCTTGCAAGAAGTTATCCAAATTTCGAAAAAAATGGTAATCTGTTGGAGCAAGGTCCGGGGAGTACGGAGGATGTCTTAGACTTTCCAATTGAAGCTCTTCTAATTTAGTAGCCGTCTGTAGCGCAGTGTGTGGTCTAGCTTTGTCGTGAAGCAGCAGTGGCGTGGAGCGATTGACCAGCCTAGGTTGTTTAGCCGCTAGCTTTTCCATCATGGTTTGCAATTCCTGACAATAGACATCAGCCGTAATAGTCTGGCCAGATTTGAAAAAACTGTAATGAACAATACCGGCACTAGTCCACCAAACGCTTACAAGTAACTTTTTTGGGGTTAATTTTCGCTTGGGGCAGGATTTGGCTGGCTGGCCAGGATCTAACCATTGCGCTGAGCGCTTCCGATTATCGTAAAGAACCCATTTTTCATCACAGGTAATGATTCGGTTTAAAATACCTTCATTATTGTGCCGGTTTAGTAATGTAACGCAGCAGTCGACGCGCGTTTGCCGGTTTGTTTCAGTCAATTCGTGAGGTACCCACCTTTCAAGCTTTTTAATCTTCCCAATTTGCTTCAAGTGAATTAAAACAGTTTTATCACTAACATTGCTAAATTGCTGCAGCTAACTCGGACGTGGTTTGCGATGGATCCGCTTCCACAATAGCCTTCAACTCTTCATTATCAACTTGAGTCTCAGGCCGTCCACGGGGCTTGTTCTGCAGGTCGAAATTTCCAGAACGAAAACGTTGGAACCAAAAACGAACTGTGTTTTCTTTTGCAACACGACCGCCATACACATCATTCACCCTTCGAGTTGTTTCCGCAGCACTAGTGCCACGGCGGAACTCGTACTCGTAAATAATGCGATATTTAAGGTTTTCCATTTTGTAAAATGAGTGACGCAAACAGAAAAAAACAGAAGAAAAAAACAAATTAATGACGATCATCGAAGCACAAATACATGAGTCTATAGCTGTACAAATTTGAATTTGGAATTCCTTACCAAAGAGGAGAAATTCGTGATTAAAGTGGCCAGTACGAAAAACGCCAATTTCATATGTAAGGACCTAATATTATTATTATTAGCTGTTGGGACTTCATTAATGTCTCTTTATTTTCAGCTAACGACTGCCAAGTATCAGAATGGAGTGCCTGGTCTCCTTGTTCGGTTAGCTGCAGCTTCGGTGACAAATACAGACACAGGTAATTTTACAAATCAGGAGCTTAAACGAATAATATGTTTTTACTAAAGGTACGAATTTGTCTCTTGCGCAAAAGTACCTGTATATTTTTTTTTATTAATAAGAATACCTATCAATTTTATGGAGTAACTGAGCTTCATAATTTTTTAGCAATGCCTATTTTGGATGTAGGCGTACAGGTACTAAGGTATGGTTTGAGTGCTGAAACGAAATTTCATATATTCAGCACGGATCAGACACAGATCAGGTTGGGACACGAGAATGACAGTTGCCATACATAATAATCCGTTTGTAATTTTTTAAATGTTGCCATTTAACGCAATACTCTTGAATTTATTTCACATTACTTCTGTAAATTTGTTTACATACATTTAATAGATTCAACATATGTGTTCCATTAATTCAGGACTGTGATAAGACAGAAGAAGAAGGGCGGTCGCGGCTGTCCCTCCCTGAAGGAAAGAGAGCATTGCGGCGACATCAACTCCTGCGCACAAATCGATTATTTTAATTGGTAATTTGAAATTGGTGCCATGTCTGTTGTACGAAATCATTAAACTAAACTAATTTGACAGGTCTAAAAATATTGCCATCTTTATTTAGCCCCGCACATGAGAAAGGGATAGTAGGACTTTTTAGACCTGTCAAATTAGTTAAGTTTAGTCATTTTGATCAACACAATCGACACCATAGAATACTCAATTTTAGTGATATTTAAAATGTATTACGAACGCATTAAGGGCTGGTTATCTGCAGATTATATACAATACATTTGTGTATATATACATGGTATTTTACTTATCTTTCGAATCTTAACGGGGCTTTGACCACTAGGCTAAGCTAACAGAACAAGCTAGGGTTGTACTCGTAACCAAACTATTGATAGACAACCTTTGCACATGCGAAATCCCGGTACTACCGCATGATTCGCAGTCATAATAATATATCACTTCTGTCAGTGCAAATTCTTCTCTGCCCGATAAGTAATATAGATTATAGGATGTACCCGAAATATAATAGGTGCATGTTACCGAAAGAGCAAAGTACAAAGTGGATAAAATACTGTCAGCAAGTGCTGTCGTAAAGGGAGGAAGCCACTTTATAGGGGACACGTCACGAGTGCCAATAAAATGTGACGCAGGATTAAGTTATAAAATATTAATAACATCGCTGGCCGGGGAATAAATGTATATAATGCTGACTGGTTCATTCTATTCCTATATAGCAGCATAAGTCAATAAATCTTTGGTCAAGCAATTAGTATTCGATACTAAAATTGCTTTTAAATTTTCAAACGACACATTGTTATTGTTTAGTAATGCAATTACATTAGTGCCAATTCCCATTTCACACAGTAGCCTAGATTGTTTTTTATACCACTACGACGAGACCGCTGGTCTAGTGGTTAGTACACCTGACTGCTGCGCTAGAGGTCGCGGGTTCGATTCCCGCCGGGGCAAACATTTATGTGACAAATATGTTTGCCTGGCGTCTGGGTGTTTGGTATGTATTATAAGTATGTATTTACAAACAAAAAGTATATAAGTATTATATCAGCTGCTGGTTCCCATAGTACAAGCTTTGCTTAGTTTGGGGCCAGATGGCGCTGTGTGATAATGTCCATCTGATGGTAAGCAGTCACCGTAGCTACGCTAGCAATACCAGGGATATCACTAACGTGTTGCCAACCATGTTGTTGATGAGGTCTCACTGTGCTAGCAGCATTACTACTAGCCCAGCGTATAATCGTGGACTGGCAACCTTACTTACCGCGGAAACAACACTACATCAAGTAGTGTTATTTCACTGCCGTCTTCTGTAAGGCGGAGGTACCGTCCCCAGTCCCCAAGGCGGCTCCAATATTGATGGGAAAACCCACGGGAGATCTCAATTCGCCTCACCTCTTTTTAACCCATTTTTAGTTAATAAAGGGTTAAACTCTAAGTTTAGTGCACAAACTTTTAGCTAAGTGCATAATCAAATTAAATCTTGTCAATACGACGAATATTAATTAGTGTAAATACACAACAGAAAAGTGTATTTCCGTTTATTTTAGTCTAGTTATTTGAACTAGAGAATTGGCACGAGTATTTTGCATGCAGAGACATGAAATTCTTAATCAAAGTTTGCATGACATTATTATGTGTGTGAGATGCAAGATGCGTTGAAAATTAGTGATACTACGTATTTGAATCTAATTAATGGTACACAATAATAAATTGTAATAGCTCTGCCCTTAGAATAACTAATAATTCTGCCATTATTTTTGTCGGTTATCTTCCTGTTAGGATTACCTGGTATCCAAAAGCTAAATATAACATCGTAATTATTGACTACCATAAATTAGATCTCTTATTTTTTAAACAAGCGATCCTAGTGATTCTTACTAAGATGGCACTTGTTTTTTTTATATTTCCAAAAACCTTTTAAACAGCTTGATAATAATTACTTAAAAGGAAGCTCACGAGCACCTTTGTTACCAAAAATAAACAAAAAGGAAAAACATTCCTAATTTGAAATGAATACCAAGGTAGTAGTTTTTCCACGTTTGTAACATAATGTTTGTAAAATACATGCGCTTGGTTAAAGTATAATGTTTATAACAAACCCGCCATATTCTTCTATTACAAGCGCGAAGGTTCGGACTTCAACCCCCTTCTGCCTTCGTCATTGGTATTCTAACCGAGATTGCCTCAAAATCAAGGAGTATGTGATTCGATTTCTATACTGGTAGGTATATGCGTAGAGATGTTATTACCCATCCTTAGTCTCCGAATAAAATAGTCGGAGCCGTGGTTCCCCAGACACAGCATCTGACTGGAAGATCTTCACTTTGTAGCGGCTAATTATGATCACCTCGCTCGCCCCTCATTAATAACATATTTATCTCTGACCTCTACTGCTGAAACAATCAATACTTACTTACCTTAATAATCTACATAACCTGAAAGATAGACGTAAAAAACATAATAAACTGAGGAGGTATTATCCCCTCGATAGAAGATACCGCGCTCACTCAATCGGAAACATCAATTGAGTGTCTCATCACGAGGTACATACTAAATACGGACCCTGCAGCCAGACGCGAGCTTGTCAAAATAAACCTCATATTATATCATACCCTTCATCAATGATGTACAAGGCTTATGTAGGTCCTATGAAGTTTGCAGATTGAAAATATGGGATTTTGAATATTTTTTATTTTACAAGAAGTTTGGGTATTTGTATTCTACTAGCTGCTGGCTCCCATGGCTCCCATAGGGCCAGATGGCGCTGTGTGATAAGGTACATTTGCGCATTTTTTTTTGTTTTTAAAAAAAATATCGACCCGCCATTGCTTCGCAAGGGGTACACAAATCTAAATAAATTATACATAAAATCTTTCCTCTTGAATCACTCTATCTATAAAAATGAACCGCATCAAACCGTTGCGTAGTTTTAAAGATCTAAGCATACATAGGGACAGACAGATATCGAGAAGCGACTTTTTTTATACTATGAAGTGATTACGCTATGTGATTTATCCTAATTTATTAAAAGTCAAGAGCGCTCTGTACTCTCTGTCTAACACGTGATGCGAAAAAAAATTTTTGACAACATTTTCTGCCCTGAAACATGCCTTTGATCTTCAGTTTAAAAACTAACTTAATAAGATCGCAATTAAATAAATAGGTCTGAACAAAAATAAAAATATTCAAAGAATAACACAAACAATTATAAATGCAAAACAAAAGACATGTTAATTCACATTTTTAATAATATGAAGCGTACATAAAAATATCCCTGTCTCATATGCAAACATATTTTTCGTCGAGCAAAGCTGACGCGGTGGCTTGAAAGGTCATGTTGAAGTTATGAGGATCCCTTTATGGCCTCCGTGACTGGCTGAATGTGACGATTCGGAACCTGTCCCCCTTATTGATAGCCCCTGAACGAGAATAGTATGTACGCAGCTTACTGAAATCTAGGAACGAACCATAGGTAAGCTAAGTTATAGGATTTTAGATTTAGGCATCGGAATATTGTTATGTTTTTTGTAAGAGAATCGCAATAATTCTGGAACCATTTTGACGATACAATAAATTAAAAAAGTTGGGACTTGGTTAAAAACCTTTTTGAGTATTTAAAATTTGGGTTTTAGGGTAGGTACGCGCGAATGATACCCCTGGTGAAAGCGTCCATAGGCTACTCATTTTTTTTTTATGACTTATAATGACGAATGATAATATATTTGGAAAATATAGCCTGTGACGTAGCGTTCACTTAACGTCAGCTAAGAGTTTAGTAGTGCTATCCCTGGTATTACAAACCACTAAATGTTATGGTAACCGTTCACCATTACGCTGGCCATATGCTAATTTACCTTACATGTGTTAGAAAGATTGCGGTTGCCGAAGCTGACATTTTAATATTTCTGACCGAAAAGAGGTCAAAATTATTTATTTTGGAAGTCCTACAAAGAATACACACACATTTACAAATATAGTGCCAGAGTATATTAAATATGATCCTACAGATATAGGTGACCACAACATGCACGTAATAGCTATATTATAACGATACAACATTGAATTTTGTAGCTTTATTTTGTTCATAATTGCAATATTCATAGAAACAGATTCCGGGTACCAAAATGTTTTGCGTACCAAACTAAGCGCATTTAGTTGAAGGCAAAGTCCCGAGTAGGGTTGTAGATATTCAATTTTCCAAAACATTAGAACCGAGACCGATTTCAAGAACGAACGCTTGGTGATTGATTCCCGACTCGCTCTAGGAATCCAGCCGTGATTGATACCGACTCTTAAGGAATTCTTTAGTGTCGGAGGAACTATGATAGGGGTGCGAGGTCATTTTAAAATTGTCACACTTGATGAAACAGCGTCAATCAAAAAATACTCTGCCGTGCTTAGTTTAATACTACACCGGTAAATTTTGGAAGTAATCGTATTAGTTGCAACCCTTATCAAATTTAATTTCAAATAAAATATCATAAATATCCGTTCAGTTATCATAAATGTCTTTGCATAAACTGCAGTATATTATAAACTCTGAGCTTATACCTAACCATTGCTAATTAAATAAAGTGCTAAACTTGAGTACCGTAGGAGATGATCTTTTGGATACATTTTATAGTTATCGATTTTATTCCGATTAATTTTCGGCTTCGAATCTTCGCTAGACCAATAAAAGATTCACCCTTCCCTCGTTACAGTAAGGTTGGCACCACTTAATTTAGTGGTAATGCAAGCATCTCTAGCCTACCTATAGATAGACGGTAACTGTTACCAAAGGATGGTCCACCAGGCGCTTGCTTTGACCTTCGTTGAATGTTGTTCTAAGTTTTTGATTAATTACACCACGATTGTAAAGAATTAAAGCGAGAGGTAGGACAGAAACTCTCGTAGGTTTCTCCAATAAAATAGGAGCCGCCCGACTGGAGACTACACCTCCACCTTACAGAAGGCAGCAGTCAAATATCACTACTTTGTTGTAGTGTTGTGTCTCTGCGGTAAGTAAGGTTGCCAGTGCTTCACGAGGATACACTGCGCTAGCAGTAATGCTGCCAGAACTGAGTCCTCATCAACAACGGGGTTGGCAAATCGTTAGTGATATCCCTGGTGTTCCTAGTGGCTATATATAGGCTACGGTTCGTGATACCAGCAAACGATTGCTGTGCGTACAATGTTCGTAGAATAATAAGCCTTCCTAGAGTAAAAAGAGTTCTACTTCTCCTGATACCTCCCCATAATAGTGTACTAGGTACGACAGTCCCCTCACACAAAGTACACAGTAACTGATTTGAATATACTTCAATTGAATACAAATCAATTCATAATGGCGCGACCCACGGGAGCACAGACAGACAATTCTGTGAATACAAATTTACTACATTTATGTATTTTTCTTTCTACGTGCGCACGTTTACCAAGAGGCAATCAATCATTTATAGAAACAATATTTTTTTTATTTTTAAACGGATACTAACTTGTTTCTTTCTCTTATTTACTAACTTTGATACAAAAGTTTCAAAATGTATTGTGTATTAGGTATAGGTCCCTACACGTTATCAAAATAATCTTAATATTTCAAATAATATGATCATTATTATTGTAGCAACTATACAATAAGTAAGCCATCTTCGAAATTATACTCTTCTAGCCGTATAACAAGGTTCTCTACCAATAAATAGACAGGTTAGATAGTTTTTCGAGATCCTTGGCAAAACCGGGACCCTATATAAATATATAGATATAATTAGTTCATCATAATATCATCACTGGACGATCCAGCGTTTGTTAAATGCCATACAAATTGAAAAGAAGTATGATCGTATTCTATGGTCTGCTCATATAACAAAAGAACAATGACCGAACGCTAAGTTATTGCATATACATTACCCAATAATAGAAAAAAAACAGTTCCATCCCTTTTCACGAAATGAATCCCACAGATTGCAGGAAATCAAGAGGAAAGATGTTACCCAACAATAACAGATATCCGAGAACTAATTTTATTTCACAAAACATTTTCAAACTAATTAGGTACCTGTGCCGGTAGCATGAACATTTTTCGACAAGGTATTCGAAAACCTAACTCGCGAAATGTAAAATTGACATACTAATGTTTAGTTCCACTTTTCACCGCTGCAGCGCTGTTCATTTTTCAATACAAAAATTGTCTAAGGCGACACGTAAACGATGTCGCAAATTATTCATGCTTGCACTACTGTTCTCTATTGACGATCATGACTGTAAACATGAAAATATACGTTTTTTTTTAATGAATTATGCTATAATGCTACGGAACCTTCAGATACAAACAGTCTTGTTCTTGACGTGATTTTCGTAGATTTCATTATCGTGACCTCGCAAGTAAAAGTATAGCTCACTTACATTAATATTACATATATATATTTATAAACATATATATACATATACATATATATATTACATATATATATTTATTGGATATAATAGATACCATATGTTAAATTGTTATCTAATGTAGGTGGGTATCTGCTCTTATTTTAACAAATACTGTATCTTATTTTATATACTTTTATGTACTTCATTGCTGTAACCTGCGAACTTATTATTAGGTATGTAAACTTTTAGTTGTTCATTTTTATGCATGCCGTCACTTCCTAATTGTTATAATACTCTGTTTACGTGACTTATATTGTGTTAGTGTTTATTACGTCGGTAGCCATATAGATAAATAAATAAAAATGAAATATTACCATGAAATGTTATTGAATATCGATCGAGATAGTTTTTCCTTTGTAATTTCTTTGATGTTTTCCTTCCCTTTACACTCAAAACTGATATCGAAACTGTACTACTATACTAAAAGATATCAAAAGATGATCGTTTTTATTCAGCGAAGCTAGCATGACGCTACCGGTGGCTATAGGTTCACTTCATACAGAACAAATACAATACAAATATTCGTTACTAGCTTTCCCCGCGACCTTGGCCGTAGCAATCTATACTAACATAAAGATGAAAGATTTGTTTATTTTTGTGTTTGTTTGTATTGAATAGGCTCCGAAACTACTGGACCGATTTAAAAAAATCTTGTTTACTCTTCACCGTTTGATGGCTACATTATCTCTGAGTAATATAAGCTGTTATACTAGCTGCTCGCCCCAGCTTCGCAGGCGAAGACAAAATATTTGATAAATGTCTACCCATTCTATGCCGGGCGGCGAATTTACAAAGGCTATACCATTAGAGTGAAAGTGCAAACTGAACTGGCTTAGCTTTTGTTTGACAAAAACTTGACGAAACCACAACGAAACAACAAATGCTATCCAATTTGATACCGATATGCAAATATGTAGTTAGTCTATAATATAATAATATGTGAAATATACATATTATTATGTGATTAAATATATGAAAAACAAAAAACAGAAAAAAAAAAAACAACCAACGTCGGCTAAGGCGGGTGCGAAGCGTAGCGGAGCACCCGCCTTAGCCTTCTAACCTATCACGGCCATGTCGGACTACAATGTTATAGGTTTTGTCCGTGCATTTTCTTTGAAAATATCAAGGCAAAAAGCTAATCCATTTGAGTCATTTTTTTTCAATTAATATGCATAAACAAAAGTATAGCCTTTGTTAATTCGCTGCCGGGCGGGCCGCTAGTAGGATATAACACAGGCAGCTAGGACTTTGTCAAAATCCTATCTTAGTGGGTATCACTGTCGTTTGGTGCCGTTTATTTCACATCTTTATATTATTTAAATTCTACCCCGACATCTTGATGAAGTAAACCTCCTTCGGTCGTCGGTTTTTTCCAACTACCCACTAGTTTTACTGGCTGAAGACGCGACCTTTCGTCTTTATGCGTTCCGGTCGCGCAATTCCATTTTATAAGGATTCTGTGTGAAACTACGGAACTGTAAGTGTTCTATCACTTTACTCGCACGTTGTTAAAATTTAACTACCTATTTTAGTGTCCGGTTATAGAGCTTGTCGAATTCACTGCAGTAGTAGATTTGATTCGCTGAATAGAAATTATGGGTGTGTTTTAATGACTAAATTTATAGATCAATATGATAATCATATATCTTCATCCCTTCCCAAAAGAGTCCCCAAAGATAATTCGGGGTCAACGTGACGGATGGTGAGTCTACTTACGTCCTTGAATTTCTTCTCAGACACTTTCTTCCCTCTTAACGGGTAGTAAATAAGTTTTTTAAATATTTTTAGTAGTCATATATTTTCCTTTTGTTAATTAATTCTTCTCTTCAGGTTGTCTTATAAGGAGTAAAGTTTACACATTAACCATAAACAAGACAACATAAACATAGATTAAAGAATAGAAAAGTTGAATTAGCTTGCGAGTGACTACAATAATAAATTGCAGGGTATTGGATCGTGAATGTGCAGTAAACCATATCTTCAGACACATCTTGCATAGCAAGAAGCACCTGCTACTTATGAGTTCACAAATACTTTTCGATTTTCATTTGACTCCTCTGTTCATTTGACTGAATAAAATGTTCAGAATATCTGTAGAGAAATCTTTTGTCTAGATAATATCTGGCAATTTGCCAAAGCTAGACATATCCAATAACTTCGTGTGAACGAATAGGTACCTTACGCTTCGAAAGAAATGGGAGAATATCATCGAAACATCAAAACTAGATCACATGAGTGGTCGTAAATCAATCTAAATCGGACGCAAACATTAGAATGGAAAACATCTCTCTGAGGTGCGAGAAGAAATATTTCGGTGGAAGTAACCTTGCAAAGCTGGCTTGTTATATCCCGAAACGATTCCTTTTTGTTCACATAAATGTTTAAAAAACCTACGTCTATAGCTCTAGCAAAGTAAGCGATTTCGACGGATGTTTCAATGCCCCAATACTTTTGAAATCTTCAATGTATTTTTAATGACGTGAAGACATTTTACTTCATAAATAGTGTATCATGATATATGTATATATCAATAGTCAACACAACGATATTTACCTAGCTAATGATATGCGATATTGTGAATCGGTTCAGCAATAAAATTGCGCCAACTTACTATTCTTCCTTGACTTTATTACTAAACTGAATTTCAGCTGAAAAGTTCTGTTGATGCAATCACATCTACAAAATATAAAATTGAAATATTTGCCAGCATAAACTTCTAGTCCGCACAGCCATTTGCTTGCGCGAACTTCAAAGGTCGGCGACAACTTTCCTGCACCACACATTTAAATTGCTCCATTGATATCTAGTCCGAGTTGAGCTCGTATATCTTGAAGCACTGCAGCACGGAATAAAAATTAAATGTGTCCTTCGAACTAATGCGTCTTGCAAATCGAAAACACGCATACAACTTTAAGTTCGCGTTACAAAATAATATAGCGATATTGACTAGTTTTTTTTTAGAACCGATTCCGTAGATCCAGATATTACCGCTATATACATACAAAGGACATCATCCAAGTTTCATAGAGATTTGGTCCAAATTTTAAAATGCCCAACCAATACATTTTTTGTATATTCTGTTAAAGCTTCTCCGTCTGAGCATTTTTTACTATGACAGCAAAACTGGACATTTCATTTGTTTTGGTTATTTTGAATTCCTATTTTCAACAAAAATGTATGAATATTCAGATTTCGAACTCAAATAAAATCAATGACTATGGTCGTACAGCTTTGGTGCCATAGTAATAAATTTTCAGACGGACAAGTTCTAACAGAATATAGAAAAATATTGCGATGGCCGGCACTTTTAGATTTGGACCAAAATGGATGATGTCCCTTATCTTTATATTTATTAATACGGATACTACAAATGAATAAACATCACCATTTCAATATGTTGAAAGGTTATTTCACTAAAAGCAGAAAATAAAGCCATATTATATCCATAAGTTTTAATTTAATTTCAAATACTAAATGATATAAACGCCACTACAAATGACTCGCATTTACAAACATAACAATTGTTTGATAACATTCTTATAAATTTTCTTTATGTTTTTAACTATTTTCCGATTTTATACATAAAGTTATTGTTTGCTCATGGTCCAACATCGTAAAATAGATAACTTACAATAAATGCGTTAATATCTACCTATTATTCCCGTACATCATAGACCATGACAAACTTATTTTTATTGTCTTATTTACTACAGTACAATTATTTGTAATGACGATAAGTAACATCCTTCAGAAAATCGGGAAGTTGCGGGGGTAAATATTCTAATGAATCCCAATTTGAACTAGTAATTTCTGTTACACTTTCTGGCTTGACAAAGTCAGCAACATTATTTTGATAGAGTTCATGTTCAGCCACGCTCGCCTCTTTAGCGTTATCAACTGCCACATTTTCTTTAATGAAACCGCCCAATGGCTTATCACAAGGTCCCGTTATTTCCAACAATTCGTTGGACAAATTATCGTATCTGTTTTTGTGAAAAGGACAAACAGTATCTACAAGAAAGAAGCACTGTTCAATATTTGCTCGTTTTAGTTCTGTCACAGGTCGACAAGTGCATGGTTTGATAACAATATGAGGAGCCTTTGCACCAGCTGTGGTCTTTTTATTTATGGAGCAATCTTCTGGACATTTATTTTGGCCACAAAATTTACAAGTGCCATCCTCGTTGTTGTTTTTAGCCTGCCAGTCTACGTTGCAATTTTGTGGTAGAAAAATTGCTACGCTGTCATCATCAACTATTTGTAAGCTTTTACAAATACATTTGATCACATCACACGAATGCTCTTCTGGCTTAGCATGACATGTTGTAGTGACAGATTTATCCGCTGGATCTTTGTTTTTCTCAATCAGATGTATCGATGTAGATTCATGAGTTTTCGATTTTGATTCGCGTAAGACCATTTCTTGCAAAGCACGTTCATCAACTAAAACATAAATATTTCCAGAAGGTGATATTTTTAGCGACCCGTAACGACTTTTTGTTTCCTCGTCGTGGTTTAAATCTATTATAATTTCCCCCGACTGAGTCCGCTTTATAGGTATAAGGCCATGCGGTTTATTAGATATATAGCTTTTTAAGTTTTTAATGAAAGCTTTCTTTGATTCTTTGTTCAGCACAACCGCAAGTTTACCTGATGAAGTCTCTCTTAGAACAGAAGGCTCACTAAACAAAATCTCGTCGTCCAACTCTATCTTGATCTTTTCATATAAATACGAATCACTGGTAGCTTTAGATTCAGTAAGCTTTGGTTTTATTATATGTTTTTTTCTATGAGGTTTGCATGATACTAACTTATTTAACAGTTCCCCAAGTACTTTCTGCGTTGGTCTAACTGAGGAACTGATTGATGCAATTTTTGAGTCAGAACCATTCAGAGCTATTTTTAGGTTTCCTGATGAAGTTCTCACTAACATGGCCTTTTGATAGTTTTTCAAACCATCTCCAGGCTGATGATCATATTGATCATTTAAGTCAATAAGATAATAATTTGATTCAGTCGTAATTAAGTTAACACCACAAACCATTCCAGTACCGAAATTCTCCTGAATTGCATTAACGTATCGTTTTTCAAACTCTTTGTCTACTATAACTTCATAATTACGTGATGCCGTTGATTTTAAAATGATAGGAGGTTCGGTTATAACACTATCTAATCTTTTGACTCTAATTTTAAAATACTGTTCGTTGTAATCACTCATCTCTAACACACCCTTAACGTCTTTACTTGTTTTAGTATTTCTTGGTAAATCATAATTTTCCATTACAAAGGGTTCTGTTTGCACAGAGAGTTCACTTTCTGGAGCCTCTTCAGATCTTAATGTTTGTATGAAGTTTTTATGCACTTCTAAAAACTTGTTGCCAGATGGCGTTTTTCTCATTTTAATTACATGATGATCGTCAGGAATGTCGTCGTTATCGTGGAAGAAAATAATAAAATGACCCGGTTGAGTATCCTTTAAAGACACTGTTAGATTTGGATTTTCTTCAGTTTTTCGTTCGATTAGATCTATTACCTTCTCATCAATTTCTACAGCTAAATTTCCAGAAGATGTGTATGTAAGAGTAATATCATCAGTGCTTTCATCACCTAGTTCTACTCTGTTATTTCTATACCCGGAAGAAAGATTATTATGCTTAATATTTGGTTCTATGTTTATTTCTTCTAGTTTGGTACTTGAATAATTCTGCTTGAAAGATTTCTTCCCTACTTCCTGTTCTTCTTGAATATGTTTCCAGAAAATATTATCATCCCCTTGATCCCAAAGTGAAGAACATGTACTTTTATCACAATTCTTGATAATATCTGCTTTCACTTGTTTTGTATCTGTAAATCAATTAATTATATCATATCAGATCACAAAGCCTTTTTTATACTTTTTCACTTACGTGGGAGTACAAAACACTTGAAAGCAGTTACAACTTAAATATTTACAAGAAATAGTTGAATTTTGCATTTAAACAATTATGATTTATTTTTATCGGTCACTTTCTTGGCTTCTTGTCAAGGTATCTTGACTTCCTTTTTCTTTCTTTTATTTTTACTCGAGAGATTCGATTGGTCTTTTTGTGATTCAATAACGGATTCTGCCCAAGTTTTGATAAGGTAATGAAAAAAGTGTCTTTCTGCCTATCGGTAAACTGCTTTTCAGGGCTTCTCAAGTTTTCATATTGTTTCTGACATACATTATTACCCTTGCAATGTTTCTGTTCGATATAACACTGACTAAGTTCATACAAACACTTCTTACTCTGCAATGTATTTCTATTGAGTACCATTGAATCGCTAGATTTCATAGAATTGGAGTAATTACTTACAAAACTATTTGAATCATACAAATCTTTAAATCTTTTAAAGATGTTGCAAGAATTTTCTATTCCTAGATTATTAGCTTTGCAGTCAAAAGAAACTGCAGTAGTGGTTGGTGTTAAAATTACATTGTCAGATACAGTTCCATGACTACTTTCATCGTCAGATGTTATAATATCTTCCTTACGTAGATTTTTATAATGTTTTTTCACTATTTTGATGTTTATGAGAGACATATTTTCATGGCTTTGAGCATGCCCTTTTTTCAAAGAATTATCATGCCCCATAAGTCCATTGGTTATCTCAATTTCATTTAAGGTAGAATTACTGTTTAGCTGTTGTTCTTTATCTGAAGTATCCACTAATGAAGTTATTTCTTTTAGAAATGAATTAACAGTCAGCCATTCAAAGTCAGAAGAATAAGATTTATCTATAATTTCTGGAGCACATGCTATTACATCTTTTATCAGTTCTTTCACAGTACCACATATTTCCCGCTCGATGTTATTAAAGTCAGTTCTATCCGTCTCTATTCCTTTATCAGCTGTTTCTATATCTTCACTTATAATAGATTCTGTCGAAACCAGTAACGGCTTACAGAATGAATGTTTATAGCCTGAGCTCTTGTCAATTTTAAATGCTAAACCTTGTACAGGATAAAGTAGTAATGAATTAATATTATTAACTTTTAGTTCTTTCCTATGTTCAATTTCGCTATTTGTTCCTCTTTTTTTAATCCCGTATTTTATTGAATCTCCAGTGTCAATGTTTTCGCAATTAGCAAATTGCATTGTTTTACACAGATTTTCAAATGGACCATTTGGTAAAGGTGCAAAGTTTCCTGAGCTTGAACAAGTGAAGAAAGACATAACTGATGATTTGGATATTGGAGGGTAGACAGAAGATTTTGTGTGCAATAAAGAATAGTCACTGCTCTTCTGTGATTCGCCTTGCTCATCCAAATGTGTGACCTAAGATAAAATACAATGATTCAGTATTTTGATTAAAAATCATATCTTGAGGAACATGGTGGTTTCTAATTGAGTAATAAAATAAAACCACCATGTATTTTCATAGATTTATTTATCAATAATTTTAAAGTTCATATAATTGTTAGGAATTTCGATATCAAACTGGTCAATATTGTTCTGTGCTCATAGACGCCCTGTGTATGACACTGTAACTTACTTTCTCTATAGGTGACACATCAGTGTATCTTCCAAATACTTCTTCGATAAGTTTTTCTCTAGGTCGGCTTCTACGATCTAGAACGATGAAATGACTATGTCACGAACTTAAAATTGCTTAGAAATTTAATTGTACTCCCACGCAAATGAACAAGACTTTATTATCAATGTAAATACCACTTACTTGGTTTGCAGTTGCAGGGCTTGGTTACAGCGTTCCCACATTTACAAGTAATCTGAAATTTTAATTTATAAGTAACAAATTGTTAAGCTATTATAAAACCATTGTTATCAACTAAATATCACTTACTAATTCATCCAGAATTCCCGTATCTGGTAAGTATGGTACTTTGTTGCTTTTTGGTAGCGAGACCAAGGATTCAGGTCCTAGTACACATTGAGCAGCTCTCATGTTCTTGCCGAAGCCACAGGACTGTCCCTGGCAGGGGTCCGGTCTCCACGCAGCGATCTCTGTTCCAACTAGACTCGGCACAGCACGCATAGCACAATCAGGACCGCACGATGCGGATTCCTTGAAGGGACACTTAACATCTGCACCCTGTGGAAATAACAAGATTTAAGTTTAGGTAAGTTATATTCTTCATTAATAATACTTAATATAATAGTTAATCTTATTTAGATGACACAGCGAACATTATTACATACTGCAATTAATCATATTTTTTATTCACCAATAAGTCCATTAACCAAAGTAAAGCAAGCGAAATAAAAATAAATCCGTAAATTAGACAACACAATGAGAACTACTCACCTACCTATATCTAAATTAAAACTCTTAATACGTTGTCTAGAAGTATCCAGTAAATATTTACCGCATCTTCCTTATCCCTAGGAGGACAGGGCGCGGGATCAAGCGGCGGCGGGGGCGCTTTTCTGGTACAGATGCAAGCTTTTGGCCCTTTCGGACAGTTGCACTCGCTGGTAGCACCCCAACGACGACAAGGATCCTTTTAATTGCAGAAAGAGATAGCAAGACATTATTTAAAAAGCATGCTTCTAGAAAACAAACTGATTCATCAATTTGGCTTACGCTAGATTTGTGAAGTCTTATAGACCATCATATTATTATTGTAATTCTGCTGCTAACCATTATTTAACTTGATACGAATATGATACAATCTTACACAGACTACTCTTGATAAAGAATAGGTAATTTACCTTCCTGGAATTAGTTCCCTTGTCAGCTTTAGGCGGACGTTGAGCCTTGACTTTCTTTAGACAAGTCATCAATTGCTGGTACGTTTCAGGATCCATCTATTTAAAAGGTAATTATTATACTCAACAGTCTTACTTAGAATGTATTAACTTCATTATTTCTAATGTACTGACCTCGCATCTAGTTTTGACTGCACCACCGACTATTGTCAGGTTCAAGTTCTTCTTTACCGTCGTTAGTATGAAGTCCTGTAGTAATCTCTTCGTGTCGTCATTCAGTTTGCCATTCCTGCTTCGTTTCAAACACTCTAGCACTTGATCGGCCACTGCTTTACCTGGGCCAGTCCGTGCTTGTCTCTCCAGCACAGTGTACATGTTATCGAACACATTATCCAGAAACTTTTGCTTCACAGACATACATACACAATCCATTGCCGCGTCAGGGTTGCAATGATCGTCTTCGTACAAACAATCTCTCTCTTCAGCACACTTAGGGCAATCGGTACAAAGTTTCCGGATGTCAATTGTGTCTGTACACTCATGACATCTGATACACTTAACCTTAAACGAAGCTATTTCTTTCTCGACTTCTTTTATCTCATCGTTAATAGACACTTGCTTATTCTTGCATCGGTCTTTGCATTGGTCACACGTTTGCTTCAATAGATCAATTTCTAACAAGAGAGCGTCTTTCTGTAAATACAATGAGTATATAGTGTTAAAAACTGTAAAAAACTTGAAGCTAATAGTTTAGCCAAAATTTTATATTTGCTGGTTATTATTCGATAAAAATGGTTGCCTTAATAATGAAAATAACAATAATTATGTTAATTATTATAACTTAAGAGCTATAACCAAACTTACTGACCTCTGCTCTCAAATCTTCATTTTCCAGCTTTTTCTGCAAAAGTACTCTGCAAATTTTTTGCAAATCTTCCCTGGCTTCTTTGATGTATTTACCTCCTTCCGCTTCCTTTTCGTACTTATGCTTTGATGCTTCTGAAGCAGCTTTCTGCACAAAAGCTACTTGAGTTGCGATTCCGTTGACTTTCGCCTATAGATCATAATATACTTAATGATCAAAGTGCACCACAATTAACATCTACAGCGAGTTTTTAAATTCTAATGAGTTAGGTCTGGGTACTATTTTCCTTACTGAAAAATATGCTACATTATTTTTTCAGAGTAGAGTGCGAATGGATATTTGATAAATGTATGTGCAATATTTTTTATAATTCCACTAAGGTAAGGCACACAAGCATACGGCTCATCTGATGGTAAGCAGTCGCCGTAGCCTATAGCCGCTAGCAATACCAGGAATATCATAATGATTTTCCATAAATACCTGTTGTTGATGAGGACTTACTGTGCTAGCAGCATTACAAGCCCAAAGTATCCCCGTGGAGCACTGGCAACCTTACTTACCGCTTACAAAACTTCATCAAAGTTGTGTTTAAGTTAAGCTTAGAAAAACTCATTGGTACAGGCCGTTGCTTCAACCACAAGGCCACCACGGCTTTAATACCTATAATACAGGAAAAGCAGAAGTCTCCTGAAACCCTTGAAACAACTTTTGAACGTAAACGCAAGGGCTGAGCGGTACCCTAGTGTTAAGCTAGTTGTCGGTAACCGGTAACCTTTAACCGGCCGTATTCAGGCTATTCTTTTTTGTGGTAGGAATAACGAGGCACCCATATCGAAGAACTTCAATTTAAATAGGTAATATAGAAGATCATAAGATAGTTAATAGGAATGGTGAAGCCGCCTTAAGTGACGTTTTCAAATTACTAATGATTATCTCACAGTAGACGCATTCTTCTTATTGGTAGTCAATTTTGATGCTCCACTTATTTCTTTCTTATTACTCTCTATCTTTTTCTTGAAACCTTCTATCTCCATGTCCATGCATTTGATGTCGTTCGTCTTCTGATTGATCTTCTCAATAATTTCTTGTTGGCATTTATGTATGCTGTATACTTGGGCCTCTACCTCCTTTTTGTTCTTTCGCCACTTTGTTGTACTCTTCTCAACTTCCTTTAACTAAAACCCATACATTTTGATTTTCTCATTTAAAATTATTAAAACAAGAGAAGCGAGCTTAAACCAGCAGTTAGACAACGACGGCATGGCAAGATAGATTACAATAACATGATGATGACAGTTCCTTTAACGGCCAAATGCCGCGTTTGTAAATTACATATCAAAATTGCTCAACCAAATTTACATACATTTCTAAAATGATACACTTTGGTGCTTTGTTATCTGTTGAAATTTAATTTAATGGCACATTTTCTGGAATTACAAAACTGATTTCGAAAAGCTTTACTAACGGGAAGCTGTACTGTGAGTATCACATTTTATGTTATCACTTGTCCTATTACTAAGCGGGTGAAGTTGCGTCCAAAAGTAAATTGTATCAACATCTTACATTCTGCATTAAGCTCTTCTGCCTTTCCAACGATTCAGCCACTTTCTTCTTGTAAGATTCCTCCATGCACGACCACATGCAATCAGCCTGTTTCAGTAGCTGCGCTCCTTCCGTCTCCCTGTGCTCTAAGTGCGTGATCTGCTCTTGAAGTTCCTTCTGAGTTAGCATCAGATCCTTCAGTCGAGCGTTGCATTTCTTGTCAAATGATGCGGCCTATAGAACAAGATACTCATGTTATGCGCATCTGACAAGTACATTACCAAAAGGAATGAAATCAAAGTTCAAAAGCACAGTTAATGTACTGCTTGGAGATCACTTATTTGAACGAGAGTTGCGTTTCGTATTCGTAATCACATTCTTAAACAGTATGATCTCCCGTTCAAAAAGAGGATAGGTTTCCCCAGAGAATTCAAATTTTGAATGTAAGTACTAACCTCCTTTAAGTTGCACAAAACTTTGCTCAGCGGTAGAGCATCGTTGTTGCTTGGGGTAGGTGACTTAGATCCACAACAGGAATCTTTGTCTTTTGGAGTTGGTTGTGGATTACTCGTGCAGCACCCACTACATAAGAGATTTATTGAGTTACTGACGTCCCTGTTGGTCTGGTTGGTATATAAATATAGGGTACTTATACTATTGGTGAAATTATGAGGATGCAGCATCCACGATCAATGATGTATTATTTTTTAAACAGCGCCGGCTCTGGCTTAGACCGAGAGGCGATCCTCTCGGTCTAAGTCAGCCACTACTACAAGGGGCGCCAAAATAACAACTGTAACGCGATGCGCGCGGGCTAGAATGCCTTCTCGCTCGCACTTGCCTCAGGCAGCCAACATCGACAACGAGCCTTACAAAAAGGATCGCACTACCGATTAGAGACTAGCGTTAGCGCATTGGCTAGCCTCCTAGCTCCTAGCGAGCTTGATCGTTAGCCACATATACAGTCATCAAGTGAGCTTGGCTGAGGGATACGATAACCATACGTGTGTAGTCTGATCCAATTGTTCCAAAGCCTATGCCAGGGAATCATCGAGTTCGATAGCCACATACACAGTCAACTCCTTGCTAAGTATGGTTATCGAGTTGCCTAGGTCACCTAAGATTACCAAGTAACCTATGAATGCAATACCTAAGTAATGTACACCTCACCTATTGTTCTAAAAAAGGATGTCAACGCCAAAATAATCTTTCAATCAGCCACCCTTCCATAACAAATTTTTTTTTATGGTATAGAAGCAGGGGAAGTTATAATTATTATTTAATTATCATAAACTGAAATCAAATTTAGTTTTTTAATTTTGTGACGGGAGAGCATCGACTAAAGGGCGCTGAAATACAATCTCTGATCAGAGGCTAGTGCCAGCGTTACTTTCAAGCTGATCCAGCTCCATGAGAACCATTTCAATTGTTCATCTTTGGTTGTTAGCGTCCGCTCACAATATTAACATTGATCTAGACTAGAATAACGCAAATGACAATGATCAGACTTACTTAGTTAGGTATATATTCATTTTATAACACAAATCCCAATGGCAAGCGGTTAAATAAAGTGACGCTCCCAACGTGTGGGCCAGTTGACGCTGTGGTGACAGGATTTCTATAGTCGCAGGTTTTTGGTATCTTAAGATAGGTAACCAGGTTCGTGTTTGCTTTGTTTTGTTTTTAACACAAGTATTTTTGTACAAATGCAGTAGCGATACTTGGGACATTATATAACATCTAACTATATATGTCGCGTGTTTACGTACCTTTTAACTTTATTAGCAAGGTCCTTTTGCTTGTCATTGTCGCCCCTTCTGGGCACGTTTGGGGCCATGTAGCAGGTTAACGATTGTGGTCGAATAAAACCACTGCCCTTTGTGCTCACACACATCCTCTGTTCTACTGCATGCTGGCACGTAATAAAGACCAGTTATATTATCTCCATTATTATTAACTAAGCCGGAGGACAGAAAGAGATTGATCAAAGTGGAGGAAGAAGACGGAAGAATTTGCTATCCTCTTGACCTTAGTAGGTACCTTTATTATATCCTCTACTTAAATATACAACGCGACGCAAATAATGCAATTTCTTCGACTGTCTGTCTGATAAGCTAAGAGGTATGGGGTACCTCCTGATTTCACAAGATTTTTCAAAAACCATAGACATGTGCTCTAATTAGTAGGTATTGTAGGTACTTGCAGCATTGAACGACTTTAGACCAAAACGATGAAGATGATGACAGATATAATTAAAATTTGCAGACGACGAATATTTTATTGGTGGGTAGTGTAATGTGTAGAGTACCTAAACACAGGCTCGGCACGCACAATAATTCCTGGTACGAAATCACGTCCTCTCTCGCTGACGCTCACATGTCATCTGACGTGGTGCACTAGCGATGACGCGTCAGTGTGATGTAAGTATGTGTGGATAATTGTATATAAGTGTACACATAACAATTATATATACATATTAAGTTAAGTATATACATATATTTAGGTAATTAATAAATCCACATACACTACAGGTAGTCCAAAATCCTAATTTTAAATGCGATGGCTTATAATTATATATCTTCGTAACTTTAGTGACGTCTAGAGAACGATGACTGCAGAGCCTAGAGGGATTACAAACTGCTAGTTTACCGTAAGGTCACATTCGGGATCTTCCTTGAGAATGTTCCAGAAGTTGCACATGAGTTCAATGCCAGGGTCCTCGGTGGTCCTGTGAGGAGTGTGAGGATAATCATCCTCCAGATCCCGGCGTGTCAACGTAGAACTCAACTCCTGAATCATCTCATCTAGTGCTTTGTAGCGACGGTTCAGGCATTCTGGTACCTCACGCATTTTGTTGCTGCATAAATATTTTTAAAATTAAGTAGAAGAAGCAAAAGAGGTGTGCAAGTCAAGATAGAATGGCGCTTTATACTCTCTGCCTTTGATTAAGTATATAATCAAAGACTCTGTCCAAGAGAATACAACCGCTACGGACTCTGCCTACCCAAGGGACTAGGCGTAATGATTATGTGTGTATCTACAGAACGATTAAGTTTGAAACTAAAGTGAACAAATGTAAATACCTGCAACATAAGTCTGATTAAAACTTGCGATTCTCTTGTTATTTTTTGTCATGGTCTATGATCACAATACAATAATTTTGTGGCAGTATTTTTTATGCTAGAATTTTGACACTAACTACCAAAATATTATTGACATGTGTTGCATAAATTATTTCAAGAAACAGAAATATAATTGTTTACCAGCCAGTACCTTTAATAAAAATCTGCCTAAAATAATGCAAATGCACAATGCATAATTTAAGTGTCAACAAACTTTATGAACGAACATAATATTTTCTTACTTGTCAGTTGCCATTCAGAAAATGTCGTTATCTGTCAATGTCAATGCGTCAAACGAAGTAGACAGTGTGATTTTGACTTGCAACTTAAAGAAGAAGAAGAAGATTTTGACTTGACTAAAAATTCATTCAAAAACTTTACCGATGCGTTTTTTAGACGTATTTTTAAACTTCTTTCGGTAATGGTATTATTTTTTCCATTGTTTTGAATGCACTCTCCTTATCCAAATTATATAGCACTTGTAATAACTTGGCAAATTATGGTATCTAAACGTAATTAGAACACTGTGCTAGGTTAGAATATTAAATTAATGTGAATATTTAATATACATTTCTGGCGTCCTTGACTTTTGACTTACGATAAGATAAATAGTACTGTAGGTATCTTCCTAACAATTTACCTACACCATACTGAAATGAGATTTAATTGAATAAACTTATGAAAATAGGTTATTAATTTTAAATTCATTCAATCTATAATGGCAGAACTCGGCCAGGTAAGTGTTTTATTAAGACATTGAGTGCAACTACCCTCTATGCTCAGACCAAATAAAAAAAATAGATGGAACTTTGTGCTAAGTGATCTATCTTTTTATTTGATCTGAGCATGTATGGTACATTGGTATATAAGCTGACTCATAAATTACTAAGTAAACTTATAACTCATTTTAATGATTCAATAATTAATCCTTCTGATATCATTACTTATAATTACATAAATTGAATCTTAATATACCATTTCCAGGAACATCCGAGGAACTTGATTCCGGAACTGTGCAATCTGTTCTACCACTTAGGATGGGTGACCGGCACTGGAGGAGGAATCTCTATCAAAGAAGGGTGAGCTTATACATCCTTTTTTTAAAGGTCAATATTCAACTTTCTAGAATATCCAAGTACTCAATGGTGGAAAGGTAAAGAGTACTCAGAATCGGCAGGCATGTATGAAGAGATTGATGAATGTAGAAGCAAATTTAAGTGTAGATTGTATTTTTTTATATTACCACACTCTTCACAAAGAAAAGTACAAGAGACAGTGATACATGCTATATAACCTGTGACTCTACAAATGCCTTGTTAAAATGCAGGATCCTTTAAGAGCCATAAAGAAGTAATTCTAAGACATACATTACCATCCTATTGCATTACTTTAGGTTTCTGCAAAAAATGAAACCCTATGATAAACTAAATAAGGTGTATTATTGAATGGAATCTCTTGCAAATCGGATTAGTTATTTTGGAGTAAATTTTACAAGTTCTTGCAGAGTAACAACTTCATAGTGCTGGAGATAGCAAGGCTTTGAAACAATTTAATTAACCACAAGTTAGGGATAGTCCTGGTATTCCTAGCATCTATATAGGCTATGGTGGGTTGTTAACTTGTAAGCTAATTTTAGAAGAATAATAAAACGTTTTGATTTACTAGTCAAGAAAAGTCAAGGGGTACTATTGTAAAGTAGGCATAATAATGAGCTGGATAGTCTATATATTATTATGGTTTGTTTCCAGAGACAAAATCTACATAGCACCATCAGGAGTGCAAAAGGAGCGCATGAAATCAGATGATTTATTTGTCCAGACTATTGATGATGAAGACCTGGAACTACCACCAGCTGAAAAAAAGTAAGTTAGAAGTCAAGTTTTTGTTTTTAATTTGGATCAATGCAGTTTTGGAAACGAATATTTATTGTTACTATACTACAGACAATTTCAGTTTGCAATAAGTTCCACCGTAAATTCAATCCTTTGATTAACCCTGTTTATAATAGTTTTTAAAGTATACAATTTAGATTAAGAATGCTGCTGTCAACATACTATGTGGCTTTAAAAATCAAATTGCATCTATGTCCTTTCAGTCTTAAAAAAAGTCAGTGCACACCACTGTTCATGCTGGCGTACAGAGAGCGCGGCGCCGGCGCAGTGATACACACGCACTCGCCACACGCAGTGCGATGCACTTTGCTGTACGATAACGAGTTTGTTATCACACATCAGGAGATGATCAAGGTAACTTAATTATTTTTTTACAACTTTAGTGGCAAACTTGCATACGGCCCACCTGATGGTAAGCGGTCACCGTAATCTATGGACGCTTGCAACACCAGGGGTATCACTCGCGCGTCGCTGACCCTTCAAAAATCTATTCACACCCTTCTTGAGTTTCAAGTAAAGTTTAGTAATTTTGAACAACAGAATTGGCATCACTGAACATGTAATTTAGAATATAATTACCTCGTTCAAATTTTGTTACCATCACCAACCATGTTTGTATTAATGTTTACGATACTTAACTTTCGTTTGGTTAACTAGTGGGTTAAAAAAAACTTTTTCAATACAAGCGCATATTTGCCCATCCAACCCTTTCATTTGATGTCCATGTCATGTTACTGTGGAAATGATAAATGGTCGTTTTATTACGTCCGCCATATTGGATAAAAAATGGCGACGTTGAGGTAATCATGCATCGCCACATGAACCAAACGTGCGTGCCAAATTTCAGCTCAATCAGACAATGAAAAGTGGTTCAAAAGATTGCAAGATTTGATTTCTCACACGTCGGACAGTTAAAACTAAATAAAAGCTCGAAAACCATTAACCTCATTGAACAATTACAGGGCATTAAAGATGCTAATCTGGGGCGGTATCTTCGCTACGACGAGAGACTAGTAGTTCCAATAATAGAGAACACACCATTCGAGAGAGACTTAGCTAGTAGTCTTGCAGAAGCGATACATAAGTACCCCGGCACTAACGCTGTACTTGTAAGGAGACACGGGGTGTATGTGTGGGGGGACACGTGGCAGCAGGCTAAGACTATGTGAGTATACTTATACTTGTGCGAGTAGTCTTATAGAAAGATTGATCGATAGACCAAATTATAATAATATTATTTGAGTCTTGTTACTGGTGGCTCTCTCTCTAGTTTAGGTGCTTTGTAATTTTTTTTTTGTTGTAAATATTGCCAAAAAATAGACCAACAGATAAACTGAGAGCAACCACACGAATCTTGTTTTAGAATACCGGCATGACCATATGTGTTGTAATGAAATAAAATAAATATGATTATTATTTTATTCGTTATTATTTATAGTCCAGTTGCTTAACAGGAGTGAGTGCTACGATTACTTATTCGAAATGGCTGTGGAGATGAAGAAATTGGGACTTGACCCCGCCTTCAATCCGGAAACTGGTGTCAGCGTGGACAAGTTATAACATTCAGTTTGAACTCAGTTCAAAATCAAGTAATCAATGAGTAAGAATGTCAATAATCACTTATTCAAGTAAGCACTGGTGAAGATTATTTAAATTTACCACCGGTCCGATCGAAAAATTCTGAGAAGAACCGTCAAGAAACTTTTCGACTGTCTTTTTAACCGAATTTAAAAAGGTAGGTATGTCCTTTTTATGTATTATGTTAATCGATATTTTATTGACACCAATATTGTTTTTTTATTTTTTAAATTAAAATAATCATTTTTAACCTACTTTAAAATGTGGTGCTTTATTGGGTTGATTTTGATATTAACTTTTTACCATCAGATTATTGAGACAATTCACTTAATTTATTTATGACTGAACTAGTAATATATTTTAACTGGACCACGGGACGGTACCACAGACAAGTATAGTACTTATGATCTTCTATGGACTAGTAACACGAGAAATAAGGATGGACTCATAAGTAAGACAGATGGCATCATTGTCGATCTTTGATATGATGATAGATTACTAAAATAGGGTTAGATAAACGAAAACGGCTGTAGGCTGTACCATTCAATCAGATAACATTGTAATAAGTTTACAAAGCTATTTCAGTACAATATGTATATATATTACTAGCTGTGCCCGCGACTTCGTACGCGTGGTAAATTTAGGGGTCTACCCTTCACATTTAGGGGGATGAAAAATGAGATGTTGTCCGATTCTAAGACCCACCCAATATGCACACAAAATTTCATGAGAATCTGTCAAGCAGTTTCGGAGGAGTTTAACTACAAACACCGCGTCACGAGAATTTTATATATGAGATATATTTATTTATATATTTCCTACAAGTTAGCAAAATCGGGTTACGAATAAAACCATTAAGTTAGCGAACAGAACAAGCGTTTTATTTCAGTACTTCAACCTTCCCGCCTTGTCGTAGCAATTCCGTTACAATGCTCTGAGAGATGACGTCGAAACTTTTATCCGCCAGAATATCCGAAGCTCTTCCCTTGACTGTGCGTCTGCTTATCCCGTGGACGCTGGACGTACATTTGTTCAGAATTAGATCTTTTATTTCCTGCATCTCAGCCTTTGAGAGGAAATTAGGGTCGGAATAGTCGTTATCGTATGTTAATTTAGTTCTCTTAGCCATGTCGTACAGCGACTGGAGATCCAAAGAGGTTTTGTGCTTCTTTGCAAGTTTAATTTGCTTCCTTTTCAATATCTTTCTCATGTCGTCCAAATAAGGTTTGTTCTCCGATATCTTATCGTCGATTATTTCTATTTCTTTGTCGTTGAATTTCTTTACTCCATCGCTGTTAGGAGTCATGTTTAAGCTCGAAGGTAGTTGGTTCAGTAGTTTTTCTGGAAAATTGTGGAATTACCTACGTAAGAACTCCTAATAAATCTTCCCTTTTAAGAGCTACGTCAAAGGACATCATCCATTTTGGTCCAAATCTAAAAGTGCCGGCCAACACATTGTTTTTGTATATTCTTTTAGAACTTGCCCGTCTGAACTTTTTTTAATAAGGCACCAAACCTTGAGGACCATTGTAGTTGATTTTATTTGAGTTTAAAAAAACTGAATTTTCATAAATTTTTATTGAAAATAGGAATTCAAAATAACTGAAACAAATGAAATGTCCTCTTATGTCCAACTTTGGTGCCATAGTAAAAAATGCTCTGACGGACAAAGTCTAACAGTATATACAAAAAAATAATGGCGGGCACTTTCAAATTTGGACCAACTCTCTATGAAACATAGATGATGTCCTTTTAAGTTTTAAATTGTTTTTTAAGTCGTTTTGTTTCCGCAGTGACAAATGTTTCAGGTGGCTTATTCCGAATTAATCCAGGTTATAAATTATCTGTCTTCCAAATTTCATCCAAATCTGTTGAGTAGTTTTTGCGTGAAAGAGTAACAAACATCCATCCATCCATCCATACTCACAAACTTTCGCTTTTATAATATTAAGTAGGATTTCACTGTCAACTTGTACACCCATGCGGTCATCAATCTCTTCATACATGCAGTCCGATTCTGAGTACGCTTTACCTTAATTTAAACATTGCCATTTAAGTAAGATCAAATATTTACCGTCTTGTTTAGTATAAACAGGCTTCACAGAAAAGAATGCTCTCATTTTCTGAACTGGTTTTTGAAAATTGCCGACCGATGAGTGATCGTAGACGTCGTACTCGACACATACTACCTTCTCCTCGAGTTTCCTCAGTTCTATGTTGTTCTTCTTACACCTTGAGAATTTCTCTGCGATTGTCTTCAGTCTGGGTATATTCGAAATGTGGATGTCGTTTGATATGCTTTTCAATGACTTCACCGCTTCTGCGAATTAAGAACACAATAAAGCGATTATAAAGCATTTTAATAGATTTTTATTGGACTTAATTTTTTTTATTTTACATATTTTAGGAAAATTACAGCTATTTCATATTGTTATACAGTAAAAAGAGAATATACACTGAGGGCCAATTACAAGTTTCCGCAGATAAACATCTTTATAGTAGGTAATGTTCTCAAAAACAGTTTCACGTAGACGAAGATGTTAAAAAACAAAAAAAAGGAGATAACATAGATGCAATGATGCCAATTCAGTTGTACAAAATTACTAAACTTATTTGACAGTTCTTGGAGTCTTGCTATCCCTTTCTCTCTTTCTCCTCTTAATAAGGATAGCAATACCTTTAGAACTGTCGAATTAGTTTAGTTTAGTGATGTTGTACAACAGAATTGGCACCAATGTCAACTGACTATACTTTAAACTAGGTGGTATGTGGTTGACCTGGTTACATGAATGTATTACCCACAGAAGTCATATAGGTATCAATCAATCTGTTTTTTTAGTGACATAATACAATTCAGTTCAACACCTACGAAGATTCCGGTTCCCGGACTAGTTGAAAACTGTGTTTCAGGGCCCGACCCCTCCCAATATTGGTAAACTTAACCAATCAAAATATGTAATTTGTCCAGTTGAGCCCGATAGATGGCGTTGTTGCACAATGCCTTATTATAACATTGCCACCGTGCACATAACAGAACCGATAAAAGTATGGTATGACAGTAGTTATAAGTAGTCATGTAAGAGTTTATCCACACTGCCGCATTGGGCTGGTCCTGTAATTGTAAGTCATAAATAAAAAAAATAAAAAAAAAAAAAAATGTTCACACAAATTTGTCTAGACCGGGGATCAAAATCTGCACAAGACAGGGCCACTTCCAACTCAGTCAGACTTCCAGTTGGGCTCGATAGATGGAGCTGAAGTAGATTTTTTCTGCCTTTAAAAAAATTGCCATTGTACATACCTAGTACTTTCTCAGGTATAATGAACCTATCAATTTCCTTAGCACTGTCAACATTTTGCCACTGGGAGCCGTCTGACGTCTCCACAAAATCCTGTATCACATTCTCAGGGTCATACTGCGAAGCTTCCTCCACTTTCACAGCATCATTGTACAGCATCTCAATACTGTTCAGTGGCTTGAAGTCTGCGTCCAGGTCTGATATTGATGGTTCGAAGCCATACTGTTCAATGAGCAGGCTTTGATACTACAGCAAAAAATGTTTTTTTTTTTTCTAAATATTGTTACTGGTTTTTTTATAGCACTAAAGTGACATTCAGGCATACAGTCCACCTGATAGTAAGTAGTCACCGTAGCCTGTAGCCACTAGCATTACCAGGGAGATCACCAATGAGTTGCAAGCCGTGGTGGCCTTGTGGTTAAACCAACGGCCTGTCATCTGATGGGCCCAGGTTCAAATCTTGACTCATTGGTACAGAATGAGTTTTTCTAAGCTTAAGTACAGCGATTAATCACGTCATGAGCTAAAAAAAGAGATGTGGGGCGGATTGGGATCTTCCGTAGGTTTTCCCAATTACCAAAGGTGTCAATAATATTTTGTGGTACGTTACGTCCCGTAACTGGATTTGATTTGATCTGGTCATAGCCCGTGCAAAAATAACTCGCGCATACTCAATATTTTTATTAAAATTTTCCGTTCCACTTTTAACCGGCGCAGCGCTGTTCATTTTCCCATACAATAATAGTCGAAAGCGATACGAAAACTTAGTCGGAAGTTGTTGTTGCTAAACCTTCCCTTATATATTAGCCTCAAATCAAACTATAAGCCCTTATAAAAAGACTTCCTAAAAGGAATAGTATTTTTCCTAAAGGGAAGTTTTTTAATATAGGTACTACGACGTTGGCAAGCTAGCGTTCGGCCCGCGAGATGATAAACGGCCACTAACGCGATAGGGTTATCGCGTCGCCAACACATTGTCTTTAATTTTCTCCCAAAATTTCGCATTCAAAAATTGTCTGGGCGAACGGTTAGCATTAGACTTTTCTGTAGATTTACCTTCGACCGTATCTGTTCAACCGGTTGACTAACTTCATTCTCCGTGATCTGCCCAAAGTCCTTACGATCCGGGCTGACGTAACAGCATCTGTTCATCGTAAGCTTCTCTTTAAACGAATCCTTGGCCGTCGACACAACATTTTCTTTAGCATTTATCGTATTGTCAACACCTCTCACGTCCTCTTTGCTTTTACCTTTGAAAGTTTTCGCCCGAGCATCGTAATCATTCTTCCGCGGAACCTTGCCGTACCTACGCTGGTATCTGTTCATTTTGGTCAGTATTCATATTCACAACAATTTTGTCCCCATTTCATTGCGTTAAAACGCAAATGTAATCAATATAATTTATTTGTTCATCCAATAATTTGTTACTTTATTTCGTTGGTGACATCCTGGTCATGACAAGCCACGTCACTAAGATCCAAAGCTAAGATGGACGCTTTTATAATCAAAGGGTGGACGATAGTTATTGGTGCCAATACTGTTGTTCAAAATTACTAAACTTAATCAATTTGACAGGTCTAACTATAAACTATAATAAAAATATTTATCTAACCCCGCACATGAGAAAGGAATAGCAAGACTTTTAGACCTGTCAAATTAGTTAAGTTTAGTCATTTTGAACAGATTCGACACAATGGTCTTCTTCTTCTTCTTCTTCCTAAGTATGGCAATCAATCCCTTCAGGGACTATTTTTGCCAGTGTCGAGTGTTAGAGAATTTTCATGTTGCAAAATTTCTCGTGTTTGCCGCATTAAAATGCCTAGTGTCATGCATTCTAACGCCCAATGGAGTTTCTGGAGACAACCCACGGCAGTAGCAGATCGTAACACGCCTTTAGATTAGAGGTAACCTATTGACCAAAATGATAAATCACTTAACCCAAAAGTCGTATTATGGCATGATTTCCAATGCTCCTATAAATCAGTAACTAAATGAAACTTTACTGCACATATCGACACCAAAAATACACATTAAAGATCACTATAACACAATTTACGACACACTGGAAAAAAAACTCAACCGCTCCGCCTGATTCCCGCCAAAAACTCCCACAATGGTCTGTTATAGTTATTGTCTGTCCGAGGCTTAGAATAAGGACATCAGCTGGCGCTTCCAGCTGATGTCCTTATTCTAAGGTATGAGGCGTTGAAACGTCTGAGGTTAATGTTTCAAGTAATACTCTTTGGGAGTAACATTAAATTTATTCAGCAAAATGCAAAAAGATCTTAATCAACCAATGATACATTTAGCGAGCTAGTCATTATGCTGAGGTTGTAATCTCTTGGATTCAACCGAGGAGTAACTAATCAGTCTACGGATTCAACCTGATTATATACAAGACATTCAATCAAGTTCGTAGACCGTTACTCCCTATAGACTGCAACGTAGACATCATAACGCATTCATAAAGTAGAAATAGGTACATTTCTGACTTTGTTTCTCTAAGACATATTTACACTATATGCAAACTTAATTTTCTTAATTAACTTAATAACTTATAATTTAGGGATGGAACTCTTCGTATCTCTAGGAATATCTTGTGGCGTTACCTATGTAGGAAATAAAAAATACAGTTATAGTTACATTGTTAATAATATGTACCTAGGTTACAAATTTTTAGGGTTCCGTACCTTAATCAACCCTTATAGGATCACTTTGTTGTCCGTCTGTCTGTCTGTCAAGAATTTTTATCTCAAGAACGCGTGGAGCTATCAAATTGGAATTAATATGAAATACCCGGGTCTATGGTCTCTTTTGACTGTAAAATAATAAAAATAAAACCTGTAAGTCAATATGAAGAAAAGATATGACCGTTTGTCGCAAATTTTTGCATATTTTGCGATTTCACAAGGGAATCAAAACCTATAGGGTACTTCCCGTTGACCTAGAACCATGAAATTTGGCAGGAAGCAGTGTCTTACAGCACAAGTAAAGGGAAAACCGTAAATATGTAGTTTTTTTTTTAAATGCGAATCTTCTAAAAAATATTCCTGAATCGCGCTGTTGATAGTCATCGACGAATAATGACCTCATTTGAATTTCGCCTACTTTAAACCTTACCTAGAAGTGTGTACGGAACCCTCGGTGCCCGAGTTCAACTTGCACTTGGCCGGTTTTTTTACACTCATGATTCAGAAATCACAAGAAAAACACCACCAAAAGAAAAACAAAATAACATGATTCCAGCGTTTATTTTTGGAAAGAAACCGACATTCTTGTAATTCTTCTAGATTTATTCTGTTGTAATATTTCGACTAATAGCATTTGGCACGTCGACGATAAACTACTGTGGTGGAAGGTATGTGTCCCGTTTCATGAGTGGGTTTCAATGTGATGGTGCGAATTGTGATCAGCACCTTATCGCTGTGTGGCAGGCAGGTCACCACCGCCATGCATCTTGTGGGACTGAGGATCTTTTGAACGGGTCGACCATCCACCAGTAACTGCAAAGAAATAATTAAAGAATTCGCGCTGGGCAAGTGATGAGACGTACTCATCACTTGCCCAGCGCGTAAAGTTCGTATATTAGCTTCATACGCTATCTATATAAAAGCATCTTTCAACGTTATTTTTACCGACTTCTTGACGTGTTATTAAGACCCGATGACAATACAATAGTTTCATAACTTTATCGTAATTCATCGTGGTCAACCACGGTCGTTATTTCTTTTCTTTCTGGTAAATCCTTTAGTTATTGTATATAGCCCAAAAAAAGCCCAAACAAAATACGAGGTTGGCGTAGTGAGTTCATAATTCACCATACCTATGCGTTAAGCGTTTAGTGTCAAGTTTAAACTCAAAATTGAGATTGGCGCATTGAGAATATGACCTATGAAAATATGGGGAACTCCACGTGAAGCGGGAATAAAATGTTGATGCCTCCGATTTTATTTGTGTTTTTTTTTTTATTGTAACTTTTAAAAACTGGATGATGGGATTCGAAGTAGCGCGTACCTGCCAGTTAGACAAAATTTCAAAGTCCTATTACTCGTGAACCAGACTTAATACCGTAAAAATATTTTGTATCTGTGACAGGGACATATATATATATATATATATATATATATGTAACATAATAAAATATTACTAAAATCGGAGACAACAACATTCTTTAACAGCCCGCTTCACGTGGAATGCCCCTATTGCAGTCCATGAAAAAGGGTTGATAAGAGTAACCTAGTGTGAGTATAATTATACCTCATAACCGTTGACGTCATCCGTGGATCGCGGTGCAGTCCATTTCACAAGCACTGTGTGGTCAGATACTTTGCGGACTCCTAAGGAGCCTACTTTAAGAGCTTCACAGCTACAATTCTGTAAAATTAAGAATGATTTTTGACTGGTTCAAGTTATTAAAATGATCGTAGCCACATACATTAATATTACATCTCTAATATTAGATATTATTTATTATTTTACGTGTAGGTAAGTTTTGTACTTCTTAGTTTAGTTTATTTTAATTTTCCATTCATACATTAAATTAAAATATAAGACCTCTGCTTAGTGCTTACCCCGTAAAGGACTTGGCGTGATGATAGTATGTATTTAAAGTAATGTTACTGTCTTTTCACACTTACAAGTACAGCATCAGTCGATTGTCCGTGAATATTAAACAAAGCCCCAAAAGGATGAGACGCATCTTTTGTCCAGCGTTCAAATTTTGGCTTTTTCAACTCATCCTATAAAAAATATTTATTTTAACTAATACATAATAATGTTTCAATTACAAAAAGATAATATAATAATATTTTAGTTAAATTAATTAAATAAAATCCAGACCAGCTAAATAATAGACTGACCACCCCATAGTCTGCCTCCATAGCCCAAGAGTATACAACCGCTACGCTATCCATAGCTGTACATCGTTGGCGAAGTTATAATAATAAGGACCACTATAGAACACATAACATAAACAAGTAGACTAAAATCTTATTCTGGAAGGTATTGGACATGACACTCGTATACGTTACACTTACCAGTGTTCTGAAGTTTGATAATGTAAAGCATGCTACGCACGTTCAGTTTTAACTGTACAGTCGAACTGTGCAGTTAAAACTGAAGGTATGTAGGTGAAACTGACAACTGTGCAGTTAAGCTGACGATCGTGATCGAACGTGTGTAGACACCAGGGGCGTCAGTTATAACTGCACAGTTCGACTGTACAGTTAAAACTGAAGGTAGCCCGCTTAAGACATTTAAGTGAAAAGCCTACCTTGTCATATGGTTGACGATTACAACTTATGTTTTCATCAACAAGTTGTTTCTTCTTGTGGTCTGTTTGTGATGATTTAATATTCATAGGGTCCTCATCCTCCACGTCCAGTTTAACCTGTGGTAATAGTTGATATCTATCATTATTTATCTGTGCTGTTAGAAATTTACATACAATTCCACGAACAAAATAATTCCGAGCAAAATTACAGTTGCGTGACCATGTAGAACAAAATAACGAGCAATATTTTCATTGTAAGTTGAATAGTGGGTACTTGTATTGATTTGTGTGTTGATAAAAGATTTTGGTATGAGAATCTCTTTCATCAGCGGAAAGTACAACATAACGTGAAGTTTTAATACATAGCCATAATATTAGCTTAATCATTATTATGAAATAATATAATGTTTGGACATTATAACACAACGGCACCTGGCCCAAACTAAGCAAAGCTTGTACTATGGGAACCAGCAGCTGATATAATACTTATATACTTTTTTTTTTGTAAATACATACTTATAATACATACCAAACACCCAGACGCAAGGCAAACATATTTGTCACATAAATCGAATCCGCGACCTCTAGCGTAGTAGTCAGGTGTACTAACCACATAATTCGAAGTTAATTCATAAAATTAAAATGACTCACTTGAAATGACGACTCAGGACTTGATTTAGCAGAAACGAAAGGTGGCAAATCCATATTTGTATCTAAAGAAAGCAGCGGCATGTTTAGTAATTTGTTCACTTCGACTTGTAATTTAACCTGAAAGATAACTTATTTCTGCGTTAAATCTATTCTACAATATACATGGCTTATCAGACCAATTCAATCCTCTATAGCAACCCCGCTTAGAATCGCTGCATCATCATGTATATTTATTATCATATATTAGCATTATTTATATTTATAATATCATGTATATTAGCACTATTTCTATTTCTTCATACAAAAATTGTTTCTATTCTACTGAATCATTTTTTTTAGATGCAAAATATTCTGATGATCATGAAATGATTCTAAATAATCTCCCAAAATAATTTGGAATTGGTCTATTAAATCCTGTACATCTAGAAGGATTCATAATGCAAATACTCACTAAGGCTTTGTTCTCATAGATCATATTTTGATGCGTTCCCCTAATTGCACAGGTCTGCAGTGATATAGAATGCACCGCTTCTTTGATTTCAACTTCTAGAGATGGAAATATACAAACTCCTTTATTTCGAGTACAAGGTTCTGTGTTAAGGGATAAGTTTTTCTTCAGTATCGTAAACGATTTTCCGTCAATTTTGGTTGAATCCTACAATAACAAAAACTACAATGTAATAGAGCTTCAAGTGGGTAACTTAATTGTTCGATTGTATTTAATACTAACACGAACCTCACAATTCCTGTTTATACTGTCTTCTGTGTCATCAGCCGACGTGGACGCACTTATTGCCTCAGTCGAACCGAATACAACGTTAAGTCTTTTGGCTATGGTATTGATCTCCTCAAATTCTTTAGCTTCAATTTGAAAAATGTTGTCTATTTCCGAAGTGACTTCTTTATCAGCTCGTGAGATAAGTGTTCTAGATATTTCAGTGCATACGCTTGCCTTTCTCACCAATTTTGGTTCTACAACACATTTAAGGTTAATCTTTTTTGATACAATAATTGTGCGTCTTAACAGCCTGCTATATTTTCTATATCGCTTCTTATTATTATGTTCATCTACCTTTGCAATCGAATTTCGTATTGAATATTTCGAGCTGCCATTTTCTTCTATTGTGTGTGTCTTCTGATCTGTTTTCACATCTTCGTTTGAGTTCACAGTTGGTGCTTTCGATTTACTGCAATTCTGAGCGAATCCTGTTTTTATAACCTCGTCTTTCAATTGGATAATCGGTTCCACTATTAGCTTTTTATCAGTATTTCCTGCCACAGGATTTTCTTTTATTTTCTTTGGTAATTCAAAAAAATCCTTATTATGATGATTTGTTACTGTTTTGTCGCTGCATGTTTTATTTGATACATTAACCTGATTATCTTTCACTACTTGCTCATCTTCAACGTGTGAATGTATTTCTTGTACTAAGTGTTCTGGCTCATTAATGTTCTGAGATCCAGTTTGACCATCTCCTTTTTCCATTTTCTTTAACTCTACATCTTGCGTAACATTCCTATTTAAAAGTGAATCATGTGAATTCTTCAATTTTTGAGATATGCTGACGAAATCTCTATTAGCTTTGTCATATTTCTCTAATATTTGTAAAAGTTTAAAGGAAAATGCTTTAGCTTCATTTAATGTATTTTGTACTCTTTTGTAATCTTCATCCATGCTTGGAAAGTCAATAGCTTTGTGATTACAGTTTTCTCTCAGTTTATTGTATTTTGCACTAAAATCACAACTGTCGTATTTTGCTCTTTTATTGATTTTCTCATAGCGAGTGTGATCAATGAGAGGTAAACTATTTCCTAAAGAATATGGTGTTTGCTTCGGTTCATATGAAATTTTTGGTACGGGATAGAGACTTTTGGTAGTAATATTTTGAAAATATTTTCGTAAACGAATCGATTCATTTCCCATTTTTAATTGCTTAGCGAGGTCCACATCCAGATCATTTTTGTTTTCTATTACATCTGAATTCTTGTTACGTGGATTATAATGATTTTTAACATTTGTTTCTTGGCACGTCCTTTTTTTACTACCAGCATTTAATTTGATATCAATCGCATTCATATGAGTATCTGATTTATTGTCACTGTTAGCATTAATCTTTTTCAAAGCTGTGTTCAATCGCTCTAAGTTTAAATCTTTATCCATATTTAACTGCATGGCAACTCTTACGCCAACTTCAGCTGATTTAGGAAAAGAGACGATGTAATCTGGATTATCATGACCTGAACTATTACAAGAACTCTCCCAAGACTGATTTTTTCTACCGGAAATCGGTGTTATGCTATTTTCTTTAGTATCTGATGTTTTGGGTGTACTGTCATAAGAAAAATATTCAGAGTGGTAACTTCCCGATGCTTCATAATCTATGGGACTTATTTTTAAAATACTTTTGTGTGTTTCGTCATATTGTGTGTAAGCTTCACATTTCAAAATATCGTTTTTTATTCGAATACTTTTAACATTGTATATAGAGTTTATATTATCTGTATCTTCTTTACTAGTATTCTGTACTAGTAATCCAGAATGAGGCTTAATTGGTTTGCGATTTAAATAACAGTCTATATAATCACACTGAGAAAATGTATGATAAATGGAAAGATCTTCCCGCATCCTCAACTTTGAACTAAACTTTTTTGAAGAGTAATTAGTGGAGTCTTCTTTACTTAATGTTTCCAAACTATTGTTTACTTTGGTGTTGTATATTGATGGCGTAAGTCGCTCTCCTCTTTTTACAGGATAAAGTGACTCATTCGAGGCAACATATTTATTGGAACAATGCCTGCATCTATCGACTGAACAATCACAGACACTTCCATGCCATTTAGTTATTGCATTTCGACACTCGGGGCAGTTGCATTGGTTGCATTTACAAGCTTTAGACGAAAATCGATTTGTACTTTTACTCTGATAATAGTCGTCTACATTGGAATGTTGAGCTGATTTGCAATTTATACAATCACAAATATCACATCTGCAGTCCAGGTTATGTTTAACTGAGGTAGTATTGTCTTCCTTATGGTTAGAGCATACTAAACATTCGCACGGCGCGCAGCTGCACGTTGCTGCCTTATTTGTAGGATATGCTACCCTCGTGGATTGCCTTTGTCTTTGTGCTAAAACGGGAACTCTATCCTTGCAGGCACAAACAATGCATTCACATACTTCACATGTGCATTCGTGCCTAGCTGATGATTTGGAAGGGGTCATGTGTTTGTAGTTTTTAAACTTTGGGAATGTACTAGCCAGAGCGGCAAACATAGTAACTGTATCGTGTTTTATTTTACTTTTATCAAGCTGTTGCTCTCGACTATCACTGAGCGTAACTCTTCGTATATCATAGTCGTGAGTGTCCCTTTCAACTGGTTTTCTCATTACTTTGCGTTGTCTTTCACACTTACATATATCTGTGCCATCTGGCTCACAACTGCTGTCAACACAAGCCTCGCAGTGGCATTGCGGATGTCTATTTATTCCTGTGGACATCTCATGCATCATATTTGCAGGTACACCGAAGTGTCCGCATTGTACGCAATCACAAGGGGAACAAAGGCACCCACTGCGACTGTGATCCTCTCCCACTGGAGCGACTACCAACGTCCTAGGTTGATGGATTGATAAATTCCTACATTCAACACACTGACAAGGCTCACAGTCACATGACTTGGAATGGCTATCAGTGCACTTGATGCAATCACAGGGCTTACAGTCACAGTCGCCCGGCTCCGTTGGTAACCTCGGCAAACCTTTACATTCTTTGGCACTCTTCGCATAACACAGTTTGCGTCTATCCGGAAACTCATTATTAGCTAAGTAGCTGGAGCAGTCTTCGCATTCGCAAGGTTTACACTTACAAAATTCATTCTTAACTGACAGAATTTTAGTACCGATACATTCACAGACTTTGCAACTACAGGCGTCGTAAGCCTCTTTAATTTTTTTGTATATATCGTATTTAGTTAACGCACGTTGGTATGGCTCTGCTTGATTGTATGAAAGTGACTCTTTCAAATCTCTAAACGGTACGTTCATGACTTGAGCACTTAACCTTGCCGTTGCTGGATTTATCTCTTGTCGGGATTGTGAAAGAGTCATGCTTCGGGCATGTGAGCCCTTTTTAGAGTCATTTCTTTCCTCTGAACTGCTGTTGTTTTCGCTGGCTTTTGTCAAATATTTAGACATAATAGCCCTTATTGATGCTTCTGCATCAGTGTATCGACCATCATCGTAGTTGATTTCTTCAGTCAGACGTTCGTCATCATCTCTCTGTTTCTCAGGTATATTATCTTGGTTAAGGTAATTTGACTGACTGTCGTTAAGTACAACAGACTCGTTAGTATAGAACATACAGGCCTGAGAACGTCTACAATTACCGCAAGCACACCCTTTATTGTCACGTCTCTGCGTGAAACAAGTTAGAGAGTCGCAATTGAAACAAGAACAAAGTGAATTGAATACTTCCGGGGTTGAATTGATACCAATCGCAGTGTTAGGGGGTTTATTCGTCATGGTGCACTGAATATTGGTACGTCGTTAAATTTGACTGTCTTTATGGGGACCTTCCTGGTTTTTATTATCTTTATCCTTATCCTCAGTTTCTAAGCAATTATGTTTTTTGATTTTTGAACTAGAAGAATCATTTGAATGATTCATTAAACTCACGACACTACGACAGCATAAGCTTGGCGATTTCTTCCCCTGTAAAGACAAATATTGCAGTGTTAAGAGCACATATCATGAAAAATTTACGTACCTAGTAAACTGTCCTAATTCTTGGTAACTATACTTCATTACCAGCACCATGACTGTCCAGGATTACACATTGGGCTCTTTGAATCACGTTTGCATTGCATATGCCTGCATACCTAGTGTTGGTTCTGACTTCAGAGGCAGTAAATTGATAATAGCTTGGTTTTGAAACAAGTCTATTCTTTACAATAACTACATAAAGCTTTTTAATACTTCTTGGAATTGTGCCGTACCTTATCTACTCAATCCTGAATAGGCATATTTTCGAATCTTGAAAATTAACTACTGGAAATCACATAATTTTCTTACAAAATTTCTTTTTGCATTTTCAATGCCAATAAAATTAGAATTGACATAACCTTTTTTCTTAATTATGTCAATCTTTACTCTGTCAGTTAGTCTCTCTGGCACATGTCGTCACGAGGTCAGAGGCAGTTATCCTGCTTGATTGGATTTTCTAAGCTCGAAAGCCAATTGAATACCAGTAGCCTTAGCAACAACAACTTTCGACTACATATTCGTATCGCTTTCGACTATTTTGGGTCTGAAAATTAAGAGAACTGCGCTGGTGAAAAGTGGAACTAAAAATTCGAATTTCGTAGTCGAAAGTTCTTCTTGCTAAGGCTAAAGTACAGTAATGGTGGCAAGAATATCTGTTCATTTTCCATACAAAATAGAAAGTGACACGTATACGGAGTCAAAAGTTTTATTTTGCTAAAGCTACAGGTTAGTGTTGAATGAGACAGAAACTAACAATAATCAAGGTATTTAATTTGATCCCATTATGGTTTTACTAATTGGTTTACTAATTGAAGTCGCTACAACCTATTTTTCTCCTACCTGCTAAATAATATAATACTATATAACAACTATTTACCTACATAAATCGTTCTAATACATAAGAAATTAATAAAAATCTAAATCAAATAAAAAATCTAATAATTATTATTTCATTTAAGGCCCTAATCGGGCACTTATGAAAGTCAAAATTACCACCATAAGACAAAATTACGCTACTTGTCACATAATTATGCAACCCGTATATTAATTTAGAAAAAATCATAGGTAGAAGAAGAATGGTGGGATTCGACCTTGCGTCGCTAGAATAGCAGTCAAGCCTTCATACCTCAACGCCACTACGGCTCATTCGTTCACATTTTGTTCAGATTTTTTTACATGCATAGGTACATACAAACCGTTTAAAATCATAACCCTCTTTTTTGATTCGCCGTAGTCGGATAAAAACACAACATTTAAATAAACCATTTTAATTTTAATTCATCAATGAAAATTATCATTTCGTAAATAAAACACTCTTTTTAATATATAATATAAAAAGACAAGGATACAATCGCTAATTTGTGAGTGATAATAATGAATTGTTAATTTCTGATACAATTACATTGATACGTCAAAACTGCAACGAAATACATAGTTAGTTACACAAACTTAACTTGCTGACAATAAAACTTATACAGATAGTACGCTCTTCAACTTAAAACTAAAAAGTTTGGCAGTATTTGAAGAGAACAGGCTTATTGAAAAACAAGATTGGTACGGAAGGTTAAAAACGAAAAACTTAAAGAGTTATGTCGACACGACATAAAAACGTGAAAGGACATTATGTTTTTGTCCTATTTACGTCTTAATTAGAATGTTCGATGCATGGAATACATCGATTAATCGATAATAAAAATGCGTTGATTTTAGTCGAGAAACAGTTCGTCGATTATTTTCGCTTACATTGTTATATTTAATTAATAAGAGTATTATAATTATTATGATACAATTTATTTACACTTCGTATTCATAAAATGGATAACGTCTTAACTAAGAAGGCACCAGAGTGAGGTCGGTGGAGGTATACCTAATACCTGGAAACAAGGAAACATATCGGTTATGAAATTATAATAAGGTAAAATTATAATAATTGTTGTACCTTACGCCATTTGCACAGTACTGTGGCGCGAGCCTGAACAATTTGCGACAACGTTTTCGTATCGCCTTTTTTGTATTGAAAAATAAACAGCGCTGCGGCGGTGAAAAGTGGAACTAAAATTAGTATGTCAATTTTGGCATTTCGCGAGCTACGCTTTCGAATACGTAGTCGAAAAATGTTCTTGGTACCGGCATTGGTAGCAAGAATATCTTTCGACTACGTGTCTCGTAACTCGCGCAATGTAAAAAAAAAGAACATTCTAATTTTTAGTTCCACTTTTCACCGGCGCAGCGCTGTTCATTTTACCTTACAAAAATAGTCGAAATCGATACGAATACCTAGTCGAAAGTTTTTGTTACTTTTGGGCTACTGAAGAGAACGGGTAGACAAGAGATTTGCAACATTATCAATTTTTAATTTTCCCTTGAATCCTTTTCGGGGTAGGCATAATTACCTCTTTTACATCTATCTATAGTCATCAATCTCACATTGTAATTTAAGTAATAATATTATAAAAAGACTAGCGGCCCGCCCCGGCTTCGCTCGGGTAGAATTTTATATCAAATATTTTGTCTACCCGTGCAAAGCCGGGGCGGGCAGGTAGGCTATGTTAATCAGTAATAGTGTAGCTTTCTAACGGTGAAAGAATTTTTGAAATCGGTCCAGTAGTTTCGGAGCCTATAGACATTCAAATATTTTGTCTACCCGAGCGAAGCCGGGGCGGGAAGCTAGTATAATATATAGCCTATGTTACTCAGTGATGATGTAGCTTTCTAACGGTGAAAGAATTTTTGAAATCGGTCTAAAAAATAGGGCCTAAATATAAGGGGTGGACTACCCCTAACATTTAGGGGGATGAAAAATAGATGTTGGCCGATTCCCATAGATACCGGATAAGCACAAACAATTTCATCAAAATCGGTCAAGCCGTTTCGGAGGAGTATGGCAACGAAAACTGTGACACGAGAATTTTATATATTAGATATATTTTTTTGTTTATATCAACTTATGTAGTGGAGAGAGTTATAAATAAAAAGGCTATATTTATTGATAAAAACCTTGCAATTTTATGAAAAACTGCCAGTAATGAGAAAAAAAAATAAAACAACTCACATAAATCGCACGTTTGTCGACATTAGACGTCCGTGCTCCAAACTATCGCATTTGTACCCAACGCACAAGATGGACAATTCTGAAGAAAAAAATACCCGTTATTTAACAGATTCTTTAGTCATTATTTTCTCAATTGAAACATGTAAAATAGGACTTACAACAATACTTTCGATGGCATTGGCTAACTGCTCTTCCATAATCTTCACGTCACCGTGATCCAGAACTTCCTGAAATTAATAAAAAGTGTTTTTAGATCAGTGCGTAAGTAACAACTTCAAGTAATTCTAATATAAAGTAAAAGGTGCGACGAGACTCGAACTTAGGCCCCTTAATTTTTTCCCTTAAAATCGGCATAATTTTTCATTATTATTCTATTAGGCACAGGTATTCGTAGAGCAATAGCTAAATAATAATTTAATTGACCAACAAGTACAGCATCCTCTAATTCGTACGCCCCCGTGGTAAAACATGCAGCCACTATGTAACCTAACCTAATACCATTATTGTCACTCATGTTTATACAAGTAAAATTATATTCTATTCTACTCACTACAAGTTACTGATAATATCGAAAGTGCATAAAAATAATTCAGGAATGAAAATCTTGATTGAAATATTGTCATTGACTCAATTCATTTGTCTGAATAAAATAAGACATAGCTTTCACAATAAATTATTCAGACAAACTTGAAGAGTAACTAAGAAAACTATTATAAATCGAGCTATTTCCCAACTGGTTGACCATACATTCAAATAAATCATTATAATAATTTCACTAACTTGCAATTAGTCTAAACTAACCATTAGTTCATACTAACCATCAGTTATTTCAGAGTTTTTGTTATTGTTAGGTCAAAATTATTGCAGTTTTCTTAATAAGTGGACAATATTTACCTCTTGACAAACTTTGACGGCGTCGGCGAGGTCTGGGACGGCGGCGGCGAGACGCGCGGCGGCGCACGCGCAGCTCACGCTCGCGAGTCGCGCCGCGCCCGCCACCACGCCCGCGTTGCCCGCCGCCGCCTCCGCCACGCTGCACGCTGTCGACGACACGGCTAGCTGCCACTCCTACGTCACACGCTTCACTTACTAACTACTTACTCCAACGATCAAACACGACAAAATCCTACCCTAGATAACTTTTTTTTATACCACTATGGTGGCACACTAGCGTACGGCCCACTTGGTGGTGAGCAATCACCCGGGGTATCAGTAACGAGTAGCCAAATCCTGTTGCTGATGAAGACTCACTGTGCTAGCAGCACTACTACTAGCGTAGCGTATCCTCGTGGACACTTACCTACTACTTAGTAAAGACACATGAACGACCGCTTTCAATATCCTATCCCACCTTCCATATATGTATCATATGTACCTAGACGTTTCGGTCAAGTAACATTTTTAACCGTAAAAAAACCGTGTCTAGAAATCGAACCGCAAAGTTAAGTTTGTCATTTGGTTAAATTGACCTAGTTTGTTTTTAGTACAGAACCCACGGTGTGCGAGTCTAACTCGCACTTGTCAATTTTTTACGTCGTTATTACGTATAGATCGCGAATGTTAGCAAAATAATAGAAACGCTTCAACCGTTTTCAATGGCCTTCCCAATAAAAAAAATTACGCGTCTAGCACAAAAAATAATATTTATAAATAATATTATTTTCATGGTTAAATACTGGCTCGTAGCTACTACCAGCTACGTGTAGTAGTCGTAGTAGTTATTTCACGTCAAAAATAAACTATGGTACCAGTGCAGTGGTACGTCACGAAGTAGCCTGTACCTAGCCTGATACTCGTAAACTGCGGCATATTGCAAAATAAGGTACGACCATCCACCAATGCGCAAATATTAGCACGAATATAATAATAAATTCAATTAATATCATCGCATTTTTACCTTAACCATGATTATGCAGACAGTATTTGCTAATTAGTAATGTCACGCACGAATTCTATTACTGAAGTTTTAGTCACAATCAATGAACTTGCAAGTTGAAATAATACTTGAACCATACTTGCCTCTGTATCAGTCTTAGCATCGGCGTCCCCTATGGACCTAACGAGCTCTTTCGATATAGCCATTAGGAGGTAATTTGTAATTTTCGCTTTGGTTTCAATTGTAACTTCTCTGCTATTGACGGGGCCAATTTCCTTGCACAGTTTTGTCAGATCATCGTCAACTATATTGTGTATCCTATCGAAGAGATCTTCGATCAACTGACTAACCAGCTGGCTTCTCATAGACGGACAAGTACAACGGGAATCAGACGTTATGAAGCTCATGCTGTGGTGCATTCTCCCGTAATCTGTCTTCTTTGGTACCGCAGTGTATATCGAGTAACCTTCGTCTATGTACTCCGTTCTCTCCGGCTGTAGTTCCACTCGGGACGCGTGGTACGATTGTCTCATCGTTTCGCTCCTCAACTCCTCGAGCTCTTCAGTTTTGATCGACAACTCATGACTTAATGTCTTAATCTTGTCTTCGCATTTCCTCTTGCACTGAGTTAAAGCTTTTTGCGTCAGCGAAAGCTGCTTTTCCAGAGATTCGACCTGAGAACACATGTCTTCTTAGAACGTCATTCAGATCTTGAATTTCCATGCATATTTACACATCGTCATGCACCGTGTGAACCGAGCGACCGAGCGCGTCAATAAATAACGTGAACCAAGCGAACATGCAACCGCGTTACTTGGTAAAGCCGGAGACAAAGCGTTAGTAACATGCATTACCGAAGCAACTACACACATAACTAGCTACCAAACCAGATACTCCATACAACGAAACATTTATTCTAATTACTACCACTACACAAAATCAATAACACTAAAAAGAAATAACCTAATAAAACCTACAGACCTAACCATGTTCTTAGATAAGTTTTAAATATATTATGATACAATTGCTGATTTGAAAATTTTTGTGCAATTTTAATAACTTTTAACAGATTTGACTCAAATTCTATTTATTGGACCCATTTTTCATCAATATTATATTGATGATTTCCATATCCTCATGTATTCCTAAAGTACATACCTCCTCCTTTAATTCGCTGTTAGTTACTTCCAGCTCCTGGTTGTTCTTGCAGGCTCTGGTCAGCTCCCTCCTTATAGAATCCAAGTCTCCCATGAAGCCTTTCTCTATCTTCCTTGACGTGTCCTTCTGTGACTTCAGGTCACCATCCAACTGCTTGTTGATCTTACGAAGCTTTTCCATTTCTTTCTGTACGAGATACGTGGAAAAAATTAAGGGAACATATATATAAATGTATTTGGGTAATATAAATGAAGATTTCGAACAAATCGGGGAAAACACTTTTTTTTTCTATACCACTAGGGCGGCAAACAAGCATACAACCCGCCTGATGGTAAGCGGTTACCGTAGCCCATGGACATTTGCAACACCAGGGGTGTCACTCGCGCGTTTCCTATCCTAAAGATATACAAAGAATCCTACAATTTAGGCAATAATTTTAACAGTAAACATAATTTTAAGCTACTTGCGTAAATATTGTTCTTAAAGTGATCTCAAATGGTCGGCATTAATTGTATTCAATTAGCTTACCCTGAACTGATTATCAGCAGTCCTAAACGCTGTCTCAGTCTTCTTGGCATCAGCATCCGCTTTCGCGAACATAGCAGCGACGTTAGCATTCTGCTCCATCAATGCCTTAGTATCTCTCTCAGCCTTCTCCAAGGCAATGCGTAAACCAGATTCTGATTCTTCAACCTCTCGTAGTTTCTTCCTCAACGAATCGAAACATTTCTTGAACTGGTTACCTTCCGCTTCTAGTTTTTTAACCTGAGAACATTTTAGACGATGTTAGTTTGGCTTTATACAGATTGCGCCACTTTTTTTCATATACACACGTACATTTACTTCACTAATACATTCGTTAATGTCTTTAAACATAAAAGAAACGCTGGTTAAGCCATAATCACAAACATAATCTTTAAAAGGTTGTCTAGAATAAAATGTTCTAAATATCGAGTTTGATCTGCTGTACTACATTGTTAACACAACTGCTTATTTTTACTTTGTGGTGTGAAATAATTGTGTATTTGTATATCCGCTAGTCTTTACCTTTCCTCTCAAGTCGGTCTCTGTAGCCTGCGACTCTTCAATTTTCTTCTTGTAGCCGCCTTCCATCTCTGCCCACATGTCATCGGCCTGCGTCAACATCTCAAGATAGGCCGCCTCTCGTTTCTCAAGCTCAGCTACTCTACTCTTCAACTCTTGTTCATTTATCAACAAGGCGCGGATCTTCGTGCCCATTGAAGGATCGACTGGGAGCTGAAATTTAAATATGAACTGTTTACTATTTTTGTAAATCATTAAACTCTCATTTAATATGAATTGGGTTACCTATTAATATTATTATTCTTGTCGATTCTTCTCGGAAAGGTTTTCTATAAACCAGTAGATTAAACGACATTTATGAGGAGACCTTTTTAAAACATTCGGCAGCCCTTGGTGGTGTAAGCGTCCATCTTACCATCAGGCGGGCCGTATGCTTGTTTACCACCGTAGGGGTATGAAAATAAATATATATTTTTTAAGTACCGAATGAAACATATGATATTGTATTGCGATTGATCAAGGTTCTTACTCTTAAATATATAAATAAAGGAGTAGAAATATTCAAGGATTATCAATAATCAAGGTCTCGACTAGCAGTATCTTAGGTTAGTTCGTCAAATGCATCAGTTAAAAACCACATAGGTGTGGTTGATACACGGAGTTATCCAATATTACAAGCGTCAGGTATTGCGTTACAAGGAACAATAAAGTCAAGCGAGATTTCATTAAAATTGTTATGGTCATAGACTTCGTTATTACACAAATTCTTACGACGCTACGGTCCGGTGCTGAAGTGTGTTAACATTGAAAATATTTGCTGATAACTGTTGGTGTGTGTATTGTTATTATTAATCGAAAGGCCAAAAGATTTGGTAAGTTCTCTAATGTTTCCCGTAGTAACTTAATTCAACCGCCATTTAACTTAACATTTGACTCATTAAATAAATCAACTAAATACAGATCTATTAATTCCGCTAACTGTATAATTTATATGTCCAGTCTTTAGTCGTTGATTATTTGTTCATTCCTTTTATCTTTTAAAATCCTTGGCAATAAATAAAGAGGAAGAATTACCTTCTCCCCTTCTTTTTCTTCTCTGACTTTCTTTTCGAGTTCTTCAATCTTCTCTTCTAGCTTTCCCTTCTTTACGTCAGCTCCGCAGACTGCTGCTGTAATTTGTCGCCTTGCTGTTTCTAATTCTTCTTCCAGTTCCTTTATCCTACTTTCTACGTTCTTCTTAAAAAGTTTCGTTTCATCTTCGATATGCTTTTTCTCTGATAGTAGTCTGAAAATGTATAGACCAATGACTAAACGAAAATGACAATTACGAAAATTTACATACCAACAGAATTCATGGTACAACATAAAGTGTGCCTCTCTAAAAGTAACATAAATCATTCTCAAATGCTCTCTACGCCGACCCATTAATGACGCATGAACTCCCAATGAGAATTAGGAAGGTTGTAGATTCACGGATAAGCCTTACTTTGTATTAGACACAACATTTTGGCCCACGAATTCACTCGCGTTCAAATGCTTATATAGCGTATGATGATGCAGATTTCCATTAGTGAAATATTTTTTTAATCGTTTTGGTATTTCCAGGGATTACCCCATACCACTTAATACTATTTGTGTGGATAAGCTACACTGCTTGAAGGACGAGGTCATCACACTGCTTTTCCTTAGATTACTAAGTTCCTTATCTAGTTAAATAAGTTCATTGGCAGTAACATTCCATTGGTAGGTATGTCGAAACATTCGTAATTCGTATCATCGCAATAAATTACCGTTGGAAATTGACTGCCAATATTTCGGTCTACGTGACTGAATATTGGCACGGCACATTATTATCGAATTACGGATTCAACGCGTTTATCGAACAATAAATTAGCCGTTACGCTTCTTGCTTATGCAAAAGTAAATTTTTAGTAGCTCTTAATAAAATCATACCTTTTACCGTAGATGCGTTTTGAATGGATACATTTAAAAAAATCTTAATGCACCCTTAGGGTTATCAAGAAGTATTCAATCCAAATTTAAAATTTCTAGGTATCCATGTTGAACCTAATGCGTTTCCAATAAGGCATAGTACTATTTCATAATTATCGAAGATATTTTGTGTTCTATTATTGAACATTTTTTTATTACCACTTTTCGTATTTAATTCCCTGTACCTAATTATGGTGCCAAAAATATATCCTACTCAAAACATCCAATGTGCTATACTATTTCGGATAGTGGCCGCGTAAAGTCTTAAAGGTGTATACTAGATAATAATTTGTGCTGTTCTTACGTTGTGATCTGTCTCTGCATCTCCTTCACAGTCGGCGGTGGTTCAACGGTCATGTCAGCCCACGCCACGAGTGCTCCGCATTGCGGCTTCTTCCGAGATTCTTCCTTGATTTGTGCTACCACTGCCCTCGTGTCCTGCCCGTATGGGCCCATCCGACTCAACAACGATTGCTGGAACATTTCCAAGAGGGCCCATTATAGTAATGTTAATAAAAATATGTCAAAAATACTCTTTCCTTTAATTTTATTTATAAATTTATATTATAAATTTAGCAGTCGTGTCGTGATTCCGAAAAAGTAGTACGTGTCGTAAAGCTCCGGTTGCCAAATCAACTATTTGACAGACATTTTTCATTAACAACTTATTTACAATGTCTACTTACCACATAAGGATAATTAAATGTAGGGCTGTAAGTTTCATCAATTTAACTCACCTTTCCACCCGTGGACAGTTCAGCGCCAATAACTCGAACAACGTTCCACGCAATTAGAGCTGGCACGGCCTTCTCCAGTTTTTCTAACCTCTGTCGTATTTCCCGCTGGAACATAATTTTGACATGCAGTTAAATTTTCATTTTAATCAGGATTAAATGAAGATGAATCAGGATTCTTTTGCTCTTTAGTGAACATCTTTGACGATATGATGACGATAATAGATCTCAGTTAAAAATGCTCAAGCAAATGAAGTACTAAAAACTGAGATCAACATCTAAAAATTTAGATCAAAGCTTATTATGCTACTCCTTCCAAAGAAGATATTTTAAGGCCATGAAGAGACCAAATTGGTGTAACCTAATGAGAGTCATAATAAGGATTGTTTTTACTATAATAAATTAAGAAAGCACTAGACTCACCTCTTGAGCTTTCAATGAAACTTCCTTATTAGTAAGCTCAGCCACCAGGCGCTCGGCCTGAGCCCGCGAACACTCCCGTTGCTCCGTCATGTCTCTTAGTTGAGCAGAACAGAGCTCATAGTCCATCTCAAGCCTAAAATATAACATTTTATGAACATTTCGCGATAAGAGTGTATCCACGAGTCATGAAGCCTGTATAGGGCTGTGCAAATAAAAAAGTGCAAGACTCACTGCTGCCAATGTAATCGAGTGTCATTTTCGATCTCTTCCAATTCACAACATTCCTCTTCTAGCCTCTCGTATTTGTCTTGAAGATCTGTAATCTGAGATTCAAGTTCCTGCAAAGACCAAACAAATTATTTTAGATGGTTCAAAAATGCATTACTAAAATTATTGTAAGTTGTGTTTTAGTATGTCTAGTGCCTACACTTTACCTGTATCCTATTTTCTAATAGGAACTCCTTCTGCAATCTCTGTGCAAGCTTAGCCTCCTTCACGTCTTGTGCTGCTTCATAGATGGAGATCTTTCCTTCCAAGAACTTCAGCCGCCTCTCGTAATACTGTTTGTGCTTTTTCCCCAACTTCACGCATCTGCACTCCAGGCCATCGATATCTTCTTTACTACTTAACGTCCTATTCCTAACACCTTGCCTCTCTAGTTTCTCTCTTATACTATTCAGTCGTTGTATTTCGGTATTCAATTCACCGGTGCATTCAAAACTGTCGCTAACATCTGTTTGTGTGCTTCTAGACTCTGTTTCTACCTCGACACCTTCGAAGATACCACTCTCCTGCAGTATGTTCGGCTTCCTCTCGTCGCTACAAAGACTTTCCAACGATTCGCATTTGTATCCTTTCTGCTGATACGGTGTGACTGTTGCGATTGCTTTATGTGTTTTGTGCGATGAAATGTCGGTTTCTGATTTTAATCGTAGATCACATAGTCTTCTTGGTTTGGCCTGTGAAAAGAGTTAAAATTTAATTTAGATGTTTTGATTTTTATCTGACATGATTTGACACTGACAAGTTTCTTCTTTTTAAGCGTATACGTACTTGAAAGCATTCATCCTCACTGACAGAGCTGCTCAACGTTTGAAGGTTGTATAGCAGCATGAGAACTTGTTCCAAACAGCTCCTGTCTTCCGCCGACGCCGCGTTTAGGATCATCTGTTCGAGATGTTCCTTAACGGGATTGCTTTTGAGCGAATCACTGGTTGTTTCTGAATTCCTATCGAGGATGTCTGCTAAGACTTGTGCCTTGGCGAAGTCTTCCTTGAAGTCATCGTGAGGGGTGGGGAGGAGACGACGGGGGTTGCAGGGACTGCTCGGGGCGTGGGGAGACTTGTAGCCGGAGTCCATTCGTTTGAGCTCAGGCGACGCGGAGTCCTTGATGCGAGAGCCGGGGGACACACACCCTGAATCCGAGTCAGTTAGGTTGTCCCTAGCACCCTGGAAATTAAGATATTTATTTAATAAATCGCATATATCACATCGTGAACAAAGTTCGGCCGGGAGTAGAGATTGTGGGAACTTGGATTAAAGCTTCGTCTTCGACTCTTTGTTTGCTTATTGACGCAGCCTGTACTTGATAATAAATGTTCAATTCAATGATATTCTCGTTTGACTCTACATAAAACAAGACATTTTCTTCCTCATTAGTAATGATGGAATTTATCAACACAACATTGAACCTTTTACGCAACTGCAAAGCATACGTAATAAAACGTATCATGAATGACATATAATGGAAATTCCGTACAATTCGTGTTATTATAAATTAATAAAAAATTCGCTACGCATATTATAATTTCGCTCACTTAATAATTTTGCAGCACAACATTCTAGTGACAAGAATTTTAATAAAACAATATTGGCAAAACAAAAGAAAAGCTATTAAAACTTCTTTTGGTGGGTAATTTAAATGAAACGAATTAAATAAAAAAATGAAGCACAATATTCACTTAAAATGCTTACGTCCATCAAATCAGGCCTGTGGGCAAGAATGGCTACTCACACCAAACTAGCAACCTCCAAAACAATATTTAGATTATGACCAGCTAATATAACATGCCCATTATTAACGCCTACGTACTCGTACATTGCGACGATACGCTTAGGAAATATTATTATAATGATAGACAAGTTGCTATTAATTCATTGTTAGTTTAAGTACATAATTTGTATCTTTAGGCACTATATTCATTACATGATCAGAGTTCTGATGATTATTTTAGAAAGTATATTAAATACCTAACCATTCTAAGTATCCAACCCACAGTACATAAGAAACAAAGTTGTGTGCTGTTTTTATGTCTAAGAAGCAAGGAAATACGACTTCGTTAAAAATATTTATTGTGAACTGAGCTTGAAAGTAAGAACTCTACTCTAATAAATATGTGAGGAACTAAGGACCATTATTTATTATAGGTATGCGAGAGATGGTGCATCTATCAACCGTAATATCATTTGTTTCTTTTAGACCGAGTGTGAATAATGATTTGCCTGATAGAAAACCTTGATCGTCGTAAGAAACAGTCGTGTATTTAGTTATTTATAAATATCTTGTAAATGACCATGAGCAGTTCTCAAGCGCACCATAGAAATATAACATCCTTATTATATATTTTAATTTTAATTCATTATAATAAAATATACCTTAATGCAAATGTGATTTAGTTTGTTTTAAGTTTTTACGCCTTAACTACTCAAGTGATCTAAATCAAATTTTGCACACACGCTGCCAGGAGTACATAAAAGGACATAGAGTACTTTCATGCTAAGACTAACGACTTTTTTTCTGTAGAACCACGGGTAAAAGTGATATAATATATATCTAACTCGGACACTGATCTCATCCGATGGCTATTCACGCACACACCATACACGGAAGTGTTTCCGTCTACCTTAGACAAAGGACAGTCGGAAAAACATTCAAATTAATGACTACCCTGTTATAGCTTGAGCCCGACAGGTGCTAAAGTTCGTTAACCCTCCTAAAAATTTTTTATAGATTGTTTTGAGTTGAAATAATATTGATTGATCACTTCGCTACAATTTCGTATCGTGTTTAACTTCTGCCGCGTAGTATGTATAGTATAGGTAGTAATTATAGCAGTATTAATCCCATTGATAACTAAGGGATAACTCTACCAAGTTAATAGACTAGAGGGAAAATAACCTATATATAATCAAAGCTACTAACATGATTATTTATAACAAATAGGTAAATATGAATATGTTAGAATTTCGCTGCGCTCAACTTCTGCTGCGTCATGCTAGCCGCTTTATAAAGCGTATAATACATTTTAAGTATTTCTCTAGTGACAATCAAATATAATGCTTTACCATAGATAAAAAAATCCTAGATCTGTCTTGTCGGCTTCTAAGCATCTGTCCAGGAACCAAATGACAATTCTAATTTATAAAATGTTGTTTCTTTAATTATTCCTTGTACAATATGGAATGCTAGTACATTTCTAATTGCCTTTGTTGAAGTCCTTGTAATTAAGATTACTATACCGGTTGCTTGGATGACAATTTTAATGTATGCTTATGTATGGTACATAAGTAAGTGCGAATACAAGGCAATCTTGTTTAATAGATAGATATATGTTTATTTAGTTAGTATTAAATAGTTATATAATAGTTAGTTTAGTATTAAAAAAATATTATTTGTGGTTGTGTCAAGGTATCGAACCGCAAAGTTAAATTTGTAATTTAAACCGGTTTTTTTGTACTCAGTGTGCGAGCCAACTCGCACTTGGCTATTTTTTACTAAACTACGCCTAAATTTATCTTAACCTAAGCCGATGAGAAAATAAGTGATTTGATCACAACCCTTAGGTTTCCTGTTGTGGACATTCTTTTAACCTTCTCGCCAGGTTGGGATACAAGCGAATTTCAACTCATTTACCTAACTGTATGATACTGCTGAATATCATTCAAGATCAAGTGTAACCGTTAACAATCATCAATGCTAAGAATATCCGTTTTGTTTGTAAGTACCTAACATCCGGGCTAAAACCTTGGGTACAGCGCAATAGAAAAAATAAGGCGCAAAACAGTTTGAGGAAATACAGCGAAATTATTCCATTGAGATTCGTATGAATTTTCTATTTATGTACGAGTATATTTTTATAATTTAAAGCAGACCAATCACTGACGCACCTACCACGCATGAATTCAAAGCAGTTTATTTATGTGTAGTATGAATCCAATAAAGAAGTTTCTTTTTAAATATGAACCCAATATTAACCCTGCAGCGGCAAAAATAATAAATTCACAAACATTTTTGATAGGAACGTATAACGTTTAAATGTAGGTAGAAAAATAAAGGAGGTAGAAAAAAGCCGCGCAAAGCGCCAAGGTTTCTAGATCAAAAAAGTTGTCAAAGTACTCAATGATAAAAGATAAAGAGTACTCCTAACCGGTGACATGTATAAAGATATCGATGATGATAAGCTTATAATCAAAGTGTATAAGATACAAAAGAGTTGTGCAAGTCAAGAGTGAAATGGCGCTCTACACTCTTTGCTTACCCCGAAAGGGACTCGCGGCGGTGACGAGATAATAATAATAATAATGCTTGGACATTATCACACCGCGCCATCTGGCCCCAAACTAAGCAAAGCTTGTACTATGGGAACCAGCAGCTGATAGAATACTTATATACTTTTTGTTTGTAAATACATACTTATAATACATACCAAAGACCCAGACAAGGCAAACATATTTGTCAAATAAATGTTTGCCCCGGCGGGAATCGAACCCGCGACCCCTAGCGCAGCAGTCTGATATACTAACCACTAGACCAGCGGTCTCGTCATTATGATATAAACATGTTGTATATAGCTCAAAGTTTATGTATAAACTAAACAAGAAATTTGACTGTGAGACTGCAATGCTTTTAGGGTCGGCAACGCGCGAGTGATACCTCTGGTGTTGCAAGCGTCCATAGGCTACGGTAACCGCTTACCATCAGGCGGCCCGTATGCTTTATAGCCACCTTAGTGATATAAAAAAATGCTTACTTCCAATGGTATCAATATAGCCCCACTTAGAGATTACGCAAGTTTTGGTAGTCTGCTAAGTCCATTCGTCATAGGATATTGTAATTGTGTTGAGCCGGAATAGTTTTACAATGAATAAGCAGACGCAAGCAAGGTCTTCAGGGATTTCTAAATTTTTAAAGATGGAGTAGGATATGACGCTGATAGTCTCTTCGCATCGTGTCAATATCTTGTTTATGTGAGACTTTTTGTGATTTATTCTAATCATGTAAGAAATTAATTTAAATGTAAATTTTATATTTTATTTGAAAAGAGTAATTGCTGAGTTTCTTACCGGATTCTTAGCAAAAACGACTTTCCGAATCCGGTGGTAGATTCTGACGATTTGAAAGTACTTGTAAAGTCTAGTCAAATAAAGATGATTTTGAGTTTGAGTTCGAGTTAGGATCATTTTGGGCTATATCGGGTGCCTTCTCTAATACTGATTGGGAAGTAGGCTAGAGCAATGATATTCAAAGTGGCCAGTGGGCGTACCTAGCTTTTGGTCTACGGAGGTAGGGAAATCAGGAATTCCTTTTTTTTTCTTCTGGAAAGTAAATATGGACCTGGGGTACCAGCCAGGTTCAGGGGGTGCGAAAGTAATGTAGTGCATAAATTTGTAACTTGCAAACAAGCATACGACCCGCCTGATGGTAAGCGGCCACCGTAACCTATATATATATGGACCCTTGCAACTCCAGAGGTATCACTTCACAACCTACCTTTTTCTTACAATAACAAATATTAAGATGTTACTGACATAAATTATTTCAAATGCGATCCTTGCAAGAATCTACGTTCGTATTGTAGTATCTATAGGAAAATGTATGCTTCAAATTTGTGGTAGGGCTTCTTTATACCCTATCATTTTAAAAGTTACGCCGAGTTGGCAGAGATTTTCCATAGATCAATTCAATATTTTTTCTACTTACCATCGTAATAAATTGAACCATCACAACTAAACGAGAATACGAAAATAATTTTGATAATATTATATCACCGGTATCACTTAATCACTGATAAGAATAACACTAACAACACTACTAACAATCATTTCGCTCCAACGTATCACTCAAGACAGTCAAAACACTATGGCTACGATAAATAATTAACGAGTATAATATACAGAATAATGAACAGTTTAACATAAGAATACACTTCCTTTAGTCACGGCTACTCAGTACTAAGTGGACAAAATCATTTTCCGTCTCAGTCCACAACGATGACGGTTAAAGAGGATGACATCAATATTTGTTCAGTATTATACAGTGCACGTTTTAGTGTAGTGGCTCATTAGAGGCCTGATTACACGGCACTAGTTTTTGTATGATACTTCAGTTACGTTGACAGGGGATATACAGGAGATAATGTGATAAATATTCCACAACGTGTTCAACAAAAGTAAATCGAATAATATTGTTAACTAGCTGCCCGCCCCGGCTTCGCTCGTGTGGACAATTTTTTTTTGCATTTATGGGGATGAAAAATAGATGTTGGCCGATTCTCATAGATACCGGATAAGCACAAAAAATTTCATCAAAATCGGTCAAGCCGTTTCGGAGGAGTATGGCAACGAAAACTGTGACACGAGAATTTTATATATTAGATTATCAAAATGAAGCATTTTTCTGGTGATTGGTGAAATGGAGTCCATAGACTGACAGGAAGGACATTGCCAACCTTCTTGGTGGTTATCATACCGTACGACGTTGCCAAGAGGATCCTCTCTATTATCTACATGACATTGGCAAAATACGAAATGTATCTTTTTTTTGTTGCCATTAAAAAAAATTAATAAATATATCTATCTAGGTATAGTCTATGTTTCATTACCCGTAGATAAAGTTTTTGTTGATACAGACGTTCCAGAGACTATCCCACACGGCCCATATCTAAACATAAATAAAAATTCAAATTCCACATCTTTAAAATAATTTTAGGCAATTACAAGATTTATTTTTAAGTTTTTCCGCATCTCTTTAAATTATCCGTACAAAATGAGAATATTAGAAAATCGTACGTTTATTTTCAAGTTATTTTTCGTGGCATAAATTAAAATTTAATGGTATTTTATAGCATGAAGATTTAGGATGAAAATAAAAAAATCCTATTGACACTTTCCATTATGATGATGGGGCGCTCGTCGATAACCTCGTCAGTAATGGCTGTGGTGGATTTTACAACGTGTAATACGTAGTACATTATCTATTCTGAGGTAATATCTTTGCAATGATTTACAGTAAGTAAGTATAAACCGTAGTGGCCTTGTGGTATAAAGCGTTGCCTGCTATTCTAGCGACGCAAGTTCAAATCCTACCCGTCTGTACCGATGAGGTGCAGTGATTAGTCACACATTAATCTTTACGGTGAAGTAAAACATCGTGAGGAAAGCTGCCTAAGAGACGTCGACAGACTCACTATCTGGTTGGCCCGAAATTATCTTCGGTTGATAATCGGTGTAACCTCTGCCTACCTCTTCGGGGACCCTTGAAGTTGGGAAGGCGTGAAGATATGTGTAATTATAAAATAAATTATAAACATGTTTACACATAGGTGTGTACGCTTGTACAACACATATTCATTGCCATTGCGCAAATTATTTCATTGTTTGCCCTACTTTTAAGATATTACTATCTGCGATTGCACTTATAACCGAGTTTATGTTTTTTGTATTGTACCACTTAGCGTTAAATTTACTTTAACATTATATTATTATTATTATTATTCCCATTATTTACTTATTTCCTTACAATTTGGTTTTTTTTTTTACAATATTCATAAAAAGCTGAAATATTTAAGCCTCTTCATTTCAAATTCAAATTCAAATTCAAAAACATTTATTCAGTTTAGGCCCTAATAAGGCACTTATGAACGTCTAAATTACCACCGGTTCGGAAAAAAAGCCACCTGAGAAGAGCCGGCAAGAAACTCAGTGCTCTGTCTTTTTTTGCAATTAACAATCATTATATAACAATTTGTAACAAAATTCTTCTAGACGTATCGATAAAAATATATCGAAATTTAATAACATTAATTCCAGCGTTGCTGCTGTGGGTGCACGGATGGCGACCTTTTTTCTCCCAATACAGAATGTTCTACTAATAATTATAATTGTAAATGGTAGTACTCCCGCGTGATATGAAATGCGGTTATTCCCTAAATCCCCCCGCTGATGTCATAGGCGGGACTTAAACAATGCGAAATTTGAATTTAGTTTGCGTGACGTTAGTTCGAACTATATACGTCGCTAAATAATCGTGGTTATGACGTTAAGTACCAACCTACTTACATAAAAGTACGTTCCAACCTTCTAATCCGGGTGTAAGTCCTTCATCTCTCGCCTTTAGCACGATCGCAATGTTTGCTTAAGGAAATAACTATACATAATAAATCTGTTAAAGTGTTAGTGCTTATGTGACTTTCAAAACATTTAAATGTTTCTATTGTATATGAAGGCAATAGAATACTCTATTGCCTTCTCCCTCTATACTATGACGTCTCATTGAATTATGTACATCTAGATTTCATGAAAATAATTATGATTATTAGCCGGCTACGGCGAAGCCAACAGGAAGGGTTATGCTTTTAGCAGTCTATGTATATATATATTTACGTAGCACCTCAGTAATGTAAAGCCTTAGAGTATACATTCGTAAAGATACCTTATTTATACTCTAATAAGGCCATTAAATAAGTTGAGTTTAATCTATCCATAATATTTTATGACCATGTCATTACATTTAATAGTGTATTAAAATAATACAAGGACATTGGAACCTACTTAGTAGGCGCATGTTAATTAAAGTAAACAGATAATTCAGACATTTGCAATTAGTATGCAGGGTAATTACTCTACTTGCACAGCACTTTAGGGAATTCCCTAATGTGCTACACCTTGTAGTGTCATTCCAAAGGCTTCCGTTCAGTGCAAAATTCTACTCAAAACATTTATGAAAAACTGGCTTCTGCCCGCGACTTCTTACGCGGTGAGTTTAGAATCCCACGGCAGGCTGACATTTTCCCGGGATTAGAGGTTACCTATGTGTTAATCCAGGTAATAAACTATCCGTGCACCAAATTTCATAAAAACCAAACATCCATCCATCCATGCATCCCATTCTCACAAACTTTCACATTTTTCCTTTAGAAAGAAGTAGGAAGGTTATTTTTGTATATGTAAATTTTTTGTCTCGTCGTGGAATAATAGGTACGCGGCAATAAAAAATTTACTAGCGATAAACGAAATTAGATATTTACATATCTTTTATACAAGGCTTTTGTCACATGCTATACAAATCCTGGCTTCAAACCCATACAGACTCAAAGATCGGAAAATCCTTCACACAATATTAAAAACAAGGCACTTTAAAAACAATAGGACACTTTTCAAATACCATATCATATATTATCTGCTCTGAGACATTATGCACTACATTATGATATGAACCGGGCTTAAACTTTAAAACAAAACACGGTCACTTTTAAAACTTAAATAAAAGAACACTTTTAAGTTCTGCGTCTTAATTTTAAAACAAAATCACTTTTCTTTCGATAACTTTTAAGCTTTAAAGAACACTTTTATTTAGGGCCTGTTCATACAGATCAGCACTGGCCATCACTAGCAATTAACCAACAAACGATAATAAATTAAATAAAACCAAGAAGTATTTAATAAAATTATTATCACTGGCTTCGTGACGGTGACCATGTCGTTGTGTATAATCAGGCTTAATCCTCACCTTATCAGGGGTCGCGTCTTCGAGCTCGAGTATCCTGAACTCCATCAGCTCGAGCTGGTCGCGCGCGTCCCGCAGCGCGTCGGCGAGTCGCGTGCACTCGCGCGCTGCCGCCGACGCGCGCTCCGACGACGACCGACATTGTCCGCACGACTGTGGTAGGGAGACATACATTTGTTGATTTACTTGCACTTTTTAATTACATATACAATGGTAGGGTATCAAACCTATTTGGTAATGCTGAGATTCTGGTGCCAATTTCTCTTGTTCATCTGACAAAACTTAAAGTAAACTAAAATATTTAACCTATTCTATTGTTAATTGAAACTAAATATTCTGTTCGCTTGGCAGGATTAGGCTTAATTTAATTTTGACAGAAAGAAAATTATGTCGAAATATGAAATATTGTTTTGCGTCTGCTTATAAATAAGATAACGCGTTGCCTTGAGATAAAATATAGCCTACTCAGGGCATTGCACTTGTCAATAGTGAAAGAAAGGGTCCAAAAGGGGATTGACGATGTAGAAAAGCGCGCCTGTTAGAAAAAAAATATATGTAAAATATATGAGAAAGAAATCTTAAGAATTAAATCACCATAAATTATATTTGTGAGTATCTTTACTACCATCTGTCCGCAGTACCTATATGCCTATATTATCTACTCTAAGCTACCATAAACAATTGACATTGGACATATTATCCTTCAACTTAGAAGGCTATCGGCAACATAAGCCGCTCTGTTTAAGGCTTTATGGTCAATAGCTGAACGCCTACTACCAACAACGCAACAGGACATCACAAATAAGATAGCTAAGTAATAGGTATACAACATGTACAAATTATGTCATTTTGACTTGAATTTATTTGCAAATGATTGAAATACAATTTTATCTTTCGCACTGTTTTAATACGGTAAAAACCCGGTAAGTTACTCGCATGCATCGTTTTTATAAGGGTCATTTTAAGGTTCTTTAATAACGTTCTTGTTGAATATTTTGGTAATTTAGACCTTCTTAAATGCCTATTAGGGCCTAAACTCAATAAATGATTTTTTATTATGATTTTTTTATTAATATGTGTTTAATTTAATAAAACCCAAGACTAATATAAGTATCTTTTATTTCTGTCTGAGGTTGTCTGTCGAGCCAGAGCTCGACAGACAACCAAAGATAAACCAATGATAATAATAATAACAACAATGATAAGCTACATACTAAATCCCAAAAGGTCATGTACCCCATAACGTCGTTTGATCTCAGTTCACCTGAACATTACTTCTACTTGACTTTAATTTAGTTCTAGAATGAATGTCCATTCAAATCTAATTTCAAGTCGAGATTGGTGACTGAGCGTACTTTTAGAATACCGTCCTCAATGACATCTAAAGTCGTAAGCCACGTGGTTGATGAAAATATATCCCTTCCTGCCACACTCATGGCCACCCTACATCTAACAATGAAACAATGGTCGTGACGCAAGTAAGACCAACCACCAATAGTCGACTAGGTGACAAAATGTTTATATTGCAATAGTATTTGACATTTTATCAAAGGGATCCGCTCGTGCTTACTTCAAGGACACACATTAGGCGGCTCTTTATATGTTCCGCACGTTTTATTTGCGGAGATTTACTATATAACTTAACCGTTGTTATATAATATGCTAACGCGGTTTATCTATTCTATTCTTACATTATCATTATAATCATCTGTTGAACAAAGTTTTAGGGTTAGCAACGCGCGAGTGATACCCATGGTGTTCCAGCATCCATAGGCTACCGTGATGGCTTACCATCAGGTAAGCCGTCTGCTGTTTAGTAAAACGTAGTGATTATGTACTCTGTGCTGTTTGGCACCTTAGTGATATAAAAAAGCCCTCCCCCGTATTCTAGTACCTACTCTGAGCGCGTGGATCACCACAATGGCCGATTTAACGCCGCTCGCATCTAACACTTCCCAGCTACCTTGATCAGGTCATCGGGTCCATCTAATATAGTTGGAGTCCGTCCGACGCAGAATTATTCTATGTTTTTATTGACCCCATATGCCATCCGTTCTTCGCGCTATTCCCTGCCCATCGCCACTTCAACTGGCTGACCCGTAGGGCTATGTTTATAAACGAAATGAAACGTTAAAAAGTTGAACGCTTGTCCTTCCTTGAGTCTGGGTATTAGGTATTATATGTATGAATTAAAGAAATATACCGTCAGAAGAGCTATTCTAAAAACAAAACATAAGCGTCTAAATTATTTGTAGTGAGAAAGACCGCTTCGTACCTTGAAATCTGCATCAAAAGTATTTTTGCGAATTGAAAATTTAGTACAAATTAGACAATTGCATAGCAGGTCAGTGCATGCATACCCACTTATGGAGCAACCTAAAGAGTGTTTAACCTTCTGTAAAGTGCAGTTCATATATCGCCACTTTAATCTAAGGTCATAACTGTGTCATGCGATGTGAAAGGCAATGCATGTAGCTTAGTATATAGGTTGAAAAACCATGCCTTTTTTTAGCCTCTAATTAATAAAGATAAATATGGATAACTAATAAAAATTATAACCTAGTAAATTGCCTATCATATTTTTGATTAAATAACCAAGAAATGCCCACAAAACACAAGACATAAAAATACTTATAAGTGTTTTATTAGTTGGTGCCAAGGTACCTAGATTTTATAAATTTGTGAGTGAGAACGCATGCATTCATACAGGTCATAGTTAAAAAAACAACGAGTGAGCCTTACAGTAGTCGCTACATGTGACATCTGACATCTGACGTCCAACTCTACCACCGCGCGCGCATGGGTCATATCCTTAGGATAAGGACTTACTATTTCTAAGGTCAAATCAAATAGCGCGCGCCTCCCGGCTTCCTGTAACACACTTCCGTCTCTTTTCCCGAAACCACTCCCACAGATTGCAGGAAAGCGAGAGGAAAGGTGTTTCATTTTTTAATTTTTTTATACCACTACGGTGGCAAACAAGCATACGGCCCGCCTGGTAAGCGATTACCGTAGCCTATAGACGCTTGCAACTTCAGGAGTATCACATGCACTTTGCCAACCCTATAGAAATCTCTTCAAGAAGGTTTTCCTGAAGAGCCCCATGCTGGTTCGTTAAAACCACGGCAGGGAGCTCGTTCGATACTTTGATCTATCTATCTATATGGTGAGTGAGGAAGCTCTTTTGGAACCGCACAATACAAGACCATTTCGGTGCCAATATGTGAGTTGGAATTCCTGCTGATGGCGAGAGGTGCGGAGGTAGAATCAATAACACGGTATCTCAATAAGATTTTTTTGATACGACAGGCACACAAGCGTACGGCCCACCTGATGGTAAGCAGTCACCGTAGCCTATTGCCGCTAGCAATACCAGGGGTATCATTAACGCGTTGCCAACCTTGTTGTTGGGAATCTCTGTGCGCAGCGCAGCGTATCCTCGTGGAGCACTGGCAACCTTACTTACCGCAGAAACAAAACACTAAGTACATCGTGGAGGTATAGTCCCCAGCCGGTCGGCTCCAATTTTAATGGGAATACCCACAGGTGATCTCAATTCTTCCAAATATAAACGTTTTTTGGGGTAACGTCAGTCGGAATTGTTACTGACCCACATGTCGTTGAGCGGCTGCGGCGAGAGCGATGCGGGCGCGGAAGACACCGCTGAGTCCTCGTCAGACGGGGCCTCCTGCAACAACACAGTATATATACAAATTAATTTACGGTTCAATTGTGCCAATTCTGTTGTACAAAATTATTAAACCAAAGTAATTTGACAGTTCTAGAGGTATTGCTATAAGCTTAAGCTTACGTTTCAAATTTGTAGAATAAAATTTTAATTATCACACTTAATATTTTTGTTGAGATTCCTTTGCAATTTTATAATCTGAACTCACCCTGTAGTAATTTTCCTTTCTGTGTTGTATGTCGGTTTTCAGATCTTCCCGGTTGCTCTTATCTTTACCCTGTAACAATAAGATAACATTTATTAGTATCAATATTAAGGTAACAAACGTAGTATATTATCTACTCTGAGGTAACAACTATAATAAAAGGAAATATCATTTCACTTCGTTAGTTCGCGTTAGTTTCGAAAAATCACCTAGAATGGTCGACAAATATAAGATTTTCTTCTGTTTTGTTCGCCTCTGGGGGGATGTCGCAAATGAAAATTAGGAAACGCTAAGAAACAGCTATTTTGTATGGGCCTTGCCAATGCGGCCAATGTTATCGAGTACAACGTGGTATGAAGTACAGTTCCTTTAGTCATTAATAAAAATACTTAAAAAATATAAACTGGTAAACTATTGCTTTAGAAATATATACTCTAAATCTAAGACTATGGCATTTAGATATGATGGAATATAATACGTTGCGAAAAAAATTTTGAATCAATGGCCCTGTAGTTTCCCAAAATATTTCATCATTTACCACTACTAAGCCCCATAGCGAATGTATCGATCATCAAAATGCCTCCATGGCCCGCCTCTAGCTGTCAAACTGTTGTCAAAAAATCGTGATTGTCGCAAGTACCTAAGTGGTTACAACCTACTGGCTAAGTAAGTCGGTTGATAAACCCGTCGTGGGTAGTTTGCTCCAATGAAGGTTAATCACAGATTAATTCTGTGCAACTGAACTTTAATTAGGATCAATTTATAACGATTGACTGTTGGTAAGTCAAATGACAAAAAACCTAAGAATACTAAAATAACTCAGAAAGCTTGCATTTTGGCTTTTTGTTTCAGAATGACGACATGGTTTTTGATGATTAAATCAATAATGTAGCTATATAAATCTCCCTTAGTACCACCAAACAGGTCAGTCGTACTACATGTGAAATAAAACAACGCCTGTAATAAAATGAATAGCAACGAAATAGCAGTCTTGCTATTCAAAATGAGAAGGCGCTGTGGTGTTACGTTGGAAATATATTTCACTTACAATCTTCAGTGGCTATTCAAATATATTGCGTGATAAAACAATGAATATAATAAAACCACCTTATTATATATTAAGTAACAAGTCATTACAGATAAAAAATGCAAGTTGCTTGCGGTAAAATTACATAAAGCAATTACTTAATGCTATTCATAACGATAAGTCATCAATCTCACATATTCAAACATCTTACATGCATGAATTTGTATTGACAGACAAATAATTTAATGTGTATTATATATATAAGTATGAAAGCATGTTACGGTTAGAAAATTGCTAGATATATAAGACGAACTGAACTAATCCATATCCATACTAATATTATAAAAGCGAAAGTAACTCTGTTTCTTTGCTACCTTTTCACGACTAAACGGCTAAACGGATCGTGATAAAATTTGTCAAGGACATAGATTATATCCTGAGGAAGCACATAAGCATTTTTTTGTCTTTAAGAAAATGCAGACGCAGTCGCGGGTTATAGCTACTATATTGTATTACGCACCGTGGAACTGGTGCATAGAGGATTAATTAGAAGTAGTACTACAATAAGCAAAAAAATCTATTACAAGCAAGTTTTTAAATCTGTTTAAATGCGAAAGTTTATGAGTATGGATGGATGGCTGAATGTTTGTTACTCTTTCACGCAAAAACTACTCAACGGATTTGCATGACATTTGGAACACAGATAATTTATAACCTGGATTAACACATAGGATACTTTTTATCCCGGGAAAATTTTAGTTTCCTCTGAGATTCTAAGCTCAACGCAAACGTAGTCGCGGGCAGAAGCTAGTCCTCTATATAACCACATATTTACCGTAGATTCGTTACACCATTAGAATAGTAACTCCTTGATACTTCCTTATGTATTTCTTCTATACATTTTTAGGTTCTGAGAAAGGAAAGTGCTGTTGATAATCGCTAACAATATAGATGTATTTAATTGATTGTTTGATACGAATCAATACATCATCTAATATGTAGGGCAGATAATTTCGCTGGTAGGTAACGGTGACCTCTGACAGCTTTCTAAAGGCTTTCGCTGATCAAATATGATGAGCAAAGACAAAGCCTGAGAAGATGAGGCTTTGATAAACAATCTAAGCAAGACTTGAGCAAATAGTGTTAAGATTTCTAAGGAACTTTGACCATCGATACACCTACTTTACGACATTAGGATCAAAATATTTACGTTATTCTGATAATTAGCTCACAATGCTTTTTCGAAATTGAAATCTTACTAATATTATAAATGCGAAAGTTTATGAGTAATGGATGTTTGTTACCCTTTCAGGCAAAAACTACTGCATGGATTTGGATGAAATTGGAACACAAATAGTTGTTGCATGTATATGCATGTAAATATTAGGTCCTTACATATGAAATTGGCGTTTTTCGTACTGGCCACTTTAATCACGAATTTCTCCTCTTTGGTAAGGAATTCCAAATTCAAATTTGTACAGCTATAGACTCATGTATTTGTGCTTCGATGATCGTCATTCATTTGTTTTTTTTCTTCTGTTTTTTTCTGTTTGCGTCACTCATTTTACAAAATGGAAAACCTTAAATATCGCATTATTTACGAGTACGAGTTCCGCCGTGGCACTAGTGCTGCGGAAACAACTCGAAGGGTGAATGATGTGTATGGCGGTCGTGTTGCAAAAGAAAACACAGTTCGTTTTTGGTTCCAACGTTTTCGTTCTGGAAATTTCGACCTGCAGAACAAGCCCCGTGGACGGCCTGAGACTCAAGTTGATAATGAAGAGTTGAAGGCTATTGTGGAAGCGGATCCATCGCAAACCACGTCCGAGTTAGCTGCAGGCTGCAATGTTAGTGATAAAACTGTTTTAATTCACTTGAAGCAAATTGGGAAGATTAAAAAGCTTGAAAGGTGGGTACCTCACGAATTGACTGAAACAAACCGGCAAACGCGCGTCGACTGCTGCGTTACATTACTAAACCGGCACAATAATGAAGGTATTTTAAACCGAATCATTACCTGTGATGAAAAATGGGTTCTTTACGATAATCGGAAGCGCTCAGCGCAATGGTTAGATCCTGGCCAGCCAGCCAAATCCTGCCCCAAGCGAAAATTAACCCCAAAAAAGTTACTTGTAAGCGTTTGGTGGACTAGTGCCGGTATTGTTCATTACAGTTTTTTCAAATCTGGCCAGACTATTACGGCTGATGTCTATTGTCAGGAATTGCAAACCATGATGGAAAAGCTAGCGGCTAAACAACCTAGGCTGGTCAATCGCTCCACGCCACTGCTGCTTCACGACAACGCTAGACCACACACTGCGCTACAGACGGCTACTAAATTAGAAGAGCTTCAATTGGAAAGTCTAAGACATCCTCCGTACTCCCCGGACCTTGCTCCAACAGATTACCTTTTTTTTCGAAATTTGGATAACTTCTTGCAAGGGAAAAAATTCAACTCCGATGGGGCAGTCCAAATCGCCTTCAAAGATTTTATTGATTCCCGTCCGACTGGTTTTTTTAGTAAAGGGATCAATGAACTACCTATGAGATGGCAAAAGTGCATAGAAAATAATGGTTCATACTTTGATTAATTAAATATATTATATTAAAAAATATTCGACTTTTTGTTCCTCCCATACAAAACGCCAATTTCATATGTAAGGACCTAATACAAAGATGATACTTATATAAACATAGAATCAATGCAATCTACCTTTACAGGCATGCAATATTGTATAAAAAAAGTACAACAAGTAATAATAAAATGGTATTAAAATCTCTGTAAACACTAAGTTCATAACCTGGATCCTGGAAAATGTTAGGTTCCTCTGGAATTCTAAGCTCAACATGAACGAAGTCGCGGAGAGAAGCTAGTAATTAATAAACGATTTCAATTTCCATTTTCAGTACCCCTTGTATTATTTTCCATCTCAAGAAAGAAAATCAAGAATCAAATAAAAAAAAATAGGTTTCAACGTCGCGTCCGTCTATACAACTTCACAAAATTGACTGATCTGTTCTTCTTCTATTTAAGAGTTTTACTCTTGTCGGTGCAGCCGATGTATTTCCCTCCTCTTCTGCCTGTCCAGTGCTACTTCTTTGACCTCCCTATACGACGTGACGGCTATCTTATCCTTAACTGATCTGTTATATTGTTTAAATCAGTATAACATTAACCCCACATAATCTCTTAGTGACGTCACTCGTCTATCACACCTGAAGTCGACCCAAGACATGCTTTCACTATCATCATTGTTCTGTAATAATTAACATTGGGATAATGAAGCGAAAGATCACGCCAGCACGAATGTTATGTTCTAGTGTTGGGAGTGGACTTTATCGATGTTTTGATGGTTATCTTAGCACCTAGTCGTCTAGTTTCGCATGTCCATATTTTTTTGGAGACTATCGTCATTTTGAGAAGTAGGGCGATTAGGCATTTCCCGTGGGCTACCCCATTTAAAACTGCAGCCGCCTGACTGGGGACTGTACCTCCACCTTACAGAAGACCGCAGTGAAATAACACAACTTGATGTAGTGTTGTGTTTCTGCGGTAAGTAAGGTTGCCAGTGCTCCACGAGGATACGCTGGGCTAGTAGTAATGCTGCTAGCACAGTGAGTCCTGATCAACAACATGGTTGGCAACCCGTTAGTGACCCTTGGTATTGTTAGCGGCTATAGGCTACGGTGCTTACCATCAGGTGGACCGTATGCTTGTGTGCCACCTTAGGTATAAAAAAAAAACAAAAAAAGAAACACTGTAGTTAAAGGTAAGTATAAAATCACGCAATGAAATTTCAAAAGAGGTAAGATCGGGGGTGGTACTCCCTATAATGTAAATGAGGGGTGAAAAGGAAACCGGCCACCTAATCGTGTGTGGTATCTTTGAATTGATCTTCAAACATAATATTGAGGTTTCAAAGTGATTTTTATTTTGGAGACATGCGCGATATCGTTAAATGTGTACACCAACCCTCTAACTTTTTGATTAAAGGGTGGATAATTCAGAAAACAACGGTTGTAAAAATTAAAAAATACAACATAAAAGGTCTCAGGGTTTTGTAGTGTAATTTTAAGGCATAGTCCGTTTCACGCTATTTTAAATTAAGCGACCGCAGGAATAACTTTGTGTTCAGAAACACAAATTATGTTCCTGCCAAAATCGTGAATATCTGTAATTTTTGCTACTCAAGTTATACTTGTGCGATAAGCAATTAGCCAGTTCTTTTATTATCACAATAAATCTCTATTAAGATGCGTGTATGAGATAATGCGATTATGTATATTGTTATATCTTTATTTATTTATTTTAGCACTTAGAATATAATAATTAATTAATATTACACACAACAATCAAAACATTTATTTTCTGTATACCCCCCTTTTAACATACCTTACTTATTCTAAAACAGTGACATTTTATTTACGAATATTTGGTTTGGATTACAAACTTTTAATCCACTACTTTAAATACCACACTCTCCTCCCCACCCTTTAAAAACATATAAGATCAAAATTTTAAGATGAAAAATAACTCTATAATAGGAAAAAAATATATATAGATATTTAATCTTATATTAAATAACAAACCAAATAGGTACAACTAAAACTGCTTCTTCTCTTTTAAACCAAACATATTATATATATATATTCAAATTATAAAAACACTTAATTTAGTGAAAAAATAAAATAAAACACATATTAACTAATTGTTCCTAAACTTATTGTAATTGTTGACCACACTTTAGTAACTGGTTAGCATGTCGCTTCCATGTGAGCCCGTCTACTTCTACCATATAGGTGTTCCCGGGTACCAAAATCTCAATTATTTTACCTAAAGACCATTTATTATAATTTTTTCGGTGATCTCTTGCCATTACTTTCTCACCAACTAGGAATATTTTGAAATTATCTTTACTATCCCCAGTCTGTTTGACATGGTCAAAATAAATGTTATCACTAGCCGGGTTTGGTCTCAGTAATGAAAAACGACATCTCAACTCTCTGCCTAACATTAATTTCGCTGGGCTTCGACCAGTCGTCTTATGAACTGTACTTCTATAATCAAACAGAAATAAGTTACAAGCATATTCTACGGTTTTACCACTTTGGACAATTTTCGTTATGTGTGTTTTAAATGATTCTACAAAGCGCTCAGCCAATCCATTTGTGGCTGGATAATATGGTGGTGTAAAGCTTTGTTTTACCCCTACTGTTTTACAAAAAAATCTAAATTCGTCACTAGTCCATGTAGGGCCATTGTCCGTAACTAAATGAATAGGGTATCCATATCTTACATAAATACTTTTAAATACTTGTATAGTTTTTTGAGCTGTTATATTATTCATAACGAATGCTTCAGGCCATTTAGAATAAGCATCTATAATAACTAAATACATTTTATTATATAGCGGCCCCAAAAAATCCACATGTAATCTATGCCATACTGTTGGTGATTGAGGCCAGACAGTTAGCTTAACTTTTTCTGGATTTTTACGATTTTGCAAACAAATTATACAATTATTAGTTATTTCTTCTATCTCTTTGTATGGACAAAGAGATAGAAGAGTGGCCAGGCATGGGCCTGGCCACCAAAAATATGACCTAGATATTTCTTTCATTCGTGTAATACCTAAATGACTAGCATGTAGTTCATTCTTAACATCATCTCTTAAATGCTGTGGTATTATCACCCTATATCCCCACAATACACATTCTTTTTCAATAGTAATTTCAGTCTTTTTTGTAAAATATGTATCATATTGTTCTCCTAACTCATTCTGTACAGGCCATCCATCTCTACAAAATCTTAGGATATCACAAAGGATTTTATCTTTCTTTGTTTCATTTTGAATAACTCTCCAATTTATAGATTTTAAATCTGATTTATTTATATAATTAACTATGTTTATTTCAAATGATTTGTTAATTATTATGTCTGTTTTTACTTCTTTACTATTATCAGTTGTAATAACTCTGGACAAATAATCTGCTGGATTGTTTTTCGATTTTATATGACTAACTTCATAATTAAACGCACTCAAGAATATTGACCAATATTGTAACCGTTTTGCTGCCATTTTCGGTATGCCATATTTAGGTCCCAATATTTTAGCTAATGCTTCGTTGTCTGTTTGCAATATAAACTTTTTCCCAAATAAATATTGATAGAATTTAGTAACTCCAAAAACAATTGCGAATGCTTCTTTCTCTAAAATTGGATATTTAATTTGAGTATCGTTTAATTTCTTACTTGCGAATGCTACTGGTTTTACGACATTATTTTTATCTTTTATAGATAGTATAGCAGCCACACCACTCTCTGCGGAATCACAAGTCAATATAATAGTTGAATTTTTATCAAAATGAGAGAGTGGTGATGTATTTGCTAGAGCATTTTTTATTTCTTTGAATGATTTCTCACACTCCTCTGTCCACTCAAATTTTTCTTTTCTTAGACAATCATACAAAGGCTTTAATATTATTGCCATATTTTGCAAAAATCTGTTGTAGTAATTAACTTTTCCTAAAAACGACTTCAACATTTTCATATTTTCAGGAGGAGGCAAAGACAGTAATGGTTCAATTTTACTTTGTATAACTTTTACACTAGTTTTATCTACCTGTAAACCAAAAACATCTAACTTGTCTTCAAAAAATTTGCATTTATCTAATTTTAATTTTAATCCAGACTCCTTCAGTCGCTCCAGAACATGTTTTAATTTCTCATATGTTTGAGCCAGTGTTTTTCCATATACATATATATTATCAATGTATATTACAATATCTAGTCCACCCAGTTTTTGTGACATCAGTCTTTGAAAACTACCTGGCCCTGTGGCCACACCAAATGGTAAATACAAATATTTGAAAATTCCCTCCTCAGTTACAATTGTTACAAATTTTTGGGATTCTTCATCTAACGGAGCTTGTAAATAAGCCTCTCTCAAGTCTAACTCACAGTAGTAATTATTACCTTGTAATTTCATCATAATATTATCAATAGTGGGCAGGGGATAGTGGTCAATTTTCAAATATTTGTTTATTGTTATTCGAAAATCACCACACAAACGAACTGATCCATCTGGTTTTAAGACTGGCACAACAGGGGTACCCCACTCAGAGTATTGAACCGGTTCAATACGCTTATTTAACAATAATCTATTTATTTCATCTTTAACCTTATCTTTTAACGCATATGGAACAGCTCTTGTAGGCATAAATATAGGCTTGACACCTGGCTCTATTGATAAATGTATTTGCTCTCCTACATATGTCCCTATTTTAGTATCAAATATTTCACGAAACTCCTGTTTAAGATGAGTAATTAATTTATCCTTAGACATTAATTCTAAACTATTTTGTTCAAACTTTGGTGGCCATAACTGCAATAAAGCAAGCCAATCTTTACCAATTATTGTAGGTAGTCCATCTTTAACAATAAATAATCTTTGATTACTTACATTTACAGATTTATATGTCACATTTAAATTTTCAATTATCCCTAAGGGTGTTGAAGTTGACTGGTCAAAGTTGGTGAAAATAATATTCCTTCGCTTAATTTCTAAATCTGGAAAATATTTAATTTTATTAGATAAGGTAATAGTACTCACATCAGCCCCCGTATCAACTTCAAACTTTAGTACCTTGTCATTTACATTAACCTCCAACGTGGCTGACGGAATTTTATTTCCATTCAAATAGAAAATATCATATGCTTCAGCGTCTTCACTATTCTGTTCTACCTCCCCAGTAGTGTGTTTAGATACTTCTTCATTCATTATCTCTGAATTATCACTCTTCACTATGTTCACATTTTTCCACTGCTTCTTATTACACACTTTGAATATATGACCTTTTGCTCCACATTCACTGCAAAACTTTTCTCTTAATGTACATTCTGTTTTCAGATGACCCAGTTTTCCACAGCAAAAACACGCCATATTTTGTTTATTTCTTTGAATATTTTGCTTTATTCCAGTATTAGTAGTATTTCTTGCAACAAATTTTTCATTTACCTTGAACATCTGTGATTGTTCTTGATGTTTCTCCTGGTTGAAGGTCAAGTTGTAGGCTGCTTCCACTGTTTTCCCAAGAGTAATCAGACAATCCAATGATTTATCTGCCACTTTTAAAAGTTCAAAGCGCACGGAATCACAGTATGTTCCATTTAATAATCTTTCCTTTATTTCATCATCTAAATTTTTAAAATTGCAGTTGTTTGATAGTCTTTTTAGATCCATCACATAGTATTCTAAAGATTCATTTGCTTTCTGTTTCCTTTGTCTGAACTCGGCTTGATGAATAGCATAATTTTTAACGGGATTATAATACTTTATTAGTTTTTCAAAAATGTCTTCATAACTTTCTTCTACAGGTAATCTAGGCGTACATAATGTAATTAATTTTTCATACACATTTGTACTAAGTTTTGTAATGAGCAATGGAACCTTTTTTTCTTTGGGAATATCATTTATAAGCACAAAACATTCAAACTGTTGGGCATAAGCACTCCAATTCCCGCCTGTAAATACCTCTAAATGACCTATATTATTCATCGTTGGTCGTTGAAATGTTGTTTTATTATCAATATATTTGCGTACATACAATCTGATGTCTTCTAGGGTATGTGATTCTTCAAAAACTCTCTCCGATCCAGCCGATAATTCGTTTGCAATCGCTATTAGTTCTTCTTTTGTTTTTGTTTGTATCCAAGACTTTTTACCTTTTTCTATTAATAATTTTGTATGTGCGTCCATCGAACCTTCTCGTCGCCAATGTTATATCTTTATTTATTTATTTTAGCACTTAGAATATAATAATTAATTAATATTACACACAACAATCAAAACATTTATTTTCTGTATACCCCCCTTTTAACATACCTTACTTATTCTAAAACAGTGACATTTTATTTACGAATATTTGGTTTGGATTACAAACTTTTAATCCACTACTTTAAATACCACATATATGGTGCTACCTTTCAGAGGTGGGTTAAGCCCAGCTTAATAAAGTAATCATTGCTATGTGTGTGCACACTGCTTAGTAGTAGTTACATAAATTTCATGCAGGAGCAAGTCGATCGATTACTCAACAGCTCAACTTTAATCAAGTGCTCATGCAAATCTAGAACTCACAGGTCGAGTCGATCCTATGACGGCGCTGTTCGCTATGTTGTTAATTAACCTATCGGCTAGCTTTCATGTTCGCTTCGGGATAATCGATATGGCAGATATCTCGAGGCTAACACCATTACATGTCAGAGCTATCGAGTGAATTAATTGCAGCGACGATGTCTGCAATTATCACCATAAAATATGCATTGAACTGGCAACGAATAAATTTTTTAAAAGGCTTTGTTTGTCTACCAAAGATATTCCAGAAATGTACCCAATTTCTATTGTGTACACTAGTAAAAATGTTAAAAAAAATGTATAAAAAAATCTCCGACCTTCCTCTCGTGCTACCTACAGGACAATCGTACCAACTGTCTACGTAATGGTAAGTTCTCCCAAAAGCCTATCAACGAATGTCAAGCCATACAAGAGCAGAGCTATCACCAGCGCGTAGGCAAATAAAAACATTGAGAGGATTCGTGTGCTATCACAACTAAATGATGCTGTCGAAACTTTACTCGCCACTAAACACTACTACAATGTAGTGTTATTCAGCTGGCGATCCTTTGTAAGCTCCTAATTTGATTTACCGCTTGTGCGCTACCTCTTTTTGACACGTTAGCTTTCATTATCATGTATTTATAACTTAACCAGTCAGCTAAAGCGGTAGTATACTAACCAACCTACTACAATGTGGCCTAAATCCATTTTACTACGATTGTCGAGCAATAATGCCTATTTCCAAAGTTGGAGTAACAAGGCTGTCCCTGAAAGTGACTGCCCCGGGCTATTGGTCGGCACTGCTGACCCGGTTCCCATGCGCCGACGCCGATAGTAAACCGATATTGATTTACTGCCTACCTGATTACTGGAGTAATTTGTTTTGTGTCCATTTTGAAATTATATATGTTATTTATTTGACTCATTGTATCTATTGATTTAATCATCCATGATTTGACTGCAATCATGCTGAATCTAGGATGTGCCAAATTGTAGTTTTGTAGTTTTGCGCGGTGTGGTGTCAATCACACATGGCTTCTTCTTACGGCTCACCTTCGTTAGATATTTGAGGAACCCCGTATAAAATTTCCTGATTCTATACTTACCTACCAATATAAAAGCTGTACATTGTCCGTCTGTTAGTCTTAAGATATATGTATTTGGCTATTTTACAGAGATAACGAAATCCAAAATTAAGGTTAAATGATTTTTGAGTAAGATTTTACTGATAAGTGATATAAAAATGTTTGTTCGTCATTGGAATTATGAATGGGGATAGTTCAACAGGATGTCATAATTTTTTTTATTGATATTTCTCTGTAAACAAACCATAAATGATAATGCCACAAACAAACCATCCTTAGATTATCGTTGGTTTCGTGCTTAGAATTTCCGACGATGTTTTCTGACAGTGATGTAAATTTATGTAGCTCTTTCTATATACATTCTCGAGTCATAAAAAGGGTTTATTATTTCCAGCCACAACATTGATGTCCATTCTTCACCGTATGTTGGTTATTCTGTATTCATGTATAACATTTCAATTCCAAGAATTTTAAGTACTTATGGTGACACATTCGACTGCAGGATGTCAATGCTTTTAACCCTTTGACTCAACCGCTAGCCTGTTTCACCCGTTGACTGACCGAATATTCTAACGTAGGTTAGCTAACCTAGCTATTAGGTTATGTACCTACGAGAAACAAACTTGTAATATATTCTATTGATGAACCTCAGAATAGGATTAAATTTAATTTAGTTTTAACTTAGATGTCAGGCAACATTTCTAACGGATAACGAAGTATAACGTTTTAGTATTTGGTTTTAGCAGTATTTATCTACTCTACGGTTATAGGTAACTATCTATATGAAGCATAGACAATAGTACATATTATAACAACACAACACATATTGTCTACATGCCTGACATTTGGAGTGTATGACGTCATTATTCCTGCTTTCTACCATTGTTGAGCTCAGTTGAGATTATGAAGGGTCAAACTTTCTTTAGTTTGGTCATTGTAACGCTATTCATGCGTGCTTTAAAGGATTGAGACAAGATCAATTGTCGAAATTTGATTACCTACACTTTCTGGGTCACGATATGTTACGTATGTGAGATGAATGAGGTTATCATGCTCAGTCACAACAAAGGTAAGATCTGCCAGCTAGGCGCGTCTTGCAACCGCACCTCCGACTGTTCTGGTTGGAGACTTGAAATAATATTGGACAAACTCTCCTAGCGCGTTCTAGGATTGTGCTAATCGTTTGAAATTTGTACAAATCATAAATAGCGCCATCTGTTGTATATTATGTCAATAAGTAGATTCTGACGTTGGTTCGCTTCGCTAAATGATAACTAGTAGCACCACCGATAGTTCCACGGATAAGTGCAGTCAACTTTGGTTGTTCGCCAAACTTAGGAACAAAACTAAAATTGTGTGTTCTGACTGATGTCAGTCCTCTGCTTACATTTCGGGGAACCTTAATGAAGGCAAGTCAAATACTAACTCAGGTCTGTATGTCTTTGTTCTATGATTCATAATATTTAATTCTCACCACTCGTATAAGTACCAGGTAAATAGACTCTAAGGTAGTTCTCATGTGAATGAAACCATACCCCGAGTCACACTCGCAGCGATGCACAAAGGCATGATTTCCAGCCAGAGCTCCCTTACGAGTTCAGTAAATAAAAGATATTGGGGACGAGGATGAGATTTGAACACATTGAGGTAGTATTGCTGGCTATGGAAGGAATGGAAAGGAAGATAGTATAGGTACAATCTAGATGTGTCTCACTTCCATGGCATCGTCTTATCACCACACGACAGACTTAAACGTCATAATAACCATAACGTCGAGTAAATTCAAAAGCAATACTTAGAATAAGGACTTAGTAATTATAGTATAACCTATTCAACTTTAACGAAACAGCTTCTAAAATCTCGCCTGTTTTCTGATGCGACAAAGATTACTACATCACTGGACTGGATGAGCATGATAGATACATTTTAAATATTTGTATTTTAAATATTTTTATGGCGAAGATAAAAGGATGGTTATGATTTACATTATTTGATTTGCAGCAACGAGCAACAGATTCCGCCGAGATTTTTAGACCTTATTCTTCGATCAACAATAGTGCATTATTGATTGAAGCCATAATTTAAGTTAGTTACGTAAAAACAATTGAAATACCATTTATGCGTATGCGTATATGCGTATTTATTGCGTGTTTCTAGAAGCTAGGTCACAAAAAACACCTCTGGGATGCACCGACTTTCACCGGATATTTTTGTACATACAATGGTGCATCGATGTGTCGAATCGATTAAACACGATTGTCTGATAAATCGATTACGCAAGTCGAGTTGACCGATCGTTTAAGGCTATATTTATTCCTTTTCGACCGGTTTTAATGTTTGATGTCAAGTCGACGACCGCTAGGTCTGGTGGCTAAGAAACGTGTGGCTATCGCGCCTAGAGTCGCGGGATCGATACCATGCTGGACAAAATGTGTGTATGATCTCAAGAATTTGATCTGTGATTGAGTGATTATTTGAAGAAATCTATGTAAAAATCATATTGTCATCGGTCCAAAATCCGTGTGCAAATTTTCAAAATGTCTAGAAGTTGGTGAAAATGAACAATGACAGAGCACTGAGTTTCTTGCCGGATTTAGTCAAGTGGCTTACGTACAAGTGGTGGTAAATTTGACTTTCATGAGTGCCTATTTAGGGCCTATGCTGAATCATTTGAATTTGATTTCGACGTTGGAAGAATCCATTACCATTACATTGATCGATACGTACAACCTTCAGGTGCAACTTATAGAAGTGTTAGTAATAATCAGATTTCGTGTAAAAAAAATTTAACTCTTATAATACAAAATTAGTTATCAATAGAGTAAGCGTATCCACAATACATCTCTAAACTATTGCTGTGACGTAAAGCGTCCCACACCCATCAGAGGTGGGACAAAGTAGCCCATGACCCACTATACCACACTTTCCCAACCTGTGCCTAGGGGGTCAAAAGTGAGGACCTACTTACTGTGATTTGTTGATCATCGACTTTAAAGATACGCCCGTCTTACATGTTTTGGTAGTGTTAAGTTTTAGATTCGCGTTTTTAATTATTACAGACACCGTTGGTCCAGTGCTTAGTGTACTTGACTGGTACCCTAGATGTTGCGGGTTTGATTTCCGCCAAAGCAAACATTAATGTAAAAAACATTTGTGCTTTCCTTGCGTCTGGGTTTTTGGTATGTATCAGAAGTATTTATTTGCAAAAATAGTATTATATCACTTGTTTGGTTCCCATATTACAAGCTCTGCTTAGTTTGGGTTCGGATAGCGCTTTATGACAATGTCCGAACATTATTACCATGATAACTAACGTAAAAAATTGCTACCCGAGCGAAGTCGCGGAGAAATGTAGTCTTAGATAATGTCTCTTAGTTCTATATCATCTAAAAAAAAAGAAGTAAAAGAGTAAGTAGACATAGTCAAGTAATACGTGACATTACCTTACGTAAAGCGTTTTTTGTTCGTTAAAAGGGTCACACTTAGGCTAAACCTTCAACTTTTGACTTCTTAGCTAGCACATGCTTATAGCGAAAGTAAACAAGGCACCAAACTGGTAAACCTTTCAAATGTGCGTGTTAAGAGACTAGGGACAAGGTATTTTGACCATAGTTCACTGAATGAACCTTCAAAACCGGTCTCAATTCCCAATAAGTTTTGGATGTAACCTATTTAAAAAGTCCCAAGTTACACTTTCGTTTTGTTTAAATCTTCCGATAATAGACTTAAGGCTCAAGTTCCAAACTGATGAGAAACTGATACTCAAAAGGATATTTTATGAATGAATTCCATAAGCTATTATAAGATAAGGTTATTTTTTGTTAGTATCTTTTTGGATACAAATTGTGGGACGTTGTCGGACAAACATCAAATTACTTTAAGAATTAATCAATACAGAATACCAAAGGAGACTTCAACATATTGTTAATAGCCTAATGTTTTTCTTGGAATAGATCTTTTTCAAATCAAAATCGTTTATCCAGTGTAGGCTTTAATAAGGCACTTATGAAGGTCTACTTTAGCACCAGTTTGAAAAAAAACATTTGAAACAGGCTTTGGTAAACAGAAAATTACCAAAAAAAGTCGGTAAATTTTACGAAAAATTAAGTAGGTCTGTCTATGACTACGAAATATAGAATCAATTGATAACATCCATCTGCCTTTGGCTTGGTAGGGTTCACTTAATAATTCCGTCGCTTTCTTTTATTTTATCATAAATAAAATCTTTCGTCTGCCGCAAGTTTGTTTAGTCCATACTGAGAATGCAATATTTAAAGTTAAGCACCAACTTGACACAAAAACATAATTGTTCATATATAATGTTGAGATGATTCATCGAACAGGCGAGACGGAAAGTCTGGTAAAAGGTGTAAGCAAAAAGTGGTCGTTAAAGAATAAAACATATGACCTTTTACATTTCACTGAAAGTCGTAAGCCGGGCAAACCTTTTTATTGCGATAAATTACATAGCAAACTCCATACAGTAGCTGGACACTGGACGAATTATATCTATTGTCAAAGCTAATGCGCACAGAATAAATAAGTTATTATATTCAAACATCATGTCTGTGTAATGACACAGCGCTAATCCGGTTTTTTTTTACTATTGGTACAGACAGGAGCTACCAGAAGTTTTACAGACTACTTTTTTTAACCAATACTTCTTATAAAATATCAAAGACCCAGACAAACTCGAAACAAATCGAACCCGCAGCACCTAGATTCACAGTGTCACAGACCACCGGTGTTATCAGACTATATAGGTGTATCAGTACACAACATTTAATTGTAGTACGCAGATTTTGTCCTTTAAGACTAATGCCTTCCAACTTTTTGTTCAGGATCTTGCAATTTTTATATTAGAACCACTTCCACTTATGTTGGTTGTTCCGATAACAGTGCATTTCTGCATGACCTGAATTGACATCCAGACAGAGCTCCAGATAAAGTTACTCTTCAACGGTCAACAGCACAGACACGAAACTTTGTAAACACATTGTTTATAATAGCAGACTTTTGGTTTTACCATGGCATGGTTAATGCTCTCAAGGTTGGGTCCTGACATAGGACCTCTTCAATGGTTAGCAGTACCCACATGAATTGCTACAAAAGCTTATATTTTTACTAGTAATTTATTTTATGAAAAACAATTGTACCTTTGAGTTTTACGACCAAATTATTGAACCAACCAAGGCACAATTCCCTTTCGACACATTGCTCTGACCCAATATTCTACATCGTAAAACTTGATCGCTGCTATTAAGGGTAAGTGCTCACGAGCGGAAACGGTGGCGATTGCAATGCATGCAAAAAGTCACCGACAATCTTCATCCGATTCCTTAACGACTGTTAGATGCATCTGACTGAAAAGGATATTGTTCGTGTCTACTGTTGCTGGTAGAAAAGAATACATTCGAATGTCGAATAATGGAATGCAATTTAAATTGCAAATTTTTTAAACATCGTCTATAGACATAATTCTAAAGAGTTTAGTTTAATAAACGATTTGTGCATGCTCATATTAGAGATCAGGCGAAGATCTCCTATTTCGAACGCAATATTGGGTCTTCACGAAATTGACTGCCTTTAGCGGCCTAAGTCAGGAGCAGCCAGCAGCACGATTTAGGTCGTCAATAACACAGCTTGAGTTCCAGAGGCGGCGACATGTTAGTCCACATTACCTGCTCAGTCAAAATCGAAACAAATACTGGTGGGGTCCTTTGAAGATCCGAGACTCCTTCGACAGGCACAGAGAACAGCCAGTGGGGGATACTATGTGTAGAAAACTCACATAACCCACTTCTCTTAAAGAGTCAGGTACCTTTTGCAAAAAAATGTGAGGCAAGTATGCAGCTTATATCATAAATATATCTAGGCACCGCAATAAAAAAGCAATAAGCACAAAGAATCAGCTACGTTATCGTTGTTACACGAATTTCTAAAGGCTTCTACTTAATCAGGGACGGTTCGTCCGGTGTACCGTTGCGACCGGTCCGGCCCGGACGCGGACGATACAGATCCGGTTTGGGCACGTGATGGATCACCGATGTGACGTACAAACTACCTTCTGAGTGTATAACACGCTACGGTTTTTAGTTGAATCTGATGGTATTTTCGTCACCCACTTTCAAACGTACCTATACAATTTTAAGACACTTTCCACTGAAATACTTATTATTTTCGTTCAGTATTTTCGTTCGCATATTACCACATATATCGCCTTCTGGTAGGAAACTAAGCAAAGACACATGATAACTGAGAGAAAATAAGTGATAAATCAATATCATGATTACGGTTATTATAAAATCTGAAAATTTGCTAAGATACACACCAAGACAAATTATCGTTAAAGTTCATACTCAGATATGCTATGATAGGTACCTGTAGACTATATTAATAAAGGATATATTTTGATCCTTACAGTGCTATTAATAAGTCATTCATAGCGCACATTTGCCGCTGCTAAAATCGATTCAGCAGCTTTGACGATTATTTATTCAATACATTACAATTACTTAAAAGGCAACTTTCGCATGTGCGATTACAATAGTGCCAGTGGACTAAGGTTTCCATCAAAGTGAGCCGAAATGGCTTACGGAAATGAGAGAAATCACCGCATGTCGCGGTGACTTGTCGGTTTGTTTGTTCTCACGAGCTTTACCGATGGCAATACTCCCGGCAATAGTCAAGCTTTCATGGAATTTATCAATGATCTCAAGACAGCTGACTCATCTGCTTAGATATATTGACTTGTCTCACTCACTGACAAAACTTCACTTTATATACCACACAATATAATCGAAGACCACACATAGCTTCTACTAATAAGGTATGTTATCCAAGTCTACTGATTAGGAAACACGGTTTGGGCTATCTATAAAGAGTCTGCGATTTGCCTTAAGTACAAACTGAAGATATATATATTTATCAAAATGTATTGCAAAAGACTGTGAATGCTGTGATTTTCTTATAGAAATAAATCCCATAATTCAAGATGTCATGCCATCATCACCTAAGTACTAGTCCTAAATAAGCTGATTGAACACACATAAAATGTTAGGGTGAAGGATATTATTTTTATAACACGACTGCAATTTCCTACATAAAAATATGCTTACGATAATCCAATTAAAACCACACTCCAACGATCACGTAACGCATAATTTTTGATGAATTGACATTCCGTCAACACCAGCAAACTTCGTCATGTCATGTTTTGTTTATTTACTTAAGGTTACGTAGTTTAGGATTATACACTTTACATAATGCTGTTAAGAAAGTATTGGCAGAGAAAGGCTTAGCATTAAGATGTCTTTATGTAAACTCTCCTTAATCCGTAAGGGAAACCATCATGGGCAAAAACTGGACATGATCGTTTTGGACTGTAATTTTGGCTCACGATAAGGAGAAGATCAGTAAGAGAAACTATGGGATTCTTTGGAATGACTTAACTTTTGAATTTATTCAAATTGTATGATTCCTGTCTTTTGCAGACTCATTAAATTTTACATGCTCAGTCATTTCACTATAGTATGTAGTTGCAGTGCCCTTTAAATCATAGTAAATAACGATTACACACATCTATTTAACAGCTAGGTACTTTCACTACGGTGTAACCTTCTTTTAACTGGTATACAATGGTTATTCCAACAAACAAAAAATTTACAGTATCCATGTTATGTAGAGTTTTGCTCATTCTTCGTGTTATAAAGGATACAGCATTTGTGGTCTCGCAAAATTGCCCATAAAACTTCTTGTACCGATAAAAAGTTAATAGCCTATAAAGTTAAGCATTGTTAGTTAATAACACAGGTGGTTTTTGCTCCCTTTCTTTTGCAGCCATAAATTTATTAAAAAATATTCTTCTACTTTAAGAACCAGTTTGCTTGTATACTGTTTCTTTGTATTAAACTATGATATTTTTAAAATCTTTGACGATAAGCAACAAAGGTTGATGAATGGGTTCCAGACAGATTCATTATTAACCAATGTTAAATTAAATTCTTGAGAATGAGTTAGATCGAATGCCGAGCAAAATTGTCAGGAACTTAAAGATAGGTCAGACAGTCATGTTAAAATTCGCGGATACCTTTTTACTATTTTTGATAAATACTTCTAAAACAGAGTGTAATATTTTAACTCTATCGCTTACTGTATTATCAAAATGAACCCTTTCCGACTTTCCTTACAGGATCTCATTATAGATTCATATGAATACTTCGCACAGGTGCACAAAATGTCAAGTGAGAACAATTCAAATGGTATCGATACTCGGTATAATCGATAAATAGTTAGATACATCGGACTATTCAAAATGTGGAACCGTTACATAATTCACGGTTATCTTTGAAGAACGGGATCAATTCAAATATGCGATTTTTTCTGAAGTGAGAGTGATGCAAATTTGAAACGAACGATTTCTGATGATTTAACATAACAACTCACATTTCAACTATAAATGAGAAATAACAGTATAAAAAATCTACGTTTATAATATAATATACCTTCATTATACAAACATATAGCATTTAGTAACGAATGTAATGGTTAGTTAAAATTCCAAGAAGCAATTCGAACCGTAATTTAAAAGGTGAACTAATAATTGCAATAGGTAATAGACCAACAGCTGATCGAGTTTAAATGATATACTTTTTTAAACAGGTGTTACAAACCAGTAACGTTAATCGGATGACAGCTGTCATTCGATATGTCAGATGTATGATCGATTATGGTTGCTTTGACCATTGTCTTTCATCGATAATGACTCTCACAGCTGCATTAAATTGTACGTGATCTTGAACCTTACAGTTTATGATTGATAGGGCTGATAGAAAGATGGCGAAATTTAGCTTCAATTACAAAATTATATTGCTATGCTAATTCCTAATTGCTTTGATCGCGTATCACTTAATTCTAATGCAAGAACTAGTAACTATTTATTTATTTATCTCAAGAAGAGTTCACGATAGTACCGAGATCAAAATATTGAACGTAAACTATAAAGCTTTCCATACCCAGTGAGTATATGAAAAGGTTGAGGAGATTGGAAGCAGCGGAAGAGGTGTGCAAGACCATAGTGAAGTTGCGGCTTATATCCTTTGTGTATGTATCAACTTTATTGGTGAATCTAATGAGATAATGATCCTGTAATTTTCTCACCGTGTAACTAAGTACACATTGAAATAAGAATTGTTCATAAATGGGGGTTTTGTTTTCACAACGATCTTTCCAGATAATCCTAGGGAACAAACGAAGTTATGAACAGCTCACCTGATCAAAACGCAGTTTCCTGCTGAGCTCATTCACCCCACACTCCATTCTTTGCGCCTGAAACAAAACAAAAACAATCTTATTGTAAGTTACATATGGCATCCTTTAAAAATAGAAGATGCTAGACTAGGTGCTAGATTGAAAATAACATCAATCGCAAAGATAAAGGAAAGCTATTACACTATCCGTTTACACTATTTGCGTCCTGTTTCACCCGTTTCAACATTATTACTATGCAATAAGTACGTAATAAACAATACGAATGCAAGCTAAAGTTGGTAATTCTACTCGTATGCAGATAATCTTTGAAAATTAAGCTTTAATGATATGTTATTTAAGTTGAAGCTGAAGTTGTAGGAACGTATGGAAAGCAGTGCGAATGATTAATGACAGAGAAGTCGGAATATTGCTAATCATGGTCAAGTGTAGATTGCTGTCTGCGATACTGGTGTCTATACGTAAGATGGATAAGGCAAAAAAATTCACATTGAAACTAAACAATAATCAAAATCAAATTAATTCTATGAATGAGCCATAGTACTCATCGTAACAGACACTTTTCAATCCATCTGTAATTTTGAGGGCAACAATACAAAAGCATTATTTGTGTAAGACTCAATCTATGTTATAAAATACCATTGCAATAGTAATTCAATCAACAACTACAAGCAACGATTGAGAGGCTATAATTTACAGTTAGGCTTGCAAACAAATCTAGACAACAAGATTAGACATCAGGCAGCTAGTGAACGGAACCACAAAGGCATTCCAAAGGCTAATACCAAGGTCTGGTCCAGTTCTGATAATAGCCACGAGATTCTAGTTAAGTTAGATAATAAAATAAAGAACAAACGTGACTCAGTCATAAAACTTTAAGTAGAAGAGGTAAATTAGGAATATGTTTGGATGTTCAATCAACTTTTTTATTTTTTTATCATGCATAGTACATTATAATGTAAATTCGTCCAGAATTTAATGCGATGGGAGAGGGGAAAATTTGAATAAAATTTCACATAAAATGCCTAAACTACGAGTTTAGCTGATTCGAACAGCACCTAAAAAATTAGATTCAATACTTAAGCATAAATATATAATCGGTTCTTCGTTGTATCAAATTAGTCATTCGCTGTTGCTAATAAAACTTCATACAAGCTATCAATATATTCTTCCAGCCATCCACATACAACCCATTAATAGGAGTTAAAATGCCATTAAAAAAAAATAAAAAAGACGTGTTAACTCCTAGTAATGGGTTGTATGTGGATTGCTATCAGTAATTCGTTGTTGCTCACACAACTTCAAACAAGCTATCAATGTATTCATCCAGGAGTTAAAATGTCCTATGTAATGTAGACCATACATGATTACCATTCTCGACTCATCTTCTGACCTTAAATGTCTGTAGTGTGACGGAACACCTTGCACCATAATTCCATCAGTAACCTTTGGCGAGCCATCTATGAAGTTTATAACCTTCATCATGAAACGATCATAGAGTTTATTAGGCACATCATATTATAGAATATAGAAACTATTGACGAACAAATCATATGGAGATTGAGATTATGTAGAACGAAAGTAGTAAACATTATCTGCTTGTCTGTTCCCTCTGCCTAGCTCTCATCCTACTAATATTATAAATGCGAAAGTTTGTGGATGTTATTGATGGATGGATGGATGTTTGTTACTCTTTCACGCAAAAACTTATATAATTTATAATCTGGATTAACACATAGGATACTTTTATGCCTGTAAAATGTTTTCATCCCGGTAAAATTTTAGGTAACTCTGAGATTCTAAGCTCAACGCGGACGTTGTCGCGGGCAGAACCTATTAAGGAATAAAGAATCAAAGTGAGGTTCTATTTTGCAATATTGTAGGGCATTTTCTAGATGAGAAGCTTTTAGATAGAAAGAGAAAGAAAGAAAAAACATTTATGCGTTCAAAATCTCAGTGATTTTCTTCTCTTAGCCTAAATTTACCCATCTGTGTACACATGTGTACTACACGAATGGTAAATGGTTTTTAGAAACCATGACCCTTCAATGGCGAACAGCCAAATTGGGAAGCAGTAATACATTGCGGAATAGCTCACATCAGTATTCTAAATATGGAGGACCAGCGCTATGGAGTAACGACGCAACAATGATTGATGAGGTATTACGAAATAGTGATGATACGTTTATTCTGTCACTTGATTGCAAAATCCTCTGTTTTCCTTTGTCAATAATTGAAATTGGATTAGTGCCGTTTAATGTGAGACTTCATCATAATCACATCTTAATTAAGAACAATTATTGCAAGACAGAATAAAAATCTTAACGAATACAATACCAAAACAGTATTGGAAATAAATCTAGGAGCATTGCCACGCAAATTAGCATTGCTGCCTTTGAGCGTAAGAGTTGTTGAATTTTGGGTTGTATTTTTCATTGATGTTGATGCTGATAGTTGTCACGTGGTACATGACGTGCCGCGTTAGGTCATTGGCATGAGTTGAAATAGATCGTGTTAAGTTTATAAATTACATTACATTAGTATAGAACCGTAGGACATACTAAAACGACGCACTAACGTTCGATTCAAGTAAGTAAAATCAGACACAGAAATTCTGACAACTAACTTAAACCCTTTAAAAAACTTTAGCCTCATCATCACACACCACGTGAGTTACGAGGCTATATCCTCTACGCGCATCCAGTCGTCGTGTATAATATCTGGCGTATCGAAGAGTTATCGTCGTTACGCTGGTACTTAAGACGCTGATTGTAAATCATGAATTGATTTATAAAGTGTATGCCAACCGGATTGACAAGCAGTGCGTGACAGTGCCGGTCATGCACCAGTTGCCGGCGATACTGTGAAGTTGTAACTTATGTCTTAGCTTAGTGCTCATCTGTAAAGCGATGAGGAATCTCGATTGAATAATAATTACTGTGAGAATAGTTTTATTAACTGTACAGCCAGAATAGGTCATGAGAATGTACGCTAGTACCATATATTTAATAATAACTAAAACTAACCTGGTGATCGAAATTCAACGACAATATATATGACACGTAGCGTGAATGTACGTTGAATTTCTTTTAAGATTATAAATAAAATAGTATTGGGACATTAATCTATATATCGAAACAAATAAAACAAGAAAGGCGCACGTTAAATGTGTAACACGGAATTCTTTTCATATAGAGATTAGAGAGAGACCAGATATGGAATAAGTAGATATTTGATTAAATAATAATAATTTATCACAATCCAATTACAATTATTAATTTAACCATTAATTATTCGACATCGAAACTGTAACCAACAAAGAACACGTATATCTAAAGTAACGAATTCTTAAATCATAAAAATGGACAATAATCCGAGGCCTGTTACCGAATTTAACATGAACATAATACCAACCGTGAACACATAATAAACAATTACAGAAACACGAGCCAAGTTTGGAAAGTAATAATCTTGTAAAATTGAATTGAATTTAACGGATATTCTACACGCAACATTTACACAATGTTTCGAAACTAATGTTTTGGTGGAACGTCTGGATTTCTTTATCTTCGTATGACTCTAATTTTGTAAAATAATGTTAAAGTCATAAATTAACATGATAAAACGATTTTCCCAAGACAGCATGGGGTTATTCAAAAAGTTACGTAGATATTTTTGCAGGGTCGGCCACGTTCAAAACTCAAACAATACCTACCCCTGGTATTGCAAGCCTGTATTGGACAAAGAAATGACAAACGATAGAAGGGCTTGACGATTACACCTCCAAGCAAAGCTTAGTTCTTAAATTCATAATGTAGGCTATAACTGCTTACTTCTCAGACGGACTATATTATTGGTATACTTGTTTGCCAACTTTTTACTGGAGCTTAGCAATCAAAGAAGACAGATTTAAAAAGAAATCCCTCGAATCCAAATTTTAGTTGGTATCTTTCAATAAATCTCCATGAATTCTCATCATAAAACATCTCAAGTATGACAATGGAGCCATCTGAATAAATTCACACTTCACCGGCTAGCGCTGTAACATTTCCGTTCATTATAAACACATTTGATCGAATAATTTCGTCAAGTCTCAACTCTTGAATATGTTAAAAGTTCGTTAGCTGACGACAGCATTAGCATAACAGTATTAGATGAATGTCCATTAGTTTCGTAAGCGCCACACACGCTCTTTAATGCAATATTTATGACAATGGATGCTTTTCAGACTTACTTATTCACGCTTGCATTTTAGAGTCGTGCTCATCATCTAATAAACCGGCGGTGAACAATTTCAAAATATCAAAATGTTTACTTTAACGTTTGCAAAGTTTAACTAAATAATGTGCAACGCAGATAATTATCAAAAGACAGATTTTGTAAATACCATTCTTATACTATTAATATTCATTTGGCTCAAGTTTTAAATTTCTTTTTTTTCTTGTCAACATTTTCACGACTGATAAACTACTATCTCATTTCACTCCGATGGAGTAAGAATATTATGTTAAGGGAGAAACGTAAATTATGTTCAGTGCGACCTTTCTGAGTGCATAATGCAATTGGAATCAAACAACAGCGACCTATCTTAATGCCCTTTCAGATGCTAGACATAAATTGTGACTATTTCATAAAAGGTATTTCTTTAGGGCTCCACTTGCTTACTAGTTGCAACTATTATTATTTCATTAGAGTACTCAGAACCGGCAGGCATATATGTATGTATGAAGAGATTGATAAATTTAAAAGAAGCAAAAGAGGTGTAATGAAATGGCGCTCTATTCTCTGCCTACTCCTTGAGAGATTAGGCGTAATGATATGTATGTAGTTCACACAGAACCGATTATGATGAGATGTTTGGTTTAGTTTCTGAAAGTTACGGGTCAGATCACCCGCTAATTGCTCAATGTTATCTACAGGTATCTGGTGTGTTTATTACCAACCAAGAGTTTCCTGAAGGAGCTCCGGTAGCCCTACTCACCGCAGTAACAGCAATGAAGATAAAGTAGAATAAGTGTAAGATTATGGTAAATTTATGTGATTGCATCGGCCGTGTCGTCGCACGAACACCAGCATTGCATAAATACCTGTTCTGACAAACATACCAGTGGAATCCGAACGAAACTTAAAATACCCTTTAAACCCAATACGATGTCATAAAACGAAATAGTATTTTCACTTATGATGTAACACGTGAAAAGCGTATTGCGTAAGCCGCGCCTACATCCGATTTTTTTATCAAAATGATCAGTTTGAAGGAAATTAAGTGCAAAGAAGCGTGTGTTAAGCTTTTTTTTAATCACCGTAATGTACTTTCGAGGCGAAGCGATACTCCTATAAGGTGGTAAATTAAACGTTCAATAAACGCCTTCACGTTATAAATTCGATGGAAAATTTCCGTAGATAAGGAATATTCAATTGGTACTTTAAAAATATTATATCGTGCTCGTGACTTTGAATAATGAAAGTACCTTCGTATAATGGTTTGGCAAATAAGTTCCCGTCGCTTCTTTTAAAGCTTCAGTATTGAACGAATTACTGGGAGCTTAAATGGCAGTCCAATACATTATATACTTTTTATATTTTATGTTTTATAAAGAATCTTTAGAGTCAAATGACAAAAATATAGCCGGAACACAAAAATCTAAAATATAAAAATGAATCGCTGATTGTGTTGCTAAGTGCAAATCTCGAGAGCAGCTGAACCGATTTCGCTAATTGATTTTTTAGAATATTAGGGTAGACAAAATATTTGATAAATATCTACCCGTGTGAAGCCGAGGCGGGCCGCTAGTTAACAATAAAGAAGCTATCTGAGGGCACGGTCTCGGTTTACTTGAGATACGATGGAAGATCTTTGTCAATTCTTAAAGATCTTTGTTGAAAGCCTTTCTTATCAAACCTGGAATTCAGACTGGCTTAACCGTACGTAAAATAGATTGCGAAGATCAGATTACAGTCGCTTTGCCTAATAAACTGCTTACGAGAATTTGTTTATAACTAGTACAAGCCCTGACATTATTGTAAGGCAAGGGATATGAGAAAATACGGACACAGAACACATACCTACCCGCTGACTTGATAGTAATTCCTAACAATTTTCCCATTAAAAGGTAAGCACCGTTTATCGCCCACCACATTGATGGCCAATTCATCACTGCAAGATCGACACCTGTCAACTGCACACGTATATAATTGTCTTTCAACAGGTGAAAGCTTCGGCGCAGCTGAGGAAACTGGTTACCGGACGCACCGGCATTGTTTTCATAAATGCGCAAATATGCTGTTTAATTTCGGACGAAAGGGCACTTGATTATAATGTTATGTGCGTATGTCATAATATTCTTTCCCTTTAGTGTTCATTATGTAAAAATGGGCAACTTACCCACCACAAATACCAACCTTTTTTTTATTCCACTAAGGTGGCACACAAGGATACGGCCCACGTGTGGGTAAGCAGTCACCGTAGCCTATAGACGCTAGAAATACCAGGGGTATCACTAAAGGGTTGCCAACCGTTTCGTTGATGAGGACTCACTGTGCTAGCAGCATTATTTCCAGCGTATCCTCGTGGACCACTGGCAACCTTCTATCCGCAGAAACACAACACTACATCAAGTAGTGTTATTTCACTGCGGTCTTCCGTAAGGTGGAGGTACAGTCCCCAGTCGTTCGGCTCCAACTTAAATGCGAAAGCCCACGGGAAATGCCAAATCTCCCTACCTCTCTTAAATTTATACCGGTAAGGTGTCAAACAAGCATTCGGCCCACCTAATGGTAGGCAGTTACCGTAGCCTATAGACGCTTGCAGCACCAGCGGTATTACTCGCGCATTCCCGACCCTACTATAATGTACGAAGAATATTTTTTCCTTGTACATTGCCGGTAATGTAACTTGGTAATGTACGAGGAACAAGCGCTATAAACTAACCAAAGATAATTAGCAGTCGCATTGCTTTTGCAGGCTATGTATTGCGTGTTTTTGGACCGCAAATACTGATGGTAATCCCTATTAAAATCGTATAAAGTGTTATTGTTAAATTACACTTATTCGAAAACCATCTACAGTATAGGTTCTCAAAGTGGTAGGTACCGCCCCTCAGTGGGCGCTGAGATTTTATAAGGGGGCGATTTAAATTGATAATATTGGGGGCGCTAATTTACAATCGGTGGACGGTGGAAAGTATATCGAAATGTACAAATATACAAGGAAATGCGAAATGTATAATCACAACCTAAGCCGTTATTGATTATCATCTAACTTATTTCTATAAAAAAATTATGAAGAATTTCGGGGGGCGTTGGGTTTTTTTCCAAAGGGGTCTGTATACCAACCAACATAGTTTGAGCAACACAGACCTACAGTAATGACAGAATACTTGCCACTGCAATGATAGTACATTACATCATGGTAGCCTTACCAACGGCCATTAAACTATAGTTAGTACGGTGGAGAGATCCGAAACACTTTCTAAGCAGAAACGAGCCGTATGCAAATAGTGTAGTTACTAATTAGAAACCGCCTACCATATATTGACTTCTACTCATCATTTAGTAATACATAAGTACAAGTTATACGTAGTATATTATCTACTCTGAGGTACATTATTTATGTAACATCGCTCCTAGAGTCGGCAGCGCAGCAAATCTTAGAGTGATATTTAGAATAAAAAATATTACACTTTATTTAGTAACTGCTACACTATTACATTAAATATTCATGACAAAAATTCAACATGTAATTATTTACGTATCTATTTTTAAGAAAGTAATTTAAAGTATTCATTTTCAGGAATCAATTTAAACCATTCACCAATTGACGTGTTCTGGAATACTGTTAGATACGTTAAAGCAAGATACGTTTACATTAACTGTGATTATATTGATGTAATTTCTCACAGTAATACAAGCAGGGAATAAGGTGTAAGCATTCTATGCAGATGATTAAGTTACGGAAATGCAGTCTCGTATCATCTCTCTTCCTATCTACAAACGTAATAAAAACAGTTACTGTAGTAGCTTACTTTGCGTTCGTTAATGTCCAAAATAAACTTGATAAATAACGTTGTGGATAATTTTATGCTCATAATTAATAAAAAAAAAAAAAAAAATTAATAAAAATAATAATTAAATAATAAAAATTTGCGGTAAAAACTGTTTTAAGATAACATTAATGTTAATTAATTATGAGAGACGAAATGAATAACACTTATCATGGTACATACAGCGTATCCCTTAGGATCTCTGGAAAGTTTACTCACTGCAAACACGACACTACATTATAGTAGTGTTATTTGACTGCGATCTTCTGTAAGGTGGAGATACTGTCTAGTCCAGTGGTTCCAATTTCGATAGGAACTCATACGCACTACATACTTAAATATGGAATGCTCATAGCATAGAAAAAGATAAGAAACGGTAATTTTGCGTGAGAATGAGTTAAGAATACAAAGTAATAGTCTTCAAGGTTCCCTTATCAGCCGCAAATATAATATTTATGAGTGATTTAATTATTCCGCCCACACCATGAGACCTGTGTACGTGATGCCATACTGACATTTTGTTGGTTGGCACTGACAAGTACATAGTGCAAGTTGAATGTACTAAGTTGAGGCATTTCTCAAACTCCTAACGGTGTATGCTATCGGCATACTGATTAGGCTACGAAATGAAGAAAGTTTTTCGATAAAGCACATAATAAAAATTTACAAAGAAAATATTTACGTTGGTTTTCAAATGTATCACGCTACAAATAGTAATATTAAAACACAATTCTATAATAATAAAATATTTTCGTGCACAAAAACTGCATTGCTGTTGCGGGCGATACCGAGTCTTCTTCGCAATTTTCTGTGCGATGTACATGTATTCAAACAATATTTCATTACTATGTATATATATTTACTTTTAATCTATTAAAGGCTATTAGTTGATGTTATTAATAATAATGTATCAATTTTAAATTTTACACGAACGCAACTCTACATAACTTTTTACCGAATTATTTCACAGCCCGCACTAGAGATCCTTTTTTTTTTAGGGATATTATGGTCTCTCGCAGTTAGTTCGAGGGAACTTTTACTGCTTAACCGGACTAAAGTGGCGAGGCCATTTAAGGCCTCCAGCCAGAAGGGGTTCCCTGCCTTGTTTTCCAGTATCGTGGGAGTTGCACCTTTAAATACTTTTTTTTTTTTTATATCACACTTCTTTTCCGTTACAATAAACCTTTTTTCTAAATTACAGCACACAGACTCAAAACAAATAGCGAAGCGAATAAGAACGGGCATCGTGTCACAATCATATGCTACTAGCTCGAGTGCGTCTTCCCCGGATCAATAGGGTTGTCGTGATACCCTGGTACGAATCCTCTACAATAGTCTATAGATAACGGTGACTGTTTACCATCAGGCGGGCCGTACGAGATCAAGGCACTTTTTCGTAGTTTAAAAAAAAAGCAATGACGACGCGAACTAATTCCTCAGCCTAGCATAACATACAACAGTAAACAATACCATTCCTTCTTAATATGTATGGTCTTGAACCCATAAATGACAAATTATTATTCCACAACGATCACGTGAAGCCATGCTAACGATTCGTACGATAAGGTTCACAGGCATATGAAAATAGTCGGCGGTCATTCTTATGAAACAAACAGAAATGTAAAGGAATACGTCCTTAGAATAATAATACCAACTTCGTAGTAAAAATAAACTGCGTGTTTTTTTATATACCTCTAAGGTGGCACACACGGTAGCCTATAGCCGCTAGCAATACTAGGGGTATCACTAACGGGTTGCCAACCATGTTGTTGATGAGGACTCAGTCTGCTAGCAGCATTACTACTAGCCCAGCGTATCCTCGTGCAGCACTGGCAACCTTACTTACCGCAGAAACACAACACTACATCAAGTAGTGTTATTTCCCTGTGGTCAGGAAGGTGGAGGTACAGTCCCCAGACAGGCGGTACAGGCCGGGGTTTGAACCTGGGCCCATCATATGACAGGCCGTTGCTTAAACCACAAGGCCGCCACGGCTGTGTGTGTGTGAGTGTGAAGAATACACAGTGTATCTAAGATTCACACAAAATATTATCTTAACATCTAACAGTCTAAATACCTGTTGAAGATTAAATTCAAAAGCCATTAAGATATGATTCTGTGTGACAGAAAGCGTGTCCACGAATTGTTAACATCTAGTGGGAAACTATATACAATGTGGGAATAAATCTAGATTCTAGTTGGAGGTATTCGCGGTCATTTCATTTCTAGGACATAGTGGCGAGATAAGGTTAATTTTAATGAGAAATGTTATAACAGAGGCTAACGAACTGACAAATTGCAGACATGTTTTTATAGAAACGTAAATTTTGTTTAAAAATCTTAAATCCTTAACGCTCTTTGAGTGACCAAAGCGTTGGACTTCAGTCATGTTTGTAGCAGCAATCGCGGCTGACAGCTATGTCAGCCGCGATTGCTGCTACAAACATGACTGGGGATGGACATAGGCTATCTTAATCTAGAACCACGCGGGCAAAGCCGCAGGATAAAGCTAGTTAGATATAAACCAACCAAATACCTCTATTATACCTCTCTACAATATTAGTACAGATAGATTTTCATACAAATAAACCAGTTGTACACCTTATTTTCATAACAATAGCATCTTAAATCTATCTCTCAGAACCTTATTGGATAAAACTTGAATATTGGGTGAAAGTAACTAACCCATAACTATCTTTATCCTAAGCATGTACAACACAAAGGTAAGAACGTGGGAAGAGTAAACAAGAGAGCGACTCGTGAGCAAATATCAACTCACTAACAGCTTTATAAAACAGGTGTGACTTTTACTGATTGTAAGCTAACATCGGATGAAGATATACAAATGTACCGCGATGTACAGGTCGCGGCACGAAACTCTAGCGCTGAGCGAAACGTGGAGGGGATAGCTGCGCATGGGTACCATCGCGCACGCAATACAAATTAGTAATTTAATTGCTTAGTTAAAAACAGCAAAATAATGTTTTAATGTAAAGTCAAATAGTAAGTCTAGCGGTGAACAAAATGTGGAACTTAACTGCGTATGGGTACTGTCACGCACGCAAATATTACTTCATGTTACCTACAATATAATTTTTAACAAGTTTATGGGGAGTAGAAAAATAAATACACTATCGGATTTGTAAATTTTTATATTAAATACCAAATAATAAAAAAAATTATATTAAGTCCGAATTACATAAGAACCTACTGAAGTTTCTTCTCAGGATAGAAGAAACCTGCGAGTTCGGCAGGGTGTGGACATCAGACACCGCATTCTCCTTTCCGATATCTAGTCCGAATCAGACAATGGTCTTACACCTTCAATAGTATCCCAACAGGGCCTTTTGCTTACTGAGGGCCCCGGCTCAGGGCTGCTTCGGTCGTCGGCACTAACAGCGTCATCGTCATCAGACTCACCAAGGCTATCCTCTGAACTGTCACCATCAACGCGAATGATGAATTCTTCTGTAACCAAATCCACGACATGGTCACTCTTGACATATTGCTCTTCTATGTCCTTTACCTTTTGGCATAACTTTCCCCAATCCCAAGCACCCATCAGCAAAACTTTTTCTTGAATTAGTTCTATACATTTAGCAACACTCCACTTCACATTTTTACTGCCTACATATTGCTTTATGTCAGACCATGCCATTTCGATTGGATTTAGATCTGGGTGGTATGGTGGCAGTCTTAGCACTTGATGTCCTTGCTCTGCTAGTATCCTGTCAATTGAAAATGTTTTAAATCTATCTTTGTTAGCCCGTATTAAATTGTATAGTTGAGGTTTTAGTAGAGTTTCCTCATATTGTATGCCCTTTTCAGTAAGCCAACCCTGCATGTCAGCTTTTTTGGAATTAGAAGTGGGTGCAAGGTCCCATTGTTTATTATGGTATGATGCGTTGTCGACTACCACGACAGAATTAGGCGGTAAGTTCGGCAATAACTGTGTCCTCAGCCATTTTTCGTAGTTGTCGTAGTTCATATTGTCGTGGTAGTCGCCTGATTTCGCACCAGCTTTAAAAGTTAACAGTGCGTTCGGTATGAACCCAGCCTCTGATCCTGCGTGGACAATGACCACCCGCTGTCCTTTGGAGATAGGTTTTTTGAGACCTTTTGTAGTACCATCGGTCCAGGCTTTTGGAGCAGAGTGCGATGAATCTACGTAAGATTCATCTGTATATACGATGGGCCTTCCCTCTTGGCGATATTGTTTTATTTTGCGTAAGTATTCGATACGTAGTAAACGTATATTTGAACTTTCAATCAGTACTTTTCGATTGTTTTCAGTATTTTTCCACCGAAACCCTAAACTCTTAATTATTCGTCGAAGACTTCGTTCTGAGCCTTTGAAATTTATATCTTCCTCTAGCTTCTTTCTCAACTTTCCGACGGTGGGAAGTTCATTATTTGTCCTATGAAAGTTATGTATGCACCTCTTTATTAATCCTTGATCAAAGTTATCAATATCTGTGACCGGTTTTGATCTGGAGCGTTTTTTGCCTGGTGTTCTAAATACTGATAATAAGTCGGAATTATTGGCTTCAGTGGAGATTTTCCTTACCGTTGCTATGGACGTCTTTGTAGATTCAGCTGTCCTTTTCTGAATTTTCTGTAAGTCACTAATTATACTATTTAATTTTATATTTCCCGCCTGAATAACTTCTGCAGTTTGTTTTATTTCACTTATATCTACAGTGCTGCGGTCAGAATCGAGTAAAATACTCGCAGCTTCGCCAATTTCACTTTGAATTTGTTTCAGGGAATTAATGAAATCATTCGATTCCCTTTTCAGAAAACAATGCACGTCAAACACCATTTTCCGTGCCTGTCTTTTCAAAACAGTATTCCTTCTCGGCCTCGGCATTTTCACTGTTTAAAAACTGTTCAAACTTAATCAAACAGTGAATAAACTAACAAACACAACAAACAAATCAACAAAACAAACTTAACAAAAAACAACAACAAAAATTAACGATGACAACAAAACAATTCAGAACGCGACTGTACACTGGAAGTGCGCGGAGCGTCGTATCGGCACGGGGGACGGAGTACGACTGGAGAGCCAATCGGCGCAACGCACGCTCGCCCTTCACCCCTGTACCCCGCCAAGACACCTTATTTTTTACTTCTGCGCAATAACGGTCAGCGCTAGAGTTTCGTGCCGCGACCTATAAGATAGGATAGCTTTAAAAGTTAGGCTAGTCCAAAATGAAAAATATATCGGCTCCAGTACCTGTAGCCATTTTGCTATCTATAATCGTTAACGCTATAGAAAACGAAAGAAATGTATGGGATTTAAAACCTTGACCACGTGACATAACGTAAAAGTTTTTAACTCCCATAAAATTTCGTCCCGGTAACGATTATAATTATATAGTAGATTATATATAGTAAAGTAAGCATGCCTAAGCCTGGATTATTGTCTGATATTGTTAAAAAGTATGTTTAACAAAATAATCAAATATTACTACTAGCGCCAGTATATTACCAGTGACAGAAATGTGTACTATTTGATGTTAATATTATCTGTGCTGTTTTTATTAAATAAAAAATCTCTCTGCTTGCTACCCGTGTACCTGTGTGTTTTAACAGGTTATGCGCCCAGTGTTAAAAATCTAAAAATCGTGTAATTTGTAACATAGTGAAATAATGTCGTCGGGCAGTTACATAGTAAACGTGCCGAAATTAAAAGGTCGAGAAAACTATGACGATTGGGCCTTTGCCGCAAGAAATTTTCTTGTGTTAGAAGGGATTGACATAGACGCCATTCCGGCCGACCTTAGCGAAGTAGAAGACAGAAAAGCGAAAGCGAAGTTAGTCATGACTATCGATCCGAAGTTATATGTGCATATTAAAAATGAAACTAAAGTAAAAGATTTGTGGCAGAAACTCCAGAGGTTATTTGATGACAGTGGGTTCACGAGAAAAATCAGATTACTTCGAACGCTAATTTCAATTCGATTGGATAACAGTGAAAACATGACAAGTTATGTGAGCTAAATAGTTGAAACTGCGCAAAGATTAAAAGGCACAGGTTTTGAAATAAACGAAGAATGGATCGGATCATTGCTATTGGCAGGACTTCCAGAAAAGTTTGCACCCATGATTATGGCAATTGAACATTCAGGTATTGCCATTAGTTCAGACGTCATAAAAACCAAGCTACTTGATATGAGTTCTGAAGTTGGCAGCAGCATTGACAATGAAGTCGCTTTATGGTCAAAACATAAACATAAAGCCGGCAACCATGTAAAAAGTCAGCTGTCAAATATGACTAATACCTCAACATCATCTATCAAGAAAATAATAAAATGTTACAAATGTAAGAAAATTGGGCACTACAAAAACCAGTGTCCTGAACTAAAAGAAAAACAAGTAAATGTTTTTAGTGCTGCTTTTTTCAATAGTAAATTTAATAGTGAAGACTGGTATATAGATTCTGGAGCAAGTGCTCATATGACATCTAACAAGAAAAGCTTATTGGAAATTCGACAAGTACACGATATAAAGGAAATTATAGTTGCCAATAATATGACAGTGCCAGTTTCATGCGCCGGAAATACACAGATCACCACAAAGGTACACAAGTCTCAGTTTGACATTAAAGTAAACAACATTTTGTACATACCTAACCTAACGACCAACCTACTATCAGTAAGTCAGTTGATAGCAAATGGAAACAAAGTTATTTTTAAAACAGATGCTTGTTATATTCATAATCAACATGATGAACTTATTGGAGTAGCAAACTTGCAAAATGGTGTGTATAAATTGGATACAATTAAGTCAGAGAAGGGGTTGGCAGCAGCAGTTCAATCAGTGGATGCCAAGCAATGGCATAGAAGGTTAGGACATATCAATAGTCGAGATTTACAGATAATGAAAAATGGCACTGTAGAAGGAGTTTCATATGATATGAAGGCTGATATTCAGAAATCTAATTGCGAAGTATGCTGTGAAGGTAAACAGTCTCGTTTACCATTTCAACTATCAAATCACAGAAGTCAGAAAGTGCTAGATTTGGTTCATTCAGATCTGTGTGGGCCTATGGAGGTTCGATCTCTTGGACAAGCCAGATATTTTCTGTTATTTATTGATGATGCTAGCAAGATGGCATTTGTTTACTTCCTAAAAGAGAAGAATCAGGTCTTACAATGTTTCAAGGAATTTCATAGTATGGTTAAAAATCAAAAAGGGACAAATATCAAAGTATTGAGAACCGATAATGGAGGGGAATTCTGTTCAGATGTGATGGAGAAACATTTAAAGGAATGCGGAATAATCCATCAGAAAACAAATCCATATACTCCGGAGCAGAATGGTCTTAGTGAGCGATTCAATAGAACAATTGTTGAACGTGCTAGATGTCTTCTTTTTGATGCTAATATGGAGAAAAATTTTTGGGCAGAGGCAGTTAACACGGCAGTATATCTGAAGAACAGGTCGCCAGCCTCAGGTTTAACCCAAAAATCACCAATTGAGGTATGGACAGGACAAAAACCTGACCTCAGTCATGTTAGAGTATTTGGTAGTCCTGTAATGATGCATATTCCTAAAAATAAGAGATTGAAATGGAATAAGAAAGCAATCAAACTCATACTTGTAGGGTATTCTGAAAATACTAAAGGTTACAGACTCTATAACCCAGAAACCAGAAAAATCTGTACAAGTAGAGATGTAATCATAATGGAGAGAAGTGACAACACTGCTCAGGTGGAAATAAATGATTTAAAACCGGAAGATCAACAGTCAGAATTCAAGGAAAATTCTGAGGAAGAAAGTGTAATAACATGCAGAGATCAGAATGATCCTAGTTATGTATGTGAATCAGAATCGAGTACCACTTCAGATGAAGAGAATTCTTATCACACATTAACTGAAGAAGAACAAATTGATATACCCGATGACACACTTCCGATATTGGAAAAACGTTCCAGGAAACCGCCTGATAGGTATGGCTTAATGAACTTGTGTGTTCCAGATGAACAGAAGTTATATAATGAAGAGATTACCTATGAAGAAGCAACAGAAGGGACTGAAAAAGATAAATGGCAGCAGGCCATGTCAAATGAAATTCAGGCATTTGAAGAAAATCAAGCGTGGGAGATTATAAACCGTAATGAAGCAGACCGAGTAATACAATGCAGATGGGTGTTCAAGAAAAAGCTGGAAAAAGATAATAATACCAGATATAGGGCAAGACTTGTGGCAAAAGGTTTTACTCAGCAGGAGGGTGTCGACTACAAAGAGACATATTCACCAGTCCTTAGGTATTCAACACTCAGACTATTGTTTGCTATAAGTGTTAAGCTTAGCTTTGAAATAACTCATCTTGATGTAGTTACAGCTTTTTTAAACGGTTCCTTAAATGAAAATGTGTACATGCAGGCCCCACCTTGTTTAAACTGTCCAAGTAATTGTGTTCTTAAGTTAAAAAAAGCAATTTATGGACTAAAACAGTCTGCCAGAGCATGGAATGCGAAGATAAATGATTATTTAATTGAAATAGATTATATAAAGTCAAAATCAGAACCATGTCTTTATAGTAAAAAATGTAAAGAAGGGCAGGTTTTAATTGCAATATTTGTTGATGATTTCTTCATTTTTTCGGATAGTAAAGAGATGACTAATGATTTAAAGAAAAAACTGATGTCAAAATTCAAAATAAAAGACCTTGGCAAGTTGAAACAATGTTTGGGTATGCGAGTAAAAATATATGATAATAACTGTATATCCATTGATCAAGAACAATTTGTAGAAAAAATACTTGAAAAGTTTCATATGAATAATTGTAATACTAAAGATACTCCAATGGAATTTAACTTAAAACTAGAAAAGGCAGAATGTGTTAACAATAAATTTCCCTATCAACAACTTGTAGGAAGTCTAATGTACTTGTCAGTTCTAACACGTCCGGATATTTCATACAGCGTTAGTTACGTAAGTCAATTTAATAACTGTTTTAATTCTGTTCATTGGCATCATCTTAAAAGAATTTTGAAATACTTAAAAAAAACTAAATCTTATGGCTTGATGTATAAAAGGGATAATTGTGATTTGGAAGGCTTTGTAGATGCAGACTGGGCATCTAATGCTATAGATAGGAAGTCCTACACAGGATTTTGTTTTAAATTATCTGGCTGTGTAGTGTCTTATGAGTGCAAGAAACAGCAAACTATAGCATTATCTAGTACTGAAGCAGAATACATGGCCATTGCAGAGGCATGTAAAGAAACAATGTATTTAAAAGGTTTATTATCTGAAATTGTTAACTTCAATTCCACTGTTGTAATATATAATGATAATCAGGGAGCTCAGAAATTGTCAGAAAATCCATTATTCCACAAGCGAACTAAGCATATAGATGTACGATATCATTTTATTAGAGAAGCAGTTGCTAATGGAATCATAAAAGTAGAGTATCTGTCAACATCTGAGATGCCTGCTGATATCTTAACGAAAAGCTTAAACTCTGTAAAACATAATTGTTTTGTTTATAAATTAGGAATACGTAAAATTGCTTAAGTTTTTGTTGTTAATTGCTTGCTATGTATGTTTAAGGATGCAGTAATGTTTGTGGTTTGTTGACAATGTTGTTAAAATTGTAGCATAGATATTAAGATGGAATATAGATTATTTTGCTAAGTGGTGATGTTAAAAAGTATGTTTAACAAAATAATCAAATATTACTACTAGCGCCAGTATATTACCAGTGACAGAAATGTGTACTATTTGATGTTAATATTATCTGTGCTGTTTTTATTAAATAAAAAATCTCTCTGCTTGCTACCCGTGTACCTGTGTGTTTTAACAGATATTACCGTAAAAATACACTGACCTAATAAGTATATGTATATGACTAGACGGCTGGTCTGACTGCTACGCCACGGTCGGGGATTCGCTGGTTTGATTCCCACCGGGGCAAACATGTTTGCCTAGCGTCTGTGTATTTGATAAGTATATACAAAAACAATATATATATATATATAAGTATGTATAAGTTTTACTTAGTTTGCCAGATTACGCTGTGCGATAATATCCAAGCATTATTATTATCATAAATACAACTAACCTCATCACAAAAAATAACAAATAAATCATAAAATAGGGAAGCTGACCGCAGATTTCACAATTGAGTGCTCAGACACTAGACAGAGGTGAATGACAGACACCCGACACTGGTGTACGTATTGATTACCACATAATAATATACTGCTATAGAACACGGTCCATTGAAACTATGAGAGATGACTACATGCAAGTTTTCTTGTGAGCATTACACTTCAGTGACCTTTATCTCAGCGCGATTCATACAAACGAGAGGTTTTATGTATGAATGTGGATGGGTAAAGGGGTCGAGGTAGACCTAAGAAAATATGGATGGACTGTGTGAAAAATGACATGGTTAAAAGGAAGCGAATACAGAGATGACGGCTGATAGAGACGAATGGAAGAGAAATACATATCGCGCTGACCCCAAATAATACAGGGTAGGGGCAGGAGAATGATGATTCATACGAACGAACCTTTGGTTTATTCTTTATCATTAAAATAGAGAGGAGCGACATTTCACTTTTGAGTCACACACCTCTTTTGCGTCTTTTACAGGATAAGTTTCTTTAAACATGCTCGCCCGTTGCGAGTGCTCTTTACCGTTCCATCATTGAGTCTGTTACTTACACCAAACTAGCTGCTACTTGCGACTTAGTCTGCATTAGTTTAAAGACTATGTCCATTCCCAGGATATAATCTTTCCCTTTATTTTATTACGATCCGTTCAGCCGTTTATTCCTGAAAAGGCAGCAAACTAACAAACAAACAGAGGTACTTTCACATTTATAATATTAGTATGGATTCCAACACGTCTCGCTCATTCTTCCACCTTTAAACATTTAGCAAAATTAAACTCTCCGTCGAAGATAAAACAAACATACGCTACAATTAAAATGAAGTAATACGTGTGGACGTCGATAGGCTGATGATGATGAGGACGATGATGAATACGTAGTGTAATTGGCTGAATGGAAATACATTTTGTGAAAACGTAACCCCATTAGCACCTGTTAACGAAAGAGGCCAAAACAATAAATCCGACTAACAGCGATTGTATAACGATTCATCACTGTTTTTATAATTGTAATTAGTGCTTGGACCCCAGATGGTCCACGCTTCGGGCGTCCATTACACAAATGTATGAAGTTATACAATATGTTGTGTTGTCTTTTTGTGGTGACTTCCGCTATCACTCTAACTGGCTAACTTGTTTTGTTAACCTTTTATTATATCACTATCGACCCGCCCCGACTTGGCACGGGCAGCACAACACAAGATTTATACGATTACATATATTTTTTACCCGACTATGATAAAGCCTAGAATTGGGTTATGATTTTAGCAGTCTATGTAATGTTGGTCCTTAGAGTCGATTTTAACCTATTCCATTCCTTCTTTGTAGCACGGGTTTTTAATTGTTTTTCCGAAGTCGGGTTAACGTTTTCCAAACATTTTACTTGTTTTCTGTCGTAATGTTGTATGCCCATCTCCAGTTGCGTCAAGACCCGTCTGTGTGGGACCGCTTGCTATAATGTCCCAATGCTACACACTACACATGCCATGCATCTACACCACTATCTAAACAAAGAAATTTGAGAGAAGTGGTATCTGAGACATTAATTCTCAAGTTGTCTCTGCCCAAAGTTGGTCCTTATTTTGTTTATTGGTATAACATTAATAACGAGACTCTTGACAGAAACAATTAACGATGATTAAAAACACAATAAGAATTTGCGGAAGTAGTCAAGTGCCCATTTTTTTCACTTAACACATACATAACTGTGTATTATACACTCTACTTGGAGCCTTGGCTGGTTCAATCTTCCCACGATATTGTTACAATTGACGAACTTATTAGCGGTAAAACTTTATAAACTTACAAAACATTATAAGGATCAATGATTTAAATAATAGAAATAGAATAATAATTTTAAAACAAACAGTTGAGCGCCATGGTTGCACTTACCGGCCGTTTAAACTTTTACAAAAATCTCTTTTTTTTTAAAACCCTGTCACAGCCCTGAGCATATTTCTGTACCAATAAAGAAAATCAATAAAATCCGTTCGTACACTTTGGTATCAAAAATAATTTATTTACCTTTACACTTTACCAGCGGTTCGGAAAAAGGCCACCTGAGAAGAACCGCCCTGATACTCAGTGCTCTGTCTTTCTAGGTTTTAGTAACTAGTATTCAAATACTCCCAATTGGAACATAAATATGATAAACATAATAAGATGTTACCAAACAGAACCTATTAAACACAATTTCTATAATAATAAACTTAATTTCTAACGTCACAAAGAGGAAATAATCAGAAATAAGCCACTCGCTGTGATGAAAGCAGACAATTACTCAATATCAAATAATATAATTGTCTACTCTAGCCCAAATAAGAAATAGTCTTATGACGAATCTCATGTCATAACATAAAAACCTAATTATCCTATATTAATTGAACAATGATAGATAAAGTTAATTACAGACCTTTTTCAGTTTCTTTTACAGACAGGTTTCTCACAGTCTTGTGACTAAAATTACAGTCTGATTGCCATTTGAGCAGCTCCGAAATAATTACATTCACACGCAGTTTTTCCATCGCCAACCCATTATTAGGTGCGAATACAATAAACTTACTTATTGTATTATTAAAAGCTTTTTACACATAATCACTGCTTGGTCCTATGAGAACGAAACAAAGTCTGTAACTTAGACGGTAAATTGTGTCAGGAAAAACTCTTAAAGCTTACGCTGGGATTAAATTCCAGCGTAAGCTTGCGCATACACACTATACTAAGAAGATAATATTATATAGGTGGTAATTTAGACCTTCATAAGTGCCCTAATAAGGCCTAAACTGAATAAATGATTTTTGATTTTGATTTTATATTGTAGAGCATTTATGAAGCATCAAAGGTAATACATCTAGTAGTATAATAAATGTCGAAGAACCAAAGCGCTCGTAAAAAGATGTGCGGCGCATCAATTCTGAAATGCCACTTTATCTGCTTCCTTGCTCAAAAGACTCGACGTGATGATCTATACCTCAGAGTAGATAATATACTACGTACAATAATATACTAATATTATAAAGAGGAAAGATTTGTACTTTTGTGTGTATGTTTGTAATGAATAGGCTTCGAAACTACGGAACCGATTTAAAAAGTTCTTTCATCGTTAGAAAGCTGCATTATCACTGAATGACCTAGGCTATATATTATACAAGCTGCCCGCCCCGGCTTTGCGCGGGTAGACAAAAATATAGATTTGATAAATGTCTATCCGTGCGAAGCCGGGGCGAGCCGCTAGTGAAACATATGAATGTAAGGTATATTTAACAGTATACGAACCAAATAAAAATATTCTTTTCTTATCTAAATTACAAAAAGTACTCACGCATTTAAATCTAATAACTTTTCCCTGTATAATAAACACGTCAAAAGTGCGAAAATGTTGCATAATGATTTACGCAATCGTAAATGGCCGCAGTTAACTTTATCGTAATATTTGTTTGTCTATCACCGGCTGTTTCGGTAACTTTCGTTTGTATTGTTATTCAATGCACCTCCTCCGGCACCTTTGACTTTCTTGGTATTTCTTCGTAGGTGTCTTGACTTTGAATGAACTTATATGAAATTGCGTGATGATATGTCATTTGTCCCTTGGCCATAACGACCTCTGAACGTGCCACTTTGAATAGGTATTTGGTTGGGAACACAACACAACCACTTGTAACCTCATATTATTAGACGCTGCCATCTGGTTGACTAAAAATCATATAGTTTAACAACGGTCTCAAAATGCGATCGGTTTATAGTGGTAGGGCGTTTATAGAGAGGTAGGGCGATTTGGGATTTCTCGAGGGTTTTCCCATTTCAGCCGCCCGACTGGGGACTGTACCTCCACCTTACAAAAGACCGCAGTGAAATAACACTACTTGTTGTGTTGTGTTTCTGCGGTAAGTAAGGTTGCCAGTGCTCCACGAGGATACACTGGGCTAGTAGTAATGCTGCTAGCACAGTGAGTCCCCATCAACAACATGGTTGGCAACCTGTTAGTGATAACCCTGGTATTGCTAGCGGCTAAAGGCTATGGTACGGCTTACCATCAGGTAGGCTGTATGCTTGTGTGCCACCTTAGTGGTATAAAAAACAAGTGGACGTCTTAATCACATCAAATTATTTCACGGCTCACATCAAATTTTAGATAATGCTGGTAGTGTCAAAGTTAACATGTAATCACTTCAAAAGTACTACTTCATTCTTCAAATTGGTTGTACCTTGACCTTTTTTTAATCTTAACATCTTACACTTCGTATCAAATATCTGATCAAATTGAAACAAAGTAACTAATCGATACTACAATAGAGGCTTAACATCGAAAGGTGATAACTAATCGGTAATCGGTTATCGGTAAGCCGGCTCACTAGTCGGTCACGAGAGTGGAGGAATTAGCTTGACGGCCAATCGTATTTACATGAACGTATCACGACTTGTATCGATTAATTAAATTGCGATTATGTGCCATTTCAATTAGTCAATGTCCTCGATTCGGACGCTCGATTCCAAGGGGTGAAATCTAGGCCGTATTTTGATAGTGCATAAACGCCTGATGCAAATGAATGAACGTCAAATATCTAGACGTAAATATAAACGAACACTTCTCTATACATAAAGAAACTATCGCGGGAAACATGAATAGAACAGATATCATATACATTTCAAAGAATTAAACCCTAAGTGTTGTATTTCAATATTTGTCTTATATAAATAAACGGAATGTCATCGTAATTCCAATTCGAAAGCGGAGATCAAAATTTTAATATAAATCTTTATTCGATAGGTATACCATCCAACCAAAGCCTAGACCATGAAAGAGACACTATGCAGTAACTTATATTAGTCGAACTGATACTCCATTTTCTAAGCTATGATAAAGTTAATTAGCATATTTACCTTCGCGTCCTTTACGTAATCTCATATACAATTTTGAACCCCGTAATGAAAAGCACAGGTACAGGTAGGTAGGAACAGGTACTATTATAAAACTTTCTTCGCATTCAGGAAAATTAGCCTGCGGTATTTGCTATTTACATAACATATTCGTTTTTTTTTGCGTCGTTTTCGGCATTATTCTAATTGTTCTACAAAATTATGTCCTTTTTTGTTTATCCAAGCACATCGGCCTACCACATACAATTGAAGTTTACAATAATTTATGATCCGTGCATTCACATTTTTATAGCACTAAATGACCAAAGCACATATGACACACCTGACAAATAATTCTTCATATGATTGCACCGTTCTTTAAACTCAATCTTGCCCTATACACGGACCCACATTTCTGTTGAACAATGAACAGATACCTAACAAATTGAATCTAAATCTAATGCGAGCTGCAATACGGTTAACCATAATAACGTACAGCAAACAATATGATGACTTTTCACTAGTTCCGTCTGTGGTGTCAGTGAAAGTACAAATAGCTTTACCGCAAACACAAATTGTTAAACCAAACTTCATTACGCTTTATTTATGTCCAATATTGAGTTTGGTTTACACGTACACAAGCTGCCATGTACACAAGTTGAGTAATGACACACTAACAAACATATGGGCCGTGATATGGGTAAATCAAATTTGAATTATAATTTTACTAGTACCATTTTCATATTATGAGAGTCTCCTTTAATAATAGATAAAAAAGGTCCAGGTAATCAGCTTTTCAAGGAGGTCTCACGTCGGCTGGTTGAGGCCTCCTGTGACAGGTGTGCTGGAACATATCTCGCTCAGAGAATCAGCATTGCTATCCAGCGTGGCAATGCTGCCAGCATTCTTGGCACGCTACCGCATGATTCCGGCTTGGGTCAGATCTTTTATCTATAAGTAGGTAGGTTAAGATATGTTTTGTAAATAGTTTAATCTGATTTATGTCAATAAATATGTGAAGTTATAGAAAGGTCCACGTTATGCCACAGAATTCAGGATATCCTTGTAGGATCAGATAGAAGATCATGGTTCGATCGATAGGAGTGTGCGGCAGATTCAAGAAGTTTAAATAAATTCTTACTCACATCATCAGTACTTTTGTGTAGAACGAGATATGTACCTGAAATAAGATTGTATATGTTAGTAACAGGTAGAGTTTATAAACATATTATTCTCACACTACGCACACACCACGCATACAAATACGATGATATCTCTTCAATGACATGTCAATACGCTGACTAAGATGCTATCTTTGCTAACACAATGCAAGTACCTATTGCAGCACTTGCTAAACAATACCTACTTATTCAATTATTCAATTTGGTACAAGTGAGCAGTGGGGAGCGAAAAAATCGTATCAAATTGTGTGCAATGAGGAAAACAATATTATTTTGTATCGTGATGCATTATTTTAACTAAACCATTCTGTGCGTATTTTTAAATAAAGATAGTATGAACTTGATACGTTCCGATAATGCCACGTCAAATCATGAACTTGCGAACTTGATTCTTAAATTTAATTACACATAGTTGGTATTTCAATGCAGACGACATCCAGCAGTAATAAACCAACATTTAATTATCAACGACTTATCATTAACCTTTGTAGCTGTGATGATTGAATACCTTATTTCAGATCAATTTAATTCACCCATAAACTGCGAAAGCAACGCGACTGCATAAACGGTTGGTAATACCAAGTTATTTCTGCTGACACGCCACGTTCATAATATAAGCACGATGTGTTATCGAAGCACAAATGATAATCACTATTTAACTCACTAAGAACAAGGTTTATATTGCTTGAGGACTGACCTTAGGCCACCCAATTGAGTTACACAACCACGGCCATTACGCCGAAACTAATTTTAAATAGAATCATTACAGATATAAAAACGCAACTGAAATGAGCGCTACATGAATCCAGTGACCACCCAATACGAATTTACAGCCGTGTCGAGGACGTGACTAGAATACATTTGAAAAATACATGTTGATTGCAGATAGTCTAACTAAATCTTCCATGAGCATGCTGTTCCTAGGAACGTTTACCACGAGAACCGGCGATATAACCTTAATGGCAATTGACAGTCCACAGACCAGCTTACCATTACACCAATGATAATCTTATCAACCACAATGCAAGTACAAAAATTAAGTAATAAGAGCTGTAATGAATATGTATTTTAGAGGATAAATAAATGTGGAGACACAGGCTGATCAGTCAAGTCAAGCCAAGAAAAAATCGTAGCAATATACAGAGGTGGAACTTGAACAAAAACAGTAAATCGCAACATAATTAACGTTTCAACGAGATTTACATTAAGATGCGTTGGACCAAAATCTTTAATATCTTACATAATACCGTGACAGCTGCATAATATTGAAATCATTCCGCCATATTTAAGCGAAGTGGCATTTTAAAACTAATCACATTAAACACTTTACGAAATTATAAACGTAAATTTCAAATGATAAAACTACGAGTTATGTACACACGTTTTGCAACTGATAAAGCCCACACCTAAATTGTACAACCCAGTTACGAGTATATTAGGTGAATGACTTGAGTAATATGCTGCAACGAACATATTAATATTTCACAAAATTCGAGGACCGTGTGCAAAATCACAAGCGGTTATGCTTATATACTCTTTAAAGGGAATAGAGTCGTAATATTAACCTTGAGGATTTGTTTTTAACATTAATGACCTGCTGTGATTCACCAAGATAAGTATCAGTTAATGCAGAAGCAATGAATTCAGAAAACAAAATGGTTTCTAATTATCGTCAATTAAATATTTATGGCTTTGACAGAAAGTGACGCTCTTTGAACCCTGTTGTGCCGTGTGTTGGCAAAGTAGAAGAGAAAAAATTTAGTATTCCGTTTGTATGTAGATAATGTAGGAGTTCAGCAAATACATATTTTTCTGTAAATCGAAACTACCTGATGTTTGCTATGACTCCTAAAATGACAAAAATACACGTTCTGTTTTATCTATTTATTTTAGTTGAAAGGCTGTATTTAATAATTCATAATTGTGGTCACTATTTAAAATTCTGCATAAAGTATTTAATTATCTTGATGTTATTGACACTCCTAGTAGTTTGCTAAATTCTTGTATCAAAAATGTTATGGTACTTACAATTTTATTAGTTGCATTAGAGCTCAATAACCCCTATGTAGGTCTTGGCCTTACATTTAAAGCGTCATTGCCCCCTATGTATCGAAATTACGTTTTGGTCGAACGAGTTGATCCTTTGCAATTTCGACACTATATCACTCAGGATGAAGTCATCTTGATAATTTATTGATTCATGTGTATATGATTTAAAATAAGTTAAGATATTTTTGAAAACAACTCAATCTAAATAGAATAGAAACCAGAATTTTCTTCTCCCTTTTAAAATTCTGATAATAATTTTCATCGATGTTATCAGGTTATATATAGGTTATATACCGTTTACTTGACAACAAAACTTCTACTATAAATATAAACAGACAAGAAAAAGAATACTTAAATTCTTTCTATCAACCCATAGGTACCTACTTAAAATATATACCTAAAACCCAGACTCGCGAACAAAAATGCTATCAAACCACGGCATACGTGTAGCAGTCAGTCTTACTAATCACGAGACCTACGATGTCGTATCGTCAGGGAACTGAAGTCGTGATAGAAATAACAAAGCAATGTCGCCAATTCTAATGTATTGAATCATTCACATAGCGACTGGTCCTATCGAGGATTCCTCTCCATGCACCGTCGGTCACGACCGCATCAACAATAGATCGTGGAAGGCTCGCCTCGGTGCGAACCTTGGCCGACTGTTGGTAAAAACTGCTTTTGTAATTCACCGACAGTTTATTTGTTTTCTGGGAATATTAATGTTGTTTCCTTGTTAGTTTTCCATATAGTTGAAGTTGACTTATTTAAGCAAATCATTTAACGATCATCTTTATTTGATGCATGATATGAAAGCTAGTGTTTTACAACCTATTAACCGAACTATTCATTATTTATGAATTAAAGGATAAAGATTGAAGAGCCGAAGGCTTTTAAATACATTTGACAAATACTGCTTATTTGTGCACTAACTGAGAATACATAAGATGATACTAAAGCAATACTAATCAATATTTAAAATATTCAAAGTTTTAATAACACACTTTAGTATTTATGCAATAATAAATTTCCATACAAATTGCAGATCAAAATATCAAATTACCTGAAACGTTCATGACCTGCATCCAAGATCAAACATGACGCACTCTGTGTGGGCATCCGTCTGTAACCAACCTATTGTCTATTTACCGACTACCCACATAAACATTGCATCTGATTTGCTTACTGTTTGATGGTATAAATTCAATTTACCAAACTGGTTCCTAACTGCTTCTATTTACGTCACATTATCATGTCTGTGTCAAGTTAGTAACTGTATAGTCACTCGAAGCCCATTGTACCAATAACTTCATATCGGCAATTTTTTGTCGAGATGTAACGGCACTTAGGCCGATATCACCATTGTGTCTGATGTACGGGTTATAAGCAATTTATTTTTTTTCGGCTTCTTGATCCTCCTGGTAGGCAATTTTAGCTTCCTATAAAGATAAACATTTTAACGTAAACGGAAAACAATAAGTTTTAGTTTAATTATATTCTAATTCCCATTCGACACGTGTAAGAAACCCCAAGAACAATGTATAATTATTTACTGAGTCATGAACGTCATGACATGTCATCCTTGAGAAGACACTTAAACAAAAAAACATGATTTATTATTTTTATGTCTAGAACCCATTCAGGTGACCAGGATAAAGCGATATCGACCATCCATTAATGGTTGCGGACAAAGATGGCAACAGAAATCGCTTCGCATATAAAAAATAATAGTACCAATGTTGACATCGTTAAATATTCCACGTGGGATGAACAAGCCACTCTGACATTTTGATATACACGTCTTCTCTATTTTGGTCTGAGTCACTTCTGTTTTGTGTTGAAACAGGTTATTTCTTTAGAGAGCTTTAATAATATATAAGTATCAAGATCATTGGCAAATCGAAAACCACCATAGGAACTTTTTGCAAGCGTTGTGATATGTATAAAGTAAGAAACTCCTACAAGGACACCAAATAAAATTGCAATTAAAATAATCATCAATCATTATAAATTCAGCATAAGCCCTCAAAAGGCACTTGAGAAAAGTCTGAATCTACCGCTGCGGTTCGAGTGAGCCTTTCTGAGAAGAGTCGCAAATAACTCGAATAATAAATGATGAATAGCATCACGTTGAAAACGTCAATTGTCTTTTGAACAAATAGTGATGGCACGGCAGACAAGTTCACAATAATATTATCTCAATTGTAAATCTTCGTAATGAAGTTGGTATATCAATAATTTGTTACACAATATTTTACATTTAAAATGTCAGGCGTGCACATCTTGTATTATTGTAACCTTTAATTACTGATTGGACATACTTTAATATCAGAGGGGAGGTAGAATAGCTGCCTTTCAATTACTAAATTGAATATACTTTTTTTAATACACTAGTTAATAAGTTTTTTTTTAAGTATAAAACAAATTAGTGACGCAAATAAAATTGAATTGTCATTATGGCAAGGATTATAAAATAATGGTAAGTATTATATTTTAATATTAGTGATTTTACATTTACATTATAATAACAAAATCTGTATAAGACTGATTAATATAAAAATTATATGTAATTTTATAAGAGACAACGTACCAATAATATGAAATGAGTAGGCATGACATGCATGTATAGTAGATACACCTTACCTTACATAAAGATTCTACAGGTATTCATTATATTATTAATCTCCTCCACATAAATCTTCATCATAAAGTATCAAATTAAATTCTTTTATTATTAGTAGTTTACTAACAATCGAATCACTATATAAAAAGTACGTATTAGATACGTACTTTTTCACAGTATCCTCGTCCATTAATCCCAACAACGTTTCCTTTAAATAATCCTTCTTATGGTATAATCTGACTTTAGTCACGCGTCAGACAAACCGTACATGGAAGCTAATCACTACTTACTTACTGGTATTAAGATTGTAGTTAAGCTAAACGAGCCGTGGGTACAGCTTTAATAGTATTTAGATAGGATCGACGTCAAAGCATCGTGGGTGTACGTGCAGTACGATGGACGTTATAAGATAATCAGGGGAGTACCAAAGGGTAGTGTTTTAAGTCACTTTCTTAACCTAATTCACAGAATGTCATGGATGTGTTTGGCGTATAGAGAAGCTTAAAACCTTTTAAAGCCAAGCCTATTTTAGTATTATTATTATTTGTCATAACATGATAAGATATTGTTGATATCAGCTTTTTAAAATCTTTTCTCCGTTTTAAACTTCTATATACCTAAAATAATCTTATATACATTTCGAATTTCTACTATTACCTGTACTTCAAAAATATCATTAGAAAATTAATTTAGAACACCCTAAAGTGATAGCCACTAACGTTATTCTGCTAATGTATATGCAATTCTACATATATCATCAATTACGAGAAATTTATTGTAATTTGAAATAATTATGCATGTAACGGAATGCGAATCCAAAAATGGTAAGTTGAGCTCTTCTATGGGCGAAGAAAGCGTCCCACATGCATTGTTTGATACAAATGCAATAGTTAAACAATGTTATGTTACGTACCAATTGTGTTAATAGACGCCATTTCAGTCAGGTGCGACCGACTGAATACAAATACAGGTTTTATGATTAGAAATTAATTTGGTAAGAGTTGGATGGTATCTTACGTGCATGAATGTTACATGCCGTTGTTGTGCTAAGACATCAACAGTAGCAGCTTAATCATACAAAAATAGATTGCTATTGTGATAGTAACAGTAGTGTCCGTACAAAACATATATTCCAGAATTGATAAAAGATGTTACAAGTCTCTAAGCTCTAGTCATCCAACTGTATACATTTTCATCCAAAAAATTAGATTATGAATCGACTGTGTTGTGGTTTTCGCTATGCAATATAAAAGCATAAGGACGGTCTAAAAATTTTTTGTGCTTGAAAATATGATGAGCTTTATCATCGAATGTATCGAACGCTTTAGACAGCAGTATATGTTTATTGTCACTGTAATTAATTTAGATTACTTTAAAATTAAGTACAATTGGTCTTAAGCCAGTCCAAAAAAAAACGTAGTATGGAATGATCATCATAAAATGAACGATTCCAGTATCACGTTTAATCTTTTTACTATTTATATTGCTATGAAATGTATTGCTTATTGCAATGTTTGGTGTTTTTATTGTAGGTATCTATATAAATAAAAATAAACGAAACTTCTAAATCATACCAAGGCCTGAGGCTATTCAATTCAGTGATTGAGCACCCACCTATAAGAAACCACCAGCTAGTTACGTAAGTGTTATAATAGATAGCTAGATTATTATATTAGATCTCTTTGGTAGACTATTTGCTTGTGTATTACGAAATGTTATTCCTTAGCTGATAATACTTGTCATTATCGTACAATTCTCTTTCAATTAGCATTTAAATAATAGCTTCATTGCTTATAATAAAAGGTCTACTAAGCTGTATTCCCTAAATTTATTTTATTTTGTTTGCTTAGGACTAAGAGCTCTGTTTGTTGTGTACACGTGTTTTTTTCCCGCGTCTTCATCTGAGTAATGATTACTATCACACAGAACTCTTAGCAAACAGTCCAGGCAAGAACTATGATGACTTCCTTGGGTACTTCAAATTATTTTTGAACTAGCGGCCCGCTCCGGCTTCGCACGGGTAAACATTTATCTTTTTTTTTTGTCTAACCGTTTTTAGACGTTTTCAGGCAATTTTGTTTCTCTCCGTAAGAACCATCCTCGTACTTCAAGGAAAATTCTAAAAAAGAATTAGCGAAATCGGTTCAGCTGCTCTCGAGATTTGCTCTTAGCAACACATTCAGCGATTCATTTTTATATTATAGATGACAGCTCTTTTCAAAGATACTTATGTCCCTACCCAAAATAAACTCCAAAACAAGGCTATGTCAGGGCACTATGGTTAGTATCTCATTACTTATTGTTTATGGTCATGCATGGAATAAATTAACGCCGTCCTTGACATGTGCATTAAGTTAGAACTTTAATTCTGTAATTACAGTTGGCATCATAAGCCTTAATTATGACAAAGCATGTGAGGTTGAAATGTTTTTATTATATTTTTGTACCTTATAAGGTTTTGTTGTTATAATAATTAAAGTGTCTGGGTAATCATGGCTTGGTGCACGAAGATTAATATTATCCTCGTCATAACTCATTAAAGAGATTACCTGCTCAAGATATACATGAGTTGATATGTTTAACGAAGGAAAGGAAGAAATTGAAAATTAAGAAAGTCGATCGTCATTATAAGTCACTCACTTAAAGAAACACTTTTCGATTTCGTCCCAAATGTGTTTTTTCCAAAGAAAGCATGGGGTTCTCAAAGCGAGATACGCCTGGTGTTGCAAGCGCCCATGCGCTACGGTAACCGCTTACCATCAGGCGGGCCGTATGCTTGTTTGTCACCTTAATGGTATAAATACACAAAAACCTAAATACTACATTAATTAACTTTCGACATGATGTTTCCTAAAAATAACTAATGGTTCATTACCAAGCAGCTACAATCGAATAAAGACGAGGTTTTGAACATGACGTACCTGTCATTAAAAAAATAAGCCTTCCAAATTATTTCTCTAAACATTGTAAGCGCATTATAGATATACATAAATTAGTATATTGATTGCTAAGCGTATTTATTCCTGAGGTACTTATACTCTAAATATATACTCTAAGATTAATGAACACATTAGAACACTAGACAAGCAACAATTAAGACGATAATTGCACTTTCAAAGCCATCCTGTCCCTCCGACATCACGTAGAAGCATTAAATTAACACATCTAACGAACTCGTGATGAACAACAGTAATAATTATATGCCTAGAGATCTGTCACTGAATAAAAATATTCGGAATGGTTTGGACGATCTCAGGTGCACGCGAGCATATATCAGTGTATTTTGCGAGTGCGCGTGGGCAAGGCTTAGTTAATTCGTATTCATTGAAGGTGTGTGCGTGAAACGGTGCATATGCACTTTGCAAGGCGTAGTTGTAACCGGCGTCACTTCGTCGATCGCTAAGTTCCATCTACCTTTTATTATTTGATCTGAGCTGCAGTGGTACCCTCCTGTTAGGCATCTTGCATGCAATATATTTTTTATGCACCGTTTACTTCAAAACGCAATATTGAGTACTTGTATGCAAGTACTCAAAAACTCAAACAGGTATTTTTTACTTAATTATTTAACATTACAAACTTACCTTAAGTTATTTGCTCAGCGCTGTCGCAACGCATTTTTACGAAATTAATCTCTCACCTGAAACAAACAAAAACGTAATCACACCTCGTACCGTATTACGATAAACGCTTAACGTAGGCACACAATTATTATAATTGTTCCAAATTATAGTGCTACTATTACCATGGCAAACATGGTTCTTAAAATTTTAAAAGTCTCTAACCAAAAATCCGTCTCGGTATGAAATGACACAATACGGTTCTAAATGAAAGTATTATATTAAATTAAACGACAATACATACTAAGTTTCTGCTTTGATACATTTTAAAAGTAAGATTCCATAAATGTATACTTCAATTATTCTGGAGTTTTTATTTTATACCACTAAGGTAGCACACAAGCATACGGCCCACCTGATGGTAAGCAGTCACCGTAGCCTATAGCCGCTAGCAATACCAGGGGTAAGTAAAACTTACTTAAAACACAACACTACATATTTTGTGTTATTTGACTATGGTCTTGGGTAACGTGGAGGTACAGTGCTCGGCCGGGCGGCTCCAATTTTTGAAAAACTCTCGGGAAATCTCAATTCGCTCTACCTCTCTTAAAAATATTACTAAAATGAAATAAACCAAGAGGCTTAATAGTAAAACATACCAATTTATTTTAAAATGAAGTCGTATTTAATTGTATCTTGTCTACGTCAAATATGTGTTATGCAAATCCTGTGGAAATAAGGCTTTGTTTGGCTTCAGGCTTCTGTGGCAATGTTTTACATGACACACTGTTGAAAGGCCTTGGTTAATTAAGATTTCACTGCACTATTCATCTGTTATCTTATTTGGTCGAAAATATTAACCTCAATTTTGAAATAGTTGTCTCCACTATAATATAGACACACAAAAAAATACAAATGTATTTTTGCGCGTCGCCCGTAATACCAGGTGTATAAGGTGTATTACTAGATGCCAGATTTTGTTGAGATGAATCACTATGCTGCCAGCGTAACGGATGAACAGGCATCCTTGGAACATATGCGTTATTTAGTTACAATCTTTTGTATGATCGAAGGAAGTCCTATCCCAGATGACTTAGGATCAATAACTCTCAACTTTTTATTCTTGTCGCTTACGCCTATTTTTGTACGGGAAAATGAATAGCGCTGCGTCGGCGAAAAGCGGAACTAAAAATTCGTATGATCTGTTTGAAATTTTGAGAGTTACGCTTTCGAAAACGTAGTCGAAAGATAGTCCTGCTGAAACACAAACCAGAGTGTGCCTCACGTGTGCGTCCTTCTATATATACTATATCCCTATATACATCAAACAAAGATACCTTACTACTATCATATTATTATGGATATTAACAGAATTTTTAATATTCAATAATCATACTTATGGCGATTCTCTGTTGAACTATGCATTATCTGTGGACTGTGGTTGTATTGAATAACTACAACTATAAGTTCAAACTAATATTTGTACGTAGTATATTATCTACCCTGAGCTAATATTATGTTGTGTGTTTATTTCGTTCAAATAATAATGCAAATAAATTTTAAAAAATCGTGCAAAATTGTAACAGAACAACAGCATTGACAACAATCCGTGTAATTATATAAAATTAGTGTAATGATCCGGTCCGTCTGTCCGTCTAATTGTTCCACGCACACGTGTGCCTACGCAATGTGGTTCTGCTTTAATTGATGTTGCATTTTTATTCAACTTAATTTGGTGTACTAAATTTTTTTTGGCTGATTGCATCGCATCGCATTTGTGAGTGCGTTATTAAAAAAAGCAAAGAAGGATTTATGTAAGTAATGTATTAACTGGCTTCTGTTGTAAGATATATATTTGTCTACAGTCAGTATTACGTATAGCCCTGTCAGTGTAATCCAACGCGTAATGTTTGATCATAGTATAATTTTCAATTCATTTTCAATTTCACGACCATTGTATCACAAAAAGTTTTAATAAGTTACACTCTATTTACATTTACACGACCAGCTTTTTCCACGCGACTTCGCCCGCGTAGCAATATAGTATACTATTGCCCGTTTTCCCGTAGGAATGAAGCATTTTCCCGCGGTAAAAAGTAGCCTATGTTCATCAGGGATAATGTCGGCTTGTGATGGTAAAATATTTTTTCAAATCGGTCCTGTAGAATCGGAGCCTATTCAACACAAACAATCAAATCTTATCTCTTTATTATATTAGTGTAGATTATACGCAAACACCTACAACGACTTCAAGTAAACTACGCCATTCCGACGCGCTACGTGTTTAAAAAAACCAGCGACAAGTTCCATCAACATTTTTATTCTATCTGCGTTCCCTCGCCACTCAACGAGAAAGGCTGAAGCATTAAGTAAAAAGCTGAACTCAAGAAGTGCAATCTATTTTACCATATGGGCAAGCAATGCGTAAGTACCACTTGATAAATATTGCGCATCTCGTTATTAAAAAATATATATTTAGTTACGAACTTCAATCGGCGATAATCATTAAGTTCCTAGAGTTCAAGTGTCAAACTGAAGTACACTCTTAATTTAGCAGGACACTAGAGAGTGTCTCACGGCTTCGTGAATCACCGTTGTGTAATTCAGTGACTGATCATAGATCGACCACACTTTCACGAGCAAATCTGGCGATAATAATATTCATACGCATGCGTCAATTCATACCGATTATACTCGTATTGAATGTAAATTACATTACATTGCAGAATGGAAGACGGAAGTTGTTTGGGGCGTAATATGGTTTGTTAACACGGACACTAAATCCCTCAAAAAGGAACTGAGGAAATTACAAGAAGAAGAAAGTACAGAAGATTCGTTGATATGATTATACATAGTATAAAACAAAGTCGCCTCCCGCTGTCTGTCTGTCCCTATGTATGCTTAGATCTTTAAAACTACGCAACGGATTTTGATGCGCTTTATTTTAATAGATAGAGGGGTTCAAGTGGAAGATTTTTACGTATTGTTCATTGTGTTTTGTTTGTATTTAACTTCTATGGCTATTGGCCATTGGCTAACGCTGGCCGTGCGAAGCCGAGGCGGCTCGCTAGTAACTTTATTAACAGTACTAATGATTTACGTTATTGTTTTAACGATCATTCTTCACAAAACTGCTGGAGTTATTTATGAAGTGAGGTGTTTTTTTCCTTTAAGTATTTAATTGTGTTATCTTCATGCCTGTCGAAATGGGTCTCCCAAATATAGTACACAGAATACGAATACTTAGTTTTTAGATTGTTGTAAAAATACTACACTTATATAGTACACTACATTTATACACACAAATACAAGCACGTAGTAATGAGACAATAACTCAAATGGATGTACAATTGTACATTCTTATCATCCGACTTCAAAAAAGGAGGAGGTTCTCAATTCGACTGTATGTTTTTTTTATTTATTCTAGGGAAATAGAAACATAGATAAGTAACTTGAATTTCAAATAATTCTCAACAAATATATCTCTAACATCTGAAACAACCCATCAATATTATAACATGACATAAAATAAAATGGAACCGTTCGGTTCCCAAGCCTATGAAAGCTGTCCCGATTCAATCAGCGAAAGTTGTTTCGATATGAGACTGGCTGTCGATAACATTCTGCAGACCTTTGTAAAAAGCCTTAGAAAGGCAAATAAATCTAGGAGCCATTGACTTCAAATGGATACGAGTTTAAACCTGACGAAAAAAATATATTGCGTACTTATCGAAACCATATTTTCTTAGCGTGTCATGACGATATGGGAATATTTTAACACTACTAAGGTGTCAAAAATACAGTCAATTACCGGTAGAAGGATACCTTTACACGTTGCAGACCCATCCAAAATCTCTTCACACCAAAATCAAAACAACACACGCTTTGAACAATCCCATGCGTACTTACTCCCCTAGGAAAACTAGTGTAGACTGCTTAACAAGAAAATGGGCAGCATACAGAGCCTCTTTTTTAAAATATAGAAGAAAATACAATTCCCCATTTAGCTAGATATAAAAAGCTATATACGAATTTTACGAGGCATCTAATGCGACGGCCATTTGGAGCTTACAAAAAGTCCGGACCCAATCGTGTCAAATTGATTCCACAAAATTTACTATTAAAGTTATAGCACGATTCATTGCAACGGTCTTCTGTTGGGAAATGTAAGAAGAATCTCTTTAGAGATTTATTTTTCCTGTCGTAATCGTAAGTAGTAACCTTTTATCTAAACAATTTGGAACAGAAAACGTGGCAATAAGATATGCTACATGTTTAAGATTTAATTGTTTGTTTCTCAAGTTAGTCCATGTAAAAATTATTACGTTCGTATAAAATAAAAATATGGCCGATTCGAAAACCAGAACTTACTTACATGATATCGTTAAACTTTATACTTTAAGAAGTTTGCGTTTTACATCTTTTCGAATTCATCAGTTTTGATGGGCGTAATATTGAATTATTTATTTACATTTGTGTATTATATTTTTAAATACTATAGCCAAATCCAAGTTAAATCCATACATGCCAAATGAAAAAAATCTTTCGAACGGAAAATTCTCAAACACCGGTGTTTTAATGTAACTTTGATAAGCTTAATAAATCAACATTAACCATGAAGTTAATAGATGTTGCAAAAGTCGTTAAAGGGTGTGGAAATATGATACCATAACGTGTACTAGTTGAGACTATTTCCTGCTCCAACAGCCAACGCCCTGCTCTACTGAGACAAAAACTTAACACATGATAGAAAGGAAGTATCAGAGTTGTTTTGATAAAAACTTATATATAAAATTCTCGTGTCGCGGTGTTTATAGTTAAACTCCTCCGAAACGGCTCGACCGATTCTCATGAAATTTTGTGTGCATATTGGGTGGGGCTGAGAATCGGACAACATAAATTATAAACGTATACTACTAAAGGGGCAAAGACCGGCAGAAGCCCTGAACGAACCCTAAAGCATAGAGAACACATTCAAAAGAAAGCTGACGTATTTATAAAGCGGAGTACTAGAATGTAGAGCAGAAAGGACACGCATGCCTGGCTAAGTGCAGTGCACAACATCGGCGATGTGACTAACGCGGAAATTGCACAAAATAATACTGTCGCATTGCACACGAGTACTGAAAGTCGCTAGTGAAGTGAATATTAGGGTGTATTATTCATAGAGAATTGTGAGTAGATACGTGTTGAATACCTTGTATCAATCCGCTTCTTCCGCGCGTAATTTTACTAATATTATAAATGAGAAAGTTTGTGTGCAAGTATGTGTGTTTGTACCCTCTTCACGCCAGAACTTCTTCAACAACTTCACAACCCGTCATGATATAGAAGGAGCAAAGACCACCTGTTGTCCTCACTACTCTGTATCTGCCTATTACTGTTAGATGTAATTTCACTTTGTGGTGTGCAATAAAGTGTATTCGTATGATAATCTCATGTTAAATCTTATTGACCAGTTACTTAGTACTTGTACCTAGTATATTATCTACTCTGAGTTAATACGAAACGTTTAATCAAATACTTACATAAATTCAAAATGGGAGACAAAGAGTACCGCCCACCGCGTAGGTGCGGTGACCATAAAAACTATTAGAGACTATTGTGACGTAACTAGTTAGATCACTGCAGGACCCGAACAATGCAGGGCACAGCATCCGGTGACACCCATGCATATGGATGAATCTATTGATGAAATTACTGGGCCAGAAGACTTATGAACTATGACGAGCGGAGTGCAGTGCAGTCAGGGTTTTATGGATTGCAACGCGCGTGAGTTACCCCAGGTGTTGCAAGCGTCTATAGGCTACGGTAACCGCTTACCATAAGGCGGGATGTATGATCGGTTGCCACCTTAGTGGTATAAAAAAAATTTAATGGTCTGCTTGAGTTCATCTGCATCTATTGCATGGGTAAGTGATGCTACGATCACAGAATTTTCGTGCTTATCGGCTTATACTCCAAGTACAGTGAAATAGTATTTAGTACATAAGCTGTATATGTTATAGTATACATTTTATGTACAAGGTATAATCTAATTCGTCAGATTCAGTTCCATTATCTGCAACTGCTTAAAATGTAGATCGAAAATTTTGTACAAAATCCAAAAAGAAAGTAAAATTGCTACACAGATTCTCCGAACATTCCAATAATACTTCGTAAAATAACACGTTTACATAATGTACTTTCTGTAACGATGCAGTCTCAAATGTTATCAACTCTACATGCGACGTAAACAGAGCATACGGTTAGCAATTTGCCATAGGTTACGGTAGCATCAGACAGACTGTACGCTTGTTCGCGACACTTCTGCCTACCCCTTTGGAAACCGGGACGGTATAAAAATATTGTATTTATTATGAAGTTCCTTAACTCAAATACTGAACGCATGGAAATTTCTTTAAAACTTATTTGTAACGATCTTCGTTCCTGAGGGGGGTTCCCCGACCACACACGATATTTTTTAATTGCAAATTAGGCTTAGTGTAACTTAGGTGGAGCCTTTGTAAGCGTGACCTAAGTAGACTTATAGGCGTGTTACCAAAACTAAATGTAACGTAACTTAATTCAAATTAGTCTGACCATGGAACAATTTTCAAATACGTTTAGTCGTTGTGTGGTATACGGCTCGTATAACTAGCACTTGCTGACTGAACGATTCCTTGGAGCCGCCCGGCTAGGGGCTATTCCTCCATCTTTTTTTTTATACCACTAAGGTGGCACATAAGCATACGACCTGATGATAAGCAGTCACCGTAGCATATGGCGACCCGTTATACCCCTGGTATAAGGGGTATCACTAACGGGGCGCCAACCATGTTGTTGATGAGGACTCACTGTGCTAGCAGCAATACTACTAGCCCAGCGTATTCTCGTGGAGCACTGGCAACCTTACTTACCGCAGAAACACAACACTACATCAAGTAGTGTTATTTCACTGCGGTCTTCTGTAAGGCGGAGGTACAGACCCCAGTCGGGCGGCTCCAATTTAAATAGGATAACCCACGGGAAATCTCAAATCGCCCTACCTCTCTTTTTAAAAGCTCATGGTGTGATTAATCACTGTACTTAAGCTTAGAAAAACTCATTGGTACTCGGGATTCGAACCTGGGCCCATCAGATGACAGGCCGTTGCTTCAACCACAATGCCACCACGGCTCTTAAATCAACATCTTACAGAAGACCGCAGTCAAATAACACTACTTTGCTGTAGTGTTGTGTTTCAGCGGTAAGTAAGGTTGCCACAGTCCACGATGATACGCTGCGCTAGTATTAGTAGTAATGCTGCTGGCACAGTGACTTCTCACCAACAACAGGGCTGGCAACTCTTTAGTGACATACCTGGTATTGCTAGCGGCTATAGGCTACGGTGCTGCTTTCCATCAGGTGGGCCGTATACTTGTGTACCACATAGTGGTATACAAAAAAAAAGTTTAAAATTTATTTTTCAATCTCACCCGTTCATAAGACACACAAGCGTTTAATTTTTCATTTCATTTAAATTCAAACATGGTTTTAAATTATTTAGCTCTGGAAAATACGTATAGACTCTAGGCTTAATTAAAATTTAAATGCTTATCTCCCCGTCTAGTCTCTGCTTCTGATAACGCGTGTGTAACGTGATCTATAGCTATCTAGATGATTGCTTCACGAGATGCAATTTCACTTTTATTTTCACAACTTTAGACACAGTTGTATATGTGGATAATTATCACATAGTTAAGACATACTATAACGTGTTATCGCAAGTAGTTAGTGTTTGTGTAAAATTAATAGCCAATTCTATTATACATACATACATTATCATCACGCAAAGTCGGGGTAGGCGGAGAGTATAGAGCGCCATTTTACTCTAAACTCTTGTTTGTATTGTATACCCTATTATATTTCCCTAAAATTTATTGTATGTGTATTACAACCTAACTTGCTTACTTCCTTAAAACTCGACCTCTTCTCTATCTGTTTTAAAAAAACTTATGTGATTCCAATATTCCAATTTCAAAATAATGCAGGCCTGTTTTTAACTTACCTGTAACAAAAAGAAAAATAATAAATTATCTGGACCGTATCTGGACAAAAGTTGCCGTTTAGTTTTCTCAATAACAATACGATTGAAAACGCATTAGTGATACCTCAGGAGTAGATCATAACTACGTGTGATAGGTATCCTGGTATCGCAAGCGAGCGTATACATTTATTGGAAACTTTTTAATGTGATCGAGGCCAAGATACCAATTCTTCCAGCCATGCACAAACAAATTTACACTGGGATCTGAATCCAGTGCATATATGCAACGGTGACCGAATATCATAAGACTGGCACTAAGCTTGCGAACTTCGTAGTAAAAAAAAAAGATGCTCTCATAACAGTGGCTAGATTAACAGTTATTACAACGAGAATCAGTTCTAAAAAAAATGCGCATCATTGTTCTCCGGCTTAGTGCTCTAGTTACCCAGTGAGTAGATCCGTTATGTTTGGATAATATGAGAAAATGTTAAGACGAAGCATTCAAGGCATAAAGCAGCGTTACTTGGGAGGTCCGTTTTAGGGTCGGCAACGCGAGTGGTGTTGCAAGCGTCCATAGGCTACGGTAACCGCTTACCATCAGGCAGGCCGTATGCTTGCCACCTTAGTGGTATTTGTTAAACATTGTTATATTATGATTGTTACATGAAAAAAAGACAGAGCACTGAGTTCATTGTCGGTTCTTCTCAGGTGGTTTTTTCCGAACCGGTAGTAATTTAGACCTTCACATTAGGGCCTTATTAGGGCCTAAACTGAATTAATGTTGATTGATTTCGAAAAGAAGAGGTTTAGCTACTTATAACTTGGTAGGAGCGTGAACCTCGAAACACAGGAAGACTTTGATTTTATATGGTATATTTTAATAGAATTTAACTGGCAGTATTTAGCATAAGGCTAGTGATAAGAAAATCTTGCTGTCTGCAACTTCGCCCGCCCATATATTTGTTAAAAAATAATAATCGTTCCTTTGGAATTTAAAAAAACATCAAAGAATAACTTGTATTTCAATACATCAAGAAACCTTCAAATAAAATACAATTTATTAATTATTTCTGTCTGCAAAATAAATACCTTTTCTAATTTCATCTTATGCATTGTTCTTCGAGATTACTCGAGATAGACAAAAGGTATTGCGCTATTTCAAGCCCCACTAATAGATTCATATTGATTTTATTTACATAATAAAACTTTTTATGAATCATAAATATTAAACTGTTGGAAAGCAACACAAGACTTAAGTTATAATCCGCATTGAGTGGACGAGAGGCGGCAAATTGGATGTAAATCAAGCTTACATATGTCGGGCCGACATATTTAGTCTCTCGTATTACACGGAAGAATGTCAGACATCACTAACTGATAGGACTTCATATAAGTCTTATAAGACTACCATTTCTACCATCACCAGTACTATAGAACATTTTGTGCTGAATCCAACTTAAATTATTATTTCAGTGTTTTTTTAAAACCGACTTTTGCACGTTTCTTAGAAATAACATAATTCTTACACACATGGAGATTTGACTTGCTTCCTTCTGAAATAACATGTCGAAGGAAAAATTACATTTTTTTTTATTGATTGCTGAATAAAAATGCAGTTACAATATTTTTACATCATTTAACACCAAAAAAACCACTGATGTTTAACAACACTGGTGTTATTTAATAGTCAGCGTCGACATAATATAGTTGAGGCATTATATGATTGCCTACTTAGTTACTCACTTAATTATATTCGCGATAGCCGCTATCGCGAATATTAACGGGTAGATTGTTAATTAATAAAATATTTAATAATAATCTTGTTATAACATCGCACCCACCCGTGGGTAACGACGGCGTGAGTAACAAACAAAAAAATAAAGAAAGAAGTAAACTAACACGTTTTTTAGTTATCCCCGCGAACATTTGGGATAAGTTCAAAACGCTGTCATTGAAACATAAAACCCTGGGGTCTAAATGTACATTTCTTGTTAGATGTTTCATAATAGCGCTTATATGCGTTGTCGAGGCATAGCTTATGAGGTCGGTGACAAAATTAAGAGCACAACGTGACATTTTCATCATATGAAGCGAACGTGATGATCGCCTAAGGAAGTGATGAGGAGCCGTCATCAGTTTGGTAATTAGGTATGTGTCAAAACTTTCTGTTTTGACATGTGAAGTGAAATTCTCGAATTGATGTTGATTTAATTTCCGTGCAAATTTCGCACCTTACTGGTAAGTGGCAATTAGTTTTTTTATTACGTCATTGGAATTTTATCGTCATTCATCGTAATTTATTATGTTTATGTGTACCTATATTATTTAACCTGAATTATTTTAGTTTTCTTTATAAAATTCATTTAATTTTTTATAGTTTTCTGTATGTGAACTTACAGCATGGTATATTTTCATGTTTCTCCTACAACTTTAATTTTTTTTAGTACTTTACTTGTAAAATTCATGATCGTATTTACTAAACTATTCACTAATATATTTGTACGACATGGCCCGAATCTCACTTCACTTAAATAAATAAAATATTCACATTCACACCACAACTCACTCTAAACTCATTTCTTACGACACATCTATCTTGTAGTAAGGGTGTGCGCACGCGCCGCGTAACGGAATCACGCATTAGCGTTAGTCACACACTTGACTTTGGTCACACATTACATCTGACGGAGATCTGTTCCGGTGGATTCTTTAGAAAGTTCATTACTCAAGTTTTGATATAACGCTTTTTGAAACAAAGAAAAAGGTACTTATGAGGAAGAACGATCGATTTATATCCAGATATTAATATTTATATTTAGAGATTTTTTTTCGTAGGGGACAATCATTTCCCGTTCAACCAGCTTAGATTAAGCATATTTTGTTTCCGCAGTGCAATAAAAAATGATTGGAAGATATTCGATGGCTGTGAACAGCGTCTTAATTAATACGGCCTAGTAAATATTCATTTATCCAATTAATTTACTTTTAATCGGTGAAAGTATCACACTTAAATCATCTTGAATCAACGCCTTGAAATAATAGATTAATATTATAATTAAATTATCTGATTAATTTATGATCAATGTTACGCAATCAATTACAAAGCTACCAAAATTAACAACACGTATTTTAAGTTGTTTGTTGTGTGGTGGTAATTTAGACCTTCATAAGTGCATTATTAAGGCCTAAACTGAATAAATGATTTTGATTTTGATTTGTCCCTAGCCAAAATTTTTGGGGCAAAAAACAACAAAGTGGGTTTTTAGTTAATCTAATTTTAGCTTAGTGCTGTCAAAATAAATTTTAATAGGTTTCGGCCGAATTTGTAGTTATAGCCGATTAATCGAGTCCGGCTTCGGCAAGACCTACGGTGGAGCACGAAAATGTCCAATAACTGTTCATAATGCAGTGTAATGTGTACAAAGCAGATGCTTCGGCTTAAATGTCATTAACCTTTTGTTGACATTGAAATAACACGACCACATGTTCAGTTTAGATAACCGGAATGCTAATAGTCGATGACATTTAAAAGAAAACTACTTCAAGTACACTTGACGCATTATAAAGTAAGCTACTTACCTTAGAAGGTAGTATAATTATGTAAATGGATATTGGTGTCGATTCTGTTAAAAAAAACACTTAACTCAACTAATTTGACAGTTCTAAAAGTCTTGTTATCCCTTTCTTATGTGCGCGGTTAAATAAGGATGGCAATACGGTTTAAGGTGTGTCAAATTAGTTTAAATTAATAATTTTGTACAACAGAATTAGCACCATTGTCGTTAAAGACGAGACCTCTGGTCTAGTGGTTAGTATACCTGACTGCTGCGCTAGGGGTCGCGGGTTCGATTCCCGCTGGGGCTAACATATATGTGACAAATATGTTTGCCTTGCGTCTGGGTGTTTGGTATGTATTATAAGTATGTATTTACAAACAAAAAGTATATTAAGTATTATATCAGCTGCTGGTTCCCATAGTACAAGCTTTGCTTAGTTTGGGGCCAGATGGCGCTGTGTGATAATGTCCAAGCATTATTATTATTATTAAAAAAAGATATGTATTTATTGAAACATTAAAATTTTATTTAAAACGGATCGGTCCGAATAAGCTATTTATGATATGATATGTAACTGCTTTAGATTATGTCTGAAAACTTCGGAACGAATAAAAATTTAAATATTTTCAATTCATAATATCCTTTTCCTACACTCAACACTGGCATATATGTATATTATTATTTAAGGGAATTTGCTTAATAGGACGGAGAAAAAGTAAAAAGAACTCTTGCGGTAAATTCAAATTGGAAAACATGGAACTCCTATTACTACTAACACTGTACTGTAACATTAATTTATTTCGTTCTTCTGGAAAGTGCGTCCCTAAGCAGAGGGACAATCGCAAACGGCTTTAAAAAAAATTGGACGTTAACACATTATTTTAATTTAAATTTAAATCACTTGAACTCTATGTTCAAGTGATATAAGAAATATATGAAATACTGGTCCTTTATAATGTTTGAACAATAGTCACGGACAAATTATCATTCAAAGTTACAAACCATTAGTTACTCAACTTTTTCTTACGGCCTAAGCTATACCTATTAAGCTACGTTCATTTTTTGCCCTTGCAACACTGCGGGCAATGAACTTACGTGCTCTATTATTCCTAACCAAAACGGCAATACTTTATTTCCTTTGATAAAAATAATAATTAAACCTTAGTACCTAACTACATCATTTCATAGAGTTGTTACTGCACAGAGAAGAGATTCTGATCTAATAAAATAACAAAAAACCGGGTTCTGACTTTTTTTAAGTCTCCAAATATTTTCAGAGCTAGTACAAACGCATAAAATAATACAATCAACTACAAACTACAACCAATAAGAATAAAAAAATGGTTTCCAAAGTCGGATGCCAATTTCACAAGGCGTTTGATTATGTCGCGCATTCCCTTAAGCACCGAAACCATTTTGCTATCGCTACCAATACCACTACCAATGTTGACACGCTAAATTCTCGCATGCCATTCACAAATCCACTATCTGAATAAGATAAAGTGTTACGGTTTTCTACACACCTGTTAACTTTCTCTTCTGATCACTTGTGTTCCGATACTCGATAGTCACGACGAACCGTCATTATTATGGTGTTGAGAACAATCGTAATGTTATTAGCGGAACCTATCGTTACTAATAATAATAAGATCTTAATAAGATCAGCATTACTACTAGCCCAGCGTATCCTCGTGGAGCACTGGCAACCTTACTTACCGCAGAAACAAAACGCTACATCAAAGTAGAGTTATTTCACTGCGGTCTTCTGTGAGGTAGAGGTACAGTCGTGCGGCTCCAATATTAATGGGAAAACCCACGGGTGTTCGCAATTCGCCCTAACTCTCTTTTTTAGCTCAAGGTGTGATGAATCACCGTACTTAAGCTTAGAAAAAATCATTGGTACAGGCCGGGATTTGAACCTAGGCCCATCAAATGACAGGCCGTTGGTTCAACCGCAAGACCACCACGGCTTTTAAAATGGGTCCGAAGAGTTAGGCAGAGGCCAACACCCTTGTGTTAATTTGGTGGCGACGTGACAGATGATGAGTCCGTCGCCATCTCTTAAGCACCACATACGTCCCTGAATTTCTTGTAAGACATATCCATGGTTCTTCATGATGTTTTCCGTCACCGCAAACCTCGTAGCGTGAAATGTTAATATTGGATATATATGGGATGCTCTGCCTATGCTTTTCTTTATGTTTAACCGGAACCACTAATGCAGTTAAAGGCAACGCTTTATATCAACAGTAAATTATTACTACCAATAAAACGTAAGTACATATAATAAGCAAGAATACTATCAAATTACGTATGCAGTAAATGTACTTTGTTCTAGGAACATAGGGCACTTTGATTGCAGACGCAGGAAACGCATCCGTCTTGTTGCATTGCCACCCGGCGCGCTATTATATCTTGTAAGGTTGAACACCTTGCTTTTGAACTCAATTGAGATTTCACAGCTTTGTTAAATGCTTTTAAGAGCCACATGGCCACTATTTGCATTATTAAAGAACAGTGCTAAAGAACATTTGAACGGATTCTCATCAAGCTTTAGCTTATTTTTGGGTGTCTGATATTCTGGCATAATTTCAGCCGCTATAATCAGGGACACTACTCCGATAACCGTTTCTGAAATTAATTCTAAATTGACGCGACAATATATTCCCATAAGAATGTCTATAGCTTAGTCTTTTTCATTATATACTTAATATGATCGATTTTAATTAAACTACATTGGATTATCTCAAAGAATATCTCAAATCTTAGTCTCTTAATTATTGGACAGACGCCTCTGTCCAAGTGGATTGTAAACGAAGCTAAATCCATTATGAAGGTGTTCGTGTCATTTTTTCGATATCAGCCTGCCTCGCTGATGCAGATAAAACGTCAGACAGTCTAACATAAAATCTATAAGCACACTGAAATTAAACTCGACCACAAAGTCTCAGTGGATAATAAGTTAAGTACAGACAGGCAAAATATTGTTTTAATTAAATGCTGCTTTATAATCAGAATCCCTGAGATACAATCGACATAAAAAGTGTTAAACGTCCGAAAACCAGTTCCGAATGATACAAGTAACATGATCGATACAAATAATTACTTCACTGTGGGCAAGATTACGAAACAGCGAGCAACGCCAACAGGTTTCAAAGCATTGCACGCATTGTATTCAAATGACGATGATTTAGAGCGAAGCGTGACAGTTACTACGCTAATTATTTTGTAACGTTAAACGAAATTCAAGGTTAAGCATACATGGGATATATGAAGAGAGCTAGTGTAAGTGCAGTTATTAATTATACCAGCCAATTAATGGATTGCAAAATTATCTTTGACATAACACCGACGGTAATCGATCACCTGTGCAGATGCATTGCCTTGGACTAATTTTGCTCTATGCCTCAGTAGACAGTAGTATCAGTATACTACAAGTGAATTATGATCTCTCGTTGAATACACCTATTAATGTTGAGTAATATACGAGTACTTAGGAGAAATACTTCGAGGAGAATTAACTTATCGACATACAAAGTGCACAATCAAAGGAATATGTTTATTGATTGCAAGATAATTGCGAAATTGCATCCCAACCTTTTCAGCTGCAGCAATTTATTATTGTCATTAGACTCTATTGGAATTGGTTACATACGAATTGATTATGTATTTGCTTTAAGAACGGCAATGGGCTCACCATCGACCACGTGGGGATCTAAAATATCTTATCTGAATAAGTGGATTGTTCGCAGTATTTCCTTTGACATTTCCTTTAAAGGAACTACTAGGTATTGATTAACAGGTGCCATATTGCGACCTATAACTTCAGACATTATGTCGGGAAGGCGTGGAAATACAGTAGTGATTATCATGGATCACTATAGTCTGATTAAGTTTTGCAATTCAGTACAACCCGAATTCTCATAATGTGGTTAGAACACGCAGTGAGAAATAAATATATTAATTCTCAATTATCACATGACCTATAGATAATATTTATAATTTGACACTGAAATGAGGCTCTGTCCACACATATAATGTTTTACTACTTCAGCATCGCCAATCTGTAATACAAAATCAACTCGACCTCGAATAAGTACTTACTGAATGAAACCTTTGTAGATCGGTAGAGATAGAGATTTCTTATAAGTGGCCTTGTATTTATTTAATTAAGTCATAAATAAATGAGATCATTTCAAAACTATGGTCCTCTTCTTATGCTTTCTCCTTTCCCCAATGTGATCTAGATTGCGTAAGCATTACTTTTGTTGTTGCATCAGTAATAACAAATCCGCTTCCAAGGATGAACTATTGTTTTCTGCGTCTTGCCATTCAATTTCACTTGGTCTTTTTAAGTGAAAGTATTGACCAGCACGTACTTAGGTAGTATTTATTATTTAACGCACGTAGATTGGAATGCCGCTTCGTGAGTTTATCAGATCAAGGTGACTACCTCTTTGTTTTACCAGGCTCAATTGCATTCAAGGCTTCCGTTGTAATTGCTTCTAGTCGCTTATTAATTAAACGTGCATATTAATAAAGTTTTGATGGTGCGATGCGTGGTTTTAAGGAACTATATTCACCTATTATTATTTATTAATTAACAAGCAACGTCCCCGTACCTGTTGTATGTGTGTTTATCCGTTAACGCGCTTTATACACTGCTGATCCCATATACATGTTTTTGTACGAAGATAGCTTTTAGTACGTATTGTCATTGCATATAAATGTGCGTTTAAAGTATGATAAATGGAGTAGCGCTAAACATTCTGATAGAGTTTGTAGTATATTATCTAACTTCCTGCCTAGGTTAGTTGATATTTTGTTTTTGTCTATATTTTTTTTCTTTTGACTGGAATAGTTTTCCGTATCGTTTCACTTGGTCACCTTCACGTCACGTAGCAAAAAGATCAAAATCGTCTCTCCTTTGTCTTAACTACAAATACAAAGTGCAGTTTTACACCATAACAAATTGGGAAGCGTTCCATTACAGAATTGTCTTCGTAGAAGTCCCGTCCATCTGCCTCTAATATATATATTAAATGATAAATACTATTAGGTATGAGTATTTATACCTGTACTTAATAAATATTGTATTCCAATGCAAGCACTTTTCAAATCTTAACCATCGTTTTTACTCTGCCGTATGTTATGATCCAAGGTAAAAAATACATTTATCAAAGCATAGAAAACCTTGCTACAAGCAAAATAAGACTTAGGACAGAATAAAGCGCAACATTTGACACTGATTCTTATCAAGGACCGATAACTTTAAGTTCAACGAACTTATTCAATAGAGCCAATAATTTAAAAATAAAGCATTCCCTTGAACGCTTTGATGCATTTTAAGCTCTTTATACTGGAAATACTGAAGAAAATGGCATGTAGTTCGTACGTTTCATAATAAGCGTTTATCATCGGTTTCTGTATGTGATACAATAGCCCGTTGGTATCGTTAAGTTTGCGATAAGAGACCTCGTTAAAGTGAATCGAGAAAATAATTCTCAGAATAAGGCTGAATTCTGACGAATGAAATAAAACAATAGAATTGACAGAAATTGAAATTAAATTGGATGTTTCGATTACATAAGAGGCCGATGAACGGCATATAATGTGTGCATGAGTCATTCGGACAGAGACTAGACTAGAACAAATTGACTATAATTCTACGGATGGATCTCTATCCATTCCTTCGTATGTCTACGGTAACCACTTACCATCAGTCTGTTTGCTTGTCTTCTTTATAATTTCAAATCTGCATATCTATAGATTTATATAACTCATAGTAAAATGCGAGACGGGCTTTGGCTTAACAGAAAATAACCAGATACTAATATTATGGAGATAGTTCATTTTATAACAATGTTCCAACTTCAATTTAACCGTACGCTAAAGTTTCTTTATAGACAATACATTGTCATAATGTTCCTCATCACATTCCGTCCGTGGTATTTCCAAATGGTTTGTAAACCCAACCTGTTTATCTCAGTAACAGGAAATTTACTTCAATTTAAAGCAGTAAAGTTTTCAATAAGATCTAAAGAGTAAATACGAGTGGAATGGATCATCTACAGTTTCAGAGTCAGCTAGTTAATATTATATTCGTTCAATTCGTCTATGTAGTTTTCTGGTTACCCATTACAAGCTTTTTATAGTTTGGGATCTGTTTCGGTCTGGATGGCGCTGTGAAATGATATCATTCTAATAATTATTTTCATCCTCTTCCTCACCTGCTACTCCTGTTATCATATCTTTAAGAAAGTGTCGTATGACCATTCTTATTTATGGCCTTTATAAATCCCCAACTACAGTGTGGAGCACGGTAATATTTACACTGCTCGAAGCCTAATACTACGAGAGTATCATGGTTCTGAATTTGGGGGCTGATTTGTATTACGAGGAGATCATATAGATAGAGCTACATCAGGAATGATAAGAGAGAAGTAGAAGAGGAAAACAAATATCACTTTCCTTAAAATGACTAGGGATGACGTTAGGGTGATGATATAGCCGCTGCATGCGACTTCCTGCAGCTGTGTACGTATCTACAAGGCGTACCATATAATTGCATGGTTTTTCTTTAAAAAATGTTGCTTGCCGCTTCCCGGAAAAGTAATTGATACTTCTTCCGTATTTATTCCATTCCGGTCACTTTTTTCTCAGAATGTAATACGTACACGTTGTAGTGATTTTTAAATTTCAATAAATTCATTATTTCAATATCTGTTCGACATAATTAACTTTACATTACAACATGATATGGATTCTATATAAAGGAGCTCTTATTAAATGTGTGTACTCTTGATTGTTATTACATGTATTTAATAAGTATTGAATGTTAAATCAATTCATTATTTACATAACGAGCTCCGTGAATAGACCGATAAGTTACATAATTAATTTTGCAACGAAACCGATTCCCAATGATGAATTATGATCGGTAGCTAATAACTACAGTTTCATTTATAATTCATAGCGTATGTTTTAAAATATAATTAATTATGGTGAATTAGTAATAATAGTTGGAGGAATATAAATTAGCATTTTGAGCAAAAGAAGCCCTTAGAATGTTGAGATGTAATCACCGGATCTTTGAACTTGAAGAATTCTTAAGTTTTTTTTTTTATAAACCACTAAGGTGGCAAACAAGCATACGGCCCACCTTATGGTAAGCGGTCACCGCAGCCTATGGACGCTTGCAACACCAGAGGTATCACTCGCGCGTTGCCGACCCTATAATTAAATGTCACTATGAACCTAGGATCTATAAAGGGGTCTAAGAACCAAAATGAAAATTAAAGAAAACAGCACAGTTGCTCCATTGCTAAATAGTTTTGGGTCAACCATATTAAATAGGGTATGTGACTCAAAACAAACATCATCATGCTATCATCATATTATTAAGCTGAAGCTTTTGTTGTACGCGCTAATCTCAGGAACTACTGTAGGAATTGAAATAATATTTATGTGTTGGATAGTCAATTTATCGAGGAATGCTTTAGGCTATGTAACATCATAATATATTATATTGCTACGCGGGCGAAGTCGCGGGGAAAACCCTACTTTTAGATATATATGCGACTCTATAATAACTATAAGTGCTATCGCGACTGCAGTCGTGATTGGCAATTGTTTATTTATGTTATAGACGCTATTCAAGAAGAAGCAAGCATTTTGATGTTCACGAACTAGGATATCTTCAGGTGTTATCTATTTCTTGCTTATATTATAGTTGTTAATACATTTTCTTAATGCAAGTTATTATCCTACGTACAATGCATCCCTCAAATATCTTTCATTGGTAGACAAATACCACTTCATTATTTTAGACACCTCTTGCGCTTTCTTTACGGTCGTCTAGTATTTCTTGGAATGGTAGGGCTTCTTGCATGTTAACGAAAACTAAAATATTGTATTATTATTATACTGGAGATATATTATTATCAAATTTATCTGTACCAATATAATGAATAATTAATTATTTAGTAAATTAATCTCATCGTTCTCTCATCCTACATCTTAAAAAATATTTCTGATAGATGGTTTAAGTTCTCCATTATAATGGAGTTTTGCTATTTAAGAGAGGGGTCTTATTAATAAAATAAAGCATTTTGAACGCATATTTACGAATACAGTGCTTGATTCTGAAATTCAAAAGCCACAAATTACACATTCAAATAAAAACGTCCATCTATCAGCTTACAAACTGGATGGTAATGTATGCAAAGTAGAGATTCAGATCCAAAGGTCAGCGGTCAGCAGGTTATGTGGCTAATGACATTGCACCGTCTATCTTTGTTTGAGTCCGATGACACAAATTCCCATTAGATCTGTTGATAGACCAATATGCCGCCTCCAGGATACGTTTAACGCTTTAATTACGAGTTCCCTATTGGAAACGACTGTTCGACTTTGATAACGAGAGTAACGCGTTTCCTGTTCTAATCATAGTTTAAGTCAAGGTAATTTTAGTATCCGTAGAATACATCCTTCATCCCTTTATAGGTATGCAGAGAGTAAAAAGTTCTTTGTCTTTCTGACTATGTGTATCATTATTAATTCTTTATAATATAATACTGAAGAGTTTAGAACTTCCGTTAACATACATACTCATTAATTATAATTGTTGGGTAAAGAATTTGAATTATATAAGACAAACATTTGTTTTTGGAAATTAAAGCAGCCAAATTGCCACTTCCTTATTCCTTCCTCGGGTTAATAATATCCGTGTACGATGAAACTGCATTATTTGAAGTAATTTTTCGGGTAATTTTGAACGGTGTGCCAGTCTCAGATATAAGTCTGAGATCACTGACCAGTATTAGGTCAGTAACCCAATAAGGTCAGTGTCGGAGACTGACGAATAGGTTCTTAAGCAAAACTAAACTAAAGCTCAAGTTTTGAGATTTAATCAATGAAATTTAAATGCTAACTGATAAACCGCGCTAGGATTTACAACTTGTACTGTAACATACAAATCTCAACCAAGAGCCATACCCGATTAGATAAATTATATTATATAGCTATCGCAATTAATATTATAAATGCTAATGTGAGTTTGCTTGTTTATTTATTTGTTACGCTTTCACGCCTGGACGACTGGCCTGGACTTCACGAGACAGGGCTATAGCAAAAGGACGTATCCTTTTAATGTAAAATCTGAGATTTTCCTCTAGAACCTCGAGGACGCAGTCGCGTGTGAAAGATAGTGAAACCTAAAATCTTCCTAGCTCAAAAAACCCTCGTTAGGTCGCGACGTCGAGAAACTGACATTACTCTATAATTATCACACCAGTATACACATTATCGAGCACTACTTAAATAGTAAAGTCAAGGAAGCATTTTCCCTTAGGCCACGCATGGTCGGACGCGGCACTTTCAAAGACAACTGTAACCATGGTGACCGATGTAATGAGGGTGGAAACGACAACACTTAAATGAATACGGAAACGCACAGGTTAATTCGTGTAAAACACCGTGGAATAGTAGATAAAAAAGCAATAATTGGGAAAGAGACCATGATATAACTCAAACCATATTGCTTCAAGCACAAAATTCTAAAAACAATTCCGGGTGAATGAGAATATTATACAAAACGTTCATGGAGGCTTTTAAGGTATACGAAAATATAAAGAAGCTTATAAGCTTATATGCTTTTAGATGGAAGGAATATGACATGTAGATCCCACTTTCCCGTGTAAAGTAATATAGATAGGCGAAGCGTTAAGCTAGGTCACGGTAACCATGTCATGCGGGAAAGTTTAAACGTGAAAATTTACGTTTCAACTTTCCGTGCGTCTGATTTCTTAGTCAATTAACTTCAAGTGCCTGTTAAATTTCGCGAGACAAGACTATATATACAATTATATTCAAGAGGCAAATGAGATCCTCGCAGCCGCGAAAACATGAGCAAATAACTCGTTCTAATTTTTATTCCGTATCCTATGGCCTTTTGTGTAAATAATATGGTTACTTTCAGTCTATTACGAGATGTAGATCGCGTAGATTTTTAGAATAAAAAGCAGCCAATGTAAATAAATTAACTACTTTTTTTATTAAGATTTTATTGTCAAAATTATTTATTTCGTTAGTGAAGTGAAATGCCTGCTACTCCAAATGCATAGCAATTTCGGTTACGTAACTCGCATATACGATACGTCTATCGTGTCTAGAATATTTCATACACTCCTAGGTGCTAATTATAGCTGTAACATTTTTGTGTTAACTAAAACGCTTCTTGGGTAAATTTTTTTAAAGCAGTTTCTGTTAGTTTAATGCAATACTTCATTGCCGAATCGATATGGTATAAAATACTGTAATAGATATGTTTGATATTAAAGGACACTAGTCCGAATATCTAGGAGGTTTTCTTAAAAAATACTGAATAAAGTTCAAATAGCCACTGAAGTTTGAGCTAGACTTTGAAAATTTTGTTTATCAACATCCAGAATTTGAATCTGGCCTACTTATTAAATCGCATTATACGTATGTAGCTCTTAGAAAAAATACGTAAACAAAAACTGATTTTATTAATATTTTATTGCAGGCAGAAAATGCTTCTAATGAATGAAAAATATTTCAGAGGTGAAAAGCCACATCAATTTTAACGGTATTTGATATTGTGATGAAGTAGTATGAACCTCACTGAGTATTGATTACAGTTCAAAATAACATAGAGTTGTAGTTGTAATACAGTTCATTGATATTCTCAAAGGTAAATTCAATATGTATTATACAATCGCATCTCGGTGCTGCAATCAAGGAAAGTTCAAATGTAAATAGACCGCGACTATACAAATTCATAGAAACATTGTTACAAACCGAATAGGCAACAATTTTCCTTTCATCAGGTGTCAAATTAAAACCCATGACCAATTCCACAGACATCACTTATACAGTCAACAAATGTACAAGCAGAAATCAGACTTATTATTCCATTCAAAATAGGTACATAGACATACATACCTAAGTATCAACTTATTTTAAAACCTAAAAGACTTCAAAGTATATTCGTGATAGCCTGATTTGCATCTCAGCAGCGTCATTTGATAAATGTTAAAGGAACGTGAAAATTATATTCACGAGGCCTCAATAAATGTTATTGCATGATTATTGAAATCTGCACTTAAGATTCTGCAGGCAGCTTTGCTTTTTACAGCAGCCACTCTAAAACAAGAGAAATCCATTCCGACGATTGCGAACATTTACAAGAGATATAATCTTACAATCATAGCATCGTAAATGGGATTAGAGGAAATTTCAATCGAAGAAGATAGACTATCACTCGACACAGATAAATACTATAAGATCTTGACAATAATTAGAAAATCAATTGGTATATAATTGCGTACAGTCGTGTCTGATTTCTAAACCCAACCAAGGCAACCAAGGCGTACTAACCAACACGCAACACAACCGAATCCAATTTCGGCACACGTAAACACAAGTTTTTTAGTCATCGTGGAAGTCAAATAAATTGAATTGAACGTAGAAGTCGCATGGTTAATATTGAGGACAAAGCAGCAGTAACCGGAAATTTTATAAATGATTATTAGTGTAGAGAAAAGCTATTCGGTTCGTGAGAAAGAGTTTATTGTAATACTTATAACATTCCAATTCTAAGCAATTGGGACTACTGTTACTATAATTCAATACCTATCGTTTTTATAATTTAACACGGCAAACGTAGATGAAGCAGAATCTTGTTAGTGAGCGCTAAGCACTAAGCGCTAGGATATTTTGTTGTTAAATTTATTAAAAACAGTAGAAATATTTTTATTTCATTGATCACACTCACTAATTCCCACCAAAAAGTAATATTATATTAATTAAATTCAAGTTAGCCAGCAAAAAAATTCATGCAATCCATGTAACTGATAATTTGTGACCTTAATGAGGGCATTTTGTTCATCAAGTATTGTATGAAATGCCACACTATCACACTCATTATTATTCATAGCGTTAGTCTTCAGATATGAACCTCTCTGCAATTCGGAGGCTTTTGTTGAATAATTCGTTAAGGGTGCTACAGTTGTAGTAGGATTATTAATAAAGGTTAAAGTGACGATACACTTTGAAGTAACTGAGTGGAACTAACTCAGTGGCAAGATGAGAAGAGTTACTGCATTGTAACAAAGTTATTTGAAGCAGGTATCGACTGTATCTTGATTAGTAATACTGTTTGTATACAACAGTAAACATTTTAAAGAATTACTGACTCAATTATAGGGCCTTATTAACGGGCATGCGGAATTGAGCGACTGGGTTCTGGGTTTAATCAGCACGCAGATATTTGTTGTCGATTTTCGTTTTTATAATTAAAACCTTCCCAAGTAGGGTCAATAGAGTAGCTTATATTCAGTGCAAGTTTATTTCCATCGGCCATTGAAAGCAATGAGATTTTCCCATCTTGAAATGCCGTTAGGTGTGAGCTCCGGGTGTGACTTATTTATTTCTTATTTACGGAAATCTTGACAGCACCTTTGTATATGAAATTAGAAGACGATGTTTGGTCCTAATAGATTTTTTTTTAGATCTTCAAGTTTAACAGAGTTATATGTTGGAAACAATCTTAATTATTTGGTATTGATGCTTCATATTATCAACAGATTATGACGTCCATAACAGCTTCCAGCGATCAAATTATTCATTGGTCTCAACTTATAAAATACGTCAGCGATAATCTACAATACTCACTTGCCACAAGATGCATTGAATGTTGAAACAAACAATTAATTCAACGTGATCAAAACAAAAACAGACAATGAGCGGATTGTTTCCATTCCATCATGTTTCCGTTAACAATTGCGGCGCGACGAGGTCACACGTCGAGTGATTGGCGATCTCAAAAACTGTTTTAGCTAATCCAGTATATTTAAGAATCTGGTTCAATAACTAAAGTTCCCTTGTTCAAAATGATAACCAACCTTATGTCCAATTTAATGGCCATTATATCCACATCGTCAGTGCAAATCTAAACGACACTGTTGGAAATGAAATTCGGTGAGACTTATACTTTTTATCTCCAGGATATATGCACCGTGCTAACAACATAGTATCAGTACGGACCTCACTTTAGATTGCACCTTTCACAGAAAGTCTTCAATCTGACCGCACAATTAAATAATTACCTGGTAATAACATATAAAAAAAACATATATTTCCATCGTACAATTCGCATAAAAAATCAATTACTAAGTTAAATAATACAAATAATTTTATGAAATTCACCTTGGCCTTGCTTGGAAGACAAGGTCAGACGGTGAAAACTAAACTAATTGCGGAATTAACACAATTTAAATTTCTCCAAATCATTATACATGGCTCAATAACCATTCGCAAGAATCGCCGGCACAACAAATTGTATCCACTTTACAACTCTTAATTTTCTGGATTTACCAGATAATTATACATTCGGCACTTGTCATGGTATAGTCATTATTATTATTATTATCTTTAATTTAGATTTAATCGTATCATTTAATATTAATACAATAATAATTTAAGAAATTAAATTAGTGAATTCCAGTAAAATCTCGTAAAGTAAAGAAACATTCGAGAAACCAATCCAAAATTATTTCCGAAATTTCTTATGTACCTAATATTGGTTTTTCGGATGTGCTACTACTAATGCATTTTAATCGCCTTCCTGTACTAAGAGCACTGCTGGTGTACGTACACACTTATCTTGACTGCATATCTTATCGCATCTTTTTTATCAGCGTTTGCTTAACACCTTTCCGATAGAACAAAATTGTAATCTTCTTGCATTGTGAATGATAGTTTCAGGTCAATTTTCTATTTCTCTATTTGCATAGATGTTACATAATAAATAGGCTACGTGTTTTCTATATCTTCAATCTATCTTGTCCTATGGTTGTACGCTAGACACTCCCTAGTGTGGAATATAAAACTTCATAGATCCTCACAATTTAAAGTTTTTAAGTAATCCTGACTGATTTTATTTCTGCTTGTACCTATCATGTAAATTAATTCTTCCACTATCGTGACACTACATTTAATGTCATGATAGTGGAAGTGAAGATTATTAATGATATAATTAACTACAGCATAAAACCATCAGATACCTGCATTCCTTTTGTTAACCAAATTATTTTTCACACTATTAATATAATATGTCAGAAATTCAAGATCAAATGTTATTGAATCTAGCCATGGACGTCCCTGACAAGTTTTAAATTCACACGATATTTTATTGTTCAAACGGTGTGTAAATAACGTTATTGTTAACGTATTAACGAATATTATTGTTTAGAAAACTCTCACAGGTGATTGAGAATGCTAATAATAACTGTGACTGCTGTGGGTAAATATGTATATAGGAGCCTTTGAATTACGGCAATAGGACAGTACTTAAACAAACACAATACATAAGTAAATGAGCTACTTATAATAATACACCAATGTAGATAAGGTTTACACTCATTAATCACACTATCAGCTTAAAAAGGCGAATTGGGATCTCCCGTGAGTTTTCCCATTAAAATTGGAGCCGCCCAACTGGGAACTGGTGGAGTACATCCACCTTACAGAAGACCGTAGGCTCGTGTGCCACCTTTGTGTATAGGTAGAAAATGAGCATTAAAAAAAGGTTTAATTGACTTTATTTTCTTTTAAGTCTCTTACAAATTCTCGCTGGCCATAACTAAAACGTCTCAGCTCTCATACTCAACTCTTGCTAGAAATAGATGGTCTTTATGAAGCCGTCATGTCATTAGAGGTTTAATCATATGTTACAGTAGAGCACTACTAAGAAGTACATGTTTGTAACCGACTTTATTCTTTGAATAGTTTTTTATTACCATATTAATCGTATCGTATGCACAGCTTGTTACCAAGTATTTACCAAATCCTAATACAAGATAAAGGCCTGATGTCCTGACCTCTGATATTCATAAACCGAAGCTCTTAAATAATTCGTTGAAGAATAATTAATAATGAGAACCGAATCTGAATATACGGACAAATTAAAACTTCCATAAAGAATAACACACAATAAAATATTTCAAACTACTTGGCGAAGTTGGTGAGTACGTAATTATCGCAAGGCTTGCCGGCGAGTAGAAAGTTACGAGCATTGAATGGCATTAATTTATTATAGCGAATTCTTGCGTCTGAACACTTCTTCAATAAGCTTGATAGGTAGTGAAGGTGCAGGTGGTGCGGAATATGTATAGAATTATTATTAACGAGATAAAACAATGTTGGAAGATATTACTCTTCCAAGATCAAAGCTAACACCGAACGTCCAAATTGGCATTAATTCATGTGAGGAGAGAAGAAAAAGAAAAAGATAATAAATTACAAAAAACATAGTTTTATTCGGTCCCATAGCTTATTGGCAATTGTAAATACGAAATAGTCGGAAGCCTTCTTAGTGACAAAGAAAGAAAATCACATGCAGCGAAAATATTGTGTTACACTCAAGTAAGGTTAGGTACCTGAATGCTTACAAATGCAACATAAATCCGAAGCACTAATACGATTAGAGCATCGAACTCATTAAAGGGTCATAAAGACTTGTAGCGCACCCATAAATATGAAGACCCATCCTTTCTTATATTCTTCTGGGACATGAAATTTATAAGTCGGAGAAAACGAAAGGACAGAGGTGTTTTGCCAAGGCTATTAAAACTTGGACTTAATATCGTCAGGATTGGGAATCATTGATGAGTTACCTACTCACATATTAATTTTCAGTATGATTTACATACAACGCGCGCTGGCGTTAAATATACGAATATAGGACGTTTTAGGGACGTTTCACACCCTCACACTCAACACCATTGGAAGATGTCACTCTTGATATTCTAGCCATTGGGTAAGCTAACATAATAAAAGACAAACCGGCCTCCGAAATCTTAGTCACTCACCACAAGAGCTCCACTCTACATCAGACTATACTTCTTTGCGGTTAGTGAGTAGGCTAACTACGATTTTGAACGGCAGATCGCGCTGTATTATTTACTGTATTACTGTATTATTTTATGGTATCTTACCTCTCGTTCTAATAATAAGGCTCTCCTAGTAACGATTGATGATAAATCTTCATTATCATCGTAGATAACAGCTTAAAGAAGTCAACTAAGTTCTAGAGAGCAATAGAAAACGCAAGTTCAGAATTTCTTAGTCCGGACGGCTAACAATTCGATGGAACTGATAAACGCTGGGAAGAGTTGGATGCACATGCCTCATGCAAGCAGCATTAAACTGGTCGTTGTGAAAATCTATGCGGGAGGTCTTTGTTCAGATGATAAATATATGTTTAAGTAATTTGCCATCATCATAGTCATATTCTTTGCCATAGCCAAATGTACACTCGTGTCAAAGGTCACACGCGACACAATGCGCAATAAAACGACCAAAATCCTCTTTGCCAGTACATTTGAATCCTATTCACACACACCACAGTCTTGCCATTAAAGTGAGACTATAAAGTATGTGACGATACCTATGAGGCTTATGTCACTTATAACAAAATAGGACACAGAATTCCTACGACTGATATTCAGCCAGTATACAATATATTCCTATCATTTATTATTACTAAATATGTTACAATAAATGGTAAAACCGTTAACTAAAAACCCGATAACAGTAGACCGTACTTTCCTGTTAAACATGGTACTCCGTGATAATGAAATATAGGTAGGAGCTATGTGTCGATCAGCGTTTCGTGTATTCAGTTATACTTTGCTGGTTCACTTTCGATTCCGACCAATTACAACCACTATGATTGCATAAAAACAGCCCAATAGCAGACAATTTAGTTTCTGCTATTATTAAGTACATTTAAACGCCTCAATTGTATACAAAATTCATTCACATTTTTGTTGACCGATATTGACACTACAATGAAATTTATGAGCACGACAGCCCATTACAACAAGATTCAAATTAGACTCTTATTATTATGCATTTAAATCAACAGCAAAGATATTATTTTACAGTTTCCATATTAAACATGTAAAACTTTCTCTTATTACCTACTAATACAACGCAGAAGGTATGAATGTATATAAAACGGACACTTACAGCAGCGGTAGAAAGTAAATCCAAAATATGATGAGCCGCAGAAATGATCACGACTACAGTCCACAGTCACCGGAGTCAATAGGATTACAATTTAAAAAACAAAACACTGATAAGTTATATCCGCACAAGGGCCACAAAATCACTGTATAGAGTTACAAACACTCACAAAATAGTACCGAACGTTAATTTTAAAATTGAGAACGCGGTTCAAAAACTGACAGTTGGAAATTAAAGATGGCTGCACGCGTGCGCTCCCGTCCGCTACTCGAATCGGTTTGCTCGCCTGTCTCTACTTTACGAGCTGAATGCTGTGACGCGCTGCCGCACAGATCCATGTTCCATAACAACTCGCGGATTTTATTCCAGCCCGCATGGGACAAAATTACAATGTGAAATCATAAAGGTCCCTTTATATATAAAAACCAAACAAGATTCTAACCATATAAAACAACTCTTCCAAATTATTTTTATGGTTGATAATTAAAAATAATGTTGTCTAGATAAGGAAATGAAGTGAAAGATCACAAGACGTAAAGTCTGGACAGAATGAACGGTGAAGTTTCACGAGCTCTGCCGTCAAATGCATAGCCTCATTAAATTACAATCATCACCGCTATAAGCCTCTTGTAAAAGTCTTAGCTCACCGTGAAAGATGCTGTTACACTGAAGATGTAACAGTCACATTCATTTAGACCATGTAATGCTTTAATCCGCTAAAACGCACAATCACGCGACAATGGTGCGTTATAAAACGCGTATCTAAATCGTAAATCGAGTTGTAAAACTTTATGGGCACTTTACGCTACAGATAGATCAAAATACTGAGAAATTGTTTGCATGTAAACTGCTAGCAAAGATCCAAGGAATGAACTAGCTAGAAATTTCGAGAGGCCAGGTCTTAATGACATTAGAACATTTATAATAGATGAAGAGACTATAAAGAGTTGTCTAATTTAATTAATAATAAAAATTTAATAAATTTGTAGATGGAATAAGATAATTAAACACGAAGACAAAATCGTGTTTATCTCTTGGTACACGTTATGGCCAATAAATTACAGCAAATAGTCCAACAATATTATAATCTGTTAAATAAGATACACTGACATGTGGTTACGGTAATCTAGAACATAATATATTGTAATCGATAGCGCAGAAACAAGGTTTCAGACCAGTAGAACAACATTTCACTGTGCGCATTTCCTTTCGCAAAAGGTGACAAAATCTAACAAAATGTTGAACTAATAAACAATTGTCACGAGAAATTCTATAATCTAACATTTCGACAGATCCACAACTAAACTCAACAGACAAGTTTGCAACAGGCATTGTCTTTGATACTCAAACTAAAAGGCTATCTAAACTGCCATCAATCTTACCCAGAATTTAAAGAAAAAGTTGCTTTTTCGCGTAAAGTATGAAGCTTTAAAAGGTACCGTGAGAATCTCGGTAATACTTGTAAACAGGCCAAGTTTAAACTGAGATTATGCAACAGAATTCTCGGTGATTTACAATTTTGCAAGAGCTATGGAAAATTGAATTTGAATAGGTGTTAGTTATGACTTGCGACTTAAAATGTAACGGTGTCACTTGAGTAAGTTGAATAGACTGACGAACATTTTAACAGCATCCCAATTATTTGGTACAGATAAAGTTTTTTATGTACCACAATAGTGACAGGCGATAAACCCGTGGTGGTAAGCGGTTACGAACTTATATGACCACTTCCAAGATGAAAATCTAAACAAAACCTATCTTCTAGAAATATCTTCCTAAATAAATGGTAGCGAAGTAATCAACGCAGCAAAAAATATAGGATTAGACATAAAGACTTTTATACACCCATGGCGATTTCGTTCTACACAGAGAATTTATCATTGTAAAGGGAAAATTATCACTGCCGCTAGCACAATGATCCCCATTGACCATGGTAAGATCAAACAGACTGATCTTAGTTTAAATAGGAATCCATCTGTGGTTTCTTAAAATAAAATAAATAGGTGTGGCACTCGGAGACTGCCGCGGTAAAGCTATTGCATAGCATTTTTTATCAACTTATGCAATTGTAATTATTTATTTATTTTATTAATGCAGTATTTTTTTATATACCTATATACTTTCTCACAAACAGCTGATTACGGTAGTTTTCCAATACAACCAATGCCACCTAAAGGCGGGTTGCTGAAGTAAAGAGACAAGCGTGATATTTCAAAAAGTCATTAAAAGTTCTGGTATTTATCGATAGATGGAACTAAAAAGTATCACCGCTGTGCCGGTCGGAGTGGGGGGTGTTAGGTTTTTTTCGTTACGGAATTTCTGCATTCGGTCCCCACGCTCAAGGCCCGCGATAAAAGCTATGCAATAGCTTAACACAAGTTTAAAAACGAAAACCCGACTACGGAATAATCGCTCTAAAAAGTATCAAACAAGAAATTATTCTCATTCTGATATATTTTAATGTATTATTTAATACATATTCATATCCGATAATTATGGAATTTGCAGAACAACGCTGGACATTATACCAATTAAATTAATTTAACGCGAGTGATTAGTTACGTTACAAAAATATTTTAATCTAGCGCTTGCCTTCATAAAATACGTCCGTCGGTTATTACATTCGGAAATATCCCGCTCGCCGCATACCTCCGGGCTCCGTTATTCATCTCCAACCACTCCCTAACTAGTGATGCACTTTGCTTATTGTTTTATGGTTGCTGGATAGTAAGCATAGTCTAGTAGGCTCCACGAGTAATGCAACGTCGATATAAGATTACACAATTTTATGCCCGGTAAATTTTATTGAGACCATTGATCGTACTCATTGGTTTATTAGATCCTTTATTATGGACTTTTAATGGCTATTTCGTTTGAACACTTCTGACTATAACCTGTTATATCCTGCGATAAATTGTTGAGGCAATATTTTGCTTATATGAATTAATAATATAACAAATTTCTACCAGTCAAGTCCTACCGTATACCGCGTTAAGGAACGTCGTTTCAATAAAATATTCATACAGTCCCAGAGCGCGAGTCCCATTGCGAGCGCCAATATAAATCTATCTTGTTCGCAGGTCGCAATCGTTTCTATAAAATCGGCGGATTGGTGGAGACAGCATCAATTTTCTCTTTAAAGTATCAATGATAAAGCCCCATCCCTAAACCATCCAAGAAGCGTCCCACAATGCCTGCCCCGCGGCAGATTCCCACGCACCGTTTTATTTGGATGATTTGCTCCATTTTACAAATTACCATACATTCTTTCATAAAGATAATTCAATATTTAATGGTATGTTTTTGTGCTCAGTCTTAATGCTACAATATTATTTAATAATTAATTATAAGTATAGGTGTTATGTTTTTATTAGTATTTACCTAAGATACCAGAAATATACAATATTTAGTTACCTCAAAAAAATTACATCAAACTGAAAACACATCTATATTAATTTATTTAGAATACATTTTATTCGATGAACTCCACCCCTCTCATTATGAAATAAATGTATATTACATACTTTTTCCGAACCGGTGGTAATTTAGTCCTTCATAAGTGCCTTATTAGGGCCTAAACTGAATAAATGTTTTTTTTTATTTTACAAATTTTCTCATAAATCTATTTGAAAACCTCTTGTTGGTGAAAATACTTTTTCCATCACCAGATATTTCATAACAATATATTAAGAATCTTTGAACAAAGGTTTTTATAAAGCTACGAATCTTTCTGGACATCAGCTGTCATCCAACTCAGTGTTTCCCAAACTTGATTATGCTCTGGCCCGGCTATTTCAATGTTTCCCCATCGTGACCCATCAAAAGTTGATTAAAAGTTTATTCCTAGTGCATTCAGGGAATATAAAAGACATTTCAATGGCCACATAATATAAGTGTATTATATAAGGGGTCGAACCTGGATAAGAATGGCGCAGGACCGAGGCGAATGGCATAATAAAAGAGAGGCCTTTACCCAGCATTGGGATGATAAAGGCTGTGGATGATGATGATGAATGATGATTATATAACATCACCACTGATCTATAATAGACATAATAAATATGTCAATGAATATCACTCATAATAACGTCATAATTTAGTTAGACGTCTGAAGCTGTTTGTTTTTACTATAAACTCTACTTGTTCATGGACAAGAATGGTTGATTTTAAATAATGAAAATCCGGTTACCCAGTATTTAATATTCATGGCGTGGTACCGAGTCGCAACCCGCCATTTGGAAAACGCTGATAACACTATGGTAGGTATTCTAAATTTTCTTAAATTGTCTATTACTGACCTGATCATTTAGCTGAGAAGCCGCCGCTCTCGCCGCTTCCCGTTTCAGCTGCATAATCACCCGCTCCTTCGATTTAATTTCCTCCAGCTGTGAACAAAATTAAAGCTTAGGAAATATCTATAACGCCTGATAAATTGTTGATATAATATTTAGCTATTCGAAAATCAATAGGCGCTTGTTCTTTTAATAGTTGAATACGTTTTGAAACCAATTTACGGGCACCAACTATTTTATTCTTAATTAATTAATGGTACATATGAGAAAAGGATAGCAAGGCTTTTTACTTCTGTGAAAAGTATGCGTACCAGTTTATGGCACTGCGCTCGCGCATCTCTCCGCGCGGCCTGTTCCAGCGCCGCGTGCTTGGCCACTTGCGCTCGCAGCTCGGCCGCACGAGCGCTTTCCGCCGCTTGGGCGACCTGGAAAACACACGTCATATTAAAATAAGGAGAGAAAAGCGTAAGTTGTGATTGGAGAAATACCCGCCTGATGGTCGGATGTTATTGCACAGGCGGCTGGTAAACACTGGACTAGAGTAGGACCGAACCGGAAAGAATAGCGGGATAGAGGGGAGCAGTGGGTGAACGTGGGCTGAAGACGATGTTGATAATGATGATTGGAGAAATGCTTCTTTATCTTTAACTACAAGCTTTTGATCGGGTTAAATTAGCCTTTTTAAGTCCAATGGAACCGAAGCGACATAACATTTTTTGCAGTAAACATTCGAAATTAGCTTGATTTAGTGAATGGTGAACTTTATCAAGCTAGCAGTATTAGATTAAGAATTTTTTTTTATTCATTTGTAATTAATTAGGTACCAAAGTTCGATACCATTACGATATTCGTACGGAATACGCCATCACTGCCTGCTAGCTTAATGGAGCTGAATGGCCACGTCGGCGACACCGTGTGGGCTGTGATATACTATATATATATATATATTATACCACTAAGGTGGCACACAAGCATACGGCCCACCTGATGGTAAGCAGCCTATAGCCGCTAGCAATACCAGGGATATCACTAACGGGGTGCCAATCATGTTGTTGATGAGGACTCACTGTGCTAGCAGCAATAATACTAGCTTAGCGTATCCTCATGGAGCACTGGCAACCTTACTTACCGCAGAAACACAACACTACATCAAGTAGTGTTATTTCACTGCGGTCTTCTGTAAGGCGGAGATACAGTCCCCAGTCGTGAGGCTCCAAATTAAATGGGATAACCCAAATCGCCCTACCTCTCTTTTTAAAAGCTTATGGTGTGATTAATCACTGTACTTAAGCTTAGAAAAACTCATTGGTACAGGCTGGGATTCGAACCTGGGCCCATCAGATGACAGGCCTGTTGCTTCAACCACAAGGCCACCACGACTTTTAAAATAATAAACACACCTTAACCATTTTACGCGGTCATATTTTGCAGTACACTATCAGCAAGCAACATCAACAAAACGTCAGTACACAATTGAGCGACAATATTTCCCTAGCTTGCCTTAATTGACATGCTATTATTAAGCACACAATGCGAATGAAATTCTCACTAATGATTTATGAACCCTTTTTAACGCGAGAACGACCTTAAACTCCACAGTAGACGACCAAACTCTCACAAGTTTAGACCAAAATGGTGAAATATCTCCAACTATTCCTTACTATTCAATTTGTAGTTCTATCTGCATCACTTGATCTATCGAGAGAGCTTTACAAAGAAGTGTTAGCGTATCACAATGACTCGTACAACAAAGCCTTATTCGCGAAGGAAGTCGTCGAAACAATTTACAATTCATTCCGCCAGTGGTTCTTCACACTCACTTTCTGTGAGTTCACCTACTTTGAGAACAGAATCCTGAAGTACATCGAGAATTACGATAATGGCTACCCAGTAATGCTCCTCAATGGCTGCCTGGATCCGAACAAAACAAAAATCAAACCCAGAATCAATCGTCACGGGAAAACTGCCTACATTGTCACATCAAACGAAATGACGGCAGAGGTCAGTGAATCTGTCATTCAAGCTTTGAAAAAGACCGGTGTTTTCAAGCCTCGAAGTGCAGTCATCTTCGTCATCAATGTACAAGTTGAACTAAATAGTTACACCTACTTTTCAATCAAGAATCATTTCCTACTGCTAAGAAGTACAAGTATCACTAATTCCGTATTACTTTTGAAATCGGACCGGTTGAGAATGTTTACGTACAATCCATTCTTTGATCAAGTTAGAGATATCACAGAAGTCAAAGATGTCAGCAGCTTACTATCTAAGCAATACAACAACCTGCACGGATATACATTACGTTTGAGTGTTTTCAGAAAAATATATACCTCAGATAAAACTGGTCCAATATACTGCGATTCAAATATGGCTAAAACTGTGATGCATTTCATGAATGCAAGCTGCCAGCCTTTAGTTCCAAGGGATGGGAACACCGTTGGAGACCTGTTAGAGAATGGAACAGCTACGGGCGTTACATCGGATTTGATCGATGGGTATACAGACTTAGAACTGAACTCGCGTATTCTAAAGACGTCTTATTACGGATACATCGACACTACATATCCATTGATGCAGGACGAGCTATGTTTTTTGATCAAGAAGTCAACTAGACAATCAACATTCATGACGACAATAAAACTGATATCAATGAATATTTTGATATTTCTCATCATCATTTTAATTTTATCCATCACAGTTACTGTCATAGCACGAAAAATCGAAAACGAAGTGTGGAATTTCCAAGATAAGCGGACAACAGGGGAAACTATAATGGATTTGGTCAAATGTTTGATACGGCAGACTTGTGACTTTAAGTTCTGGGGTCCAGTATTCCGATGTCTCGTTTTAATAATCGTCATGTATTCTCTGATCGTCGACTGTGCTATTGATGTAAGTATAAATTATAATATACTAATTTTCCCATGAATGACTGATTTAGTCAGATATAACACTAAATAGACATAATTATGGTTCCAGGGTATTATTACATCCGCCGTTACCTACCCAAGATTCAAGCCGGATATTAATACCATTACTGAACTGGGTCTCAATACAAATGTCACCCTCGGAGTTCACAATCGACACTTGAAAACATTCAACAGCAGCATAAGTGATGATTACTATACAATGTTCAAGGACCGTATTGAAGTCTTTAACGACCAAAAGATCAAAGAAGTTTTAGAGAAAAGAGAGTACCAATACGCAACTTTACTGAGAAAAACTGATGCTTTCTACATTAGTAGAAAACCTGTGAATATGATCAACGGCAGATCAATATTTCACGTGGTGCCTGATTGCCCAGTACCTTGCTCCATAGTTTATGGATTGCGGTACGGAAGTCCATATCTACCAAGATTGAACTACATTTTACATCATCTGAATCAAGCAGGTATATTGCAACATTGGGTTGCCTCAGAAGATTATAATCTGTATCGTTATCTTTACTTACAGGAGGGTAAAGCAGGCAAGCCTTTAACCAACTCAAATCTGCTCGAAGTTTTTATAGTTCTACTAATTGGTCTACTGGTATCAACTACTGCTTTTGTTTTAGAAATATTAGTCCATATGTTTAGTAACTTTAGAAAATAATCACGCTCTTTTTTTCCGAACCGGTGGTAATTTAGACCTTCATAAGAGCCTTATTAGGGCCTAAACTGAATAAATGATTTTTGATTTTGATTTTGATTTTGCTCACCTTGAGTTTTTCTTGTAGACCCTTGTTGGCTGATTTCAGTGACTGAATTTCTGTTGTAAGCCTTTTCAGTTCAATGAGTTTGTTACTCGAATGCACATCATCTGTCCTATCTGGCCTATTGACTGTTCTCAACTGTTTTTCGAGGAACTCCTCTCGTTTTCTGTGTTCAGTCTTTAGATTTCTGAGTGTGCCTTCGTGTCGGGCCTTCAGCGCTCTGACTTCGCTCCGCTCGACGTCGAGTGACTTCTTCAAGGTCGTGTTGTCAAGCCTTAACCTCTCGACGAGGCCCTTTAACTTGTTAAGGAATGCATCGTCGACGGTTCGCTTGTGCTCCTCTGTTGGTAGGGCGGATATCTGACTGCTGGTGGTCGATGTGTCGGTGGACGCCATGATGTGACGTCACCGGCTCGTTATATACAATTCGGGATAGTGTCCCGTCCGTCCGCGGTCTAACGCCTCGTACGTGCTGCGTACGGATCGCTTGCCCGTCTTTCGTCTAGTTTGTGTAGTTTCGATCTGCTCTGGTAGCGTTGCCAATCCTGAAATTGAAAACATGGGAAAGTAAGTAACAGTTGGAAGTGTGCCAGCACAATGTGCTCTTTGTAATCCAGTTTTTATTGTAAAATGTGTTTCTTTCTTGTATTTCTTACACTAGAATTACAGTGGGCTGTGATTTGTGCGTTGGTCTTGAATAAACTTTGTGTTACTGAACATATTATGTTTTTTTGTCAATGAACACAATATTTAATACAAATACCTGTAGGACTTCAGAATTATTAGAGAAACAGATCTTTAAGCTCTAAACTATTTTAAAATAGTTTGTAGGTAACAGAATCTATAGGGAGGAACATTTGCTGTAAGCTACATGAAAGCACATTTCCACGTAACACCAAGAAAAATAAATAGGTTGATTTACAATGTTGTATATTTTACGTTTCAATCTCTTAACTGGGTCATGGCATGTTGGTACATCTTTAAAGCAGGCACAGTGCGAACACAACTATAAGTATTTTGGGAATTGCTTTTAAAACACACTCGGCTCGATATTTCTGCTTAAAGATTATATTCCTTTAAATAATTTCAAAGATATTAATAAAATAAATATATCCGTCGCGGTAATATTTGACAATATACGAGTACATTTCATTTCTTCCAAACTAACTCTTGGTCCTAATTTTCGAACAATGGCACTGAACCGTTTGATTAGTATATAATCAAAGGCTGAACCTAACAGAAGAAAAATATGTATATTGAATCCGTGAGCCATTAAATCAATTAAAATAATGCAATCAAATGCAAAATATTTGCTTGATTAATTCAACCTTCGTTAGGCTTCATTCTATGCAATTTGAGTAGGATAATCATCTGACCTCCTAATAACGTGCGGTACGTAGGTTGTTTTGTTTGTAATGTAAACATCTATATTCTGGTCGCCACACACAAAGCAAAAACCAATTACTCTATAGTTGGAGGGTGACAGATAACTTTAATTTTTATGCAAAAGGGACATATTCAAAATTCGGAATTCTAAAAAGTAAGTTCAAAACCTTAAACTCGACTATGGAATAATCACGATCTAAAAAGAATCAAACAAGAAAATATTCTCATCTGACATATTTTATTATATTTAATACATATTCATAGTGATGTTCAGAGGATAGCCGTGGTCGTATCGCATGCCACGTACCCCAACAAAACAATAGTAAACAATTTTAAACTAAGGCAAAGTGGCATACGACCACTGCTATCCTTTGCGTTATTAATTTGTTTGATTACATAGATAAAGAAGTACAAAATACTAAACCGAGAATGTATTGAAACAACAAAAAGTTTATGCCTTGTTATTTGAAGTAGGTTTTTGGTTTATTCGCCCGAAATTATCCTGGTCATGGTATAATAAGTGCTGAACTAAAATAGCAAAATAGAACTAGGGCGCGGTTGCACTCAACACTGTGGGTCTGTGACATCATTGGGTAAAGATCGCTGTCCACAGTCCAACACAAACAGAAAAGAACTAGAGCGATCATATTAGTGTTATTAAGTAGCTGATTTTGGCGATCATAGTGCTAATAACCTCATCTATATCTATACTAATATTACAAAGAGGAAAGATTTGTATTTTTGTGTGTATGTTTGTATTGCTTATGCTCCGAAACTACTGGACCGATTTCAAAAATTATTTCACCGTTAGAAAGCTACTAAGGGTAAGTCGCTAGTCACTAATAAGGAAGGTAAGATTTGCAAGCCTCTTTATTTAAATTCATCAATCTCTTCATGTTCACCTTCCCTTCATCTGTAGTTAGTTACTTTGCTCGTTTGCTCTAGAAAGTCAGAGCGTGCTCTGCCGCGGCTCCTGTCTCACATTCGCATTGTATTATCTTTTTGTTAGTCTGTCTTTACGTAATTTCTCTCTAATTGTAGTGTAAGTGAATGAAAGAGTTACGTATTATTAAAAACGTAACTTTAAAATATAAAAACGATGTAAGCTCGCGAATGCTTTTTTCAAAGCGAGTTGTCAAACTGCAGCGATAAACGAGATCGAGTGTCAGTGGCCGTAATTTAACTTTGCCATCACAGTAATAAAAAAACAAGAGAGGACTTATAATAAATCGCACAGCAGTATGTATATGCTTTTAAAACTCCCGTGCAAATGAGGAGGCCTTACGATCAAGACTATCACTAAGTTTGTCAATAGAGTGATTGAACTGAATCTAAATGCGCAAAAAATAGTCAAGATACTCACGCAATGCTCGTTAGACGTATAAAACAGACGTAAGACGTATAAATTAAAACCATAAACAGTAAGACAAAAAGAAATCATTAATAATGTCTTTACGATGCTAAATAGGTCTTCTGAATATGAAATCTGTGATGAGTTAAAATAGCTATTTACAACAATTGCTCCTGAGACACGGTCATAGCGGCTAATGAAATAGAAATGGCCCATTAGTATCAGACTATCAACCAACGCATACGCTGAGAGCCGTTCATGAAGCGTAGCGAAAAAATTCAGATCAATTTAATAAGGATGTGCCCAAGGCTCGCCTCCATTCGCAAAAGAGGAGCAATTGTGCTCATTATCACGTGTGAAAGAGAATTGAACCCGATGACCTAGTGGCAATAAATAGTACTGAGTTTAAACATGCATAACAGGAATTCAGCTTTGATATCTTGTGTCTTGTTGCACAATCTTTCATAATTTTTAATATAAAATTTCAATAACTCTAATGATGCGCTTGGTTGGCACTGGGACAGTATCATCTCAAATCGTATCCTGTGATCCCAAAATATCGGTGACAGTGTTGTGTGACTCAATTTTATTTGTGCTCTGTAAATTTATTTTATATCGCACACATAGTCCGTGTGTGCATAGTGCATACTCACACAGTACAAATAAGACATAGGCTACAACTACGTAGATAAAGTATGTACTAACGTTTACTTTTACAGGTTGGAAAAAAGAGGATGTTATTGTAAAGATGGAGAAAGGTGTCCTACTCATGGAATTCATGAGTGAGGAAAGAGTGGCAATAAATACCTACAATGGGAATGTGAGTGAAAGAAGATGTCGCGAAAGGCCAAAGTATAACTTCCTAAATCAAATCACCAAAGTGACCAAAAGAGTATTCGGAATTGGAGGGCATGTATGAAGATATCGATGTATCTAGAAGAAGCAAAAGAGACTTGCAAAAGAGAAAAGTGGCGCTCTATATCTACCCAAGTCCCCATGTACTAATGTTAAAACCGCTAATAACCACAGGAATAAGATTAATGTGTATAGTACTTAAAAAAAAAACTTTTAAGTATACGACAAAACTTCTGGTGCTAACTGAAACCCATAAACAATACCCAAGAGCCATCAACAGCTTTTCCAAACGTCATCGCCTATGACATTTTGGTAATGACTAACATCGTCATGTCACTAAGATGTCACAACTATGAATTAGCTTTTCAATCTTCGTGCTAGAACTATAAATAGGGCGACATGAGGGCGACACATGCGATAGTGGCCTATTGTGATGAGATTACTGTAGGAAGTAAATGCCTTGACTAAATCGTTGAGTCTGAATGCTTGCAATAGTCCACTGACTTCACTACTTTCATAGGAAAATCAGCTCCATAATTATTTAGGAAAATAGTTCTGATGGAGCCATGGAGGTGCTGGCAACCACATTTAAAACAAGTAGGGCTAAGACAAAAGGTGACTTTTGACAGGTCTGTATATTCATCGATTCATATTTTTTAATTGGGTGTAACCAGTGTAACGGGTGTTAAACCAACAGGTTTACGTCACTTGTTTTCGCTTTAAAAAAACCTCCTTTATCTTGGTTCTACTATAGTAATAAATTAAAAAAAGCGTTTCTTTTTCTGCAATGCTAAATGAATTCGTGTGAAGCGAGTGGCCAGTTTTATTAGCACAAATTCTTCAAACACATAATTATACGGAACCCTAAAAAAGAAGTAATACGATAAGAATATTTCCCGCACTATATAATAGCTCAGAGTCGATAATATATGATAATAGTAATGCAGTCTACTTTTAATCTACTTTCCATACAAATTCAGTATATGATAAATTGTTCCTAATTTCGAAGGGTTCTGGTACATACCACAGGATTTTAATTTCAAATAACGCAACGCAACGCATAGGTATTGCTAAGCAACGTCGGAAGCAAATATAAATATTTAGATTTTTTCCAACATAACAAGACGGTCATCGCTCTTTGTTACTTTTTTGGCTTGAACAACGGTACGGGCTTCTGAAGCCTGGCCAAAAGGCAGAGTACTTTTTCTTGTGTTTTTTTATACCACTTAGCTGGCACACCTATAGCCGCTAGAAATACCAGGGGTATCACTAACGGGTTGCCAACCAGTTTGTTGATGAGGACTCACTGTGCTGGCAGCATTACTACTAGCCCAGCGTATCCTCGTGGAGCACTGGCAAACGCTTAAACCAGGCTTACCGCAGAAACACAACACTACATCAAGTAGTGTTATTTCACTGCGGTCTTCTGTAAGGTGGAGGTGCAGTCCCCAGTCGGGCGGCTCCAATTTAAATGGAAAACCCACGGGAAATCCCAAATCGCCCTGCCACTCTTTTTGATGCATTTACCTAGAAAATCCTCTCAAATGACGTTAAACCCGAAAATACATGTTGTACGGGCTTGGCCTTCACTCTGAGTAATTTCTGTTAAATATTTTGTGGCACTCAGCCAAGTGGTCGTCAGTGTCGTCACGAGCAGACTGGAAGCGATTATATGCTCCACGCTAAAGGAATATCAAAATATCTATGAGATATTTCAATGACATTACACGGAAATGCCCAGATTGAAAATTAATAAATACCAGTTGCAAGTCTAATTTGTTTACTCTTTTGATTATATACAATTATATAATCAAAGTTTTACACCTTGTTTCATAGATATGTAAACAAAATAGTATAGCCTGAAACAAGAACTATATCTATAGTTCTTGGTTCTAGCGCGAGAAAAAGTTATTAATCTTTCGGTTTTCTCATTGAGACCGAGATTTCAAGGGCCAACTGTGTCTACAGTTCAATATCTTGCACCATAATTCAGTAGCGAATGCAGACGCGATGTATTAGTAATAACACTTATAAAAGCTATTCATCAAAATGCCACGTGACTGAGAATAATCCTTGGAGATTGGTAAAAAAATTACACAATAGAGATAAAAGAAACTCTACTTCTCAGATTAACCAGACAAATGAGAAAACGAGTGTATATCCGTCATTGATTTAATGATTTAGATTTAATTTTGCTTTATTATATATTTATAGTATACAGCTTTATAGACGGTAATTTCACATAGGAATAATTACTAGTGTTGCTCATAAACGAGTACCGATGGACTCGATAGCCTGTCGATAGTACAGCAATCAAGTAGTGTAGGAATTTTTTGTTAGTTTCGGCGCAGCGCTGTTCATTTTTCCATACAAATGTATTTGAAAGCGATACGAGTCGGAAGTCGTAGTCGGAAGTTGTTCTTCTTAAGGCTACTGCCAAAGCTTACAGCAAGTCAATAGTTACTTATACTGTTGAAGTCTTGCAAATGCAATACTACCTATCGATGGAATCGCTGATATTGACAGTTTTGGACGATCGGTAGATTTGTTACTATTTATTTGTAATATTGAAGTTAAATTTTCACTATCGAGTGGGATTATCGATAATACGACAACGCTATTGATTATTTAAGGGCACGTATACCAGATGAAACTACAGAATCATAGGTAATTAGATACGCTGAAAATAAACCAATAATTCTGAACTCCAGTTTAGCTTAACTCGATCGATGTTACTGTAATTGACGTGGATATTAATAAAAATGTGTACGTCAGTGACATATAATTTGAAGATTACCTACTATTTCAATTCTTTAATTTCTCGGTACTAATGTTGGAAATCTAAGCTAATGGAAGGATTGAGCCTAGCTAAAGCCAGCTTAGTTTTGATTAAACCCTTTCCAAAGATTAGAATACCGAATAACATAGGAGAATTTGGACAGTTTGTGTATTATCAATCACAATATGATCATGAAATGTAAAATATATGTCAGTAATTAAAATATATATGTTATAGTAGGTATAGGTACTTGTAATAAAGAAAAACTAATTTAACTTTTTGTACCTATGGCAAACATGAAAAAACTATATTTTCATATTTGCCATAATTACCTTTAGAGAGGTAGGGCGAATTGGGATCTCCTGTGGGTTTTCCTTTAATATTGGAGCCGCCTGACTGGGGACTGTATCTCCACCTTACAGAAGACCGCAGACCGCAGGCAAATAACACTACTTTGATGTAGTATTGTGTTTCTGCGGTGAATAAGGTTGCCACTGCTCCGGGGGGATACGCTGCGCTAGTAGTACTGCTACTAGCATAGTTACTCCTCATCAACAACATGGTTGACAACTCGTTAGTGATACCTCTGGTATTGCCAGCGGCTATAGGCTACGGTGACTGCATACCATCGGGTGGGGCGTATGCTTATGTGCCACCTTAGTTAGTATAAAAAACACAATTTTATTTTCCTTTCAGTACATTTGTTTTTTGATATTGAAATAATAAGTACTTACGTATAAAGTAATGTATTGGGAAGCCCTGATACTTCACGTTTATAACGAACGTAACAGTCAGTATCGCTCTTTTCCGAACACCTAACTCGATTAGTTTAATCCGAGCGGCACATTTCGGTCCATCTGTAAACAAAGTTCCTAACACGGCTTTAGTGGTAGCTATTTATATAAATAACGGGCGAGACACGTAAATAAAGAGCTTAATATACTGTGAACCAACCAAGCTACATCCACAGTCTTTTTTCTTTTTCACGGAGGTAGGGACACAATACGGAAAAGAGAATTCCATATTCGGCGGGTAGAAATCTAAATAGGAGCTTCCTCCACAGAAGATCACAGCCAAGCAAATGCACTGACGAAGAGTTCCTACGATATTTTTATTGTTTACAGAGCCCTTTGATGCGATTGGATGGCAGTTGGTGACCTATGATCCCTTTATAATCCTAGATAGGGATCTAGGATTATAGGGAAGGGATCTAGGATTATAGGATAGGGATCTAGGACTATAGGATAGGGATCTAGGATTATAGGATAGGGATCTAGGATTATAGGGTAGGGATCTAGGACTATAGGGTTGAGATCTAGGACTATAGGATAGGGATCTAGGATTATAGGATAGGGATCTAGGATTATAGGATTGGGATCTAGGATTATAGGATACCTTTAAGTATTTTAACTACGATTTGACTATTATAATCTCTCACATAATAATATAAATTTTCTTACTTGCAAACTATCAATTACATGTATAAACTGTGAGTTGAAAGGCGGACGAAAGAATAATAATTGAAACAGGTAGGTGCGTTACCCAAATACAAGTTATAGGTGGGGTGGGTTCGTTACCCTAGGGACTAACGTCACGCGATCGCGGGGTAAAGTTGATATAACAATGGTAAATTTATACGCAATACGCACCTATATGATATTTGGAAGACATATTTCATGGTAGAAAAGGATTATACTAAAGAAACTATTCGAATATCTAAATTCTACAATTATTAATCCTAATTCGGTGTTCAATGTTGAATTGGAAACGTCAAACTACGATAACAAGTGATCAAGATTTAAGAGTGTGCTATTCATACAGTGTTACATCTTGCATCTGTTGAATGATAATACGATTTGAATCAACGATATTTATTTACATTTTAATTAGCACACTGATTACTTAATTAGAGGTTAACATTCTGGCTAGATAGATATGAGTTAACTACGAAATGCCTGGACCATAGGCACAGTTCCTGCTTCGAAGGCACCGTATGGGCAGCCACTGTTATAGCCGTGTGGAATTTCTTAAAAAGAAAAGAGACTATCGTATCAAGAACTAGAAATCTATGAAATTATTTTTTAAAGCATAGATAATATATCTACATTTTGACATTTACATATTATGTGACAGCATCAACAATTCATAGCGAATTAAAATCTAGATTTTTATAATAGCACTCCTGCAGTTAATTAACGAATGATTTATAACCTTTGTGATAGAATATATTATTAACTCTGACTAATCCGAGTCAAAACATGGTGATTCTTGTATATCACTACATCATTATACTCATATACTGATATTATAAGTAAAATATCTTTTAATCATTGACGTGCCTATGTGTACCTATTTCATTCAAACCAACAACTTCACATCGAGTAGGAAGGTAGCTACTTGACTTTAAGTAGGTATTTGAAATTCAACAAAGCATGTTCAACTAGTGAAAGTATGTAAACGATGTTATGAATAACCTTTAGACCGAAAATTAAAACAGTTAAAATCGTAATAAACAAAATGATACTAATAACTCCGGGGGTTCCGTACACACGTACGTTAAGTTAAAAGTAGGCGTAATTCAATTCAGATAATTATTCGTCGGTGACTCTCAACAGCTCGATTAAGAAATATTTTTAGTAAATTCACATTTAAAAAAATCTACATATTTACGGTTTTCAGATTTTTCCTTTACTTGTGCTGTAAGACACTACTTCTTGCCGAATTTCATGATCATAGGTCAACGGGAAGTACCCTATAGGTTTTGATTTCCTTGTGAAATCGCAAAATATGCGAAAATTTGCGACATAAACGGTCATATATTTTCTTCATATTGACTTACAGGTATGATTATTTTACAGCCGAAAGAGACCATAGACCCGGGTATTTCATATTATTTTCAATTTGATAACTCCACGCGTTCTTGAGATAAAAATTCTTGACAGACAGACGGCCAACAAAGTGATCCTATAAGGGTTCCTTTTCCTTTTAAGGTACGGAACCCTATAAATGTTTTTACATTACACACTGACGTACTATAATTAAATGAAACAGATTTACAATTCTATCATGTCTTATATTTAGTCTTGAAATACGCACTACGCATAAAATAATCTAGAGACGAAAAACCTTTAGAAAGATTGTGCTGAGATGAAAATACTAATGTATGACGTTAAATCCGGGCATCGCTGTGAAAGAGAACATCTATACCTACTAATACTGTTTTTCTAACTGTCGCGTTCAAAACACATATTAGTCTAAAACTTAAATTTCCATGATAAGTATAAATATTTATTTATATGACACACAATCAATTCTAATCATGGCATAAAACCGCAATACTCGTTTATTTCCCCATTGGCAGCCGCTAATAAATATTCAATGCTGCCAACATTACGTACCAAATAAACGTTCCTAGACACTGATGGGTTTATAGCTTTACCGAGTATAAAATTAAATTAACCAATAACAGACTACATGCTTTTAATCCTGAGTGTAACGGGACTCATTTGGTTTTCCTCATTATTTGGTGTGTTGCTGAACATAGCAGCTCGTGAAGTCCTAAAGTATTAAGTTACAATAATAAGTGTATACAGTTAAAAAAAGTGCAGTGAATTCAGTTGGTGTTGTGTGCAGTGGACATATGGACTAATTAATCGTTCAAAATGAGTGGATGTTCAAGTCGTGGTGTGTTCGGGAAACTGTTCTCTAAAAAGCAACACAGGGAAAAAGACGAACGGGCGAGCGAAATAGGAATGCCCACGAATGTGCAGAAACATATACACGTTATTAAGAATTCTGAAACAGGGATGATCGAGGGCTTGCCGTCTTCGTGGCTCAAAGCCCTGAATCATCAGATAACACCCGCCGAGCAGAATGAGCACCCCGACGCGGTGATGCAGGCCGTTAAGTACCACATGTACATCATGAAGAAGGAGAAAGCCCATGATGATGATCTTTTCAAACCCTTTGTAACACCAGAAGCTATTACAAAAGAAGATTTAGAAATTGAGAAGTACTTAGACCACAAAAAAGCTCACCAGAGTCAGGATTCGGTTTTGTGTTTCATGCAGAGCTCTGAAAACGATGTTAGATCCACTGAATCAGCTCCTAATTTGGATGATTCATCTAATACTTCTGAGGAGCGTAACGTGAAAAAGATAGATGCGATAAAGAACTTGCCACTGATTAGTAACGACACGGACGAGACGCCGACGTTGAGAAGTAAAGAGATTATGTACGGCAAACTGAGTGATGCCGAAATATATGAAGAATTGAAGAAAATTTGTAATAAAGATGACCCCATTATTAGGTTTCAGAGGGAGAATCATCTCGGCACTGGAGCTTCAGGTAATTTGTCAAGTATTATTATTTTAAGATGTGACACACTCGAAATCTTTCTTGGATGAGAGCTTTAAAGATCTATTTCACACGTGGACACAGAGAGGAAAGCAAAGTAAAATATATAGCATCTGAGGTGCATAGGGCTTTCTATTGTGCGAAAGAAAGGTAGTCTACATTATATGTTTACTATTACAAGAGGAATGGAAGAGGATTTATTATTCTTGGCATGGATAATGAGGAACAAATTTCTTGAACAACAGCGGCGAAAATCACCCATGCTCGGACCAGCGAGCTGTACAATTAACTACGTCATAAGTGTGCAAACACAGCAAACGCGACAGATACCTACATTGCTTAAATTGCAATTTATGGTTTGTGTCCTCTGTCTTGTCTCGCTCGCACGTCACAATCGTTTTTGACATTGGCAAATTGGCGGAGCCCGGTTTTTTAGAGAATCGCAAAGCAAGTTTATAAATATAAGCAGGAGTTTTTGTTTAATATTATGAAATTAATATTTAGGTACACTCATAGGATAATTAAAACCTGAAGGCATTTTCCCATCTTTTATATAAACAAATAATTACCTTAAAAATAAGAATCCAAAGGCATATCCATAAAAAACGCACTAGCTAATGTCACCGGTCTGTATAATAACTTCGAAACGCACAATTTAAACTTATGATACCGAATTGACAGATCGAAACGCTTGTCGCCGTTTCCCGATTGCAAGTTTAAAAACTGTAAACACTGACACAGGTGAAGGTTTTTTTGTTAGGGTTAGGAAAATGAGGGTAAGTTTTGTTCGCGGGAAATGACAGGCGGACCGCGCGGAGTGGACGACGAGACTGACTAAAACGTAGTGGTTATGTACTCTGTGGAGACTGATTTCAGTGGGCGGCTCCGGCAAGCCGCCCAGCGCAGCGCTATGCGTGACGTTAGAGCAGGCGTCATGTAACACTGAGAAAGTATAATAGATAGAGGCGTGCCATCTTATTTGTACACCATATTTTACATAGGTGTGAAGAAAAAGAAATAAAAAAATTACAATCTCTAAGGCTGTAAAGTGTAATGAAATTTTGAACGTAAATCTTCTTCAGAATACATTTCTGAACTTGTAAACTGTCATAAAAATTCAATTAGTCACTTGTACTGTAACGCAATTTACGAAATAAAATAAATGCTACATCACATTCTCTAGATGTCTTTTATTCGATCAATTTGCAGGTGTCAAATAAAGGTGTTAATTGAAGGATGGAGTTAGCTAGACATTTCATATAAACAATCAACATAATGCATTAATTGTTTTTATTTTACATAGTAAGAAAGATTTTAAGGTCGGCAACGCGCGAGTGATACCCCTCGTTTTGCAAGCGTAGGCTACGGTAACCGATTACCATCAGGCGGGCCGTATGCTTGTTTGCCACCTGAGCGTGAGCGGTATAAAAAAAATCACAATAAAAAAAATGTGAGCGAGATTTCTTGGTATGTACTGTAAGAGTGAGAACGCGTAGCTAGCTCAATTTATGCATCAAAAGTTCGTTCACATTTTTTACAACAAATAAAATTAACGGAGTACAGGATTAAAATAATAATCGAGTTAGTTGGTTGGTGCATAAGCGCATACCATCCGACATTTTCATTAAACAACTCCGATGAGCGAATTCAAAAGCTGTTGACCTAAAAATAACGCGGCCTGTCCGCCAGAGAAAGAATTGTTTACTATACATACTAGTGAGCAGACTTCACCGATACTGTATGCCATGCGTGCTTATACTAATGTTGTACACTTATATCGATACTTATGTAAATTAAATCGATTAAACAAAATCGAGACTGTGAGTTCATTGCAATAATCCGGTTGAATGTTACAATAAAAATATTACAAGCTTAATTGTTTACATTACATAAGTAAAACGAGAACAAACTCCATATATGTGGACAACAATCTACTTAAGCGACGTAAAAAAACTATATTATGCCATGAAACAGTCGTTCCAGCAAAATAATGTAATGACAGATTTAAATGAGGTCGCCTAGTATCCCTGTTATTGCTATCGGCTATAGGCTACGGTGACTGCTTACCATTAGCTGAGCCGTACGCCCGCCTTACTGGTATAATTTTAGATTTTTCAATATCATAATTCGATTAAATTTAAACACACAAAGCGTTACATCTCTAAGCTCTCAAAAGGAAGTACATGCTATAGGTGCCATAAAAACACTGAAGGGTTTTTGGATCAAACAGCTTTACATATGCAGTCGAATTAAGTAAAAATAGTTCTCATTTACATTACAAATAAGTTTATTTTGACCGTAGCCATTTAATATAAACTAACCACTTGCGTAAAAGGTAATAGAATCAGGTTGATGACTTCGTTTGTTGGCGTTAGATATAAACCAGACATCTTAGGTAGGTACACCTAAATACTTAATGTACTTTTATTCCGCGAATAAAATTGAACTGTTTCATAATTTCCATCAATGTATTTACCTCAGAAAAATAACTGAAGTTATAGCGAGCTTTAGTGATTATTCTGAGGTGTTTACCGCTCGTGACGTAAGTTACGTCACCATAAATCCAAGATGGCGAACGTATTCGACCACGATTAGACCGCGATTAGACTAACGCGATTAATATTTGCAAAGTTTACATTTTACAAAGTTAGGAATGAGTGAGAGCTATTATTGCTTACTACTGATTAAAATTTGTTGTTATATTACCTACCTACTTACTAACTATCTCATTATGATTAACGTAAGCAAGTAATTAACATTAATGAGGTTTATGTTTGAGCAAACATATCTGTCAATATTATAAAGAGGTAAAATTTGTAAGTTGGTTGTAGGAAATCTAACTGAATCTGAACAGATTCAATAAATTCTTTCACCATTCGAAGACTATATCAATCAGTAATATATGCTACAATAGCTAACTAGCTATTATATTGCTACGAAGACGAAGTCGCGGTGAAAAAGCTAGTTACAAGACCTACAATTAAAATGGCTTGAGTGCGACTTATATTTCACTCAAGTGAATTGATAATATGTTCTTTAAAGTTCTTTAGTATTACGTGGCAGTACTAATTATTATTACTATATACTTAACATATATAACAATATATTATAAGCATTCATATACCTAGGTAACAAAAAACGATTTTGTATACATTTAAAACTTGCCGCGCCCCGCGCCATGTCATGATCCTGCGCGCCAGTACTAATTTAGCCCGCTCCCGGTTTACAGTCTGCATCTCAGCTGTGACGTACTAAATTGTACTTATCACTGGCCATTGACCTTTCGGAACGCTTTTAGTTAGCGCTAAATTGAGTATCGTAACGAATACATATAGAAATGGCGACTGTCTAGATTGAACCTAAGCTCGGTGTTAATAAAATAATATATTGTTAATAATAACCTACCTATACTAACTAAACTAACATCTATCGTGTATTTGATGGTATTATTATTCAAAACATTGTATTAAAATAAAGGTGCATTTAAAAAAACAGCCAAGCGCGAGTTGGATTCCCGCATACGATGTATTTAATTACTACACAATAACTTCAAGTTTGACGCTAAATTTTGAAGCTAATGTTTGTATTACTGATTTCTTGGCACAAGACGAGGGTTCGGTTCAGTATCTTATAATCGAATAATTTACCGATTAACTTATTTTTGAAAAATAGTAACATACTTTTAACTTATTTTTGTCAGATCTTTTTTGTAAGTGTAACCTTAGCGCCGGCTCGTCCATTCCACCGAACCGTAAAGATACAAGAAGCCAACGAAAACTCCGCGAAATACCTATCTACTTATGAACCTATGATGCATGAATGTATGAATCACCCGGAATTCCATAATCATTACTATTTTATTCAGCAACGCAAACGTACTTACCAACTTAACAAAAACATCGATACTACAAACCGTAGCTACCAACTTAAGATTAGGATTAAGAGTAGATTAGGACGTTCCATTTACCAGATTTGAAAAACTGAACCTTCTGTTTTAGTTATCCTAGCGCCGTGTGTTGTAAGACTTGTAAGTAGTGCCTACCTCTCCATTATGAAATACTAGCGACTCGCCCTAGCTCCGCGCGGTTTTACACCAAACCAAAATGAATTATACATAAAAACCTCTCCTTGAATCACTCTATCATTAAAAAAAACCGCATCTACGCAATTTCGGAGCCGATACTTTTTACAGGTATATGCTTTGTTAGTGTGTCTGCCTGCACTGAATCAAATCATATTACTACTAAAATTAAAGTAGGCTGTTTAAATTAATTATCCAACCAACACTTTATAAATAAGCTTTACATCAGTAAACTCACTTAAATACCTTATGTATTTTATTAGGATAAAAATAAATTAGGTAGGTACATTAAAAATCATTTTATTAATTTAGGGAGGGCTCACGTGTCGGCTGGTTATGGCCTCTTGACAGGCGTGCTGCTACTTAACTCGCTCAGAAAATCAACTTTGCTTTGCATCGTGGCAATGCTGCCAGCATTCTTGGCATGCTCCCCGTGATTATATATGTAGTACGTGATTATATATTATAAGTAGGTAGTTTAAGTTCTCTTTCATGTAAATATTTTAATCTGTTTTATGCTACTAAAGTTTATAGTTTATTTGGTAAGGTTTTTGGTAGGTTTACTCCTTCTACGGTAGACAGAAAGTTCAACACTTTGTTCAAGATTAATAGTAGTCTGCGTGTAACGTAACTTATCAGTATCGGCAAACTCTTTTTAGTTTGACGGTTGGACGATTCTGTTCTGACATTGACAGATGATTTCTAGTTTGGTTGGTTATCGGGTTGGTTCGGTTGATTTGATTTGATGTGATAAAATAAATTGGCTCCCGTGTATGCGTAAGGTACAATCCGTCCTAAAGCCACTCCTAAGACTTTTATTTATGAGAAAACAGACCTTTAGCTCAAAAAAGTGTACGTGAAATGTAGTTTGATGTTTTAAAGACTCATAAGTGAGATGGCATAGTGATTTTACAAGGACTAATTTAATCAATCAAGATGAGTGGGCGAACGGGCCGCGGTGTGTTTGGGAAGCTGTTCTCCAAGAAACAGCACAAGGAGAGGGATGAGAGAGCGACAGAGATCGGAATGCCTACCAACGTGAAGCAACACATACACGTGAGTAAGAACTCTGAAACTGGAATGCTCGAGGGCCTGCCGTCATCGTGGCTGCGACTCTTGAACACTCAAATAACACCCGCCGAGCAAAATGAGAACCCAGACGCCGCGATACAGGCCGTCAAGTTCCACATGTACTCCATCAAGAAGGAGAAAGCACAGGACGAGCCTTTCAAACCTTTCGTTACGCAAGAGGCTATTACTGAGGAAGATTTGGAAATTGAGAAGTTGTTAGACCATAAAAATGCTCACCAGAGTCAGGATTCGGACCTGTCAATTGGGCAAAGTAGTGAAGATGATGTCAGTTCAACAGACACCTTCCCGCAGAGGCAAACAATGCCCATATCACCCTCTAAACATAGTCTTAAGAAGAAAGATACCATGAAGGACTTGACAGCTGTTGTTCAAGACTTGTCATTGATAGGAAGTGAGCCGGATGACGAGAGTCCCATCCTGAGAAGGAAGGAGATGATGAATTCAATGCTGACTGATGAGGAAGTGTATGAGGAATTGAGGAGGATTTGCAACCAAGACGATCCTTATATCAGATTTGAGAGGGTGAAACAATTAGGTGCTGGAGCTTCAGGTAGATTTCAAACAAATTTAGATTATCCTAGGCTAATATTGATTCAATAGAATGGGGTACAAAGATTAAGTGCCAATCACTCTTTGTAAAATTTAGAATCAAGCCATATTGCAGCCCTGAGTCTGACAATACATTTGCATGCATGATACCACAATGAAGTCAGTATAATCCCATTCTAAGGAAATTACTATTGTAATATGTTAATCTAATCTGCCATAGGATGTTATTATGGTGTTGTCTGAATAGTTTTTCGAAGAAATAGCAGTTCCAGGGTGCTAACTTCATCATCATCTTCATTACCTTTGTACCCCTAACCTAAGTAATTTTGGTGTAGATGCAATCATTGGTATCACCAAAAAACATAACACAATTTGGACCAATACCTTCATTTATTTCTTTTAATGTGATAATGCAACTTGCTTGTCATCCCAATATTATTTGTTTAAATCTCTCTTTTACTATAAAATTATTAACCTACTCAGTAAAAGTTAATTTTCTGCACAAGAAGAGGATACAATAATGTGATTGGCAACATTATTTTATTCTAATGCAAAGTCAGCCGTCATATCTCGTATTAATATCTCTAATGCCTTTATTTCACCTTAATATGTTTGCAAGTAAACCTCATATAAGATAAATCTGTTTATTCTTAGGCTAAATAAAATTTCAGATCTTAGTAAGAGTGAATTGGCCTTTACAAGTTTCTTTGATAACAACATATTATGTATTTGATAAAAACTACATGTATTATGATAAAAAGGAGAATGACTAAGGTTATATGTATTTTTAATTTTATTTAACATTGGCCGTTTCTCTATCAATCAAATCTAATCTAAAATATTTCAACTATAAGGTATTCGCAGACATTATCCGTTATCCCAAGTTATTTGGTGTCTGCATCATGTTTCCCAAATTATATTATACATTGTGTCCACATTTACTTTGACAGCTATAAGAGTTAAATGGAAAATTAATAATACTACTGCCTACTATTATAAAAATTACAATAGTGTAGTTTCTTCATGTCATAATTACTGAATAGATTTTAATGATAATGTAACTGTACTTGTCTGTAACATAGGGTAGGCACATTATAACTGAGCTATCAGGACTGTAATAAACCACTAAAAGTTTGAAATAGATGAAAAAGATATTTGTATTCCATCATCTTCATTTTGATCCATAGCATATAACATATATATAACTAGGGGTTTCAGGATTCTGAAATATGTTCACCATATCTCACTGTGATAACCAGCATGGATATTCTATCCAGAATGGCATTGCTGCCAGCCTTATCAAAGAATGTAGACAGAAATTGATATATATTTCTTATCATTGACTGGATTTACAACAGCTCCATGCATTTTTTTATTATATCTTGAATTAAAGAAGTCAAAATATAGCTATATCTTCATGCCTTCCCACAAGGGTCCCTGAAGAACTAGGCAGAGGTGTTACAACACCCACTTTCCATGGAAGATGAAAAAACAATAATTATTTCTTTATTTTTATTATTAATATACTACATACAACTATTACCAACAATTCCAACAAACAAAGAGATACACTCCAAGAACAGCATCCAACATACATAGCATTCATTTTTTTTTATAACAATACTTTATATAGATAACACCTTTATGCAAAGCTGCTAATGTGTTGCTGATATAAAGCGTCAGTTATTGCTGTACTGGAAAACCTATCATTAACTCATTTTAATGATAAACAGGTGTTAAAATACCAATGGCCTTGATAGTATTACTTGTTATTGCGCATATCAATCGTTCTGCTAAGTTAAGCAACCTAAATTATGACAAGAAGTTAGATGGGTTACCGCCCATATTTTACCAAGCCTTCTGGGCTCGGAGTGCATTCCACTTAGTCGTAGGTCCCGGCATAAGAATAAATATTTATTCTTATGGTCCCTGTATCTAAAATTTATAGAGGTCTGTCAGAAGCATAAAGTCTGACAACTGAATAAAAAGGTAACCGCTTTTCCCTGTAAAAAGGGTTATTTAAACAAGGGTAACCAGTTACATCGGAATTCGGATTCGATCTAGTGCCGACAATAGGTTTTTGTGATAAGACCAAGATAATTGTGACGATGCAGAAATCGTAGGTAAATAACCATCCGAATTTATAATCTAAAAAATTCGTAAGGTTAATTATAAATAAAAAATATTGATGGTCTTAAATTTTAAATTACCACCTTATACAAAAACAAATAAAGTCGGAGATTATGCAAATGAATTAACAAACATTTAATTTCATAGTTCATATCTGTTCGTAAAGGTCATCTAATTTCAATGCCTTTTTCTATGCTTCAACAACTGATACTCAACTTTATGTAATCTTATCTAAACAGTGTTATCATTACGTGATTATATTGAATTGAAAGTGATTCTAATGAAAGTGTACTTTCTTAGAACATTATCATGACATAGTAAAAACCAAAGGCCGCTTCCGGCCGTTCGTACGCTTGGATCTTTTAACGGAGTGATTCCTAAGCAAGGTTTTTATGTAATTCATTTAGGTTTTGTGTAAAGCCGTGTGAAGCCGGGGCGGGTCGCTAGTATTGCAATAAATCCCGCGCCCGGGCTTCATCTGCATCAAATCATTCCGTCACATCATAATTATTATTTCTATGTCCTAATAAAGCCAATGACCAATCAAATTAGTAGAATTAGAATACCAAAAGTTGCAAAACAGTATGACAAAACTCTGGGCCCAAACTTACAATCTTTAAAAAGGAAGGTTAGCCCTCCTTTTATCTCTTTGGGGGATGATTTAAAAACCTATCTTAACATATTCTTATCGGAAACTAATGCCTAATTAAAAGTTTGTTGGGTTTTGAATTCCAACACAAATTGTAGTAAAATCAATACCGTTTGCAAGTGTTATTTATCTCATATCTGTAACTATGTACTAAACACTTCTTTTCTCTGTTCTAGGTGTGGTGTTCATAGCAATAGATAGTAAAGATAACTCGAAGGTGGCCATCAAAGATATAGATTTAACCAAACAATCAAAGAAAGATCTCATACTGAACGAAATTAACGTGCTGAAGGGGTTCAATCACAAGAATCTGGTCAATTTCCTCGACGCGTTCCTCAGCTTCGACCACCTATGGGTGGCTATGGAACTCCTCGACGGGGGATCTCTTACTGACGTCGTCACTGAAGTAGTCATGAAGGAGGGTCAAATCGCAGCCGTGTGCCGTGAGACCCTCCAGGCCGTGGCCTTCCTGCACTCCAAAGGGACAATACACAGAGATATAAAGTCTGACAATGTCCTACTCGGTATGGACGGAACCGTCAAAGTGACAGATTTCGGCTTCTGCGCCAACATTGTGGGTGATGAGAAGCGTCAGACCATGGTCGGAACGCCATACTGGATGGCTCCTGAAGTGGTTACCAGAAAGCAATACGGCAAGAAGGTTGATGTTTGGTCTCTGGGCATAATGGCCATTGAAATGATTGAAGGAGAGCCACCTTACATGAAAGAAACTCCGCTCAGAGCCTTGTACCTGATAGCGGCGGTCGGTCGTCCAAAGATACCGAGGTGGGAGAATCTATCGCCCGAGTTCCAAGACTTTTTGGACAAGTGCTTGCAAGTGGATGTGGACCTGCGGGCGACGGCCGACGAACTACTAGCGCACCCCTTCCTCGAGTGTGCTATGGAGCTGAGGACCCTAACTCCTCTCATCAGAGCCGCTCAAAAAATCCTGCACAAGAATTACGATTGAGACTGCTAAATGTTCTTCCATTCCTTTTTTTACAAATTTCTCCATGTAGTGTCTGTAAGCCAGCACATGATTGTGTCGAAGAATGTGGTGCCAAGTTAATGGAGAGCTATTGGTGTTTCTTAATGCATTTTTATTCAATATACAGGGCATTATTTTTGAAATTTTTACTTGGAACTTGAAGTCATGCGAGCAGAGCATTCTATTTAATAAGATTAATTCATAAGTTGCAAATGCGAAGATTAAGGAATCCATGTATTTAGTATAGTGCCGCAAGATATTTATTTTGACAATACGCGAGGCGCGTTTAGCTTTGTCTTATCGTTATCGCTCGCACAGATATGATATCTGCTACTGATATAAGAGTTCGTACATCACAGCGTTACATAGGTACGGTATTACCTTGATGATTCTTATTATTATATGAGCATTTTTTTTATATTTTACAATTATTATTATGCCATAAATATGCAAACAATATTCCAAAAGATTGTTACTTAAGTATAAATCTGTCCAAAATTTTATAAAATTAATACGTAGATAATGTTTTATGGAATTGAGTAAGGAATTGTTATAAGTCCACGTGTCTCAAACGGCAAGTAAACATTGGTGCATATAGTTAATTTGCCAAAAATGTACATAAACAATTTTATAATTACCTAGTCGTCTAACATTTTGCACTGAGTATAATTATGTTAACTGTATTACGTTAATTTTTACGACCAAATATTCCTATCAAAGTTTACGCTTCGACGTTTCACATTCCTTTCGACTTCCCAAGTATTTTTTTACATTTATCTCGAAACTTAGACCCGGCGCAAATGACAAATGAAATGTAGCAAATTTTTCTTTCATAAGTTACAAAACTAAGTATACATTTAGTTATTAAAATAAACAGTTCTATTAAAATATGTATGTAGTACTGTCCTTCTAAGCCTAGGAAAAGTGCTATGAAATCTTATAAGATTGTTTTTTGTAATGAACAGTAGAACGAGGCATTTGTATTCCCTTCCTTCGCTTGAAAGTATTTTAGAATCGTATATCCCGTAACGCGAAGAGCTGATTCATTAAAATAAAATTAAACCAAAATCTTAATTCAAATGAATCACATGGCATAGATTTTTTAATTGCACACGTGTCGATGGAACCGGCGATATATGCCTTGTCTCTTAAATATGATGTAGGTACAAGTTATCGTGATTTGAAATAGAATAAATTAAGCATACATTTTATAAAAATATACAAAGATACAAATAGAAATGAGTTAAAATTGTTATCTAAATGATGAATAGTGTATGGTGCAGGTTTTTTGGATTATTGTATCCGGCATTTAAAGTAAGATATATAATATTTAGGTATTGATTGCTTCATGTTTTTAAATAAGTGTAAATGATAATATGGAAATGTATTGTATTCCACATATTATAGTATTAAGAGAAATGTAAAGATGTGGTTGTTCTCATAATTTCACGTTTTTTAATCAAATCAAACGTAATGAGAAATATTCATTTTCTAAATTTACTTTTTGGTTTCTGTTGAATTACTAAGACTGGAGTTTTAATGGCCGAATACTGAAACGTAAATCTGATGCCACATCAATTTTGAGTGGCCTCTGATTTTACATACGAAATTGTATTTTGACGACTCTTCGAACATTTGAGCCCAGAAAATTTGAATGTGGTTTTAGTATTCGGCCGTTAGGGCCATAATCACCCAGAGATGGTTATAATAGTCCAGTAGAAAGAGAACTAATAAATGTCAGATAAACCTGTCTCTGTCGCTCATATATAAAAATACCTGCAATTTCAATTAATTCGTACAAGATAACATGATAGAATTCCTTGATATTCTTCGTTTTTTGTGAAGTTTGTATCCTTGGTGCTTTCAAATAGTAAGTAATACGCATGGTTCTTATAGTCGCTTGGGCTGGATGTTGTATGAAATTGCACTTTTTTTTGTATTTATTTAGAGGTATCCTCTTCTGCCCGGGCAATACTTTAATTCTTTGTTTTGACAAATAAAATTAAGATTTTTTCAAGAAAAAGTATTCTGCAATTTTGACAGAATATATTTTATGCAGTATCAATGCATGTACCAAACTGTTTCTTTTAGATTAATTGTTAGATTTGTTTTATGGGCCATACATAACGTATGTAATTCGAAAATATTTTCTTTTTTAAACATATCTGCGTTTAATTTGATTACTTGTCTTTTTGTCTCTGACATGTCAATGTTGCCAATTCTGTTGTTCAAAATTACTAAACTTAACTAATTTACCAGGTCTAAAATGTCTTGCCATCCCTTTCTTATGTGCGGGGTTAAATGAGGATGGCAATATTTTTAGACCTGTCAAATTTGAACAACAGAATTGGCACCATAATTGATATTTTTAAGTACATTTTAGTTCACTTTCATTATTTGGTGAGCTTCTATCGTTAGGGTGACATTTTGTATCCTTAAGACTATGTAATGATCATGACATTTTATCGCTCCAACGTGATTCCAATATATTATTATAATCAGGGCCTTCCTAATGAAGTATCTTAACTGAACGTGTGAACTGTGCATAACTTGCGCACAATTTAGCGCCCATTATCATCTGCTCACAGAAGGCTAGGTCGAACGCCTTAACACCGGATTGCGTTAAGCATGTTCTAAAAGTTATGTTGAAGGAAACCAGCGTGTAATTCGCAGCCTAGTGTTTTGTTTGTAAAGGTGACTAACACTGCCATATACTTTGAATAAGGACTTAAGGGTCATATGCTTAAAGCTTTGATTATATACTCGTCTATAAACAAAGATATTAATTGCTTAAAATCGCTGTGATATAATTGAAAGGTCATGGGAAAATTGGGATCTTTAGATAATTATGTAGGTATCTTTCTTTTAACTGTCATCTGTGGGAGTGATTTCGTGAAAAGGGACGGAAGTGTGTAACAGGGTGCGCACGCCATTTGTGTGGTGTCAGAGTTAGCAGGTGTTACACATTTTAAGCTACTGCTAAAACTTTTTTCATTTTTTTTATACCACTAACGTGGCAAACAAGCATACGGCCCGCCTGATGGTAAGCGGTTACCGCAGCGTATGGACGCTTGCAACACCAGGGGTATCACTCGCGCGTTGCCGACCCTTCAGAAATCTCTTCACATCCTTGAAGAACCCCATGCTGTAATCCTTTGGGAAAACCATCATCATTTTCAAGTTCACCATACCTACTAGTACCTACATGTAAAGTGATTTTATTTAGAAAAATATTGTTACAACTAAAACCACATCTTAAAATAGAGCCATCAAACCACCAGGCCGACATAAATACATAATAATGACACTTTAACGACATGAATGAAGGGGTCGGCACCGAATAACGAAATGTTAATAGCCAAGCTATAACTAAACAAAATTTGAAGTCGTATCAATTAATCGCAGATATGTTGCAATAACATAGTTAAAGTTGATGACTATTGAAATACAAACTTACGAGCTCATGTATAAAGTATATAATTCATCGTCCACATGTAATTGTACGCGGACTCAGTGATTTTAATCTTAACAATAGTTTAGTATCTTTTCAGCCAAATGACCAAGTTTCAATTACGATCAGAACATGTTCTATCTCTTTCTTACTATGTTATCCTTCTCGCTCTTAAAGGAGTAACGAGCTCGTCGACTCAGATCAAATACAAAGGTAGATGGTTCTGCGACCAAAGAAGTGACGCCGGCTAAAACTACGCATATGTTACATTACAGTTACATGCATACGCCGACAACTAATACAAAGAAACTACGCCTTGTCTATGTTTAATAACCGGCGTAACGTTGATCGCAAAGTTCCATGTATCCTATTAATTTGATCTAAGCACGTCCATAACATAAAATACTGTAATAAGTCAAACAAATTAGTTTTAGACGAAGCGAAGGTATTAAAATATTTTGTACCACGAGTGCCTGCTTGATGTTAGTTTAATATTATGTATCGATAATTGTATTGTATTGTATTCAACCCGCAACGAAATTTGAAATGTTACGCTCGCGCTATAGTTGCTAAGTTTATACACCAATGACACTTTTTGAACATTTTATTAATAGATTTGCCTATTAAATTATTTTTGTAAAACATATTTTTTTCATGGATTTTATTTACTTACGCATTTTCTTATGACACGGTCAGATCCTGCTCACTTGCCTTTTTCTTCAAGAATATCTTTTTAATATTTCAAATTAACTCAAAAATCATACGCGCCGCCTGATGGTAAGCGGTTTCTATAGGATTTTCGAAATGACGACTCCAAATAAAATGCACTACTAAAAATGTTCTGATCCCTGCAATATTAAGTTTTCAACTTCTGAATATTCATAAGCTCGAGCCTTCTTCCACGGGAAAAAGAAATGCGAGTCCCCAGACAAAAATCAACTACCTACAAGAATCGCGAGTAAGTATCATTAGAGATTGGGGGGCGTCCATAAATTACGTGAGGTGTTTAAGGGGGGGAGGGGGTCGAGTCAAATCTCATCTAATCTTACGTTGGAGAGAGGGGGGGTCTCGGCAAATATCACGCAATTTTTTTCTGATTGAAACAAAAAAAAAATTATACTATTTTGGTCCATTTAATCCAGATTGTACATGCATAAGATTTAATCTAATCGTAATCGTAATACGATAAAGATCATTCACTAATTCGTTCAATAGAAAATAATTTCATTCATACTTCGACGTTATACATTTACTTACTGTCAAACCACCATATTTGTTTTCTTCACGACCGTTTTCTGCCACCTCCGTACCCTATCACTCAAGTTGATGGACATTTGACAATTCCGGACTTTAAAGAGCATGACGGAAAGTCATTTGCTCCATTTCTAATACGCCACTGCCTACCGATTCAACCGCTAAATGCCTTCATCAGCACGCCTTATGATCTCTATTGCCCAAGTGTACGTGATGATTTAGAGAAAAGATGCTGCAGTACATGCGGTATTTACTTTGCATCTAGCACAAGAGCTGCAGAGCACAGACGATCAGCCCACATTGCACCAGCTAAGCAAGCGCGTATGTTCCGAAAAGTGCGACCCACACGGATTGTCACAAGACGAGCTAATGAATTACTTTGTGCAAGTGCCAATGGCTTAGAGTGGCTAGATCAGAACGAAGTTGAAGGATCAGATGATTTTACTGAAAATCATATGGACATGTTGGTTCCAATAGTCTCTCTTGAGACCGTGCATGATTCTCCATGGACTGAATTAGAGTAGATACTCTTTTTTAATCTAAGTAGTTACGATTTAAGTATTCTATTGTTAAATTTTTATTACACTTATAATTAAACTCTCAGCAACATTGATTACTAGTCATAACTAGTCGTAAATAAAAGCACGAAGCAAATTTGTTTTTTTTTTTTACAATAACAATCCAACACGTTTACGTAAGAAACTCACATTTTAAAAAATCTCACGTGAGATTGGGAGATGGGGGAGGGGGTTGAATAAAATCTCACGACATCTCACCAGGGGGGGAGGGAGGGGCAGAAAATTAAAAAAAACACCTCACGTAATTTATGGACGCCCCCTTGCTACTTTTAAACTTTACCTGTTGAACCTATGTTGATGAAACTTGGAAGGCAGACGGGTTAAAAGATTAATATTTTGTGAAGATTTTAAACCCGTAAAGTAATACAATAATTCCACGCGGGCCAATTGTCGCGGATTTAATTGTCTAGCATATATATTTCTAAAGAGCAACACTGTGTTGCCGCTTCCTTCATGGTTTTCTGTACAGCAACACTGTGTTGTTACTTCTGAAATGGACGGTGTGGTGTGGTGTGTAATAAGAATGGTTAAAATGTAGAAGGAAACAGGTGTGAACTCTAAATAAATAAACGCCGTCGACTGTGATTTTATCCACTAACAGTTGTTTTATTAGTAATTACAACACCAAGCTTGTGAGAAGGTATTTTAATATGGACATAACAATTAATTATACATACAACAAAATAGTAATTTATTAACATATATATATTCCTCCCACATATATTTAAAATTTAACAATATTATTACACTAGTTAGCTCCAAGCGTCAACAAAATATCGTTTTTGTTTTTGCATATCTAAAATAATCGTTTCGGCTTCCTCTTGAGATTTGGAGTCATGTTCCAAGATACATTCAACTAAGACTTCCTTCACTTGTGTCGCTAGTGTATTCACATCGCCACAAACGAATATTGAAGCGCCATCTTTGATTAGAGCCGCGATTTCTTTACCATCTTTCAATAGGGCATCCTGGAAAACGCAAATGATAGATATTTAGTTTTATGGCAATTCTGTGGGTCTGGTCACTAGACTCTAGTGCATAAATTCTCAAAGTGGGCGGTACCGCCTCTCAGCGACGCTGAGGGTTTCTGAGGGGGCGATTGACACTTTTAATATAAGGGGCGGTAAATAAAATCGGAGGGCGGTGGAAATTATAACGAAATTGCAATGATATACAAGGAAATGTAAAATAACTCTAACTAAGCCGTTATTGTATAACGCCCTAAACATTTCTATAAAAAAAATTAAGAATTTCGGGGGGCGTTCGGTATATTATTATTCTAAAGGAGGCGTTACACGGAAAGAGTTTGAAGAAGAAGTTATCAATGTGTGAGTCCGTGTGCATATAGTGCTATTACCCATGATTTACACGTGATTTCTCCCGCTTAGTTGTACCAAAAGATAAGTGAAAAGTTACGAAAAGTATTTTACGAAACGTGAATAATCTCTGCACGCGGTAAGGGACAAAAGATAGTATAGCTGTTGCTGTGTCCTAGTCTTGTACATTAGTACCATATATAGCTTTCTCTTTGTGTGTGAGAACTACGCTATTTATCTTGAGACATGAAGTCTTATACTAACCTGTATATATTTCACTCCATCATTATCCACTCTGGAAAATGCTGTAGTCAATTTCTTCAACACTCCTCTGGTTAGGAAACTATTTAACTCTTTCTCGTAAATAAAATCCAATTTGGGATTTCTACATCCAAAGTATAAATAGACATCTCTTTTGTTTGAATCTTCAATTTCTTCCAAAAACCCCATAAATGGCGCCACACCAGTTCCCGGGCCAATTAAAATCAATGGAGAACAGTGGTCTGGTAAATTGAACTCAGAAATGTTTTTCCTTAAATAAATGGGAACCTTAAACTCTGTAGATCCAGTTACTTTTAGGTTCTTCATTCTATCTTCAAGATTAAAATCTCCTTTGATTTTATCTTCAAGCCAACCAGTAGTCAAGCCCCTTCTAGAATCACTTATATTCATTACTGAAAAGCATATTTTTATAACAGTTGCATCCCTCAAACCACTGTTAACAATGGAATAAGGCCGCGGCAACAGTCTAGGTAAATTTGCTAGTATAACTTCTATAGGTGGTTTACAAGATTTGAATACAGTAAACAGGTCTATAAGGCATATGTTCTTATTTAGAATGTGTGTTGAATAAGCTGCGGAGCCCTCTATACTACAGAAGTATTCCAAAACTTTCCTTTCATTTTCCTCTTTGGTGTACGTCGACAATGCCAACAGGAACAACTGGAAAATATGAAATACAATATTAAAACATTTCCTATGGGGCAAACATTTATGTGTTAAGCATTTTGTGTTTGACTTGAGTCTGGCTGTTTAGTATGTTTACAAAAATATAGTATAATACATAATATAATAAAATCTTAACTGGTCACTGTCTGTACATGGAATATATCAGAACAACTATTATTGGAAGCTTTAATCAACACAATAGAACCAAAACTAATTGTTGGACTAGTGTTTTTATTTTTAGTTTTTCTGTGCATTTGTGTGCGCTGATCACAGAAAGGGCTTAACTGATTTGGATATGATTTTCACTAATATATTAATATGCTTTAATTTAATCAGATCATAAATAAAAAAGTTATGATATACCTTGAAAAATCAAATTATGACACTTCATTCAATTATAAGTAAAAAATAATTACATACATACAAAAGTTGTGGGCACAGCTAGTAAAGTAATAGACTAGAATTCATACCTTTTTTATAACAGCCCTAAGGTCCACACAGTGTGTAAGTACATGTCTCAGAGTAGACTTCTCTGGAATGTGTGCAGGTATTCTGCCCTTCACACCATTGATACTCAGGTTATAGCACACATCTGCTTGTGTCAGGGACAGGTGGTCTATGATAAAATCAACTTCTGACTCAGCATTATGTGGTACTACACATATTGTATCACCAGCTTTGAACTTGAAATTGCTATCCTGAAAAAATTAAAAATTATTTAACACATACATATATAATATTCTGCAGTCAATGTCAGAGGCAGAGTATAAAGCCCATTTCACTTGTGATTTATTTATTTATTCACACTTCATGCAAGTATATTTGGCACAGGTGGACTTAATGTTAACGTAGGCATTTTCTACCAGTCAACCTTTGGGTAATGCTGAGATGAAAACAAGGCGGATAGGAAGTGTGTGCTGATAAATTATATTATGTTATGGATGATTATAAACATGGTAACACATAATACAATATCATAAAAATGCAATATATATAAAAAATAACTATATGTATATATATATATATATATATATATATCATCAAAAAATATATACATAAATACATAATTAAATTATGATCAAACTAAATGAAGGTGTGGAAACTAACAGATCATTCGGACGATTCTACTGAAGCTTGGTAGTAAAATTGACGCACACTTGCCCTAAACGTGTTGCGGTTTGATTAACACACCTGGTTTGTTTTATTATATTCAACAATTTTTTCAGACATTCTCTGGTTCTGTCTATTTATAACATGTTGTAAAACAGTACAATTTAGTCCGTCTATTTATTTTCGTAGGCGTCAATCGCCGTGTATTCTCACTCGCCTATTCTAATGTTTCAAGAGTATACATACTTACAGCAACATTGAAAGTAACTTCATACACAGCCTTACAATCACCAGTTTCAGAGGTAAGTTGTCTCCAATTTAAAATGTTGGCTAAGTACAATTCACTGTTAGAAAATGGAAGAGGAGGCTGCAGTCCACTGTAAACTGTTTCATTAACCTAAAAATGTTTCTCTGATATTAGAAGTTTTCCACACGAACCTAATTAAATACTTGTAAAAGGAAAAAATATCAACAATTGAAGTAACTTATTTTTTATACAATATAAAATTCAAGTAGAACTCAAATACTTTTGGAAAACTGAAATATTTCGTAAGAAGAGCATTCGTACATCATTCGGTTTGTAGTCAATTTTCAAAATGTTTTCTTTCACCACGGGTAAGCTCAGTGTTGGATTTTGAGAAATGGTTTCGAAAATATCCGGAAAGTTATGAGACAAAACCATTTTAATAAATACAAAAAAACTTTTTTTAGGTCCAGCCCATAGACCATACACTAGTCCAGCCTGCCACTCGCCAATCACAGACAGCACTCTAGCGTAGCGGTTGTATTCTCTTGGGACAGCACACCAACGTAGTGGTACATCATAGATTCTAGCTTAGCGGTTGTATTCTCTTGGTCATATACAGTTAGAGTGAGAGATGAGTGAGAGAGTAGAGTGAGGAGTTTTTGGCGGGAATCAGGCGGAGCGGTTGAGATTTTTTCCAGTGTGTCGTAAATTGTGTTATAGTGATCTTTAATGTGTATTTTCGGTGTCGATATGTGCAGTAAAGTTTCATTTAGTGACTGATTTATAGGAGCATTGGAAATAATGCCATAATACGACTTTTGGGTTAAGTGATTTATCATTTTGGTCAATAGGTTACCTCTAATCCAAAGGCGTGTTATGATCTGCTACTGCCGTGGGTTGTCTCCAGAAACTCCTTTGGGCGTTAGAATGCATGACACTAGGCATTTTAATGCGGCAAACACGAGAAATTTTGCAACATGAAAATTCTCTAACACTCGACACTGGCAAAAATAGTCCCTGAAGGGATTGATTGCCATACTTAGGAAGAAGAAGAAGAAGAGTAGAGTGAGAGATAATACAGTTAGAGTACAACCATAACCTTCTTTCTTTATGGCTTCTGCGGGGCTGCCTCAATTTCGCCAATGTTCTTGCCATGCCATGCGAATTATTCGTATAGAGGGAGTAAGAATTATTGCGATTTCATCATCCTCCTGCACTTATCACATGTTAATTGGGGTCGGCGCAATATGTATTTCTCTTTCATACTTCTCTATCAGCCGTCACCTCATTCACATTCATACATTATTGCCAAAGGATACAAGACCTTCCAACGCATATTTTCTTAAAAAAATATATAAACTGGGAAGAACTACTAACTTTTCTGGTTTGGAGCATAGTCACGTCACGTAATACTTTTGTTTTTTTTTAATAATTTTTAAATAAAAGACAAAAATGGTTACATTTATTTTATTCATAGCTAATTTCATGAGGTCGCCCTTATGGTGCCAACTCGTCTCCCGATAGTACTGCAAAAAAAAGGTATCTCTTACTATTAATTAATTAATAACAATAAAGATCTGAAGAAGTAATTAAGCTAGAAGTTAAGCTATTATTTATGTGGCAAAATTGAGTTGTGGGTATTAGGGTTCTACTCTCGACGAATTCTTAAAAGTCTTCTTAAATTCTTAAAAGAAATTATCTTTAGGACGCTTACTGCGCTTCCCGATGTATTATTTTTATTATTCTTTAAAGTAATTTAATATAAATAACATACTGTCAATCGGAATTCCTGGATCGTCTGTATTTCCCTCCATACATTCAGGACAAATAGTCGTATCACATGGATTCTCGGTCGAAGTCGGGAAAGACGGCACCATTTCAACTGGCGGTGGCTGAAAATGTTCCATTTTGTGAAGGTTGCCAATAGGTTGCGAAAAATTTAGTTCCGTCTCTAGACTTTTTTGCCGAGCTATATAAGTACCTCGAGCCTGTACAAATAAGATAATCTGCAGGGGTCCCACGTGGTACAGAGCGTCGCATTATGCATCATATCCTTCCGAGGCTCGTCGCCGAAGTAATCAAACGTGATCACGATGTTGTTGTCTATCGCACACTCTTGTAAGAATTCATCGACAGAAATCTATAATAAGACACAACATAGAACCTTAGAACATTCAGTACACGGTTTTTACCCACAATTTCAAAGTATTCCTAAAATATTTGGCGCATCTTTGATTGTGTCACATAAAATCTTCACGGCTTCCCCGAAGAGGTAGGCAGAGGACGTGTTCAAAGACCCACTTTCAACCGAAGATAATTTGTTGGTAACAAATTATCTTTTAGTTAAAAGCGCCAACGTAACAGATGGTGAACCCGCGACCCCTAGCGTAGCAGTCAGGTATACTAACCACTAGACCAGAGGTCTCGTCAATGTGCTTTGGATTAATTTGATTACGCCATAAAAGATATATGTAATTTCTAAGTGTTTTAATTATCTGGTTGGCAATGGCATATGACGTAGTTACGAATAAGTGAATTGCCATCATACCTTACTCTTATTCCCACAATCCAAAGTACCGTTCTGGAAGTAATTGTTCTCTCGCTCCCCGTTCCCTAAACAGAACATCCATCCTTCGTGGAAGGAGAACTCGATAGGGGCAACCTCGGCTTCAATACATGGATCCACCGGTACGGGGATCGACTGTTTGCCGTATGTGCACTTACGCTCGTGCATGTTCGCTTGGATTCGATACGCATCTAGGTCAGGCTCGGAACCTTCTGGACATCTGTAGTAATTGCCTGCAAATAATTAGATTCTATTAGCAGAAGTATTACAAAAAGGAATTGGCCAGAAAAGGTTTAGGGAGCCTACACTGAATATTATTTGTTTAAGCATCTCGAGAATCATTTATGCAAGACCCTGGTAAAACACGAATATCGATAAATTCTACCACTAGTTTGGAAATAAATTATTATGCTACTAAGTACTAACTATCTGGTACTATATACTATAGGTACTCTCAGTACTCAAATGATGAATTTCGGTATTTTGACCATGTCCATGTTCAATGAGACGTGTTTTATCCAAATATCTACCTATATTAGCTTTCAGTCTGAAGGGTACCAACGGGGGCATTCTGTATATTTTGTCAAATGAAATGATAATATTAGTTATTATAAAAACGTATACCATTCTGTATAATATAAATAGTTTTCTTGTGCGTAGTGACGACCGTTCGCACCGTGAGTCCGTTGCCCCCACTTTTAATATTCTCCATGAGAACTTCTTGCGCCGCTCTCTGCTCTCTGGACCACTTGGCTGCTTCTTCAGCCAGGATCTGACGGCTCACTTTACCCGGAGATTGGGTAGACTACAAAGATAATATTATTTAAATACTTATACGCCAGCACGTGAACGACATTCACGTCACTGAGGTATTGTATAAAGCTTACTGTGAACAAACTCTCAATCGGAATAATTATACCTGTGGAGGACTTTCCATGATGATGTGCGGTCTTCCAAGGGTGTGCTGCCACATCAGCTGAGCTGCAACTTTATGTTTGGCGCTGTGGTGGAGCGGCTGGATTTGTAGAATGCCGTACCAGGCCAGGTCTCTGTACACGCTGTCTGGCAGGTAGCCAGTCTGTGAATTAAGACAACATTTAAGGGCATTGAAAGGTCACATTATAAGCTGTGCGTATATAATATTTCTATTCAATGCCAACGACCTACTAGGCGGTCCAGTGGGCGAATGAATCTTGCTATACATACCATACACTGATGTAAATACGAGCCGAAAATGTCATGAAATTCGTTGTACTCACGGGTATGAAGTCCATGTGCCACTGAAATAAAAATAATACATTTTAATTTCTTAATTCGGTCTACCCCGTTTTTCTTCACTCATTCCAATCAACATACCTCTTCTTCCATCGGTTCCGTAGTACCACCATCTGAAACCATTACGTTGTTATGAGATCATAATCTATTGTCACATCAAATCCTTAAATCTGGTCGATAAATCTTACATTCATCATCATTGAATTGGGAATAAACGCCAGCAATCTGAAATATTGTAGCAGCTAAATACAAAAAAACTTTATGTTTCTCCGTCATTTTGTAATATGTGACTGTGCGCTAACATATAATTGGAGTATTGAAAACTGTAATCTATTTAATCGGTGTAACAACTAACAAGCAATTAAGACAACGATATTGTAGTAGTATTAAACGCTGTTAAATTGGTAGGTACCAAAGTAACCTACCGTAGGTACCGGTCCCTAATAGTAATTGATGTGTCTTTCCGCTCGCTTTTCTGGAAGTGATTTCGTGAAAAGGGACGAAAATGCTATACAGGCAGCCGAGCCGGGGAATAAAGGTGCTAATTTAGCGAGTTGTCGTTAAATGTCGACACTTTATTCTTAGCGAAAAAAAGAGGTAGAGTCGTCAGATCAGATCTGACGACTACCTTTTTTTTCGCGCGCGTTTTTTTTGTTTACAAATTGTGACGGTTTACCTATTAAATATTAAACAGTCATGCCTAACGGAACAAATTTGGATGAAGTTTGATAAATGTGTAGCACGTAGTATATTATGATATTATCTACTCTGCGGTGTAGCTACTTGGCATCAGAGTGTTTTCAGCATGCGTTACCAAATTACTTACTAATTATATAATTAACGGAAAAAGAGAAGGACGTTATCGAAAACATAAAAAAAACTAAACTTACGTTACAGAACTTACGGAATATCCGATCAGTAATCTTACGGCTACCTCTATCACTGCGCGCGTTCATTAATGTAATCAAATAGCGCGCATTTCCCCGGCTTCTTGTAACATACTTTCGTCCCTTTTCTAGTAGCAGAAAGCCGTGGATTATCTCCAGAAACTCCCATAAGCATTAGAATGACTAACAGCAGGCATTAAAAAATGCAACTAACACAAAAAATATAAATTGATAAGGAATTGTCTAACTGGCAAAAATATTCCTTGAAAAGGATTGATTGCCATATAGGAAAAAAAGAAGAAGAAATATATAACTGTCAGTGTCAGTATGACAATTAAGCCGATTTTAGCCGATCAATCAAACAATAAAATTGGGGTGTAACGTTTTTACGAACTTACGAAGCGTTATAATTCCAATTTATGTATAAAATAAGTAATAAAGCTATAGAAGTTAATTTTAAATCGCTGTAATGAACACATTAGATAAACAGCTAGCAGATCTTCGGATCTATGCGAACGAATTAGATGCAAAGCTACAAGATGACATTAATGCAGCTAAGAAGAAACCTTCGATACCACCGAAGAAAAATAAAGCGCCGCTGCCTCAAATACCACAAAGTTACACTGTGAAGTCGGCTTGCGAGCCTTCTTACTCGTCCCGGTTGGAATACGGCAGCCGAACCAGTTCTACATACTCGAATCTCGTACCAGTAAAAAGTTGTATCGTGCGAAACACAGCTCGAGTGCGCAGCGGCGATGTACTGCTATACAGCAATTTAATGCCTCCCGGAGGAACAAACCACGTTTACTCAAACATTCCACACATGAGAAATGTAACTGAGAACATTTACGACAGGGATAGTAGGTCTGAGGTGTCGAGAATAAGTGATATGGTCGCACAGTCGAATTATAGTGAGTTGCGACGGCCGGGGTCTGCATATCCGCCGTCTTCGGCGTCTGTGAACGCCCAGGACTTCTCTACGTATGGAGGATCGCAAGCTTCTTCTACGTATGAGTCATTGTATGAACCAATCAATCCTCGGCCATGTAGCCAGCTATCAGGGACCTCTCTATACAGTGGATATGTGGGTGCTACAGTAGAAGCTACTCCAGAGCCTGAAGACGAGCTGTATTGCGGCAACTGCTACCAGTGTGGCAAGAAAATCATGGGGGAGACTACTGGGTGCACAGCCATGGAGAGGATCTATCACATTAAATGTTTCTGCTGCCAGCAGTGCGGGATTAATTTGCAGGTAAAATCACATTAAGGGTTCTATTTTTAAAGGCCAAATGTTGCAGAAATATTGTCTTATCAAAACAGTTTATTCATTGTAAAATAGTTTCAGTTAAAAATGACTTCTTTTTATGATTTATCAGTTGTATGAACTCTACATATATTATTCTCTACATAAAATTTTACTTATGACCATTAATTATTTTTAGGGGCGGCCCTTCTATGCAGTTCAAGGTCGTGCCCTCTGTGAGGGAGACTACTTGGATACATTGGAGAAGTGTTGTGTTTGCGGCGACCCTATCTTGGACCGCATCTTACGAGCTACGGGCAAGCCATACCACCCACGGTGCTTCACTTGTGTAGTTTGTTGTAAAAGCTTAGATGGAATACCATTTACAGTAGATGCCGTCAACCGCATTCACTGTATTGAAGACTTTCATAAGAGGTAAGAGCCTTAAACTTATAAAAAAAGGTTTATAAGTTAAATTAAATCAATCAGATGTCCACCAGTCTTGGTTGTAAATTACAGTCAGAAAGAGAAAGTGTGGTAACTTGGTAACCAAACTAGCCACAACCAATTAGATTTAACAAATTATTGATATTTATACATACATATCTATACATATTAGGTGAGCACTAAGCATGTTTTTCATGTGTTAATATTTTTAAGTTTTTTGTGTGTCATTTGTTGGTACTCCAACTAAATAAATAAATACATTGATATTTTAACCTTTTCGTTTTCTCAAATGGTAGATATGCCCCTCGATGCGCGCGGTGTCGCGAGCCGATAGTTCCTGAGGGTGGCGCCGAAGAGACGGTTCGCATCGTGGCGTTGGACAAGAGCTTCCACATCGTGTGCTACGCCTGCGAGGACTGCGGCGCGTCGCTGTGCTCGCGACAAGAAGGCCGCGGCTGCTACCCTCTCGACGGACACCTTTACTGCAAGGAGTGCAATGCGAGACGTATACAGGACCTCTCCAGGAATATAAACTAGGTAATGAGAAACAAATCATTATAAAATTGAATTATAATAAACATATTCATGACTAAAAAACTGTCTTAAGCAAATTTGTTTGTTGTTTATAAACCTGGCGTTATGACTCAGGAACTGAGGTGAGATAGCTCGCAAATAAATATTGTGTATAAGGCTGTTTTATTTGATTATTGTTAAAAGTGTTTATTTGTTGTGTTAATTGGGAAGGTTTAAAGATTTATAATCGTGCTTGGTTAATTTCATTCAAACACACATTGAATAGGATAGGACCTCAGAGACTACTACTATATGAATATTGGAATCAATTAGGGAAAGTTATGATATCAGTGTTGAAGTAACTGTTGCACATGGCCGTGGCTACGCCCATGTATAGGACACATATGGCCCAATACTGAACGCCTGTCAAGATTTAACATGCGATAGTGTATTTTGACGACACTTCAAATGTGAGCCTTCAAACTCTGAATGTCGTTTCTGTAGTTTCAGTATTCGGCCATTTATTGCTTCATAAGTATAGACTAGCTTTTGCCTGCGTGGAAATAAGATTGAAATCCCATCGAATTCCTTTTATTTAGCTAGGATAGAAAGATTTAAATGCGCCCTGGATTTCACCCGAGATCATGATATGGGAGATCATGATATGGATAAATGAACCATTATGTGGATACGTGGATAGAATTAGGAGATATATGGTTATAAAGTTATTTGAAATACTGCTAGCTAGCATGCCCTATTAAATTAGATTAGAATGTGATTGTCTCGGTATTTTTAGTGATTACTATCTATTGAATTAATTGAATTAATATGTAGTTATAAGATATTTTTTGTTTAATACCACAAATATGGCATCCAAGTGTACGCCTCAGATCAAATAAAAAAGGTGACGCCGATGAAATTACAGCTTGCAGTGTATCTTTTATTATTCGTCCTTCATACTTTTGCAAACCGCATTCTCGTGTATTTAACTTTAATTAAAAGGAGGCTGTGCAGCTATCACGTACATTTAAAAAATACAGTATTAACTTTGTAGCTTAATGTAAAATGTGATCGTAATTTTTAAGTTTCTTTATCAGTTAAGGTCGTCTAAAGTCTAAACATTATTGTGTAAACCTACTTAACTAGTGCCATTAGTATTGTGTAAAAAGAGTCAGGTTGTGTTTATAGTTCATATCAATGTTGATCATACTTACTGTTTGTACTTTTAATATTGCGTCCATTGTGTTTTTATAATGAATTAATTATAGCATTTGCATTTAATTATTTTGTTAACAATAAATTAAGCTAGCTGTACTCAGTAATAGTATAATAATGTACAGAATGGAATAAACTATCCGTACGACGGCAAGTACTCTAAATATTGACGGTGGCAAATTTTACTCATAGCTCATAACTATTTACAATGCATTTCCAACGAGTTATGAAAATACCTTTAGTCAGCTGTTAAATCAAATCTTCTCAAATATGATGTATTTTTAAAACAAAATCAATAGGGTCTATTTTCCAAAAATCTGTGAATGTCGATATTGTCTATTTAAAAAGATTGAAATGTTTCCTTCAAGATCAAATTTAGGATGCTTCCCGTCAATACCGGTTTCGTTTATTCCACGTATTCCATCCTTTATAGGTATTACATGTAGTAATCATGTAAATGTCAGCATATTAGTCAATTTTAAAAGTATGCTATTGTGTGTTGTCAAGTAGATCCAAATAAAACATGTAAACTTGTCATGTATTTTTTCATTTACCCAAAGGATTTTAACTCTGTTAAGGATGCACGCGTCAGAGCAAACATTCGTGATAAATAACATATTGTAACATTATGAGGGGGGTTGGTACTAATCTAAATTTTGAGACCGCAAATAAAACCGAATATAATGCATCACTTTTTAACTTTATTTTTTATCCTATATAGAAATTTGTATTTCCAAGCGTGTCTCATGCTTTCAAGTCATCGCCTTAAAAAACCTTACCTATACTTATTCAAATTAGGAAGACTGGCTTCCCATCAATATAGAAACTAAGAAACAGTTTATATATTTTACAAGTTTCTTTTCTTACATTAAGACAATGTTCTCATTAATATTTTTTCGGTTCCGATGAAAAATAGTTGTGTGATACCTATATTATAGAATTATTTAAATAATTTTAAATATTCCAGAGAAATGCCTTATACATATTCCCAAGTAAGCTTGAGGACCTACTTTTAACATAGCTGTTAAATAATAAACTAAAAAACTATCAATTTAACAGTATTATAATGAGACCTGTGCAAGAGTTCATTTGGTAAACTTGCAATTATTGACTTGTAATTTCCTCTTATAGAGATTCAAATGTACATTTTATAGCCAGTCTATTAGTTACTATTCAGTGCCCAATCACTTATTCATATATTTACAAACGCTTGGCGGCAAACGGGCTGACTTAACGCTAAACTTAATCTATTACATTTTACAATGAATTCAGAATATTGAATCCACTCTCCGAAATTAACTGAATTATCCCAAATACATAAACCATCAATTTAATACCATTCTGTCTGTACATACAAAGAAAGCACCCTTACGCTAATAATTTAAAACACAGTTATACATCAAGTACATCTAATATCATTACATCTTGTTCGCAATGTTGGGAATGTAATACTGCGTCGAGGGCCAAGTTTCACTTACAGGTTCTATATGTTTAATAGAAGCATGTAAAGCTATCAAGGGCTAGCAAGGGCGGACACAACGTTATCTCCCTTTAAAAGTAGGAACTACGCGACTGGGATAGTACCTCCACCTTGCAGAGCGCAAATTCTTTGTAGTACTATGATGCGCTGTGCTGGTTATAATAATGGCCAAAACCTTTATGTTTTTAGCTCCGCGATCCCTTCACATTTGCCACATTAGTTTTAAAATTTCATATATATATCAAGTTTTCCAGACATCCATTGGGTTGTCAGAATATTGTGTTTGTGAAATGGTGCTTCATTAAATTTGCTTTCAGTCAGTAAATGATACAGATTTAAGCATCTTTATGAAAATAAGAGTTGAGTAATTCTAAGAGAATGCTATCAGAGCACGTGACCCCTCGGCAAATAAAATTATTGTACGATATGGTGCTCCATGTTATATGTTCGATTAAAGTTTTATCTTCTTACTTTAACAATACTATACAATATTTACATTTTAGATACAAGTTGGTTAAATAAACACACGCATGTCACTAATAAAGCTTGGAGTTTGGACTCGAAATAAACAATACCTGCGATGTAATCAACGTACGTCGCTTCAACATTTAATTTATAACACATTGTCAATGATCATAGCATACATTATAACTAAGTGAAAGAAACAACCGAATTATAATTACCTACAAACTAAAAACATATAAATTTGTCAGGAAATTGTACATTTAAAAATTTTAAACAAAAAAGCAAATACAAAATTATTAAAAGGGCATAGCCTTAATTGATGATATAAAAACAAAATAAACCATAATGGAAATCGAATTTTCACAGTACAATTAGAAAGTTAATGTTTAACAGTAAGAAAATTTCATATTGTTTCTAAACTCTCGTGTTTGTATTATGCGAAAACTAAAAGCATTATAGTAATTTTTATGCGTGTGTATTCTTTTAGCGATACTTAATCTGGGATATTTTTTACCACCACAATGTACCGATCGGTGGGAACCAATCAGATTGAAGAAAAACTATACAAAAACATAAATTAAAGTTTCTCTGATTTAGAAAAAATAACTTCTTCACTTCATAAGTTTATTAGTACGGTACGTTATCGGGACCTAAACACGCATAATGAAATGGTGGTTAAATTTAGTTGGTGTTGGTCTATTTAGTGTTTCCACTCTAATCACCGAAATGGCTAACCGTGAAAGGACTTTAACAGAGCGAATTTCAGTGACCTAGGCGAGATATGTTTGTATTAAATTCTTGTGAATTATATCTGGTAGTAGCTAGACTTAAATAGAGGAAGCAAAACCTCATTTTCAGACATTAAATAAGATTAAAGCAGTATGGCAAAATTAAAACACAGCCAATAGAAAATAACGAAGTAACCTAACTAAGACTTGTACGGGTATTTATATTATTGTCCAAGCTTGCAGTCAGTATTCTCGTAACTTAAATTTCTATTGCCTCAATGAAGAAATAACATATTCCTTGAAAGATTAAATTCACTGTTTTAAATAAAAAATACGATAATCTTGTAACAATTTGAAAGTAAAGATAATCCGTTACGTTTTTTTCTTTAAATTATTTTGCTACATGCGTTTATAATTTACAGCAAATACAAAATATAATTAATATTCTAGTATTGGATTATTCGCTACCCAATAATCTCACCTAAACGAGAGAATTATCATAGTACGAACATATTTATCTTACAATCAGTATATTCAGCTTGTGAAATACTAATTAGGCACTAGTCTCCAAAACGGACCCACCTTTTTAAACCAGGGACAGCAAAGTAGAACTTAGTGTCGATACAAAATATTTGTTCAGTGTCAAGACCAACAAACGTCTTACTAGTCACAGTATAGCTAAAGTGTCACTGAAATTAGTCATAATGTATATAGTTTATTCATAACATTAAACAAAATCCCTTTCCTGGTTTCAGAGAGAATACGACCTTCGAAGTTTTGACGTTTGACCGTTTGAAGCATTATGAAAATACAATATCACATGTAAAATCGGAGGCCACTCAAAATCAATGGCATCAGATTTGGCTTACATTTCAGTATTTCGCCATATAAAGCACTATATCACTGTTTAAACACACAATTTTGTTCTTCAATCTTCAATTGCCGTGAAGTATTTGATGCAATTCATCTAAATGTGCTTTTCCGTCTTTCAGATTTCTCAGCACTGGGGTCCCATTCCATGTCATCGGGGTCATCACCGTCGAAGGGGTGCGGGGAGGGTTGAGATAGTGTGCTGGAGTCGTCGTCTTCTTCTAGCGAGGGGAGCGAGGGGGGCGAGTGGGGTGAGCGGGGGGAGAGCTGATACCCCTCGGGCATCGCCGACAACATGTCCATGTACGTGTCTTCGCCCAGCGGGAATTGTCGTGGAGTGTATGGTCTCACTGTCTGGAATAATACAACGTGTTAACGTTATTCGCGGGTGGTTGTTAGTACTGTCGGCTGTGGGTGGAATTGTTATTGGTGAAGATAAATGTGAACGAACGGTGCAACTTATCCTTGCAAATTAACATTTTATGCGACTTGCCCAATTTTACTAAGTAACAAAATGATAGCAGTTACAGTTCACTTATAGGTTTACAGTAAAGACCAGTGCTTGAAACTAGCGTTTATATTAGAAATATAATTGTTTAATAGTTAGCAAGAACCCGTACAGTGCACGTGGCTGTGTGTAAGCTGACACCATTTTGTCAGTCAAGAACAAGTTAAAGCCGCTCAAGCCGATCACACTCTTGCATATAATAATATGTACTAACTGTAGTACCACTGGCACTGCAAAGGTACAATCATATATGTATCTATGCATAATACAATCATAACAATATTGCTCCTATTGCTTTAAATACTTGCTTTGTGCTCAATCACATTACCAAAACAATTGGACGTCTTGTCGTTATAAATAACGTAGAAAGATTCACATTACATTGATCAATAAATACATTCAGGTGAACGTAAAAAAAACTGCGTGTTAAGAAATAACTAGCCTCATGATTCTGGATTTGGAGCGTAGACGTTTGCGGCTCGGGCAGTGTGCGGGGGGTCAGGGCGGGGGCTCCACTGGAGCTCGCGGGGGCCCAGCTGGGGGTCGGCGGGGCCCCGCCGGGGCTCACGGGGGTCACCGGGGCCCCGCCGGGGGTCGCCGGGCCCTCGCCCTCCGCGGACTCAGTGCGCGTGCGCCGAGCCCGCTGCTTGCGTGCATACCGAGCTCGCTCGCGGCCTTCAGCGCGCAAATGCCGGGCCGCCACCGCTGCTTCAGATATATCCTCGTCCTGCACGCATAACAAAACAATAATCATACAACATTGACCTAATAAATACATGGGAGGTCGGGTCTAGTACAAAATACACGAAGCTATGATGCTATATATATGTATGATAAAATTCAATTTTATCTTATTAGCGCACAGTTGAATTTTGCTTGTAACAATTTACCGGCTCAAGACAGTAGACTAATCGGGGCTATCGCAATAGCATTTTCCTGTGCTTCGGACACTTTTAAGCGTAGAATTCAAAGTCCATTAATTCGAAGTCCATGTATTATTAGGTCAGTGTTATAAATTCATTATCATTCTCAAAATTTCCACTCATGTATGTATGTATGAGTATGCCCACACGATTTCACAAACAATACAGGTCCAGACATTTAATCATTGCAGGAATGTAGCCCGCTTGTGCCAGTCATCAGTCCTAACGCCGTGATCATATCAGAGTTGGCAGCAAACATGTTACATCAAAATGGATCACACCAAAAAAAACCAATAAGCAAATGAAAGTCACTGTAATGGTCGAGGAGACAGATAATCGAAACAATGTAGTTAATAAATTAACTACAAATGATAGAGAAGTAATCATTAGAACCATGGTAAAATATGCTCACCTCACTCTCCACAGATATCCGATGGGACTTCATGACACCATTATTCATCGGCGTCTCTGGAACGTCTAACAACCGCCATCTGTAATTTATTGTCCATATTTTCGTCTTACTCTCGTTGTCGTAAGATGGTGAATAAAAACAGTGTGTACTGTATATTCGAAGCATAACCACTTTTGTTAAAAGTTAGAATTTATTGTTACTTGCAACATTCTATTTCTACAACCATGGTGGTCTTGTGGTTGAAGCAACGGCCTGTCATCTGAGGGGCCCAGTGCCCGTAGCAGGATCATTTTTCGACTACGTAAGCGAAAATGTAACTCGCGAAATGACAAAATGGTCATACTAATTTTTAGTAACACTGTTCACCGCTGCAGCGCCGTTCATTTTTCAATACAAAAATAGTCGAAGGCGATATGAAAACGTTGTCGCAAATTATTCGTGGTCTCACTACAGGTTCAAACCCCGGCCTGTCCCAGTGAGTTTTTCAAAGCTTAAGTACAGTGATTATTCACACCATGAGCTCAAAAAGAGAGGTATGCGAATTGGGATCTCCCGTGGGTTTTCCTTCTTAAATTGGAGCCGCCCGACTGGGGACTGTACCTCCATCTTACGGAAGACAGCAGTCTAATAATAATGTATGTAGTGTTGTGTTTCTGCGGTAAGTAAGGTTGCCAATGCTCCGCGAGGATACGCTGCGCTGGTAGTAATGCTGCTAGCACAGTGAGTCCTCATCAACAACTTGGCTGGCACCGCGTTAGTGACTCTATTGGTATTGCTAGCGGCTATAGGCTACGGTGACCGTATACCATCAGGTGACCCGTATGCTTGTGTGCCACCTAGGGATTGCAATCCAGCACCATTTTCAATCCAGCTGGATTTTTGCTGGATCGACATAAATCCAGATGGATCCAGCATCCATACAAATTATAGGTATTTTTGTGAAAAAAAAAAACCCGTTTTTTTATGCCACTAACAATTATATGCCCGCCTAATAGTAACCGGTTACCGTAGCCTATGGACGCTTGCAACACCAGGGGTATTTAAAATAATGCTTAAAATCATGCATTTGTACTCCATACTCATTCTTATTACACTTTAAATGGTTAATTAATTTTAAAAAATATAATTCTTGAAGTACTCTATCACGGAGCATGCTCTACCTGCCTCTACGCTAGTCGGATTCAGGGCATTTCGGGGCTATCAGGTCAGCCACCGTATACCAAAAAAGTTGTAACTAAGGCTACGGAAGGTACATGTGTCGACTCACTTGGGTGTGATGATCTCCTTGTAGGTGAGTATCTGCGGGCGAGTGTTGGCGGCCATGCTCTGCGGTATCACGATGTTATCGATGTCGTACGACTGCCGCCGCCACCGCGTCTCGGTGCTCGACCGACCGCGACTCCTACACAGATACTCGTTTTTTTGAATACATTTAGCATTTCCTTCTCATATAGCTTCAGACAAAAAAGTCTAGAAACGGAACATTTTTTTTTTATCCATGACGTATACTCTAAACCAATAAAGACGGTTGATGCTCTATACGAGCTGCGGCGAGTTGACATACAAACGGCACATTGGCGCCTCTATTATTTTCAACCCTTTTAGCCGACAGCAAGCATATTGCTATCACTAAAAGGCCAGCAGAATACACTATTGTTTAAGACTATCTCCCAATATTTAAAAAAATGTTACAGTCTAGCAACAACCTCAAAAATGTTAAGTTATTTCTGTCGATGTTTTTGCAGAGTTGCACTAAGCGGGTTGAACTATTGACAACCTATCATAGGTTCTATCAATATACATTTGTACATTATATGTATCCTCTACACATACACATGGTAAAATTATCTTAAATATATCATCTATACATGCCCATGGTAAAATTATCAGAAATACTTTGGCAATGCCAAGAATTCCCAAATGGGTTAGACCACAGATTGTACGCTGCACAACAATAAAAAAAATTATGCCCCTGTCATCTATGGTGTCGTAAAAATTTTTGTAGGCTTAAATTAATTAAATTAGATTATTTTTTAAATAATGCTTAAATTAGCCTAAGCAAATAAATAATGCAAGATACCTCTCATGTCCAGATGTGGAAGTTTCATCTTCTCTGTCTTTATCTCGTATTTTCCTCGACAAAGGCGGCCTGCCTCGTTTCAATCCTAAAATGTAAATTTTAACTAGATCTAGTAGAGTTGCATAATCTGTATAGTGTATCAACCGAATGGTATTATTTTTTGGCAAATATCTGTGTGTTGCACTTGAACTTGTCATTCTCTTATTTTATTAATGAGTTAATTCTATATTTTCTTTAGAGTGTTACATTCTTTCTATTTATCGTAGTATATTTTTTGGTGGAGAAGAATCCCGCAAACAACTTAGCATATACTCTTTATATAAAAGTAGTTGTGTTTGTGTGTACACAATAACTATTTAAATAAAAAGTAACTGTTGGTTTTCCAATAAACAAAAATAAAATAAATATACAGACAAACACAAGATGTTCTCTGTATAATGGTGCTATATATGCCCACCTCGTGAGGACTTGTATGTATGTCGAAACTCCTTATTTTTTGAAGTCGGCTAAAAAGTGTGAGTGTGTACTAATTGGGTTACTCTCTGCCTTCCCCGTGAGGAATTTGGCGTGATGATATGTATACATATTATATTGTGTACGTAGAAGTTGGTACCTTTTTTGAAGTAGACTAAAAACTGTGTGTGTACTTACTGGGTGGGTGTCGCTGCGAGTAGTGTGTCGGCGGGTGTCGCTTGGAGCGCGGCATCGGGGCGGCGGGGGCGGGGGCGGGGGCGGCGGCGGAGGCGGGGGCGGACGGGGCGGAGGAGGCGGGGGGCTTTGCGCGAGACCGGCCCGGCCGCGCCCAGCGCCCGCGGAACCACGCACGCGACCATAACGCGTTCTGATGGATCTCCGGTGGAACGTCTGAAAATACACAACACTAACGTTAAAGTAATTAATCAACCATCAGTGGTCTTATTCCCGATGACGGGTGCAAAGATTCTGACGTAAAAACAAGCGAAAATATTGTGACATTAATAACCAAATTTAAAAAAGAGAGGTAGGGCGATTTGGGGTTTCCCGTGGGTTTAAATTGGAGCTGCCCGACTGGGGACTGCACCTCCACCTTACAGAAGACCACAGTGAAATAACACTACTTGATGTAGTGTTGCGTTTCTGTGGTAAATAAGGTTGCCAGTGCTCCACGAGGATACGCTGGGCTAGTAGTAATGCTGCTAGCACAGTGAGTCCTCATCAACAACATGATTGGGAACCCGTTAGTGACACCCCTGGTATTGCCAGCGGCTATAGGCTTCGGTGACTGCTTACCATCAAACCGCCATTTTTATGTTTGCTGATACGTCAAAATGACGTCAGAATCTCTCTCTCTCTCTGTGTGTGTGTGTGTGTGTGTGTGTGTGTGTGTGTGTGTGTGTGTGTGTGTGTGCGCGTGTCACCTTTGATGTCGCTGAGCACGGGGTGGTAGCCGGGGTCGAGCGCGGCGAGGCGCGCGGCGGGCGGCAGGTCGAGCGCGGCGGGCGCGGGCTGCGTGCACTCCGCGCGGCCCGTGCACACCGGGCAGCTCTCCTCGCCCGCGCTGCAGCCGCACCTGCACCGCAACACCACCAACTCACATACACATACAGCGGAATACACACCCTCACTTCTAACTGAACAGTCTAACTGCAAAGTTGAAACTTATGTGTGTAGGCAAAACTGAACACTGCGCAGTTAAACTCACGAAACTAGTGATCTAATCGAAATTTCATTAGACTATACAGTCGAAACTGTGCTACGACTATACAGTTAAAACTGAAGGGTAAAACAGCACAGTTTTCAGTTGTTTTGCAAAAAAACACTTTGTTGGATTATGTATTAAGTACGAGTTTCTAGTGCATTCTAGATTTTAACAATTAAATCTATCGGATGAACGAGAATGGATAGTAGAATTTATATAGATGTATGAATCAGAAACTTGCTGGTCAAAAGTTAAATCTAATAAGTACCACGGCCGTAGAAAAAGATGCAGCCTACCTACAGTTAAACAACAAATTAAAAACGAGTCAAAATGATCAATATTCCAATAATTGCTACAGCATCATCCGATTACGCTATGTGATTCCTTTAACGTGTTATTTAAACCAACAAGAGATTGCAACTAAAAAGAACTGGACGTGTGTAGACACTAGGGGACGTCAGTTTTAACTGAACAGTCTGTCTGTAAATCATTAAACTAAACTGAACGAATTTGACAGGACTTAAAATATTGCCATCCTTATTTAACCCGCACATGAAAAAAGGGTAGCGCGTCTTAAGTCCTGTCAATTTATTTTAGTGATTTCGTAAACCAGAATCTACACCATACAAGTGTTATGTGTGTATGTGACTAACTTAATATCGGAGGGCTTGGCAGCCTTGTTGGTGGCGATGTGCAGGTTGTGCATCTGCAGCAGCTTCCTCTTGCGGAAGGTTTCCCGGCGCAGCGGCCGCACGCGCGCACACGAGGGATCATCGCCCTCTTGCCCTGGCAGCGCCCCGGAGTAGCCCGCTGGCTCGCCTTCGAACTCCACCGGCCCTTTGGCTTCGCGAACCTACAACCAACAAGTATTGACATTGTAATAACTACAAAAAAGGGTTTTTATAGGGAATTGGTTAGTAGGGTCGGCAAGGCGTGAGTGATACCCCTGGTGTTGCAAGCGTCCATAGACTACGGTAACCGCTTACCATCAGGCGGGCCGTATGATTGTTTGCCACATTAGTGGTATAAAAAAATTGCTGTGCCTGCAACTTCGTACGCGTGGAATAAGTTTTGTTCACAATTCCATTCGTTTTATTATTTTGCGTGGAACCATTAATGTACTCTTCTTGAATAAAAGTATCCTAAGTTTCGCCTTATAACATCCACTATCTACCAGAGAATGTCCCGTTAAATTCGGTCCAGCCTTTTCGGATTAGCCGGAACAAAAATGGTTTCTGTTATAAGTGCCGTATGTTTGAAGTGTCTGTTTGTAATTTTGAAAAGCTTGAATTGCTCACAGACACTTCTATTTTATTTGTTTTATAATAAGGTGCGGAAATCAGGATGAGGAGGGACGTATTAGAACATACCTACCTATCTACAAGCAGACTGCTCGTGACAGCAGCCTATAAAACAGCCGAAGCGAAGTAAATTGTCCATTAAATATAAAAATATTAAAGATTCACTTTCACTTAACATATTCGGATTACATTTTGTAGGGTGTTCTAATCTAATCTTTTCCTCTCAATTTCGAATTCAAAATCATCAAATATCATGGCGAAAATTGACTGCGAATATAATAGTAACGATTGTGAGTCAGTATACTAACAACTCCGTTGGTCAACAGAAAAGAGTAACTCATACAAAAACAGCCACAACAGTCCTCGCATTGCTTTAGGTACATTCGCGTTTCTTGACTCTCTGAATTCGTACGTAAACATAACTTGTTAAAACTTGCGCAACATTATGCAAACATGGTGTTCATTATCTAATCGTATTAAAGGAAGCATCCTGTAAAATTATCGAATATCGAACATGGAAAAGAGTTTAAATTTATTAATGAGCATTTGAGGGGTTCTTACGCTTATACCTTAAGAAATTTAATTTATTTTTGATTGGCCGATGATTTTGGCAACTTGTCAGCCGACATGGTAAACTAAATAGACCGTTTAGGTGTTGTCAAGTGTTGTGCAATACTGTAAATGTTAAAAAGTCTAAAATTTTACTAAGTAGATACTAATATTAAGCGAGAGTAAAATGTGTTTGATTGTATGATTACCCAACACATACAAAGAACCAATAATATCTATGACTGAACTGTCTTATTCTGTCTAAATAAAATCCACCTTATTGCTGAGTAACACACAATCTGTAATTATTTCAGCGAAATACATTATTTTATTTGTTTAGTTAGAGGATAAAAGAAAAGTAAGAAAGAATAAGTTTGATTGAAGTGTACTGAAGAGGTAAGACTTATTGCATTTTATATTTCATTGTTTATGTTCCGCGGATGATCCGCCGGCTGACATTATTGATCTGCGCATGCGATTCTGCCACGTGAAGAATCTTATCATAATAATATTGTAAATACGGATGTTTACATGTTTGGTATCCATTCATATAAAATATGAGACAAATTAAGGGAACCGGCCAAGTGCGAGTCGGATTCGCGCACCGAAGGTTCCGTACACACTTGTAGGCGTAAAGTAGGTAAACTTCAAATGATGTCATTATTCGTCAGTGACTCTCAACAGCGCGATTTAGGAATCATGTAAGCAAACGGAGCGCTATAAGCTCTTAGCTTTTTTACTAAACTACATATATTTCATTGTTTTTTTAAATAAATCTATCGACCCTATCGTGTTCGAATTTTCTGCATAATAATACCTAATCAAATCACATTATTTACGATCTCAAAGGTAACATAACACCAGATACCTAAGATTCCTTTGCCTACAACTAAAATGTTGGTCTAGTCCAGCGGTACTCAACCATTTTTTCATAGGGGCCACGAACTAGCGTGTGGTGATGTCGCGGGCCGCAAAAAATGGTTGTGACCTAATAAATTCTTAGGTTTTTGCAATTGTCACACTGTCAAAGTCAATTGAATTAAGAAAATGTTAACGGATTCATCGCGCATTTTTTAACATCTTTTGTCAATTTTGTCATATCAAGCAGTGCACCGCGGCGTGGTAGTGTTATGTAGAACTATTTACTCAGCGCGCTCTCAATTTTTCTTGTAGGCGCCTCGGGCCAGCCACAAAAGTGTAAGCCACAGGTAGAGTATAATAGCTGGTCTATTCTAATGGTTCGTGTACCTGACTGCTGCGCTAAGTAACTCGGGTTTTTTTCCCGCCGGGGGACATTTATGTCATAAACATTTGTTTGCCTTGCGTCTGGGTGTTTGGAATCACTACATAGTAAAAATAAATAACTAAACAAAATCGCTTCCCGCTGTCTGTCTGTCCATATGTATGCTTACATGTACAAAACTACGAAACGGATTTTTTTTAATAGATAGAGTGATTCAAGAGGAAGGTTTTTATGTATAATTCATTTGGGTTTGTAGGTATTTAAAGGGCGTTTAAAGGGCGATTCTGAACCTGACCTTAACAAGCATGTGATGGTAAGCAGTCACCGTAGCCTATAGCCGCTAGCAATACCAGGGGTATCACCAACCATGTTGTTGATGAGGACTCACTGTGCTAGCAGCAATACTACTAGCCCAGCATATCGTCGTGGAGGACTGGCAACCTTACTTACCGCAGAAACACAACACTACATTAGGTTTATACACAGTAGTGTTATTTCACTGCAGTATTCTGTAAGGTGGGTGGAGGTACAGTCCCCAGAAAAGTTTTACACAACCTGTGCTATAAAGGGTGGTGTTAGAATAACGCTAACCTGTCTGTGCAGCTCCGTATGCTGCCGTATCTTGTAGTCAAGCTCCTGCACTTGTGCCTGCAGCCAGCTCCACCGCGACGCGACCGATGCGCGCTCTTTCTGCCACCGCCAAAGAGCACGCTTTTCTCTGGAAACATTTACAAACTATCAAAATGCTGAAATCAATACTTAATTCTGACTTTTTTTATACCACTAAGGTGGCCAACAAGCATACGGCCCGCCAGATGGAAAGCGGTTACCACAACCGAACAACAGACGCTTGCAACAACGTGGTTGTCACTCGCGCATTGACGACCCTGCAAAAATATCTTCACACCCTTTTGAAGAACCCCATGCTTTTGGAAAAATGAAAACCAAATTGTGGCATGTGTATGTAGGAGGTAGCTTCTTTGGAACAAAACTTTGAGAGACCATTTCGGTTCCAACATGTGAGGATAAATTACCCGCCGATGGGCAGAGGTGTGGTGTAGTGATAGAATGTTGCCGTGGGCATTATGTCAAACAATTCTACAGAACACTGATCATTGTACAAGTTTACCATTACTGTTAGCCAGGCACAACTACTCCACTGGACAAAGACCTTACATGATTTCAAGGTGTGTGACCAACACTCCTCATGACTAGTTTGCAATTATGTTGCCCAGTTTGTCTAATTAGTATACAAATAGTATCAATAGCCACTTTATGAACTCATATGCTTCTCCTTAACAAAAGACAGGACCTAGAAGAAACTTAAATAATTCAAGGTCTAAAATATCAACATTAATAAATTAAAACTTGATGACATGAGGACAGTGAGCCAAGGCAATTACGATTGGTGGCCTAGAAATGGACGACGACAAAAAGGCCACCTGGATGATGGTAAGATGGTAAACACTGGACTAGAGTACTCAGGACCAGAAAGAATAGATAAATGTCTATACCCAGCAGTGGATGAATGTGAGCTAAGATTATGATGATGATGTAATGTACTGTAATATACTACTACCAACTACATTGATTATCTACACCAGCTTTGGTGTATCTTGTCAATCTCAGGACTAGTATAAAGCTATCAAAATGGTGCAAAGAAAATTGGTAAAAGCCACCACAACACACCCACCTGAATATTTCATAGCTATGTTTAGTGGGCGTAAATAGGTTAACAGAATTCACAATGATTTTCAATAAGGTGTGTTTGTGGTATTGAATAATACATATACATAATGTATAATATGATCAAACCAAGTCCTTTTTGGGATAGGCAGAGTATAGAGCACCAGTTCAATTTGTTAATAAGACATAGGTTATTATGGAAATTTAGTATTTTCCACCTATGCACATAACATTTGAAATTTTTATAGCATTTTTGTCAAACAAGTGGAAACAAACAACAGTGAATTGTTCAGCATTTTCAAGTTTTATATTTAGAGATATCCCATACATAACTGCACCAGATATTAAGGTAGGCAGGTGGGTACTACTAACTATGAATCAATTACATAAATCTTGTAACATTGGATCATCCACAGTCTCTAGAAAGAGGACAAAAATATGGTGAGTTTTCTATGATGCAACATGATTTTGTTTGGTTGCTTACTAGCTATATTTACATTCAAATTATATCCGTTATTTTGATGTGATTTCTTAGAAACATGTATCTATAAATTTACACCTATTTATCATTAGCTAAGTTATGTGATGAAATAGATGCTAAATTTGGAATACATATTGGGCACCTACATTACTTGTTTATCACATGATTAGAATAAAACCTAATTTTTGGTGGAAATTAATCTCTGAAAGTAAGTTCCTTATCAACTTCATCATTTCCATAGTTTAAGTTTAGTAATTCAACCAATGTTGATGAAAATTGGCAGTAATTATCAATAGGCAGAGGCTTTTAGCATAAAAACTGCCAGATCCAGGTCAACAGGTGGAAATGGTGAACCGAAGGTCAATATTTTGATTTGAGTTGTCACTGGGAATAGGAACTTTTAACTTTGCTTTGCAAGTTCATAGGTAACAGATAAAGAACCCTATTACTGATAATACTCTGGAACACATCATCCCAAGTCATTTTGATGATAAAAGTATTTTCTAATCAAATAAGAAACCCATTAATTATACAAAAAAACAATATGGTCTCTCAGTTTTATTCAACAACAAAACTTGAATGTGATTTAGTTTTAGCCACTCAATCACCCTTGTATCGAAAGACCTGCTGAACAACCCACATGGGAGTGCTGGGGAATCCAGGACAGATATGGCCTAACATTCCTGACCAGACTGACCATTCTTCATAATTATATAAACTGGCTGTTACCCGCTTTTTTTCTCGTCTACTTCTTTTCGTTACTTCATCTGCATTTGTTTAAGAACAAAAGTAGCCTTGTCAAATTTTATAACAATTTGTTCAGTCCTTTAGTCTTGAAACGGTAGGAAACAAACAGAGCTACTTTCACATTTATAATATGCATATGGAAGTATGGATATAATACTTACATGGGCATCTGTTGTTGGTGAGGATTGTTGTAGGTGACAGCTTCATCATTACTCTCAGCACCAGATGATGAAGCTGTAGCATCAGAGTCCAGTTCCCGCTTCACCACAGAGAGGTGTGACCGCAGTGCACCAGCTGTGTCCTCCAGGCCTGTCAGTGTGCCAGATGCTATGCCCACTGTAGCTGACCGTGACACATCTCCTGTAGATGTCCCAGCACGGTAATACTTAGGCCCAACCACATTATGAGATGCAGCACTCGCTTGAAGGGCTGCTGTTGTTTCCACTCTCTTCAAAAATGCTTTTAAGCCAACAGGCCTTCCTCCACCATCCTTCCTTGCACCACGGGTACACTTCTCAAATGTCTGTGCAACCTCATCGGATACTCTCTTTCCAATTGCTCTAGCCTGCAATATCCGCAGCCTCCTTTGGAGAAATGAGCATCTACGCTCTAATCGAGCTTGCACTAATTTTATCTTATCTTCTGCAGTGTCACCTTCTGAATCAGCAGTGTCTGTCAAATCAAACCCTGATAAGGGGAAAATAGCATCTGGGTCACCTGTAGACAAGGAATCACCTCCAGTCTCTAGTGTCTTGATGACCTGGAGCAAGTCTGCTTGTCCTAAATCACTACTTCCCAGCTCAACCATGATCTGCTCCATCTCCTGGGAGTCTTTGGCGAGACTGGGCTGGTTTTGAAGCCCCATATCGTCTTCCTCCATATGTGTTGAGAGGTTGTTGACGGACGCAAGCGCCCGTCTGCGTAGCGGTAGTGGTTCAGTGTCTCGAACGGCGTCAGGGTCTCGGGCGCGGTGGTCTCGGGGAGCGAGCGGAAGCGCCGGGGCCATGACACGCGCGGGCCCGCCACGGACGCCGGCGCCCGACGCGTCAGGGCGGGCTCCCGTCTCCGCGCATCCCGTGCCTTATGTAACACCACTTCAACGAGATCACAACACTCTCACTACACTGAACTGCACTAAAACACAATTGGAGGGGTTCATTCTTTGTAGTATCAATCTCCCGCCGGCTCCATGGCGAGAAGACAGAAGGGACAGAGCAAAAGAGTCTGGGCGCGCTTCTGAAAAACAACGTTTACGAGGGGTTACAAGCCGGTTTCGGTTTGAATAACTTATACATGCAACTTATGGGCTTTGTTTAGTTAGTACAAGCAAAATTCATTTTACAGAGCCACATTATTCGAAATTTGACCCACGTGATAACGAAAAGAGTACGCTACTCGCTAGCGGTCGCAGTTGCTTGTTTCTGTACGATATGAAACAGGAAATGATACACTTCAAAAACACTTTCGGCAGGCGCTAGTTATATATTGCTCACATATATTCACATTGAACTATGACTGGTGTTAACGCATTAAGCAAAATAATTACTATGAAGTTTTTTTTAATAATAATGGCGGAATCTGGGCAAAAAAAACACTATTCAACTGGGTAGGTACTCGTATCCAGTGACGAAACGTACACCGCACAGCGCATAAGACTGGCGTAGAACTACTTGCGAAAAAGAGATAGATAGCTACACTAGTATACTACGTCCTTGATGTACTTGAGCGGTAAAGTCAAATGAATAGTTAACCAAAAATATGTTTAAGAAAGGCTTTGTGTAAAATATTAACGCTGAAATAGTGAAATGAATATTCATACAAGTATACATTTTGCAAGTATTTTATATATATTTAAAAAGGTGATAATAATAAATATAAAGTATTTATGCGACTACTTTTTCACAGCCACGCTCGACGTCATATAAAATACTATTTATTATTTCAAAGGTTTGATTAATACAACTAGTTTGTAATGAATCAATGTGTGTATGTAAATAAATTAAATTGTTTTTTAGCTTTACATAAAGTATAAGCAAAAGTAGGTTTAAAAAAAAAGTGTAAACAAGAAGTGCTTTCCTTTCCGGTTTTCCTTATGAAAATCATTAAGCGCGTTCCAGGCTCCAATCTACATGTTCGTAGTTAAAAACTCATGCCCAAACTCAATGTTATGAAATGGAACGCAAAGGTCGCACAGAATATAAAATATAAACCTCAGAATAAAGACTAGATCGCTACGCTAATAAATGTAAAGGATGTAATGATGTCATAGTATCTACGAATAGGATTTATTTATGCAATATCGTCGGTGATTGGCGAGTTTTTATAAACGTTTTAAGTAAAAAAAAAAAAAAAAAAACTACGAGATTCCAAATTCAAAAAGCACAGAACTTCCAAGTTTTGAAATGAAATTGATGTTGTTTGTACGTTAATTTTGTTAGGCTGGCTTGTCAAAGAAATAAACTAAATGCAAAGGCAGTACCAACGCGACATTGGCGAAATTGTGGCAACCCTGCAGAAGCCATTAATAGAAAAAGTTGAAGTTGACAAGCAATAAACAAATAACGTTCTTTAGTTCTTTTCATTAGTGTTCGTGCAAAAGCGATAGTTTCGCTATCGTTAGTTGCCCTTAAAAAATCGTCTATAGGGCGAGTAGTACCTATCGAAATTCTGCAATACTATCGATAGTGAAAATTAGGCAACAGTATTGAAATTTTTCGATACTATATATTCTATCGATACTATCGATAGTATCGCGACAATATTGTCGACACTATCGACGATATATCGACGCGGTTCGATAGTTTTGCTTTAGTAACAACTATCGACGTGTTTTCGATACTATCGACTGGGAATAAAATGACACCTGGTCGGTAAACACTGGGACAATCTGGTAAAGTAACTTTATGAATGAATTACGTATGTAAAATATAATGAGTGATGTGATAGATAAACCATCTAATCACCGGCTAAATTGCATCTTATGAGCAAGCAATACTATCGTAATATGTTCGAATATCGTTAGGGCAATAATATTGATAGTATCGATATTATCGATACTATAGAAATTCATTCTATCGATAGTATTGATACTATTGATCTATAGTAATAGAATTACTTATTTTTATCAATTGATACTATCGACAGTATCGATAGTATCGTCAAAAGTCGAGTTTCGATAGGACTATCGATAAAGTAACTGATTTTCGAGGTCACGATACTATCGATAGACCTTCGCTATCGCAACAACACTACTTTTCATTACATAGTAAGCACCATGTTTGAAGAGTACTGTACAAGAATTAGAATATATAATTGTCGATTACAATTACATCGAACCTAGTAAACTAGCCATAAATTCGCAAAGCAATAGGTACCATTTCTTTAAGCTGAAAATTTTTTTTTAATCTGCACGCATGAACATTTTTGTTAGGATCTTCAGAACATTATGCCATTTTTAGGGTTCCGTACCTTAAAAGAAACCCTTACCTACCGTACCTTAAAAAGGTAAAATGGAACCCTTATAGGATCACTTTGTTGTCCGTCTGTCTGTCAAGAATTTTTAACTCGAGAACGCGTGGAGTTATCAAATTTAAATTAATATGAAATACCCGGGTCAATGGTCTCTTTCGGCTATAAAATAATCAATCCTGTAAGTAAATATGAAGAAAAGATATGACCGATTATATTCATAACAAAAAACAATCTTACAAAATTTTACGGAACCCTCGGTGCGAGAGTGCGACTCACACTTGGCCGGTTGTTTGTATTATTATAATTTCTCTTAAGGCTACTTATAAGGTATCTTATATTATTTTGTGAGTGTGTTGTCTGTAAGAATCTTTATTTTTAATTGGGTCCTTATACTTGCAACTATTTAGATATTTCTAGCTTGCTTCGACCAAGGAAAACTAAACAAATACTTAGCTTATTAAGTTATTTGTATTCATACTACACAGCTGGAAATTAAAGCTGTAAAAACTGGGTATATAATAATTATCAGTAAGGCTTACCTTTGGGTGATAGATGTTCTTAATTCCATCCTGTGTAAAATTATTGATCGGCATGTCATATATATCTCTCCACAGCTTGTTCTGCGTTCCCATCCTATAAATTACCAAGAAGAAATACAAGCAAACTATTCCATTTATATAATAATTTTTGAATACTAACACTTCTCAGACTGACTCCACTGACATTTTGGGCTGACATAAAAACTTGTGAAAAATAATGTCACTACTGTCATGAAGTTACAGTGTTTTTTTTATATATTATGGATTTAATAGGCATTGTTTTAAATTATCTGTAATATATATGTTTAAACATTTTGTAGTCTCTTTGCATTCCAATCCCTATTTCCTCTCATGTTTCTAATCAATAGTTCTTTGGCTAATTATTTTACTTTTTATTTTATTATGTATTTGACTACCTTCCTTACTTTTCAGTCTTTTCAATAACTGAGCTTATGCATAAAATGAGTCACTGTATTAATAAGAACAATAATACTTCAAGTTAAAAACAAATAATAGAACAAACAGCACATTATTTTAATTAAGTTTAAACATTATTTTAGTTTAATACACATTATTTCAGTGTTCTAATAAATTTGGAGGGATAGTTGTTACATATTTTTCTGTTAAAATAGAATAAATTATTACTAAGCATATTTTCTTCTTTATATATTTAGCACATGAAATACAGTCTAAATGAAATTGTTGTTAAATAAATTCACAAGACAAATTATATTCATAATGAGAATATCTTGTTTCTGATTTCACTTTCACAACTTATTCCTAAAAACCCAAAATGTATTGGTGATTGGTATGGAAGTCTGACAAACTTACCTTTTACTGAAAGTATGAAGGAAGCATACACAGACAGACAAATTACCTTACATAATGCTTTTATGTGGAAAGATAATATTATTAGCCTCAAAAATGTAATCTTGGTCAACAGTAAAAAAATCAGAAGTCAATTTTATTATCTTTGTCAGCAATATTTTAGTCGCAGCCAATTTTCTATTTTATGATAACTAATGTGAAGAACAAGGAATTGATGTACTCATAACTTGGCATTTAGTTTCAATATGACTTAATATAATCAAAGATGACTTAGTATAGTGATTTCTATGTTCCTTGATAATTTGTTAGCTGTAATCATGGAAATAATTTGGAGAATATTTTTAGGAACCTTTTAGTTAATTAATAATAAAATCAATCAATCCAGATTCAAAACTCTAGGTGGTTTCAATCAATACTTTTATAAAGTAATTTATTTGATTGGAATGCATTTTCATCACACTGAATTTTATTTGCCTTAAATTGAATAAATACTGAAGTACATCTTTATACCTACTTTAATGAATCTAAGAGTAAATAAAATTATACACAAGGTGTGTTTGTGTTTTCTATTAATGTTTGAATAAATAAGGTTTGATATATTATCGAGATTTAAATTAAAATTAAGTTTTAGTGCAGAATTTCTATTGAACTATGTTCCTCATAACATTGTAAGTAGGTACTTTCCGAAGAAGGCATAACATAATGAAAACTTTATTTATAACTTACGGGGTTGTTATCTAAACATGTCAAAACCCATAAATCTATCAAAAGCTTTTTATAATAAATAAATTAATGCAGAAACTATTTTGTATAATCCTTACCTTTGCACGCAACGACGACTAAGGAAGAAAAGAGAGGGAAAACGTGTCGAACGTCTAGGAATATTTTTACGTTTTCATTCTCTGTCGCACGCGTTATATTTGTTCAGTATGATCATGCTGCAAATGTCATTTTCATAATGAATGGACTTATTCTGTTGTCACAACTGTCAATGGTGGTCAGTCAAGACAACCCAACTCAACTGTCAAATACAAAAGCCAGAAAAACGGCGCGCTTCTCGCTGCTTGGCCCTTGCTTCTTGCCGAGTGAATTTTAATTTAATTGTTTGTATTGCAGTTTTGTGCAAAATGAGTACGAATTTTGATAGGACATTGTTGCATTCAAGTCAACACACTCCTCTGCGGAACAAAAGAGCTAGGCAGCTATTGCAACAGGAAGACACATTAAATTTATCACCGATTTTGAATGAGACATCTATTTTCAAGAACCTCAATGATACAAGTTTGAGACAAGTTCTTAACGAATCGTCAATTATACTCAACTCGGGGACCACCGGCGAAGATTTGGATGAAGCCTTTTTTGAGATTATACAAACAAGTAGATCTGGTGATGTTTTGGATACATTGGCAAGGTTAGGTCAAGTATGCTGTGATTCTTTGGAACTGGTGGAGCCATGGAACAGGTACAACGCTCAAAACTACTGGCTGGCGGAAGAGGCAAACACGTGGAAACTTCTGCACTGCTTATACTCAGACTCTATCACAGAACATCCTCAGTCATTGGATAGTTTGTTGACGGAAACTGTTCTGTCACAACAAGCTTTGGTCAATGCCTTATTCAGAAGTGATTCCGAACTGAGATTACTGCAGTTGCTGGTGGATTGGTTAGAAGCGACTGCTGCTTACCAGGAAGAGGCAACAAAGACTTCAGCACCAGTCCTCGGGAATAATATTCACTGGGGCAACACACTCCACCAGCTCCTGATTGGATCAAGTTTGTTCAACAAGGATAAAAACAAGGCAATGGTCACATGTATTGATCCCGATGCTCCAAGGAGGCAGAATAAATCAATACATTCTGATGACCAGAAAGATGACACTGATTTATGTAAGAGGATATTCACAGAAGTGCGATGTGGCAAGTTCAGTGATGCCATATCTCTGTGTATCAATGGTGGACAGGCGTGGCGGGCAGCTGCTCTGCAGGGCTGGGTATTGCTGCACTATCTGCCGAGAGAGGACCCAACAGCACCTTTAGAGATTACTGGAAATCCATCAAGAGACTTGTGGAAATGGTGTGCTCTAGGCATAGCCACTAATGTGACAGAAAATATTCACTACAGAGCTACCATTGGTGTCCTGTGTGGTCACTTGGCGAGCACTGTTCCTGCCTGCCAAGGGAACTGGGAAGACCTGCTATGGGCCCACTTCAGGGTGCAGATTGAAGCTAAAGTGGATAGATTTCTCCATGAACACCATGCTACCGCTGATGCCAACACAACAACACCCGATGTGCTGGAATTGTTACAGTCAGATCTTAAAGTTGAAGACATGTCTCTGCAAAAAATATTCAGTGCCGTAAAATCTATGATGGAAGGCAAAAGGGAATCCAACTACCAAACATGTCAGCGCCATTTGATGCTGGGTCACATTAAAATGATCATGCAAGATTCCTTACAGTGGCTCAACACAGCTGAAGAGAAATTTGTAAGATTCTTGGCTCACCTTATTTTGGTTTTGCGTTTGATGGGTAAAGATCCACAGCATGACATTGGAGATAAAGTACTAGAAAAGTATGTCAGCCAACTCATTGCAAGGTTGATTGATGGGTCTGTGGAGTGCCCAGAACTAATTGCTTATTACACTGCTACAGTGCCAGTAGCACATCAAATTCTCTTGTATGCTGACCTGATGGATCAGATACACAAAAGCCAGTTCAGACAAGGAGTTGTTAAAGCTGGCCTTAATGCTGGTATAGATGTGGCAGCATCCGCTAGGGTTGCCATTAAAAAGGCTATTTCAGAGATCCATCAGGGCTATGGGAACTTAGATGTGACTCTCAATCAAACTACAGCAGTCGAAAAGGACAAGACATTGATAACCAAGGTCATATCATCACTTGAATGGCTGGCACTGATTGGAAATCAGTCTGAAGAAGCTCTATGGTTGAGTAATGCTATGATAAGAACATTTATCTTTATAGGAAACACTGATGCTGCATTGGCCTGCATTGCCAATGTAAATCAAATGTTCACAGATATTGTCAACAAGAGTTCTTCTAACTCATCAGAATTGAGAGAATATTTGTGTCTGAAAGCTTATTTGGAAGCTATAGAAGGGTTTGCTACATGGTACAGACACTTTGTGAGTGGTCAGCCTAAAGATGTGGAGCCTTTGCCGTCTGAAGCATCATTCTCTGATAAAGTGCATCATGAACAGAGATGTGCACAAGTGGAGCAGCAGAAGGCTCGCTGGAATAATGCAGTGTTACATCAATCACGTCACACAAAGAATCTGCTTTACAATGTACTGTTATTCCCTGGAGGTTGGCTGCAAGATGAGAGTGACAGTACAATGTCGGAAAACTTCACTGAAGATGAGAAAAATGAAAGGACTAAACAGTTGGCGACGCTGAGGCGTCTTTGTATCCCAGAAGTTGTTATTCTCATTCTCAAAATATTACAAAGCAATGATGATATAAACAATCATAAGGAAGCGGTAAAGCTTAGCAATCTGATTGCCGGCGAAAACAGATCATTGTACAAAGTGTTTACTAAGAGCAAACTCATGGAAGTGCTGGATAGGATCAAAGAATCCTCACTATTTTTGTTAGAGAAAGGAAAAGATGTGTTTGGTTACGAAATAAATGATGAATAATGTATGTATTGGCAGTACTTTTTATTAAATGAAATTTAATTAAATCTGTTTTTATTTCTCATATACCTACAGGTAACCATGACATTTTTGAGTTTTGAAAGAATATTTTGTTCTATTTACATTGTACAGGTTATGATTATAATAATCACCCAGAGAGCTTTTTTACAAACTAAACCAAAACAGGGTTTAAGTTGATTAAATCATTGCTGCTTTCTGCTAAATCTGTGATTGATACTCTTCCTCTCTGCTTTATGAACTTCGCGACATCTTCAAGTTCTTTTTGTGAAATGTAAATGAATTTCCCTCTGTCATCTACTACCCCAGTGAGTTCTCCAGAAGCTTGAAGATCTGTTATCCTGTCAATAGCTGCTTGTGTTTTGAGCTTGAAGTGTGCTGCTAAGTCTTCTAGGAGCACTACTTTTTGAGCCTGAAAAATATGGACACATAATTTGGCCACGATTTTTGTATATTATAAGCGTTATGTACCATTGCACTGCAGAAAAATAATAAAATAAAATGAACTAAATCAATTACTTTAGTGTGAAATTTATGATAATATCATATAATCCCTTTGGATTGCTCTTCAGCTCGGGCTCCCCACCTGTACCACCACATTGGGACCAAAAATATCGTAGCGTAGGTGTTGACTTATGTCACCACCTGACTTATGACACTACTAGCGAAAGTCTAGAGTGTGGATGGTGTAAAAAATATATATTAAATAAGACCCACCTTTATATAATCAATGAAGTCACGAAGAAGACTTTCCTTGTCTTCTTCATCATTTTCATCAAACCCTTCCTGGTCCACAGAGAAGGCCGCCTTCAGGGCTTCATACTCTTCTTGCTCACGTTTCTTGCGTTCCTCCTCAGCTTTACGCTCTTCCTCTTCTTTTAATCGTTCCACTTTCTGTACATAAAACAAGAATATATGTTTGACCTTGTTATAATCATTACAATATTATATTAAAATGTTCTATCAAATTTAACCAGCAATGACAGTTCTGTTTTTGTGCACTAATTTGCAACATTGTTTTAAGTCATTTTTCAAATGCCAATTATTTTATACACATTACATTGTTTGATTTATGATGCTGGTCAGGATAAATTCATGAAATTATTCTTTTTTATATAACACTAAGTTGGCAAACAAGCATACGCTCACCTAATGGTAAGCGGTCACTGTAGATTATGGACGCTGGCAACACCAGGTATCACTCACACATAGCCTACCCTGTAAGTCTTTTATCATTGGTTCTTAAAATGTGTGTAAATTTTCAGAATAATGAGATATCTAAAAGTAAAGGTACACTAGCATGCAAGGATAAATAATATGATACCTTTATTAATCCATACCTCTATTTCCTCTACAATTTTCTTTCTGTCTTCTTCCATTTGTGCATCTTTCTTCTTCTTCATTTCTCTGTACTGCTCTTCAGCTTCTCTTGCCTTCTTCTTCTCCAGTTTAGCTTCAAGCTTAGCTCTTTTCTGGTAATTTATCAATTTTGTCATAGGTACATTACAGGCATATTGTTCTATTAGAATAAAATTTAAAAGAAGGCTGGACCATATAAAAAAAAACTTTCACCATTAGAATGCTATATGATCACTGAGCCACATAGCCTATATTACTAAGTCTTAATATTAAATTGCTATGTGGGTGAAGTGAAGTTGCAGAGAAAATCTAGTTAATTTATATTTATCATACATTTCTGTAGACTGCTCATATATCTCCAGCTCGGGCTGCACCACTCACTTTCAGTTCATATAAGTCCAGTAAGGTTTATTTTCACCACTCAGTTGGCAAAGAAGCATACCACCAGATGGTAAGCGGTCACCAAAGCCTATGGAAGCTTGCAACACCAGGGGTATCACTTGTGTGTTGCTGATCATACAATTTTGATTCTATAGTTTAGTCATGTAATCAAAGATTTGCATCTTTGTCAGCAACTGGATAAATGGTAACAGAAGTTACCTTTGCTCCCATATGATCAGCAAATTCCACCTTCTGGGTGGTATCTTCAGGATGTTCTTCATCAACATCATCAGCAACCTCGGGATCTTCCTCTAGAAGGGCTTGTTGGTTTCTAGCAGCTGGAAATTTAATAAATTAATTTAAGAACTAATAAATGCAAAAGTGCTAAAAGGACTCAGGTGTAGTTTTTTATTCCTCTATGAATATTTCTTATTATAATGTAAAACGAATACCTACAGGAATAAAATTTACTATGATCAGGAAATATGCAGGATACATTTATCACTGAGAATAATATTATGAGGGTCAGATGTCTATTATTCATCTTTCTTTATGACACATCTAGTTCATTAATTTAGAAATATTTCAACTATATTGGTTCTACACATTGAATTGAAATTGTTTAACTAGGTAATAAAGGAGTGTCTAAATAACTACATCTTACATGCCAAATTATCACTCGACTAGTATGCCGATTTGATAAACTGTACCTACAACTGACTGGTACTAGGAATAAAATGTCACCATTAGCTCGCATCCGCGCTCTTTGGTTTCTGACTGCCTGGACTCGTCCTGCGGCGCCTTCCCTCTGGGCTACAGCGCGAGGTCTTGCACCAGCTGGAAATAAATCATGCGCAATTTCTATTTGTGAGTATGATGAATAGGGTATATTTAGATGACTTATATTAGACAAATTACTACTAAATACTCACGTTGAGGCTGGACTTGCGATACCCTCAGAAATATTACAGACAGAACAATAATTACGATGGCACTCAGAATCGCAGCAATAATAAACGGATCCATGATGAGGTGCTAAGATAACCCTAATATAAATTATTGTAACGTTACCAAATCATTTACTAATAAGACAGTATTAGAGTATATGATATTACTCGGAATTAAGTAATTTTTGACGAGTTTACCATGTTTAGTTTACGTATTTTAGACTCGCTCGACTGATTTATAGTGATAAAACGTCATCAAAAAACTTCTGCTGGCTGACAGCTGAGCTTGACGTTACGTTACTCCCATTACCCATATAATATAATGTTTCTATATTGAAACAAGTCTTTCGGTCGCATATTTTTTCAAAATATCAGTATCATGTTGTGCAGTAAGCTTTCATTTAGTTACTGACTTACAGGAACATTGTAAATTATGCTGTAATTATTGTGTAAGTAAATTGATCTATAATTTTAGTCTAATATGTTACAATACGGCCGACGTAACTTGGCGAGTCTGAACATAGGCTTTGCGAACTTTAGCGCATGTACACTCGTGTAGAAAACTGTTGATGCCAATTTCTTTTTTATAAACCAACTAGCATAAGCCAAAATCTCAAAACTCGAATATCGCTCAGCGGTTTTCGAGTTTATCGCGAACAGACGCGGCAGAAAAATAACTCACTGTAAAAATTTAATTTCGATACCTCACCTTTCGATAGTGGCAGATTTTTACCATAAAACACAATATTGTTTGCACGTAATTCTTTTACTTATTATTAACACTTAATATATTTACACTTTTATTATTTAATCACTGTCACTAAGGGGGGAAATGCCTAACATAAAGTCGTCGGCTCCTTGCGTACCATGTGAGGTACTTGGCATAGTTTCATCATCGTAACCGTCGCTCTCACTTTCAGTCTCACTTTCCGAATCTGAAGCTGTATTAATGATGAATTGTTCCGTCATTTCGTCAATTATATGGTCGCTCTTTCTATATTCATCTTCGACCTCTTGCACTTTTCTGCATAAAGCACTCCATTCTTCCTGTTCCATTAAATTAACTTTTTCCTTTATGAGTTCCATTGTCCGGGTAACGTTCCAGTCGACGTTTTTAGCGGCTACGTGCCCTTTTATGGCAGCCCACGCCATCTCGATGGGGTTTAAATCGGGATGGTATGGGGGTAAACGAAGGACTTCGTGGTTGTTTTTTTTAAACAATTCGTCTATGACGTATCTTTTATGTACGTCTTTGTTTTTTTTTATAAGGTCATAAAGTTGCGGTTTACGCATGTCCTTTTCATAGGGTATACCCTTTTCTACTAACCACGATTCCATTTTTGCCTTCTTGTCATTAGATGTAGGCGCCGGATTCATAAGTTTGTTGTGGTACGGAGCATTATCGATGACCACCACCGCGTTAGGGCTCAAATTTGGGATCAGTTGAGTCCGTAACCATTTCTCATAATTTGTGAAATTCATATCATCGTGATAGTCTCCCGTTTTATTTCCAGATTTGAACATAAGAAGGGCGTTCGGAACAAATCCTGCTTCTGACCCAGCGTGTACCATGACTATCCGCTGACCTTTTGATATCGGGCGTTTTAGTCCTTGAGCGGAACCATCTGACCACGCCTTACCTTTTGTATGTGATGAGTGGGCATACGACTCGTCAGTGAATACAATTGGTCGCCCTTCATCTCTGTATTTTTTTATTGCCTTCAAGTATACAATCCTTTTCAGGCGAATGTCGGTCTTCTCTATTAGAACCATTCTATTAGTTTCGGTCTTTCGCCACTTGAAACCCAAGTTTTTGACTATTGTCTTTAAGCTCGTTTTAGCACCTTGAAAATTTACATCCCGTTTGAGTTTTACTAGTAATTTGTTTATTGTCGGCATTTCTTTTTCGGTTTTGTGGAAGTTGTGAATGCATCTTTTAATTACACCCTGGTCAAAATTATCAATATTAGTAATAGGTTTCGATCTAGATCTTTTTTTACCAGGCGTGCGGAATACCGAAAGTAAACCCGAAATATTGCCTTCAGTTGCAATCCGCTGTATTGTGCGTTGCGACACACCAGTTGCGTTAGCAACTCTTAAATAAACGTTGTCTACATCTTTTACGCCTTCTTCTTTTTCTTTTTTCATATATTGTGTTAAATCATAAATTATTTTTCTCGCCTGGCGATTTAAGACGCTATTATGCTTTGGTGGCATATTTAGCGAATAATATATGTGGCAACACACACTTGCAAATAACACAAATAAAACAAACTTAATAATCTACAATTATCACTAAACAATAACAACGAAAACTTTTGTCACCGACTTTACTCAAGACAGAGACAGCGACGCGAACACGACACCAATGCTGACGTGTGACTGAGACGTATTAGTGTATCGAGCATTGCCGAATAAGCACGAAGTGTTACGAAGTTACCAAAAAGGGATGTCAAATACGCGTGCCTAAGGGTGTTGTTTAATCGATTTTTATTGGAATCGATTAAAATTAAGTCATAAAAATATATTTTATTGTTATTTTATAACGAAGTTTTAAATTTTCGCAAACAGTCGTTACTCAAGTAGTCGTTAATAGATAACTGATATTTAAGTAGATCATGTCTTTCAATCGAGAAAATTGCATATTAAATTAGATTTTTTTTAATTTACTTTGAAATCTCGTTTATTAACAACAAATTTCACTGTATTTGTAAATCTATTACGTTAAATATCTTATATACAGAAACATCAATAAATTCCAAATAAAACTAATCGATTGCGATAATTGATTGAATAAAGGGTCGATTGTGTATACGTAACATCACATCTCTAGCTTAGACAACCGCCCCCCGCACGTCGCCTCATACCACCATTTGGTTCCTAAAAAGAGCTATTGCGCAGCCTTCTGCACGAACTTATGACTCGCCAAGATACGCCGGCCGTATTGTACCTCGGATCTAAAGGCATGTTGCCATCTACAACTGCCGTGGATTGTCTTCAGATAATTCCATAGGGATTTTAATGTAACAAACACAAAACAAATAGAAATTTGATTATTTCTCTACATTGACTCTGGCAAAATTGTCCTTGAAGAGGATTGATTGCCGTAGTTAGGAAAAAGATGAATTTTCCAGATTTGGAACACAACCGTTGACGTTTTCAGTTTTTATTTCTGTTCAAAGTCGATGACGTGTGTCATGTCATTTTTCTGAGGAAGAGTACAGTAGATTGAACAAGAATATTGGATTTTGCCATTTCGCCGACTTAAATAGAAGCCCAAGAACATGGAGTTAATTAAGTTCTCTACATTTGTAGCTGTATTCCTCATTTTAGACGTAGCATCAGCGTTATATTTCCACATAGCTGAGAGTGAAAGGAAATGTTTCATAGAAGAAATACCGGATGACACTACTGTTATTGGTAACAGAATTTCCTTTTCGTTTTTACTTCTACAATATTCAAGAATAGTGTTAATTGAATACTTTTTTCAGTGAATTATAAGGTAGAGCTGTATGACCCTCGGTCAGGTGGTTTTATGCCGTCGACGCCGGGCATAGGTATGCATGTGGAGGTCCGCGACCCTAATGACCAGATAGTGTTATCGCGTGTCTACTCTTCCGAAGGGATGATTTCCTTTACCTCCACGACGCCTGGAGAGCATGTCATCTGCATGTTCTCTAACAGCACCTCATGGTTCAGTGGATCACAGTTGAGAGTAAGTGGTGTGCTATTTTCTCACCATACTTTGCTGAGCGTGAGCTTGTCCGTAAATGGGCTATACATTTTTTAGAGCAAAGCATGCTTGATTATCCGCAAGGCTCAATAACATTCATTATTGTATTTGTTCAATTTGCACAGTTGAGTAAACAATATTTGATAGTCAGTGGTTATGGCTTCTACATAATCGGTAAATCATTATGTAGGTAGACACTTTTAAAACACACATTATCAATGTTTTCCTCTATTAAATTTCCTTCTTAATACAAAGCTAATATGTTTTTTTTTTAAATGTATGTTTTTTTTTTAATTTGTCATAATGAGAGCTTTTCAGAGTATTACTCAAGTATAGTCTATACTCTCTGCTTGTTGAGGGTCTTGGCATGATTGATTTGAAAAAACCTTTTTTTTAAACAGGTTCACCTTGACATCCAAGTAGGAGAGCATGCAGTAGACTATGCCAATGTGGCTCAGAAGGACAAGCTCACAGAGTTGCAGCTCAGGATCAGACAACTGTTGGACCAAGTTCACCAGATCACCAAAGAACAGAGTTACCAACGGGTAATTCATTTTAAATTTTAAGACAACTTAGATGTACTGTTTGTTTGTGTGAGAAATGAGATGGAATGAAAGTAAATGCTAGTAGATAGTCAAGATGCAGATAGGATATCAATTAAATACTGAATTTGTACACTTTTTCAAATAGCAGTGTTATGGGTTTAATGCTCACCAGAGCAGGTATTCCATGAGCTGCCTGGTTCCCATAGCTTCACTTAGTTTGGGACTAGATGGCACTATGTGATGATTTACAGTGTTATAGGTGCCAATTCTGTTGTTCAAAATGACTAAACTTAACTAATTTGACTGGTCTAAAAATATTTCCATCCTTATTTAACCCCGTACATGAGAAAGGGACAGCGAGACTTGTAGACCTTTCAAATTAGTTTAGTAATTTTGAACAACAGAATCGACACCAATATCTGGTCCATATAGCATATGCAGGCTGCAAGTTTGAAATATATATATGCTCTAAGGGTTATTATAATCTTTCTGTTCTCATTCCTAGCATCGTGAGGAGCGCTTCAGACAGACATCAGAGAGTACCAACCAGCGTGTCCTCTGGTGGAGTCTCCTACAGACTGGAGTCCTTGTCGGTATTGGCTACTGGCAGATGAGACATCTCAAGAGCTTCTTTGAGGCCAAGAAATTAGTCTAAATAAATTATTTGTTAAGCTTTAGTTTTCCTTTTTTCTTTTGTAATGATGTTGTGTTCAAATTTGTTTCTGTATTGCCTTTTGTTCTGTGACCATTTTGTAAATGATCTGTATTTTTCCAATAAAATTAAATTATACAGTGAATGTCTTTTCAATATAACCTTACTTATAATAAAAATTATGTTTAACCTAAATAAATATCCCTTTTACATAGATAATTCTTAGCACTAGAAATGGACTTCTGTCAAAGCTTATTTCTATATCACAGGTGGTAAATAAACATACAGTAACTGGCAATTATAACCTATGACCCTTGTAGCATCAGGATCATCAGAGATTGTTGATTGGGCAAAAACTGTAGACAAACAAAAACTTAACATGTACAAATTTTATTAGTTTGTTAAACTTTGAAATTGACTTGAATACAAACAGTAAGTAAAATATCAGTTAGTTGCCTTGCACTTTTAATCTGTCGTCAAGATATTTTATGAACAGTGACGGGTCAGCCTTCGGGAAAGGGACCAGAAGACTGAAGTCTACATTACTCAATGTGCTTACTAGGGTATCACAGGTGCAGTAATACAAGTGACTATCGACTTGAAGCTGTTCAGCCAGTTCTAATTGATGATTGTCCATTAAATCCTCATTCACCACAACTAGTAGAGGTTTGTTCTCCTCTAAAGTTTCCAAACAGCTTCCCGCCCCTGCATGGCTTATCACCAAGTCTGCATTCTTTATGTCGTCTCGTATCGAGTCTTTGAACCTAAACAAACTCAGTTTAACGCCTTCTATGTCGTATTCTCCCGGGTCCACATCACTGTCTCCTATCTGGAATGCAATCTCGCGACATCCTAAACTTTTAAGGGCGCTAAGTACAGAACTTGATAAAATGTACTTGCAAAGCAAGTCAAATCGCGTTGTCCCGACTGTTATGAACACATTTCTGTACACTTTCGTCATGTTTTATTATTACGTAGTAATTTTAGGGTTTCCTTTCGGCCACGGTATTTATAAAACAAGCGTAGAAAACAAGTCAGCCAGTCGGCAGTCTGACAAGCGAAAAAATATAACAGTCGTCGAATAAACCGTGCAACGCGTATTCACTGTAAACTACTGTAAACAAATAAGAATGACGTTTTATGTCAAAACAAAAATGCGTTCCATTTTCTTCTTCTTCTTCCTAATATGGCAATCAATCCTCTTTAGGGACTTTTTTTGCCAGTGTCGTGTAAGAGAATTTTCAAGTTTCTCAAATATTTCGTGTTTGTTGTCATGCATTCTAATGCCCATTTGTGTTTCTGGAAACAATCCATGGCTGTAGCGATCGTAAAACTGCACATAATGTCACCAAAAATGCACATTAAAGATCACTATAACACAATTTACGAGACACTTGAAAAAATAATCTACCGCTCCGCCTGATTCCCCCGCCAAAAATCCCCGTGTTACATTTTGGATATTATGAATTCTAAGATAGATATAGATAAGAATTATATATTTTTAGAATGAATTCACGGCATGATTTCAATCAAACAAATTATGTATCATAAACATCCATAGTAAAAAAAAAATGTAGATGGTCTAGCTTCATGCGACTATGCTTAGTAATATAGCATTTAACCATTATTAAAGAATGAACCTTAAAGTATTTTAAATACATTAACTAAAAAAAAATATCTCGTTAGTTGGCACGGAGACAACCCGAGCTCGTATAAAAAAAAACCGTTGCTATGATTCATTTCATGGAAGGCCTACCCGTGACGTGACGGACTTGGTTTGATGATATTTATGTACCTACGGTATGTGGTATATAGGTATGTATGTTTAGAATTGTTGATACCCGTTACATAATAAAATCCTGCGTGTGACTGCGAAACGTTTCCATGCGCGCACATAATTATAAATGAATCTTTAATCAGCACTGACCTTATGCCGGTTTCGACTCTGTAAGAATCAGGGTGTTCGAATAAAACAAGATTTTTCAAGTGAAGCAGTGTACAGATCCATGATAATTCAATACGCTACACTATATATAGCACAGAATAAACATATCACGTACTTATCTACAGTTGGTGTATTGGGCATATGTATAATATCAGGTAATTGGTACCTACCTATTATGATTATATTTGTATATAATCAAAGCCTACCTAGTACCTACTTAGCAAATCGTCAATCGTTTAAAAATATAAAAAACACAATGTAATAAAGGTTTATTACATTGCGTTTTTTTTTTAAATAAAGACCTCAGGCTAAAGTTAGGAAAATATTATACCTAATTCTCATGCCATCGGTCTGGAAATATTCAAAATAATAATCAATCGTTTTTAAGTCGGTAAAAATAACGTTGAAAGATTGCATTTAATTTCATGGTAGATACTAAATAGGTATGTACATACATATATCAAGCTAATATAAATATATTCCATCCACAGAGCAAACGGTTCATGGATTTAATTCCACATTTCGTTAGGACTTGCATGTCCAGTAAGATAAGATGCTTTGTTCTTTCGAGGTAAAAAATATATTTGAGATTCCATGTGATTTTCTTATGAAAATCTACTCAGTCGCTCTAGCCTGATTGAATAATTAACTAACAAACATCCAAACTTTAAATTTATTATAATAGAAACTAGGACAAAATGTCTGAAATGTACTGAGGTGTATTATAACAAATCGTAAGCACTCCATATAAGAGTCGATATCACGCCACTCCGTAACCTATCGAAGATTCACATTCACAATAGAACTTTCATGCAATCCGAATCGAAAGTTAATATGACACACGTGCTCCACCTTCAATAATTAGGGCATCTTTGATTGAAAACAGTAATTAATTTCCCACGAATTATGTTCGAAAATTCATTTGGCTCGAGGGAAATCTATACAGTGATCGCCAAAGTGAAAAATGGAAAGATGTTTAGTGATTTTTCTTTGCATGATGGTATGTGTATCGGGAGAAGATTTCCCGTCTCTAATAACTGCGAATGCTTCGATTGGTAAGTTGGAGAATACAATGTCGATGTCGATGAGATATTATAATATTATTTAAATACTTACTTTTCTATGAATAAGTCCGGAACGAAAACATCCCGGTTTTCTTAATCTCCATTAGTGAAAGTCCCGTGAATCCGTTTAGCAGTTGCCGAGATAACTGTGGACAAACAAAAAGTGTTGTAATGCGCATATCGAGTGATCTGCGAAGCTACGCAGCCTTGTCTATGGCCAGGTGTTAGATGGGTGACCGTCTATACTATACAGAGTCCCCACCGTGCCCGGAGAGGACCTTAAGCCGTTGGTTTCGACTGTCAATTAATATCTTTGACAATCGTTAGAGATCTGTCTCGGCAACCGTCAGTAGCAAAAATCTGGCAACTGGTTTAAGTAATCCACGTAAGCGATTTTACATGTAAAACTTTTATTTGTTTTTATTCATAAACTGTGTTCTACGCCCTTTCATTTGATACCTAGGGATTTATGACGAAATTGTAAAAAGCCTTGCAGCCGTCGCCATATTGGATTTAAAATGCCAGCATTTAGATAATCGTGCATTGTCCCTGGAAACTTATTGTCAATCAAAGAAAAAAACATGATGCCTTATTTACGATGATGATAGTTGTCATGATCGCATTTTTCAGCGGTAGTTCTAGACAGGCAGTACCTTGGGGAGCAGTACCAGACGGTCCTGGACGGCCTGAAGGACTACATCAAGGAGTTAGCGCGGGTTGAGCTCAAGCACGGCGGGGTAGTGGTACACTACTACTCTTGGACATCTATCAGTCTTAAGAAAGGTCATTAAATCACACATCTACTACACTAATCTACATCTACATCTACACTTCTACACTAATATAATATTATAAAGAGGAAAGATTTGTATTTTTGTGGGTTTGTATTGAATAGGCTCCGAAACTACTGGACTGATTTCAAAAATTATTTCACCGTTAGAAAGCTAAATTATCACTGAATAACATAGGCTATATATTATACTTGTTGCCTGTCCCGGCTTCGCACGGGTAGACCAAATATTTGATAAATGTCTATTGTCTACCCATGCGAAGACGGGGCGGGCCGTATGTGCAAAAAAAAATGTGTGTGTGTGTTTGTACCCTCCTTACGTCTCAACGGCAGAATGAATTTTAGAATTTAATTTATTAAAGAGATCCAAAAAAATCCACTGCGTATTATAACAAAGTCCCCCGCTGCGACTGTCTATCTATATGACTGAACGCGATAAACTCAAAACGTACTGAACGGGTTTCCATACCGTTTTCACCAAAAGAGTACAGTAAGTAACAGTAAGAGAGCAGAGTGGTTCATGAGAAAGATTTATAGATGTATACCTAATTGATTATGGCTTAGTGTAAATTTGTCAAAATATTATTTAATAATTGTTGAATTCTTTCTCATGCTTGATGCAAAAGAACGTTATGACATTACGGTTAAAAAAAATAGACGTTCATGCTCTCTATGCGAAGCCGGGCGGGTCGCTAGTAATTCTTATTGTACCTATTTACCGCAGGCTTCCTGGCGGTGTTCAGCGTAGCGTCCTGCGAAGACACGTGGACTTTATTCTCCCATGCCGAGGAGGAAGAACTGCTTCTATTTGCCCTGACTGAGGTGGACTGTCCACGGTTACCGACGCAAGCAGCCATCACCGTCACCTATGCGGATACAGGTCAAGAACTCCCGCAATTGATTCTTGACCTCCGGACTTTTAACTCCTTTAAATGGAAGTCCGCTGTCATCTTGCACGATGACACTTTGAGTAAGTTTGGGTGGTAGACCTTTTGAGTTGTGGTGGCCGTGCCGCAAGTTCCAATCCCACCGGTCCGTACCAATGAGTTTTTATAACTTAAGTTAGTTCAGTGATTAGTCACACCACGAGCTTTACGTGAAGGAAAACGTCACAAAGAAAACCTGTATGCATCCGACTGAGAAGAAATTCAAGGACGTATGTAGTGCCTAAGAGACGGCGACGGACTCACCATCCGTCACGTTAGCACCAAATTATCTTCGGTGGAATGTGGGTGTTGTAAAACCTCTGCCTACCTTCGGGGACCCTTTTGGGAAATCGTGAAGATATATTATTATTATTTTTAACTTCAAAAGCTCATTATAGTGTATGTCCATTTCTTCAACAGAAATCCAGATTATTTGGTTCAAGCCCAACAAAGCTATTTTAGAATACAAAATATATTATAATTTGCTTTTTCCGCTTAATGAGTGTGATACGGTCGAACGGCCTGCGCCCAGGTGTGAGCTCAGAAGTGGTTTCTTCAGACACGTGTTTCAGGACTTCCACGTCCCATCATCAGGGTGCCGCCGCGTTGGTCGAGCAGCGTGATGTCACATCGAGGTGTCGATAAACTAGGTCAAATTTGTAATGCTAAAGAAAAAATAGATCGCGGCCAAAAATCCGGTGTATACAAATTATCATGTCAGGAATGCGATAGCTTTTACGTAGGACAGACAGGACGTAACTTCAATACTCGTTATAAAGAACACATATCAGCCTATAAAAACAAATATCCCGAAAAATCAAATTTCGCCAAACATCTCTTAGAGACAGGACACAGCCTAAACGATAGTCACACATTTAATATTTTATACACCTGTAATAAAGGCCAAAAATTATGTGTTTTGGAGGGTTTAGAAATAATCAAACATATAAATAATGAATCATTGTTGAATGAACAAACCGACGTTACACATTCCCCTCTATTACGTATGTTTACACGATAAAATACGATGTGACACGACATACGAGTTCCACCACCACTCTACTACTATAAAAGGACGGGACGTACCGCTAAACAATCACTCTTTTCTCAGCTTTAGTTACAGAAGGGTCTACGTGCTGTCGTGGCGTCTCACGCCACCATCATGCTGTGACGCTGCTCCAGCATCCTGTGACGCTGCTCCAGCATCCTGCGACGCTGGTCCAGCATCCTGTAACGCTGCTCCAGCGTCCGACCATCGTGCTGCGGCGCTGCTCCAGCATCCAGACCTCGATGTGACATCACGCTGCTCGACCATCGCGGCGGCACCCTGATGATGGGACGTGGAAGTCCTGAAACACGTGTCGGAAGAAACCACGCCTGAGCTCACACCTGGGCGCAGGCCGTTCGACCGTATCACACTCATTAAGCGGAAAAAGCAAATTATAATATATTTTGTATTCTATAAATATGAATTTCCGCAAAGTTAAACCTGAATCAATTCAATATAAAGCTAATTTATTTTAGGGACTTACTAAATGACACTTTTTAATTGTGGATAGGTATAGATTTTAAGTGTTTATGGAATTTATGTGTGTGTAGGACTCAATATACGGGAAATCCCATACAGAGAGAAACCGTGAGTTTTTTAAAGCCGCAATTAAATAATTCTGTCTCAGGTAGAGACCTGGTCTCTCGGGTAGTACAAGCTCTGACGTCACGGATTGATGACGAAAGCGCCTCATCAGTGTCAGTGACAGTGTTCAAGATGAAACACGAGATCAATGAATACTTGCGAAGGAAAGAGATGCACAGGATTCTGTCCAAACTACCTGTCCAGTATATTGGTGAGCTTATAACTATGTATATGTACCAAATACTTACATATTGTGTAATTTGTATGCCTTATACATAAAGGGAGAGAAAATAACTTTTCGTGATGCCAATACACTATTTGGACCACCAAGTGGTAGCCGGCGACTTTGTAATACACATTTTGGAATTATTTACTTCGGTGTTTTGTATAAATTTCTTTCGGTGCTATCTAAAATATTTCTATCAGTCCTCGTTGGTAGAGAAGAACTGACCGAATATATTACAATACACCGATGAGCCCAATTCCCAAAAGCAGGGCTTTCAGACAGCCATCTAACTAAGCAAACTTCTATACCGGAAAAGTGGTTACAAAGGGGTTTAAAAACATTAACAAACGCTCATACTAGACAATTCGGCATCAAAGAACGCCAGGGCCGGAACTGATAGTAATAGTAAGCGGTCATATCACCGTAGCCTATGCACGCTTGCAACACCAGGGGTGACACTAGCCCGTTGGTGATCCTAAAAATAATGAGTTGCTTCCACTTATACGTTTCATTAGGGCGTCCAGACCTTTAAATCCGGTCCTGAATAAGGGACAATGTTTCTACGCATTTCAGGAGAGAATTTCCTAGCGATAGTGACGTCAGATGTGATGTCGACGATGGCGGAGACAGCTCGCGAACTGCTCATGACCCACACGGAGGCTCAGTGGCTCTATGTGATATCGGACACCAACGCACGTAAAGGGAACCTCACCAGTCTTGTCAAAGGCGTTCACGAAGGGGAGAACGTGGCTTATATGTACAATCAGACTGACGATGGTCCTGAATGTAGGGTATGTTGAGTTTTATTATCACGCTGAGTGACAATGTTCATCATAAAGGTTTTTTTTATACCACTAAGGTGGCACACAAGCGTACGGCCCACCTGATGGTAAGCAGTCACCGTAACCTATAGCAAGCTAGCAATACCAGCGGTATCGCTAACGGGGTGCCAACCATGTTGTTGAAGAGGACTCACTGTGCTAGCAATACTACTAGCCCAGCGTATCCTCGTGGAGCACTGGCAACCTTACTTACCGCAGAAACACAACACTACATCAAGTAGTGTTATTTCACTGCGGTCTTCTGTAAGGCGGAGGCACAGACCCCAGTCGGGCGGTTTCAGTTTAAATGGGATAACCCGCGGAAAAACCCAAATCGCGGATAATGTATAGCTAATTTTGTGATCGTCTGTGAGGCAGAGTGTATGATAAAATGTAATTGCATGCAGAACGGCCTTATGTGCTATTGCGAGGAGATGATGAACAGCTTCGTGTCGGCGTTGGACGCGGCCGTGCAGGACGAGCTCGACGTGGCGGCGCAAGTCTCCGACGAGGAGTGGGAGGCCATCAGGCCCTCCAAGCTGCAGAGGAGGGATATGCTTCTCAAACACATGCAGGTATGATGGAGGATCATAATCTATATTTTAAGAGAGGTAGGGCGATTTGGGATTTCCCGTGGGTTATCCCATTTAAATTGGAGCCGCCCGACTGGGGACTGTAGCTCCACCTTACAGAAGACCGCAGTGAAATAACACTACTTGATGTAGTGTTGTGTTTCTGCGGTAAGTAAGGTTGCCAGTGCTCCACGAGGATACGCTGGGCTAGTAATAGTAATGCTGCTAGTGAGTCCTCATCAACAACATGGTTGGCAACCCGTTAGTGATACCCCTAGTATTGCTAGCGGCTATAGGTTACGGTGACTGCTTACCATCAGGTGGGCCGTATGCTTGTGTGCCACCTTAGTGGTATAAAAAAAATTATATATTGTAACTGTTGGTGACGCGTTCGTGATACCGTGATACCCTTGATAGTGTAAAGCGTCTATAAGAGACGTTGACCGCTTACTATCAGGTGGGCCATATCTTACTAGCCCAATGCGTACCTTGAGTCCGCGCACGATCAAGTTGTGGAATTAACTCCCGAACTAAAAAATATAAAAAAAAATATTGACATTTTATCTATATACCTATGTCGTTTTACTGCCTTAGATACCATGTTAAAAAAAAACGGATCCATTTTCTTAGCAACACATCGCAGCGAAAAGTCGTTGCGGCAACTGCACCGTATGGCGAGCTCTCGCTGCAGATACTTGGGGCGCCACCTATCGGCACTACACTGAACCTCAGGGCCCAGCTCCAGCGACATTTCGCAACCACACTAATGGAACCAGCGCTCTTATTGAGCAGGTCGATATGTTAAATGTAAGTAATAACAAAATATCTTCGATTACAGTTTTTTTTATACTACTAAGGTGGCACACAAGCATACGGTCCGCCTGATGGTAAGCGGGTACCGCAGCCTATGGACGCTTGCAACACCAAAGGTATCACTCGCGTGTTGCCGACCCTTCAGAAATCGCTTCACACACTTCTTGAAGAACCCCAGTTGTGTTGTGTGTAACTTAGTTAGAAAACCTCCTCCTTTTTGAAGTCGAATGAAAAATATATAAAAGGTGCGCGGTAGTGGGAATTTCTTTAGGAACGAGGTTTTCGTTTGCTGTGTTGCTGAAAAAAGAAAGAGATTTGTCGGTTAAAAGTAAGAAAAACATGTGCGCTAAGGGGACCCCCGTCAGGAACGAAGTAACATATAAGTTGTAACGAAATTTTGACTTGGATATACATACTACCGGCCGTTTTTCTGTTACGTTTTCTATCAGTCAATCCTACCGCGGAGCTTCGTTCCAAAACACACAAACAGACAAACAAAGTGAAGCATTTTAAACTCACTTGTACAAAATACGAGTATATATAGTTGAATTAAAAGATATCGATAAGATTAATTACAAGTGGTAACTTTCAGGTTGGCTACTGGCGTCCTATAGATGCTGTGCGATTTACAGACGTCCTCTTCCCTCACGTGGAGCACGGGTTTAGAGGGAAAGAGTTGCCTATTATGACATTTCACGTATGTTATCTTCATATCATTAGCTCTTATATCTCTGCGGTACTAGCTCGTATGATATTCGACCCTTAAAAGAAACAAAAAAATATACTTCACTCTCTTTCGTCCCGGGTTTTAAGAGTTTTTTTTCTGTTTTTGGTAGGGCAAGAACTATGATTGTGTCGCTTATTACCATCTTTATTGTGTGGAGCGAGCGAGGTGATCATGCTCAGCTACCACAAAGGGACGATCTTCCGGCCATGCGGGTTTTGTGCCTTGGAAACGAAGCTCCGACATCTCTAGTCGGAAACTTGTGCTTATAAATACTGAATTGAGTAGAAGAACTTCGCTTGCGCTTTGTAGGATTGTGACGTATGTATGGAGCTGTCGTCCGTTGAATGTTATTTTCTTTAGTAGATTTCAAACGTTGATTTGTGTAGTGTAGGTCGCTACAATTGAAATAACCACAATAATAATACCTAATTTAAATCTAAAAAGTATGTTTCTTAGTTAAAGCGTTCAAGACTGCGTTCTGGGTATTCTGTTGCTGTTGGACAATACGTTATGGTTATTAAAACATATTTTGAACACTTTCCAGAACCCTCCATGGACTATCCTACAAACCAACGAGTCTGGAGCGATAGTGAAGTACTCGGGGTTGATATTTGACATCGTTAACCAACTAGCTAGAAATAAGAACTTTACGTTAGTACCCTCTTAAGCAAATCTTACGTGTTCAATAATTTAAAAGTTATTAGAACAATTTCTATCATTTAGCTCAAAAGATTCAACATTGGTTGCGATTCTCTTGTACAAAATCACAAAACTAAACTAATTTTACAGGATCAAAAAGTCATGCTATCCCTTTCTTATGTACGGGGTTAAATAAGGATGCCAATACTTTAAGTCCTGTTAAATTAGTTTAGGTTAATGATTTCTTCCGAAAGAATTAGCAACATTGACTGTTGGTTTCAGAATGAAAATAATCCTACCAAGTGCAGTGAAAAAAGGCTTCGCTAACGTTTCGTTGGGTGATGTAAGTAAATTTAAACAAATCAAAGTGAAATTCTCTTAGTTTCCTAATCCGAAATTTGGCAAAATTAAGTCTGTATAAAAAGATATATCATGTTACCGGCGAACATACATAAAGAGATTACTGAATTTATGAGAAGCCAAAGATTCAAGTCGAGAGTGATATGGCGCTCTATACCAACTCTCTGCCTACTCCGAAAGGGACTAGGCGTATAGCGCGATCTTAAATATGTTATGGACGACCGAGATTTGTATTAATCGGTAATTCGTACATAAGCATCACTTACCAGCCACCATCGACAGGTGATGCACAGCAAAAGCGCTATGTTGACGCTTTCAGCCGTCGCGAAGGGCCAAGTTGCTCTCGCAGCAGCCTCCTTCACCATCCTACCGGATCCTATGAAAGGTAAGGTCTTATGAAAGAAGTACAGTTACTCAGTTTTGAGTGACTGCTTACCAGCAGGTGGGCCGTATGCTTGTGTGCCACCTTAGTGGTTTATAAAAAACAAAAAAACTCATCACACACACACACCACGAGTAGAAGAGAGGTAGGACGTAAAGGGATATCCCATTAAGAACATAAATAAAAAAAAACACCCCCGTCCCGAAATCCTCAAAAAATCATGACTAAGAACACTCGATTAAGTCACATTTGATTAAAAAAATCAAAATCTAAATCGGTTCATTCATCTAGGAACTACGATGCCACAAATAGCTAACAGATACACACGTTAAAATTATAGCACCCCTCTTTTTTCGTGGGGGTTAATAAATTGGAGTCACTCAGCTGGGGTGGTGGTTATATCACCATCTAAAAGAAAATCGCAGTCAAATAACAGTACTCTGATGTAGTGCTCCTCGAAGAAACACTGTGCTGTTACTGCTGTAAGTAATATGTGGCTGAACAATGAGTCCTCTCAACATTAAATTTGGAACGAATTGCTGGAGACACCCCTGGTATTTCAAACGTCTATTGGTTATAGGTAACCACTTACTATCAGGCGGGCTTCATGCTTATTTTTAACATACTTTGTATAAAAATTCGTGCTTAATTCTTGAAATACTATGATTTGTAATTCTATAACTCTACTCTAATTTGTGTTTCAGAAATTTTACGTTCGGTATTTTTTTCCAAATGAAGCACTTCTTACAATAACAGTACGTTGCACTTGACTAAACATTGTTTTGTTTTAAAAAGAAGGAGATATAGCAGTTTTGTATTCCAGGCATAAACTATACAATACCGGTGAGCAGTCAGCCGTACGCCTTCATGATAGCGCGGCCCCGCGAGCTCAGCCGAGCTATGTTGTTCTTGCTGCCTTTTACTACAGATGTAAGCTTCAATATTTATTGTTACTCCTGTAAAACGACATCTGCAGTCTGCATAGTACCTGAACACACTTGGACATTAATTATACCTTGTTATTGACAATTAAGCCAGTATCGCAATCACAAACCTTTTTAGATCTAGAATAAGTAGAAAAGTTAAAAAAAGTTTAATCAAGACATATTTATGGAGTATCGTACTGTATGGATGTGAAACGTGGACACTGACGCAAAGAGACAGAGAAAGGCTGGAAGCATTTGAAATGTGGTGCTGGAGGAGAATGGAGAGAATAAGTTGGACAGAAATGGTAACATCAAATGACGTTTTGAAGAGAGAAGGAGAAAAAAAGAATGATTATAAGTACGATTGAAAATAGGGGGTACATGATTGGCCATTTGCTACGACATGACGCATTTACACAAAATATCATAGAGGGAAAGATCTACGGAATGCGTGGCAGAGGAAGGCCAAGGATCAGTTACCTGCAACTGGATAAAGATGACGGCTAACGTTATGTCGTACCAAGAGGTCAAAGAGATGGCTAACGATAGAACGGCTTGGCGATTGCTCCACCGACAAGAGCCTAGCTCTTAAATAATTGATGATGATTATTAATTAAAAAAAAAAATAGTTGCCTTAGCTCCCAAGTTCTGCTCAAGTGATTTTACTAGCGATCTATAAATTCGTCTTGATGAAATGCTGATATACGATCAATTTTCCATTACCGCGATAGTTGGTGCAGCATTCTCGATCGCATGACAACTTTAAGAACTTAAGATATTCACAAAGGCCCGTATTCTAAAAAGTCGCTTAGTCACGAATGTCGAAATAGAACTAGATTTAGGAGGCAATTTCGTTGTAGAACTAAACTAGAGACAAAATTCTATATTTAATTGTGGCTTTCTATGTCGAGATGAAATCCAATTATTTCATAAAGATTAATTTCAGACCTATTCGATAAATTCGGTTAATCATTCCAAATCTTCAGATATTAGTATTACAAGCTCTATACACTACGAAGGTCACTTATCAGTTGTTTATTTCTAGACGTGGCTCTGTCTGGGCCTAGCCGTAGTCCTAATGGGGCCCATCCTGTACGTGGTACATCGTCTGAGCCCTTACTATGAGGCCAAAGAGATCACTAGACAAGGCGGCTTGGCCACCATACATAACTGCTTGTGGTACATCTATGGGGCTCTGTTACAACAAGGTAACTAACTATTGGTTACTAAATTAATATAGCTGGCCAACATCAAACAACTAGTTAGAATACCTGACGCATTGCCGTACTGGACTCTCGATAGAACTGTTGTATATTAATATTAGTATTTCTCACACCACGGATAATGAGAGGCAGGTAGTTATGGGATATCCTTTGATTCTATATGGAATATCCTATTAAGACAAATTGATATTTCGCGACGGAACGTTGCTTGGACGCAGCGGAACGGACGGAACTATCGATACTAATAATTTGCGTTTGTTCGTTTCTTTTCCGGTCTAGTTCGAATTTGGAAGATGTTACTTTTAAAGGCTTAAAGAATTCGCTTAGAATAAGGACTTCGCTTCGCTTACATGGACGTTCAATAAGTGTTCCAATGTCTCTTCCGTTGATTTTAAGCATTTTCCTTTCTTTTTCTCAGGCGGTATGTACTTGCCCCGCGCTGACAGTGGTCGCCTGGTGGTGGGCACGTGGTGGCTGGTGGTGCTGGTGGTGGTGACCACGTACTCCGGGAACCTGGTGGCTTTCCTCACCTTCCCCAAGCAGGAGATTCCCGTCACCACCGTGTCAGAGTTGTTGGAACACAGCGCCACTTACACTTGGACTATCCGTAAGGGATCTTACTTGGAGACTGAGTTGAAGGTACGATATATGTGAAAAGAAAAAGAAAATATTTCATTAAGGCCCTGTTAAATTAATGAGGCATCTATAAATGTCGAAGTGTACCACTGGTTCGGAAAAAGCCGTCTGAGATGAACAGCAGGAAACAGTGAAGCAAGTAGATACAATACGGCAATTTTTTTCACAAGTACAAACTAATACAGTTTGTACTTGTGATGTGTAGGTTAATGATAACTGTTTTTTTATGACGAAATTTGTGTGGATTTTTATAAATTACACTGACTGATCGATATGAGAGACTGATAAATGTTGAAGAAGCGAAAGAGTTGTGCAAGATAAAAGGGATAGCGCTCAATATTATCTTCCTGTCCCAAAAGGGACAAGGTGTGATGATGTGGAAACTCCTTGGGAATTCTGTCTGTCAGAACAATAACTAGCGTACTAGCGTAAGCGAGCTTTAGTTATTATTCTGAGCGTTGTTTAAAAGTTAACGAATATCGCCGTGATGTGACACATATGACTACAATCCGTCTAAAACATTAACAAACTGCCTAAAATGTGACAGAATGCCAAGAGAATACAACCGCTGACAGAATGTTTCAGAGTGACGGACCTCAGACTTTGTCATTAAAAGGTTGTTCCTTTGATAATATGGTTGTTCAAATCTTAAATCGACGAATACCGAAATCAATGAACATGGTATTAACTTTCAGAATTCAGATGAATCCAAATACAAAGCTCTTCTAAACGGCGCCGAGGTCATTTCAGGGGTTGAAGGCAGGCTCTCTGTTGGTAAGTTATCAAAAGATCTATCGAAATGGTGTTTGCTGGTGTTTCCAGAGCATCATTCTCCAATATCGGACTTATTAAATTGGACTAATGTAAACAAATCATCTGTTTAGTGTTTTCGTGGCTCAGACAGACGAAATGCACGTGCGCACTTTTAGTGGCACTTGCGATACCAATACCATTTTATATTAAAACCGTTGATTATAAAGATTAAAACGAAATTGCTTACCGTGTTCTCCGAGGCACGGCACGGACTCGGTTGGTATGGACGGTACCCCAGCCAGTTAATGGCTAAAGATTAGGATGCTTCGAAACTTTATATCGATAATGAAAACTTTGCTACGAAGATCCTCAATTTCAAAAAGACAAGATCATGTTAAAGAACTTCGATGTGCTAGGTCCTCGTGTCCTGAGCCGCGTGCGCAATGCCCGACATGTGCTGATCGACTGGAAGCTGCGTCTGAGCTACTTGATGCGAGCCGATCATCTGCGCACAGACTCCTGCGACTTCTCGCTTAGTATGTATCTGATCTGTCGTGCCTTTTTAAGAACTTCAAGAAGTAAATAATGGCATTGATAGTTGAAAACAACGGAAGCTGCTATTTCTCATATTTTATACACACGTTCATTCATACGTATCGTTTGATGAATAACATATTTCCTCTCTCTTATGGCGAGAAGGGACGGAAATTCATTACAGAAAGTTGCCCATTTAGCGACCATGTCGCTAGTAGTGACGACTTATGTTTCAATCTTACCGATGTTACACATCGTTTTAAGGAGAGGTAGGGCGATTTGGGATCCACTCTCCCCGATTTGGGTTTTCCTATTAAAATTGGAGCCCGGCTGGGGATTGTACCTCCACCTTACAGTACTTGGATGTAATGATCTGTTTCTGCGGTAAGGAAGGTTGCCAGTTCTCCACGAGGATACGCTGCGCTGTAGTAATGCTGCTAGCACAGTGAGTCCTCATCAACAACAGGGTTGGCAACGCGTTAATTATATCCCTGGTATTGCTAGCGGCTATAGGCTACGGTGACTGCTTACCGATGGGCCGTATGCTTGTGTGCCACCTTAGTGGTATACTATGTATAAAAATATATGAAGTACATCAGAGACATGTCATTATACGTACATACGTATTGTCATATTGGTAGAATCCAATGAAGCGTGGAATTAGGATAATAAGGTTCCCGGCTTATTGTGCTATGAAACATTCGCAACTAGTATTGGGAATTTCTGAAACAGATAATTTCTAAATACTTATGTACTGTAATGTTCTCTTTGTATTCACTTATTCCACGCATGTCTGTGATAAGCGTATGCCATATTAATCTTTATATAAAGCCTTTTAAGTCGCCAATTATTTTCAGGTGTGGAAGAGTTTCTGGATGAGCATGTGGCCATGATAGTGCCAGCAGGGAGCCCCTACCTCGCTGTTATAAATAAAGAGTAAGATTCTACTGCGTTTAATTTGGATTTTATTTCATAGCTGTTATAGAGTTCAGGTATGTTCTGGGAAAACATCAACTAAAATTTCCTAAAGTGTTTGAAGCGAACTTTCAAAATAACTACGTTCCTTTACAGGCTGTGCGAGCGCGACTGACAAGATTGCTAAGATATTTTGTATGTTGCTCACACTTATAAGCTTGTTTTGAAATTATCAGTAGTTGTAGGTGGAAGATTATCGAATTACTTTCGACTGCGTAATCGTATCGCCTCCGACTAAATGATTATTTTAACAAAATTGTAGGATAAATCGCATGCACAAGGCGGGGCTCATCACAAAATGGCTGAGCGCATACCTGCCGAAGCGGGACCAGTGTTGGAAGACCTCCTCCATAGCCCAGGAGGTCAACAATCATACTGTCAACCTTAGAGACATGCAAGGATCGTTTTTCGTGCTCTTTCTTGGTAAGTTAATTATTTTCATTTACACGTAATCTTCAACATTCTCACCTTATCCCATATTGTTTAGGGTCGGCGCAATATGTGTTTATCTTCCAGGCTTCCACGAAACGGGTTGACCTAGTTTAGAGGTCACGGGTAATTGGTTTCTTAGTTCTATTGTTTTATGACTTTAATAAATCATAATTTATATTAATGTTGCAGGTTTTTTCTCAGCATCTTCAGTGTTGTTATTCGAATGGCTGTACATCCGGCGCAAGAGGCAACGCGAGCAAAACTTCATCAAGCCTTTTATAGAGTGATGTATCATGTCTGCAGTATCAATATAATCTCTTTGAAGTCTCCTTGCATTTGTATGTAGTTTCGTTTTCTCACTTCTCTTCATTATAATTTTTAGACCTTTTTGTTCATTACCCGTGAAAATTCTACAAACTTACCCGTATACTTGTGCCACCTTAGAGGTATAAAAAAAAAAAATATATTGTAACGTGGATCCTGGCTCTACAATACTCTACAATACTCTACAATACTCTACATAATATTGTATTTTATTATCAAAATAACGAATTAATTAAACTTCTTCGCGCCGCGGCGAAGCAAAAGGGTTACGTAGAGATGAGGGTAGATATGTCAACATCCAAGTGTCACTGAAAATACGTACCGAGTTGTGAGTAGCTGTCTCACAGGCATACAATTACAGTGTTAATTAAGCCAGTAGCCGGTACTGAGCCGGAACAAAACGTACGTGTTTACCAATGTACATTTTGTTCCGGCTTAGTACTGGCTAGTTTGGATACATGGATTTGTTCCCACAAATCCCTATTAGTACGACTAGCGGGAGGAATATACTGCCGACGCGACATCGTTGGTCTGCTGCGGTATGTGTTCCGAGTTCGATCCCTGCGTCAAGATTCAGAGCAAACATTTATGTGTTTAACAGTTGCGTTTGCTGTATTGTGTTTGTATTATGTATTCTTCAATTGTCTGTTACCGACATAGCACACAGCTTTGTTTGGGATTTGAATACGCTGTGGGGTAGTATCAAACATCAAATTTTCATATTTTTTTTTATTACATTAAGTTCCAAAACTGCGGCAACATATCAGCATTGCAGGCGATAACGAAAATAATTGATGGCGAAATTGGATCTCCTGTGGAGCCGTCCGCTTAGGGACTGTACCTCATTCTTACAGAATACCGCAGTCAAATGACACTACTTTGATGTGTTGTATTTCGGCGGTAAGTAAGGTTGCCAGTGCTGTGCTAGTGTAGGTAATGAATGCTGCTAGCACAGTGAGTCCACATCAACAACAAGGTTGGCAGCCCGTTAGTGATAACTCTGGTATTGCTAGCGGCTATAGGCTTCGATGACTGCTTACCATCAGGTGGGCCGTAGGCTTGTGTGCCACCTTAGTGGTATAAAAAAAACTGCTTTAATGTGGCTACTTATTTTATCGAATGTACATGGTCTATCTAAGTATCTGAAAAAATATGCAATGTGTGAAGAATGAACGCGTAATCCAACTGCGATTTTAACGAATTATATATTGATGACACTACTTGGACTAAATCCTAGAGACGAAATCTCACCACATCATATATATATACATCGTGTGTGAAGTCACGTAACCCAAACAGTAAATAAGACATTATTAGCATACTGGCTCCATTGCCATCCGGCCTTACAATGTGACGTCATAATCCATATCTGTAGATTTAACCTAGCAAGATAATGAAGCAAAGTACTCATGATGAAAGATAAAGATATAGTGTAGGTACTCGGAACCGGAAACTGTGTTTGGAATCGAATAAAAAAGGTAGATGGAACTTTGCGGACAATGAAGTGACGCCATTTTTTTTATTCCATTAAGTTGGCACACAAGCATACGGCCCTACTGACGATAAGCAGTCACATTAGCCTATAGCAGCTAGCAATACCAGAGGTATTACTAACGGGTTGCCAACCATGATGTTGATGAGGACTCACTGTGCTAGCAACATTACTACTAGCCCAGCGTGTCCTCGTGGAGCACTGGCAAACTTGCTCACCGCAGAAACACAGCACTACATCAAGCAAGTAGTGTTATTTCACTGCGGTCTTCTGTTAGGTTAGGATAATCCCCAGTCGGGCGGCTCCAATTTAAATGGAAAATCCCAAATCGCCCTACCTCTCTTTTTAAAAGCTCATGGTGTGATTAATCACTGTACTTAAGCTTAGAAAAACACATTGGTACAGGGTCGGGGTTTGAACCTGGGCCCATTAGATGACAGGCCGCTTCAACCACAAGGCCACCACGGCTACTTGCCATGCTGCTAGCACAGTGAGTCCTCATTAACAACATGGTTAGCAATAGCAACGCGTTAGTAGTGTGGTACCCATGCCCTGGTATTGCTAGCGGCTATTAGGCTACGGTGACTGCTAACCGTGTGGTGGGCCGTATGCGTGTGTGCCACCTTAGTAGTATAAAAGTAGTCTATATTCTCATAACCAAAGTCCGTAATAATCAAGGATGTAGGAATAGCCTCTACAGGTGTGTTAAATCTGTCAAAATCGCAATTAAACGTATAAAATTCTATTAGAAAATTATTTGCTTAAGAATTTTAAGGTTTAAATAAGCCAGCGCAGTGGTTTGGAAAAATTCCCTCCGAGCAGAACCTTTACCTACTTATAGTTTTAATATACTTTTATCCTTATTTCTGTCTTGTATCATTGGTACATGTTGTGCAATAAAGTATTTTTTGGTTTTGGTGTTATTATTAGTTTCGATAACAAAAAAAAACGGCCAAGTGTGAGTCGGACTCACGCACCGAGGGTTCTGTTCAAACTTGTAGGTAAGGAGAGGAAGTGATATTTTGTAATTTGTAAGTTTGTTTTAGTAAATTCGTTTTTTTTGTTATTAAACTTCATATTTACCGTTTTCAGAATTTTCCCTCTATATGTGCTGCAAGACACTGCTTCTTGCCAAATTTCATGATCCTAGGTCAACGGGAAGTACCCTATAGGTTTTGATTTCCTTGTGAAATCATAAATTATGCGACATAAACGTACATATGTTTTCTTCACGTAGACTAACAAGTTTGATGTTTTTACAGTTGTGAAGAGACCATAAACCCGTGTATTTCATATTAATTTCAATTTGATAAATCCTTGCGTTTTTGAGATATAAAAATCTTGACAGACAGACAGACGGGCAACAAAGTGATAGGAGAGAGGTTTAAGGTAGGGAACCCTAAAAAACAAGTATTACAGCACAATAACAAACAGACTTAATTTATACAGTGAGTTCAATGATATGCGCTAGATCAGCCGCTTGCTGATAGGTGGCTGCGTGATACTAGTATGCTCTAAATCAGTGGCTCTTAAACTTCAAGCGACGCGGAACCATTTGACAATATTCCTATGTTACAATGGACCATCAGCCGTTTGGAGGTAATATACAGAAAATGTTCAAGAATAAAGGATTGTTCTGTTAGAATTGTTGAATGTCAAACATAACTTCTTCATACGGAATAAAATGCACAGAATACGATTGTTTACTGTTTTGTCTGTCTTATTATAGGGATTTGTTTACTCTGTACACCTCTGCAAATCTCTATGGTTTAGAACCAAGAGAATAAAATCGCTACGCTTAGAAGTTAGGACGTGTAGAGTAGACTAGTGATTATTTTGTGAGGAAAATAATGTTCATTGTCTAATTTAATATTATTTAATCTTTTTTTTTTATTTTATTAACTGTTAATGTCATGTTTTTTTTCTTGTGTCGCGTTTGAGTGGAGAATAAACGTTTCTTTCTTTCTTCTTCTATCTAAAAAGTGATAAAATCTATAAATGATAAATGTTGTTTCTCATTTGATATTATCTCAAGAATGCGTGGAGTTATCAAATTGAATATTTATATGTAATACCCGGGTCTCTATGGTCTCTGTCGGCTATAAAATAATGAAACCTGTAAGTCAATATGAAGAAAAGATATGACCGTTTATGTCGCAAAATTTCGCATATTTTGCGATTTCACAAGGGAATCAAAACCTATAGGGTACTTCCCGTTGACCAAGAACCATGAAATTTGGCAGGAAGCAGTGTCTTATAGCACAAGTAAAGGGAAAAATCTGAAAACCGTAAATATGTAGTTTTCTTTTTAAATACGAATTTACTCAACATATTCTTGTTTCGCGCTGTTGAGAGTCACCGACGAATAATGACCTTATTTGAAGTTTGCCTATATTTAAACATACCTACAAGTGTGTACGGAACCCTCGGTGCGCGAGTCCGACTCGCACTTGGCCCGTTATTATTTATAGTAAGATTTAAAACTACGATAGTATGAAAATCAAAAGTGTTAAAATACCTAGTACAAAGAGTTACGGAACATTGACCAACGATCGAACAGAAAATATCAAAATATAGAAGCACTAGATTATATTGTCCTCATGAGCTTCGGGAATAAAACCCGTTCACAGTTATGACCCTGTATCATGATAGAATCTCAAAATTTGGGATTGGTTGGTCCTTCAAAAAGTAAAAATATCATTTATAATAATATGTAATAACATAGTTCATTGGTTTCTGTGTGAAATAAAAAGAAACTGGGTTCAACGAACTTATATTAAAGATCTTGAGTTTTTAACATAATTATGAAGGCGTTAAAGAGTTTTTTTTGTTGAAAAAGAGCCTGGCAATTTGCTGTAAAAACTGACACTAGCCATTTATTATCGAAGAATTAAATGTTAATTTATTTTTCACAAACATTTTAAATTTATTTTAGTCCGTTATCGTGCAATATGTATGTGCAATACAATATACCTACCTCCACCAGCGATACAATAATTTGACAATAATGTATGTTCCTTTTTCAATTTCAATATCGACCTTAGATAACCGGACTTTTGCACCTGGAAAAATACCGCGTTATCGTTTCTAATGAAAATTTAAGCGCACAAATAAAACACGATGAATACTTTACAACGTTGTATGGTGTTGTATGTATGAACGTCGTCGCTGTGTGGAGCAAAACCGGTGCTAGCCGTCGTATCTACTTAAATACATGTGCTATGAGTTTGGTTCCAGTTTGCATCAGTGCAGGAGACTATCAGTCGCAAAATATACATTTTTCGGAGTGTCGTTTTTAGTTTTTCTTAAAAATCAGTAGGTGTCAATGACAAGATCGAAGAGAAAGTTCGCGATCACGGACAAATTTCTGCCAAGGTCAGTGCCCTCAAAATGCCAGTACCATAATACGTACGCTTAATTTGACACCCTCGTTAGACTGACAGATTTTCGCATGGTTAAAAATTGAGTATTTTTATGACAAATCTTCTAAGTGGAATGATAGATTTTTTGTCAAATCAACTAATGGCACCTAATAAGTGGAAGATTTGTAATTTAGAGAAATTCTGCTGCCCACATTTTTGTTTATGTAAAAATATAATATTAATTAATAAGACAGAACTTCAAAATGATATATCGTTATAATTTCACCTTTAAGTGAATATGGATGATGACTGGTAATAATACTAACATTTAGATTAATTATGGTAAAAGCTTTCACTGTTTCTGAAACCTCAGCGAAATCAATGAAGTGATTCAGCGAAAAAAAACATGAACAACTCCTCCAGACTTCAAATCAAATAAAAAAGGAAGATGTAACTTTGCGAGCAAAGTGACGCCGGTTTAAACTACGCCTTGCAGTGTACATATACACAATTACACGCACACACCTACAACGAAACTACGCCTTGCCCACCAACTTACATGTTTATAAAACTGGTGTCGCTTCGCTGTTCGCAAAGTACATATAACTTTTTTATTTCATTTGAGATCTAAACAACTTATTATTTAATAGTAATAATTTTAATTTTACATGAATATGTATTTCTTGCTATCCCCTAAGTATCATACAATCGAAAGTCATAGAGAACTAATCATGGAATTAGTAAATTCACATCGACAGTTTTATCAATAAAAACAGACAAAAATAAAAGGGATATTCACAAGTTTTAGTGATTCATCGAGGTCATAACCGGTTGTCCCAACTCGGACGATCACGCGTCCGCAGAGTGTTTGCAGACCTCGAGCAAAGACGCACATGATTATGAGAATAAATCATCGTTAATGGAAAATGTCCCTAAGCTAATCTAATACATGTCTCGCTGCTTACGTCGGTAGGCTTCACAACAAGATACGCTAATCGTAAGCCATAGGCGGACTAGGCAAGCAGTAGCTTGAAGAGCGGTAGAGGAATGGGATGTTCATATGTTCATCACTAACAGGTAGCCAACCATGTTGTTGATGAGGACTCGCTGTGCTAGCAGCTACTACTACTAGCCCAGCGTATCATCGTGGAGGCACTGGCAACCTTACTTAACGCAGAAACACAACTCTACATCAAGTAGTGTTATTTCACTGCAGTCTTCTGTAAGGTGCAGGTACAGTCCCCAGTCAGGCGGCTCCAATTTAAATAGGAAAACCCACGGGAAATCCCAAATCGCCCTACCTCTCTTTTTAAAAGCTCATGGTGTGAATAATAACTGTACTTAAGCTTAGAAAAACTCATTGGTACAGGCCGGGATTCGAACCTGGGCCCATCAGATGACAGGCCGTTGCTTCAACCACAAGGCCACCACGGCTTGTTCTGCTAGAGGAGTGACATTACTTCCAACTACTAATGGATACCCCTGGAATTGCAAGCGTTTTTGCCTAGTATATTTGTCATTAAAAGTAATTGATCGAAACACTGTGTGCATAGAAACTCTTGTATCGGCAGAATAAGAAAGTCCCCTTCTACCCATACCCGAACGAGATCAGGTGTCAAATATGTCTGTAATATAGGAAACATTTTACAAAATATGATGATAGCTGCGACATTGCGATGCTCATAAATTATCCAAGCTCTTCTCACAAGACACTTTGGTCTCATTGAAACATCCTCCATCAGCAGCGTAATAAAAGATCATTTAATTAATAAAAGATAGTTCAAATCAAACCAAATCGAGATACATTTCAACTGGTTCATTTTCAACAACAGACCAATAAGCTGTACATAGCAGACTAACAATTTCGAATTGAGACGACCATACACGTGTCGACTGATTACAAGGCAGACTATAGGTCGCGGCACGAAACTCTAGCGCTGACCGTTATTGCGCAGAAGTAAAAAATAAGGTGTCTTGGCGGGGTACAGGGGTGAAGGGCGAGCGTGCGTTGCGCCGATTGGCTCTCCAGTCGTACTCCGTCCCCCGTGCCGATACGACGCTCCGCGCACTTCCAGTGTACAGTCGCGTTCTGAATTGTTTTGTTGTCATCGTTAATTTTTGTTGTTGTTTTTTGTTAAGTTTGTTTTGTTGATTTGTTTGTTGTGTTTGTTAGTTTATTCACTGTTTGATTAAGTTTGAACAGTTTTTAAACAGTGAAAATGCCGAGGCCGAGAAGGAATACTGTTTTGAAAAGACAGGCACGGAAAATGGTGTTTGACGTGCATTGTTTTCTGAAAAGGGAATCGAATGATTTCATTAATTCCCTGAAACAAATTCAAAGTGAAATTGGCGAAGCTGCGAGTATTTTACTCGATTCTGACCGCAGCACTGTAGATATAAGTGAAATAAAACAAACTGCAGAAGTTATTCAGGCGGGAAATATAAAATTAAATAGTATAATTAGTGACTTACAGAAAATTCAGAAAAGGACAGCTGAATCTACAAAGACGTCCATAGCAACGGTAAGGAAAATCTCCACTGAAGCCAATAATTCCGACTTATTATCAGTATTTAGAACACCAGGCAAAAAACGCTCCAGATCAAAACCGGTCACAGATATTGATAACTTTGATCAAGGATTAATAAAGAGGTGCATACATAACTTTCATAGGACAAATAATGAACTTCCCACCGTCGGAAAGTTGAGAAAGAAGCTAGAGGAAGATATAAATTTCAAAGGCTCAGAACGAAGTCTTCGACGAATAATTAAGAGTTTAGGGTTTCGGTGGAAAAATACTGAAAACAATCGAAAAGTACTGATTGAAAGTTCAAATATACGTTTACTACGTATCGAATACTTACGCAAAATAAAACAATATCGCCAAGAGGGAAGGCCCATCGTATATACAGATGAATCTTACGTAGATTCATCGCACTCTGCTCCAAAAGCCTGGACCGATGGTACTACAAAAGGTCTCAAAAAACCTATCTCCAAAGGACAGCGGGTGGTCATTGTCCACGCAGGATCAGAGGCTGGGTTCATACCGAACGCACTGTTAACTTTTAAAGCTGGTGCGAAATCAGGCGACTACCACGACAATATGAACTACGACAACTACGAAAAATGGCTGAGGACACAGTTATTGCCGAACTTACCGCCTAATTCTGTCGTGGTAGTCGACAACGCATCATACCATAATAAACAATGGGACCTTGCACCCACTTCTAATTCCAAAAAAGCTGACATGCAGGGTTGGCTTACTGAAAAGGGCATACAATATGAGGAAACTCTACTAAAACCTCAACTATACAATTTAATACGGGCTAACAAAGATAGATTTAAAACATTTTCAATTGACAGGATACTAGCAGAGCAAGGACATCAAGTGCTAAGACTGCCACCATACCACCCAGATCTAAATCCAATCGAAATGGCATGGTCTGACATAAAGCAATATGTAGGCAGTAAAAATGTGAAGTGGAGTGTTGCTAAATGTATAGAACTAATTCAAGAAAAAGTTTTGCTGATGGGTGCTTGGGATTGGGGAAAGTTATGCCAAAAGGTAAAGGACATAGAAGAGCAATATGTCAAGAGTGACCATGTCGTGGATTTGGTTACAGAAGAATTCATCATTCGCGTTGATGGTGACAGTTCAGAGGATAGCCTTGGTGAGTCTGATGACGATGACGCTGTTAGTGCCGACGACCGAAGCAGCCCTGAGCCGGGGCCCTCAGTAAGCAAAAGGCCCTGTTGGGATACTATTGAAGGTGTAAGACCATTGTCTGATTCGGACTAGATATCGGAAAGGAGAATGCGGTGTCTGATGTCCACACCCTGCCGAACTCGCAGGTTTCTTCTATCCTGAGAAGAAACTTCAGTAGGTTCTTATGTAATTCGGACTTAATATAATTTTTTTTATTATTTGGTATTTAATATAAAAATTTACAAATCCGATAGTGTATTTATTTTTCTACTCCCCATAAACTTGTTAAAAATTATATTGTAGGTAACATGAAGTAATATTTGCGTGCGTGACAGTACCCATACGCAGTTAAGTTCCACATTTTGTTCACCGCTAGACTTACTATTTGACTTTACATTAAAACATTATTTTGCTGTTTTTAACTAAGCAATTAAATTACTAATTTGTATTGCGTGCGCGATGGTACCCATGCGCAGCTATCCCCTCCACGTTTCGCTCAGCGCTAGAGTTTCGTGCCGCGACCTGTACTACAGTCACTGAACTTGATCACATTTTTATCCGAATATTGTTAAATTGCCGTTCTATCGACCAGTCTGTCGAGTATTTACGTCACGGCCTCAGATATTTCCACGGAAATGAGATTACACAATATGTTATGTTATAATGTAATTGGATCAATTATTGGAAAATTGCAAGGCATATTTTTCTTCAAAGCTTGCTTATATTTTCGCTTTATTGACAGTATTATTTTTAGTACTGCGAAAAATATTGCGCGCGTTTAATGTATCCACTCAATTACTTCCTTTTATGCCAATTGATTTCGAAACTCGAAAGTAAATGCTGATATTTTTTAAAGAGATTGGGTTAGTATGTCAGTTACCTACTTTAATTTGTTTGACCTCAGAAATAAACTCGAAGAGTTTGACCAAACTTGATAACAGTGTATCGTTGGACGATAGCTTTCTTAAGAAAGTTCGTCGTTCGAGGGACTAGTCACTAGTTTTGCTGAGAGATAAAATATCTGAAACATTCATATGATAACTGTTTTATGTTTTACATAGTTTTTTATACCACTAAGGACCACCTTAGTGGTGGATCGTATGCTCGTGTACCAACACGAGCATACGATCCACCTGATGGTAAGCAGTCACCGTATTGCTACTAGCGCAGCGTATCCACGTGGAGCCCTGGCAATTTTACTAACCGCAGAAACACAACACTACATCATAGTGGTGTTAATTGACTGCGGCTTTCTGTCAGGTGGAGGTACAGTCCCAAGTCGGGCGGCTCTAATTTTAATGGGAAAACCCATCTGAATTCGCCCTACCTCTCTTTTTAAAAGCTCATGTTGTGATTAATCACTATACTTAAGCTTACAAAACCTCATCAAGTTTGAACCTGGGACCAGCAGATGACAGGCCGTTGCTACAACCACAAGTCCACCACGGCTTCGCCTTTAATGTTTTCTTAAAGATTTGATTGTTTGTTTGTTTGTATTGAATTGACTCCGAAACTACTGGACCAATTTGAAAAAATATTTTACACAGACCATAGACTATTAAACGCTTCATTCCTACGGGAAAACGGGTAATCGTATACTATATTGCTACGCGGGCGAAGGCTCGAAAGAATATTATAAACATACACATGAAGTCAGCATATGTATACTATAAAACGTAAACAGTATGGAATTGAATATGTAGATGATGATACAAATTTAACTGGCTCTTGCATCATCTGGTCTATCCGGTATAAGCTCATAGATTTCCAGTTTTTACCGGTTATAGGTGGATTTATGCAGATGTATGCAGTCCACTGGGTACCTGCGTCCACATAAAGATGTACCTGAGGAATTGTGTGCAGCAATCTCATTGGAATTCGTCTGTCGAGAATATACCTTACCACTTTTGTAATTAAAAAAAAAACCTAATCATTGATCAGATATTTGGTTCTGAAAATATTAAACATAGGTCAGTTTCATATTTTTCTAAACCAGTTTCTTTTTAAGTTTTTAAGGACCGAGTTTCTTGCCGGTTCTTCTCAGGTGGCTTTTTGATTTTAAACCAGTAGAGGAGAGATTCTTTAAAGTCTTATTAGGGTCTAAACTATTCTTATTTTTTATTCTGATCTTTATATCAACATATTAACTCTTTCTAATTTAAAAATTAGAAAGAGTTAATATGTTTAATCGTTGATAACCATCTCGGATTACAAAAAGAAACAATTATTGAAATCCACTCAAAATCACATAAACAAAGGGCTATTCTGGCGTTCATATTAAGAAACCTTGTTTATAGGTAAGGCATTTAATTAGATGGTAAACATTTATTTATATACGTGAGCCGTAAAACATGAATGTCAATGAATACATAATTCAGGGTCATACAAGGAAGCATTATGACTTTGTTGCACCAATAATTAAGTTGACATTGTAACGTATCAAAGTATTCAAATGAACGAGTATCTGAATAATTAGAACAACTGCTTGCAAGTCCTTTTGAAACAGTATTACTTACTTTTTTTTAACGTACATTATGTTTTAAGTACGGCTCTGTACTTTTCATACTAACTGTCACATAATGTCACATATGTCAATGTCAAATGTAGACTGTTTTATCTATGCTTTAAAACTATAACTCTATATTCTTGATTAGTTAAACTCTTTTTTAATAAAAATCTACAAGGGCTAACAATGGCTGCCCATACGGCGCCTTCGAAGCAAGACATGTGCCTGTTGTCCAGGCATTTCAAAGTAAACTAGCCATTAATGTCAGCTTACATAATATATCGATCAGTAATAAAAGTCGTTGATTCAAATTGCATTCTCATTCAACACTAACTATACATACTCTTGCCTTTTACTCGATCCTCCCCGCAGAAACATGACAGCAGGCTATTGATACACGCGGTATTGTAAGCATCTATAGGCACCGCTACCGCTATCAATCAGGGTTATAATAACCTTTTGTAGCATAAAAATAAAACACAATTCTGAACGCCGTCTAAAAAATTAAATTTCCATTACAGGCTCGCTAAGAACCTGTGCACGAGAAAAGGCAGCCGTCGGGCTAACACCGGCAACCGTCTGGAACACGCGGTGCTCACCCACATCCAGCACGTACCGTAGATCCCCCGCGATCCCCCATCCTCCCCGTCACCTCACCTCACTGATGCTAGCCACCATGGCCCGCGGCGACGAGTGCAAGACTGCCACCAAAGCAACCCACGCCTGCAAGCAGTTCGAAGTCTCTGCTCCTATGAAGTGAGTACCCTAACTAATCTTTTGTTCGACATGATGCCTACGGCAACATTTTACCACCGCACCTCTCGCCAAATGGTCCCGCTCTGCGCGGTTCCAAAGGAGCTTCCCGCGCACAATCAAACAATGGAACGAGCTCCCCGCTGTGGTTTTCCCAAAGAAGTACAGCATGGGGTTCTTCAATCAGGGTGTGAATAGATTCCTGAAGGGTCGGCAACGCGCAATTGATTCCCCTGGTGTTGCAAGCATCCATAGGCTACGGTAACCGCATTCGAATTTCGCACATCAGAAGGACCTTATGCTTTGCCACCTTAGTGGTATAAAAAAAAGAAAGCCACAAGGATGGATCTTGAAATTCGAAGGCGAGACCACACACAAGTTTATTGCATGCGTTATATTGTTGACGAAGACTAGTAACTAATAGACGAAGGGACCGCGTGCCCTAGAAAGTGATGGATATAGTTATCAATGTGTCCGTCCGTGTGCGTAAAGTGCTGCCACAGATGCCACACAAGTTAAGTTACATATATTACTTTTTGAAAAGGACCAAATTAGTATAGCTGTCCTTGTCTTGTAAATTAGTACCGTAGTATAGCCCTCTCTTTATGTGTGAGGAGAGCAGAATATACTGCTTCTATTTGTTACTCCTTCTACGATTATTGATGTGTTACATCTTTCCCCTCGGTTTCCTGCAATATGTGGGAGTGATTTGTGAAGTACATCCAAATATGCTTTGGCAGGCCAGATATGACATGACACGTTACGATTTTGTTTTCAGAAAGCAAATGGCCCAGGCCCCCAGCTACAAGGCCCCGCCGAAGCCAGAGCAGAAGAAGGACTACGGGGCGTGGGGTTCCACCTACAAGGACAAGAAGACCTTTGTTGAGATGCACTTGTGCTGACCGTGGACCGCTTACTAACTCATGTCACATTCATTTTTTTTAATTGTAATGGCCGGATTTTAATTTGATACCAAAGTCCTGTGAACCAACTAAAATAGTTACAATGTTAAAATTTAAAAATAATCGCACTTCGAAATGTAAAATAATTAAATGTACCAAGATATTAGTTGGAATCTTTTTCATATCAAGAACTGATGGCTACATACAAAAAAAAAGTCACTGAATCCAAAATTCGGCCAGTATTATGTTTTTGTTTGCACTCACCAAAAATTATATTTTAACGAAAAATAAAACGTAGCCGAAAATGGACGTGTTTGTGACAATAGTTTAGCTTAACCTAATTTTTTTGTTTTCAATGGTGTAGGGTTTCTTTTTATTTGCGTACTAACCGAGATCATGACATATTATGTTTCATATATTAACAGATTAAAGTCATCATTCATTGCATAAAACTTTTTGTTACAAGACCTATTAGGAAACGTTTAAAAAAAAAAAACTCTTCGAAATCGTGTCGATATAAATTCAAACTATGTTTGATGTTTTTGGCGTGAATCAGGCATTATAGTGATCTTTAGTTTGTTTTTTTCGGAGTCATTATTAGAGTTTCATTTAGAAACTGATTTATAGGAACATTGGAATAATGCTGTAATTTGGCTTTTGGTTAAAATGGTTTATAATTTTGGTTAATCGGTTACCTTTGACCTTAACGCCTGTTATGATCTGCTACTGCCATGGATTGTCCCAGAAACTCCCATAAGCATTAGAATGCATGACACTATGTCATGATAGGCATTTTGATAAAACATAAATTAAAATTTGAGAATCTTTCACTCGAACCTGGAAAAAAATGTCCTTGAAGATAATTGATTGCCATAGCTGAAGAAGGAATGCTAGGTTCAACTTATGGAACACAAACTCATTGAACCGTTATAAAACCACGTACCTACATACAATGTATTTTTCACTATTCTTTCTTTGTTAAAAAAAAGTTATTTGTACGTTGGTGAAATGTAAAAGAATGCGCTATGGTCGCTCACAGCAAAGAAATAATTTGAATGGCCGACATTTCGAGATGAGAGTTCGTAACAACAGCCTACATTTCAGATTTAAGTGTAGCTTCTACGTGTTTTTCATTATTTACATCAACCCAGTCGAGAACCGGTCGGTATCTACATAAGCAAAGCTGTAATCAGACCCAGGCGGATATTCGAGAATTGGGTCCCGATATTTCCCAATAACGAAAATGGGATTGTGTCGTTTTAGAACATCAAGTTGTTTTGGATACATCGTTGTCAACGGTTTTTATTTTATTGGTAAGTTTCTGCTTCATACCTCCTTTGAAATAATCGCGGTGAACAAGCTATTCTTTCCGCTGATCCGCCAATGACAAAAAAATGGTTTTAACTTGAGAGTGAGATAGGACACAAAAAAAAAACGGAGCCGTGGTGGCCTTGTGGTTGAAGCAACGGCCTGTCATCTGATTGGCCCAGGTTCAAACCCTGGCCTGTACCAATGAGTTTTTCAAAGTTTAAGTACAGTCATTAACCACACCATGAGCTTTTAAAAAGAGAGGTAGGGCGATTTCGGATTTCCCGTCGGTTTTCCCATTTAAATAATACTACTTGATGTAGTGTTGTGTTTCTGCGGTAAGTAAGATTGCCAGTGCTCCACGAGGATACGCTGGGCTTGTAGTAATGCTGCTAGCACAGTGAGTCCTCATCAACAACATGGTTAGCAACCCGTTAGTGATACCCCTAGTATTGCTAGCGGCTTTGTGCTACGGTGACTGCTTATCATCAGGTGGACCATATGCTTGTGTGCCACCTTAGTGGTATAAAAACAAAAAAAGGGTTGATAAGTTAGTAATAATATATTGTTTGAATAGAGCTAGAGAACACTAGGGATTTCCCGTTCGAAATTTGAGAAAGCTGAATTCCAGTTCCATGATTTCCATCGCTATGAGTCGCTCAGGTGTGTAAGTTCATTAATACAAGGCAGGCTGTAGGTATGATTTTATTGTTTTGTTCAGAAATCCACTGTATATTTGTCCGACTTTTTATACATTGTTGAAAAGTATTGAAAATAGAGGAAGATATCTCTAAGAAGTAATGTGTATCTTTATTTACAGAACAATAAAAAATAGTTTGAAAAGAATCACGAGTAACTTTGCGGAAATTCATATTTGTAAAATTCTAAATATGATTTTGTTTGCTTTATTCCATTATGACAACCATTTGAGGATGTTTGTTGCTCAATTGCGTAAAAACTGCTCAACGAATTTGTATGAAATTTAGCACACGTATAGTCTATAACCTGGATAACCACATAGGATACTTGTGATCCCGGGAAAATGTTAGGTTCTGGTGGTATTCTAGGCTCAACGGGGACGAAGTAGCAGAAGGCAGAAGCTAGTCTCAACTCAGCAAACCAATCAGATAAGAAAAGTACTTTCTTTATTATGATGCGTTATTATTATTATGTGAACGCTTACCACCAGGCAGCCGGTATGCTTGATTCTCACGTTCATGGTAAAAAAAAAAGTTTTTAAATGACGCCTCACATCCTTTAAGTCTCTCATCCTGGAAATAATCATGAAGTCATTCATAAAACCCCATACAGGCATGAATGCGTTCGCTTCAATTCACATTTTACAGGGGCATTTATGAGAATTAATATTTAAAGGCCGCTCTTCTGAAAATTACTTGGTATTCAGCACACAGTTTAACGGTCTAGATTATAAATGTAGCAATTAAGGGCGCGCTTAAATAATAGATTGCTAACAAAACTTTAAATGGTAATAGTGATTTAGACGTAGTGAAAATATAAAAGGAGCTGGAAAGTATAAAAGGAGGTCACAACTAAGTATGTATATGAAAATTTCAATCTAAATAATTTTATTCAACTAGGCTTCACAAGGAAGTACTCCTAATTGTTGTTATCTACCGCCGGATTCGGAGGGTCGTTTTTGTGAAATTAGAAAAAAAATCCTTATATGCACGAGCGATTTGCTGTTGATAATTAAGGCGTCCCATTGCCCATCATAAACTATAAGGGGAACATCTAGTGAATGAAAACAAACAATACGGTTCGGTAACGCGGGAAGAATCAGTGTACATATATAAAACGAATTGAAGTGAGTAAATCCTTCTTTTAAAATCAATAAACAATAAGAAAAATCTATTACTAGTACCAAACATGGCTAGCCTCTTGACCGCTAGTAAATATAAAATAAAAAATAAAAATACAGCCTAAAAAAAATGCATGAGTTTTCTCATTATCAAATTTATCGCATCACAATTTATGCATGAGCATTCCGAACTCAGTAGAGTCTGAAGGTAGTTGAATAATTCAGCGGTTCCCTTGCTCGCCTTCGCGGGTGTTTTGTTTAATTAACGGATCGCCATCGAGAACCAATTCGAAGGCTAATGGACCTTTCTCCAAAGCCGAAGTAATCCAGTTTTTTTTCATGTTTACTTGTAGGTGCCCACTGACCATAGACACTGTTGTTCCGTTGTGGCGCTCTCAATGTTCTTAAGAACAGATGTATTTTATTACTCGGATTTCTGTGGAAGAAATGTTTTTTTCCAGGCTATGTTTGTTATGCATAGGTGCATGCATTTGCTCAATATCCATAGGTAAAATTATGTAAAGTTTAATAATCATTAAATAGTTTAATCTGTTTTGTGTCAATAAATACCAAGGTTTCTTACAACTATGATATGATATGAGATATCTATATAATATATTAAGTTTTGGTTATTATATTTATTATTAAGGATATATTTTAAAATCAATAACATAACCAATCTCAATAAGAAAATAATAAGGAAAAATAAATGCCGAATGCGTAAAGCATGAGAATGCTGTAGAATGAAACGCGGTTGCAAGGACAACCGCGGGACTGCAATCTTGCAAGTCCCACACATTCCCGCGGCTAGTCCCGCGGGCAGCGCGTGCTATCGACCGCCGTGCTGCGGCCCGCACGAGCTGCTGTGCGCGCGCACTGCTTGTGCTGACCAACAGAGCGAATAAGCCTATATTGTATATAATAAACAAAATAATGTTAAAATTATCAATTAACATTCCAAAACCCAAGGTTGGTTAGACAGGTGTTCAAAATATTTTAGACCTAGTAAATAATTTATCAACAGTTCAGTTCCGATACAAATAAAGGATTATTGTTGCCTACTTATATTTAAAAATGCTAAAGTAATATTAATCTAACCCAAAATCACAGAAATCTTATGACCCAATAAGGAATAACTTATCAATTACGCACGAACTTAACTTCAAGCATTTAGTTAAACAGGACAATAAATACAAGTTAGCGCTGCGATTATTTAGTTGAGAAACGCGTAGCTTTATCGATAAGCGCACGCGAGTTGGGAGCGTGCGGCAGTCGGCGAGCGGCGCGGCAGACGCCGCATGGCCGACCGGGGCAAGCACCGCGTCGCGCCCGTGCCGGGGACCAAGAAACAGTACGCGTACACCCCCTGCCCGCGCTCCGAGGAGGTCGGCACCGACCTCGCACTCCAGCTCCTCAGGCACTACACGCCACCAGACACACCACAGAAGTCACCACACGGTAAGTGTTTGACAGCTCGACAAGTTCCTACTGCAACTTATTTCGCGGGAAAAGTTTGCACATGCCGCAAAAGTTCAGGTAGCTGTTTGCCAATTCGTTTTTTTGTATTCGAAATAAGTCCATTGCGTGGGTATGTAGACTTTTAGTTGGTTTCTATTGTTAAATATCTCGGGAGAAATCGGAATATTTTCATCAATTGATTTATATTTTGTTGATTTTCTCTTGCACAAAGAGAGAAAATTATAATAAATTTATCGAATTCTAAAAATAATTTGTTATGAACTCTCCCATCTTCCAGCTGTGCATCGTCCGTCAAACAGTGTTTAAAATACACATCAACACTATACTTACTTAAAAGTCTAACCGACCAGTTTAAAAACGAATGTATAAATTATTCCGTTAGTATTAAAGTAGTTTGAATATAAACTCTTCTTCTCGTGCGGCTTTTTTTCGAACCGGTGGTAATTCAGACCTTCATAAGTGCCTAAACTAAATAAATGATGTTGATTTTAACTTGGAACTCATAAAAGCCATGTTGTTCTGGACGACACGCCAATTTCGACAATTTCAGACGTATCTTCTTAGGTAGTACCTCAATAATTCCATTTCAAAAATCCTAGAATGTCCTTAAAACTTTGTTCAGAGGATCATGTAAGGAATTTATTACATATGTAAATTATATCAATGAATTTATAGATTTATCGAAAAACCGATTCGTATCGAAGACAATATTAATTTAGTTACAAAATAAACGCTCTAGACGTTCGATGACAAATTTAGTTTGATGCACACGCATTGCTGGCAATCAGACCCTGTTCGGGCTATTATTGGGCTATTTGTATCAACACATTTAAGTGTGTGAATATGGCGCTAAGCCAGCTAATATTATCAATGAAATATTCGTAAAAGGCGGTCGCCAGTTTTCAGCATGAAACTGCGGTCGAGGTATTATCTGCACTGAAGGCGAATACTGCTGATATTCCACTTTGCATCTCGAGTTTGGTCATTGTTTGGCTTTGCTAGGGGAAAACTAAACCAAACTATTTAAATGAAAACGGTTTATGAAAATTCTTTGCTGATACCAGCGTGGCCTTAGCAGGGAGACTATCGAATTGCTTTCGACTAATTTTGTATGGGGAAATGAACAGCGCTGCGGCGGCGAAAAGTGGAACTAAAATTTTGTATGAACATTTTGAGAGTTACGTTTTCGAAACCTAGACAAAAGAAGTTCCTTCTCTCAGTACCGTTATGTTATTTGTAACAAGGGTCTGAAAAAAAAGGCAAGAATATGATATTCACATATTATGCTACGATGTGATAACGTAGCAGTTTAGTACATAATTACAATGGACGGCGGCGTAGACGTGACCTCAAACCAAAAACGAGTACCTATTATATTATTAAACAACCTTTTTAAAATCGAGACACGGTTAAATTAAAATAATTATAATATATTCCACTCTCTTTAGCAGTTGTATCGTTAGGAAGCAGAAGTTGGCACCTAAACAGCGATTCGAAAAACACTCTATCTTAACGATCTTATAATAGCTACTAAATAGGTTTTGAAATTAAATATTTTGTTATGAATATTTAAGAAGGTATCCCAATTTTTGCTTTGCATTTGAAAAGAGAACGAAATCGTCATTTCATTAATTATCTGTCAAACGGGTCCCTTTCGATTTTTTAACCTACTTACATATTATTTATTGACCTAACGCGATGTCTAAATCATATTTTGTAAAGCCTATTATAAATATTTAATATTAATGGGCAATTAAAATTCCATAAACAACACATTAACGCTCTTCAGCCGGCATAAATTTATTGAAATAGTTTCATGCTACTTCTCAGTACTTCGCAACATTATAGTAAAGTAGGTACTGTACATTCGTTACAAAATTTATATTATAATTTTTAGTCACTATAATTTTAATATTTGAATGTGAACCTGTACATTTTACCAATAGTACTTCGGCCAGTATGAATATTTTCCTATTTTAGCAACCCACCATAAATAATGGTTTTTATTTTGCCATATTTATTGTAAGCATAAAGCAATTTATACAATATTTAATTATTTTTAGTACAATTGCATATTATTTCTTATTTATGATGGTCGGCTTTTTTATTTATTACCATCGTCTAAAAGTCGTCGTCGTCAGCCTTATAAAGAAATAACAATAAAAATCTATAGTATCTTCAGAATCACTTGCCATCTAAAGTAAGAACTTCAATGGCCCGTCAAGATAAATGAAACAAAGGCATCCGCATTGCGCCTCCCTCGACACATCCGCGCGAACTGTTGCGGATCTCCTGAATATTACAACACTATAGCCGCGCGGGCTTGATATCATTAAGTTGTTTGACGTTTTTATGAAATCAATACTTTTGCAATGAAATTGTAACACGGATATTAACTTTATATAATTATATAAAGTAAAATGTCGCCAAGGAATGTTTGCAATGAAAAGAAGAGGGGAGCGGATAGCGAATCATTTTCCGGTGAAATACAATATTTGTGCGTCTTGGTAATACTATCTTTAATTATTATGCAGTGACATGTTGGAGTAATTATATCTGTACAAATTACTTATTACACACAAGATATGTGTATTGACTGTGCCATGTAAATATATAAAAGGTGGGGCGAATTGGGGTCTCCCGTTTCCCATTAAGATTGGAGCCCGGCTGGGGACTGTCCCTCCACCTTAAAGACTGCAGTCAAAAAGCACTATTCATCAGATGGGCTCTAAGCTTGTGAGCCACCTTAGTGGTATAAAATAACAATAACATGATAAATATAATTTATTTCTTCATAGCATAGTATAAATTTGACGAGACCGCTGGTCTAGTGGTTAGTACACCTGACTGCTACGCTAGAGGTCGCGGGTTCGATTCCCGCCGGGGCAAACATTTATGTGACAAATATGTTTGTCTTGCGTCTGGGCGTTTGGTATGTATTATAAGTATGTATTTACGAAAAGTACAAGAAGTATTATATCGGCTACTGGTTCCCATAGTACAAGCTTTGCTTAGTATGGGGCTAGACGGCGCTGTGTGATAATGTCCAAGCATTATTATTATTATTATAAAACAAAGTCACTTCCCGCCGTTTGTACGCTTAGATCTTTTAATCTACGCAACGGATTTTAATGCGGTTTTCTACAAATAGACAGAGTTATTCCTGAGGAAGGTTTTTATGTGTAATGTTTACGTGCAAAGCCGGAGCGGGTTAAGCTAACGATAATATATATTTTTAAATGAAGTTATTATTACGAAACGCCTCTAAAAAAGATAATATAATTTAATTATTATATTCATAAAAAAAAACAAAAACCTAAAAAAAATGTCAATATCTAGTAAATTCATCACACCTTAATTTTTAGACCTTCTAAAGCATATGTAAGGAACCAAACTGGATAAAAACCGTTGTTATTTCCTTAATAACCGTCAAGACACAGAGTAAAACTTGCGACCAAAGCAAGAACATCCAACCTACATATAAAAACAGGAGCCGAGCAAAAATATTTTTGTTAGGAACATAAGAGCGTTACATTTGCACAATATTGCGTTCTGCGGGACGCAAACAGAAGATGCTTGAAAAGTAATAACACGGAGTACGGACACCACCTGTTATGCCTTCAAATGTAGTCAGTTAGAAGAAAAGAAAATTTCTATTCTAAATAAATATATCAGTCGGGTTAGTTTATGACTCGATACTGGCTGGACCGATTTTAGTGATCTCTGATTATATCAGAATAGCAAAATAACTTTTTAAATATTAATAAAAATCGCAGAAAAAAATTTGATCCGGATCTCTGAATATTTCGCAATTGGCAGCTCACGTCACGCAAGCTTATAGTTTATTTGTCATAATTAATTGATGTCCATACTAGCTTACTAGACATTATAGAAATACGGAAATAAGGCAATTAAAATTAGGTACGTTAATTAATTCCTAAATTAAGTTTAGCTCAAAGTTAGCACGACATTCAGTGACCGTTAGGCGGTACTAAGTTCGCCGAGTCGGCTAGTTTATAAATTAATTACATTTAAAATATATTTATTCCTCTTTAAAGTAGGTTACGTCCTACAATATCGGCATGTAAGTGAAATATTGTAATCCACCAATGCATTGGGCCCTGTCAATTCCCTCTGGTACTTTACGTAATGTGTACACGGTTCACTAATGAAAACCACATATGAAAACTGTCCAATCAAATATACTATAGGTACATCTGTCTCTTTGTATGTGAATTTCAGTTCTAATTGGCTAGTATAGCAGACATCGTATAGGTATGTAACGTTTAGTAGCTTGCGTTAATGTATCGCTAAGATTTGAAATAAGTATCCTGATTAGTAAAACATAAACTTTGGTAAAAGCGCTTGTGTCCGCGGCCGGAATGACACAAATTAAAATAAAAGTGTGCGTATAATTAATTATTTCGTGGCATTTAAAGAGCGCTCGAGCGGAAAAAGGAAATGTCATTTAGTTCTTCTTGAATTCCATATTCGATGAAATTATGCTGGGCGGTGATACTTGTCACAACGCAGTATATTATCTACTCTGAGGCGATACTTACTCTTTACCTATTATCTTTGAACGTAGGATGGTGAACAGTTAGACTTCAGGATAGATAAAGACAATTAAGTAATTAATTACAGAATAGTTTTAGATATGCTCTAATAGAGTAAATAGTTCCCGTGCAAGGCTCAAGCAACGTATAATGTTGCGATTTACATATTTTTTTTACAAGTACGGTTCCGAAGCGTCGAAGGCACCTAAACAACACTGTAAGGATTTTCCGGTGTGTCGTAAACTCCCGTGGTTTACGTCCCGGATGGCTGAATGAAAGTTGTAAGGGACTCGACCGCCATCTATTAATTCCATACGAGTTAGGAAAGCTGGTAGAATTTTTATGTTTGAGGCACCGTGAACATTTGTAAAATACTTATTTTATTATGACAGAATACAAAAACGCAGACCTAGCTGAAGGGTACGGAGGCAGCGTACCCAAAATTGTCTGGCACCTCTCGGTTTTATATCTACACTATTAATATTACTAAGAGGAAAGATTTGTATATTTGTGTTTGTAATGTAAATAAAATCCAACACAATTAGACCGCTTTTAAAAATTACTTCTCCAACAGAATTATATATTATCACAGAGTATAAAAGGCTATAAGATTATATTAATACGCGGACGAAGTCGGCGTAAAAAAGCTAGTTTGTAATAAAAACATTTGGAGTAGTTTCCTCGGTCGTTCATTACTCGGCGAAACTGTAAAAAATATTATTTTACATAACAGTTTTACGCAAACGATAGTTTAAATTTAATGTTTTGGTAAATTAATTCGCTATTCTTTTTAAATTTAGTTTTACTAAAATGAGCCGTTTAAAAAACATAACCATATCGCCATATCGTTGAGTTGACAGAATACCATGCTCTGAATTCTGGCTGCGACAGTGGTAGCAAGCAGGTACAATAATATTATTACCTAGCTTATTTACTGCTCAATTTGTAGGCACATATTATTTACATTTGAATTATATAGAATTGTTTGCTACAGTAACGAAAATTTTTGAAATATGTTTTAAGACAAATGCAAACAATACACGAGATGTCAAGATAACCGACTCAAGCGTCAAGCCATCTTTGACATTTCGATCTTCGAGAAACTTCTAGAATCTCAACATCAATAACTTGTTCTATTGTGAGAGACATATTATATTGGCTTCTAATACGATACATCATGGAGCTGTCTATCGAAAATTACATTCTTTTACATATTTTTTAGCTGAATAAAAGCCAGCTTCAATTTCCAGAACTATATTCCAAAATTTTATTGTTGCGAATAAAACATGAACAAAATATAAATAATATAAACAAAAACACAAGAACAGCTAAATATGTATTAATTAGAATTCCATTGTAAATAATATTTGACATTTACATTGTATACATTCTTACTTCATAATTTTTTTTATTTTTTATTGTAGAGCAGTAGATAGATATAACAAAACAATTTAGCTTTTCGTAGGGGTTAGGTTAGGTTAGCATCTGTCAAGTTGCTAATTGCGCATTCAAATTTAATTACTTATAGCACCTGCGGTTACAGGTGAGCTTAATACTTTGTGAAATATATTTATAACACTAATCGGGAATGTGGACTGACCTTAGATATATATAGAGTAGAAATACAGGTATGAGAAGACATTATGGCAAGCGAATGTTTTTGGTTCCTTGGAAGGACACAATAAAAATAAGTATCTATTGATAAGGCGCTAATGCTGCAAACTTTAATTACATAGCAATGTGGTGTAGAATATAAAAATAAATATATATTTATATATATCAGGGTAATTTAAGCAATAAACTATAATTTACTGACTTTATCTGCGTTGAAATCGAACCAAAAACGTATCCATTTTTCCCTAATAAAAAGTATCCTATTGACTCCGGGTAAGGTCTTTATGTATTCTTGAGTCCTGATTTTTAATAAACCTATTCAACCGTTTAGGCGTGATTTAGTATAAACAAACAGACACCGAAAAACACTTTTATTGTATTATTAGTAGATTACCGACACAGCCATTCCGTCAAAAATGGAACGATGCAGAGAATTTCTCCAGGACTCCGTACGAGGTGGAGCGAATGGATAGCTTCAATTATTCAGTGGTTACACAGGAAAGTTACAGAGTGCTACAATGCACCCTGCTTAAAAAGCATTCTCTATGGAAAAGATAATTATTGTATAAAACTTCAGAGTAATTTGGTGGTTTTCCCAAAGGATTACAAAGGATTCCATGGGGTTCTTCAAGAAGGGTGTGAAGAGATTTTTGAAGGGTCGGCAACGCGCGAGTGATACCCCTGGTGTTGCAAGCGTCCATAGGCTGCGGTAACCGCTTACCATCAGGCAGGCCGTATGCTTGTTTGCCACCTTAGTGGTATAAAAAAAAAAGTAAATTAATGTTGGGATCATTGTAGTGCAACGTGTACGTATCTATCGTTCTATTACTTTATTGCACTGACCTAATATTAGGTTAGATTTGAGTGGGTTTTTTATACCACTAAGGTGGCAAACAAGCATACGGCCCGTCTGATGGTAAGCGGTTACAGTTACTCACGCGATGCCAACCAATGGTAAAGGTAATTGAATTGGGCCCTAATTAGCCATTATGTTCCAGTTACCGATCTTGTTAAATAGATAAAACTGATCGCACAAATTAATCACAAAGAACAGGGTCGTGTGTGCTCATAAAAATAGATGTAAAATGCTTTGTAGCATCGCGGAACATTCTCAAGATTTATGACTCCACTGGTCCCGTGTGTTAGGTTTTTTGTTCATGAATGTAGGTGCTATCCAGATACATCATCAGCAGTTCAGTATTCGACTTTACTACAAATAGTTACGGATGGTTTTCCACTGTAGACATATCTGGCTTCGTATTTCAATTTCAAGATACAAATGACAGAAATATGGCATTGACGTAATACTAAATGTACAAAAAATGTGAAGCCAAAATTACCAACCAGAATCAATATAAAAGTGAGTTCTACCGTTTGTAGGAAATATTGAAATGTAAAGAAAGCCCGAAAAAGGCATAGAATACTGTTCATCCTTTGAAAAACTGACATTTTACACACGTGTGCCTCGCAGAAAGATACAAAGAACTTTTTCGAAGACCACAATTAACGTAAATTTCAATCCAATTTACCATAAACAATACATTTACGTATGCAGCTATGCAGTTAGTTATTTTCTCATAATATCTTACGAACATAAGACTCAACGTTTTCCGTATGATTTAAGAACGACTTCGTCTAAACTCCATCCATTTCCTATTTGTATTTATACTACGTAAATGAAAATTGAAATATACATAAAAACTTGAATGATATACAATACAAGGGTTTTAAGAAAGATTCAAAAAGTGTTACTACAATATGCCGCGAAAATCTAAGCAGACGAGTAAACTGAAGACTGCAAGCTCGTCATGTAAGCTTACTCAATTCGATTGTACCTAATTGATTCAGTCAATTGATTCAAATAAATATTTGAAGGTTGCGACAAGAGCCTTCCGTGCCAGGCACTAGAGGCATTGTCAGACTGTTAACCGAAAGCAATAGTAATACCATTAAATATACAACCTCGTTAAAGTAAAAAGTTACCTTATTTACACAATACGGAAAGCCGGGCAAAGGTCCCTTGTTGGGCGCCAAAAGATAATAAAATTAAATTTTAAGTTGGTCGATGTATTATGAAATTTAACAGGTTGACCTTGACATTTGCGGTAGTCTTTACATAAAATGTTATCTTTATTAATGTTTAAGTAAAGCAGTTATTATCTTGAATATTTAAATGGGCGGGTTTTTTTTATACTGCGGACGCGGCAATATACAGGCAGTGCCATTTGTGCTATGTCAATATTTCCAGGGTTCCCAATATTCGAACAAATTCTACATGGTTTAGTTTGCGTCAAAAATACACATTTAAGCATTCCACTTTTATTCCATTCCAAACGGTCCTTCACAATGTACACACGATGTATTGTTGAAGAGCAAATGTTTCTTTTTTAATTTTTAGTTTATACATCTTTATTTCGAACAGATTAACTCCCGAATACAAGAACGACATTCAAAATTTGAGGCCGGCGTAACTGTTTGAAGGGACAAAATTAATTATCACATGTAAAATCAGAGGACAGTAAAAATGATTGTGGCAACAGCAGACTTTAACCATGTTTACTATCTATAACCGTTAACACTATAGAAAACGAAGGAAATGTTTGGGAATTAAAAAGTTTTACGTTATGCCATGTTGTCAAATTTGTATTTCCCGTACATTTCTTTTTACCGCACATTTCTTACTACAGCGTTAACGATTATAGCTAGTACATATCTGTCTGGCGTATCTTTATTAAAGTAGAAACACGGGTGATATTAAGCATTGGCAACCGATGGTATAAGAGTCTCGTATATAGTGATCCCGCGCAAGAATACGTCAGCTCTCAAGTTCTCGTCGTGTTGGTGCAGTCCAGGTGGGGTGTTAGACATCGGAGAGAAGCCCAGCGCTGGGACGCCGAGAGATCGGATAAACCTGCTATCAGTCCCACCGGGGAAGGTACGGGGCTTTATTGAAAGTTTCCTGGAAGAGAACGATACTGTGACTGATAAAGAAGAATAGCAAGAATGTATGCGAGAGAATGAGATTAGACTTAGTTTCAATGTGAGTCTCTTTTACAAGGGTTAGGACAAAGGCCAGGGCGAAAATAAATTGTATAAACTATGGAGGGGAAAGGGAAAGGAAAGTAGAAGATGGCTGTAGATAATTGTGTCGATTCTAACTTGACACGACTTAAAGTATTGCCATCCTTATTTACCCTGCACATGAGAAAGGGATAGGAAGACTTTTGGACCTGTCAAATTAATTTAGATCAATAACTTTGTACAACAGAATTGGCACAATTATCTACTCTAAGGCTGTAGAATTCTATAGTTCATCTCACTAGACTAAAATCAAACTTAAATCTGTTATTCATTGAAACTAAAATACTTATCGTTTTGACAGCACCGACATTTTATTTGACAGTACAAATCTTTAAATTATGTGCAACTTAACTAGCGTGCGACAAGAAAATTGGCACCGCTTTTAGTAATGTACAACTTACAGTTGGTCTGTAGCGTTTTTGAACGCGACCCAATAAGGGTTAGAGTCGTCCAACTTAGTGGGAGGCGAGTACGGGTCCTTCTGTGAGAATGTATAGGTAACTCCCGCCCCGGCCTCAGCGCACCAACCTTTCACCTGCGTACAAAAAATTACATAGATATTCTTGTTATGTGTGTGCGTTAAATAACGCAGTCAGTTGCATATATTGCGCCGAGAAGTATTATTAGTTCTAGTAGGCTTTGCTCTCGTGGTTCTTATGTAAGTTTTTTATACCACTAAGGTAAGTAAGGTATCAAGCGTACGGCCCGCCTGATGTTAAGCGGTTGCCGTAGCCTATGGTCAAGGATCCTTGCAACACCTGGTATAATACAAAACAAATGGTAAATCGCGCGTTGCCGACCCAACAAAAAATATTTATTTCTTGAAGAGATAATATGTATTCCTTTGGGAAAACCAGGGCAGCGATTTCATTCCACAATTTTTATTTTATACATTATTTATTCTATATCTATAGAGTCCGGAATAAAAAGTAAATCCCGATGCAAGAAGCACGTTAATCTGTTGCTCTGCTGAAGAGGGACAAATAAATATATGTAAACAACTTTTCATATAAGTTTTATTACAGTACGAAGGACCTCTCGGTAATCAGAATGTACTCAAACATCCGTCGTAACATTATATCATAGATAATTGAATTTAGACTTTACATGCCATTATGTCTATGTTAAATGCGAACCGAAAAGTACTGGCAATCGACAACGCAAACCTGCAACTCCCAACTCTTAATTCAAGGCTATTTCGCTAATTCAACGTCTGATAGTAGTCCGTAGCTCACTTACCGTATTTTCAAGGTCCTGGTGATCAAGAGACAGAGCAATACGAATGTCGAACCCGGCCGTCAGCTTTTCTGGCACCACATTGTGTTGGATACCCCCCTGAAACGATGCAATATCTTTACTTTAGTGGCACTTTAAGGGAACATTCTCTTTGGTAGTATTTTAAATCATTCACTAACGGAAAGCATAGTAAGGTTGACACTAGTGACGTCACCGATGGTCAGCTCAGGGTTGGAAGCCAACTTATGCTTGGACTCCTGACGCAGGTCCATGAACTTGTCAATCATGAAGCGAAGCTGGAACCACCACATGAAATGAAATAAAGAGGCTTAAAACATGGAAACCCGTTTTAATAAAAGGCCTAAATTATAGAATTACTTTACGATTTTAAAAGTAGAATATAAATCTTAAAAGTTAACTACCTGCCAATATGTCTCGTCAAAATCTCTTCACACGCTTAAAGGGACAAACAGATGGGGATTGAAAAGATATAGCCATTTAAGGACAGCGTAGGCTTAGTAATAGGATAGGAAAACCAAAAAAGTGGCCTTAGAACATGATCGGTAGTCAATGTGATTGATTCCAGCAGAGATAGCAGCCATCCATCTCCGCTAATACAATCGTTAGAGCACAGCTTGTGCAAGAGTGCTGCGACTTATTTTACTGGGCTCACTAAATCACTGCCGTGAAGACAGACCGGCTACTGGGTGAAACACTTTTCATTAGGTATATGTATTTATTAGCTGTGCCAAGTGGTTTCACCCGCCTTCACAAACATAACCATTATATACTTAGACATTTATTCACACAAAAAAGAACTTAACCTACCTACTTATAGATAAAAGATGACCCAAACCAGAATCACGCGTAGCGCTTATAATTCTTTTAGCGGATGCCTACACGCTGTATGGAACTTGCTAACGACGTCGTTTGGGCGGCGTATAGTTTTTAACCCCCCACGCAAAAGAAGGGGGGTTAAAAAGATTAACGTGTCTCTGTGTGTCTTTGTATGAGTGTGTCCGTGGCATCGTAGGTCCTAAACGCATTTTATTTGTTTTAATTGTGACTTGTCCGTGAGTGTTCTTAGCTATGATTTCTAGAGGATTACGTGTGGCGGTTAATTTTTTTTTAATTTAGATTTTTACATAACAGTACTACTTATTTCGTGTTTTATAATTCTTAGTTACGACATGACGCATTTATACGAAATATCATAGAGGGAAAGATCGAAGGAAAGCGTGGCAGAGGAAGGCCAAGGATAAGTTACCTGCAACAGATAAAGACGAAGGCTAACGTTATGTCGCACCAAGAGGTCAAAGAGATGGCTAACGATAGAACGGCTTGGCGATTGCTCCACCGACAAGAGCCTTGCTCTTAAATATATGATGATGCTGAATTCTTTAAGTACTTTCTTACTTAATTTACTCTTGCGACCGTGACTGCTATGTTTTTGTCGATTTACCGGTTTTAAATTCAGAATTCTGTACAAGTTAAATTGGCGGCGTTTCCGGGCACTTGCATAATTATAATTTTGGCACAGTTGCACTGTCAATGTTTATCAGAGAATATTCAACTTTAAAACATAATAATAAACGAAAATATTTGGAATTGAGTGGAATTATTTTATTGTTTGAATGTTTAAGTGATAATGGCTTTGTGGTTGAAGGAACGGCCTGTCATCTAATGGGCCCAGGTTCAAATGCTGCTAGGACAGTGAGTCCTCATCAAAAACAGGGTTGGCAACGCGTTAGTGCTACCCTGCCCTGGTATTGCTAGCGGCTATAAGCTTCGGCGACTGCGTACCATCATGTGAGCCGAACGCTCGTGTGCCACCTAATAATACAAAAAAATCTTCAAAACGATTTTATCCCCAGTCGGCTACCAAGTACCAGATTATAATTTTTTATTCGGATTCTTCACAGAAAGAAAGATTTTCCGAATCCGTTAGTTCATTCTGACGATTTGAAAGTACTTATTTGTAAGTCTAGTCAAGTAAAGAAGCTTCTGAGTGTCAAGTTTGTGTTTACCTCGGGCAAAAAAATGCACCATATAACTATCAAGTAGTGATATTTAACAAATGGTTTGGACATACAGAACGAATGAGTGATGAAAGACTGACAAAACAGATATACAATGCGAATGTGACTGGAAGAAGAAGCCGTGGAAGGCCAAGGTACAACTTTCTAGATCAAATTGACAAAGAACTCAATGATGGAAGTGCTAATAGTACCTGCTCTGAATCCGCGGGTATGTATGAAAATATTGATAAATGTAAAAGAAACAAAAGAGGTGTGCAAGTCAAGAGAGAAATGGCGCTCTATACTCTCTGCCTACCTCGTGAGGGACCTGGCGTGATGATATGTATGTATGATGTTTAACACGAGTTAATCGCAGAGTTATAGCGTTTCTTAGGTTCAATATAGCTTTAGAGGAAGGGTTTAAAGGGATGTCAGCGCTACATATTAATGTAAAACGCGGGAATATATGCTAATGAGGCCCGTAGGAACGACATATGTGTATTACACTCACAGACGTCGCAGGGAACGTTAAGATATTCTCTTACATCTTTGGGACTAGGAGCCACGTAAAAGTAAGTAATTTTGTAATGACTAGGTACTTAAACGAGAATGTGGAACCATAAATTTACATTAACAATCTCTGAGTCTATGAATCTATATAAATATATATTTTAATGTTTGAAATTAGAATCCTAATTTACAAATTGGTGCATTTAAAAAAACTATCAAAAATATTTAACCTATTCTGTTATTCATTTTAACTGAACAACATCTGCTAAAACAAACAATAGTTACTTATTCGTAGCTAGTACATGTAAGCTAGAAAGGCGAAGTTTGCTACACATCGATTTAACAAACCATTAATCAAAGAATCGGCAAATGCATCACAGTCGATTAGTGTCCATCGAGTACTCGATCAATTATAGGGTAACTCAATACGCGTGACATAATTGTACCAATTACGACTGGCAACATCTCTTCATTATTGAATAACACAGTCGTATTCCGAGAGACTTGGACAGTAATTCGAACTGTACGATTATCAGTGGGATTGAATCGTATCCACATCATCCGATACGATATCGTGAGCAAGCATCATTATTTAGAATAACCTATCTACGAAATACGATGTTTTTTTTATACTACTATGGTGACACACAAGCGTACGGCCTACCTGACGGTAAGCAGTCACGACAGCCTATAGCCGCTAGCAATACCAGGGGTATCACTAACAGTTTGCCAACCATGTTGTTCATGAGGACTCAATGTGCTAGCAGCATTACTACTAGCCCAGCGTATCCTCGTGGAGCACTGACATCCTTACTTACCGCAGAAACACACTACATCAAGTAGTGTTATTTCACTCCGGTATTCCGTAGGTAAGGGCGGCTCCAATTGAATGTTTGAATGAATTGACAATTGATGATGAAATGATGATTAGTTCACTGGAACTTGTGATGGTATAATAATAAACATATGGCTAGTTAATTTTAACTGCAGTAGTAGGTACTAAATTGACTTTTCTCTGCTATTTAACGATCGATGGCAAACATTACTCATGTTCTTTCTATCAAATTAACCAACAGATAAATCATTTTATATTATCTTACGTGAATTGCCATGTTCGGAGAATTTTGAACGTTATCGCGAACTGCGCGTTGGTGTGTGACCAATGTCGTATCGTGTCGTTTAGAAGTGCACTTTAAAGCTCTCACTTGGCTCAGTTCCAAATGCCCATGTAAATCGTTATTCATTCTAACACTAGTATTATATATTCGAATAAGATACCTCTATTGGTTTTAAAATTTAAATTTAAAGAGTAATTTTGCAACAATGCATAAGACATCATCCATTTTGGTCCGGCCGTGCCGGCCTACGCAATATTTTTGTATATTCTGTTAGAGCTAACCCGTCTGAACATTTATTACTACGGCACCAAGCTGTAGGACTATAGTCGTTGATTTTATTTGAATTTGAAAATCGGATTCATAAGTGCCTTATTAGGGCCTAAACTAAATAAATTATTTTTAATTTTGGATGTTCATACATTTTTGTTGAAAATAGGAATTCTAAATAACCAAAACAAATGAAATGACCTTTAATGTCCATCTTTGGTGTCGTAGTATAATACATGCTCAGACGGACAAGCTCTAAAATAATTGTACAAAAAAATATTTTGGCCGACGCTTTCAGATTTGGACCAAATGTCTGTAAGACAAGGATGATGTCATTTATTGAGTCGGGAAGGGTCCTGATTTCGAATCCTTTCCAATACGTATGTATGGCCTATCAGGGTTACCGGTAGTTGATTTGAGTGTGAGCGGTTGAGTGAAACAAAGTTTGGTATAATATTCATAGAGTGATTACAGTGCAGTGGAACAAAACAGAATCACACCCATTGATGAATTACATTAGCATAACATTTTGAATTTCATCCATTGATTGATTTGTATTAACATATCTCGCTCAGAGAATCAGCATTGCTATCCAGCGTGGCAATGCTGCCAGCATTCTTGGCACGCTACCGCATGATTCCGGTTTGGGTCAGATCTTTTATCTATAAGTAGGTAGGTTAAGATATGTTTTTGTAAATAGTTTAATCTGTTTTGTGTCAATAAAGGTAAGATTGATTTATTAAATGGAACAATATGTACTGATGTATTTACCGAGACGATTAATGTTGAATCGCTTTTGATTCGTAAACTAAATGTGTCTGCGGTCATTCCAGGAATTATAGGGTTATGTTAGACAGCGAATATGCGACATTAAAATATAATCGTATATTATGTTATGCAAAGTTTTTAAAACTTATATAGGAGCATTACATATCAAGGTAACACTCCTTGCTTTTTCTTTTTCTCTACCCTATTCATATATTTTGTTATTATATTATTTTTCAATTTTTTTTTTTAATAATTCGGGTTAGCGATTGACCACGATCTCACCTGATGGTAAGTGAAGATGTGGCCGAACTGTTAATATTAATAACACCTAACTATACTATATAAATTATTCTAGTACATAATACAAGTCTGAACAATGCAATCACTTATCGGTAAAATAAATTACAGATACTTATGTTAAATCGATACTATTATCGATATTTCTAGACACAAATCATAATAATGATTACTACAGAATGTTTTGATTGCACGCAACAAAATATTTCTCAGTTATCGATAGCATGCCAGCTATTTATAAAAATAAAGGTTTAATATGTTTGTAATTTGTAACTGAAAAACAAATTTGAGGAATTTAAAATACTGGCCACTATTAAATTTATTCTTTATTTGTGTAAATACGGACATGTTAATTTGAACTGCGAACAAACCAGGTATTTTTTTCATTCCAAATTAAAAAGTTTACACCAGCCTGTAACTTTACAACTCCCTTAATGCATGCTTTTTAAAAACATACGCTGTCAACCATAAAGTTCTGCGGGGAGTTAAATTATTACATTTGTGTACTCATTTAAACTGACCTTTTCACCGCAGTTGTCCGGGAGCAGCAAAGATGCGTGTCCGGACATTCCCGGGCAAATTATGTCTATATCTGGAATAATTTGATCAGTTGATCCTTAAAGCGTAATGAATGTAAACAGTTTTAACCTCAATCTCTCAATACAAAATAGTTCAAATTCATTTAATGGATATTCATACAAATATTAAATTATCATATGACTACTAGTTGAGAATACTCAAACATATACAATACACAAAAATATTTTAAATCCTAGTATTGCAAACGAGCATCTATAAGCTACGGGGACCTGCTAGCAGGCCTTACGCTTGCAAACTACCTTGTTTGTATAAAAAAAATAGCTACTCACGCCAAATCGACCTCTCCCCATTGAAGAGTAGGAAGTCATCGGTGTCACTAGCTATGCCCTCGTCCAGGGCAAAACCCACGTTTAGATTCTTGAAGTGGTCTGTCTTCACGAACTCCGCCATGCCTAGTCTACCACCTACCTCTTCATCTGCCAAGCGAAATAAAATGTCTGGTAAAACTTATCGTTATCCTACTAATATTATATCCTACTAACCCTACTAATATTATACATGCGAAAGTTTGTGAGTTTGGATGGATGCTTGTTACTCTTTCACACAAAAACTACTCAACAGATTTGGATGAAATTTGGAACACAAATAATTTATAACCTGTTTTAACACATAAGATACTTTTTATCTCGGGAAAACTTTAGGCTCCTCTGAGATTCTAACCTTAACGTGGACGTAGTCGCGGGCAGAAGCTAGTATACATATATATCAATATCATCATGCTGATGTAGTTGACAGATAATATAGAGCATCATATCAGTCTTGACACGTAGAGAGTGTAACTAATAGAAGCAATAACATATTCTGCTCTCCTCACACAAAGAGAAGGCTATATACGGTACTTATGTACAAGACAAGGACACAGCCATACAATTTTTTGGCCCTTACCGCATGCAGGATTCTTCAAGTTTCATAAAACTATTCACGAAAAACAATAGCCATGTGAATCCTGATTTGGCTCTGACAAGCTTGGGTTGAACGAATAAACTCATGACCAGTAGAAAAAAAAATGCGATTGAGGAAAAACCAGCAGAGCTGTTATCTATTCATAGCGTGATAATCCGCTAACTGGAAATAAGAGACAGAATTCTATAAAGTCCGCTAGTGCTAGATATAAACTTGGAAAACTTTTGTAAGATAACATAAAACTTAAAAATAATGTCAAGAACAATTAAGACAAAGGAGTTTTACCGAGGAAAGATATTTATATGAAATCCTTGGTGACTCAATTAAAGTTGTAAGGTAAAGAGTTTTACGAAGTATTCAAATGAAATGTTTTAACTAAACCAAACGACTCGTTATATTCGGTTTGGTTATGATAAGACCTTACAGGTAAGAGTCAGGTCAGGACGTTTCTCCAATTCAAATGTAAGTTTTGAACATTGCAATGTTTGAAGACGTGAAAATCGAGGACAGTTCCAATTCTAGTTGACAGAAGTTATCAAAATTGTTGATAAGTTTCTGCGAGAGTCGAACGAGCTAGAAAACTGGTCAGCACTTGGGAATTAGCTGCCGGTGAAATTGTGACACAAATTTAAAATATTCAAAGCGGCTTTAGCTTGAGAAATTCATGGAAGTGTAGAATAAAACATGAAGGAAACTCAGATCTATCTATATCTACATATATATCATCACGTGAAGTTCTTTTCAAAGTAGACAGAGAGTATAGATCACCATTTCACTTGCACACCGCTTTTGTGTGAATAAACAATAAGAATATGTTTGGTGGCAAGCCCATTGGATCGCAAAATCTCGAACGGAACAAAAATCTGCGGAATAACTATAAATACTCCTATTTGAATAGTTTACTCAATTCTAAAATATGTGCAATACCAACATTATTGTGGTTCCTATAGAAACTCATCATAAGCGGAAGAAAAGTTCGTCGTCCCGTAAGAGAACTTAATAAGTTATCAGCCATACTCTCCGACATACCAATACTTATTTTCCACATATGCTCCTGCGGAACACTCATTAGGGTGTTTCTGAACTTTTAATAGTTTCAGTATATACTGTTATTTTAACTACAATCTTTGATGATCAGCAAATTGAATACAAACCGGGAACGAAGGATAGATGAACTGTCCTCTTCAACCTGATCCCCTTAGCCTTCAGTCTCCTGACAGCCTCAAGGTATTGGATGGCAACAGACTTCATATCCTGGATGCCTCTTCCATAAATGACGCCATCTTGAATGTGTGCCTGGAATGGCGGGTAGCTCCAACTTTTCTAGAATTAAAAAAAAAATTGGTGACCAAAGATGACTTCATGATGATGTGAGATGAAGTATCCAAAATTGTATGAAATCGTAGAAAGAGATCAAATTAGTTGCTATTTTATTAGAAAACGAGAAACAGCTATGCTAAAGATTGGAACTGTAATTTTAGCCATTTTAGAATACAGGACCTATAAACAATCCAGTTCAATCTACCTATAGATAATGTTATCCGGCCATTCGATATGCATACGATAAAAAAAAATGCGCCTCTATATATCTCTATATATATGTGCAAGTGATATACCCAAATCGTACATTGTACATTTTAATATTTGCAATGTATCTGCGCAGTGACGTAGTAACTTTTATATCTCCCATCAAAAATCTGTCGAGCGCTATCAGTTACTGTATTTCCAGAGTTACACTGCTGAATGTAAAATCTGCAGAGTACAGTGCTATTATAACCGCAGTCAAATAACACAACTTGGATGTAGTGTTGTGTTTCTGTGGTAAGTAAGGTTGCCAGTGCTCCACGAGGATACGCATCGCTAGTAGTACTGCTGCTAGCCCAGTGCGTTCACATCGACAACAGGGTTGGCAACGCGTTAATGTTACCCCTGGTATTGCTAGCGGTTATAGGCTTCGGTGACTGCATACCATCAGTTGGGCCGTATGCTTGTGTGCCACATTCATGGTAGGTATAAAAAAAAAGGATTTTACATAATGTCATTGGCGGAGTGTGTGTCAATTTACCTCAAAAACCGGTACGACATCCATATGCGAGTTGAGCAGTATGCTGGGCAGGTCTGGCTCCAGTCCAGCCCAGGTCATCACGAGCACGGGCTTCTTGGGCACCACCTCGAACAGCTGCACCGGCAAGCCTAGGCCCTGCGCCTGCCCCGTGAGGTACCTCACACATTCATCTGGTGAATTCGGTTTCGAATCATGTTTTTGTTTCTAACCTCAATTAATTTTGTTGAAAAATACTTTTTAGAGGTGACCAAAACCTCTTTAATTAGCTGACCTCTTAAACGATACCTTACTTTACTATATGTCGGTAAAAATATCGTAATTTTTTAAATTTATTCCAGCCTTGATGTAGTGCAGTGGTATGTCTTAATTAGCCCTGCACCCACCGGTGGGTGAACCCAATTGGTGTATGGGTCGCGTCCCATTGTACGGACAACGAAACAAAGTATTGCTATGGGTCACAGACAATTGATAGAATATGCTATTGTTATACATACACAGTTATAGCACAGCCAAAAAGGAAAGGTTTATTCATAATGTTTGCTCTGATGTAGATATCGCACACGACGGTCGCTTAGGATTCGTTCAGGTTTACTTACAACTAGAATAATCGTGTCATCAATATCCACGTACAATACGAATAATATGGGCATATAGCTCAGAGGACTGATGCTGATGAGAAAAAACTGTTCTTCAGGGGAGACCATATACGAGAAGAAGCATTTTCAGTAGACCTTCAACTATACGGACTGACCTGATGAAGGTAATGGGTGGAACTGATGAGATAATATGTATAAATTTTACAATTAAACTAATTTACTAAGAGATATTCTCAGCATTTATTATTTTCGCGTGTAACTAAAATCAGACCATTAGTTTACAATATATCAGAGATTACCTTGTTTCAAGGATATATGGGCTTGGTTTGTATGAAGATTGCTGAGGAGAAAGTGCTTCAAACTAAAACAATGAAGGCAAAATATTTGTTGACATTAATGAGCATGTTGATGTCGCATTATTATTATGTACTTTTTCTATATATGTACTATTTCTTTGTTCTCGACTCGAAGTCGGATATTTTAAACATGGTACGAGCTTATGTCAAGTAAACTGGTCCATTGGTGTCAGAGTGATGGGATTTCGGGTTCATAATATTGCTTGTACTAAAATTCGTGGAGCCTTATAAGGACCTTCATCTAGGCTTGCGTGGGGATATATATCAAACCGTGAAGGCCCGTTCGAGAATTTTGATGTTTGGTAAGGGTTACACGTGGCGAATATCATTACTATTATTATAGCCGCTATTTGTTTGTTTTAGGTATTTTTAACAATATTTAAAAACTTAAAAAATATCATGACAAAAACAAATAACCTAGAGAGCCATCGGTAGCGAAGCGCAGGCCCATACTACTGGTGATGTGGGTTACTGGGTTGAGGAACCTCCTGACAATGCGTTTATTATTATTGGCTACTAGCTTTTTCCCCGCGACTTCACCCGCGTAACAATATAGTATACTATTACCCGTTTTCCCGTAGGAATGAAGCATTTTCCGCGGTAAAAAGGAGCCTATGTTCATCAAGGATAATGTCGGCATCTAATGGTAAAAGATTTTTTCAAATCAGTCCAGTAGTTTCGGAGCCTATTCAATATAAACAAACAATCAAATCTTTCCTCTTTATAATATTAGTGTAGATAAAATAACCAGACAAAGTTACAAAGAGTGCTGGTAGGCCGACGGTAAACAACACTGAGGGACTAAAAAAGTAATGCGCTTGAAAATGCGGAATAATGTCCAACGGTACCGCATTAAAATAATATGAATTTAATTTATAAATGTTCTCTGCAACGTGCCAAGAATTTCCTTGGTCATTTGAAAGACACGTACTCGCAAAACCCACCATATTTTATTTCCTCTGAGTTCTCCATCGATATTTTCTTCTAGTTATTATTGTCCGCGACTTCGCCTGCGTAGTTGTTAGTTGTTGTTCAAAAATATTATGTTCTATAGTTTGCTTTGACGGATACCTATTCTTTAGAGCATTACTGATAAAAGCATTTTTTAAAGGAACTCAAGTGTATTGATAGATGTTATCTAGCCAGATTTTACTATAGGTAGTACTCTTTTTTCATCAACTTTTTTTTTCTTTTTTTTTTTACACAGCACCATCTAGCCCCAAACTAAGCAAAGCTTGTACTATGGAAACCAGCAGCTGATATAATACTTGTATACTTTTTGTTTGTAAATACATACTTATAATACATACCAAACACCGAGACGCAAGGCAAACATATTTGTCACATAAATGTTAGCCCCGGCGGGAATCGAGCCCGCGACTCCTAGCGCAGCAGTCAGGTATACTAACCACTAGACCAGAGGTCTCGTCATCTTCTTCAACTTTGCTGCGTAATAATAAATAGTTACCGTCCAATAATTGGCGAGCAAGCGTACTAAAATAAATAAAATGCAAAACATGCAAACAATCTAACAAAATATTTGATCTATTCCAGAGCGTCACAAAACGGTCGATTCTCAATCTAATAACTAATTAATTACTCACTTATTTATCAAATAACTAATTTATTAGTTAATCGCCCTAATCCTTTCCTATCATAATTACAGCCTAAGCAAATAAACCATATTGAATTGGAATTTATAACGCAAAGTGTCACACTTTCATCTCAAAAATTCTGCATTGCAGTATTACATACAGGGCTTTATCCTTGGATTGTACTACGCAATACAGGCTGCCTCCTCACTGATAAAACTGTTTACGTTTGTTTTAAACATAATACTCTGTGTTAAAATGTACGAATATTGTTATTCGTCATCGTCTTCAGCTTATCTCAAACACTGTTGTGGTCGGCACTAGATCTAGCCCAATTTGGCTGGTACCTGATTCATACACACAGCGACTGCCGCCTGACCTTCAGCTTTGCAACATGTAAAGAGCGCTCTTTTTTAAAATAATAAAATAACAGAGGGGTCATTTTAATAATTAAATATTGGCTATCAACTGGAGGTTGCAAAATAGATGGGCTGATGGATGGGTTTGTTGCTGAATCATGCAAAAACAGCTGAACGGATTAGGATGAAATTTAGCAGAAGGATAGTTTATTAACTGAAATATATATGACACTTTATCCCGATAAAATGCAAGGTTACTGAGGTTAATGCGGACGAAGTCGCGGGCAGAAGCGTGCTCAGTATTATAGAGAGGACATTACCGTAATTAACATTCGGATGGACGCTGCGGATCCTCAGGTAATCTCGCAAATTGCTAACAGCCGGCTCGTTGGCGTAATCGATGGACATTTTCGAACAAAATGTTGTACACAATATGACAATGTATCACTTGTCGATAGAAACGACTATTAGACTATTTTTCATCGATACGCATATAAATATTGTGTTTGTAACCGCAATGTAGGTGCTTGTGTTTCCGAATGGTGAAAGAGGAGGGTGGGCAAGTTTGGTACATGTCAATTTCATGCATAGTCTAAGTGGAATTTTATTACCATTCATAATTTGGATTTATTTTTTCTATAACATTAGTTGTAGGTCAGTAATAAAAAAAACACTTTTTGTTAATATCATACACATAATATAGTTCCCTACGGAACACTCGATGCGTAATACTAAAGTTTGGGTATTACATTACACCATGCAAGTTTTGTCATCGAGTGAAATTTCTTTTGGAGTCGCCCGGCTTGGGATCGTACTTTCACCTTGCGGAAGACCGTTGTCAAATAACACTACTTTGATATAGTGTTGTATTTCTGAGGTACGTAAGGTTGCCAGTGCTCCACGGGGATACGCTGGGCTAGTAATGCTGCTAGCACAATGAGCCCTCAACAACAACAGGGACGGCAACTCGTTAGTGATATCCCAGATATTGCTAGCGGCTATAGGCCACGGTGACTGCTCACCATCAGATGGGTCATACGATTGTGTGCCACCGTAGTGGTATTAAAAAAAATATCACACAATCCCATCTAGTCCCAAACTAAGCAAAGCTTGTAAGCCCTGTCTAGGTTATTGATAGAACATTTTTTTTTATAAATACCAGATACCAGACACAAGGCCACAGTAAGTAAATCTCGTATTATGGGTTTCATACCAGAACACTGGTAGTTTTTTCTTTCAATTATTCTCAGTCTGAAGGCAAACACACACGTTTATCAGATAATTGTTTGTCCTGATTCAGGGATTAAACCCGCTTAATCCAAAAGTACTATTCACTAGACAAAAGGTATCGTCAACGTCACCCGTAAGGAATACATTTCAATATTTTCACCAATGCTTGTAAGTCAGGATGGCCGAGCGGTCTAAGGCGCTGCGTTCAGGTCGCAGTCCACTTCTGTGGGCGTGGGTTCGAATCCCACTTCTGACATAATTCTTCTTTTTGGTATAATATTCTAACACAATATTATTATAATAATGTATTTGCAAAACGTCATTATTATCTTCAAGTTCTTATGCAAGACCGCTAATTGTACTTTTTGAAGACATCGATAGTCTAGTAGTGGTTTAGTTAGCAAGCCAGTGCTAGGTGTCGCGGGTCCGATCCGCCCGGGCAAACATTTATGTGATTTAGCACTAAAATGTATTAAAATTGTATTATAATAATAAAAAAAAAACTAATCAACTGTCAATCAACATAAAAATAAACCTATACAGTTTAAAGCATTGTAAAGATTTGCTTAGTTTGGGACAGATGGCGCTGTGTGTTATTGTCTTATCATTGTTGTTTATTTATTTTACTATGCACTTAAATTATAATTATTTACCTAGTACATTTTATACAAAGAATTGCGTTTACTTACACATCTATAAAGTAGTAATCTAAAAATTGGTTTTATTATAGTACCCAAGTATGTACGAATTATGTATAGTATCTACTCTGAGGTATTATATTCGTTCTAAATTCCAATTACTTTTCAAATCCCCAGTTTACCCTCGAACAAATAGTTCTCAATTTGAACGGTGCGTGAAACCGCAGTACTATGTGATAGGAAGCTAACTAAGAGATAGCAGCTAGCAACCACATTACTGACCGACATGCGCTTATTTATCATACTATTAATTGATATTGGTGCCAATTCTGTTGTACAAAATTACTAAACTAATTGTACAGTTCTTAATGTCATCCCTTTCACATGGGGTTAATAAGGATAGCAATAGTTTTAGAACTTTCAAATTAGTTAAGTGATTTTTTTACAACAGAATTGGCACCACTTTTATTTAATTGTTACCAAAAAAATACTCTTGCCTTGTTTTACTCATCGCAGGAACTAAACACATCAAAATAGTGCTATTAGAGAACTAAATGAGCAATCAAAAATTCCTCATTTTTTCCTATCCTAACGTATTTTTTTAAATATGATGCAAGGCAATTACCGATAAAAAAAACACTTTCTTTGCATAGATGAAAGTTTCATCTAGATCAAACGCAGACGGGCGGTTAAAGGGTACACAAGAAAGAAAGATTTTACGCAATAGGATTCCTTTTGCTCATATTTGTGTCCATACAAGTATTTCGTGACTCGCTACACGGCGAGGGTCACGCAAGTTGAGCTGTAAAACAACTATAAAGAGGTAGCAGATACGCGGATTGTTTGTTCACAACATTTTGATGACTGCTTGTTTGATGTATTAACGGTATGATGTTGCCTTGTTATATGTAAATAATTGACTGAATACATTAGTGAACCGCAAGGAGATAAGACACGATCGCAGCTAAACTTAGACTGTTGCAGTCAAGAATTATTAGTGTGGTGTTGTGCTCTTCATGGGCGTTCGCAAGGGACACGGAGTGGCAGCTGCCCCCGTCCAGAGATAATACAAATATTGTGAAAATTGGAAGTGTGAGTTGGATTCGGACACCGACACCTGGATCCGTACTAAAAAATAATTTGTAATAGTAAATTGACTCTCTTTCTTGTAATTATAGCAGTAAACATTCTATGAACATTTCAACCGTCTACTTGTTGCCTTTATTAACACTTTGACAGCAGATCACGTACTACGCACGTGACGCTTATTTTATCCTAATTAGCCGCATACATAATTAGCGTACCATTCTGGGCGCGCCGGCACTTTTTGACCATTTTGTTACTTTTATAGAAAAAAGACTATAATAGTTGCGGCCATGATTTTATTTTCATTGTATTGAGGGTATCTTATATTATTATATAAAATAAGAAAAACATGTATAATTGTTTTTTTTTTATTATAAAATCAACTTAGAATAAGGCACGTTTACAAAAAAAAAAAAAACTCGTACATCTACATTTTTCAAATTTTATGCCGTGTAGTCTTTCCTGGTGTGGTATTTTTTGAAGCACGGGTCATAACACAAGGGTACGTTGCAATCTGGGCAAAAAAATATCGTTTCCTTGCGACCTCGCTTACCCGTTTCCTTCAAAAAATTGTCACGTCTCGATCGCTTAGCTACGCTGGGGCGCGCGAGTCGACCCGGCTCGGGCGATCCTTTGTTTCCCGCACCCCACACACCGCAAGTATTTGAAGTGCGTTTGTGTGTGTAGCCTCAATATTCATCTAAGCATTGACATAACGCGGATCACGCCTACAGGCCGTTGTTTTAAAGTAAATAGTATTGAAATTCACACACGTGATCAGCGTCTCTAACAAACGGACTGACAGGGGACGTGATCGGCTGTCAGAGATTGGAAATAAATAAAATGCTTGGCTTTCAAAGTGTTAAGAATGAGCAAAAATAAATCCAAAAAATACACGATTCTAGAGGTTCTAGAGGAGCCCTATTGAATGTTTTATTTATGTTCACTTTTATATTTCTTGTCATAACGGCAACAGAAATACATTTTCTATGGCATGTTCTGTGAAAATGTCAACTGTCTGCCTATTACGAATCATGGGAACCAGCCCGCTGCCAGACAGACGGACGAACGGACAGCGAAGTCTTAGTATTAAGGTTCCGTCGGGCTCCCTTCGGGTATGGAATTCTAATAAAAAGCAACCAAAGTGTAAATTCCTGTCACTTCCTCGGAATACCCGCGCTGCTTACAATTCATACTTTTTCCATCCACCAAGCATATCATATCAACTTCTCGCTCCTCCCCGAATTTGGAGGAGGGAAGCCGGGGAAACCACACAACACAACAGTAGTGTGTATGCATTATTATTGTGTTTCAGTTGAAGGACGCTGTAGCTAACTACTACCTACTACGAAACCTGTAGCTAACTACTACCTACTACGAAACCTGTAGCTAACTACTACCTACTACGAAACCTGTAGCTAACTACTACCTACTACGAAACCTGTAGCTAACTACTACCTACTACGAAACCTGTAGCTAACTACTACCTACTACGAAACCTGTAGCTAACTACTACCTACTACGAAACCTGTAGCTAACTACTACTACGAAAATTTTAGCCAATTACTACTACGATAATTGAAGCCAATTACTACTATACGTAGTACCTGTACCTAACTACTACGGAATGACTGGGAAAGGATTTTTTTAACTAAAAACGCGGATGGGCGCTGTGCTACGCGGGACTTTACAATAACAGGTCCCAGGTGGAACTCCTCCTGTCTGTTGCACGGGCGGCGTGACGCTTACCATCAGACTAATGACAAGCTTGTCTCTTCACAAAGTTGAATATATAAAATGCAATGGGAATGTACCATTCCAGTCGGGTAGTACCTATTTTGAACGGGAGATACCGTTATTATGGCTTACCTCAGTTGCATGAATATAATAGAATTGCTATATTTTCCCCTCATATCAATATACTAGCGGCCCGCCCCGGCTTCGCACGGGTAGACATTAGTTTCGGAGCATAGACATTTATCAAATATTGTGTCCACCCGTGCGGAGCCGGGGTGGGCAGCTAGTATAATATATAGCCTATGTTACTCAGAGATAATGTAGCTTTCTAAGGGTGAAATATTTTTTTAAATCGGTCCAGTACTTTTTGAGTTTATTCGTTACATACAAAAATACAAATCTTTCCTCTTTATAATATTATTAGTGTAGATATAAAAATGAATTCCTATTTCCCTACGACATCACGCGTGAACACCAATTTCGGGTATACTCTTTTTGTGTGTTTGTTATAGTCAGGAGTAGGTTCTTATAAAAAAATACCATTGAAACAATACGGTACATTTTTAAATTCGGCATAAACTTAAGGTCCTTTTTTCGATGGTGTATTTGACTTGTGAATTCATAGCTAAGACAGGACAACGTCTATCGGTACAGCTAGTATACATTTATATTATAAAGAGGAAAGATTTGATTGTTTGTTTGTTTGTAGTGAATAGGCGCCGCAAATGGACCGATTTGAAAAAATCTTTTACCATTAGAAGCCGAAATTATCCCTGATGAACAAAACTTTTACCGCGGGGGATGCTTCATTCCTACGGGAAAACGGGTAATAGTCCTACCTAATGTTATAAATGCGAAAGTTTGTGAGTATAACTGGATGGATGTTTGTTACTCTTTCACGCAAAACTACTAAACGGATTTAGATGATTTAGAACTTTATAGCCGTGGTGGCCTTGTGGTTGAAGCAACAGGCCTGTCATCTGATGGGCCCAGGTCCGAATCACACCATGAGCTTTTAAAAAAAAGAGAGGTAGGGCGATTTGGGTTATCCCATTTAAATTGGAGCCGCCCGACTGGGGACTGTACCTCCGCCTTACAGAAGACCGCAATGAAATAACACTACTTGATGTAGTGTTGTGTTTCTGCGGTAAGTAAGGTTGCCAGTGCTCCACGAGGATACGCTGAGCTAGTAGTATTGCTGCTGGCACAGTGAGTCCTCATCAACAACATGGTTGGCACCCCGTTAGTGATACCCCTGGTATTGCTAACGGCTATTTGCTATGGTGACTGCTTACCATCAGGTGGGCTGTATGCTTGTGCCACCATAGTGGTATAAAAAAAAAATAACAAGGTGAAATTTGGAACACAGATAATTTATAACCTGGATTAATACATAGGCCATTTATTCCGGGATGAAAACATTTTCCCGGGATTTTTAGGTTCCGCGGAGATTCTAAGCTCAACGCGGACGTAGTCGCGGGCAGAAGCTAGTATACTATATTGCTACGCGGGCGAAGTCGCGTGGAAAAAGCTAGTTTTGTTATAAATGATGTAGTTAAGTAATATGTATAGTAGCTCACTAGACAGTAGACATGCCGCAGTGCTAATTACTCGGTGATTGTCCTTCACGCCTATTTCTGTTATTGAGTTGCGTGCTTTCGTGACCGTCTATTCAGATTATTATATACTAGTGGCCCGCCCCGGTTTTGCACGGGTAGACATTTATCAAATATAGATGACCCGGTGAACTTCTTATTCAAATGTCTGACAGGTAAGAACAGTTTGTATGGGAAAATAAATTTGTCGTATTTAGTGTTTTACTCGCAATTTTTCCATATTTTCTCACCGTTTAAACCTTCCCTGGACTTCCACGAATATTTCAAGACTAAAATTTGCCAAATGGGTTCAGCCGTTCTCGAGTTTTAGCGAGACTAACGAACAGCATTTGATTTTTATATATATAGATTATCAGTATAGTGACATATTGGTGCCAATTCTATTGTATAAAATCACTAAACTAAACTAATTCGACAGTTCTATTGCTATCTTTATTTAACCTCGCACATGAGAAAGGGATAGAAAGACTTTAAGAACTGTCAAATTAGTTTCGTTTAGTAATTTTGTACAACAGATTTGGCACCAATGTTTCATAAATAAATAAAAGGAAGTCTGCAAGCCTTGGCCTTGTGGCTGAAGCAACAGCTTGTCATCTGATGGGCCCAGGTTCAAACCCCGGTCTGTGAGCCAATGAGTTTTTCTAAGCTTAAGTACAGGGATTAATCACAACAGCTTAATAAGAGAAGTAGAGTGTATTGGGATCTCCCGTGGGGTTTCCCATTAAATTAGGAGCCGCCTGACAAGTGACTGTACCTCTACCTTACAAAAGACCGCAGTGAAATAACACTACTTAGATGTAGTGTTGTGTTTCTGCGGTAAGGTTGCCAGTGCTCCATGAGGATACGATTATTTAGTTTATTAACAAAACTCAGTGACCGGCAACCATAATGCAGTTCTCTTCTACTCTTCTTTTATATCATCCTTTCCTTTCGGTTGCGGACGTTCTAATTTTGAAGGAACATAAAAAATTGCGGTTTTAGTTACTATATTGTCACAATTGTTTTGATTGTTTTTTTCTAAAATGACGTCAGCGTCTTCACACCGTCGTGCACCCGGTATTAGTAATACCTCAGAGTAGATAATATGCTACGTACAAGTTGTACGTAGCATATTATGTACTCTGAGGTACAAGTGATACGTACCTAGTAATTATACGTAGTATCTTGGTAGTATATTATCTACTCTGAGGTAATACGCTCACTGTTCTTTTGGAATTTAAGAAAATGTGATGATATAGTAAAATACACTTAACTGTTTTCTTAATACTGTTTTTATAATTATTTACATTTAATTAACTGTGGGTAGGCTATTTTTTTACTTACTTCACCGCCATCTGTTGGTAGCGTTGAAAAAAATTAAAGTCATGAGTTTGATATGCTCAAGTTGCGCTTTACACGAGCTTCCAACGAGTTTTCACGCTTTGCGTATAGAGGTCGCCAGAGGGCGTACCTCAGAACAATTACTAAAGCTCGCTATTGCTGCAACTCAAAGCAGATAATATACTGCTTGCACCGAGAGTGGGAGAGTAAGTTCTTTGGTTTCAGTATAGATGGAGTAAACGAATACCACCTACTTACCAGTTCGAAGGTTGTTTTCAGTAGTACAAGTTTATTTCTGTTAACAAGAAACTACCTAACTACAAGTTTAGGTACTTGTTTATAGGTATATAATTTATAATCGTTACGGAAGGCATTATTAGCACAAGTTACGCTAATGAACCACCCTGAATATCTAACTGACAAAATCATACCTGAATTCCTGAATGATACGGTCAACGACGCAAAATGTCGATAGAAACTTTAAGTGGCTACCTAACTATCAACGTCTTAGATCTAAGTATAACCACCGTATGACATATGACGTTAAGGTACGTGCGAAATGTCAGGTTATTTCGGAATTCCTTCCACCCACACTGGCCGGTAGGACGAATACATTGTGACTTGCATAAAATATAGCAGATTTTACGAGGCGTGGTGACACAATTACACGCAGCTTCATTCGTGTAGGTATGCGAATAGGCAGCGTATGCTAATTATGAAAATATTTTTGTTTTTATTAGAGCTTCACTTTTTAAATATTTCTACCTCTGACGAATTCTGATTGAAACGTAGCATAGGTGATTTCGCCAATGATAGAAGTTCTCTTTGGAATTACTGTCTTGTTGTATTTATTAGTTCATTTATTTATCTGTTCACTTCTCGATTCACAGGTCGACTTTAAATAAATTTCTGATTATTTAGGCTTACAATTTTATGTAATACTTGTACGTAGTATATTATCTACTCTGAGGTAATACATTCTTTATAATGGTAAAATACGGGATTGGGATTTGGCCGATGAACGCCGCACCTTTTAATTTCGAATTAAAAGGTAGAGTTAAATACTCTTTATTTAAAATAAGAAATACTAATGGAACTTAGACATTGTACGTAGGATGAAATTACTACGTTTATTTGCCACACCTTGTTTGGCCATTGTAGATGGATGAATATGATAAGATAAGATGCTTATAAACTAAGCTTTTAAATACCATGATAATAAATAAGAGCCGTGGTGGCCGGGCTGCTGTTCTAGCGACGCAAGTTCCAATCCCACCGGTCTGTAACAATGAGTTTTTATAACATAAGTGCAGTAATTAGTCACGAGCTTTACCGTGAAGGAACACATCGTGAGGAAACCTGCATGCATACGTCTGAGAAGAAATTCAAGGACGTACCTATGTAGTGCCTAAGAGACGGCGACTGACTCAACTTCTGTTACGTTGGCACCAAATTAACTTCGGTGGAAAGTGGGAGTTGTAACATCTCTGCCTACCTCTTCGGGGACCCTTGTGACATACCGTGATAATGCGCAAACAGAAAATGTAGCTCGTAAACCGTGGTGGCCTTGTAGTTGAAGTGGTTGATTAATCACAACATGAGCTTTTATAAAGAGAGGTAGGGCGATTTGGGATTTCTCGCGGGTTTTACCATTTAAATTGGAGCCGCCCGACTGGGACTGTACCTCGGCCTGTGAAATAACACTACTTTGATGTAGTATTGTATTTCTGCGGTGAGCAAGTTTGCCAATGCTCCACGAGGATACGCTGGGCTAGAAGTAATGCTGCTAGCACAGTGACTTGTCATCAACAATAGGGTTAGCAACTCGTTAGTGAAATCCCTGGTATTGCTAGCGGCTATAGGCTACGGTGACAGCTTACCATCAGGTGGGCCGTATGCTTGTGTGTCAACTTAGTGGTACATGAAAAAAAAGTCTGGTCTATAAGAAAAGAGAAAATTCCCGAAAGTATATTGTATACAGACGAGGGACACGCACCGCACGCCGCCATATTTCACGCAGCTCGTAATATTTTATAACGGAAGAAGCCGCCGCTTCTGGTCAGAACTTATTACGCTCGAATAGAAAAGGTATCAGGATAAGAAACTTATCCGAAGCTTCGCACATAGCAGATAAACTTGTGCGTGGCCAGTATTGGGCAAACAATGATATTTATTTCTTTGTTAAACTAATTAATTACAGCTCAGAGTAGATAATGTACAACGTACAACTTACAGTTTTCCTATTTTCGTTGGTTAACCTAAATAATGTTGTCTTAAGTTATGAGATTTTTATCGTCAATCACGTGTCTTGTAAAAATAACAGTTCTTGTCATTTACAATTTTACAATGTTTTTTTTTATACCACTAAGGTGGCACACAAGCATTCGGCCCACCCAGAGATGTCACAAACTAGTTGCCAACCCTGTTGTTGATGAGGACTCACTGTGCTAGTAGCATTGCTATTAGCCCAGCGCATCCTCGTGGAGCACTGGCAACCTTACTACCTTACAATGTAAATCGTACAACTAAAAATGTTTAGTTAGATTATTATTATAGACATTTGTTGAAGAGTTTTATGGCCTATCTCACACACCTTCTCCAGGTATTTATAAAATGACCCACCTCGAGCGCTTCCCCTCCGCTACCTAAGGGGAGAGTCATCAAGCAATCAGAGTAGACGGTAATTAAAAAATGTTTAAATATTTGTTTTGTTTATAAATAAGTACTTAGTCATGGCTAGGCTATTCCTATATAAAACTAGACAATTATTCATAATATAAACAAAATAAACATTAACCATGCGTCTCTGATAAGACCTGGTTCGATATTTCAGTTGCCTGAATAGTTTCTGTGAAAATGTCTACCCATAACTGATCATGAGATACAGCCACCTGGCAGATAGACGGACAGCGAACTCTCAGTAATAGGGTTCCGTTAAAATTTATTATCACATTGTTCTTTTTTAATATAGTCATACCTAATATTTATAATTTATTCGGAAATCTTAACATCTCTAAGTAAAAGCTTGCAGGCAACTTTATAATATATTTTTTCCTTAATCACCTCGGCGAATTTTCTTCACCGTTTCGAGTCAAACCCTGACCCCATTGTGCTGTTATCAAGATTGAAATCATCGATAATACGCGAGTGACCACGGAGTATCCGACCGCGCGGCAAAACGATCCTCAGTCAGTCGACAAAACGACCGCGTACCGCGAACACTATCCACTACATAAAAGACAATACTACATTTCGAAAATTAATCGAATGCTGGCTGAATGGAAAAAATGAAAAAATAAAGTGACACTTAGTTTGCGCGCCAAGCGCTCTGCGTTTGGAAAGACGCTACGTATTTTTAAGTTTAAATAAATAAGTTTATTGTTTTAAATTAATAAATTCATCGGACTGAATCAAAAAAATAATTAAGTAATTCTAAATGTGTTAGTGTAGTGTATATAAAGTGTTTAATTTAGCAAATACGTATGGTAAGATTTTAATGGTGCAAGGCGACCGACAAAATGTAAATAAAAAAAAAGTAAAGTTGAGCTTAAAATTATTCGTTCTTTTATCATATTTTGATGATAACTTAGAATATTATATGAATTTCGATGGGTTGTTTCAGTCAAGCGGTTAATCCTACTCAATGAACGAAGCCTTTTAATATATTTTATCGTCATATAGTGTAGATACAAAAACAAAACATAGTGAAGCCATTATAAGGCGCGTTAAAAATAAGTCAATTAATCATAATTAATTGATCTAATTTTAGTTACTGCTCGTAGAATGGATGAAGGATAAAAAGTATGGGGATCGGCATAGCGTATTTACTCATTAGGTGAGGTATGGTATGACATATGGGCTGGTCCTGTAATGGTAGTTGTAAGTCATAAATAAATAAATAGAAAAAAAATATTATAAGAAAGCGTGAGCCCACATACCTCGGAATTTCAAAGAATTTTCCATTACACATATTTCTTTATGCTTTTTATGCCTTTACGTAAATAGTACTCGTAATGGGTGGGCATGTATGAAGATATTGATGAATGTAACAGATACAAAGGTGTGCAAGTCAAGAGTGAAATGGCGCTCTGTATCTTATACTCTCTACCTAACCCGTGACGGACTTGGTATGTTCGTGAGTGAACAATTGTGTTCATTATGAGTTTATGTATAATTAACATTATGTATTACCTAGTTATACATAATAAGGTATTAATAACGGCTAAATTTCAAACTCCTCAAGATTACATAGGTAGGTACAAATTAATTAAAAATTAAAAGACAGCGTATAGACGCTTGAAATTGCGAAAATATTGCTGCTGTAAGTCCAATATTAAAAGTTATCAAGGACTGTTATAATAATGTTCAACTACACAAATTTAATATCACACTGAGATACACATTCGACGACTCATTTATCACACACGAATGGAACTACACAATGAGACTTTTGGCAAATCACCTTATTTAAAGGTGGCTATTTACCGACTTTACAGGTCGGTATATATGTAAAACTAAAATAATTAAATTTATAATAGTGAAAGTACAAATTAGAATGAAAAGATTGATGTCCGGGACAGAACAAACGATAAATGATAAAAAAAGACTGCTTGTCATATTATTTCACGCGTAATAAGAAATAGTTGACTATTTTTATAAAGTTTGCCCAACAGTGGGATAGCAATGGCTAAATAGAATAGAATAACTAACCAGAGAGTCTATATTGTCTTTTTTAGGATGCAAATTTCAGACGATGAGTGTATGTAACTGTAAAAGCGAAACACCCACTCCTCACTCATCACAAAATCTCAGGAATTATACTACAAACTAAGAGTCAAATCTTTACTTTACTAACAAAAAACTTATCTTTATCTTTTGGCGCATTAAAACTTCTAACCCCTTTGTACATCGGTACAAAGGGGTTAGAAGTTTTAATGCGCCAGCGCAATGGCGCAGCACAGCTAGTTCTTAATCAAATTCAAAACAGGATTTCCCCACCTATCGGCACAACGGGATTATGTATTATTCTCAGATGTTCGTGATTTATTTCGCTGCAAACGAACGGGTTCTATTCCTGTACCGCATTAACGTATTTAACGTAAATAAATTCGGAAACTAACTCTGACAAACGTTTGGCCGCCACCTCGACGCGAATAAAGACAATTGCGTCACACACAGCACAGATTATATTATTTACGCTTTGTTCTTTATTCATTGAAAGAAGTGCGGTAAAGTGATAAGTTATAATATTTATTAAAGTCATAAGTAGTACACACTTAAGAATTAGCATTTATTTACGCGGCACATGCCGTATCATTGCCGAGATTTGATGCTTATCCAAAAAAAAGAATGCTTTACTAACTTCAAAATTGTATACTCTACAAATCTACCTGTCATAATCTGCTACTGCCGTTATTCCAGAAAATCGAATAAACATTTAAATGGATGACACTAGGCATTTTAATAAAAAAAATGAAACTTGATAATGGCAAAAATGTTCCTTGAAGAGGATAGATTGCCATAGTTAGGAAGAAGAAGACATGTACAGTATAATGTATGCATGTAATAGTATGTAACAAAGGCATTTAAAAAAATGTTGTTATTAAAAAAGCATGTATGGAGGTTTAGCACTCATATCGTATGAGCCTATAAAAAAGTTAATCGCGGGAACTTACATTTTATTTAAATATTTTTTAATTGTGACACCACGGTGATGTTTGTACTCGTATTAAAAAAAATGTACTCGCGTAATAGCTAATTAAAGCTGACAAATGCATAACATCTTATCATATACATTTAAGCCCAACACACCATCACTTCATGAATCGGATCCACGTTTAACAGTTTAACAGTCGCGTAAAGAATGCCAATAACAATATCGTCAATTTTTTCGCTTGTTATTTTAAATAAGTTATATAATGGGTTTCCTTAGCGAAATTATGTAGCGAACGATTGAAATCGAGCATTTTAGATTTCTATATAGATTTCTGTACAATATTTTTTTTGTCTTTCTTTTTAGTCATCCACGCTAATTTTCCGAAACGGCTGAACTGAATTTGACCACTCACTCAGTGGACAGTGGAAGAACATTTGATTAATGTATAAAAAAGACCTAAGCACAAAATGAGCTAGTGAGCTTTTTATTCCGGTAAAACGGCGGATTCAAGCGAGTTTTAGAAAAAAATATACAAGGAATTTAATCTTAATACTAGATGGTCAAGTTGCAAGCAAAATATTTGGAATAAAAACATCGTAGTTTTGCGTGTCTGTGCGTAAAGAGCGTGACCGTTAACCATCGTAACTAATTACTATATTAAATCCGTAACGCAACCTGTAAATTACACGCAAGTATCAGGTTGTTATAAGCTGTACTTAATAAATCCCATTTAAATATGTAATTACTTCAATGACAGCCATAAGTTGGCATAATTCATTACCTCTCCGACCTAATAGAACGCATATTGTATCATGAAAATTACCTTTCTCATAGTTATCAAAAGATAATTTTACTTAGCCAATTGCAAAATATGTTTATGGAAAACAGCCAACATAGAACAAACAAAGCAATAAACCAACAGACGAACTTTTCTGTTACTGCATTGGCACGGAAGACGTAAGATATATATTATGGGTTCATATCCGCCCTTACACATATTATCTTGGCGTTTTATGAGCATTGTAATATGTTCACGAAAGCTGAAAGATCTGGCCTATATTTGCGTGTGACTTAATAATATTTTGGTCCGGATATAGAGTTGCACCCTGCCTCTTATAGCGTTTTTCAGTAACTTAACATTAGTGTCTGCCCGACGGTCGATTTTTGGCCGAAACCGAAGGCTTAAAAACTCTGATGTAAGTGCCCCCAGTCCCCAGCCCCTCGCATCGCGCTTTCGCTCATTCGTAACAGTTTGTTTAATTTCGGCGCTGTCTAGAAACCTTCTAGAAGTCGAAGGTTTGCCAAAGGTGGCCGAAGCTGATGCCGAAGCTTTGGTCGGACACTACTTAGTGATATTTGAGGCTGTTACATGGTGCCGCCATATGCGTAGAATGTCTCATTGAAATGTTACCTACTTGTTTTTATTATACGCAGTTTTTTCGATATCGTTCCATACAAATATTTACTTAAGCTTAGTTCAACATTTTCTTGCCTTAGTCCCAATTTCGTGAGGCAATTTTATGTAATAGTTACGTATTTTAGAGCTCAAGCAATAATTGCAGTGTCCAGTTAAGAGTTATTAAGGAATCTAAGTCCTCAATCAAATAGCCATTACCGTTCGGTAAGGGCCATCGGCACTAATTGACTGGCTACCCGCAATTCCTGATTTATCACTGTACAGCCGAAGCTGCCAAGATTGCTCGGACCATTTGACCCTGAATTCAACTGCTAAGGTATTTTATTCAAGGCGTAATTAATATTCAGTGACAGTTGTCAATTTTCCCATACCTTGATTGGTTATTTATCTATTATATTTACTTGACATCGAGTGGTTAGTCTTCGATTCCAACATATACCTGAGTACCTAATGTGGTTTCTTTGGAGTAATTGGTTTATTTCTGAGTCTAATTCTGTCACATATGAGTTTGAATTTTCCTTCAGGAGTGAGAAAAATATAAACCTATGACACAAAGGAAATATTATGTTTTTAGAAGGCTGTCAATTTTCAATGGACCACAGACAAACCAGATTTCAGTATTGCCCTGAACCTTAGTGATGAACCATAAACATATACCGAAAGCTACCGTGTACGATTAGATAAGGCGAATCAAACTGTTACTTTAATCATCGATATTATATTCTAAAGTATTTTCTTTTCATCCTGGTACCATTTGCACAATCCCAGTTAAATCAATTCAACACTTCAGATCTGTGCCGGTAGCAGGAACATTGTCGACAACGTTTTCGTATCGCCTTCGACTATTTTTGTATTGGAAAATGAACAGCGCTGCGGTGAAAAATGGAACTAAAAACTAGTATGACAACTTTGACATTTCGCGAGCTACGTTTTCGAATACGTTGTCGACAATGTTCCTGCTACCGGCACTGAGAATTCTAAGTACTAAATACTATAAAAATCTAAGACAGTTTTACATGGCTCCTTCAGCTCGAGATGGTAGAAATTGTTCTCGACTTAATGCTTTAAGGAGCTTGTCCGCTACACTGATTCGTATATTAATTCTGAACATTCAAATTCCAGACAATTTCAAATCTTTCTTGCTACAAGATGTTTCACACTAAATTGAATATCAAACGAGGATTTTTTGTGTTCGTATATAAATTACATTTATATTAAAAGTATGCTGTTTATCTCTAAGCTTGGTAGAAATAGGATTGACATAATTTATCTTCAAGCTAGTAGCATCTTTTTAGTGTAAGGCTTTTAGATTATGTTCAGGACTACATTGAAACAAATAAAAATAAATACCAATTTAAAAAACATTTACTTTTTAAGTATTTATACTAGACTGACATAAAAACTCCTTGTTTGCAATTATTTTACAACGTTAAGCATAACTTTGTATTCTTTACAAACCGTACTCGAACTCGGTAGCCAACATAAAACAAAGTATATTTAACAATCACGAGGAATGTTTTACATTTTCGTGGAAATATATTGGACGGAAATATCTGCTACGTAAACTAGCCACATTTAAAAAAAATAACAATATTTGGCACTGACACACTATCGTTTCACCTTATAACTGATGAAGGCGAAATGCCTGAGACTAGCTATCTGTAAAATTTCCTAGTACAATACAATTTATTAGGGTCGGCAACGCGTGAGTGATAGTCTTGCTTGCGTCCATAGGCTACGGTGACCGCTTACCATCAATCAGGCCTTTTGCTGGTTTGTTAGTGGTATAAAAAATCTATTCTTATAGTGTTGTTAGTCGATCGACGATGTATAATCCAACACAACTCTATTTATGAAGCTTATTACAAAGCCAAGGGTAATAGGAAAAGAGTGACTTATTTCTCAGTTTATTGATACTTATTGTAAAGTGATAGTATTCGTTTGAATAATCAATCCAACAAATGTTATTTTTCGTCTGTTCGCAATGTTGGCATACATTCTAAGCATTCTCATCAGATATGCCATATTTATAAGGCACATGAAACGGAATCCAATCTAAAGTTAACAAACGTATTTTCGATTGCGGTCAATTGTTGAAAGACAATTGATCGAACCATTGTGTTCGTGAAGATTGAACCAAGTTCCTTAGGAGTATAAAACAGTATATAAACACCTATTTTAGCACTAGATATTCTTGTATGAAGTAAAATAAAACCGCCTCCAATTTTAGAAGGAGGTATTCTAACGACTGACCCCGTTTTCATCGAGGTATTAAAGGATGTGATGTGCATAATAATTCTAGCGAGAAAATCTCACTTATTTTGTCACTCACTTGCATTCCACTCAATTTAGCTAATATGGCACAATTTACAGAGCTTTGCATAATGTTGTTTGTACCACAGTAGAAACTTCTTTGGTGAAATAGTTTTTGTCTTGTATAACGTAGAATTAATGCTGTGATTTCCATTTGCGAATTAGTATTTTTTTATTCCAACCTAATTCATTCTTGTATATCTCGGTATTTTCTCAAGCGATAACTCATTTTTAAGTTGATACTTATTTTGAGCATTCACACATTCTGCTTCATTTTTTTTATAAGATAGTGTGAATTGTGTGATTCAAGAGGAAGAATCCATTTGTGTTTTGTGCCGTGCAAAGTCGGGGCCGGTCGCTAGTTATTGCCATTAATATAGTTTTTTTAATCTTCCGAAATCGCATCGTATGTTATTCCAAAGCAATCTTTATAACAATAAAATCACTCAGTGTTATGTGTCAGAATGTTAGCAGTTTTGTGTTTATAAAGAGCTGAGGAATTCAAACAACCCAATCACATACATTCTTATCCGACCTCGCTGATCCAGTTAAGCTATCGTATCACGGAAAAGGATCTTTGTAATAGAATGCTAACAGGAGACGTGGAGGAATACACGTATACATAGTAACATATAAGTATATAGGATCAGTCGTAGCATTAAATATGTATGTTACTAGACTAGACTTACATAACTGTGCTCAGCTCTGTACAAACCAACAAATTTCTGAATACTCTGACAGTAATATAACCTTATGATTTTATCAATCGATTAATTGATTGTTGCCTGAAAGTTTGCATAGCTTCACAGTAAGAAAGTAACTTTTAAAGAAGGTACACTCTTGTTTAAGGAAATCGTCACTTACAAGAAAAAAATTAAGTGGTATGTGTTAGCTTAAAGCTTTAATATCTTTTGAATGCTTTAAATCGTGTATTACGATGGTTCTTAATGTAACATCCAGGAAGATAACAGATATTTTTCGTACGAGAGGGATGGATTTATTTGTGTGAGAGAGATGCAATAGTTATTACTTTCGATTGCTTACTTCATTACCTACTAAATAGCATGACGGCCCATATTATTGATACATAAAACATTATCGTAAATGACACCGGGAGCAAAAGCCTGTATAATTTTTAACTGAAATAGGTGACAAGAACTCCCTAGTTTAGTAAACTTTTTTTTGGGTGGGGTGGCAAACAAGCATACGGCCCACCTGTCGTAAGCGGTCACCGTGGCCTATGGACGCTTGCAACACCAGGGGTATCACTCGCGCGTGGCCGACCCTTAAAACTGAACTGAACTGAAACTGGGATAAGGCGAAAAATCTTACTATTTATTCGCCCACCACACCACATAAATTATATTAATATTCATTGAACAAATTACACTATTACTGTGTTCCTTTTCATCATCTTCAAGACCTCCTATTCCCATGGCAGGGAAACAAAGTGACTTACATAAACACAGACTCGTAATGAACTTGGAAAACATTTAGGTGTCACTCGATATTATCTACGCTGTGCCCTAGTTGTGTTAGCTTCAGATTTCAGGGTACCTTCAATGTACTTTTAAAGCCTTTCTTTACGGAACTGGCTCCATACTGCCTCCTTTTTACTAGCTGTTTTCACCTACCCGGTGTGTGTGTGATCAAATCTTGCAAGTTATCTTATATTAATAGGCATAGGTACAAGTTGCCCCAGATGCACTTCGACGCTTGAGATCTTTTGTGCAGGGTCTTTTTGTTGCCAGGGCGCCACGAGGATACGCTGGGCTAGTAGTAATGCTGCTAGCACAGTGAGTCCTCATCAACAACATGGTTGGCAACCCGTTAGTGATACCCCTAGTATTTCCAGCGGCTGTAGGCTACGGTGACTGCTTACCATCAGGTGGGCCGTATGCTTGTGTGCAACCTTAGTGGTATAAAAAAAAAGAAGTTAATTTTGACCTGTCCCAGTGTCCTATTTGGCATACAAGTTTGGGCCCCGTGACAATGCATCATTACCTAAATTCCGCCTTTCATATGGTGGACATCACTAAATGGAGATTTATCATTTCCACAGTAACCCCTTTGATATTACTTGTGACCGAATAAAAGCTTGTGTTTAAAAAAAAAAACATTTTTTAACCCACTTCATTTCAATAAGCAAATAATATGCGGCGACTATTCTCAGTATCGCAACTATGTCACGGCTGCATAGTTGGTGTTCAATTATATTATACCATACAGCTACCTATAGGTATATCTATCGCTCCATGCTGGTCATTAAGCTATAAACTTGAGTCAGGCCTAGGCTTAATGTTACGTTATTACAGTCACATTTAGTGACGAAAAAAATACTTAAAATGATATAGTTATCGTGTGTTCTTATAGCAGCGATTAACTTCATACACTTAAAGAAGTATCGTCGATCACAAAACGTAACGATGGTTACCACTAACCAAATTACAAATGTAGTACTAACCTGCTGCAACTAAAGATACGAAGAATTCTTAGTTCGAGATAGCACCTAATTTACCGCAGACTCGTATCTTTACAAAATAAATTGCAATTCTAGGGAATGCAAGCAGTTGTAGAATGCTAATTGCTCAAAATTATTGTGTGGGGCCGAGACATAGCAGAAACGTAAATACACAATTTAAAATGTGTAACCTATTTCGCTCGCTTTGTGATTTGAGACAATACAATCTATTATTTACATTGGCGGATTGACGGAAAGAGCAGCGGATACCGGCGTCATTTGTTTTAATGAATCGCGTAGCCGATCACGTATGCCGAGTTGTGACCCGTAGCTGCGTATTCAGATTGGTAATAATAGGCAATTTACTGATGGTGCGAAAAAAACCTTACCACAAAAGTTATGGTAAACGGAAACGCAGAATTCCAGTGAATATATAATAACGAAATGTTATTATGAAGTGTGCGTGTCGAAATTTGTGGCACTATGACCGTGACCTGGGCCGGCCTGTAATGGGCTGCGTTGTTTGTACTACGGACATGGTAATGGGATGGACAGTGGTTTTCGTGTTATTTGTCAATAACAATTCTTGTTCGGTCAAAACTATAATTTGAAAACGGAAAAAATAACTTTAAAACTCCGAGCAATTTATATTACTCAGAAACAAAATTCAATTTACTAAAATGACTGATACGTAAAAGAAAAATATCACAGAAAAAAGTTTACACGCAGAATAGATAATTTTGTATAAACTTGGCCGCGCATTTATTTGAATGTAAGATAGCTTATCTTACTTACAAATTGGTAAAAGCAATTTATTATTCCCCTCAATGCTGACAATAGCCTTATTAGCCCCATCTAGATTATTATAATTTTGCCCACGCAAGGGATTTTATTATCTTTGCCTTAATTTCACGGAGACCACTTTTTGTAAAGCCCCGTACGAAAACAAAACCATTTATTCACTTCTAGAGTTGGCAGTTACGAAACATAATCTATGAAATATTCTGAGGTCGAACCTAGAACCTGAAAGGTGGAACTAATATTAAAGAGAGGTAGATTGTTAGTTTGTTTATATGCATCGATTTAAAAAAACCTAATGTTAAGCTCTTCTAAAGTAACATAGGCTATAATATGATTACATTTTATTGTAGCACTCAATATTGTACACAAAACATAAATTGGGGATTAATACTTCTATCATCCGTATAAGTTTGATCTTTAAGACCCAACAAGTTATACTATTGTTTTGGCTAGCGAGTTTTAACTTGAAATAGTGCGTACAATTTACTATACAAACATACATAGATATATCGAATGCTGTAACGTGACAGGAGAAAACACACACTGCTACTTGTTACCAACCGCCGCTCACAATATCCAAATTAATAATTTGCTTTTTATAAACAGCTATTTTAAAACGCTTATTGTGTTAATTAAAAATTAGGCTAACTTAAATTACGTCATTAAATTATTTTTTATATGTGCTTAACGTGAGCCAAATTAAAGAAAAGGTCAGCAGCGTATGGGGAAGGTCAAAAAGATTGCCATGGATACACACGGATACATGGAAAGAAGTTACATCAAACACCGACATAGCCTCAGCTATTAAGATTATGATGATAAGAAAAAAGGGAAGAATACACAGAATACATTTTGTTATCACAAGTTGAGTGTTTAACAGACATTGGTGTTTTCGATTTCCGACCATTGAGGGCGATGCTTTGTAAAAAGTGAAGGGCACACTTACAAGAAGTTTCCTTTTACACACATACGCGCAGCCACACATCCACACACACACCCACCCGTACACATACTCGCACACACTACATATATATAGAATAATTTAGAATATACTTGATTGTGTATGTCATCCATGACCACAGAAAAAGAGGGGACTCTTAAAAGAAGGATTAAAGGAAAACGAATAAAGGATTATTGTAATTATTTTACCACCACATCAAGATCTGCGGCTGACCTCCACTCCCAAGACCCAGTATGGTGATATACATTGACTAAAAGCAAACGATGCGACATCACAGCGCTTATCATACTTTATCGCCCTTAAGTACAATTACCTTACTTACAATTATAATCAAAAGACCAAATCCATAGATAGAGTTTTAAAATCACGTATACCGAGCTGCAATTCGAATGACAACTAACGTAATCACCTCACGATATGCAAAACCGACTAATGGCTACCATTTCAAAATGGCCACATTACACAAAGGCGAGCCAATCAAATTATAGCCACTCGTATTCCAGAATTGACGAATGGATATTAGCCATATGAATTTTAGGACACAGATCTGACGTTGGCTTCCGTCCAGGCAGATTCATTTACCTTATAAAGTAATCCTCTATCTCCCTCTAATCGTATACTTATAGAAAAGGACAAGTCGTATGAATTGCATTGACAAGTCTAACATGTACTTTAGCTACGCAACTTTAGTCATATTTAGATTATTTACGAAATTTATTTAACCACCAGTTGTCTCCAAAGAATACAAATTATAAACTACGACCAGAATAGTTATCTAACCACATTTGTTTTTAATTTTTAATCTCAGTAGAACATTTCCGTAAAACATAAGCCAGAATTGTGTGTAACAAATAGATAAATATGCCAGTGGTGTATTTATGTACTTCTACTTATAACATATGAACGGCTTTATAGCTATATTCCAAATGTATAGCATGTGGGCGATAAGAATAATTAAAAGCACGAACATTTCGGTAGGATACCAACTAGAGGTGTAACCGATATCGCGTGATGTGTTATCGGGAGTTATGGAGGGCGCCCACCGGCCCAGCGTGGGTCTCACGTTGATATTAGGGAAATAAAAATGTACAATGTACTTTAGCTTACAATACATCAAAGTGAAGGATCGAAATTATATCAACATTTATATCCAGTGTGAACTCGCATAATAAGAATGAGAATTTTATCAATAAATTAGTCACAAAATCAAATAACCCTCACCGAAGTCTAATGCCGACACGAATTGACGGCTTTGTTAAAATTCCATTCACGTATAGTTATTTTGACAAGATTTACGATGAAATTATGTAAACTAATAGCTACTTTTGTCTATCAACATTTCGTAGAAATAATGGTGTAATTTCGAGTAGGGGTTTCTAGATTTTATTCTACGTAGCAGTTTCATCTATTATTGTCAGTAGAAGATCTTCGGTACAGATTTTATTATGTTATACCACTTTTTTCATAGAAGATTAATATAACTTTGAATTTAATTGAAAGCTAGAAATTAAAATCAATACACATAAAAATACTTATATTACAATGCAATATTGGGTGTATTTTGTAAATCATGGGTATAAAATATAATACGTCTATCTGTCTCTTTGGAATTTGACTGGTTACATGATTTTACACAAAGCGACTGCCACCAGAACACAGAAATCGGAATAATTTCGATTTCCGTGGAAAGTAAATGCAAGTTTGTCACACATTACGTGTGCTTTGCATTTACTAAGATAATATGACCTATCAGCACCAGCAAACCTGGAAAAGTTAATGCAAAATGTCATCATGTTTTAAAGTGTCAACAGCTCACCTGCACTGTCAGTTATACTTGGAACAGATCCAACGTAGACCAGACAACACAATATAAACTATATTATTTCAGCTCTGCCTATTGAAATACCCGGCATTTTCATGTTTATATACATATGCAAACATTTAATGGTTATACAAGTTTATTTATGGTTTATGATTCTTGGCAGATAGCGTAGTAGATATTATCGCAACAGCTAATTTATAACAACTCTTTCGCGTTACATTCAAACTCAAACACAAAATGACCTTTAATTGACTAGACATAGAGACAAGCACTTATAAATCGTCAGAATCTACCACCGGATTCGTAGGTCGTTTTTTGCTGAGAAGAATCCGGCAAGAAACTCAGCAATTACTCTTTTAAAACCAAAATAAACAAAATACATATTCGAGGTAATAGATATTATCTAATGAATATTTTATTGGAAAAATCGTATTCGTAGATATCTATTCATGTAATATGTTTGATTATTGAATAACTATAGCTGAGAAAACCTCATTGGTGAAGACCAGAGTTTAATCCCAGACTACCATAATTAAAGTACCGAGTGCATAACCACATGGGCCATGTTTTAAAGAACTGTCTGGGTGTTCCTGTATATAAATAAATCCCAAAGTAAAGTTACTCTGATGTAACAAATATTAAGCGAACTTTGAAAAGCTTTTAGTTCAAAGTAGTGCATATTTCATAAACTATACTTCCTCTCTTCCTATGAAACTTCAAATATCTACACTTTACGGAAGTGTTCTTGAAACATTTCAGTATATATTACGCTGTTTTGATCCGACGGCCAGAGTATAACGATTCAAAAGCCATAGAAAAATCGAATCATGAAATCCAGTAAAAATATTAAGTAAATAACATACGAATTATAGGAACCATGAACTTCTCAAAATTGATCTTTTTTAAACCAATAACAAAAACAAAACAAACAGTTAACGTTTCGTGGATTATCAGTCAGATAGTGCTACTACAGTAACGACTCGAATTGAAAATTACTTCTTTATTATTGAAGTCGGTTGTAAAAGAACGAAACATTCAACAGAACTTTGTTTGTGTTGCCAAGGGCTGAAGCCTCGCGTATCAATCACAGCGGTGACGTGGCGAAAGGGAACTTCAACTTGCTACTGTATTTGAATCACTGACTTTATGAACTTGGATATGAAGGGGTTATTTGGAGTTGGCTAAGAAATTGGCTCATATGTTAGTGATTTCATGTTATTGTTATTAGGCTATTTCCACATATATGAGCTGTTGTTTTATATTATTTTATTATATGTTTTATATTAGTACTATACAATACACCTTCCTAAGCAAGCATTAGAATTTTAAATTAATGGCCTTCTGTGTTATATTGTTATTTAGAATTCGATTAATTTTATAGTTCAATAATAAAGCTATAATATTCCGCTGAACTAGTTAGTACTTAAGCTCCAATAGTTCAAAAACTAAAAATTTAGTTTCAATGATACATTTTGTATAAAAATCTAATTCTCTAAAAAAAACGGAACTCTGGTTTTCGAATATTCGTCCGGTGGGGTAACCCTTGTTGTGATATCATTTTGTTAAGGACATATCATTCGTTTTTCAATTATACATTGAACTAAAATGTCTAAAACTCAATTGGTTAAACTATAAGCAGTTCAAGTTCAGTTCAATATGAACGGAAATTTAAAATCCCAATAAAATAAAGAGCAGACAATCTCGTATACGAATAGATAGAGTCATAACTGAATCACTAAGTACCAGTGTTTCATGAAAAAGATCCACGAGTAAGCGCACGTACGTGATTCGAATAACGATCGCCATAATATACTGCTACGCCACGCAGCCGCTACGAAGCCTACGGGCAGACCCTACGCGTCTACGAGTCGTAGCAAATGGTTACGAGTGACGGTTTTATGTTTACAGTAAGAAATAAAGAAAGATTAGCTTTACTTGCTTACTATCACTTGATCGTAAATTGGTGGATTGTCTATAAACCAAAACATAGGTTTCAAGTAGTGAGGTGCTACGACTGCTACAAGTAACTCAGTTTCAGCACTAAAGTTAAAATATTTTTCCTAAGTCCATGCACTACTGATCGTAGGTATATATAAATATACATATGAAATACTTTCTTTTCATATCAATATTTAAAAACAATTTGACTTATTTACAAAAGAAGCGTCTTACGTATTGTAAAAAATATATCTATTTTAGTAAATTTATCCTTAATGAAACGGGAAAAGCACCTAAAATCTTTAAAAGAATATCCATGCTTTCAAAAAACCTTATGCTATTAAGTTGACAATGCTATAATGGCTGCTGTTAACCAACCTAGCAACAAAAACGAGTGTCACGGCAGGCAGCCATGGGAATGTAATGAATTCACAACGAAAATAGGAGAAGCCCACAAAGGCGTGTTTTTAAGTGGCCACCAAGTTGGCATAATTAATTGTTGGTTCACATGCGAGGGGCGAATTAACATATCACCATTTAGAGTACCATAGACAGCGTATGTCCGTGTCGTTCAGAAGTGACTCTATACTAATATTTGCTGTCTGCAGACGTCGTCCCGTCTTAGGTATGAATTCATATGGATACCCCATGGAAAAAAAGTCCTTTAGTCTATCCCAAAACTCAAAAAGTTCTGTTTTTTTCTCATTTTTTTTCCTTTCAAAAGAACCTTCTCCTGACAATAACAAAAAAAGAGAATAATAAAGAATTCGCGAAATCGAAATTCGTTCACGGGTGATGCCGTGACCAAGGGAAATAATGATTATTTTTTGTAAATATAGATTTTAAAGAGAAAAGATTTGTATTTTGGTTTGTAATGAATAAATTAAAATAATACTGGACCGATTTGAAAATATTCCTTCACCAGTAGAATGATACATTATCACTAAATAATAAAGCCTATATATTATAAGGCTACGTAACCGAAGTCGCGGGGGAAAAGCTAGTGTGAGATGTATCTAGAAAGAGAGGTAAGAATATCCTATAATCAAAGAATACAACATATCTTAAGTCATGTACGGTTACCCCTTGTGAGCAAGGACATAAAGATATTTATTTCGTCTAATCAAATGGTTATGTCCTACCATGATTTCCCTTTACAGACCAATACTATTAAATAGAAAGAGTGTTCTCAGTTCTGTAGACAATACCCGTCGGAAGTGGCGACAGCTTGCAAACAGGGCTGGCACGCCGCCAGCGTCAATTGTTATGACATATTCGCATCTAGAAGCGCGTAAAATACTGTGCGGCAACCCTAATGTGCGCAAGACCTACAGCTATGTCGTTAAGTAAGACATTTTGACAGATGTCAGAGCTGGGAAGAAGTTGAGTGATAATTTGTTCAGTATATAAAGTTGGAATAAGGTTACAACTTATATTACACTAGCATTTGCTCACTTAGAAGTAGTTATATAAGGCTAGCTGCCCGCCCGGCTTCGCACGGGTAGACATTAGTTTCGGAGCATAGACATTTATCAAATATTTTGTCTACCCGTGCGAAGCCGGGGCGGGCAGCTAGTATAATGTATAGCCTATGTTACTCAGTGACCATTTAGCTTTCTAACTGTGAAAGTACTTTTGAAATTGGTCCAGTAGTTTCGGAGCCTATTCAATACAAACCCACAAAAATACAAATCTTTCCTCTTTATAATATTAGTGTAGAAGTGTAGATGTAGATGTGATGTTATTAACGTAAATACAAATCATCACGATAAGTCCCTCGCGGGGGAGGCAGAGAGTATAGAGCGCCGTTTTACTCTTGACTTGCACACCTATTTTGTTGCTTTTATATTCATCAATCCGATAAACGACTTAGGGTTCGCAGCATTATTTGAAAAGCAGGTAAAATAAAATCTGTGTTATTCAAGTATGCCTTATTTTTTCATTCGTGTACCTAATTAATTATGAATAGATTGAATAGGTCCAGAGATTAACCCGAACATACAAACAAACAACTTGTAACTCTATAATAATTATTAGTATGGATGGATTATACGATTACAAGAACAAACACGAAGACAGAAAGATCGTTAGTATAAATATTTAAACTACATAAACATACAACATAAAGTGGTTGTAACTTCATTTTTTATATCTCGAAACAACATTTATACATGTACGGATTTCTTTCTCATTTATCATGGTACGATCTCATTTGGCACAAAGGGCTTTCGACACAAGTCGCGGCCCTATTGTGGGGGCCACCTTGACCTTGACCTTGTGCTTGTGAACAGCGCGGGCATTAACAATAATGACTCCGGCACTTATATTTCAATATTTTCTCTTGCATTCTTAACTTATATAATTTACTGCATATTTCAATATTATACTAGCTGTTAGCCGCGACTCGTCTGCATTTCTTTAAAGACAAAAAATAATTTATGTCCTTTCCAAGGATATATCTATATCCTTGTCAAATTGTATTAAGATCCGTTCAGCCATGTCCTGAAGAGGTAGCAAACAAACAAAGTTACTTTCGCATTAATAATATTAGTATGGATACCGGGAGATTTACAAGACTAGGTCTAGCTAGCTAGCTAGATCGGTAATGAGAAAGATTGAAGCATTTTTTTTTTCTTTATCTCTTTCTCTATGGAATCTTATCAGATGCTCCCTATTTTATAACAATACAACCAAGAGTTTGATCAATAAAGAATTTTACTTAAACATATCATCATCATCATCATCATAATCATCATCATCATCATCAGCCTATAGACGTCCACTGCTGAACAATGGCCTGCCCCATAGATTTCCACAATGACCGATTCAATGCGGCCCGCATCCAACGCTTGCCAGCGACCTTAATCAGGTCATCGGTCCATCTAGTGGGGGGCCGTCCGACGCTGCGTTTTCCAGTGCGTGGTCTCCACTCTAGAACTTTACGGCCCCATCGGCCATCCGTTCTACGAGCTATGTGCCCTGCCCATTGCCACTTCAACTGGCTAATCCGTTGAGCTATGTCGGTAACTTTAGTTCTTCTGCGAATCTCCTCATTTCTGATTTGATCTCGCAGAGAAACACCCAACATAGCCCTCTCTATAGCTCGTTGAGTGACTCTGAGCTTTCTTATGAGGCCCACCTTAAACATGTACAGATACTTATAAATATTATTGCTGAAAAATCACTTGTTATCATGTCTGTTATACGCTAATTCCATACAAAACCATATGGAATAAATAAATTTGTTCTAAGTAACATTAGGAAACATGTCATCGATTTAAGACCTAAGAAACAATGCATTTAAAGATTTTCAGAAAAAAAAATGTTAGTCCCGGAAAATATACCCAGATAATTATCGAATCAAAAGTCCTACTTTATTATGAAAACTTAAACTGGTTACCTATATAAAACAATGAAAAATTTAATAAAAATACACTAAAACTAGTCTCTACTATTTAAAATTAAATTTTTGTTTTTGTTTATATTTAATGTCTATACGTTGTATACTTAAATATCCGGACGTGGATTAAGCGTCTTACTAATAGTTGTTGTTTAAACTGGATTAATTTCACAAGGTCAAGTAATAAAAAATACCGTTATACATTAAAAATACAGAGCTAAAACTCATAAAACATTTAAAACTTTAAATGTGGCGATGTAGCACTTTTTTGTTTTTTAATTTCGAGTTAAGAAAGGGTTACAAAGTCTTATTGAGTTCGCGCAGTTTGTCTTATAAATTGATAAAGTTTATATTTTTGTCATCAATAAATGTTTGTGATACTCTGTGGCGTGTGCTTATATTTTTTTACTGCAACGTCTATTATCAAAACGTTGTTAAAGTGTTTATAAATATAATATAAACAACAATTAAACATTTTAATGACTTCTTGTATAATTTAGACAAAAATATTTCAATTGATTAATATCAGGAATAAATGTCCCTATATGTCATAATATTTAGGACATCTCACTCGATGCCAATGACCCCAAACTATGCAGCGTCAGTAGTATACTCACATATAAATATAAATAATATGTAATGTAAATAGTTACGGAAATAAATATTATACCTAAAACACAGACGAAACAAAAATGCTCAACATAAAAATGTTTGCCTTGAGCGGCAATCGAACCTGCGACAATCGGCCAGTCGTAATATATACTTACTAGCGGCCCGCCCCGTGCGAAGCCGGGGCGGGAAGCTAGTATAATATATAGCCTATGTTACTCAGTGATGATGTAGCTTTCTAACGGTGAAAGAAAAAAAAAAAATTTAGGGGTGGACTACCCCTAACATTTAGGGGGATGAAAAATAGATGTTAGCCGATTCTCATAGATACCGGATAAGCACAAAAAATTTCATCAAAATCGGTCAAGCCGTTTCGGAGGAGTATGGCAACGAAAACTGTGACACGAGAATTTTATATATTAGATAATAAATTGTAACATGTCCTATTCTGAACGTACATTGACGATTTTAGAAAAAAGAATTCGACGGGCACTCTATACTGAACCGATAACTGTAATAAAATGGTAATAAATATTAATTATACGACGGGAATGTTCATTAGACGGGCAATACAATCGCGTGCGCGGTCGTGATAGCGATAATGCACTCAATATAGGCAATAATAGGTCATAGTTAAAATGAAGCACTCAATTAGTACCGCACGCTATCAAAACAATAGATACAGTATACAATAAAATTGTATTAGGTCATGGTCGAAGGCTTAAAATGGACGGAAACTGTTGGGGACTAAACAGTAGAATTATTTACAAACTTTTTGTTTAAACGAGTGTTTCAATCAAAATCAAAAATCATTTATTCAGTTGAGGCCCTAATAAAGCACTTATGAAGGTCTAAATTACCACCGGTTCGGAAAAAAAAGCCACCTGAGAACAACTGGCAAGAAAATCAGTGCTCTGTCTTTTTTTCATGTAACAATCAGAATTCAGAATAGAAGCTGACGCTGACTAAACGAAATATTTAGATTTTGATATAATAAATTCGACTCACATTTAAGTGTGAAACGAGTAGGTGCAGATAAAGAAGAATATCACGAACGAACTATCTTGATCTAATTTACAGGGCACTCACTGCCTTAGGTACACTCGTAACCGGCGGACAAGTAACAGATCGATTAGTGTAGTGTAGGCGGGCCGTATGCTTGTTTGCCACCTTAGAAGTATAAAAAAAAAGATGTAACGATAATAGTGAAAATAAATTAGTACTTTGTAAAAACTACTTTTATAACAAGCTTTTGCTGCATTTCATGTGTAACCTGCTAGCCATTGAGGAGTTCCCTAGTCAGCACCCAATCCAGATTGCAGCCACCATGTTATTGATATCATTTATTTATTTATTATTAAAAGCTACATCTGCCATTACAGGCGAACCCAAAGCGATAGTGCGACTCATTTAAATGCAAACACTTTAAATTTAAAAACCTAAACATCATCATTCTCCTGCCCTTATCCCATATTATTTGGGGTCGGCGCAATATGTATTTCTCTTCCATCCTTCTCTATCAGCCGTCATCTCTGTATTCACTTCCTTTCTGGCCATGTCATCTTTCACACAATCCATCCATCTTTTCTTAGGTCTACCTCGACCCCTGTACCCATCTACGTTCATACATAAAACCTTTCATACCACGTTATCCTCATTCCTCCGCATAACATGCCCATACCATGACAGACGCTTGCTCCTCAACTTTTCTGTCACTGGAGCCACTTTTAAACTTCCTCTAATAAACTCATTTCTTACCTTGTCCATTCTCGTTACGACACACATCCATCTCAACATTCGCATCTCAGTTGCATGCAGTCTTCTTTCATCCGTCGCCTTTGTGGCCCAACATTCAGATCCATACATGACAGCAGGCCTTATCATGGTCTTATAGATTTTCCCTTTAAGCTTAAGCGGGAATCGGGAGTCGCATGTAGTTCCCGTGACCTGCCGCCATTTCATCCATCCTGTGTTAATTCTATGCTGCACGGCCCTGTCTACATCGCCATCTCCTTGCATGAGCGAGCCGAGGTACCGGAAGTCGGAACAGACTGGTATAGGTGTTCCGTCTAATGCTATGGCCGTAGGATTGGAGACACCGCCGAAATCGCAGAACATGTATTCCGACTTGGTTCTGCTGATTTTCAAGCCAACACTCTCCAATTTCTGTTGCCATTTTACCAGTCTGCTCTGGACCTCGAGCCCATCTTCACCGACCAGCACAATGTCATCGGCAAATAGCATGCACCAGGGTGCCTCTTCCTGTATCACCGATGTCAAGGCATCCATAATCAACAGGAAGAGGTATGGACTTAGAGCCGACCCTTGGTGCAAGCCTACCTTGACTCCGAACTCGTCGGTGATTCCCGCGGCTGAACGGACATGCGTACTTGATCGCTCGTACATAGCACGAATTAACTCCACATACTTCACAGGCACACCTTTCTCTTTCAGAGCCCGTCACAAAACCGTTCGGGGTACTCTATCATAAGCCTTCTCTAGGTCAACAAACACCATGTGCAAGTTCTTATGCGCACGTCTATACTTCTCGCACAATTGGCGGAGAGCAAATATGGCGTCCCTTGTCCCGCGCCCCGGCATGAACCCGAACTGGTTTTGTGTTATCTCACTTTCTTCTCGCAACCGTTTCTCTATTACTTTCTCCCAAACTTTCATACTGTGTGACATGAGCTTTATTCCTCGATAGTTGTTACAATCCTGTACGTCACCCTTGTTCTTAAAAATTGGCACTAATGAACTTTTGCACCATTCGTCTGGGATCGTCCCTTCGTACAGCAACTTATTGAGGAATAAAGTCAGCCACTTGCACCCATCTTTACCTAATAACTTCCATACTTCCACTGGTATATCGTCTGGCCCTACCGCTTTTCCATTCTTCATACTCCACACTGCCTTTCTTACTTCATCGTCACTGATCTTCCTAACCAGACCGATATTCACTACTTCATCTTTTAAGACACCATTCCATTCATTCTCTTCATTCATTAGCTTTTCAAAGTACCCTTTCCATCGTTTCCTTATCTCAACATCCTCTAACAAAACTTTCCCTGCCACATCTTTTATACATTTCACATGCTTGATATCTTTTGCCGTTTCTTCCCTGGATTTTGCAATGCGGTATAGTTCTTTTTGGCCTCTAGGCCCATCTAAGGAGTTATAAATAACATCCTGCGCTTCAGCTCTAGCAATAGCCACCGCCTTTTTCGCCTTTCTCTTCCATTCCCTATATTGAAGCATTTTTGCTTCCTTCACACTTTCGTTACCATCGCCAGTATTCTGCCATTCTTTAAATGCTTTTTTCTTTTCTTTCAGGATCTTTTGTACTTCTTCACTCCACCACCATGTATCTCTATTTATCACACCTTTTCCCTTCGTTTCTCCTAAAACATCCTTTGCTACCATTCTAATACAATCTGCCATTTCGTTCCAACATTCATTGACTGATTTACCTTCCATACTATCAATTTCTTCCATTCTACTTAACATTTCATTCCTAAACTTACTTGCATACTTTTCATTCTCCGGTTTTTTGTTTTACTGACCTGGACCATAATGGACACCTCCATCATCAACAGCCTATGTTGTGACACCACAGCTTCGCCTGGCAGTACTTTGCAATCCTTTATATGATTGAGTTTGCTTCTTCTTGTGAGGAAGGAGTCAATTTGTGTCGCATGGTGTCGACTTTTATAGGTGATAAGGTGTCCGGGTTTTTTTTGGAACCAGGTGTTTATTATGGCCAGGTCAAAGGCAAGAGCGGCTTGCAGAAAATTCTCACCGTCACCATTTCGATTTCCGTACCCCCAACCTCCATGCACTCGTTCGAAGCTCTCATTTCCTTTCCCTACGTGTCAATTCAAGTCCCCTCCTACATAAACTTCCTCACTATCGGGAATGCCTATCATAACTGTATCAAAATCCTGCCAGAACTTAACTTTCGCTTCTTCATCACATCCAGTCTGAGGTGCATACACACTTACTATATTCAAAATTACATTCTCTAGTATCACTTTCACTGCTATAACTCTATCACTCACTCTTTTCACATTTATAACCTTGTCTTTCAACTGACTATCCAACACTATTCCAACACCATTTCGCTTGCCATCACTACCACTGTAATATAACTTATAGCCTTCACCAATCTCTCTAGCTTTCGCACCTTTCCACTTGGTCTCTTGTAGACACGCCACATTTATACGTCTTCTTTTAAACACTTCCGCTAGCTCTCTTCCTCTTCCAGTCATCGTGCCTACATTCCAACTTCCGCACCGCAACCTTACTTCCCTTGCATTCTGGGCTCGCTTCTTACGTCGCACCCGCCCGTGTTGGTGCAACAACCCTTGTCCACTTCCCACAGAAGCCGGGTGCTGCCTCTGCGCGTCGCCTGCGGGGGACGCCCTAGCCCGATCGCACTCATTTATTCTCTGATCCATATTGCTGGGGTTTTGGCAGATAGTTTTACGACCGGCCGCCTGCCTGACAATTTAGAAATCTAAACAATGGACATAATAAAATGCTTACACAAAATGTCTTGCCTGTGCTGTTGAACGTAGAACACTTCGTTTATGTGGAGCTCTTCCTGGATGTCGATTCAGGTTATATTATGCTTAGAATAAAAAAACCGCTTTCGTCGAAACTTAACAAACTTATAAAACAATCAACGAGGGAAAAGTGCTTCTAATTCAGCTTGAAAGATTGGAAGAGTTAAATAAACTTATTAAAATTAACAATAGGTACATCTATACATAAATATGCCAAAGACTCTCGCTTTGTAGCGTTTATTTTATCTTTACGACTCACTTACACGAATTCTCATAATACGGGTAACTATACATATACACTTACGGTTATTATGGTCGTATGTTCGGCGCAACGTCATTAAATTAGTTTATGAGCGCTATACTCATATACATATATATATAATATACTCAACCGTCAGCGCCATACGTCTTTATAGTTAGACACACAGTAAAATGAAATGGCTTATCTTTAGCTGTTCATCACATGATTATCAAAGTGATTTATAAAAATAGTTAATGTACCAACATTGAAGTTAGTTTTCAGGAATTTATTTTCTTCAAGATGTTTTTATTTTTGTGATGCGAAATAAACAATACTTTATGTGCAGGTAGCTTACGATGCTAAAGTGCGGTCTCTGTCGATCTTGTTAGAAATCCCTTCACAAACATTGACATGCGTAAAAATGTACAATTTAAGAATTTACTACCATCTTCTGAACTATTTTATCTGGATTAATTCAACTTTACTCTGGTTAACTAGGTTCTTCTAAGATAATAGACTTAACTTTAATAGTCTAGAGGAACTCATCATTTTAAAATCATTTTACGAGTCTATACATTTAGAATTAAAGGTTTCAGGAACAGAAACTTTTATGTAACTTCTAGAAGCATTCCCTTCTGAGTAATGAAATTATAAATAAGATCATTAGCTACATTTCAGGAAAGATTTTATTAATGACAATTAGCACGGCCTAGTTTTAAACGTAAGCAGTAGTTATTGAACAATTCTCGTAAATGTCGAAGGCTACATAATGTCTGCCGACCGACCGAAAGAAATTTTACAGTTGGCAGACACCACGACGCCACAATAGCAATACAAATGTATACTATCCGCAGCGTATCTATACTCATAGAGATAACATTTGTTTGTTTGTGTGTTTGGGGTACAACTAACAAGCCATTATTAAGAACTACTTTATTAATTAAAAACTACACTAACCCTGAGCAAAGTTAAAGCCAATAATTTTGATAAATGTGAACCTGTATTTTTACTTTGTAATCTCAATAGTAGTAATAGAGAACCAGAAGAAGGAGGTCTGCTTGGCCGCATTATCGGTGTGCGTTTACCAAATTATTTAACTCAAATTAATAATATACGTCAAAAATAACCTTGTACATGAATCACAAAACAGTAACGACACAATAGTGCTATAATAGATTGTAGAATACAAAATATATTATAATTTGCTTTTTCCGCTTAATGTTAACTTAACGCACATTAAGCGGAAAAAGCAAATTATAATATATTTTGTATTCTATAAATATGAATTTCCGCAAAGTAAAACCTGAATCAATTCACTATAATAGATTTTATAATAAGCCAAAATCATGAACAAAAGTTTGTCAATTAAATTGCGGATAAAACCGCGCATCCAGTAGTCAATAAACTGGTGCGATTAGGTGCGTACCACAATACGGAAAGGACACGACTTGGTATTTACACGGTTGATGGCTCATTAAGATATGCACCGAGGGTTTTAGTGGGTGAAAGTACATCCCAAATAACTGTATCTGGTTCTCCCCTAGGGCAGTAGGGTAATTTGACTTTTGAAGGTTTCCCCCTCGATTAAAAGGCCGCGATACGACAAAGATGTATATCTTGCTCAGAAAATAGTAAATTATGCACTGAAACAGAATATTATTCTTGTCGAAACGCAGTTTCCCAAACTTTTACTAGCCAAAGTGAATTCGTACAATGAGTAATTGCGCCACTTTTCGGAGCTCAAATACGTATTTTTCCACTGAACTTGACATAACGTGTGAATTAGACGACCGGTCGGAAAAACCTTTACTTCGCCTGAAATGAGTCGAACCAACAGTTATAAGATAACTTGTTCAACAAAACAAGAAAAACTTGGAGTGGGCATAAGTAAAGTGGTGCCAAATGACAAATTGGGTTAATCTTCTAACTACTTTACGTCCAAAAGTTGCCAGACACGTTATACTGATAAGTATCTGTCAAATCTCAGTCCGCTTTCGTGGATATTTGTAACTAACGGCTAATGTAGAAACTTTACGAGAGTGTTACTTTAAGTAAATTTAAATTATATTTTTAAGAATTCCAGTTGATTACGTCAGTAACTATTTTGGCAACGAAATCTATACACGTAAATAAAATTGAAGTGTCTGTTTGTAATATCAAAATAACAGCTTTTTACGAAATGCATATGAAAGTAAACACGCTTCTGAAGACAAAAATGCTATTAAAAAAAATGGCTGATTTCACTGGGTGTAACATAGGCAACTTTAATTTTGGAAAAATAATTAGGGTTCTGCACAACGAATAAAAAACCATAAAATTATGAACAAAATCCGAACGGCTGGACCGATTTGAACGAGACTTGAACTGGTAGATAGCTGATATTACTGGGCGTAACATAGGCTACTTTACTTTTAGAAAAATAATTAGGGTTCCGCACAAAAAATAAAAAAAACATAAAATGGTGAACAAAATCCGAATGGCTGGATCGATTTGAACGGAACTGGCAAATAGCTGAAAAAACAATTAGGGATAAATTGATGTTTAGGGTTACGTACAAAAAACAATAACATTTGAACGGGCGGGACCGATTTGAAAAGAAGGCGTCAGTCGCTGAGATTACTTTAATTTTGGAAAAAAAATAGAATTCCGCGCAAGATAAAAATTCCGTAATAACATTATAGGCTTCGTACGTGGAATTAAATTATTCATAAATTTTATGTTGAATTTTTTTGCTGAACCCTAATTAAATAACCTATAAATACAATACAACTATACAAATTTAGGATTATATTGTTTTTTTTTTTTCTAAATTTATCTGCTTTATTTAATTTGAAATTGTTAACAAGTGGTATCCTGTTTATAAGTAATTATTTTACGGTGTAAATGCAATTGTCGTCAAAATTATTTCCACGCGTACGAAGACGCGGGCACAGCTAGAAGCTCAATATGTCAAAAAAAACCACAGACACATAGATAGATACACACAACAAATTTATAACACCCCTTGTTTTTCGTCGGTGGTTAAAAATAAAAGCATAGTACCTAACGATTGAACCAAAAATGTAATATTATAGTCAGCATTTAAATACATATGGTTTAAAAACTTAAAATAAACTAAATTATGAAGTACAAAACTTACCTACACGTAAAATAAATGTCCCGAACCACTGTCATTAGTCAGCATAATAATCACCTTTGAAAGTCATTCAATGTATATGTCAACTAATTACAGTGTAATTAATTCATGTTGTCTTATTCCACGATTGTACAAAAAAGAAAAAATATTTTATGTAAAAGAAAGCATGCAATTAGAAACTAGAATTTCCGTACATATACATACTTTCACCGACAGGTTTCAATAAATAATTATATACTATTTTAATTTAAATTTTTAATAATAGGGTATCTAATCCTAGTTTATAATAAAATTTATTAAATCATAATTAATTATATAAATTTTAATTAAATTAAAATTTCACTTAATAGGTCAGGTATGACCTCAGTACCGGTAGCAGGATCATTGTCGACAACGTATTCGAAAACGTAACTCGCGAAATGTCAAAATTGTCATACTAATTTTTAGTTCCAGTTTTCACCGTCGCAGCGCTGTTCATTATTCAATACAAAAATAGTCGAAGGCGATACGAAAACGTTGTCGAAAAAGTTCATTCTACCGGAATACAAAATATATTATAATTTGCTTTGTCCGCTTAATGAGTGTGATACGGTCGAACGGCCTGCGCCCAGGTGAGCTCAGCCGTGGTTTCTTCCGACACGTGTTTCATGACTTCCACGTCCCATCATCAGGGTGCCGCCGAAGAAATGAGAGATCACTCATTTCTCAGCTTTAGTTACAGAAGGGTCTACGTGCTGTCGTGGCGTCTCACGCCACCATCATGCTGTGACGCTGCTCCAGCATCCTGCGACGCTGGTCCAGCATCCTGTGACGCTGCTCCAGCGTCCGACCATCGTGCTGCGGCGCTGCTCCAGCATCCAGACCTCGATGTGACATCACGCTGCTCGACCAACGCGGCGGCACCCTGATGATGGGATTTGGAAGTCATGAAACACGTGTCGGAAGAAACCACGGCTGAGCTCACCTGGGCGCAGGCCGTTCGACCGTATCACACTCATTAAGCGGACAAAGCAAATTATAATATATTTTGTATTCTATAAATATGAATTTCCGCAAAGTAAAACCTGAATCAATTCAATATATTCATTCTACCGGCACAGAGTTGATAATACACTACGTACAAGTATGACGGAAAATGACTTGTACCTACCGATATTTTTGGGAGAGCGAGAGAAAAGAATTGAAGAGAACGTAATACAATTTCTGACTGTTTTATTATTACTTTTGCTTTTTATTTATTACTTACTATTGCTTAAAGAGAGAAACTGCATAATAATATACGTTTGAGAAAAGTTACCTTGCCAATGTGCTATCGATTATGGTGAATATTTTATGAATCTGAATCAATTGTTGAACCTTTGAGCTTCAGAGCATCGTACCGAGAATCGAAAACAGAAAATAGGAAGGTCAGTATACAATGTCTTTACGTAATTATATATATTGAATCTCCTTATCAGGCAGCTTAAAGTGCATTACTTAGTTCTGGAAATAAACAAAGGGAGCAATTTTACAAATACATAAATACAATTTTAGTTAGCATTCACAATATGACGAAACATTACAAGCAACCCATTGAACCAAATTCATAGTTAAATTCAAAAATAACTGCGCGCCTAACCGAACACCTGACTGATCGCCTTGCATCCGTTAAATTTTACCATAACCTGAAACAGAAATAACAACTAGTGCGTGCATCGGAGCGAGACGGAAGACGTGTGAACATAGCACTTGCTAATTAGTGCTAGAGCGGGATAGCTGGTTTGTGTGAAAGGGACAAGAGCTGGGCAACTTTCCAAGATGAATTTGATGTTCCGGAAGAACTTCAGCGCGGAGAAGATCATATCGTCGAACACGGGAGGGGGAAAGGCGCGGGGGGCTTTGGGTGCAGGGAGAAACGCCAAGCGCCGCGACCGGGAGCGCTACTCCTGCATGGATGACCACCACTACAAAACCCACATCCTCTTCTCAGTGCCAAGAGCCAGCGCGCAGTACAACGAAGGCTCAGGTAAACACGGCTGATCTACTGTCCAGTGACGCGGAATGTGAACGTGATGTTACATATGTGAACGATTTGTTATTGTTTCAACTGAACCGCGTCATCGTGGGCTGGTAAGTTTTAATGTGTACATGAAACTGTCGTGTAAAGAAGATCTTTTATGATCTTAATGAGCTATTTTAAGTTGACAACGACCTTATTAGTGATCGCTAATATCTGACGCACACCGTAGTTATAAATACTTTGTATGACAGACAAGCATATTTGTTTATGTATGTACTCTGTTGAATCTGTATCGAAGCACTTATAATGTTAAGATTAATCTTGCGTGCTTTTCTTAAAGTTTTATTGCTGTTTACAATAACTTTTGAAACTTAAACCAATAAGTAAACAAAATGAGGAATCTTTGAAAATTATATCTCCTTGAAATCAAAGCCGTGTAAGCTAGTACAAGCCGGTTTAAACTGACCATGTTTTGGCTCTTGACATCAACACAGCTGTTCCGAGGTTGTTCATAGATATGTAAGTACACAGCTTACAACTACAACGCTTGTATCTATAAGAATACTTTATTATATAAACACTCGGTATCACAATAAGAACTTATATACCTTTTGATACAATTCTAATCCACTCGTAAAATTTCCGATGTATGTAACACTTAAATTCACCGGTAGATAATACGCTACCGGTAAATTTAAGTGAATAAAGAATTTAAGAAGCATATAATGTAGTTTTTTGGTAGGGGCACTTTAAGCAATTTTGCGTTTTAATACTATTATTAACTAGCGGCCCGCCCCGGCTTCGCACGGGTAGACATTTATAGCAGCTAGTATAGCCTAAAGCCTTCCTCGATAAATGGACTATACAACGCAAAAATATTTATTCTATTCTACCCAGTAGTTCCTGATATTAGCGCTTTCAAAAAACAAACTCTTCAGATTTGTAATATTAGTAGTATAGATTTGTCGGTCCCAACGAAAGATCAGCCATAAGAATAAATAATGCTGGGTATTATTATTTATTCTTATGGATCAGCGCTGGTTGTCCGTTACATGCCAACCAGCACAACTGAGCTGGGACCGTTTCATAACGACACCATATTCCTCTTCTACATTTGTCTTCCCTTCTTATTATGTTAATGAGTTGTTATGACTGTTGTTTCTTTCTTTCTTTCAATCACATTTTGGATACGAATAGGAATCGCTGGACTAAAAAAACACATCTAATGCTAAAATGATATGTCACTTGCAGCTGTTCTGGGGATTTAGACCTATAAAGGCCCTTTCAAAATTGTTTCTTGTTCATTTTGTTTTTTTTTAAATTTACGTGAATGAAAGCAATGGTCCGGGTCCAGTCACTCGCTGCGCCGCATAGTGTTTAAAGTCTACTAAAAAAACAATCCCAACACATCACTATTGCCGCGATCCAAATAAGTAGCTGATTCTGCAACTATAGGGTCTAGGTATCTAATACCTAAGAGGGTGGGTGGGACTCATCATCTTCGGACGAGACAATACGGAGAGACGGATAGTCACAATCGAACATCACTTGGTAAGCAACTGTATGCGTGATATTGCGTGTATATAATTTCAAGATTCGTTTGTATATTTGTGTGTCAAGAGACGCGGCTAATGGCGACCCCGAATCTCTGATTATGGATCTTAAAAAATTATTGCTATAATACACATTGGTGATTTGTTTCTCTCTATAGAGCGATGCGGTCCGGTTTTGGGCGGGGGCACGGGACCGGAGCCCGAACCGCCACAGCCGCTGGTGACGCGCGAGCCGACCGTGTCGTTGCTGCGATGGGACCGGCCTGTTACCACCAACACCACCACCACACACCACCGTCGTACCGCCCCAGTCTCGCTCGCCACTCTAGAGAAGGACTGCTTCGTCATCCCTGCACACGCACTCGATAGGTTCTTGCCTGATGGAGTTCCGGTAAGAAGTTTGCTCATCTCTCTCATCTCATCCAAACTATTGAAATCAGACATACAAAAAGAACCTTCTTTTTCACGATATTTTTTGGGGTTCATACGATCTAGCCCAATCTAAAGGTTTTCACACTCTGAGACTGCAGCTATCGCAGCTCGACATAGCTCGCAGTTATTCATGTTATAATCCCTACTCTATACATATAAATGAATCGCTGTTTGCCTTGCCACATCACGCGTAAACGGCTGGACCGATTTCGCTAATTCTTTTTTAATTGTGTTTGTTATTGTTCAGGAAAGGTTCTTATGAAAAAAAAACGAAACGTTTTTAATTTCGCGATAAGCTAAAGGTCCTTTTTATACGTCATATGAATTCATATCTAAGACAGGACAAGGTCTGTCAGGTCAGCTAGTTGTAGAAAAAAGAAAGATTAGCCCAATTACAAAATGTATACCTACATGGGTTCTGATAGCTCTTTATGTTTTGTAACGTGTTTTTTTACACATTCCAGCTACCAGTCCCACCTCCAACGCCAGAAAAAGGGATAACAACAAAAACTGGTCAAAATTCCCTCAGTATCCTCGAAATTGCCGACCCCAAGCTCTGCATACTGGCGCACCTGATGAGTCCACTAGAACCTATAGAACCTATTCTAGAATCACCACTCGCTAAGCCTTTGATAAGACAGAAGACTGCCGCCGCAGACTTGTTGAACGAAGTCGCTCAAGCGAACACCGCTGTTGGAGGAATGCTATTAGCCAACATGGAGAAGAACGCAGAATTCCCATTCATATCCTATTACGTCATAAATACAACGCAGAGTGATCCATTATTGTTCTACAACAATATGAGGTGTGCTTCCTTGGCGAAGTTTGATCCGAAGACGATAAGATACTCCGCTGCACATACGCTGGACTTATATAGTGAAGTGGCAATGATATGCAGGCCTCCGTTCAACGACCTGGCCGGTGGGCCCAAGAAATCTCACACTCCTACCACTGGCTACATTATTAGTGTGTATAAGGTACGTAGTATAATTTACCTTAAATCATGTAATCTGTCAGATATATACCTAAGTAATTCGCCACGGCCGCCACGGCCGTTAACGAGCAGACATACTTAACTTCTGTATTACACACTTTTGCTTCCTCTTTAATTATTCTCTTTATAAATCCACGCCCTATGAAATAAGAGGTCGGATTTATACTACCATGTTTCCCTGAGGCCCTATTTAGTATGAATATTGCAGTAACACTTACGTAACAGACGTAGGAAAAACTAGAGACAAATTTGGTTCATAAGCAAAGCCACAATTTCTTTAGTTGCTAATCTAATCATTATGACTGCAATATCTTTTCAAAATTGGTGGAGACTAATTACTAGGTTAGTGTTCTCCAAGCATATTTGTGTAATTTTCAATGTGGTTCTTCTGATTCAAGCTAATTACCGTTTCGCTGATTACAGGTGTTCGAAGGGGACGACGGCGAGCGCTTCGAACGGAACTGGTTGTACTGGACCGGAGCTCGCATGCTGTACCGGCACCTGCCCCACACGGTAGGTATGCGCAAGATCGCTCTCCACAAATCCGTCGCGACGCATGGCGACAAGATGTACCTCCTTGTGTGCGAGTGTGCCAACTTGTTGGACGACTTGTCGGGTGCTGCGATGCTGGTGACTGCTCTGAGGGCCAGGCTGTGTGGGTACACGGGGTTGTACAGACCCATACAGACTTTCTAGTGGAGACTACCCCTTAAAGGGCGCCCATTGTGTCCTTAATTGATCCAGTGTCTTTTGGTCGAGGGGACTAAATATTGAGGAAGATGTCTTTGAATTAATAATGTATCGTCTTCACCATGCTCATCACGTCATTAGATCTCTGTGTAAATACTAATGTACAGAACGAAAGAGATCGCATAATTAGCATCTGGATAAAGCATCGTACCTGTGGCCTTAATCCGTATGACGGTTGTGCCCACTCTGACGTCATTTTGACGTAGCAGGAAGTTTAAATTCGCGATTTTAGTTACTGATGTAAAAAAAATACGCTTCTTTGTTTGCAAATGGACGTCAAAATCTTTGCAACCGTCATACGGAATAAACCTGAAATATGTATTTCATTAGAATTCAGTTTAAGTACATCTATTATCCGATACAAAACTGTTTATTTCTAGCTAACTACACAATATTACTGAAACATGAAAAAGTGTACCCCTTATAAAATCATAAAAATATTTTAATCGCTGTTAAATATGCAAAGGGCATACCTGTCTAATGTCATAATGGTCTATATTAGGACGTCCCCGAATAGAATTGACCTAAAAAGACGACTCGGCGATTGGTCGTAGCGCGCACAAGTTGTGAAAAACGGACCAAAGTATTAAAACTAAGATTGTTGATAGTATTGTGTGATTAATGCTTGTATAGGGCCGAAGTGTTTCATTACGTACTTTAACATAAGTTGTTAACGTTCGTTTATCATTGATAAAGTAGATAATGTTGAAGAGCTTTAGCTTCGTGATCACTATTAAAATGTTCTCAATCATATTGCGTGAATGGAGTGATTGATTCGATTTCTTGATGAAGTCTTCCAATTAATTGATTAGCTAACGTTTCGTAAACAGCTAATAATTGGTTAGTAGGTACATAGGAAATATACGGTTTTAGATTCTCATAGATTTGCTACGTTAGAAATAAATGATTAATAACTCTTCTCAATTCTAAACTGTTTCTTAAATACGTAACTCCAACTTCACATTTCTAAATTCGTTCCTACATATCTTGAAATACATATCAAAGAATGCATGGAAATAGCAGTACCCACCAAACATAGAAAATGTTATAATTTTCACCGAATGTTACATATTGCTAAGTACTTACATATTGTACAAAAAAGTTCAAATTTAAATAAGAAATAACTGGCTAAAGAACGTACATACATAAGCATAGAAATATCACGAGTATACGTAACAATTTTGTCAATTAAATTAACGCGGTGCAGACAGAACAATTGAAGACGGATCTTTTGTAGCCCATAGAAGAAAATACAACATTTATTCCACGGATCCTTTTGTATAAATATTGCAATCATCAGTGCCGGTAGCAGGAACATTTTGCGAGGACGTATTCAAAAACGTAACTCGCGAAATGTCAAAATTATCATACTCAATTTTAGTTCCACTTTTCACCGCAGCAGCGCTGTCCATTCTTCAATACAAACATAGTCGAATGCGATACGAAAACGTTGTCGCCATTTATTCATGCTCGCGCTACTGATGTTATTTTATGTCAACAATAGGAAAAAACATGGTTAGTATACCTGACTGCTACGCTAGGGGTTGCGGGTTCGATTCCCGCCGGGCTAACATTTATGTGACAAATTTGTATGCCTTGCGCCTGGGTGTCTGGTATGAATTATAAGTATGTATTTACAAAAAGTATATAAGTATTGTATCAGCTGCTGGTTCCCATACTACAAGCTTTGCTTAGTTTGGGGCAAGATGGCGCTGTGTGATAATGCCCAAGCATTATTAGTATTATTATTTTATGTTGCTGTTACGGCAAAATGTATTCTAGAATAATTGCGATAATAGGGGCCATCGGCCTAGCTTTCATTCTGGCGTCATTTTGACGTAGCACGAACATACAAAAGGCGGTTTTGGTTACCAAATACCAAGGTCACTATTTATTCAGCTTTTATCTATAATGACGTCCGATCAATTGCAATTATCTAACAAAATTTGGCCCAGTCTCTAAGTCTCTTTTATCGACAACTATCCCAACACAACACAACTTAAAAATAATTTTGAGCATAAGTTTTACATTAAAGCAAAAATTATTGCTCAGTGTATACCAGTGAACTAAGCAGTATATATTTTTTGTACCAAACAATATTAAATAAACAAAAGCAATAATAAGTGCCCTATACGTAACATAATCTCATCAAACCTATTTTTCCTTATAAAAACTTGCTAAATACTGAATTTCTACTTATATTTCTAGCATTAGATACGCACATGAATACATATATAAATTAAGCGTCATTGTTGAAATCTGCACGAGACAATAACGGATTATAGACTAGGCGATAGATAACCGTTCGTAGAACGCTTGAAATTACCGTATCGCAATAGATTTCGCTTTTTGAATAAGCATAATTAAAGCGATTTTATTTTTATGTCAACGAAATAAATCTACGTAAAACACCTACTAATTCGTTATTTTACAAACGTGTCCAAAATATTGCTCCCGACAAAATAAATACGGTGCGGTGCATGCATATGAATCGTATTCTACTGCGTTATTGTAAAATTGCGTCCAAAAACTACATAAATAAATTCTAAAACATCTAAATACTAGGTAGAAGATGCTACTAAATGTCTATTGTATCTTAGCTAAATATTATAATCTGTAGTTTTTAGGGTTTGAAAGACGATAAAGCGTGTAAAGTAAACATAATTCCACATCTTAACGAAATATAGTTTCGTTTTGAATAGAGTTTTTGCGGTTTACGGGAACAAGAAATGGTAGGCTTCAAGCTATCGCCTAGTCACATTTGTAGAAATGCTAAATTCTCATGCAACTTTAAAATTCCATATCTTACTAGTGATAAGTGATATTGATGAATTTAATAACGTTTACCAACTATATTTGTAATCGTTATTAAATTCGTCTGGAGAAAGATCTACAAATAATTTGGTAATGCATAGTATTTTTGGTTAACAATTACATCAGCCGACACACAACATATTAGCATTAGTTTAATAGTTTAAAGGTCTTCGTACTTGAAAACTAAACTAGATAGACAATTTTGTCCAGTCTAGATAAAGTTAACAGCAGGTCAATTAGAAGAACAAAACCGGAGACCAAATACGTGTACCTTGTTTGTGTTTTAAATTAAATATTAACGCATTATGGGCTTCTAATATTACTTATACTTTGTATCAACTTAAATAGGTACATAAGTACATACATAGATATACATTAAGAATCGAATATGAATCGCTTTAAATATTAAAAACTAGCGTATAAGAGTGTGGTAATGAATATAATTAGTTTTAATTTATAGCAACCTCTCGAATTGTTTGTTAATTAAAATAATATTGATTATTATAGGTGTTACATGTACAGTCGGTTACATTGTACCGAAGTCAAATAAAACTTGAGTATGCAATAATTGTGAGATATTTTTTATTAGAACATTAAAACCTCAAAGCTTTTTATGTTAATGAAAACTTATATGTATGTCACTATTATTCATCATCTTTCCTCTAAGTCTTCCTTTACTGTCATTCTGATCTGCCAGCCCTGGTCATCTTCCCAAATAGGTTTTGGACCAATGTGTTCGTTTCTTTCTCCATTCCAATAACCTCTTACCTCTTCTCTTTAGGCCTCTTCTATAATACACGTCATCAACTTATCAACTAATTTAAAAAAATACCAACTCTAGTACTTTTCGATTTGGATTAGCAATTTGCAGGCGCTCTCGCGGGGGGAATTAAGGAATAAAGTTCCCTAATAAACGTTTTTATACATCTCTATTGTGGGGCCCCTTTCTTGTGGAAGCCCGGGGCTATAGCCCCGTATACCCCCCCCCCTGAATCCGGCCCTGCTGACCCGTCTTAGACCAATTCAGTGTTTAGCAGACGATACGACGACACTAAATTGCTTGTTTTCAAATGGAAACAAACAATAATATTTCATTGTTTTTCGCTTTATCCCGTCTATTGTTAGTGTTAAAATGTCTTTGAACTAGACATTTTAGTGTCGACTGTGGAGTCAGTTTTCATGATATACCTACAGTCATTATTGTAACTGATTGTACATGAGTTATTATTTTGCTGTGGTGCTAATACTAGTCAATTTGTAGTTAGCAGTAAATAAAGATTACTGAGCTTCAGTATTGAACACATTGTGGCGTAACTTTATTTGCTTAGTCCTAACAAATCTTCTCTTACATCACACATAGAAATAGGACTTGCTGCAGATTTTTTGAATAGGTAATTTCAATCCCATCAAAAACATAATACCTACCTACTTATTTACAAAATTCCAAGTGTAGCATACGCAACGCATTCCTTCTACTGTAAAAAGTGAGAACTGTAAGATCTAAAGTAACAAGTCGGTTAATTTCTATCTATTGGAACATGTAACAAACAACTTTGTCAGAATGGTCCAAGGTACAATAAATGTATTAGTTTAGAATGTGACCAAGCGAATGGGGTGTGCCGTTACCTATCATAGAAGCTATTCTTAAATAAAAACCTTGATATTTCTAATTACTTAATTCATTTGGAGAAATTAGCTATGTATAAAATTCTCTAGCGAAAATGTATTTTTGTCTTTTTATGATATTTTCAACGGTAACTCGCTAGACAGTATTCTTATATTGAAAATGGCTACTCTACAAAGTTCAATAATACCTACTAATAATTCTACTGCTAGAACTAGTCAGTACTTAAGCTTGTATAAAACACTCATTTGTTATTCTAGATAATTGTAATAAACTAGATGTGTTCAATACGCACATCAAACCGCCTGCTTAGTAAATTCAATAAAATATGTAATACATGACCTAAAATCAATTGTTAAGCTTATAAGCCAATTTTAAATGTTAAGCTCTTGTAGTTCGTATAGAGAATTCAATTAAATTTCAATTATTTTTATAATAAAATTTGACATAATTTCATGTTGTGTTTTTATACCCTGCTTACTGTTACTTAGTGGTTTTAACTTTTATAAAAGTATTATAAAGGTAAAACCATGTTTCATAGAGATTTAGTTCAAATTTGAAAGTTTGTTAGAGCTTGTCCGTCTGAGCATTTTTTACTATGACACCAAAACTGGACATTACCGTTCCGAAGCTAGGAAGGAACTCTATAGTTTCGCTCGCACTATGCCCGTTTATCTACTTCTTCGTCCGTTCTCTACCTTTTTTTATACTACTAAGGTGGCAAACAAGCATACGGCCCGCCTGATGCCACCAGGGGTATCACTCACGCGTTGGCAATTTCATTTGTTTTTCATATAAGAACATAACAAACAAGATGACAAACAGTCAATCTAACCATACACATACAATAATAGGAAGAGTGTTCGACAGACCAAACTACAAAGTAAAATAACAATGATATATTTGTATGCCATCGTAACAATAGTTAGTTAATTTAAATGTGTAACATTAAACTAATCATACTTCTAACGCAATACATTTGGAACTTACATCAGTACCCCTTGTGCCCTCTGAATCTTCTTCTATTATCCAGCTGAAACAAAAAAAATATCATTGTATGATGATAATTATAATAATATCCTCTAAAATAGATTAGTTAAGTTGCAATGCAACATCAATACTGATGAGGATCTAGAGAAATAGATTTATCCTCAAGTATATAAAGGACATGGATAATCAAACACTTGTTCAATGTGTCACAAGTTTGTTGGCACCGGTTTTTTATTTTTTAAAATTACATTAGAACTGTTTCAAGCCAAATATACTAATTAACGATCAAACCACAGTCATACACTCAACTCGCAATACTCCAAGCATGCCGGCATTATCATCTGCGAACACATCACAATCAGGGTTGAACTATATTGGGACAATACCCGGAATGGTAATCCATTCAAGAAATTTAGAGTAAAAGAAGTAAATTATATACTTACTAAAGACCTTTTACATTCAAAGAAACTCTGTCGCAGTTGATAGCACTCTTCTGGTACTACACCATCTTTCAAACACTCCCTCGGTGTCTTCTTATCCTGAAATAATTTATATTATATTGAGTAAAATAATACGGAAACATATGACTGAAGTTTAATAATTTTTTATTATTCCAATTCCATGAAGGAATTGGAATAATAATAAAGGTAACAAATGAGATTCTTAAATAAAATAAAACTGTTATCACATAATTGGAATAACTATAGAGCATGATGGTTTGAAGGCCAGTTGAACTCTGCAAATCACCCACAATTTCAGTGGTTTCTCCAATTGGCCATAACAATTGTTGGAACACCAGCTAACTCTGACTTCCATTTTCCAATTAACTTATACAAAACAGTCAATGTTCAAAAATATACAAGACTATGACAAGGCAAGCTGTTCTGTTGTGACCAGAATGTTGAGCCCCAAGAGTAATACCTAGATGAAAGAAGCATGCAACTTGGATGCAAACGCAGAAGGATGAGTGGTATAACCAACATGGACAAGGTAAGAATTAGTTTATTAGATAAAGGTTGAAAGTTCGGTGACTGAAAAGTTTAAGAGTAAAGGCCTGATAAAATCATAATGGACATGTTTATGCAGAGGAATAATGATAATCAGGTAACAAAAGCTCATGTTTCAATGTGGATGGATCCAAAGATGGAGGCAGCGGTTGTATTCTCTTGGGATTGAGGGAGACCTAAGAGAAGATGCATATACTAATTGAAAGACAACATGCCGGAAAAAATGTGTATACAGAAACGAAGGGTGATAAGGCCAAAGGGAAGAGAATACATATTGGGCCGACTCTAGACAGGTATTACAGATATTATAAGATATATTCTTACCATATTTACTATTTTGTGCTACAAGTAAGTAACTAACCTTTTTGCAACAGTCGCTGTTTAGTAAACATATTTTGAGATCGGCTCTAATTCCCGCACACGGTGATTTATCTGCAAGACAAACTTCATCTGGAGCGAAAGTCACCATTATTAAATGTTATAACAGTACTTTATAAAATTAAATTGGTAACAATATAATAATAATCGATAATACTAGCCGACTGTTTTCACAATTCGCTATTTAATAAATTTAAATAAAATATTTTTAAGGACCAAATGTCAGCTAATTTTGACATTTGTTGAGAATCAGAGAGAGGAGAGAGCCTAGAGTTTTTGGCGGGAATCAGGCGGAGCGGTTGAGATTTTTTCCAGTGTGTCGTAAATTGTGTTATAGTGATCTTTAATGTGTATTTTTGGTGTCGATATGTGCAGTAAAGTTTCATTTAGTGACTGATTTATAGGAGCATTGGAAATAATGCCATAATACGACTTTTGGGTTAAGTGATTTATCATTTTGGTCAATAGGTTACCTCTAATCTAAAGGCGTGTTACTATCTGCTACTGCCGTGGGTTGTCTCCAGAAACTCCATTGGGCGTTAGAATGCATGACACTAGGCATTTTAATGCGGCAAACACGAGAAATTTTGCAACATGAAAATTCTCTAACACTCGACATTGGCAAAAATAGTCCCTGAAGGGATTGATTGCCATCTTAGGAAGAAGAAGAAGAAGAAGAAGAGAGAGCCTAATAATTGTCACTTTGACATTGTGATGGACAATTAGACAGGTCATGACATCTTTGACTGACACTGACAGTGGTGGAGCACCTGTCTAATGTTTACTTGTACTTCTGTAGAATTGTAGCTTTGTTGTTGCAGATCAAGATTGTGTGTGTACTTTGGATTCCAATTGCGTTTATTTATTGATTATAAGTTTAATGTTTAATTCCAGTACACAATGCAGAATTTGTTATCATTATCAACGAGACAATTATCGCACGTATGCAGTTTGAAACCTTATAAAGAAACGAAATGGTTGATGCCGAATGGAAACCCAATAGGAGCTTATGTTTACAACTGTGTGGCCAGAGAAAAAGTGCCGGTGATCCTGAGCGACCCTCACATCGCTACGTGGTATTCCTGCGGGCCTACAGTCTATGATTCAGCACACATAGGCCATGCTAGCTGTTACGTGAAGCTAGACATCATTCAAAGAATCCTAAAATCGTTCTTCAACATCAAACTGGTCACAGCTATAGGGATCACAGATATAGACGATAAAATTATCAAAAAAGGCTTAGAAACGAACGTACATTTCACGACTGTCGCAAAAAAATACGAACATGAGTTCTGGATCGATATGGACAGCTTAAACATCGAGAAACCTTTGTTAATTACTAGGGTTTCAGATCATATCAAAACTATCGAAAACTTCGTGAAGAAGCTTATTGATACTGACATGGCATACGCTGCGAGTGATGGCTCTGTATATTTCGATACTAATAAGTTTCCTATGTATGGTAAGCTGGAGAGAATGCAGGACAATGGTGACCCATCAGATGATTACAAAAGAAACAAAATGGATTTTGCTCTCTGGAAAGGTTGCAAGCCTGGGGAGCCTTATTGGGACACTACCTGGGGCCAGGGAAGGCCAGGGTGGCACATAGAGTGCTCGGCCATGGTCAGCAAGGTTTTTGGTTCACAGATAGATTTCCATGCAGGAGGAGTAGACTTGAAGTTCCCTCATCATGAAAATGAGGAGGCTCAGTCCTGTGCTTATCACAACACAAGGCAGTGGGCCAACTATTGGATACATGTTGGCCATTTGCAAGTCAAAGGAGAGACAAAAATGTCCAAATCTCTTCAGAACACAATATCAATCCCAAAGCTACTTGAGTCATACAGTGCAGACACATTCAGGATGGCATGTTTGATGTCAAACTATAGGTACACGATGGAGTACAGCGACCAAGTCATGGAGACTGCACAAGTACTTCTAAACAAATTCAAATATTTCTTCAAAGATGTTATTGTTTATGTCAACAGCAATTCGGAAGCAAATGGGGATTACAAGGACAAAATCCTTGATGATCTACAGAAATCTGAAGAATCTATTCTAGAGGCTCTGAAATCTGACTTTGATACAGCCACTTGCATTAACACTTTAATTAATCTAGTCCATGACACACATAAAGTAATGAAAATGCACACCTCTGAATACTATCCTGTACCTGTGATCCTGATTGCAGAATATATAACTAATGTTTTGACCAAGTTTGGTTTAAAATTAGAAGATGGTGCACAGGCAAATGTTATGTCAAACTCTTTGATAGATACACTAGTTGAGTTCAGGCATACTGTAAGGCTGAATGCTTTAACCAGAAAAGACAAAGAGTTGTTAACCTCATGTGATGTAGTTAGAGATAAAATGAACTCATTTAAAGTTCAAATAAATGACAAGGATAAAATGGCATCATGGGTTTATACCAAATAACAATCCAAAAAGAATAGTATTTAAGAATAAAATGTAAGAATCTTGTTGAAATAAAAAAAATCTCAAGAATTATTTTTATTTTATAATTTAATTACATCCATGTCCACTGACTAGACTATGATGAAATGAGATTTCAGAGTTCATACATGAGCAATTAGGAAAACACTATTTATGGCAAGCACTCGATACATTGTTCAGAATAATGGTTTCTCACATCACAAGTTGAAGACAGTTAACAAAATATGCACCACAAAATATATGATTGTAAACAGCCATTCTGTTTTTGCCTTAGTTAATGTCAGTCTTATAAGATTACACATTCCGTGCTATGTAATGTAACAAGTTACTTTGTTCAAACCAAGTTCTTAAAATAACTGAGCGCTATTCCAAAACATTAAGTACAAATTGACACAATGATGGAAGTTAGGTTCGGTATAGACTCATCAAGTTGGAATCAAAAAAATAACTATCAATATATTTTTTACAGTGAACATTATTGTATGTGAATCAGGCCTGCATATTGTATTCTTATCCCATCTCACTGTGTAGAGGTACAGTATTCCAAATAAAGATAATGGCGATTACAAGTGTTTGCGGTTGAATAACACAGAATGTGGCGCGGTAGCTAAAACAACTTCATATCACCAAACCGTTATTGCCGCGCGTTGCTATCGCAATGTATGATTTCGGATCGTGAATAAAGTTGTTTACAGACGTCAAGCCCATTTCAAACAAGTTAATAGTTTGGAAGCTGTAACCCAACTGTGGAAAAATATATTTAAAACCCGAGCTAAAAAAAGGAAACGACATCGGCTAAAATCGGGGTTTACACGTTAAAACCGACTCCTCTATTTTTGAAGTTAAAATGTAGGCTATGTTACCCGGGCCATAATAACTAATCGATTAACACTTTATTTATCAAAATCGGATGAATAGTTTAGGTTGGTTTGGGTAGGTTTACAAACATACATTCATACATACATAGACGGCTAAAATCATAACCCTTCCTTTTCGCTTCACCGTAGTCGGATAAAAATAAGGCAGTACTGTCACTGTTAATCTTGTGTCAGTGTAATTGAGTAAATTAAGAAAATCTCACTGGCCAAAGGACAGTAACTTGATGAGTCGAACATTTAAAAGTTGAATTTTGTGCGGGATACGTTCACTCGACATTGGAATCACGTTGCTTGAAATAGAGCTTAGAATTAATTGGCCGCGCCGTTCTTGTCTTGTATCATGATTTCTGCTTTGTAAACCTTCCAAGCGACGAGGTAATCTCTGACCATCTTGAAAAGTGAGTAATAATTGATGAAGAGGAGTATGACAATTGAGAGGAAGTTGTGCCACTGGATGGAGCTGAAGAGAAGACACAGCTGGAGTAGGATGAGCGACATCTGCAGGCAGAGCAGCAAACACAGGAGCCTGGATGGGTTGCTGAACACAGCCTGTTGACAAATACAATCTCACTAATGTTATAAACTAGCTTTCACCCGCGACTTCGTTCGCGTTGTTCTGGATAAAGATAGCTTATGTCTTTCTCCAGGTAATAAACTTATAACTAGAAGAATCTAATTTTATTAAACATTGTTATATCATGATGGTTACATGAAAAAAAGACAGAACACTGAGTTTCTTGCCGGTTCTTCTCAGGTGGCTATTTTTGTGTAATTTAGACCTTCATAAGTGCCTTATTAGGACCTAGCTGAATAAATAGATATTTTCAAAATTTGATTGTGATTTTTATGATTGTGTCTGAATGAGATAAAGTATAGAATTCTAGCTTCAGCCCGCGACTACGTCCGCGTTGAGCTCAGAATCTCAGAGGAACCTAAAATATTCCCGGGATAAAAAGCATCCTATGTGTTAATCCAGGTTATAAATTATCTGTGTTCCAAATTTCATCCAAATCCGTTGAGTAGTTTTTGCGTGAAAGAGTAACAACCATCCATCCATCCATCCATATTCACAAACTTTAGTATTATATTAGTAATGAGTAGTGTATGTGTGTTTACATGGAAGCGCGTGTGTTGCGCGAGGCCGGGGCGAGCGGTCACCGAGGCGGCGGCGGCCTCGTACAGCCGCCCCTCCAGCGAAACGCGCGCGCCGCGGCTGTAGATACTACTCTCGCACCACTCGCTCACCTCACACGGCACTTCTGTCAATTGAATAAAACACACGCTTCGCAACAACAACTTTCGACTACGTATTGTATCGACTTTCGACTATTTTTGAATGGGAAAATGAACATCACTGCGCCGGTGAAAAGTGGAACTAACAATTAATATAAAAAGGACATTCATTTTGATCGAAATCTGAAAGTGCCGGCCAACGCATTTTTTTTGTATATTCTATTAGACCTGGCCCGTCTTAACATTTTTTACTGTGGCACCAACCCTGTAGGACCATCATAGTTGATTTTATTTGTGTTCGAAAAATCTGAATTTTCATACATTTTTGTTGAAAACAGGAATTCAAAATAAACAAAACAAATTAAATGTCCTGTAATGTCCAACTTCGGCACCATAGTAATTAATGCTCAGACGGACAAGCTCAGACAGAATATCCAAAAAGAAATATTGGCCAGCACTTTAAAATTTGGACCAAATCGATATGAAACATGGATGATGTACTTTTGACATTTTGAGAGTTACGTTTTCGAAACGTAGGCGAAAGAGGTTTGAGAACATCTTTTGACTACAATGTTAAAATACGCATTTTATGTTTCGTTCCATAGTCCTCCTGCTAAGGCTACAGTAGCCTAGCCGAAAAGGAGTATCTCCAATGTAATGTAATGTATTAATACCTGATGCAAGTGTGTGCGGCGCCCAGCGGCCGAGGTGGAGCGCGGCGCGGTGAGGCACGTCGCACTGCGCCGCCGACAGCAGCTGCGCCGCGTAGCGCCCGCCCAGCGTCGCCCACACCAGCACCACCTGCTGCGCCGCGCCGTACACGTCGTAGTACAGGTACGACTGCACACACACACACACACACACACACGCCGTATACAGCTAGGCCAGGGGCTATACGGCGTAGTACAGCTACGACTGCATTTATACACACCGTATACAGCTAGGCTAGGGGGTACACGCCGTAGTACAGCTACGACTGCATTTACACACACCGTATACAGCTAGGCTAGGGGGTACACGGCGTAGTACAGGTACGACTGCATTTACACACACCGTATACAGCTAGGCCAGGGGCTATACGGCGTAGTACAGCTACGACTGCATTTATACACACCGTATACAGCTAGGCTAGGGGGTACACGGCGTAGTACAGCTACGACTGCATTTATACACACCGTATACAGCTAGGCTAGGGGGTACACGGCGTAGTACAGCTACGACTGCATTTATACACACCGTATACAGCTAGGCTAGGGGGTACACGGCGTAGTACAGCTACGACTGCATTTATACACACCGTATACAGCTAGGCTAGGGGGGACACGGCGTAGTACAGCTACGACTGCATTTATACACACCGTATACAGCTAGGCTAGGGGGTACACGGCGTAGTACAGCTACGACTGCATTTATACACACCGTATACAGCTAGGCTAGGGGGTACACGGCGTAGTACAGCTACGACTGCATTTACACACACCGTATACAGCTAGGCCAGGGGCTATACGGCGTAGTACAGCTACGACTGCATTTATACACACCGTATACAGCTAGGCTAGGGACTACAGTGCGTAGTACAGCTTAGACTGCATTTACACACACCGTATACAGCTAGGCTAGGGGCTACACGCCGTAGTACAGCTACGACTGCATTTACACACACCGTATACAGCTAGGCCAGGGGCTACACGGCGTAGTACAGCTACGACTGTAGCTACAACTGCCTAGTTCCTCTAACGCTTGGGTGTCAAATGATCAATCAAGGTTGGATCATTGCAAGTGCACACAGCCACCACGGCTTAGTATATAACTATCATCAAGTATAGACCAACCTGAGCAAAGCAGCATGGTATGAAGCTGGTGTAGTATGCTCCGAGCACGGAGTTGAAGAGTATGTTCTTGACGCGCATGTTGAAGTCCTGCCGGAGGACGAGCACCTCTTGCCTGGCGTGCTCGGCGTCGGGACCGCAGCTGTGGAGCGCGGCGGTCGGGGACAGCTCCAGGAACGGGCCCGCGCGGGCGCCGAACAACACCGCGTATATCACTGCCCTGAACACATGGGGTTTAAGGGCTACGTCGCAGAATGTCCCTTTCGCAAAATTACCCTTTCAATTCAGGGGTCTTCGTCGCAGCTTGACGCAAAATGTCCCCTAGTCACAAAATGTCCCTTTCGCAAACTGTCCCCTTCGCAAAATGTCCCTATTGCAAAATGTCCCTTTCGCAAAATTAGTAAAATTACCCTTTCGCAGAAGGTCCCCCCTGGTAGCAAAAATAACGTTTTGTATTAAATTTTGGTCAAATATATAAAATAGTTATGTGTTTTATTGTTTATTATTTTACTAAGAGTACGAGAGCAGGGTTCATTGGAGTCACGACCTCCCCTGAGCTGTGTGTACCCATTCAAGAGGAGAAAGTTATAACTTGTTTCGGGAGAAGACAAAAGAGTAACTATTTTGACGTAAATTAAATTGAAAATGGATCTAATTATTGCTATGGAATTAAAGTGTGCCCTGACCTCGACTAAATGACTATTGACTTGATAATCTGAGCATTGGGTGCATACTTACGGGTAACAAAGATAGAATATCTTGGAGAGTGGATGTTTGAGCGCTATAAAGTATGTGCACCACGCCAGAGCACCCAATACCACACCCAAAATGAACATTCTGGAAATAAATGAATAATAATCTCATTAATATAATTATAACATCATACAAACAATGATCATCATGTAGCTAAGAAAGTGGGGATGGTTTCAACTTCCACTGTTAGTAACAAACATTCTTCACAAATCGCAAACTTTAAAACTACCTATTTTTTTTTACAAATAACCTATTTTAGTAAATAATCAAGATTTTATGAGTTATACATACTATCACTCTAACTATCAGTGAAAGCTGCATTAAAAGCCATTGCTTAGTTTAAGAGATCTAACTGTGGAAATGGTGGGTGCGATTTTGTTTTATAATATGTTAAGATTGCTTCACCTCACTGGCTTATTTATATAAGATTGCTTACCTAGCAGCTGTTAGAGCATGAGGTAACAATTTTGGTACAAGCACAGCCTTTAGCAGAGCTTGAACCAAACTCAGGAGTAGTCTGCGGCATATTATTGTAACTATGAAGGCCACCAAATGTGGGTCAATTAGATAGAAGTGCTGCAACAATAGCAATACAAAAATATTAAATATATTGAAATGTCAATTGTCTTATATTTTGTAAATCAGGTATAACATTTTCAAAATCCTATTTAATCTATTTGTTTATATTTTTTGATAGAGAGGATAGAGATCAGACTTTAGAATTTGCAACACTTTCTGCAGTTTTGTTGGATGAATGATCTGGCCAATGTTAAAAAACAATTATGATACTAATATTATATAGATATTTACAACAAAATAAGCCCCTGTTAGTTGGTTTGTATGTTTAAAATAATCTCTGAAATAACTGTGGAGATTCAGGCAAACTTTAGGTATACAATTAATATTGATATTTTTTTCTAATTTCCTGTCTGAATAAGAATGGGAGATTGCTATAAATAATTCAGAAACAACATATTACCATGGCTTGATTTGTGTATGAATGTGGAAGCCACCACGCTGTCCTGTACAAATTGAGGAACTGTAGTCCGGTGGCAACCAGTGTGAAGACAAATGTCATGGCTTCAAACAACAGCACTCCGTCCTGTGGTATGTACGGGAATGGGATGTGCTTGGGTGGGACTGGTCCCTCTGCAAGCTTAATCTCTGTCAGCCCGACCGGTGGTGGTGGCGGCAAGCGAGACGGGCGACCAACCCGCTTGCCACCATTCACATCCTCATCAGAAGCTGGCAGTGTCACCTGAAATAAGATTTTTTCTGAGTAATTTTTAAATACAGATAAGAAGTCTTTTAGGCACATACATATGTGCAAGATAAGTCCCTTTCGGGGTAGGAAGGGAGCACGGAGAAGAAGTAAATAACAAATTTGGTAACGATTAAGGATAATAAGAAACAGGAAAAGTCCGAAAATTGATGTCGAATGATCGTACCTTTTTACTAACTCCTGTAGCCTTCTTGGATCCCGGTGGCATCATTTTACAGGCAATGTGAGGCAAAGGCCGCTTTATAAGCGGGTCTTTGATGATTTTCCGCCGCCTGGAGATTGCCGTTGAGGATGTACTGCTTACTTGCGAGTTAGCCCAGCGTCTAGCCAGGAGTATCGTCAAACAGCCAACGACTGCAGGCAAGAAGAACACGACAAAAGGTCCACTTTCATTTTCCGTACAACTCATCACTCACATGTTAAAATGGTTATGAAGTATCTCAATATTATTTCAATCCTCGATTTACTTTCAATTCACACACACTCGACGAGTTCAAGACAACAAATGTCAGATGTTTTTTTAGTCTGTTAATAAATTGACATATGTTGACAATAATGAACAGCCTAGCGTAATAAGAAAAACCGCCGTTTATAAAGTTTAGGGTTTTTAGTAACAGTATGAATTCAGTTTCTGAAATGTACCTATAATTAAGGTGAGACCTATACTTAATAAATATTAATGCGGTCAGGCTGGCAAGGTACATTATTATTGTCTATTGCATTATAATTTACTTTTACATACAAAATGAAATTTTATCTTCAAGGACTTTAACGGTGTAAAGTTAGTGTTAGGTGGGGTTGAATATTCCACATTATTATATACTTAATAGGTACACAAAATGACCGGGTCCCAAGTCCAAAAAGGTCAATATCTTTTCTTCAACCGACAACGTCAAATTATCTTACTCTATCTATGACACACTGAGACATGTCAAAGTTTCAATCGATATTTATTTCGATGCCGGTTGTTTAGACATGCCGTGTTTGGTAAAAAATCTTACAGAATAAATAAATACACAAAAATGAAACAGTACTTGTAATACACTGCGTATATTTACTAGATGAAAATGTCTTTCACTATTCTATGCGCCTTTGTTTTGGCGTTTTATGTAGTGACATGGTTTTTCGATGCATTTTTCAAGGTAAGTCTAGCTTGTTTATCATACGAATTGTCCACGAAGTGCAATGAAACATCAACTTAAACGATTCTGTGTTTTCAGAGTTGCTTGCACTATCCATACTTCGCGTTCTTGGAAGGTACGGGGCTCAAATTTGGCATATTGAATTTCTCGTGGACTACGACCGCGTTCAACCGATGCATTTACCGATGGAGTAAAAACTTAACTCGCATTCTACGTAAATGGTACACGTGCGGGTACTTATTCACACTATGGATATTTCTGCCCTTCTCACTATGGACTCTGTTTTCAATAATTTTTGAACATTTCTATGACACTATAGAAATATCCAGTGTACCAGAAGTTAAGGCGATGGTTCCAGGAATCAACATACCAGTTTCAGACTTTTGGGTCTACTTCTTGTCTATGGGGTTCAGCTCCATATTCCATGAACTTGGTCACGCTCTGGCTGCAGCTCAGGAAGATGTGCAACTAATATCTGTAGGTGTTTACATCTTCACTATTATACCAGTAGCATTTGTTGAATTGAATACGGAACATTTGAACAGTCTTGCTGTTACAAAAAGACTGAGGATCTACTGTGCTGGAGTTTGGCACAACATTGCCACAGCCTTTGTGGCACTATTGTTATTCTTCTCAGCTCCTATTCTGTTCACGATAGCTTATAACACAGGCATCGGTGTACGGATCACAGGGTTCACTGAAGACTCACCACTAAGAGATGTTAGAGGCTTTGAGGAAGGTGATATTATCACAGCTATCAACAACTGTGAAGTAAAGACAGCTGGGGACTGGAATTACTGTCTGCACCTGGCACATGAAAGATTTGGAATATGCACTAGTGCAGAGTTTATTTCACAAAATGATGAAATAATGATGGAAACAGTGAAAGAAAATGATGTTGTTGAGTGCTGTAGGAAAGATGACTTATACAGTTTCTGCTTTGAATACATGGAGCCTAAAGTTGTAGCTGACTCGGTGTTGCCAGGACAGTATTCATGCCTCAAGCCCAGAGATATGGTTAAAGACCAGTTCATAAAGTGTTCAGAACCAGGGGGCTATGCTTGTCCAAGAGCTATGCATTGCTTAAAACCTTCACTAAATAATCACACCTATTTAATAATCATACACAGAAAGAACAATAAAGGAGTTCTATATTTAGGGATGCCATATGACTTGCACAAGACTGTTTTTATAGATCAATATTTTCCTAGAATAGGTTTGTTCTCATTCTTCTCACCCGCTCAGTTTGAGAAGCTGTTGAGGTACATATTCATGTTCTCAATGGGTATAGCATTTTTAAATATCATCCCTTGCTATGGGATGGATGGTCATCATATAGCAAGTAACTTGATTCAGATTTTAGCCAAATATTTGAACAAAAATGGTGACTTTGTTATGTTTTTCACTGTGTTTGTTTTAGTTGTAGGCACATGTATGACTGGGCCGATTCTAATATATTTGTTCTATAAAGCTTTAAATGAAAATATCTAATATCACTGTGTGATTAATCAACATAGAAGCTAAATTTGTATAGTTAAGTTTTTATGACATGTCTGTAATTAGTCAGTATTTTTAAATTCAGAGCTAAGCAGTGAAAAAAAACATTGTAATTATTTACGTTATAATATAGATAAGTTATTAATGTATATAATCTTCAAACATCTTCTCTTTTCTTCAAAAGAGTAATCAAAGCACTCTGGAACATCCCAATATTCCAGTATGTGCTTTATGTATTTGTGAATTTTACATTGTACATTTCCATAATTAGAATAAAACTTTTTATAGTGATAAACAGTTTTTTATTTTCCTTTTTTTTGTATATTTTTTTAATGTAAAAATCTTTTAACCTTCACTTAACATCACACATACAATATTCTGCTGCAAACAAATCTATCTATGCCAGGTGACAATACAAACACAATATCCAAATGAACACTACAATTTCAGCTTTTACTCAAAGCTAAAGTGTTTCTCAAGTCACTAAGGTTCTTCCTGCCATAATGCAACAAGGTTTTGATAGTTGCTTCATCTGTGTGATGCTTGTTACTCTTAAAGTCTTCCCTCGTCCATTGAATGAGTTCCGTTTTAGTTTTCTCATCCGGAGCCTGTTTAATGGCACGGAATATATCTCTATACAGCTTTAATACTTCTTGACGTAGAAGAAACTGCAAAAAGATACTGTTCAATACAACTAGTTCCAAAACATTAATTCAATTGAAATCTTACAGTATTCATATAGTTACTTTAAAATTTCAGGAATAATATTCAATATTGTTAAAATTAGTCATGTTAAGCCTTGGACCTAGGCACAGGCCGCCGAGACAGTAAAGCCCTTAAGCATTTAATAGTACTAATAATACTACTATTATATAGTAAAGTGTACTGTAATCCAGCACTCACTGGAAAAATATGCTCGCGTCACGTAGGTACATAAATAATGGTAAATACCAAATAAAATATTAGATAGTTTTAAAGATCATTGGGTTTTATAAATACCTAAGTATATACAGTAAGGGAGACACGATAGTAACTGTATAAATTATAATTACGTAAAATTCGACTAACCTGTTTTAAATTCATAGTTGATTTCGGTAATTTTGAAGTCATGATTTCGTTTTGAATAATTATAATAAACACTAGTGAATAATTAAACACTGAAAATTAAAAACCTAGATAGACAAGTTTTACGTGAAACTTTATTTATAATCACTTGCTCTTTAATTTTGTGTCCAAAATGGCAAAACAAAAAAACAGTATTTTTGTTTTTACAGCTGTTTTTGACAGTGACTTGACGTTTACTTTGTTGCTTGGAAACGATCTGTCAGTATTTTATCCACAGAACACGAAATTCCTTTAGATTTTTGTTGTGTTTAGTCCGTAGAGAGAGTAAACTGTTCAGTCACTTGTTGTGATTTTATTTTAACTAGCTGCCCGCCCCGGCTTCGCACGGGTAGACATTTATCAAATATTTTGCCTACGCGAGCGAAGCCGCCCCGGCTTCGGGGCGGGCAGCTATTATATTAAATAGCCTATGTTACTCAGTGATAATTTAGCTTTATAACGGTGAAAGAGTTTTTGAAATCGGTCCAGTAGTTTCCGAGCCTATTCAATACAAACCCACAAAAATTCAAAAATACAAATCTTTCCTCTTTATAATATTAGTGTAGATAGTGTAGATGAACGGAATAAAACGGTCCTTCCATTAGATTATAATACCGCACCCGAATTACGGAATGCCATCTAGGTGGAGGTACATTCCCCAGTCGGGCTAGTATAATATTTTGAAACTATAATCCTATGATTGTAAGTATATATTCAAAGCTATTATCTTGGCATTCATGGTTCTCCTTAAAATCATCTTACACACAATGCATGCTCTTCAGCAGGCTTTTGGGATTTTTTTAGGAGGAGCACCTAACTCGCTGGGGGTTCCGTGCCCAACCCAGCCCCTACCTTTTTACGTCCATGCTTATTGTTTTTTTATTAAAACCGTTATTTGAGGAGCAATTCTTATAAATACCAAAATGTAACATGAGGTATTACTTACTGGTTGTAATATTGATCTTAAAATTTCGCTTTTTATCAGCAAAACAACAAAAAAAAGATGTTTTTAAATTTTTTTTAGCGATCTGGATTTATACTATCGAAAATTGTGAACAAAATATTACCCGCCCAACTTGCTATCTGCGAAAGCTCCGCCCTTAGCAAAGCGCGCGGGAAAATGTAAGTTTTTTTCCTGCTGGGAAGAGCGAAGCCACCAATCGCATTGCAATGCTATTGCTATCCCATCCATCGGGTACCGCTGGCATCGCGCGCTAGCCAGTCACCACAGAGCCAGTCACAGTCAGAAGAGTACAGACTACAGTAGTGTTGCGAACGCCGCGCGGGAAATACGCACAGTTACGAGAAAGGATTTACGTGAGCGCGAGAAATGTTTACGTGTATCGCGTACGGAGTTGCATAAGAAAAACTTTTAAAACGCCTATTATATTTAAATGTTACTTCCCAACCTTTTAATAACTTTGTGTATATTTTGAAAAATGGACAACAAAACCCCTGTTAATACATCGCCACCTCCAAGGGCTCCAGTGAAAAAGGAAAACGAAGAAGAAATCAAGGTAAGATTTTCATTTGAAATTATATGTGCGCGACATTGACGTGAATTTCCGTTGGAAAACCATCATCATGTTACGGTGTCGTCTTATTGGCAACCGGCCTGCTTCATCCCGACTCGTCGTAATATGAGACTTGAGAATCGTATTTTTAAATTCGATATTTGTTCACGTTTCGCGAGGGGTTCTCGTGATCTCGTCAAACGCTATTGCTGGGGCTTACAGCGCATAAATTATTCGGTGTACGGTTACACTATTAATTACATTTTGCGATACACAATAAAATGCGTGTAATATCACGTTTTCGAGGCCTTTTCCAGCCATTAAAGTGTGTAACGCGATATCCGAAGCGCGCTCGGATCGCTGTAACCAGAGTCGCTGGATGTTTTGATAATAGATATCGGCGCCGGTGGTGTGTTAGCGCGTACGGACGGGTTGCGGCTAGGTGTGTGCGTGCGGGTAATTTTAGACGTTCCTTTGCTCAAAACGTAACTCGAGACCGTCCCAGGCCACAAGCCGACGCTTCAATTTATTGTTTTCATCTGATTATCGTTATTCAATAGCTACGTGTACAGTCTGTTATGTTGCAAAAGACCGAACTTGCAAATGAGTCGCGATGTCGCGAATGCCGCCCCCGTCAATTCGCGCGCTTTTATTTTGGCGCCACGGAAATAGTTTGACATGTCAATAACCCCATTGGCGGTGTCCACGCAATGTGACGTCACGGGACACACGCGTCGATTTGTTTGAGAAAAGTTTGAGGTCGATTCAATTTATTGTTCGAGTCGTCTGTCCGTCCTAGATACTTGTAAAATGTATTTTTTATTATTGTGTTGAATACAGCGAATATTTTTGCGTATAATTTCTCTAGATGTAGTCTAAATACATTTCTTAAAGTTTTTTATTATATTTCTGTGAACATTAACGCAAACAATCTGACAGTAAGGACTTGTTCGGTAGCAAATCTCTATACATAAAAATTAATCCCTATTTTATTTCCCTTGGTGACGGCATCACGCGTGAAAAGCTAGACCGATTTCGCTAATTCTTTTTTTATTTGTGTTTGTTATATATTATTGTCAGGAGAAGGTTCATATGAAAAGAAAAAAAACCGGAACCTTTGTAATTTCGCGATAAACCAAAGTTCCTTTTTGCTATGGTGTTTTTGTCATATGAATTCATAGCTAAGACAGGACATCGCCTGTCGGGTCAGCTACTGTAGCAATAAATCGAAAACTTCCACTCAGTAAGAATTAACGGCAGTTTCAACCGAGTAGGTATTATTACAGTGTCATAAATAGAAAAATGCACGTCATGTGAAAATACGTAGTGATTATGTACTCTGTGGTGAAAATGTAGGTCCAATTAATCAACAATAGATATATTTATTTTGTATAATAAAAATATGTTGCTGATTTGGAAAGTTATATAATGAATAGTTTTATAAATTGTACATTATTTGTACTTAAATAATGTACTTGTACATAATTTAAATAAATAATTAAAATCCTAAGATAATAATTAACTACTGTGTTTACTATGACAGGCAGAGGCATTTTAATGTGAAGACGAAACGTCTGCAAATTAACATTATTATATCAGTGCGTATATCAGTGCGTCTCTAATTTTTAAGATAGTTATCAAATGCTGTTGTTACTTTTGATACCTATCGCACGACTCGCAATAACGCAATACACAAAAGAAATGTTTAGGCTTGCGCCGAAAATATCGACCTAATGAAATTCATTCACTCAGGTACTTACTTATTGTACAATATTTAAAAGAAAATAAGCAATTATATATTTACTATTTGCTATTTACTATTATTTAGGCCGCACACATCTTAAAAACCTGTCTAGTCAAAGAAGACGATCACATAATCAAAATATTTCGACTGATTTTCGGTTTACAAAATTCCTTTATTACGATATTATTTACGATTACTTCTATTAATAAACAGATTGGCCTAATCATCGCTACATAATTTCTTTATTAATCACCGGCGTCTAAACAATCTTATTTCTTAAAATTAATTATATCTATTGCCCTTCATATTTCAATACTTAATCTTGTATTAATAAAAAAATATGTGCTTCATTTTATTACGCATTTATTCGTATTCCGTGGATGTTTGAGAATTAGTTTATATTTTAGCACCTGTACCAGTTTGAGCCATTTGTTTTGTTTTTATTTATACAAAAATCAATACGCTTTTATTAACAACAAGCTACTGCCCGTGACTTCACAGGTTGACTTTGGAATCCCACAGGAACCTAAAAAAAATCCGGGACAATTTAGGTAATAAGTAACGGATTAATCTAGGTAATAAGCTATCCGTGTACCAAATTCCATCCAAATCCGTTCATCCGTTTATGCCTGATTGAGCAACAAACATCCATGGACTTATCATGTCAAACTTTTACATTTATAATGTAAGTAGGATAAGATAGATAGATAACTCTTTATTGTACACCTTAAAACTATAATACAGAAACAGAATTTATTATACATATCGGTATAAGAATACCTAATCTAATCTTGCAAACCATCATCACAGTTCTTGAAAAACTTTATCACTGAATAAATCTATTCTACTATTCTAGTAACACAAACACAATAGTTTTGTCGCATATTTTGTAAGAATGGTCAATATAAATGGGAAAATACAACGACATACTGCAGAGTTACAACTGCGAATTTTGTTCAAAAAAAGAAATCAACTTCATATTCGATCTAAATGCAAATGTCTCATGCAATTTGTCGTGTTCGTGTGCACATCAAATCGTGCATCGATAAATTGATGATAAGTATACTTATTGTCTACAGAGCACGATAGGGATCACAATTCAAATAGGACTTTAAACCATGCAGGGGTTCAATTTTCGACACTCACTATGAACTAGACTAAGACGTGGTAGCTTTCAAAATACCCTTGTTAATGTGATAACTATTTGTGATTTATTCTAATCATGTAAGAAATTAATTTAAATATAAATTTTTATTTTTATTTGAAAAGAGTAATTGCTGAGTTTCTTAACGGATTCATCTCAGTAAAAACGACTTTCCGAATCCGGTGGTAGATTCTGACGATTTGAAAGTACTTGTAAAGTCTAGTCAAATAAAGATGATTTTGAGTATACCTATACCGACTACATTTTTTTATACAGTACACTTTTTAAGAACGGCAATTTTCAAGGCCGTCTTAGGGTAAGGACTTTTGGGCTCACAAGTGTTTGGGGCCCCTTTGGAAAGTAAATAAAAACGTGAACGTCCGCCGTCGCTAGCTGGGCCTGGTATCCTGGTATTTCAATTTATAAAAGTTGCGGAATAAAATTAGATTTTGAGCTTTTTGAGGCCCAGTGGGGACGAAGGCGCTGGGCACGAGCCTTTGTGCCCTTATGGTAAAGACGGCACTGGCAATCTTGATTACAAAAAGTTTTAAGTCGTGACTTCCAGAAATTCAATTTGATGATGTTCATGTTTTTTTTATACTACTAGGCAAACAAGCATACGGCCCGCCTGATGGTAAGCGGTCACCGCAGCCGATGGACGCTTGCAACACCAGGGGTATCGCTCGCGCGTTACCGACTCTAATCATCATGTCTAGCTTCGCCCACTTGTACGGTACACATAACACCAGAGTGCTGGGCGGTGCTGTAACAGTAATTTGAATAAAAAGCGCAATGGGATTATCCATTCAATATATGATCTGTTAACTGTGATGGTATCTTCACCTTGGAGGAAAGTGTCAAATAACGCCCACTCGCTTGTAGTGTTGTGTTCCTACGGTGTGTAAAGCTCACAACTTTATAGTACACTAGCGGCCCGCCCCGACTTCGCACGGGTAGACATTTATTTTGTCTACCCGTGCGAAGCCGGGGCGGGCAGCTAGTATAATATATAGCTTATGTCACTCAGTGATAATGTAGCTTTCTAACGGTGAAAGAAGTTTTGAAATCGGTCCAATAGTTTCGGAGCCTATTCAATACAAACCCACAAAAATACAAAGATACGAAAATACAAATCTTTCCTCTTTATAATATTTTATAGTACATAAATAATATGTTATTTTACTTCCATGCTCAGTAACACTATGTACTGCAGATGACATGACTTATATATAGGTCGTTGTCTACTAAGTTGAGTTTATAGTTGTTTATATGTACATTTACCAGACAAAATACATGACACAGTGCCCTAGAATGATTTTCGAAGTTCGCTTACAAAGTCATATCATAAAAGATGCACTTGCAATGCTCACGCGCATTACCAGGGCAAGGTCACCACCGCATCAAACTGATTTAAACCTTCCGCATGAGCAATAGGATTGTTAATCCCACGCCATTAATTCGGCTAACACTGCATGACGCGGCTTGTTATTTGTGTTACACATGTCCGTCCGTAACGTATCATTTGAAAAGCTATTTAATAAGTATTAATGAATCGAAATAAAACCCCTTTAAGAGCCCACATATTTTCAATTTATTCACAACTGACATAAAAAACTAAAACAAAAACCAATCGTACAAAAAATATAAAAAAGTAAATATTTAAATATAAAGGAGGTTGGTGGACAATAAGAATACCAACACGGTCAAGGAATAACTGACGTTTCGAGATGCGCGGTTACGAAGATTGATTGTGCAAAACTACAGAAACTCTCTCAAAACCTAGTTTTAACTTATATTTATAGTAGTTCAGCTGAAATAGTATGAATAAATGATCTTAATATCAACTAAGATTGCCATATTTGTTTGTGATCATCACAGTCATTGAAATAATATGGGGTTTTCTCTCCACAATAATGCCTAAGTAGTCTAAGTACGTAGCTGCTTTTATTTATTACAGTGCCTGAACGCGCTACTGAATTTTCCACTCCTCTTAGTTATTTGACATGAAATTGTGGAGAATATCACAATAATATAACTGAAATGACTTTTATAATTATAATATAATAATTACAACAATATAAGGTAACGAACAAACATGGAAAGCCAACACGGGTGTGATGGTAGATACGCGATACCCGGTTGTAACTCACACCGACGATGCGATGCCTCTGCATTGTACTCATCCTCCACAGAATAAGCCTGGTGGGTAAAATCAGAAGGGTATCACTTTTTTCCGGCTTTCTATGTGTTAGCGATAGGCTTACACACTACTTGTTATAAGACTTTTTGGTTTAAAATTTTAGTTGTCTATTAAAAATGTCAGTTGATTGGTCCTCTTGTAATAATATGTTTCATTCTCCAATATAATCTTTATGTTATTGAATCAGCCGAAACGTAGGCAAAACTATGTTTAATATGAACCAGTTACACAACTAAATGTTTATTCATAAAATATAATTATTGCAAGTACTCCTTTTACTACTGTCACTGGGTGCTAATTTACGCGCCTCACCATACATCACCATACATAATGAAATATATTCAAGTGACTTGTAAATTTAAGCGGACGGTAAAGACGATTAACAAGATTCTGGAAAAAGGTTAAAAACTTCTTAAAATAAACCATCATGCCTGACTCAATACACAAATAACACAATAATCAGAAGAAAAATACTTAACGAATTCCTCTTTAAGACATTCCGGCAAAACGAAGACCTAGAGACACTCTACAAAATCAAAGAAATGTCACGTCTCTTTACAATTCTCATACTCTATGGTAGAGGGGGGTGAATAAACACCACCTCGCTGGCACGAGCTTGTGTGTATCCAGTTTCCACCATCCACCACCATGCCCGGCCATGCAATACTCTAGAATTTAACCATACTATGATTTAAGGATAACTGTAAAAACTAAAGCGATAATTTCAAGTTCTGTTTTCAAATGGTTGTTTATGGTTATCTTTATTCCATTTACTATGTAAAATAATATCTCAGAATAGATAATGTATCGAGTAAGCTGTACAATTGTTTGCGACCATAAAAATCATGTAGATCTTAATTCGAAACAAAGGTAAAGTAATAGTTAACCATTAAATTTAAAAGTTTCGATAAAGTTTTATTTAAGTTTGCTGAATCAAAATCGATACACATCTAATAAAATTTTGTATCAAATAAATAATTTATGTCACTGTAAATTAAACTGTGAACAATAAATAAACGTTATAAATTATTTCCTTCACAGCGTTCACCTAATATCGAGTGACATAAAAAGTTGCTGCGGTGTTAAGTTACACAGTTATTTGACTCCGTACGGCTGAATGTTAAAATTCTCATAACAAATGTGTTATTTTATACTTATATTACGGATAGTATAAGAGCTTTTAGAGTTCGTTACATTACGACTTTCAATAAGAAATTCACCATGCCAGTATTTTAACTCAGCGCGCGTTGCAGAACCACCATACGTATTTTACTCGGGCCCTTGTTTAATTAAAAGTAATAGTAATTTTAATGAATTTGAACGTCATGGCCATTAATGATGACAGACAGTCAAATTGCTGGCGACCTTTTTCCGACTATACACGATGTGACTGGTTAGCAGATCTTCTCTGCTGTAAACTCAACAAAAAATAATTGTACAACTACTGTGAATTCTGAAAAACTTGCACTGATTTTAATGCTTCGGAGAGAACATTTTACTGCAAACTTGCATATGTTTATGTAGTTAATAGGTATCTGACTTGCTTACTCCATACTAATCCTTTTATACAAATCTGGTGCTGCAAGTACTCTTCACCAAGTTCAGCATATTACTTTATTAGGCTGTGCGAGCGTGACAGATACATTGCAAAGTACTCAGAATAGTAGCTAATGCTCGCTGAGGCAAAGTTTATATTATGTTTTGTGTTCTAACTTACTCACATGTCAAAATTGTTTTTTTTGACAATCCATTTCCATCAGATTCGCCGCAGTTGTTTAAGGGAATCGCTTAGTTTGTAAGTACTCATAGTATTTTTTGTACTCCGCTCTCAAATCCAGTTATGATAACTAGGCAAGCGGTTAAATGTACCCAACAAAAACCCTGAAGATATGTAAGTTATGTAACACGATACTGTTGAATGATGTCCCAGTATTTGGACGTGTGGCCTTTTAGGACGCTATCGGCTTACGGCGATTCGTGTTACACTGGCTTACAGAGGTATGGGTCTGCTTTCCGGTTATTGAATTGAATTGAATTGATTTGTACAAGCTTAACCAGCTCCCTTCATAAAATACTCCTTTAATCTTTGCCCTAGTGAATACACTTGGACTATAATTCATGTAGGTATAATAAAAATGTCTAGTGAAAAATAAATATACTTAATAAAAAAATGTTTTCAAACTAAGTATAGCCTGCTCTGTAGGTGCCAGACAGAGCCCTAGTCCATGATCGGGGGAGAGCTAGATTGCGCCCTATAGTGGATGCTCAAATATCTATTATATGCCAGTAGTATTATAAAAAAAAACATTTTGACGCCCCTTGTCACCTGACGCCTAGAGCGGCAGCTCCTCTCGCTCTATGCTAGGGCCAGAGACTAGTATTCATAAACAGAAAGATAAAGAGTATCGTACGTAAGCAATCACCGTAACCTATAGGCGCTTGCAATAGTAAGTAAAAGAATCGCCTTGCCAACCTAATATTGAGAGGAATTATTGCCCTCACTACATAGGCTATGAAATGTTTTTTACTACGCGCCCTCAACGTCGAGAAGCTCTGGATTAAAAATAATAATAATTAATAAATGCTTGGACATTATCACACAACGCCATATGGCGCCATACTAAGCAAAGCTTGTACTATGAGAACCGGCACCTGATAATATAATCCTAAGAGATTTCTTGTGGTGTGTAGGTGCCAGGAAGGTGCCAGGAAGCCAGGCGCAACTTGCTTATCACATAAATGTTCATTCCCCGGCGGGAATCGAACTCGCGACCTCTGTCGTAGCAGTCAGTTATACTATAACTACTAGACGAAATGTCTCGTTTTTTTTGCCCGCCATCTAAATGGAGCATACGAAGTATATTATCTACTCTGAGGTGGAGGTACAATTGCAGTCAAACAGGCTATTTCGATCAGGAGATACCGTTATGCTGTGAAATGTTAAACTTAAAACACAATATTTTATTAATGACCTTCGTATGGCTTCTTTAAAATATTGGACGCAAAAATTATTGGAACAATTTACAGGAACGTAACCAGAGAATAGATATTTCGTTACGTTTCACGCGAATATATTATTATGAGGTATAATTAAAATATTTTTAATTACATAATTTGAGAACATTGGCGGCGGGTTTCAATCGCGTTTTAATTATTGTGAAGTTCGTCTCGACACTCGATGCGGGATCGTTAATTTCAGTGAAATCGGAGACGCACTGTGTCTACAATGTTTTTATTGAAAAAGTAAGGATACAAGAAAGGTAACACAAAATACTGAGCACGTTTATAATGACGAACATATTGTATCTTTGTTTTACTTTTGATGAGAATCACTACATAGTATAAAACAAAGTCGCTTCCCGCTGTCTGTCTGTGCGAAGCCATGACTAGGAATTCATGTTATGTATGTCATAAATTGTATTTAACATTGAGTTATGTAATGTAAAAGATCAAACGTGTTTATTTGCGTTGACCGTAGATGTTTGTAAAAAGGGAAAGTACCCACTACCCTATACTACGTGCGCGTACTACATCCGCAAAGTCACAGGATGGGGGGTTGTTTAGTTTCGCGTTGTTTTCGTAAATTAATAAAGACGAATATGAGTCAAATTATTTTAATATGCTCTGCCTGCGAATTGATAAAAAATATACATGTCAATACTACGTTACATTTTAAGGGGGGATGACCTATATATATACTGCGAGTGGTCACCGAGTGGAGGTAGAATTCGAAAAATCTTAAAAATGGGTCACGTAGTATGGGTACGTTTCCTTATATAATACGTATCTATTGATTGTCACAGAATAAATATAAAAAATACGTTACTGTATTTATCAAATTGTTTGATAACTACATCTAGTTAGTACAGGAGGATCTATTTATAGAAATAATCCTTTGGGGAAAGGGTTCCGTTACCGTCACTAGAGCCGGGCAAACAATAGCGGAACCCTAGAGAACATGATCCCGTATAATTAATGCTCGTCTCAACTAAACCCTGCTGTCATTTGACGCCGGCTTGCGTCAGTCCCGACTCCCGACTGACGTTCATTTTCGTGTAACCCGACGCGTCTACAGTCTAGTCCCACTACTGAATACATTGATGCATATATCATGAGTTATTAACAGAGTGATCGTATAAGGGTTCCCTTTTCCCATTTTAAGGTACGGAACTCTAAAAAACAACATGGATTGAAGCTAAATTGAACCCCGAGAATGTCCAGATTTATCGTAAGTTAACCGAATACTTTGGAATCTGCGTATTTGTCAATTTTGTATGGATAATTAAACACATTAATACAGTCTGAAGGTTGAGGTAGGGCGAATTGGGATCTCCATTAGGTTTTCTCATTCAAACTGGAGGCGCCCGGGCGCCCGACTGGGGACTGTCCTTACTTCTGTAAGAACAGAAGACCGCAGTCAAATAAAATCTTGTCTTCTTTATTTTTTTTTATTTACACTTCATGCAAAATACAGTTTGCACAGGCGGACTTAATGCCGTAGGCATTATCTATCTTCTTTCTTGTAGTGTTGTTTTTCTGCGGTGAGTAAGGTTGCCAGTGTTCCACGAGGATACGCTACGCTGCTAGCACAGTGAGTCCTCATCAACAAAAGGGTTGGCAACGCGTTAGTGATACCCCTGGTATTGCTAGCGGCTACCGGCTATAGGTTACGGTGTCTATGTAAGTGACATCATGTTTCAATGGTTATTACGCCTTATTATTTATATATTAGGTCCTTACATATGAAATTGGCGTTTTGTATGGGAGGAACAAAAAGTCGAATATTTTTTAATATAATATATTTAATTAATCAAAGTATGAACCATTATTTTCTATGCACTTTTGCCATCTCATAGGTAGTTCATTGATCCCTTTACTAAAAAAACCAGTTGGACGGGAATCAATAAAATCTTTGAAGGCGATTTGGACTGCCCCATCGGAGTTGAATTTTTTCCCTTGCAAGAAGTTATCCAAATTTCGAAAAAAATGGTAATCTGTTGGAGCAAGGTCCGGGGAGTACGGAGGATGTCTTAGACTTTCCAATTGAAGCTCTTCTAATTTAGTAGCCGTCTGTAGCGCAGTGTGTGGTCTAGCGTTGTCGTGAAGCAGCAGTGGCGTGGAGCGATTGACCAGCCTAGGTTGTTTAGCCGCTAGCTTTTCCATCATGGTTTGCAATTCCTGACAATAGACATCAGCCGTAATAGTCTGGCCAGATTTGAAAAAACTGTAATGAACAATACCGGCACTAGTCCACCAAACGCTTACAAGTAACTTTTTTGGGGTTAATTTTCGCTTGGGGCAGGATTTGGCTGGCTGGCCAGGATCTAACCATTGCGCTGAGCGCTTCCGATTATCGTAAAGAACCCATTTTTCATCACAGGTAATGTTTCGGTTTAAAATACCTTCATTATTGTGCCGGTTTAGTAATGTAACGCAGCAGTCGACGCGCGTTTGCCGGTTTGTTTCAGTCAATTCGTGAGGTACCCACCTTTCAAGCTTTTTAATCTTCCCAATTTGCTTCAAGTGAATTAAAACAGTTTTATCACTAACATTGCAGCCTGCAGCTAACTCGGACGTGGTTTGCGATGGATCCGCTTCCACAATAGCCTTCAACTCTTCATTATCAACTTGAGTCTCAGGCCGTCCACGGGGCTTGTTCTGCAGGTCGAAATTTCCAGAACGAAAACGTTGGAACCAAAAACGAACTGTGTTTTCTTTTGCAACACGACCGCCATACACATCATTCACCCTTCGAGTTGTTTCCGCAGCACTAGTGCCACGGCGGAACTCGTACTCGTAAATAATGCGATATTTAAGGTTTTCCATTTTGTAAAATGAGTGACGCAAACAGAAAAAAACAGGAGAAAAAAAACAAATGAATGACGATCATCGAAGCACAAATACACGAGTCTATAGCTGTACAAATTTGAATTTGGAATTCCTTACCAAAGAGGAGAAATTCGTGATTAAAGTGGCCAGTACGAAAAACGCCAATTTCATATGTAAGGACCTAATATATAGTAGTGCCAATTCTGTTGTTCAAAATTACTAAACTTAATTTGACAGGTCTAAAAACATTGCCATCTTTATTTAACCCCGTACACGAGAAAGTGATAGCAAGGCTTTTAGACCTACAAATTAGTTATGTTTAGTAATTTTGAACAACAGAATCGACACCAGTGTAAATTATAATGTGTTCATATTATATTGGTGTCAAAAAGCGCTTAATTCGATACTTTTTTGGAAACTCCATGCGATTTGCTTACAAATTGCATGTATTTTCTATGACATTATGTTTTGAAGCTAAATACAGAACTTCATTTCGTTAAATTGCTCTTTTCATGTTATTTATGGTTATTTGAAGCCATTTTAAGACCTGACATTTTAAGACTTCACGAATATGAGTTAAGTTTATTTTAATAATTACTAGCGGCCCGCCCCGGCTTCGCACGGGTAGACATTTATCAAAATATATTTTGTCTACCCGTGCGAAGCCGGGGCGGGCAGCTAGTAAGTAATTTTCTTTGCTATAAACCTCACGGAGCCCGAGACCTTTCCAACGAATGCAAAACCGTGGAAATCGGTTCGTGCGTTCTGGAGTTATAGCGTCAGGAAGGAAAACCCGACTTATTTTTATATAGTAGATTATATCATTGACAATTATATGCGTTTATCAGTTTTTATTGTAATAATTTCGGACAGATTAAACTAAAAGTATTTCAAGATTCTTCTGAGATTATCATCAAAACCACTTCATATCGAGTTTCACAAACATTATTATGTCACAAAAAATGCTTTACTAGGTACTCTCAAGGTAACACTTTGAACTTATAGGTCGCGGCACGAAACTCTAGCGCTGACCGTTATTGCGCAGAAGTAAAAAATAAGGTGTCTTGGCGGGGTACAGGGGTGAAGGGCGAGCGTGCGTTGCGCCGATTGGCTCTCCAGTCGTACTCCGTCCCCCGTGCCGATACGACGCTCCGCGCACTTCCAGTGTACAGTCGCGTTCTGAATTGTTTTGTTGTCATCGTTAATTTTTGTTGTTGTTTTTTGTTAAGTTTGTTTTGTTGATTTGTTTGTTGTGTTTGTTAGTTTATTCACTGTTTGATTAAGTTTGAACAGTTTTTAAACAGTGAAAATGCCGAGGCCGAGAAGGAATACTGTTTTGAAAAGACAGGCACGGAAAATGGTGTTTGACGTGCATTGTTTTCTGAAAAGGGAATCGAATGATTTCATTAATTCCCTGAAACAAATTCAAAGTGAAATTGGCGAAGCTGCGAGTATTTTACTCGATTCTGACCGCAGCACTGTAGATATAAGTGAAATAAAACAAACTGCAGAAGTTATTCAGGCGGGAAATATAAAATTAAATAGTATAATTAGTGACTTACAGAAAATTCAGAAAAGGACAGCTGAATCTACAAAGACGTCCATAGCAACGGTAAGGAAAATCTCCACTGAAGCCAATAATTCCGACTTATTATCAGTATTTAGAACACCAGGCAAAAAACGCTCCAGATCAAAACCGGTCACAGATATTGATAACTTTGATCAAGGATTAATAAAGAGGTGCATACATAACTTTCATAGGACAAATAATGAACTTCCCACCGTCGGAAAGTTGAGAAAGAAGCTAGAGGAAGATATAAATTTCAAAGGCTCAGAACGAAGTCTTCTACGAATAATTAAGAGTTTAGGGTTTCGGTGGAAAAATACTGAAAACAATCGAAAAGTACTGATTGAAAGTTCAAATATACGTTTACTACGTATCGAATACTTACGCAAAATAAAACAATATCGCCAAGAGGGAAGGCCCATCGTATATACAGATGAATCTTACGTAGATTCATCGCACTCTGCTCCAAAAGCCTGGACCGATGGTACTACAAAAGGTCTCAAAAAACCTATCTCCAAAGGACAGCGGGTGGTCATTGTCCACGCAGGATCAGAGGCTGGGTTCATACCGAACGCACTGTTAACTTTTAAAGCTGGTGCGAAATCAGGCGACTACCACGACAATATGAACTACGACAACTACGAAAAATGGCTGAGGACACAGTTATTGCCGAACTTACCGCCTAATTCTGTCGTGGTAGTCGACAACGCATCATACCATAATAAACAATGGGACCTTGCACCCACTTCTAATTCCAAAAAAGCTGACATGCAGGGTTGGCTTACTGAAAAGGGCATACAATATGAGGAAACTCTACTAAAACCTCAACTATACAATTTAATACGGGCTAACAAAGATAGATTTAAAACATTTTCAATTGACAGGATACTAGCAGAGCAAGGACATCAAGTGCTAAGACTGCCACCATACCACCCAGATCTAAATCCAATCGAAATGGCATGGTCTGACATAAAGCAATATGTAGGCAGTAAAAATGTGAAGTGGAGTGTTGCTAAATGTATAGAACTAATTCAAGAAAAAGTTTTGCTGATGGGTGCTTGGGATTGGGGAAAGTTATGCCAAAAGGTAAAGGACATAGAAGAGCAATATGTCAAGAGTGACCATGTCGTGGATTTGGTTACAGAAGAATTCATCATTCGCGTTGATGGTGACAGTTCAGAGGATAGCCTTGGTGAGTCTGATGACGATGACGCTGTTAGTGCCGACGACCGAAGCAGCCCTGAGCCGGGGCCCTCAGTAAGCAAAAGGCCCTGTTGGGATACTATTGAAGGTGTAAGACCATTGTCTGATTCGGACTAGATATCGGAAAGGAGAATGCGGTGTCTGATGTCCACACCCTGCCGAACTCGCAGGTTTCTTCTATCCTGAGAAGAAACTTCAGTAGGTTCTTATGTAATTCGGACTTAATATAATTTTTTTTATTATTTGGTATTTAATATAAAAATTTACAAATCCGATAGTGTATTTATTTTTCTACTCCCCATAAACTTGTTAAAAATTATATTGTAGGTAACATGAAGTAATATTTGCGTGCGTGACAGTACCCATACGCAGTTAAGTTCCACATTTTGTTCACCGCTAGACTTACTATTTGACTTTACATTAAAACATTATTTTGCTGTTTTTAACTAAGCAATTAAATTACTAATTTGTATTGCGTGCGCGATGGTACCCATGCGCAGCTATCCCCTCCACGTTTCGCTCAGCGCTAGAGTTTCGTGCCGCGACCTGTAACTAATCATTTACCTAATATAATATTATTATTTTTATACTACGACTATGACATAGGAGCCCGTCTGATGGCAAGCGGTCAATCTATACAAATAGAAAAAGTGTCTGTTTGTAATGTCAAATAACAACTTTTTACTACATACATATGAAAGTATATACGGTACTCAAAACAAAACACATTCTTTTTCTTGTCTGTCTGTTTGTTCCGTCTTATCTACTAAGCAGCTGGACGGATTATGGCGGGACTCACTGGCGGACAGCCGATGATATAAGGAGTAGCTAAGACTACTTCTTTGAAAAGAATTTGGGTTCCGTGTAAAAAAATCTTATGAAATTGTGGACAAAATCCAATTTCACGCGTACGAAGTCGCGGCCACAGCTAATATAGCCTAAACATAGCGCTTGCAATGCCAGTTGTATCCTTAGCTTGTTGCCAGTTTGCCAGCCATATTGTTGAGAGGAGCAAGGAGCAAGGAGCATATAACCAAGATATAAACATATAAATACAATGTAAGGTAACTTTCAAAACAGGGTCACATTTAAACTGTGGTATGTCATATTGTAACGAGAGCCGATCCACCCATCGCATCTTGTAATCAGACACCCGGCCGTTTTTATACTCCAACTTTAAGTATTGCTGATTTTAAAAAGCAATAAAAATATTATTCGAGTTTCAAAATAGTTTTTGTTCTTGTCTCGATGTAGTATTTGGATTCGAAATTTAAGTTTTGACTTCGTCAAAACAACAGGCTGTAAGCTGCGGCACGGCGCCTGCCGGCCGGAATTTTAAATTTAAATATTATTTTCAGTTTGGTTTTTTTTACTTTCTTGGAAACATTTACTTAATGCTTGATTATTCTTGTGCAATAAACTGATCAAGTATAAGGTTACAGAACAAACAGCGCTAATAAGCGGATGATCGCGCCACACGCTATTGCATTACAAAGACAACAATTTGTGCGCGTCTGACACTCGCTACCCGTGCGAATATGTTAGCCATGGTAAACAGAAGAGTGTTAAGTTCATTTGCTGTGGTAATTTCAATTAAGGGCTTGTGAAAATAATTGCTTTTAAAGAATAGGTAATGCGAGGTAGGTTACCAAACTCACTGATCGCAGTATGATGCGATATGTCAAAAGCCACATGTCAATTGTCACATTTAGTTTGGCATCTCGCATCAAAGATTCTGTAGATTTTCAGACGCTATATGTTGAATAACAGACAGCACACGTAGAAATTCTAATATTCTGTTATTAACACTTTTAAGATTGAAAGTTTTCAAAGCGTCAATGGGATTTCAATGTTTAAATATATTGGGTAGCGTGTATGTTAGAAGTAACAATATTAATTTCTAAGAGTACCAGAACTCTCACGGCCCATATGAAGCGGACTATTACGCTATAATTATAATCAATTCGTAACACAATCCTACCACCAGTAGCCGTCGCGGAACGCGTTCGTATTTTTAGCTGGCCCAGCACCCGATATCCAAGTTCACTACATGGACGCGAAGTGGGACCAGGAATGTAAGGGTAACGCAAACTTTGCTATAAACCGTTTTATTCGGTCTAGCGTGGCCGTGTCCAGGACTGCCTCTTTGTGTGTCATTTTTGATTACGCTCGAGAGGAGATATAAAGTAAAGTAGTTCACACTTTATCTACGTAAGTACTGTCGCCAATCGTCAATTTGCAAATAGTGATTCTAATAAAACAGAAACTGAAATACTACGTTATATTGTACATAGTATATTATGTACTCTGAGGTTATATATAATTATATTACTACATTCCTTCACTAAGCTGCGGGAGCGTGACAGATATAATAAAAATAAAAATTTATACATTGTGTCCTATCTCACTCGCACGTGACAATAGTTTTTGACATTGGCAGACTGGGGAGGATACAGCAAGAGATTCTGGTGCGGTTTTTGAGAATCGCGTAGAAGGTTAGGTCTAACCTCATCTAAAAATGACCTAGTGTTAGCAACAACACGTGAAACCAAATATACGAATAGCCTGTATGATCGCGCGCATTTATAGCTATGCTCATGAGCCCGAATTGCCAGAAGCCATACTTCAACTGTATGCTGATTACACGGACAATGTATTATGCATTTCAATGCCAAGTCTTCAAGAACAACCTGTCGTCGCATATTCGTCAGACTTTAAATAAATTAATAAAATAAATTACTTTTTATAACATTTTTTTTTACATAATTATTCATTATACATTTCACTCACGTTCAAAATCAATTGACAGTCGCTTTGTGTTATAATAAAAAAGACCGCCGAACATAGAGCCTCCTCTTTTTTTTAAGTCGGTTAAAAAACGTGTGATCAGCCATTTCGGCTAAATCTAGTCGCGACCCAATAGTGTTCAGGAGTCAGGACAGGGGGCGATGAAACACATACAGAGTCGGCCACACGCGTGTGAAAACCCTGGAATTGCAAGTCTATAGGCTACGGTAACGTAACCGCTTACCATTGCCCTTTGCTTGTTTGCCGTAATAGCGTAAAAATACACAAATTGGTTTCTAATTGATAAAATTAAGGGCGGGTACAGAATCGACTAACTATTTTGGATAGATTAATTTGAATTAGCTTCCAGACTTCCAGTACACCTAAAAACGAACAGCATTATCTTTCAAAGGCAGCTAGTGCTAGCTTAAACTAGTGTAGCCCCAAAGTGGTGGTCTCGCATGACCAAAACAGGGTGCACTCGGGTTGCCTCACTGAGGAGTAATGCGCGGAACCCGACCCGCTCTTTGTTTCTCCCAGACGTTTATAATGAGAACCATGTGAAACATAATCGATATACGTCATACGAGACCAAATACTAAACCCGTGAGTTCCCGCGTTCGCGCCTTTGTTCAATTCGAGGGTTCAGACTCTGAAGCCACATGTAGGATCGATATTTATATTAGGTCCTTACATATGAAATTGGCGTTTTGTATGGGAGGAACAAAAAGTCGAATATTTTTTAATATAATATATTTAATTAATCAAAGTATGAACCATTATTTTCTATGCACTTTTGCCATCTCATAGGTAGTTCATTGATCCCTTTACTAAAAAAACCAGTCGGACGGGAATCAATAAAATCTTTGAAGGCGATTTGGACTGCCCCATCGGAGTTGAATTTTTTCCCTTGCAAGAAGTTATCCAAATTTCGAAAAAAATGGTAATCTGTTGGAGCAAGGTCCGGGGAGTACGGAGGATGTCTTAGACTTTCCAATTGAAGCTCTTCTAATTTAGTAGCCGTCTGTAGCGCAGTGTGTGGTCTAGCGTTGTCGTGAAGCAGCAGTGGCGTGGAGCGATTGACCAGCCTAGGTTGTTTAGCCGCTAGCTTTTCCATCATGGTTTGCAATTCCTGACAATAGACATCAGCCGTAATAGTCTGGCCAGATTTGAAAAAACTGTAATGAACAATACCGGCACTAGTCCACCAAACGCTTACAAGTAACTTTTTTGGGGTTAATTTTCGCTTGGGGCAGGATTTGGCTGGCTGGCCAGGATCTAACCATTGCGCTGAGCGCTTCCGATTATCGTAAAGAACCCATTTTTCATCACAGGTAATGTTTCGGTTTAAAATACCTTCATTATTGTGCCGGTTTAGTAATGTAACGCAGCAGTCGACGCGCGTTTGCCGGTTTGTTTCAGTCAATTCGTGAGGTACCCACCTTTCAAGCTTTTTAATCTTCCCAATTTGCTTCAAGTGAATTAAAACAGTTTTATCACTAACATTGCAGCCTGCAGCTAACTCGGACGTGGTTTGCGATGGATCCGCTTCCACAATAGCCTTCAACTCTTCATTATCAACTTGAGTCTCAGGCCGTCCACGGGGCTTGTTCTGCAGGTCGAAATTTCCAGAACGAAAACGTTGGAACCAAAAACGAACTGTGTTTTCTTTTGCAACACGACCGCCATACACATCATTCACCCTTCGAGTTGTTTCCGCAGCACTAGTGCCACGGCGGAACTCGTACTCGTAAATAATGCGATATTTAAGGTTTTCCATTTTGTAAAATGAGTGACGCAAACAGAAAAAAACAGAAGAAAAAAAACAAATGAATGACGATCATCGAAGCACAAATACACGAGTCTATAGCTGTACAAATTTGAATTTGGAATTCCTTACCAAAGAGGAGAAATTCGTGATTAAAGTGGCCAGTACGAAAAACGCCAATTTCATATGTAAGGACCTAATAAATACTCTTTTGTTATACTGTAGGGATAAAGGTATTGGTCTCAACCTCAGAATAAGGACTCAGCTCGATAGCGTAAGCGAGCTTAGTCCTTACTCTGAGGTCTGAAATCTAAATAGTTGTTTTAAAGAAAGAAAGAGACTTAAGATACTTTTAATATTAGTCTACTTGCCACCTTAAACGCATATAGCATTGTTTTGTACATATTACTTCTTACATATGATTATGTAAGATCGTCATATGAACGTTGAAATTTGTCCTTTTTATAGATACATAAAAAATACTACAACAGATGAACAGAGCCCATTATTTTAGGCTTTCAGTGATGCCGTGATTAATCAATTGATTTAGAAATTATGGATTAAATACTGATAGAATAATGGAAGTCTTTGGAGAAAATAATAGAGTTATATAATATCACACGTATCTTCTTATTTAAAATGTTATCAACGATGCAGCATCCCTGAGCAAGTATATATTTAGCTGCATGCAATGCATCCATCCATTGGGCATTAGGTGGTATTAATATCTATTTCTGGGAAGCGTGTAATGTAACGTCCCTACCGGTGACGTGTTTAGCAGCACTAGCACAGAATCAGATCCGGTTACTACAATTTTTGCCATTTGCTGCCTGCAAAATGGTGAACAGACCCCTGAGTGGCTGACGATAAGTTTAGTCATATTAGATTGTACATAAGCTTATGCGAGAATTACAGTAGTGGCATATGACGGCGGCCAACTCTACCACCGTATATGCTCATTGGTCAAATCAAATGACGCGCGCTTCCATGGCCGCCTGTTATACACATCCGACCCTGTTCACGATACCACTCCCACAGATCGCAGGTAAGCTATAGAAGATAGAAGCGATAGATAGAAAAGTTACACATAACATACAATAAGAAATTTCATGATGAAGAATTAGGAGACGTTTGTTCCGAGCGGGTTCCTACTAGAGGGAGTTCGTAATGTAATCGTAAAATTGCGTTAGCTTAGGTTTTGTTTTACATAAGGTCTCAAGTTATGGAATACCTTTTCACCGCGACTTAGCCCACAAATCTTTCCTCTTTATAATATTAGTGTAGATAGATGTTGATAAGGTCCTACCATGATTTAAGCAATGTTCTTGCAGCGACAATATGTACGCACTACATATTTTACAACAAACCAGTGAGATATTATTATTATTATTTAAGGACATTCCTGTATACTAAATGACTGACTAAGGGGGGCTGGGTAGTCCAAAAGCTAGGTACGCCCAAAACAGTGCATTGCTTTATTTGCACATATAACTAGTGTATAAATTGACGCAGTCCCAGTCGTTGCAATAATGGGAGCCCATATTTGTTTCCGCGTACATTAGCGAGCCGATCGTTTTACACGGCATTAGGTAAATTATAAGCTCCACTAGCCTCTGACACACGATATGTTTGCAGTCGTGCCGTCTCGGCTTCACCCGGCCGCAGTCTACAAACGAACAGTAGCGAAAGTATAAAGTGAGGAGCGATTGAGCTAGAAACTATTACTTATGATCAAGGTTTGGTTAGCTTCTGATATTTTTTATCCAAATTTAATGTATAAAATTCATTACATTTTATAAGTGTTCAACCTTTTTTTAGTCACAACGTTAGTTATTCTTGTTCCGCTTGTCCCATTATGATCATTTTGAAAATTGTATATTCGATTTAGTTTTATTTACATGACTGGATGATGCTATCAAATATATTTGTGTGATGTCAAATAGCGACAAGCGAGATCGAGAGCTTAAAGACGTGTCGGCTTTATGCTGCTTGCACATTGAGTCCCCTAAATTATGGTTAGCGACGCGCAAGCAATAAATACCCTTGGTACTTCAAGCGTCTATAGGCTACAGTGGCTGCCTACCTCCTGCCTAGAAGAAAAAAAAATGATTTTTTTTTAATTTATTATATAGTTACTTTGAACTTGCTCCACTGTGTTCACTTAATCTAGCCCCGTATCGCGCCCTAATGAATGACGTGATCTGCTCTAGGATGTCTGTCGGCGACATGGCATGCCACTGATTGCACTTAGAATCCCAGCTCTATTTTTTAATACCGAATAACAATACGGAGGACAGCACCACTAGCGCGTTGCCAAACTCTTTCACGGAATCTTGAGTGGTTCGACACACAATTTTTTTTATACTACTAAAGTGGCAAACATGCATACGGCTCGACTGATGGTAAGCAGTTACCGTAGCTTCATGGATGCTAGAAACCGCATTGGTGTCACTAGCGCGTTGTCGACAAGCAACATAAAATTGTATGTATATTTTTGAAATACACAGTAAACAATTTTCGAAAGGAATATTAATATCCTTGTACAACCCTAACACAACATAGTGTGGTAACGTGGACTAAACAGGTCCGCATTCACCATTTAAAATATGAGCTGTATTAAGTTTCAAACGCCCAATGAGGTAAGCACGGCCGGCGTGGCAATATTTTTTCTCACGGCTACCGTTATGGCGACTCCCTGTATTCTAGGAAGAACTACTTTCGACTTTGTAATTTAATGCCTTTCGACTATTTTTGTATGGGAATATGAACAGCGCTGCGGCGGCGAAAAGTGGAACAAAAAATTGTTGTTAACGTTTTGTCATTTTAAAAGTAACGTTTTCGAATACGTAGTCGAAAGATGTCCTTGCTACCAGGCACTGCTGGGCATTATTAGGCGACTGCGATACACGTTTGATTTGTTTATTTGCCTATTTACTCTTTTTTTTTATTTATTTATTTTATTATTTATTTATTTGTTTATTTACTTTAACCAATAAATTCTAGCACTAGTAAAAAGAGGTTTTACTAGTGTAGGAGTTGAACTGAAGATGCCTAAAGATATCCGATTTATAAGTTGCCTACTTGGTAATTTTCAATAGTTAAAGTTCTTTCTGATTGCTGGCTACCTCGATACAAAATTTTATTAAAATTGGTTCAAGCGTCAAAACTCTAATTTAATATATAAATTGGATAAAAATAACTCGGAAAAAAGGTTAAATACTCAAAGACAATATTACGACATTAAAAAATAGCCAAAACACTGAAAACATTTTAAATGCAGAACGTACATACATAGTATCAAAACAACATTCTAAGTTCTCTGCGCGCTGGCAACACTGAGTGCGTAGGTCGCCTCGATCGGATCGAGTTTCCGAACGCTCCTAAATTTACCTTGCGAGCTACTGCCGTTAAAAGCATTTATGTTATATTGGATATCACAATATCAGAGACATTGGTCGGGTTGAGTTACTGTGCTCCGGCCCAGCTAGTCATTGAGATCCTGTTATATTCCTCTATATTGATAGGCAAGGTCGAAATTAGCTCTTACGTGTCTTATGTAAAGGCTTATATTTCATGATAGATTACAGCAAAATGTTGTGTAAGGAGGAATATATTAGGGCAATATTTTTTTGCCGAAGCTGATGGCTATCACTAGTTCAGTCAACTGAACTGGACAACTAGTGGGATTAGACATATTAATAATGTAGAGTTTTAGCATTACAAAGCAATCGTGCGAAGCCAGGCGGTTCGCTAGTCTATACTTCTATACTAATATATTAATAATAATATTATAAAGAGGAAAGATTTGTATTTTTGTATGTATTGAATAGGCTCCGAAACAACTGGACCGATTTCAAAAATTCTTTCACCGTTAGAAAGCTACATCATCACTGAGTAACATAGGCTATATATACTGAGTAACTAGCTGCCCGCCCCGGCTTTGCACGGGTAGACAAAATATTTGATATCAATGTCTACCCGTGCGAAGCCGGGGCGGGCCGCTAGTTATAGATAAAGGGAGACACAAATCTCATCAATATTTTGGTTAATTGTATTATAACGGAGTCGCAACGTAGCTAAAATGCGACTAATTAATATTTCCCAGTAAAGATATGAGATATTCCGTATTATTTATTCAACATTGTTTGTTTTATTTTATAGTAAAATCCTGGAATAATTAAGGTGCAAGTTTTACGTTACCCGCTCTTTGCTTATACGGCTTCGCTGCGCTTGTGCGTTCGAAATTAATATCATAATTATATATTTTCACTGACTGATAAATTATTTACTAGCAATTACCCGCGTCTATGCCCGCCGGTTTTTCGCACAGAACCCTAATTATTTTTATAAGATAAAAGGAGTCTAAGTTACGCCTATCTGCCAGTGAAATTCCCGTTAAATTCGGTCCGGCAGACTCGGCGATTTAGCTGAAACAAACAGATAGATAGGTAGAAAAAAATATAGGTATTGTTGTTCTGAGTATCATATATGCTTTCATATACATTTAGTCAAAAGCTGTTATTTTAAAATTCGCAAACAGACACTTACATTTTATTAATTTGTAAAATCACTGGTGCCAATTCTGTTGTACATAATCACTAAACTAAACATATTTTACAGGACAAAAATTCTTGCTATCCCTTTCACATGTACCGGGTTAAATAAGGATTGGCACCAATATCAGTATATTTAACATTTTCTGTTTAAAAAGATTTTTTTTTGTTTCTTTAACAAAATTATCACTCTATTTAATTAATAATCCATGTAGCAAGTGTTTCGGTAACAGGAGTCCAATTATCTTCTCGTAGCTGGTCATCTTGCGAAACATTACCCGTCTCGCCACCACGTCAGCCTTTAATTAAAGCCAGGTTATTTTGACGCTTGTGTGACAAACCTATATGGTTACCATCTATAATGAGGACATCTTTGAGTATTCTGTACGCTTGTAATAAAGGTTTGTATTCCTATTGAAGGGATATCAATGTTGTCATGTTAAGTTCTCGAGATGTAATGTTCGCCGTGGTGGCCTTGTGGTATGAAGCTTTTATCGACCTCGATTCTAGCGACGCAGGTTCCAATCCCACCGCGACACCGGTCTGTGCCAATGAGATTTTCAAATTTAAGTGCAGTGATTATAACATCACGATATTTACTGTGAAGGAAAACGTGAGGAAACCTGCATACGTATGAGAAGAAATTCAAAGACGTATGTAGTGTCTAAAAGACGGAGTCGGACTCACCATCTGTCACATTGGCACCTAATTAACTTCGGTGGAAAGTTTGTTTTGTAACACCTCTGTCTACCTCTCCGGGGATCTTCACGCCAGAAGATAATTTCTCAAAGGTCTCAGTGATGGAAAAGTAAAGAGTAGTCGGACGGAACCGGCGGGCTATGTATGATGAGATGGTTGAATATAGAAGGTTGTATAGTAAGGTTGAATATTTTTCGTTTATCATACCGACAGTTTATTTCAAATAAATGTATGACGCTACTGGTGTCAAATGAACGGCTTTTCAAACATATGGTATTGGCGGTTTGGGCGCCAACCAAACAGGCAGGTGTTTAATGAGTGATAATTCACTGAAAGTGTATCTTCAAATCCCCAGTTGTATTGCAACAACCACTACACTACAGGCAGTCATGAATCCGTCGATTAGTTAAACCAATTAACGGTATTAAAGTACCACCAACTTAACTGTTAAATTGGTGGCGTCGCTGGTAGGTATCCAATTTTGTATTTTATTTGTTTATCTACACTAATATTATAAAGAGGAAAGATTTGTATTTTTGTATGTAACGAATAAACTCAAAAAGTACTGGACCGATTTTTAAATTTCTTTCACCGTTAGAAAGCTATATTATCACTGAGTAACAAAGGCTATATATTATACTAGCTGCCCGCCCCGGCTTCGCACGGGTAGACAAAATAAATGTCTACCCGTGCGAAGCCCGGGCGGGCCGCTAGTGAATTTTATTAAGGAACGTTGAAAAATGTTAACAATCTTGTCAATCCTTTACTTAATCTGACTTATAGTTCTATCTGTAGCTTGGGTATTTAACTCTACGGTATTAAAAGGCTATTTGACAGGTATTAGGTGTCATAAGATTTTATTCAATTTTTTTTTCAACCAGTAGAGAAAAAATTATGGCACAATGCTCTTATAAATTCTTAAAACGAGAGAATTACTGAAATCCCAGCTTTTTGAACACATAATCCGTATATTTTCGCTGACACAGATAACTCTTGAGTTACCTACGTGGTCGCATTGTAAACGGTGACACTTTATATATTTATACGAATTTATTAAAGCGATCGCAGGCAATAAAACGTCGGCATAAGGAGGTCGTCTGAGAACCATTTATTTAATATAAATCGCGTGTTATTTTAGCACAATTTTAAAAATAAACGTATTTATTTCTGTGTAGTGCGGGGGAGCATGATATCTTAGTTTACACTTTTGTGTGTGTTAAACTTTTGTACGGCACGTGTACCTAAGACTTAGTACCCGATAGTAGCTAAAACTATTGGGTCCCTACATTACTTAACGGGTTTCAGTTTACTAACTGAAAAAAAAGGAAAAGGCTGTGAAAAGTCTAGGTCTAACTATAGAACAAGTTACCAAAGTACTCAATGATGGAATGGTAGTACTCGGAACCAGCGAGCATGTATGTAGAAATTGATGAATGCAGAAGCAAAAGAGGTGTGCAAGTCAAGAGTGCAATGGCACTCTAGACTCCCTGCCTTGGCGTGACGATACTTTAGTTTTCAATCAATAATACTAAGGGCAAAGTATTGTACTGAGGTTTTGAGACAGATCTTTAACTATTTCCAGGAATTCGCGGAGACGGCAATGAATGAGCTACTAGGCTGGTATGGATACGAGAGGCTGGAGTTGCGACGATGGGCCGCGTCACGGGCAAGAGATGCTTCCAGCCCCGAACAAGCCAATGAGCAGAAGAATAAAGGTAAATTATACTGTAATAATGTCAAGGATTAGGTATTAATCAATCAAGCCGTGGTGGCCTTGTGGTTGAAGCAACGGCCTGTCATCTGATGGGCCCAGGTTCGAATCCTGGCCTGTACCAAGGAGTTTTTGTAAGCTTAAGTACAGTGATTAATTGCACCATGACCTTTTAAAAAGAGGGCGATTTGGGATATCCCGTGTTTTATCCCATCTAAATTGGAGCCGCCCGACTAGGGACTGTACCTCTACCTTACAGAAGACCGCAGTGAAATAACACTACGTGATGTAGTGTTGTGTTTCTGCGATGAGTAAGGTTGGCAATGCTCCACGAGGATACGCTGGGCTAGTAGTAGTGCTGCTAGCACAGTGAGTCCTCATCAACAACATGGTTGGCAACCCGTTAGTGATACCCCTGTTATTGCTAGCGGCTATCGGCTACGGTGACTGCTTACCATCAGGTGGGCCGTATGCTTGTGTGTCACCTTAGTGGTATAAAAAAAATATTACACGTTTGTGTACCTAGGACTAGTAGTATATAGCAAGGACCTGACTAAAACAAATAACTTTGCTTGCTAACGATTCTTTAAGCAAAAATTATGTGAAATATGGATTTGTGACGAATTTACACATATTTTAATACATGTGACGAATTTACTTTCAATGTACCTATGGTTTTAAAAAAATGTGGCGAATTTACTTTGTGGCACATGTACAATAACCCAATTAAACCTCTTTTCGCACTTCGCCAAGAAGAAAAATTGAAATTGCTATTTATGGTATCCATACCAAATACCCACAAGCACCAATTTGGGGTCAGTTGACACTAGATTTTGTGTCAATATTTTTTTAATTATGATTTGTCATATCGTGCTCTTTGGCGATGGGTGGCAGATAGCATGACGCGCTACTACTCTTGATTTTCGCTTATTTCGCTTCCTCTACATTTATTAATATTTTCATACATTCCCGCCGTTTCGTTATAAGTATTTCATGGAAATCGGAGCAATAATCCAATTAGGTAATAATACTCAAAACAAATCGTATTACATTCTAAGAACGAACCCCTCACTGCAGCTGTACTTCTACGAACTATCGCGTTTCCGAACGCACCCTCGCGCGCTTTTTTGACAGCTGAAATGGCGGCAAATTGTACAACGTCGCGGGGCGTCCGATTGTAATCGTAAGCCAACACAATACTATTGGTATTAATAAACATATTTCTTGGAAAATATTATGTAGTTTGTTTCAGAGGTTCCCTACTTACGAATTAAAAATTAAATACTTTTATGTGTACCACTATAATATTAAAAGTAATTAAAGGATTACCGTAGCCCATGAACGTTTGCAACACAAAGCTTAATTTATCAATTCTATATCATGCAAAAACTTTGTAGGTTTAAACGAAAATTACGCGGACGGAAATAAGCAAAGAAAATTCTCTTCTGATTGTGAATATTTATTTTTATTTTTGAGTAGTAACTATTGACGAGCTTTAGCGTTAACAATGGAAAAAGCTTATATAATTAAAGGGAAACAGTTTTTGTTCATTAACAAAGTGTAGCGTGGTCGAGTATCACAATTCATAATGTAAATAGGTACGTAAAGAAAAATCTTTATAGATACGCCTTTCTACGAAAACTGTGGACGAGTATGACATTTGGTATGTATGGATTCTAGAATAGGTAGAATCAGTTTCTTGATTGGTACTTTCTTACAGGAACGTTTAAACTTAAAAAGTTAACGATTTTGTCCAAATGATCAGTTATCAAGTGAGCAGGCGCTAGCTAACTAACACATATCACAGAGAACAATATGTAAACCCTTCTACATATTATTATGCCCACTAGCTTCTGCCCGCGACTACGTCCGCGTTAAGCTTAGAATCTCAGAGGAACTTAAAATTTTCACGGGATATATCCGATGTGTTAATCCAGGCTATAAACTATTTGTGCTCCAAATTTTATCCAAATCAGTTGATTAGTTTTTGCGTGCAAGAGTAATAAACATCCATCCATACTCACAAACTTTCGCATTTATAATATTAGTAGGATGGCTCAAAGTACAATTGTGTACGTACAGGCACAAGCTTACTAAAGAAAGGAACATTATTTACAAATTTGATACCACAAAGCCGGTTTACTATTCCTAATGAACGCCGCGAATTTACTGACGTACACAAGTATATATATAATACAATATATATATATAATGCCATGTGGGTAGGTACACGTGAACGCGTGTGGATGGCGCAAGTGGAAACGTAGAACATTGCGGTTCAAACGTTATTATTAGGAACGTGTAATGTTACCTTATTTGATTACAGCCTTAATGTTTGGTAGCTTTCCAAATTATGAGACCATTTCTCTAGCGTGTTGTTACCACGATTAATCTAAATGGGTTGCTATTGATTTATTCTTTTTTTTTTATAGTATTCATATTACAAGCTTTATTGACACAAAACAGATTAAACTATTTACAAAAACATATATTATTTGATTTATTCTATATTTAAATTATAATTATGTATGTTAAAATTACTTGATGAATGGTGCCAATACTGTTGTTCAAAATGACTAAACTTAACTAATTTGACAGGTCTAAAAGTCCTGCTATCCATTTCTCATGTGCGGGGTTAAATAAAGATGACAATATTTTTAGACCTATCAAATTAGTTAAGTTTAGTAATTTTGAACAACATATCACTAGCTATAACTTTGATGTGGCAACCAAATCTTTGAATATCGGTTTCCATTGTTTTTTCTTATGTTTAATTATATCACCAATACTCGTCAATCTGCTACTAAACCAATAAAAAATAAACATAAGAGAAATGGTGCTTAATTATTTATTTACAACATGAGAGCCTAAAAACACCGCAAATATGTGTGCCTCGAAAGAGGTTTAGGTGCATATTTGCAGTTTTTGCGGTGGAGACCCTGGGGCCATGGGGTCCAGAGGCTCATCTGCTAAGGCAAGGAGGCCTCACTACAATTGATTGAGACCTCCGGTGACAAGAAGGCTGGAATATATTTTGCGCAAAGTATCAGCATTACCATACAGCGGAGCAATGCTGCCAGCCTCCTTAACACAAATGTTTTTTTTATTTTTTTTTATTTAAATTAATTTATCCGTATTTTATATTTTGTATTTTATAGTTTACCAAAATCAAAATCATTTATTCAATTTAGTGCCCTAATAAGGCACTTATGAAGGTCTAAATTACCACCTGTGATGTGTAATGTTGAAAGCTACATATATCTAACGAGAAACATTGTGTAAAATGTAAGTAGTCAAATGAAACAACTCCACGCGCACACCGTTAAATGTACTAACATTTTATTTACGGACTCGGCAACGGAAGCTTGTGATTCGAAACACTAAAGAATCGATACATCGATAGTAGTAAAGGCAAGTCTCAAACATCGAACCTGATCCGAAATGGTAACGATTTTGCCGTTATTCCATCGCTGGATCTCGGAAATTAATAGGGTTTATAACGAGCCATCAATGTTTTTGCTGCGACCACCAATAATGAGAGGTAGTCCCCGTCTCCGGTTACACGTAGTGTTTTTTAGTCTCGCGATATCATTCGCAAATTAATTGGAGTCATTGGAGGCCAGTTGTGGCTTTATCTTCGACCATTGAGGAATGTAACCAATACTGAAACCTCTGGTTATCTCCCCAGAATGAGATGTAGAAAATCCTGAATTTGTTAATATGTAGACGAGACACAATTACAATTGTAGCTCAGATTAGATTACTATGTACATTGTAGTGTGTGTGCGGACCTTACCTTACTATTTCCGCATTAATAGTACTTATATTATAAATGCAAAAGTTTGTGAGTATAGATGGATGGATGGATGTTTGTTACTCTTTCACGCAAAAACTACTCAACAGATTTGGTTCTAATTTGGAACACAAATACTTTATAACCTGATAACACAGGATACCTTTTATCCCGGGAAAATTTTAGGTTCCACTGAGATTCTAAGCTCAACGCGGACGTATTCGCAGCCAGAAACTGGTACCGTCATAATGGCAAGAAATTGTGTGTTCATGTATTCAATAACGGATTCGATGCCCTGGCCTAATGCTTAGTATACCTGACTGCTACGATAGGGGTCGCGGGTTCTATTCGCGCCGGGGCAAACATTTATGTGACAAACATGCCTAGCCTGGGTGTTTGGTATGTATTTACAAAAAAAGTATATACCTATGTATTCAATCAGTTATTGGTTCCGTAGTACAAGCTTTGCTTATTTGGGGGCCAGATGGCGCTGTGTGATAATGACCAAGCATTATTATTGTTATAAACCAAACATAAGTAAAGAAGTTTTAACTTAAGAAATTTTAGTGCATATTTCTCTGTAATTTATTATGTACTGGCTTTTTTTATTATCATCGCCCGCGTAGCAAAAGGATAATAATAGGTAGGTGAAAATAAGTTTTGCATAGCGTCTGCTCCAAAAATCTCTACGACGCCGTGGTGGCCTTGTGGTTGAAGCAACTGTAATCTGATGGGCCCAGGTTCAAATCCCGCCCTGTACCAATGAGTTTAAGTACAGTGATTAATCACACCATGTGCTAACAAAGAGAGGTAGGGAGAATTGGGATCTCCCGTGGTTTTTCCCATTAATATTGGAGCCGCCAGACTGGGGACTGTAGGTACCTCCACCTTACAGAAGACCGCAGTGAAATAACACTACTTTCATGTAGTGTAGTGTTTCTGCGGTAAGGTTGCCAGTGCTCCACGAGGATACGCTAAGCTAGTGGTAATGCTGCTAGCACAGTGACTCCTCATCAACAACAAGTTTGGCAACTCGTTACTGATACCCCTGGTATTGCTAGCGGCTATACGCTACGGTAACTGCTTACCATCAGGTGGGTCGTATGCCTGTGTGCCATCTTAGTGGTATAAAAATAAAAAAACGACGAGAAAGAAATAACTATGCCAAATTTAGAGTCAATTAGGCGTGAATTTTAGGAATTTTGTGACGTGTGGTAAGTCATAGTCAACATTTTGTAGCCATATTTACTAAGTTACATTTGTACTAGCCCTCAGAAGCATCACACAAGACCGCAGAGCTGTCTTCATAATACATATTACAATTTGATATTCCCAGCTTTCCTTTCCACAGATAATGTATAAACACATCCGGATCAGATTCAAGGATTGCGAAAGTAAGCCAAGTTTACCGAAATAGGCTAGTTGCGTGTCATTTTCTTAGCGTCTAATTTTCAAGGCAATACACTTCTGCCAAGTACCATTGACTTCGGCCAGGTGACGTTTTGGTTGAATAAAAATAATGTAACACTTACTTACATACGTTTACTAGCTTTCACCTGCGGTTTCCCCGCGTGGTTCTAGATAAAGATAGTCTTTGTCCTTCCCCAGGTTATAATCATTCTCATTGCCAAATTTAATTACAATCCGTTCAGCCGTTTAGTTGTGAAAAGGTAGCAAATAAACAAACAAACAGAGTTACTTTCGCATTTATAATATTATTAGTATGGATAATGACAAAGTTCAATAGAAAATTCAGGGTTTCCTATCCGTCGCGCGATATTAGGTACAGCTTTAGTAATTTAGTGATAGCACTTCCTCAGGAAATCCAAATTGAGCGCGTACAATGAATTCCTTACTACTAATTGCTAATCATAGCTATTCTTTTTTCGTTATTATATTTTTAAAACAAAAAAAGTCTTACTTTGTAGCCACTAGGAAAGAAGACAAACTATTATCCAACACTTGGTACCTTAAAGGCCTTGATTACAGCTCAAAACATAAATAACAGAACTCATCTCAATGACATTCCTCATCACTCAATGTCCCAGTTGTTTGGACCAAGCTGCGTCCTTTATGTATATAAGCAAGGCTGCGTCGTCGTCGCCAAAAATTGTAAAACTCATCTCTTCCCGCAGACGAGTGTTCGTGGTGCAACAAGAGCATCACCAGCGACGGCAGCGAGATCCAACAAGCCGGGGCTACGTTCTGCTCAGAGCTGTGCTTCAGCCAGTCGCGGCGAGCCAACTTCAAGCGCGCCAAGACTTGCGACTGGTGCCGCCACGTTAGACATACCGTCGCCTATGTCGACTTTCAGGTAAATAATTTATTTTGTTATTCAAGGATGAAGTAGCATTATATTTGCGGAAGATTTTTCATTTATTTAAGAATCGCCAACACGACATGCATTTACTTATCATAGTTTGAATTTAACAATGAGAGTTTTTTGAAATAAGCGCAGTAGTTCCAGAGATACAAACAAACAATTTACCTACCTTTTTTTTTAAGTTTAAAAAAAATATTTTTCCATGAATTGTTGATTTCAATTAAATTACTAATGCAATATCCATATCATCTAAATTCCAGGACGGTGCCACCCAACTGCAGTTCTGTTCAGACAAATGCCTCAACCAATACAAGATGCACATTTTCTGTCGAGAAA